>CM054379.1:69165770-70430613 GCA_028858755.1 Ara ararauna
GCCTTCAAGCTTTAACTGGTGATCTGTGTCCTGTGTCTTTCAACAGTTCTGCTGGTGATGTTAATTGTAGCCATTAGTCACTCAGAGTGGAGGTGATTTAAAAGAAACTGACAACTTTAAGCATTACACTTAATGTCTGAAAATATTAAATTGATGATTGTTACAAGTAATGCCTCAGTTTATGATAACTTAAGGAGTTGCAGGGTTTGGTTTCATTGCATCTTTGATGGGACTTAGTGTACAATTGCTTTCCCTTAAATATGGTTTTCTCTGAGATTCCTGTGCATTTTTCACACATCAGTGGCAGAAGGAATTAATTAAGAGAAAATGTGATTCTAAAATTATGAATATATTCAGAAGGGCACAAACAGAATACCTGACACTATTAAAAAAATAAATAAATGTTTTGCTGTTAATTAATCAACTTGACAAGAATGTCTCTTTAAAACCATTTGGTTCTCTAGCTCTCTTACTTTATGGACTGCTGTGTGGAAAGTATCCTACAAATCTTTCTCAGCTCTGCATCCTCTCTTCTACCCCTTTGCATTTAACAACATTCTGTCTTCTGTACATACTTCGTACTTTATGAATAACTTGAGAAAAATGTAAAAAAAACCCAACACCCTGATAATCTGCAGACGAGCTTGACAACCACTATTTTAAATATTTCCCTTATCCAAATTTCTGGTAATAAACAGGGTGAAATGGAAAATAAGAGCAACAGCTGACATCATCATAGAGGAATACAAGAAAGACGCTGGTTAGGAGTCCACACAGGTGTGGATAAACAATCATCTGAGACAGCTCTTATGATTTAAGATGTTGCCTTCCCCTATTAATTATCACTCTTCAGGTAGGGACTGCTGTCCCAGCATTCAAGCAGCAGCAAATTATGGAAGTACTTCTGTCCCAGTGTAGGTTGTGCACAACTCATGCTAACTGTTGATTCTGCAGTCATGGTAATGTACAAGCACTCACATAATCTATTAAAACAACTTTGTTACGAGAATAATGATAAACAGCTAGTTGTGGCGACATTTAAAATTGCTAGATTGGCTACCTGTGCCTTACGGCTCTTGTGGTCTGTAGTACTTGCATAGCAGTAACCACTGAATACAGGTAATTTTGCATACAGCAATCTACTTTGGAGCCTTATGGAAAAAAAACTATAGCACCACATAAAAAAATAAAAAACTAAATTACAGAAGTAATTTGAAAACAGTGCTTGTATCCTCAGGACAAAATTTGTTTGCTTGTTTCTCAATTTAGTATTGTTAGGACTCAGGGGGTCTGAGATTTGTAAAGCCTGGACAAGTCTATCAATGATGTTCTCTCTATGTATAGTTTCAATAACAGTTTGCTTTTCACAACTTGTCGGTTTGAATTTTATTCTTGGACCTAATCAGATGCTTACTTTTGGTCTGTTGTGTTGCAACCTACAATCTGAAGAAAAAGCGACTTTGTGAAATATGTCACTCTTTATATTGTATATTTAAATATCATCATTTCTCTGTGATCAATGGGCTGCTTTGGAGAGTACTACTACTATAAATCATTGTTGGTAACTGAGGAAGAATGACATTCTGTTAAATAAAATATGACCAATGAAGATTAAAAGACATATATATTTTTGTGTTTGTACATGGAAGTGTTTGGCTTGCTTGTGCTAAAATATATATGGAGGACATTTTAACTGGATTAACTGTACTTGATTTTTATCAAGGTTTTGAAAGAAACATGAGAAATATCAGAATGTAAGTTATTTTCTGGTCAGACTGAATGCCTCTTTCCGCACAACAGTAAGTTTTAGAAAGCCAACATATTCCACATTTAAAATAGTGTTCTGAGTTGTCACTTCTTGGAAGTCTGCAGGTCACGAATGTCCTCAGAGATGAAGATAATGCAGAGATGTAGCACATTTTCCCCTCAAAGATATTTCCTACTCTTCTGCTGCTTAGCTTCTTCTCTACTGTGTTCCCTAGGACCATCTCAAGTTCATTGACTCTTCTAATGCCACATCAGGGGGAACAGATATTAGCCCCCCCGAGATGTTACTTTCTTCAGGGAAAAAAAGCAAGAGCTTTCTATTTCACACATAATCTCAGTGGTATATTCAGATGTATTCTTTGTGCCAATTCAGGAGGGTATAACTTCCCAAGAACTACATATTTCCCAATTACTGTGTTGAAAAAATATCCATGTTTTCTCATCTACATTGGAATGTAGGCCTTCAGCTACCAGGCACTGCCTTCTGGTATACATTATATAAATCACTGCTGCACATATCTGCATTTCATCATTACAACTGTAACAAGATAGATGTCAGTACAGTTTTCTGCTCCCTTTGAAATCCCTCACTCACGTCCCTCTTACTGAGCAGAACTGAAGCCCCTGTGAGCCATTGTGGTTTGCTATGATACTTCACTACAGCGCTTTGAGTTACAACCACTATCAATTTGTATGTTGCTGGGCTGCTTTCCCCTGAAAAGAAAGTGATCCCAGTGTGTATGTGTGTGTGTGTGTGTGTGTGTGTGTACATGTCTGCTTGTCCAGCCCCACCTCCCATTTTGAAGCCCTTCTACTAATGTCACTTATCTTTGGGAAAAAGATAGACGCCTCAAAGCTCGCATCTGTGTTGGCATGTGATGGCATGGTGTGACATGCCCAGGTTGACCTTCGCCTTCTAAACATGTACAGATGGTTGGCTGGTCGAAAGCCCTTCCAGTACTGAAACATTGACTGACAGTGTCCCCTCCCCGCTGGATATATTACCAGGCAGTCAAGCAATCTTCTCTTCATCCATCAACTGAATTGTTGAAAACTAGACTTTAGCAGCTGAGAAAGTGCACATGCAGCAAAAATATGTTACACTGGTCAAAATGGAGATTTTGGGCTTTTTTAACGCTATCATTCTTTTCAGAGCAACAACTTTTTAAGGTTTGTCTATTGTGAAAAGTTTAACAATTTGCCTCTTCCCAAAGTTACAGAAAAAAATTCTTAATGAAGAAAATATTAATGGAATGTCATTGTTTCAATTTTATTCCAGCAGTGGTAATCCTGGGGGAAATGGTTAATTGTATTATTGATAGCAATATTTTTCATTTCAATCTCTGGAAAGAAACAGGTTTTGGGTTTTTCAGTAATAGACCTGTAAATTCTTCCTCATGAAGCAACAAACTGAGAATCAGATTGATCTTATCATTTCCAGCTCCTCGAATTACTGCATAAAGGATAACTCCAATAGACAAGTTGTCAAAATGCTGATCTTAATGAGAAAAAAACCCAGTTCTTTTACCTCAGTGTATAAACTGGAAGTTTATAAAATTCAAATATAAAATATTACACTTTTAATTAGTTTCTAAATTAACACAATGCTGGAAAATAGAATTATTTAAATATTTATAGTTGTTTATCTTTTTTTAATGCATATGAACATTTACAGTTCAGATCAAGCTACCAAAAATCAACAAGAAAATCCCTTGAAATCTTAAAGTGCTCAGAATAAAATACAGGGTACAACTGTGCATCATACTATTAGCTGGAGTTTGTTTTGTTGTCAGAAAAATTACATAGAATCATAGAATAGTTAGGGTTGGAAAGGACCTTAAGATCATCTAGTTACAACCCCCGTGACAGGGGCAGGGACACCTCACACTAAACCATGTCACCCAAGGCTCTGGCCAATCCAGCCTTGAACACCACCAGCGATGGAGCATTCACAACTTCCCTGGGCAACCATTCTAGTGCCTCACCACCCTTACAGTAAAGAATTTCTTCCTCATATCCAATCTAAACTTCCCCTGTTTAAGTTTGAACCCGTTACCCCTTGTCCTCTCACTACAGTCCTTAATGAAGAGTCCCTCCCCAGCACCCCTATAGGCCCCCTTCAGATATTGGAAGGCTGCTATGAGGTCTCCACGCAGCCTTCTCTTCTCCAGGCTGAACAACCCCAACTTTCTCAGCCTGTCTTCGTATGGGAGGTGCTCCAGTCCCCTGATCATCCTCGTGGCCCTCCTCTGGACTTGTTCCAACAGTTCCATGTCCTTTTTATGTTGAGGACACCAGAACTGCACACAATACTCCAAGTGAGGTCTCACAAGAGCAGTGTAGAGGGTAGGATCACCTCCTGTATTATTATTATTAGATCCTTTTAATGCTCATGTAGCATAAACTTCAAGGAGAAATAAATAATCTTGTTTGCAGAAAAAAAACCAAAACCAAACCGGAAAGGAAATATGGAACTGGCATCCCGCAGCTTATATTGATCTTTCTTGATTGAATTCCTCATACACTGACTTTCTTTTCTTCTTAAAAAAACCCTGTAGCCATGCATTTCATCCCATGTGTTTGGAAAGACCCTTGCAAAGATACCTGTCAGGTACATAGTCTTTTTGTGGTATGGTTTGCAGTTACTTTTGGGTATGATGGTCTTCAAGCTCCAGAATTAAGGAAAGGGGAAAAGGAATATATTGCCTAGTAATTCATGTAAATCAGTTGATTTAATGAGAGAGCATGCTTTGGAAAAGTGGATTTAGCCTTGTGTTAATGTCTCACTATGAGAAAACTGCCTCATTATAAGGCTTAGTAAAAGTCAGAGGCAACTGCAGTGCACTGTGGATTAATTAAAATTCAGGCATTAACTGAGATTGACCTCAAGTCATAATTCCTGTGACATCCTTTGCCACTTGTTTTTGTTGAGGATCTGACAGAGGTTTTCAGAGAAAGTGGGAATATGACCTACTACCATTTCTTCTTCCTTTCTTTAAGTTCTCTCGAGATCATTGCCTTGAAGTTTCTCTGCTAACTAATGTCCCTGCATTGTGAAGGGAAGCAGATGGATCTACTATATAAAAATTTCTTTAGTCTTCACTTATTGGTGGTTCCTGTCTTCTAATTTTTTCGATGCTGAGGTGTGTTCTGTGTTAGAGCTTTTTTTGTGGGCGGGAAAGAGGGTAGATGATTCCTTTTTTCCATTTCAAGGCAATTCATCAAATGATGTTCCCATAACCCCACAGCTGCAGACATTTAGTTCTGACTGTTTAACACTCCCCCTCCCAGTTTATTATTCAAAGATACAATGTTTGTAATGATTAAATATAAGCACCTCAGAAATGCATAATGATGCCAATTTTCTGCCTAGTTTCCCTTTCCTAGAAGCACCTTATCAGTGCAATATAAAGCCCAGAATGACAGCAATTTACACCTCTGCAGAGACAATAAAACCCAAACAGCTTGGTTTATGTGGAGTATTCTCACCAGGAAATAATTAGTTTTACCTTCTCATTGTTTTCCCTTGTGCAAAAAAAAAATATACTGACTGCTGTTTTGTTTTGTTTATATTTATTTATTTATTTATAAAGCTTAGATAAGAATTTATCTATTACAAATGCCTATCAAGGAAAGTTGTGTATTTGTTGGATGACACCTACTGAAGAGGTGCCTGCTTGCTGCTTTTTATCACTGCTTGTTTGCAGAGTGACATTTGTGGGTTTCAGATTGCAGAAGTGAGTTTGTGTTATGAGCTGGACTCACTAAACAATGTGGGGCCGTAGAGGCCAGATACAGCACAGCTCCTTCATCTGGATTTGAGGTACACAGACCACTACTTTATAAACGGTACTTTATATGGGTTTTAATTTCTGTGGGATTTTTGTAATGTGTCCTCACTGAACAAAACTACTGCACCATAGGGAAAAAAGTATTGGTGCCGTCAGAGAAGTGATATTAAGAAGGCAGAGAATAAAACTGTCAGCTTTTCCAACCTGAAAGAGTTTCCCAAAGGGGCTTTTTATTTTGTGAGGAAAACTACCAGAGGCTTGTAGTATTACTGGTATTGATTTTAATGTTCCAGTTTGCAGTGTTTTATTTGCCAGAGCATTTTGATTATTTGTCTTTGATCTTCCCTCTCAAAATGGCTTTGATTTAAAATTTTTTTTATGACAGTTTATAACATACAACTAAAATGGTTATTTTTTTAATCAAAACCACTATGCTGATTATTAATATGAAAGTGATATTATGAGTCGGAATTATTAACAATATTGTTTTTAAGGAAGTCTCAGGTCATGTTTTGTTCTCAGGTCATGTTTGGCTGTATGTCAGAATAAAATCAAATGGCAAACTACCACAATTTCTCATGGAAGAGAAACTCTTATATTGAAGCTGCTTTGTCTGAATAAGTTTTCTGTCAGTGATTCATAGTTAGCAAATATTGGTTCCTTTCACTGATTCATTCAAATAAGATTAAAGACAAGAGGATGCTATAAGTCACTTGTTGATCTACTGAGCTAGAAAAATAAGCACATCATCAACTGCCATCTTAAAAGGTGGGACTAATCTTCTTTAAGGTTTAGTTTGTGATTGCACCTGCTCTATAAATTAAAGCAACTCATCCCTCAGCTTTATTACCTCCATGACATCCATGGAGGTCCATAATTCCTGAGCATAGATGATTAATATCCCCCTATTTGGATTCCTTACTGTAGCCCAACATTAGAGATCATCAGAAACTGCCTACATCTGCATGAGGAGGCAGGATGGCAGGTGACTGTTTTAAGCCTTCAATTTTTTTCCATCATGAAGCTTTTCTTTCCCTGTTCTCAGTGAGACTGGTCAGAATTTGTCAAAGCAGCTCTTTCCTACTTATGCTTTTGGGATTGTGTTTACTGTTTACTGTAATTTGTTTGGGTAGTATCAATAACATAGACCTCTGCTCTGAGCAATGACTTCATGAGCTTGAGCACTGGCTGAACACTGGCACACGTGTGGACAGGGAATGGAGATGCAGCTCTGATTCTTGGCCCAGCAGTCTACACAGGAGGACTTACTATTAGCTGCTTGCACTGGTCAGCAGACAATTATTTTGGTACTCACTAGTTCTGTAATTGAAACTTACATCTATCCTTGTATGTACAGACTTTAAAGGAGTCAAAAGAGCAAAAAGAAAGTGAGAAAAAAGATGGCAGCAAAGCATTTAAAGAATTAGGATACCAAGTTTGGTGTGTGAGTTGGAGCTTTAATGCTATGATTCTATGATGGCTAGCTGTGCAGTCAGTCACAGAAATCTGGAGATAGACCAAGATATGTATGGCTCTCCTTCAGAAGGGACAGGGTGCATATCTAGAGCCAAAGCCTGTGTATTGTTGATGTACCTGAATTTGCACTTCTTCAGAATGACCAAGAGTATCATCAGAAGATTTCGGAGCCTGAAACCCAAGTGTGGCCAGGCAGTATCTATTTCAACAGGAATCAGGACTTAGAGGTCTGAGATTATATCAGAATGGGAGTTTGCTCCTCTTATCAGTTTTAAAAGCCCTCCTTTATGTCTTTTTATAGCTGCCTATAAACACATCAAATAGCTCTTGCCCTCCTGCACATTTGTATGCTACCTTCCTCTGGCTCCAGCCATGCAATTGTCTGTACTTCTGAGTACATGTTGTACCATCATCCTGTCACATTTCCATGGAGGGGTGGATGGTAACAGTGATTGCTCTGCAGATTTGACCAATATTTTCTTGGTTTGTTAGGAGGATTCTGTGGTAGGGCCACCTAAGGCTAATGAACAAAAAACAAATGGTGTCAGTAGTGGTTAAAAGATAACTCAAAGAATTAACACCAGGAAAAGAAAATGCTGTACACAAGCTAGTTTATAAATTTCAAACCTTCTTAAACAGAAGCAGCTGGTAGCTTCCCTATTGTGAATACCAGGCTTTTTTATTGGAAATCAATCATTCCTTCTATGGGAATCCATTAGAAAGTGATAATTGTAGCAATCTATTGAACCTCACTGATATTTTTTGCAGCAGTATGATCTCCTGGACTTGTATTTATCAATGATTTAGGATGGCTGGCATCTTTAAAAGACATTAATTATCTGTACTCCTACTGTGTTTAAATTCTTGCATAAAGACACTGTATATTAATCATAGTTTTCCTCTGGGATTGCAGGGAACAAACTTGGTATATTTAAGAGCTGGCTTAATTTCATGCTAGAGGACTGAGCATATTATCCATAAATAAAAATGCAATGGTAAATACAACAGGAGAAAGAATTTACAATAACATCACAGCTCCAGAAGATTCTGTGGCTCCTTTGAGAGGATCTGCATTATGTCCCCCATCCCCATGATATCATCCCATGGCCTCTCATTTTGTCTCTCCAAAAATGATTCAGCAGAAGAGCAGGCTATAGCTTGAGTCTCCAGCATGGAGCTCCTGGAAGAACTGGAAGGCTATAGAAGAGAACTCAAAACATTTGTTTTGAAGAACAATAGACATTTTATGTCCTAACATATCTTTAGCTTTCACTGTGATCATAACCTCCATGTACTTCTCTCTCTCCTTGAATGTGAAGGCAGGGCCCCCTTCCAGCTGGGCGGAGAAGGTCATTCTCATCTCTTGCCTGCTTTAGGAGGAGAGCAAGAGTGTGTGCTTAGCACAAAGGCATGTGTCTGCCTGATCTCACACGTGCCCCTATACTCTGCTCTTGTGAGACCTCACTTGGAGTATTGTGTGCAGTTCTGGTGTCCTCAACATAAAAAGGACATGGAACTGTTGGAACAAGTCCAGAGGAGGGCCACGAGGATTATCGGGGGACTGGAGCACCTCCCACATGAAGATAGGCTGAGAAAACTGGGGCTGTTCAGCCTGGAGAAGAGAAGGTTGCATGGAGACCTCATAGCAGCCTTCCAATATCTGAAGGGGGCCTATAGGGGTGCTGGGGAGGGACTCTTCATTAGGGACTGTAGTGAGAGGACAAGGGGTAACGGGTTCAAACTTAAACAGGGGAAGTTTAGATTGGATATGAGGAAGAAATTCTTTACTGTAAGGGTGGTGAGGCACTGGAATGGGTTTCCCAGGGAAGTTGTGAATGTTCCTTCGCTGACGGTGTTCAAGGCTGGGTTGGCCAGAGCCTTGGGTGGCATGGTTTAGTGGGATGTGTCCCTGCCCCTGTCAGGGGGGTTGGAACTAGATCACCTTAAGGTCCCTTCCAACCCTAACTATTCTATGATTCTATGGGCTGGTTTGGGTTAGGGTTTTAGGTCAGATTTTTTCTGATATGGGGACAACCTGTAGTAGCCTTCCTCTCAGATCCAAGCATGTAAGGGAGGATATTAGTACTGACCATTTTATTATATTTGTCAAAATTTGATATTTTAGTATTTGTGAAGATATTTAGTATGACTTTTTTAAATACCATATATGCAATCAGAAAGCAGGTATACTTTTCGGTGAGTGCCTAAAAGTTTTCAAGACAGTATTTGGACCTTGGGCATTAGTACATATTTCAATTTAGTGGGAGAAAGAGCTCCTGTTAGTAAAGTAACAAGATTAATTTATCTTGTGTTGTATTTATGCATGAGTCTGAAATGTTTATCTGAGCAGTCTAAACCAGTTAACTGGGAAGTTTTAGCATTAAAAAAACATATTAGACATCTCTGTGTTTTCGAAGAAACTCAAAAGTTTGATGTTCAGCAGTGCTGTGGCCCAAAGGACATTAAACAGGAGATGTATACTTAATAACTTGGTATATCCTTAATAATAGTTTATGTATGCTATTTCAGCTATGTAATCTGAAGAAAATAGCTTGTTGAGGAAGGGGAGCTCTTCAAAGCACAAATTGTTAATGTGTCATTTATCTTGTTTTATCTTGATAAATGTGTCATTTATCTTTGTTATCTTGTTTGTTATCTTGTTTGTAGTAAGCAAAGGGATACCTCGTGGGTCTTTCTCACTGTTAGAAAGCTTATTTGAAGATTTATAATGAACTTTTAACTTATTACTTTACTATACAAACATAAGTATTTCTTTAAGAATGTCAATAATCAGGTGTGTTTGGAAAGATTTCTCTTACTGAAAAACTGTATATTTAACTGATTTATGTCTGTCTAAAAGTACAGAAACACACAGCTGAACATCAGGCCCTGTTGGTGAGGCAAGTGCTTGCACATATTTTGATTAGAATAAAGAATGCTTTTCCAGTTGTCATGTAATAGACAAGTCAAGTTCTGTTGAATAAATGCAATGTATTTTTGGCCTCATTGTGCAGTTGTGAAAGGGTTAGGAGACTAAGCACATCCTCTAGGGAGGGCTATTAAATCACGTGATCCTGCCCCTCCACTCTGCTCTGGTGAGACCTCACTTGGAGTATTGTGTGCAGTTCTGGTGTCCTCAACATAAAAAGGACATGGAACTGTTGGAACAAGTCCAGAGGAGGGCCACGAGGATGATCAGGGGACTGGAGCACCTCCCGTATGAAGATAGGCTGAGAAAATTGGGGCTGTTCAGCCTGGAGAAGAGAAGGCTGCGTGGAGATCTCATAGCAGCCTTCCAATATCTGAAGGGGGCCTATAGGGATGCTGGGGAGGGACTCTTCGTTAGGGACTGTAGTGAGAGGACAAGGGGTAATGGGTTCAAACTTAAACAGGGGAAGTTTAGATTGGATATGAGGAAGAAATTCTTTACTGTGAGTGTGGTGAGGCACTGGAATGGGTTGCCCAGGGAAGTTGTGAATGCTCCATCGCTGGCGGTGTTCAAGGCCAGGTTGGCCAGAGCCTTGGGTGACATGGTTTAGTGGGAGGTGTCCCTGCCCCATGGCAGGGGGGCTGGAACTAGATGATCTTCAGGTCCTTTCCAACCCTAACTATTCTATGATTCTATGTTTTTCACTCAGGATCCACAGCCTGTCTGCTGATGGGAATTAATTTATTAATGCTCTCTTTCTTCCAAAAAACCAAGAAGTTTTAGACCTTAAACCCACAGCTGGTTTCCCTGCCCACTCTTTGTGTAACAGGGTATTTGCAACAAATGCTCCTAACAATGAGAAGACTAAGGTTTGCCCTGAGGAGGTACACATTTCCCGCCTCTGTTTTGTACACTAGATCAGGCTGTGGAGTAGCTAAACTTACTAATGCTGTGCTGCCCAGTGGTTATGGTACTCTCTTGCTCCTGAAACACCTCATATACTTTATGCAACGGATGTTACACAAAGGGACAATATAATACGACGTTAAACAGGCAGTGAACAAGATGGCTGCTTGTGCATGAAGATAGTGAAAATCCTTGGAGATTTCTTCACTAGTATTCAGGTGCTGGCCTCACCAGCATCACATACAGAAATACACTCTCCTCCCCAACCTCTGCTGCACTATTTACACCCTTACAGTGAATTCATTAGCCCCCCCTTTCACCTCATCCTGTGTGCTTCTCACTGATTCCCTATGCATATTCCATACGCAGTATTTCATTTCATAGGCATGGTCCAGATGCTTTGGTCAAGAGAATCTTGGTATTTATAAAGATCATTTGTTTGAGTGGGTCTAGACTGACAAGTTGGATGTCTTTATCATTATTATATTCTATTCTGGCAATCTATGTGTCATCCACACATTTTCCCAGCAATAACATTGTGTATTATTTGAAAGCATTAATAAAACATTATTAAATTAATTCCTGCAAAATGGATCATCCTGTTAGAATATTCCTCACTTCAATATGACTCTTCATTGACAGCTGCATTTGGGCGTCTGCCAATTAGTGAGCTCTAAATCCATTTATTGTGTTCTTTACTGGTTATAAGACACTAATTTTGCAATAAGACTCAGACGTGGTACTAAATTAAACACCTTATGAGAGGCCAAATTTACCGATTACTTTTGTCAAGCAAGTTATAAATCTCATCAAAGAAAACCATAGATACAGTCATCTTCAGGGCTGAGTTACAGAATCTGAATCAAAACATTTGAACAAAAAATAAATATATTTCTGTAGGGCTAATTTCATTGAGGGAATTTAGAATTGGAAGCCAGAACTGTAACCCATGCACAGCCTACTTTCAGGTAAATTTATGAAAAATGAATCAGTATCAAGTGTAACATCTTCAGTGGAAGGGAATGAAGGTAACTCTTCTTGCTCCTTTCTTTCTGGCAGTTTCCTCCTTGAATACCTTACTCAAATTGTTTATTGATAGGTTGTGAGAGGGTTCTTAGTGCACTGCTATTGTCCAAAAGGAATGGGGGAGCTTGGGTGGCAGTGCAAGCCTGCTGCTCCAGACATAGATTTTTTAAATAGCACTTGCTTTTCCTCATCCTCTGAAAGAAAGATGACAGCTTCAGGAGAAGATAATTAAATTTCCTAATGGAAATAGGTGCAATAGCGTATAAAGTGTCCAAATTCTTCCCTCTCCTCTCCTTCCATCTCTGTTTTTGAATGGTTGGTTTAGATTTCTCCCATTCTTACCTTTATGCAAAACCATTGTTAGGTACCTGAATGGGTATCTGCACAGGCTGTTGCCTCCTGATACTCATGAGCTCTGCCTCAGTCTAAGCCTTGTAAATGTTGATCTCCACAGATTAAGCTGCCATTTTAGCATGGCAGTCTGCTAGAGTCAATACAGTTTTCCTCTTCAGAGGAAGCAACATTATACCGTACTTAGCAGCCATTTCCATTCCCAGCTCTACTTCCAGAAGTGAAAATAATAAACTCTGCAGTCTTCAGCTGAAGCCATGCTTTCAGGACAACAGTGCTTTTGTGGCTCTAAGTACCAGAATTTGGGAAGGAAATATCCACCTTGAAATAGAAGGAAATAGAAGGAAAATCCACCTTGAAAGTTGTCCTGGTTTCACCTGAGACAGAGTTAACTTTCTTCCTCGTAGCTGGTGCAGTGCTGTGTTTTGGCTTTAGTCTGAGAACAGCAGTGATAACACACCGATGTTTTAGTTGTTGCTCAGTTGCGCTTACCCTGATCAGGGAGTTTTCAGTCTTTCATGCTCTGCCAGTGAGGAGGGGCACAAGGAGCCGAGAGGGAGCAGAGACAGGACACCTGACCCAAACTAGTTGAAGGGGTATTTCATACCCCAGCACATCATGCCCAGTATATAAACTGTGGGGAGTTACCCAGAAGGGACCAATCGCTGCTCAACAATGGGCTGGGTATCAGTCAGTGGGCGGTGAGTAATTGCATTGTGCATCACTGGGTTTATTGGTTTTTATTTTTTTCCTTTACCCTTTTAGTTTTATATTCTCTCACCTTGTTATTTCCCTTATTATTATTATTATTATTATTATGATTAATATTAAATTATACTTCAGTTATTAAACTGTTCTTATCTCAACCCATGGGGCTTACATGCTTTCAATTCTCCTCCTCTATCCCACTGGGGAGTGAAAAGGTGTTGTGGGTGAGCAAGCGGCTGCATGGTACTGAGTTACCAGCTGGGTTTAAACCATGACAAAAAGTGTAATATGAGATCATTTAAACTAACATCACATTAAACATTTTTTTTCTTTACTAATTTGTCTTGCTTCAACAGGTGCCTACAAACTGAGAACAGTAGCTGTACCAATCTTATAAATATTAATAGGTCAAAACCAACTCTAAGGATGTTCTATACTAATAGTGATATTATGCAAAATAAAAGCATTAAAAGAAAATCATGTAGACTTTTGGGAATGATAACATTATGTCATTTCAGATCTATCCAGACATCTATATCACAATTATAAAATACCATAATTCTCTTATATATGGCATCAAGCAGTTTTATGAGCTTTAGGGTAATTTAACTGTGCAGGTGTTGAAAGATGTAGAGTTACTGTCATCAGACATTCCTTCAAGTAATCATTGTTACTAGAGGAAATGGGAGAAAATGGATTTAAAAATTATGATCTTGACAAATTGGAGAAATGGTCGGAAAAAACTAGGCCGTAGTTCAGTAAAAATGGGAACAAAAACTATACTTCTATGAAAGTAAGAGCAGCACACAAGACAGGAAAATGCAACTAGGCAGAAGTTCCTAAGGAAAGGATCAAGAGTTGTATTATAAATACATGTAATTTAACTATAACCATAACTATAAAAATATCTGTGCAATTCAACACTGTCCCGATTAACATCCTTGTCTCTAAGTTGGAAAGACATCAATTTGATAGATGGACCACCCAGTGGATAAAGGATTGGCTGGTAGCCACACGAAAAGAGCTGTGGTCAATGGCTCAATGTCCAGCTGCAGACCAGTAACGAGTGGTGTCCTGCAGGGATTGGTGTTGGGACCAGTCTTATTCAACTCTTTGTCGGTGATATGGACAGTGGGATTGAGTGCGCCTTCAGCAAGTTTGCCAATGACACCAAGCTGTGTGGTGTGGTTGATATGCTGGAGGGAAGGAATGCCATCCAGAGGGACCCTGACACACTTGTGACGTGGGCTGATACCAACCTTATGAAGTATAACCATGCCAAATATAAGTCCTACACCTGGGTCAGAGCAATCCCAGGCACAACTACAGGTTGGGCAGAGAAAAGATTCAGAGCAGCCCTGTGGAGAAGGATTTGTGGGTGTTGGTCGATGAAAAACTTAACATGAGCCGGCAGTGGCGCTTGCAGCCCAGAAAGCCAACTGTACCCTGGGCTGCATCAAAAGGAGTGTGACCAGCTGGTCGGGGGAGGTGATCCTGCCCCTCTACTCTGTTCTCGTGAGACCTCACTTGGAGTACTGTGTACAGTTCTCTTGTCCTCAACATAAAAAGGACATGGAGCTGTTGGAACAAGTCCAGAGGAGGGCCACGAGGATGATCAGGGGACTGGAGCACCTCCCATACGAAGACAGGCTGAGAAAGTTGGAGCTGTTCAGCCTGGAGAAGAGAAGGCTGCGTGGAGACCTCATAGCAACCTTCCAATATCTGAAGGGGGCCTATAGGGGTGCTGGGGAGGGACTCTTCATTAGGGACTGTAGTGAGAGGACAAGGGGTAATGGGTTCAAACTTAAACAGGGGAAGTTTAGATTGGATATGAGGAAGAAATTCTTTACTGTAAGGGTGGTGAGGCACTGGAATGGGTTGCCCAGGGAGGTTGTGAATGCTCCTTCGCTGACGGTGTTCAAGGCTGGGTTGGCCAGAGCCTTGGGTGGCATGGTTTAGTGTGAGGTGTCCCTGTCAATGGCAGGGGGGCTGGAACTAGATGATCTTCAGGTCCTTTCCAACCCTAACTATTCTATGATTCTATAAATAAAAACATAACTATAAATATAAATATAAACATTGCCATATGGAGTAAGGTCAGAGGTCCACCTAGACTGGTATCTATTTCTGACAGTGAAAAACATTTCATACTTAGGAAAAGACTACAAGCAACAGGAAGGACAGAGTGCCATCTCTCCTGGTGAACTCTTTGCCCTTATGGCAACTCTGATTGAGAGCTTACTGAAGCAGAGTCAGAGCTCCATATACTATTTCAGAATACCGTAGTCAATCTTCCATGATTAATTAAAAAAATTTCTGGACTTATTCACATTTGTACTATCCAAATTATCTTGTGACAAAAAGTTCCACAATTTAATCATGTATGGCATAAACTTTGTTTCCTTTTGCTTGTGTTAAATCTGCTGCCTACAATTTTAATATATAACCCTTATATAGTATGAAAAATAATATGTTTCTTATTTACATTCTCTATATAATTTTTTTTAATTTCAAAATAATTTTGTAAATGTTGGTTATGTTTTTCTAAATTCTAAGAAGGCCTCTACTCTAGGAAATTTGCCCTCAGAGGCCATCACATACTTCTAATAATCCTTGATAATCCTTGTCAAATTTCTCAGTGCCTCTTCTGATTCTACTTTACCAGTTTCTGATATCTGCTCTATAATTTCTGATATGTGGTGACCAGAATTACACATAGCGTTTGAGACATAAATGCACAAGGATTTTATTCAGTGTCTTTCCCTTTCTTAAAAAGTTTCATATATTCTGATTGGTTTTGTGACTTTTGCTGAGTATTGGGCTAACAGTTTCAAAGAATTGTTTGCAGTAGCTCTGAAGTCCCATTTCTGAGTAATAAAATCTTATTGAAATCCTGTTATTGTACATATAGAATTAAAATTACATATTAAAATTAAAATCAGTGTTCTCTTCATGGGATTTATGTTGCATTTATTGATTCAGAATTTCTCCTGAAATCTTTTCATGTTTTATCATTAGATCCTTCTTCAGCTATTTTCAGCGGCTTTAGCTGTGACTAACCTGAATATGGCAGCTAATATTTCACCCCAAGTGTTAGCTCATCTCTGATTTAGAAGTAGAACTGTATATTTACATCAGGCTGTCTATGTGCACAGCCACTCAGAATATAAGTATGCATGTGTAGGGATACCTGATTTGTGATTACCCAGCTGACATTTATGCACATAAATCAGGCATTCACAAACATCTGTGTTTGCCCATTGCTGAAAATCTGATCCTTTGTGAATTAAATGCCATCCTAGTTAAAAAACATAGCTTCATGCTGCACAACCACTGTGTGTATATAATACAATCTAGTAGTTCCAGGGCTGAAAAAAGTCAGTCCTAATGTCTGCATGTTGGTGCTACTGGTGTTGAATTCTTCTCAAAAGTTTGATAGATTGCTGTGGAACGGAGTCTATAAACTGATTAATGGCAACAACAGTATTTTGGACTTTGTAAAGTTTTCAAACAAGGTTGAACTGATTGAAAAACCAAAAAGAACCAAAAACTTACAGGCAGTGTTGCTGGGCACATTCTTTGTGAACAACTGTGATTTTCCTTTTTGTGATTTTGTACCTATGAAAAATTTACTCTAAAGTGATTTTTTATTACCCCAAACGTTAAACGTAATCAGAAAACTAGGAAAATAATTTTCAAAATGAGGTATGCCCAATTAGGTGTGAATTAGCTGAATGCCTGATTGCACACCCAATTGGCACATTATATTTGTCATGGTTTCTTATTCATTTTGGGTAATTGTGCATGCAAATGAACAGGTAGTCATGTAACCTATAATTTCCATAAGTAATTGGCATATTTGCATTTGTAATTAATTTCTTTGCAACTGAAACTCAAATTTTGAATACCTTAAGGTTCATCAAGAGCATGAACTTTGGTCCTTCCAACAGGAAATGAAGTTCAGTGGTCCACTGACAAAATGGAGTTCACCTTAAAAATAGGGAATTATCTGTCCAAACTAGATTATCCTAAAACATTCTCTTGCTGACCTTGGAAGGGGCGTTCCAGCCTGGATCAGTACTGACAGGTGACAAGATCCCAGCTAAATGTAAGCAACAAGGATCTAGATATAAAAAGATTACTCTTAGTAGCCACTAAGTTACTAGGATTTTTTTTTAAATGGGAATAGCTGGCCAGCCCATCAAAGGTTTCTATATTACACACCATAAACACTTATATAGTCATCTATATATTAACACAAGAAACTTAATCTCATCACCATCATGAAGTAACTGGCGTGACAGATGGGATAACTCATATGACTGGAAAATGAACAGAGTATGCTCAAGAAAGACAAACAAGGAAGACAGGAAAAGTATTACATTGTATATGCAAAATAGCACTCTCAGTGGTTGGAATCATTGTGTATGCCACAAGGTTAACAGCTAAAGAGATTAGGGAATAAAGTCTGCAGGTGTGTTAACAGAGCTTGATAGTTTGGTCTGAAAAATAAATCTTAATGGCAACACAGATAGGAATAATTGGCAAAACAGAAATAGGATGAAATACCAGATCTTTGAGACAGAATGTGGTATTTACGGTGGACCACAAACTGAACATAAGTTAACAAGGTTGTATAGCTGTGAATGTATGTCTGGGATGTATAATCAGAAACACAGCCCACAGGATTTCTATTCCTCTCAGACCTGTATTGCTAAGCAGGGTTGCTCTGGTCATTACACTTTGAAAAAAATGTGAAGTGACCAGAGAGAGTCCAGGAGAATCTCTGCAAAAGCTGACATTTGGGGAAATATCGAAAAAAACTAGACCTGGGAGAGATACAGAATAGGAAATGGTTGGAACACCTGAAGTCTGTTACAAAGAATAAGCAGATAAACTATTTTCCAAATCTTTGATAGATAAAGAAACAGCAATAGGCTTTGTGTTTGGCAAGAAAAAGTCAAGTTAGATATTAGGAAACACATTCTACTTGTAAGGGAATGTGACAGTGCTAGTCAAAAATATAGCTTTGTGCTGTATGAGAACACATCTGCAGAGGTTGTAAAATCTTAATTGCTGGAGATATTAAAAACAGTTTAGCCATATGTGTTTCATGAACAACACAGCGATAATTGATCCTGCCAGAGTTGAGCTAACTGATATTCTCAGGGTTGCTCCCAGCTGTTCTTTATATAATCCTATTATTTTACGGTTGTATTTAAAATTATGCATTTTTAGTAATCAGGCTTTTACAAAAACAGAACTGAAAAACATAGGATTGTTATATCAGATCAAACAACTGGCTCATCATATCTTACAGCCTGTGTCTTGCCCTAGATAATACCTCAGGCTTTAAAAAAACAAGGAAAAAATCCTGTCATGCACCTGGACTATTGGGCACGACTCTGTATCCTTTTTGGGTATCAACAAGATGTCTCTCTGACCTCTTTTAATGGGTATGTTTCTATATCTAAGAGTTTATTATCTGTACTTCAGACACATCATTGCTATAATAATATAATTCACTCTTTTCTTAAAATAAGTCCATATTATTTCATTTAAGGGGCTTAAAAAAACAAATCAGTCTACAAATCAATGTGGATCTGCAAGAATTTTAATTAGGTACTAATGGGGCAGACCATGAGTCATGGTGCTTTTGCATACAAAAACTGAAATAGAAGATACTTTGATTTTTATATTGCTCCTTTCTTTCAAAAACAACCCACTATTTTTATCTTTGGTTCTTTGTTACTTGGTGAGGGTCCTTTGTCGACAGCTAAAATCATAGTGGTTTGCTGAATCAAATCACTCTGCTGAATGTGATATGAATGTATCATAGTTATGCTGCTGACCTTTTTGTTAAGAACGCAAATACATACTCTATGACATAGAAGAATTGGGTGTAACATCAGGGTTTCTTTTGTAAATTTTTCAATTTACTGAAGGTCTACATTTTTAAATACTATTGGTCCACGTAAAAAAAAAAATTGATGCACAGATGGAAGGAATCACTTCAACAGGCCTGTTTCTGTAGAAGCTGCATCTACCATACTGTGAATGGATAGCTGATTAATCAGTGAGCTGGCTGGAAACCTGTGTTTAGTTCAGTTTCCAGATCTCCCATAGACTTGTATGACCTTGTGCAAATCACCTTTCCTAAATCCTTGAAGGAACATCTGCCATTTTATGCACTCACAACCCCTGTGCAATGAGCAGAAAGCCATTAGCCCAGCTTTGTATGACCTTGCTGATTTACTATGGTCAGAACCGACCCTGCATTACTTAAAGATACCCAAAGCAGGACCAGAGCTTGCATATAAGTTAGGGGAATCACAGGGCAGTTCTGGTTAGAAGGAAGCTCTGCAGGTGATCTGGTCCTACCTCCTTCACAGAACTCAACTGCTGTTACAATGTTTGCTTAGAAAATGACTGGGCAAGTGAAATTTTGAAAATCTCAGGGGATGGAGCTTCCACAGCCTCTCTGGGCACCTCTTCAGATGCTTGCCACTCTGATGGTGAATTTTTTTTCTCTTGCTGGAACTTCGGACCATTGCACCCCCAGAAGAACCTGGTTTTGCCTTTTCTGTAACCACACTTCAGGTTGTTAAAAATTGCAGTTAGTCTTCAGTCTTAACCTTCTCTTCTACGGGCTCAAACCCACCTGTTCCCTCAGCCTTTCAGCATATACTGTAAACCACCAATCACGCTACTGGCCCTCATCTGGCCTGTCTGCAGGTCACGTCACTTGTACTGGAGTGGCAAAACTGGAGGCAGGGCACCATGTAATTCTCACAAGTGCCAATTAGAGGGGAATAATAGTTTTCCCAGCCTGCTTACTTTACTCCTGTTAATGCAGCACAACATGCTGTTAGCCTTCAGTCCTGGAAGGATGCACTGCTGCCTCAATTTTCATAGAATCACAGAATGCTTTGGGTTGGAAGGGACCTTAAAGATCATCTAGTTTCAACCTCCCTGCCAGGGACAGAGGAACCCTCCACCACACCAGGTTGCTCAAAGCCCCATCCGACCCAGTCTTGAACACTTGCAGGGATGGAGCAAGTTTAACTAGTTTCCTACTATAATCCCCATGGTTTTTCTGCAGAAGCATTACTCAGCCAGCCAATCACTAGCCTGCAGTGTTGCATGTTTTTTTCTACCCTTAGGCACTAAAACCACTATTTGTTGAAGTCTGAATCATTGAACACAACTTTGAGCTATTTTCTCATCTAGAAAGTGATTCACCTACCTCACAGTTTAGTCACCCAGTCCATCTCCCCAAATCTTACAGAGCTTTTTTTAAATTTTTTTTCCGTATTCCTAGTCCCATTGTTAAAATTTTGCTCACTGACTGAATGACAATAAAAACACAGGGGAAACAAGCTTTCTCTTTTCATTTAGCAATAAAGAGGATTGATTTTAGTGTTTGAATATGCTATCAAGGAGAAGCTGTTCTGGAAAATGTCTATAGCACAAATACTGCAATTTTATTGCAGTGAGAGAGGAATACCGGGACAGGGTGACTGGGGAGTAGATAGTGCCCACCTCAATTAGTGCCAGGAGCCACTACCAAGGATGGACTATGGCAGTACTGGCTGAAAGGATGACAGAGGACTGCTTAGCATCTGCACAGGATGTCTAATTCTGGGGACTCTAGCTACGAACATTTTGCCATGTACTAAATGCAGTAGAATAATTATCCCACAAGCTACAAGTGGGTGCCAAAGATTAACTGTCACAGCCATCTCATCTATTTCTTGCTGCCCTCCCTTCTTGTAGGTCAGGTATCATTTTGTGCAGCTTACTGGCTCTGCATTAAACTCCCAGAGACATGATGCTAGCAAGAGTTAGCACATTCAATTTCTTTTAAGAAGAAATGCTGAAAACATATACATGCAGTTCATTAAATTTTGTTCTTCTCATTAGAGTTTTACTAAGCATATTTATTTGATTCTTACTGCTATTTATCCTGTTTTCTCTGGATCATATATTTACTGGAGTCAAGCATTAATGTTATCGATCAAATCAACTAATGTCATTGATCAAATTTTCAATGCTATTCCTACTGTATCTTTAATTCAGCAAGAATTCTGACCTCAAGAATAAATCATATTCAAGAGCAACGGCCCATTCACTCCAAAAAAAATTAAATATTTGCTGTAAATGAGTAATTTCAACACAGCTTGTACAATTTTTTGAGCATGTTTCTATCCCTCTATAATGGAGAAAGATTTTATCTAGAGAGCACAATGAAGTATTTTTCCTTTATGAAGTACAGAACTCTAACGAATCATGTTAGGAGAGAGAATCAGAACATGTAAAAGCACAGCTGCCTGAAGCAAAAGGCAGAAGGAGACAACCATTAAGTAATGGGGTTAACCTCTATTTGGCCTTTTTCAGCTTAGAGAGGCTTATTTTGATAACATGCTGTTTGTTTTCTTCTAGGTTTGCACACAATGTAGAAGCCTTTCTCAAAGACTGAAAAAGAAATTGAAGCCTCCATCTCAGTAGAAGTCCCTGACTAGGTAACACAATGACACATCTTTCAGTAACATGGAATCTGGAACAAGGTTGTCCCAGAAGCCATAACCTGAATAATAGACAAATGGAGATAATGTCTTATACACAACTTCTTTCTGATTTGCAGCTGCAAGGACAACCTGGGGAGGAAATAAGGAAGAAAGCTTCTCTCATTTTACTTGAAAATGGATTTACTGAAGAAAAAATATCTCTTTTAAAGTAGAATAAAACATCAAAATCAATGGCTTTGCAAAATAGAAAAAGTAAAAAAACCCACCTTTGATTAAGATAAAATATATTTTTAATTTTTTAAAATTTTCACTGAGATCTAAAAAATTTGATTGTGCTTAAATTGACTATATTTAGCCTAATTAAAAAAAGCCCCAAAGTTATTTTAAAACAGATTTTTTATTTTTTGGTTTTTGTTAGAAAAGATCAAAACTGTTAGGTTGGGCAATTCTGAAAGTTAAAACCCCAGATATTTTCTTCTAATACATTAGCCTATTGTACAAATATGTAATTGAAAAATTCTCTAACATACATATACATTTACATTTGCTAGCAGTTGTATGAAGTTCTTTTTTCTAAGAGCCTCGATCTTAATTTATCTAGACTCCGCATTTTTTGCTTGAGAACTTCAGCAAGGACTCAGAGCATTTTCCATTTTTGTGGACAAGGTGTGTGAGGGTTTCCTTAGTTTGCTCTGAACATGGGTCTAATCTGAGAATGGTCCAGCCTTCAGCTGTATGCATGCAAAACACCCAACCCAGCCATAGCAACTGCATACATTGTTGAAACGAGGATGAGGTTGGGTCCAAGGGCTGGCTACCTGATGTCTGATTTGAAAGGCACCAAAGCACCGGCTATGTGAAACAGCAGGAACAGATACCAAAGATAATATTGTTACTTTGACTTAGAAGAGGCAAGTAGGAATTAAGCTGTTTCACTGCTAACATTAAAAAATACTTGCCTTTCACTCTCATTTACTTATGTAGTTGGGCTCATTTCTTTTAGTCATGCATTTAGTTGCTATCACTTTTAGCTCAGATTTTGCAATGGATTTTACTAAGGGCTATATTTTACAACCATCTGGAGCTTGAAAGTGTAACAGAATGTGAGCCTCTGCTCATTTAGAGCATCTTCCTAGAGCACACACCCTAATGCTTCTGTATTTGTACTATCTACACAGTAGGAGCTAAATAGAATTTTATTTAATTTATTGGCTTGGGACCAGCTTTGCTACAGCATCTTCTCTCTCCTCAGGCCAATCTGCTACTGCTGTGGTTAGAAAGAGACATTTTCCACCCTTTGCCTCTGAACAGCCCAATTGCCCACAGAGGACACTGGAGTCAGCAGCCTGCCTGGCAGAATCCTGCCTTCCAGAGATGAGTGGGGTGATGGACATGGTAAATGAAGCACAACTTTTCTTCCATGCTGAATCACTACCTGGTGCACTTTCACATGTCTCTCCAAACTCCTGGTGGTTAGTTACAGCCTCAGCAGCTTTGAAACAGTGTCAGGACAAACAGCTTGCCCAAATACCTGTCAAAGCATTGAGGGAGTCAGAATTTATATGAAACTAGGACAGAAAGTGTAATTACTGTCCCAATATCATGTGAATAACTGCAAAATAAAATCCTTTTCATAAACATATGAAACTCTATCTTAAAACTAGCTAGAATTTTTTTCCCCCTTTCATGGCATGAACCCTGGAAAGGCTGTTTCAGATCCTTATTCTAATGCTGTTTAAGGCTGCTGATAGCGCCTTCTTTCAATTTCAGTTACCTATGGACAGTTCCTAAGCAGCTGTCCTCATGATTTCAGTGCTGTCAGAAGTTTGTGTTTAACACTGAAAGAAATTTTGTATGTCTGCTTCTTTATCTCTTTCACAGTCTCATCCTTTTCATTGAGAAAATGATCATTTCACCAGATAAAATAGTTTCATCAAACTAGTGTATTTTGCTCAGCTAAAATTCCTGCTTGATATGGCTCGATGGGATTTCTATGAGAAGTTATGATTTTGGATCCAAAAGGTTATAAAATATCTAGATTTATAGAAAATATCAGAGATTTAGGTATAACACAGAGAAATCTAATGAAATCTGCTAGTATTTTTTCCACTTGGCATCATTTCTAATGACACTTGATCACCAGAAAACGTCCCACTCTGGTTTTACACTGAAGATCCAGTGCTGGACTAACTGCAGAGTCATCAAAGAACACAGAATGTAAGCAGCTCCTAGAATAAAAACACTGTTAGAAGCTAAGTTTAAGATTTGCAGTTCCTTTCCCTCAAATATTGTGTGGAACTTCAGATCAGAAAAAACACTAGAGGAACAATGTAATTAAAATGTCAGAAATGTTACAAATAGCACAGTTTCAGACAATACAGTGTCCTATTGCCAAATCACTGATAAGCCTGAAGGAAATTGTATAGACTTGTGTGATCTCTTTCTTTTGGTAGAACATGAGGCAACATTGAGCTTAAATTGTAAAAATTATTTCTTTAGCCCTGCGGTTAGTTATGAAACAAAATCAAATGTAACCACCAATGAATATAGACACACTAAACAAGCTTTCCTCTACTGTCCTTATGCTCTGCATGGAAGTGCTTTGATGTAGGAACAATAGAGAGATCTCTGTCTCTCCGGTGGTTTCTTACCTGTTGCATTAGGGAGTGAAAATGTGGAGTTTTAGATAAACATGTGCAAGCAGGATTTTCTGTAGTTTTGGGATTTTATGAGACCCTTTGCCCAAAAGTACCTTAGTAATAGGATCTCCATACAATTTTCAATCAGGAGAATCAAGAACAGCAGGTTCTCATTTAGATCCTTGTATCACATATAGTCCAGATGCCAATGCTAACATTTCAATCTCCATCTTCTTTCATGTTTTGGGCTGCAGAAGGAATTACTGATGCATGAAGAGAGTGAACTGGTCACTTGGCAGGAATAAAACATAATTCTTTTTTGCCTACCCTGTGCCTTCATTTTTCTTCCAGAATATCACTACTGATATAATTTTTGCTTCTCTAGAGCTAAAGATATCTCATTCCCCACCTAAATACTAAGTAACTAGAAGGTACAGAATAATCTGCTATCCTGAGCCTTGACACTAGAGGCAAAATGCCATTTCACCTGCTTTTGCTATTGCTGTGAGTAAGGTTGCAAAAAAGGCTCCACAAGAAGTTAAGGAGCTGGAAGTTAACAGTTGATGCCAGGAAGCAGCATTGAATTGCTTGACCGTTGAATGATTTATAGAGTTGCAAGCATAAAGAGGTTTTTTTCAGGTAATGTCATATGTATAACATTTTGGGAGAGAATAAACCAGAGGAAGATCCTTACTAGAATCCTGAGAGGGTCTCACCGGATTAAATTTGCTTGGCATTTCTTTCTTTTTTTTTTTTTTTTTTTTTGGTATTCTCTCATCAGAAAAGAAAAAAGGCTCAGTTCACAGCTGGTGACTCCCTATTTCTCCACTGTTTGAATGGAGGTTTTTTACAATGTACCCAGGACATTACTTGTTGAATTATTTATTTTTCAACAGAGGACATGAAGACAGTGACCCCAGTTTTCACTCATGAAAGGCACTTCACATATAGCTACTTTGAAAGCCAGCGCAGCACATAGGTGAGATTCCCCAGGTATGTTTAATTATTTAAGTTAACTTTCATCCTATTTTCCCAACAGGCTTAGCAATTTTAGTGGAGACTTTTTATGGGACACTGTGGCAAATGTAGTGTCTCTTTTTTCTCCGAATAACGTGCTCTTTTCTCTCATTTTGAAAATATTTTATCTAGTTTCATGAAGTGGAAAAAGATAGGTTCATATTTTGGGAACCCAGATTTGGATTTCATTATAGCTAATAACTGAATATTACATGTTAGGAAAGATGTCCTGAAAATCCACTAAGGGGAAATAGATCTGAATGATGTGACAAGGATGAAATTCTTTTCCAGCAAATTATTTCAATGATCAAATTGCCCTGTCCCCAAGAGTTGAAATCTTAAGTGCACAAAGAAATTTGGGTGACTTTCCAGCAAACAATAGCTAGGTTTTAATAGAGCAGGCCATGTATTCTGAGACAAGTGATATTTACTGTCATAATGTTAAATCTGAAGCAAAGATGTATTCCAGCTAGGTCCGTTAATATTTCAGGTAAACAGCCAATGTTGATGCTAGGAGAAAGAATGGTGTCATAGAATCATAGAATAGTTAGGGTTGGGAAGGACCTTAAGATCATCTAGTTCCAACCCACCTTGCCATGTGAAGGGACACAGCACGCTAAACCATGTAGCCCCAGACTCTGTCCCACCTGGCCAGAAGCTGAACCATTTTTTTTTTCCTCTACAAGGAGCAGAAAGTCACCAAAAAAAAAAAAAAAAAAAAAAAAAGGGGGCACATTTGCTTATATTTGCGTAATAACTTGTTCTTTCAGCTACAGGAAGCTGCATCAGTACTTTTGCCTAGATGCAGTTTTTTTTGTGTATGTCATCATAGCTGAATCATACAGATCATCAGTCCCTCAAACATTAATCTTCATTCTCATGCTTTTTCATCTCCAAATTATTAACTCTCAGGTCGTAGTGCCTCTGTGAACAACTTTCTACTCTTTAGTCCTCAGTTTCATCCCTCTGTTATTCCAGTCTCGAAGATCATCTAGTTCTTTCCTATCCTCCTTGAATTGATGTTATTCTTTATTAGGTCTTATAAAAGTTTCATTATTACAGTCCTAGTTATTTTGTCCTTGATGATGTTCTTTGGCAAGGAAATTTATGTTGCTGAAGAACTTTCTCCTGAACCATCATTTCTCTAAATGTACTCCCCAACCTGGCACACTGATTTTTGTTGGGTTTCAAAACGAATCTTTTTCCTTCACAAAAGGCAACTACATTTTCTTTCTAGGTTCCATCAAAGTTCTTTCTACTAGTGCAGGGAAATTTGTAAGAAAAAGATTCAAGTCTCCTTAACACTAAAGAGATCAGTCAAAAAATCAAACTGGTGTCCTTTCCATTTGGATAAACTGACTACCGGTTTAAACAGAAGATGTGTTGAAACAATTGCATGATCCTACGAAAAGGTTAGCATTCAGTTACTCATATCTAGAACTTGAAATTGAAATTCACAGTGTGATTTACCTTAACATTTCATAAGCAGAGATATCAGTAAAGAAGTCAATGTGGTACAGTTAGAGGCAGCACAGTATTTGAGAAAACTTAGAAGGTAGCATGCTGCATAAACATTTCTCTATTACATATGATATACCGTATACTACATAGGACCTTTCTAAAAAGTAGCAATGGTATGGCACAGCTGGGAGTCATTTCACTACATAAACATGTAAGAAAAGTAACCTTCTGAGTGCTCAGATTTTGTGCTTTAGCCCTGCTTTTTGAGATTTATTTTGGGGACAGATACACAATGTTACTGGATCCCTTTAAGACTGAAAAAAAAGTTTGTTTAGTTCCAGGAATTATAGATAGTGGGGACTTACTTCCATTCCAAATGAAATAGCTGGAAAATTAATTAAAGAAGAAGTTGTGAATATTTGACTGGTAGGGACAAACCAACCAAGATACAAAAATGGAGAATTGTACTTTTCTAATATGCTAGAAGAATCTATCTGTAACAATTATATATTATTTTAATGTTAGTTACAATAGTTGTCTCTTAAATTAATAATTTGTTTTCTTATATTTCATGAGGGTTATTGAATTTGACAAAGCTCTTGATGAGAAAAGTTTTTTTTAATCCAAGGGAGGCTACCTTGTTATTTCCAGAGGGTGCAGAAAAAAGGAAGACAGAAAGAGGTAGAGGAAGAAGCTGGAAAGAAGAGCAGCCAAAGAGAACTATTACCCTCTCAAATGCTGACATTTTCGATTGGAGAAAAATTATTGCGGTATAAATCTATTTTGTGAACATGTTCAAACATTTTCATTCTAAATGGAATTAAAATTATCTTCAAACCATCAGATGATGGCTGATAAGCCAGCTTTGCTGCTTTTCACCAATTATCTACCACAAAGCGTAACATCATATTAATTCTTCTGATATCAATTTCTTTATTCTTAAGAAAAGAACAAGCTTCTCTTCTACAGATATAAAATTGCATCTTGCAAATAATGCCACTTCTGTTGGAACTGTTTCTCTGACACTCCACAGGCAGAAAAGAACTGCTTGTTAGGGCAAATACCATGCTTCTGATACTGATTACACAGTGCCAATACATTTCAGTATTTGTCAATGCTGGATCTCATTTCTTTAAATGGAGAGGTAATAGTAATAAGTAACCTGACTAGGGTCAGTGGAGTTTTTCTAAAATGATTAAAAATGTTTTTAGTTTGAAAACTTTCAGTCCTTGTATTATGAGATATAGAAACTTTGTTTCTACAGTTATTTCAGCATGGTTATGCCACCTTCATGCTAGCAAAACTCCACTGAGCTGGCCTGCCGGAGTCATATATAAAATTTCTTTTTATTAGAATAATAGATGATTTTGGTACAGACTTTTGAAGCTAGTATTCCTGTGTTCTTACATAATAGAAGACTTATCTTCTCATCTATGGTATCTATATCTACTTATCTACTAATCTCATAGTACTACTTTTATGTACTGTTTATTCATTGATCTTTAACATGATAATATCTGAGCTCAGAATGAAAATGTTACATGTTTCTTTGGGCCCAGAGCTTCCTGCACTATAATGTCACTTTTTGTTATTTCATAATACTTTTCTAAACTTGACAGGTCTTCAATTGATTTCAGGTTTTTTTTTTTTTGTTTGTTTTTTTTTTTGACAGACTCCATAAACATTTTTTTAAACTGGATTTAGTTTCGACCTTGGAGTATTTTCAAAATCTAATTTTAGTGAAGAAAAAGTTAGTTAAAGAGCCTTCTACATAGAAGCAGTCAAGCCAGCACTTGGAACTTCAAGGTAAATTAAGAAAGATCATTCACAGTTGTTACTTAGTAAGCTGGGGGCACATCTGCCTTTAGTATTCTAACCAAGAAGGAACTGCTGTGTTTATCAGTGGAGCACATATTTTGGACTACTGTTGTCTCTATAGCTACATTATGTCTTTCTCCATCACTGGCTTTGTCTGTTCCAATCTCAGACTGGCAGACTTTTCAAAAATCTAATAGTTCATAAAAGAAAAACCCCTGCTAGGTTCCATGCTCTATTTGAGAGGACATTCTATATGGACACAAAGACTGTCTCGTATGCAAACAGGATGTGAGCTTGTTATTCAGCTTTTTCAGCATGATTCATGAAGCTTCTGAAAATGAATTAAGAATTCATTTTCAGAAAGCTTGATCTGCTTTTTCAGGTCAGATCAAGGGCTATAGCAACATAGCTAATGGCTTTATGTCTCTACAAATGGTCAGTTTACCAGTCTGTGATAAATAAGGTGCAGAACTGTGGGAGGAAAGAAGGGAAAGCTTCCTTTGACAAATAGCAGAGTTTGCTTTATTGACCTAAATTAGAGGAGGGTTGTAGTTTATTTGGCATTAATTGACTAAAGAGAATGTAAAGGTGATATGAAATAATGCAACTGGGAATTGGAAACTTACCAAATGCCCCAAATAAATGTCAGCATGTCAAACGATAAAGCATTTCTACTTCAATGATGTACAGATAAGTAGAGATCACCCTCCTTAAAGAATTAAAAATTTAAATTATTCTGATGGGAAACATGGGCCATGTCATTGCTCAAGCCAAATCATATCTGTACTTTACCTTGTCCTACATTACAGGATTTTATAAGGTATTCTAATAGTCCAGAGCTATGCACAGAAGAAAGGCAGTGTGAAAGCAATGAGGTAACAGTAATATATATGTCAGCAAAATTTTCCAGTTTGCTGCAGAATCATTACTGAATCACAGGTCTGCAATTTTGATAGCTATAACTTAGCTACTAGAAAGCCTTCCATGAGAGAGTTGTTAAAGCACTTTTTTGAGACCCGTTTCTTAAGGCAATGAGCTGATCAGACCTTATGCCTGTCATGCCTGTTTTCTTTATGTAGTTGTGAATTGTTAGGCAAACTTCAACCAAGTCTGGCAGAGAAGTTATTTTTTAAATTGATTTTCTTCCAGCAAATGTCACATGAAGTGCTGCCTAGGTGGCACTCCTAGAGGAGAGGTGCCCATGTTGGTGCTTCTTTTGGTGGAAAAGCATGTGGAAATGGGAACAGCAGTGAGCCATCCAGGTTGTTAAAATTTTTAATAATGTGGAAATAAAGACACACTATATCATAGATGTCATGTTGGAAGGAGAATCTGTAGTGGTTGAAATGATATTGTTGGCTAGACAGGATTTTTTTCTTCCATCACAGAAAAATAAAAGAGTTACTGAAAATTTAATTTTCATTAAATTGCCTCTTCTTTCTCTGTTGCCCTTAGAGCAATTATGTATTTGGACCTGTCATTTGAGTCACTGAATAGCTCTTTATTAAAACACATACAAGGAAAAGAAACAAGACAAATTTTTTGAGACAGGATAATGAGAAATTTAAGCCCTGAACTTCACAAAGTGATAGAAGAACTTGGGTGTGAAGTCAGCCCTTTCAGAGATGCTATAATTGAGTGAACTGCAACACCAGCAACCCTTAACATGCATGCTCCTCCGAATATACTCCATAAGTAAAGCATGTATGGAGAGCCTTATCATGACTATATGTTATAAAAAAATTACTAAGCATTATTCATGTCTACGCATTAAAAATTTATATAATAAAAATATTTATCATATGCTAAATGAAGCACACAGGATTCAGAAATTGTGTGTCACTTGTCTGCTTTTTACTAATCAATTGGTGTTTCTTTGGAACTGGTCCTTATCTGCAGCACAAAGATGCCAATTAAGAATGCCTTTGGATATATTAAAGAAGTCTTAGTCATTGATTTAAATTATAATATCTCACTTAAGCGATCATTACATTTATTTTATCAACAAGTTCAGGCACAAAAATAATTAGTAATAGATATCTTTTAACAGTATTGCACTATCTGTATTACACCTTAATCACTTGGAAAGGGTACTTGCAAGGCAAACCTTAAAACTACAAATGCATTTATCATGAATAACTGAAATTACATAGTTTTTACTCTTTGTGACTTTTTTCTATGGCAGAAATTGCCAACACATGGGATCTTAGTACAAATTCAAGTTTATATACAAAGTGTGAAGGAAAAAACTATTGAAAAGTAAGAGGAAAAAGCTGCAAATGAAGGGAAATATAATTTTTCAATTTTATTTTCTTATTTTCTCTATATCAATTGGCTTTCAATCTTCTCTTTACAGCTTTATCTTCTGAAAGGCTGTAATTCATATCAAAAATAATATTTCTAATGTCAAAATCTTTTAGAATGGAAAGATGATTTAATCTGATAAAGTAACATATTTAGACTTGTAAATACAGGATTCAGTAACATATTCAGTATCAGTGACATATTTAGTATTCTAGAGGCAAACTGTCTAGATAATGTCTCCATGAATCCATGCTAGCATGGTGCAATATTTAAGGGTGGGATGATTAGCAGACCCATTTAGAGTACACATATTGTGTGACTTCACATTTAAAGTGGTTTCTTTGAGGAAGCCAATTCCTTCAGACCTCCTTCAAACATGCTTAGGAAACATTGACAATAATGTCAGTGATAGGCAGCACTGAGAGTTGTAATAGCTTATTCAGTACAATAAAATTCAGGAGGGTTTTTTTATTTTGTTTTATTTATTAGATGTTAACCATATTCTGAGTATGCATGCTGGGTTAGGTCCTGTGAGGACTGTCAGCATTACTCTGTCTTCTGGAGCTTGATTTGGCTGTGATGACCATGAGATACCTCACACAGGTTTAGACAGTCTTGCGCTTGTCAGAAATGGATTTGTAGGTATGTGAAGATATTAGATCAAAGAATAAGGTATCTATCTAATGAATTTTTCATTTATGGACTGTATTTTTCTTAAACCCTTTTTCATGTATCCAGGTCCTTCTTTGTGGTTTGACAGCTGGAATAATCATCTTTACCGCATGTTGTATAGAGAATTATATTATTTCTCCATTCTGTACACATTCTGTATCATCTGATTATTGTTACATCAGGATATTGAAGTACAGTCAAACAGTTGTCTCTCTTTATAACAAAAAAGGATGTGGGATACGGGGGTCCAGGCTCCAGACCTCTCTTTGTCTTATAACTTTCCATGCTCTTGATCCCTCTTTGCCTATCTATCTCAGACTGATATATCTATGAAAGCAGGTATACTGTTTTTTTTTTTTAAGTTAAAGAGAAGAATTTAGGCTCACTTCTCCAGGGGACATGGTGCAGGTGAAACATGAAATTAAGCAAAATGTATTTAAAAATATAGTGTTGGCACTGATACCAATAAAGACCAGAGAAGATGATATTTTTAAATCACTCTAGATGTTATGATGTGCTAACGTAGGAGTAAAATATGTTCACTTTCATTAAAGATGTAGGAAGCATGACAGAACCATGCAATCAGAGCTCTAAATTTATCATGTTTGGTACATAGTTGAAACAGCAGAAACATCTTGCTCTATGAACAACTGAGTAAGTATAGCTCAGCATAGGCTTCTTTTCCCCAGCACTTTCGTTATGGAGCTCACCACTGAGGGAGAAAAGATTCAGGGACAAATGCTCTGTATCCACATGGTGGGAGGCACATTGCCTTTCACATTGCACCAGACTGGCAGCTGTACTTTAAGGACAGTTGTTTGAAGAATGGAAATGTTCCACTTGACTTTAGCAGTGTAAATTCAAGCTTTCAAGCTGCGAGGAAAGCCTTTGCCAAAGTTTTAATCCTGAAACAGGAATATTATTCGCTGCCATAGTTTCATCAATGTCTCTTCAGAGGAATGAATCACTGATTAGGAAATGGGTGTTTTACACCTCTGTAAATTTGAAGCAACTGTAATAGATCAAAGGAAGAAAAGCCCCTGCACAAGCAGTATCAATAGAAATTTCTTTTTAGGTTTTTATAATGTTCTGAACAATTCAAATAATCCTTATATTCTACATAGTTTTGCAGGGATGGGGACAGTGAAAGGACACTGTAAAAATATTGTTCAGGTTTTGAGCTGATTTATGCTCGTGTTTGAATCCCACCTGGCTGCTGTATATGCTTTTTCTTCTAGTCTGTTTCATAGGTTAATTTCTTTCATTCTGGAAGAGAAAAGAGGAGGGAAATAGAAGGCAGCCTATTGTTTGTAGGATCAGGGACTTAGCAGCCAGCATTGGTACTCAGGGATGGCTTTTCCTTGTTTGGGTCTGCAGTAACTCTGTTATGAAAGTACATATGTTCAACATCAGTCGGCCCTTGTATTGTAATTCCCCCACCTCATATACCACAAAAAGACAAACTTCACAAATCCAAGTTATACTTGTTCCATTTTCTTTCATTAAATACAGTTATGTAGGTAGTGGTAGTCTCTGAGAAATGTCACCTATTGGTAAGAAAAAAAATCTAATTAGAAAGTCTAGTGGAAACTTCTGTGACATGTAGGTGACATGGAATTAAAAGAGGAGAGGGAGTGAGAAGAGAGAAAAGGCACTCATGCACCAAATCTAATATGAATATGTTTACTTTTGGCAATTAAAGCCTAAACTAAAACCTAAACTAAAAACTAAAACATAGGCTCTGCATTGCACTTTTTCCATAAATCAGAATTATGGTAGTATACTGAAAACATTTCCATTTCTAGATTTGATATTAGGCACATAGTGTAATAGTGTCATAGATGAACTTCATACAGCTTTTGCCTTATCCTTATCAAAGCAACAGAGGTCTTCCCTTAGATAGTTAAGAATACAGCAAATGAAGAAAGATGTGTTCCTCTCATAGCTGATTCATCCTACCTCTTGGATTCTTGTTGCAGAATAGGTGAACTGTCATAAGGAGCTACCAGTCTCTCTTCATTAACTACAGACTTAACATTGACTTAGCAACTACATTACACTGGACACCTGACAACCCAGAGATAAAGTTAAGTGAGACAAATCACATCAAAGTCTCCTTCGAGTGATACAGTTCGGTATTCACTCTGAGCTTTAGCTGTTATCCTTTTGTTATAGCAGCTCATCTTTACTGTGATCTCCTGGGAAATCAGAAATATAGCCTCAGAGTTTGTTCGCAGTTCGTTTTATAGATTTATACTCATAAAGTCTAAAGTAATAGAAATACATAATACTTTTTTTTTTCCTCATTCCTCTATGGCTCTACAAACTAAGGCAACTGTAGATGCAGAACTTAGTCCAGATGCAGGAATCTTAAATAACAGGATTTAATTTCTAGATATTGGTGCTAGTCAATGTACCTGGAAGTTATGTCACTGGGATTCACAGAGGTTTCGCTACTGAAGTGACATCTGAATTACCAGAAATAAGTTTAATGTAGCCCACTATTTTCAAATATATTTGAAAATATGCCATAGTATTGAATTTCAGAATGCAACTGTTTTGACAAAAACACCTAGATGCTGTCTCAGAAGCTCTGGAGGAGCATATACTTTCTTGGCATTTCAGAATTTATTGCTAGATCAAGAAAAATGTTAAGGATATACACCAACTCAACCATAGCACATACAGCTAGAATGGACACGGTGAGGCGATCATTCTTGCCTCTAGGCAGAATCAGCTATAATGGTGTGAGTCCCGATACATGTTTAGCTAGCCTTTCTTTTAAAAGTTCTGAAAATTCTGTGGAGTCTGCCAATTTTACACTAACTGTCTTTACAACCAAATTTCTAATGTTTTAGTATTTAACCAAAATGTTTAATTATTTCTATTTTTTTCTGATAGTTGGAGTGTGTGAGAGGAGTATGCACACTTTCTTCTTTTTATCCTCACACACTGGATTTTTAGTCAGCAATCAGAATCACATTTGTTGAAGTACTACACCATACAGACTAGAAGAGATGGTGTCTACTCTGCAGGAAAAAAAGATTTATTATATGTGAATATTTGTTTCATGTAGAGAATTCTTAGTATTGTTATATGGGGCTATAATTTTGTACAGCACAAAGGCAGAAGTACTAAGCCCAGGGCTGTGGTTTGCAAGAGCATGTAATGGTTATAAAGACTGAACTGTTTTCTATTCCTGGTGTCCTCAACATAAAAAGGACATGGAACTGTTGGAACACGTCCAAAGGAGGGCCACGAGGATGATCAGGGGACTGGAGCACCTCCCATATGAAGATAGGATGAGAAAGTTGGGGCTGTTCAGCCTGGAGAAGAGAAGGCTGCATGGAGACCTCATAGCAGCCTTCCAGTATCTGAAGGGGGCTTATAGGGATGCTGGGGAGGGATTCTTCATGAGGAACTGTAGTGAGAGGACAAGGTGTAATGGCTTCAAACTTAAACAGGGGAAGTTTAGACTGGATATGAGGAAGAAATTCTTTACTGTAAGGGTGGTGAGGCACTGGAATGGGTTTCCGAGGGAAGTTGTGAATGCTCCATCGCTGGTGGTGTTCAAGGCTGGATTGGACAGAGCTTTGGGTGGCATGGTTTAGTGGGAGGTGTCCCTGCCCCTGGCAGGGGGGGTGGAACTTGATGATCTTAAGGTCCTTTCCAACCCTAACTATTCTATGATTCTATTCTGTCATGAGTGACTGGTAGAAGCACACAACGGAACAAATGTGTTGTAGAATCTTGTGGAAGGCTAAGGCAGGAGCTGTGGGAAAAGAAATGGTTTTACTGATGTGATATCAGGTTTGGTATATCTCTTCCTAAAGCTTAGATTGAAGCTACTTCATTGTCTCATGGGGTATTAATGTTTATTTTTTTATTTAACAAAAAAGAACAGAAGCATATCTAACACGTTCCAATGGAAAAAAATTAAACATCTGAAGATGCCTTTGGGCATATTAAAGAAAAGAGCAAAATTAATTAATTTTGGTATGGGCAATTGGTTTTCTGTCAGGCACAGTGATGAGATCTGGGGACTTCTGTTTTCCTTTCTTGTACCTGTGAGGGTATAAAAGAAATTACTGCCCACTGAAATTGAAAAAGGGGATAGAACTCATTACATTTTTATGGGTAATCCCAAATATTTTTCCATTTTTAAATTAGATGAGCTTAATAGTGACTGTTGCTTTTGTCAATTTTCAGGTTAAGGCAAGTATTAACATAGTAATATGCATTGGAGTCATGATGGTTAAAGACAATGTGACTTTTTAGCTGAATTGTCATTATCTTATTATACAATTATTTATATATATAATTATGATGTTAGTGTTCATATTGTATGCCAGCCTTGTGCAAATATACAGGAAATCATGGTTACAAGTAACGACAATAAACAACGTATCCAGGCTAAAGGAGTTCGGGAGCACTATGCCTGGATGCCTGGCTTGGTACCAGCTGGGGGTAGCTAGCCTGGGCTCTGACAAACTCATGAAGCAAATAACTCTGTTCACACAGTGATAAGCCCTATTTCCATAAATGCTTTTAAGACCATATCTGGTGGGTGAAATAATTCATTGCCTGTGAGGTGACAGTGGTTCAGTCCCCAGGAAGAGTCTAGGTTTCCAACACATCACAGAAGCAAGTCTTTGTTGTCTAGTAATTATCCAGCACATGATAATCAGTTTTCCAAACGGCACTGGGATCATGCTGTAAAGAGGCAATTCTCATCTCCCCAGAGGAACTAACAGTCAAAGTGGTTTGGGGTGATATTTGTCCATCAGTAGAAGATGGTAGAGGCAGCTTGGTATATTTGTGTGCTTGCCAGACAAAGGAAGGAAGAGAGAATGCTAATTTTTTAGAGGGCCAGCAGCTTCAGCTGCATAGCTGCAGATTTATGCTGGCTACACCAATTGATTTGATCAGGGACTGAGATCCATCAAAGCTATTATAAAAAAAATGATTAAACAAAAGCAGACACAGCCTGTCTGTGGTTTGCAAGGGAAATGGATTGAATTCTCTGTTCATAAAACTGAACATGAGCACTGTAAGCCAAAGACAGCTTCTCAGAAATACTTGCAAAATTAAATGCTACTGTCTGAGGGAAGAATAGAAAATGCACCAGGGTAATAAGATTCAACTTTGTAGCAGTGAACTTGTGGTTTCTTGAGTTCCACATCCACCAAATAGCCCATCGCCTCATGTCTCTTGAGCCTGCACTTTGCTTTCATCTGCTTTCACTGTCCTCTTGCTTCTCATGTCTTCCTGGGGTAACAAACTCCTTGAATATCTGGTATATCCTCTCAGCTGGAGAGAGAATGAAAGTCTTCTTCAGTAAGGAAAGATCTCATTAGCTCATTTGCACTCATGTTTGTGCCCTCAGTTTTTCACTCATCTCAAATGTGTGATTTTTCACTAATTAATTTGCTCCTAGGCCTCCTTCTCACAAGTCTAAAATTATTTTCATAAAACAGTCACTAGTTTGGATACTTTGGAAGGTCGCCATTAAAAGAAAGTATGTTTTTAAATGGTAAAACAATTTAATTCAGCTAATTATAATATACAAACATTAAATGTTCACGTTCAGATGTGTGCACATTTCATATAATCTAAGCTGTTGTCCTAGGTAAATATGTCAGTGCTCCAAAATGAAAAGCTTTACAGCTGTTCTCCTTTCTCCTCTGGTGGAGAATACCAGTGATGGGGTTTGTTCAAATCTGTGCCTTCTACAGGTCTTCACAGTATGAAAAATCTGATTTTCAAGGCAAAACACAGTAATTGGAATAGCTTCATCAATGAACCACTGTGAAGTTATTTGTTCAGATCTCTGTGTCCTGTGGGTCTTCACAGTAGGCAAAATTCAATTTTGAGAGTCACATATAACAAAAAATTGACATAGCTTCGTCAATTCAATGGTAGAACACTAACATAAACCATTACTAAAATGATGGTAGTTGTGTTTGCGAAAAGATGAGACAGAACAGCACTGGAGACTAAGACCTCTTATAAATGCAGACAGCATGGGGAAAAGAGAGTGCTTAATATACAAACCTTTTGGTAGCTTACCCAAAATAGACTTCAAACATTTGTGCTTTAGTCTAGCTTGAGTTATTGGACTTTATAAAAGGCCACAGGATGAAATATAAGGGCTTATTTCAGGTTTAAATCCTGTGAATTTACAAATGTGTGCGGATGGAGACTGCTCTCTGTATGCGCATGTCCTTAAAAGTAACGGTGCCTTGCTGCATACACAGACACACAGACACACAGACACTTATCCATCTTTGGATAACTCACGCAGTTTTGCTCACTCACTCCCCCCTCTATCTTGCCCCCCACTCCCGGAGGGATGGGAAGGAGAATCAAAAGAATCCGGCAGGACGGTGAAGAGCAGCCGAACTGCCAGGTACACATCCGCTCCCCACGGCTTCTGGAGCCCGCCCATATTACAAGCCATTCCAATAAAGTACAATGAAACAAGAACCTTAACCCAAAACCCATATCTGAAAAATGCTAAGATAACAAATACCAGCTGTAAGTAAGGTACAACAGGCTGAAACCATGAACGCAAGAGAACCAAAAGCAACAACTTTGAGAGCCAATAAATCAGCATTGTGACGAGTGGCTATTAATCCTGTCGTTATCTCAACCCTTCGTGCCCCACGTTGGGCGCCAAAAAGAACTGTCGTGGTTTAAGCCTCTATAACTCACGCAGTTTTGCTCACTCACTCCCCCCTCTATCTTGCCCCCCACTCCCGGAGGGATGGGAAGGAGAATCGAAAAGAATGCAACTCCCACAGGTTGAGATAAGAACAGTTTAGTAACTAAAGTATAACACAAATCACTACTGCTACCACCAATAATAATAATGACAAGAGAAATTACAAGGAAAGAATACAATTCTCACCACCTAATACCAAGCCCGACCATGCAGTGCACCCCCCACCCTTCTGGGTCTCTCCTCTCCGTCCTCCATCTTGGGCATGACGTGCTGTGGTATGGAATAACCTCTTTGGTCAGTTTGGGTCAGGTGTCCTGTCTCTGTTTCCTCCCGGCTCCCCTCCTCCCTGGCAGAGCATGAAACTCAGAAAGTCCTTGGCCAGACCAAAACGTCACTAAGCAGTAACCGAAACACTGGTGTTATCAGCACTGTTCCCAGGCCCAAAAACAAAAAACACAGTGCTACACCAGCTACCAAGGAGGAGAAAAATGACTGCTGCTGCTGAACCCATGACAGCATACTGTTTTTGCAGTAACGTGAAAGCCATGTCCTCAAATTGCTGATATGGTTGGCGTAGCTCCACTAAATGTACTTATCAAGTAGTTGGTATTTGAGCCATCAACAGGTAATAAATCCTCCACAGTACGAAAAGCATTTCTTGCTGACGTCTCAGAAGACAACATCTATGTCATGTGATTCTGGATTTAATTATTGTTTTGTTATTTGTTTTACTTTTTTTTTTTTAAACAATGTTTAAAGTGTATGAAAATACTGAGAATACTGAAGAAGGTCTTCCATACTGCTACTCAGTGATCTTATTAAATATCAAACAACCTCTCAATTTAATTTCATAGAATCATAGAAAACTTAGGGCTGGTAAGGACTTTAAGATCATCTAGTTTCAACCCCCATGCCATGGGCAGGGACACCACACACTAACCATGTCACCCAAGGCTCTGGCCAATCCAGCCTTGAACACCGCCAGCGATGAAGCATTCACAACTTCCCTGGGCAACCCATTCCAGTGCCTCACCACCCTCACAGTGAAGAATTTCTTCCTTATAACCAATCTAAACTTCTCCTGTTTAAGTTTGAACCCATTATCCCTTGTCCTATCACTACAGACCATAATGAAGAATCCCTCCTCAGCACCCCTATAGCCCCCCTTCAGATACTGGAAGGCTGCTATGAGGTCTCCATGCAGCCTTCTCTTTTCCAGGTTGAACAGCCCCAACTTTCTCAGCCTGTCTTCATACGAGAGGTGCTGCAGTCTCCTGATCACCCTCGTGGCCCTCCTCTGGACTTGTTCCAACAGTTCCATGTCCTTTTTATGTTGAGGACATCAGAACTGTACACAATACTCCAAGTGAGGTCTCATGAGAGCAGAGTAGAGGGGTAGGATGACCTCCTTTGGCCTCCTGGTCACACTTCTTTTGATGCAGCCCTGGATATGGTTGGCTTTCTGGGCTGCAAGCACACACTGAAGCTGGCTCATATTCAGTTTCTCATCGAACAACACCCCCAAATCCTTCTCCACAAGGCTACTCTGTATCTCTTCTCTGCCCAACCTGTAGCTGTGCCTGGGATTACCCCGACCCACTTGTAGGATCTTGCACTCGGCTTGGCTGAACTTCATGAGGTTGGCATTGGCCCACCTTACAAGCATGTCAAGGTCCCTCTGGATGGCAACCCTTCCTTCCAGCATTATCAACCAAACCACATAACTTAATGTCATCTGCAAACTTGCTGAGGGCGCATGTAATCCCACTGTCCATGTCGCCAACAAAGATATTGGACAAGCTTGGTCCCAGCACTGACCCCTGAGGGACATCACCCAGTACTGGTCTCCAATTGGACACTGAGCCTTTGACCACAACTCTATTTGTGCGGCTACCCAGCCAGTTCTTTATTCACCAAGTAGTCCATCCATCAGGTTGACGTCTCTCCAATGCAGAGGCAAGGATGTTGTGCAGGACAGTGCCGAACGCTTTGCACAAGTCCAGGGAGATGAAATCAGCTGCTTTGCCCCTGTCCATCAGTTGTATAGGTTCATTATAGAAGGCCACCAAATAGGTCAGGCAGGATTTCTCCTTAGTGAAGCCATATTGACTGTCATGAACCACCTTGTTGTTTTTCATGTGCTTTAGCATGCTTTCCAGGAGAATCTGCTCCAAGATTTTGCCAGGCATGGAGGTGAGACTGACTGGTCTGTAGTTCCCCGGTCTTCCATCTTCCCTTCTTGAAAATGAGGGTTATATTTCTTTTTTTCCAGTCATCAGGAACTTCATCTGACTGCCATGATTTTTCAAATATGATGGACAGTGGCTTAGCAACTTCGTTCGCCAGCTCCTTCAGGACCTGCGGATGGATTTCATCAGGTCCCATGGACTTGTGCACATTCAGGTTCTTAAGATGATCTTGAACCTGATCTTCTCCTACAGTGGGCCTAAGGTCTTCATTCTCACAGTCCCTGTGTCTGCCTTCCAAGACTTGAGCGGTGTGGTCAGAGCACTTGCCAGTAAAGACTGAGGCAAAGAAGTCATTAAGAGCCTCAGCCTTCTCCAAATCCAGGGCAGCCAGTTCTCCTGTTAGGTTTCAGAGAGGGCCCACATTATCCCTAGTCTGTCTTTTGCTTGCTACATACCTATAGAAGCCCTTCCTGTTACCTTTCACATCCCTTGCCAGATTTAATTCTAACTGGGTCTTAGCTTTCCTGACCTGGTCACTAGCTTCCTGGACAACATCCCTGTATTCTTCCCAGGCTGCCTGATTGCTTCCACCTTTTATAAGCTTCTTGTTTTCCCCTCCAAGTTTCCTCAGCAGTTCTTCATCCATCCATGGAGGTCTCCTGGCCCTCCTGCAGCACTTCCTTCTAGTCAGGATGCAACACTCCTGAGCTTGGAGCAGGTGATCCTTGAATATCAACCAACAGTCTTGGGTCCCCCTGCCCTCTAGGGCTATATCCCATGGAACCTTACTAAGCAGGTTCCTGAAGAGGCCGAAGTCCACTCTCTTGAAATCCAGGGCAGTGACCTTGCTGCGCGCTCTTCTCACTGTCCTGAGGATCTCGAATTCGACCATCTCATGATCACTATAACCAAGGCTGCCCCAGAGCATAACATTCCCAACCAGCCCCTCCCTGCTGGTGAGCACGAGGTCAAGCATGGCACCTCTCCTTGTTGGTTCCTCTATTACCTTGTTGTGTCACTAGTTAAGGTCCGGCGGCCGGAAGATGTTGTGCTGTACGGAAAGACAGGGCCCCTCTCCTAATAGCCGATAGTGTTTAGTTGATGATGTAAGTAGACGGAAGTGATGTTGTAAACCCTGACTATATAATGTTGCGTCACTCTTTAATAAACGCCATTTTGCCATCCACCACATTGGTGTCTGCGAGCTGATGGCCTGAGCGGCCTGGGGTTGGTCGCCATGCCGTTCCTGAACCAGGTCACCACGCCCCCATGAGGCAACAAGTGGTGCCGAAACCCAGGAAATTCGCCTGGGATCGGGTGAACGGCGGCCGGAGCGGCAGGACCAGCCCAGCAGGGAGGACGCTCCCTGACCAGTAAGGAGGATGGAAGCTCTTGTGAAGGTCGTATCACAATTACATAAGCAGTGGGGTGTTGATTGTAAACCCAAAGATTTTATTCTCGCCGTTGCGAGGCTTTTACAGATTGGGGTCATTGATCAGCCGGTGGATATTCTCCACCCAGAAGTATGGGTTAAATGCACCATAGCGTTAGCCGAGGAGATGAAGTCCTCGGGTTGTGGGAAATATCTTAAGTCGTGGGGGAAAGTTGAACAGGCTCTGCGAAAGGCTCTGCAGGAGCAGGAAACCTGCATGTATGGGGCAGCCATAAAGACTCTGTACCCATCGGACGGGGGCACCTTTGCTGAGTCTAAAGACTCACGGGAGAGTGATACGCCCCCCAAATCCCCGAACCCTGAACCACTTACGGAGGGACAGAACCAAGCAAAATCCTTCTGGGGTGGATTAATCGACTGGGTTAGACTGCCGCCCTATGCGCCCCAAGATGGCGCCGAGAGGCAAGGGGAAGGGCGGGGCGAGGATGTCCCTGTCGGGAACAGGGAGGAAGTGCTAGAATTGACATGCGCACACAAACGGGAAGAGGGGCGGAGCGCGTGTGAGGGGCGGAAAGCCAGTCAGAGTGGCCATTTGAATAAATGCCCTTATAAGGTAAACACCCCTCTGAGTGGAAGGCGGGGTGAGTCAGGAGAGGGGGAACGGCCCGCCTGCAAGGGACGTGGGCGGGACCGGAGCAGAGGAAGAGAACGGCCCACTTGTGGGGCATGCAAGGGAACCGGGCGGGCCCGGAGCCCAACAAAAAAGTATTGGAGCCTGGAAGTAACCAGTCAGTCGAGTTCTGATCCCGGATCAGACACTAGCTGGGACGAGTGGCTCTTAACCGATTCTGACTCAGATGAAGAAGAACCAGGGGTAGATAAAATCAAAAGCCAAATTATCCCCTCCTGTAATAAAGGGAAGCCAAGAAGGGAAAAAACCTCTTTTACAGATTGGAATGAAATAAAGACTACGTGTGCCGAGTGGGTCCCACCGGCCACGTTAGCATTCCCGGTCCGAGTAACGGATGGAGGACAGAGGATTTTTTCCCCGGTAAACCCTAAAGATATATAGGCGATTGTTAAAGCAATTGCGGACAAGGGGCTTAATTCTGCTATGGTTTCCACCCTCATAGATGGGGTTTTTGGGGGAGATGATATGCTCCCGTTTGATATACAACATGTTTGCAAAATGATTTTTGGAGGGGCAGGGATGATTGTTTTTAACCAAGAATGGCAGGATAATTGTATGAAACAACTAGCCCTAGCAACTGGGAAACCACCCGTTATATGGTTCCAGCCTGCCACGTTTAATGGGCACCGATCCAACAATGCTCACTCCCCAGACACAAGCCCAAGGCTTGCGGGCCCATGAAGTCATGATAACTACTCGCGCAGCTAGAGATGCTATTCATACAGTCTCTAGAGTTATTGCTAAGCCTTCGCCATGGTCAACAATAAAGCAAACCGAAAGTGAGAGCTTTACGCAGTTTGTGGATCGCCTTCAAATGGCGGTCGATTCTTCGGCCTTGCCCGCGGAAGCAAAAGGCCCGGTCGTTGCAGATTGCATACGTCAGCAATGTAATGCAAAAACCAAAGAAATCCTGCGATCACTGCCGACGGGATCAAGCATTGAGGACATGATTAAACATGCCGCGAATGAGGAGCAGTTAACCCCGTTTCAAGCAGCTGTTACAGCAATGGCTAATATGAGGGCGTGTTTTAAATGCAGCCAGGTGGGCCACGTGGTGGCAAACTGCCCCCGGCAGGGGGACCTATCAACGGCACCCCCCCCGCGCCACAATCAATTTAGAGGGCCGTGTTGGGCTTGTGGAAAGAAAGGCCACATCGCTAAGGAATGTAGATCTAAAATCCTGGGAAACGGGAGGGGGAGAGGGCATCCGGGCCGTACTCGGCCCTCTCCCGCTTTGGATATGAGGCGGCCCAATTATGCCAACCTTGCGTGGGGCAAAGCGCTCTTGAACCCACTGCCCCTCCGAGAAGTGACCAATTTTACGGTCCAACCGTCAGTTCAGCCGAATCCGTCCCTATCTCAGGGACAGCAAGGACAACTTCGTGGGGGCGAGACCCCAGGGTGGCCCTGGCAATAAAGTGTGACAACCCACCAGTGGTGTGGGGGAACTGCTCCCTCTATAATAGTTCAGACAACACTACTATTAGTGTCCCCTTCTTGATTGACACCAGAGCAGATGTTACAGTTATTCCTAAAATGAACTAGCCCCCACACTGGAAATTGGCAAATGCCCCTATGGTAGGTGGAGTCAGGGGATTAACCCGAGCTTGGAAGAGTGCTCAATTGATAGCACTCACACTTCATACTGAAAAGGGACCAGAAAAAACTATCGCCCTTTTCCCTTATGTCACGACAGGAGTCCCACCCGTTGGGAAGGGATGCTCTAGTCCTATTAAAAGCCAGGGTGACAAATTTAATTTAAGGGCCACTGCCGCATATCCACTTCCACCAATTAAATTGATGTGGAAATCGTCCGACCCAGTGTGGGTCGAGCAGTGGCCATTATCGAAGCCTCGAATGGATGCTCTTTTTGAGCTACTTGACCGTGAACTACAGCGAGGTCATATAGAGCCCTCCACTAGCCCGTGGAATACCCCTGTTTTTGTAATACCCAAACGAACGGGTGAGGGGTTTCGTCTCCTCCATGATCTACGTGAAGTAAACAAAACAATTCAACCAATGGGTCCTGTCCAAACATTGTTGCCCATGAACTCTATGATACCAGAAGGACAACCTTGTGCTGTCCTTGATATTAAGGACTGTTTCTTTTCGATACCCTTGCATGAGGAAGATAAGGAGCGGTTCGCTTTTTCTGTCATGTTTCCAAATAGCCAACGCCCCAATCTGCGCTTCCAGTGGAAAGTGTTGCCCCAAGGAATGATCAATTCACCCACTATCTGCCAGATTACGGTGGACCGAGTGCTGGCACTGATTCAGCACACTGATTCGACTGCAACCATTATTCAATATATGGACGATATCTTAATTGCCGCACCGACAGGAAATCAGGTGGACCGATTAGTGTCAACGGTTTCAGGCACTCTCAAGACAAATGGGTTCGAAATCGCGAACGTGAAAATTAAAAGAGGACCATGTGTAAGTTTCTTGGGAGTGGGGATCACAAACTTTTACATAACTCCTCCCGAAATAAAAATCCCTTGGGATGTTAAGACACTTCATGATATGCAACAGTTAGTGGGATCTTTGCAATGGCTTCGCAATATGGTTCTGATCCCTCCCGAAATTATGACCCCCCCTTGTATGATCTTTTGAAAGGAAAGAACCCATGGGAGCAAAAACCTTAACGACAGAAGCAATGTACTCGCTCGACTTCATTGAGCAACAGGTGTCATCAAGTACGCTAGCCAGGTGGAACCCGAATATCCCACTTGATCTGTATGTGCATTTCACGGAGGGGGGGGAGTAGGAGCACCGGCCCAGGGCCCCCCTGAAAAAGCCCAACCAGTACAATGGATAGTCCTGGGAAAACCGTCACGTGCATTTTCTCCGGGAGTTGAGTGCCTTGGTAATCTCATCATGAAAGGCAGAAAACTCGCCTTAAGGCACTTAGGTATTGAACCCGCCAGGATATACTTACTCTTCCGCAAACAGCTCCCAACGCAATCTGTGGCAATGTCTGAACATTTGGCCATAGCTCTCGTTGAATTCGGCGAAGAGGTTCGGTATGCTGCAAAGCCCCCCAGACTCAAATGCTAGCAATTGTCGACATCGACCTTCCACGGAAAATCATGGACCGGCCTCAACTGGGACCAACAGTCTTTACCGACGCATCCTCAACAACCTCAACCGCGGCAGTAGTATGGCAATCAGGAAATGAATGGCACTGTGTTAAAATGACTGATTGTGCTCTTTCAGTTCAACAATTAGAAGCGACTGCCGTGGTACTGGCGTGCGGACTGTTTTCAACAGAACACCTTAACGTAGTAACTGACTCGATGTTTGTGGCCAAACTTTGTTCGGCCATGTGGGGACCTGGCGTGTCAACATCTACAACAGCCTTAATGCTGGAAGAAGCACTTTTTTCTTGAAAGGGCACTGTATCAGTCATCCATGTCAACAGTCATAGCCCAATTAAAGGGTTTTTTCAGACTGGTAATGATAAAGCAGACGTCGCTGCAAAAGGATTGTGGACATTAAGAGACGCCCGTCAGCTACACGAGTCTCTCCACATCAGAGCCAAAGCATTAGCAAAGAGATGTGGGATTTCAGTTACTGATGCGAAACATATAGTAGCTACATGTCCTCACTGTCAGAAAGCACCGCTGTGGTCCAGCGGAGTAAACCCTAGAGGGCTTAAAGCCTCCGAATTGTGGCAGACGGATTTTACAATCTGCCAGTTGTTGAAACCTCGAGTGTGGCTAGCAGTAACTGTAGACACATATAGTGGAGTGATAGTAGCCACTCAACACCGTAAAACTGATTCCAAAGCAACTATCCAACATTGGCTAACAGTCATGGCGTGGCTTGGGGTCCCTAATCAGATCAAAACGGACAATGGTTCAAACTTTGTTTCTAAATCAGTCCAGGCATTTGCTCTGAAATGGGGTATTACCCTAATACACGGCATCCTGTATAATAGTACGGGACAAGCCATAGTAGAACGAGCGAATCAAACTCTCAAATCTAAATTGGAAGTGTTAGCAAAAGCAGAAGGTTTTGCTGACGCCATTCCCTCGGGAGATCAAGCACGCCTATTGGCGACTGCTCTGCTAGCACTAAATCAATTTCCTAGAGGAGAGGAGGTAAATAGCCCCATTCAAAAACATTGGGCCACTCGAGCACTAGAAGAAGGCCCATTAGTCATAATTAGAAATGAGCTGGGGGAATGGGAACAGGGGTGGCGGTTGGTTTTGACGGGGCGAGGGTACGCTGCCGTCAAAAAAGACGGTAGAGTTAAGTGGTGTCCGCTTAAGTTTATTAAACCAGATCTCCAGAATAAATCTAATGAAAATTGTGAGGTTTTGTTCACAGGATTAGATCATCGGACGCCCCCGTAACCCGTATACCCCAGCGCCATGAGTCCCGTCCAAGCCTGGGAGTTCCACATTGGCAGAATCCAGACCACGGCAAAATGACCATCGTAGGGAGGGGCGGTGATGCTTTTGTGTGATTTTGATTATACTCATGCTATCAGTGGGAGAATCAGGTCACCAGCCCTACAAATGGGTACTTGAACAGGGCCGATCACAACAATCATCATGGCACTGATCTTCGGGCCCTGTATACTGGATAGGCTCGTGTCGTTCGTCAAGAGCCGGCTCGGAAGACTTAATATTATGCTGGTAGAACACCAACAACTGCTTTGAGAATGTATCTACTCGGTGCTATACTTACTTAGTGTTACCTCAGTGCTATATCTACTTAGTGTTATCTCAGGTTACCTTTAAGTTGCCTTAAGTTACGATCCATTATTACTAGTTGCCTTTTGTTTTCATTTTAAGTAGATACTGTAGTTTTTGTTTATAATGCTGTGCTAGTTATGTACCGAAAATTAATATATGTAATTATGTTTAGGTTTTTGTCGACCCTTGTAAATTGTTATGAACATTACCGGCCACTTCTTCCGATGCAGGCTGGCCACCTACATCGGAATGAGTGTGCACTTTGGTCAGTTTAGAAGCCCAAGCCTCAGACAATGTAAGGGAGGCATGCACCTTACGTTGCACTGACGCTGTTTGGAGCTGGTTTTTTGATTTTTAGCAGGGTCGTTGTACTGTATTTTATCAACATTTTGTGTTTCGATTCTTATATTTGTATGTAGTCTTTTTGTAAGATTGATCTTGTCTAAGGTGCCTTATGTTTTTTACTCAAGTTTATTATATATACTCTGTAAGACTGTTATAAGGTATAGAATAAGATTTTATTAGATAAGATTTTGATTAAGCATATTTTAGCTAATTTAGTTATGCATAAGGAGGGGGGAAATGTTGTGTCACTAGTTAAGGTCCGGCGGCCGGAAGATGTCGTGCTGTATGGAAAGACAGGGCCCCTCTCCTAATAGCCGACAGTGTTTAGTTGATGATGTAAGTAGACGGAAGTGATGTTGTAAACCCTGACTATATAATGTTGTGTCACTCTTTAATAAACGCCATTTTGCCATCCACCACATTGGTGTCTGCGAGCTGATGGCCTGAGCGGCCTGGGGTTGGTCGCCGTGCCGATCCTGAACCAGGTCGCCACGCCCCCATGAGGCAACACCTGCAGAAGGAAGTTGTCTTCCACACAATCGAGGAACCTCCTGGATTGCTTGTGCAAGGCCATACCATCCCTCCAACAGATATCAGGGTGGTTTAAGTTCCCCATGAGGACAAGGGCCTGCAAGCTTGAGACTGCTCCTATCTGTCTATACAGCACTTCATCCACAGAGTCCTCTTGATTGGGTGGCCTGTAACAGATCCCCATAGAAAAGTCCCTCATAGCTGTTCTGCCTTTGACTGTGACCCACAAGCTCTCTGTTGACTCATCATGTGTCCCCAGACAGAGTTCCATACTCTCCTGCTAGTGCAGGGCTGGGAAGAAATGTCATCCAGAATTTCCTCAGCATGTACTGTTAAGGAAAGAAGCAAGTAGGGAGAGAAAAACTGGAAGTTGGAAGAGACCTAAAATGATCGTCAAGTCCAACTGCTCAACCACTTTAGGGCTGGCCAAAAGTTAAAGCTTGCTATTAAGGGTGTTGTCTAAATGCCTCTGAAACACCAGTGGGCATACGGCATTGGTCACCCCTCCAGGAAGCCTGTTACAGGTTTTTGCCACCCTCTACATAAAGAATGCTTCCTCACGTCTACTCTAAACCATTCCCACACGTCCTATCAATGGATCCCAGTGAGAAGAGATCAGCACCTCTGCCTCCATTTCCCCTCCTTGGGAAGAGCTGTAGAGAGCAGTGAGGTCGCCCCCCAGCCTCCTTTTCTGCAAAGTAGACAAACCCAGCCTCCTCAGCCGCTCCTCACAGCACAGGCCTTCCAGCCCTGTCACCGGCTTTGCTCCCCTCCTCTGGACGCATTCGAGAGCTTTCATCTTCTTAAATGGTGGGGCCTAGAACTGCACCCAGTGCTCAAGGTGAGGCTGCCCCAGCTCTGATTACAGCAGGACAATCACCTCTTCCTCCTTTTTCTGTTGTTTTAGGTTTTGTGTTTTTTGGTTTTTTTTTTTTTTTTTTTTTTTTTTTTTTTTTTTTTTGTTACCAGCTCCCAGCACTGATGCCCTCCTCCTTTTCTGTACACGCTATGGTGGACGCTTGTGGCCCCTGCATGGTTTGGGCCTGGAGCAAGCAGCGCAGCTCCCTCTCAGCTTCCCTGACATCTTGCAGCTACCGACAGCATCCCGCAGCTCAGCCCCTGCTGCAGGAGGCCCTCCACCAGGGCGCACCGAGCGCAGCCCTGCCCATTGTGCACCCTCACCTCACCAGACCAATGTAGGCACTTTCGGCACCCCGAGCTCTGCACTGCAGCCTCCCCTCTCATCGGCTCTGTCTGGTGCCGACGCTGCCACCGCTGGGGCAGCCAGCGCAGAGGCCCCAGACAGGGCCCGCTGAGGCGAGCGCTCCCCATCCCGCTCCCTCCCCGCTCGCTGCCGACACCAACTGCCGCGCCACGCGCTCCTCCCGCGCTCCCTGGAGCGGGCTTTCCCCGCTCAGGCCGGGGCCGTCCCTCCTGGCACCGCCCCCTGTGAGTCCCTGTTTGCCTCAGCGGGGCTGCTGGCTGCTGGGCAGGGCCTGGCGAGGGCTCGAGGCTCCCTGGGTGGCTGTCGCCGCTCAAACCTGGGGCTCCTGCACGTGTGGTTTCTCTTCGCTCCGGGTTTGGAGGCTGCTCTGTGGAGCTGCTCACCTCGGGAAATACGACTTCAATAATTTTAACTGAAAATTTTTGGTTAAGGCTTTTATGTAAGAAAAATAAAGTGGCTGGTTGAAAAATTAAGAACAGAACTGATAGTTCCATCACAAGTGTAAAATACTCAGCTCCATTCTAAACCTAAGTCTTTGTGTCTTAACCAATAATTTTATTTTTCAAGGATATTAATATTAGAGAACAAATGTTAGAGAATGATTTAAACATTAAAATGCACATATATCTAAATGAAAGCAGAGAATGGTACTTTCGTAGAAGTAGAAAACTGACAATGGTTGCATGTGATAGAAGCCCTTCATAGCAGGGGTCTCAACAAATGGGGTCAGGCTTAAATCTTGTTAATTGCTCTGTGGCTGCATTATTTTAGAGCATTTATGATATTAACTAAATTGCAGAAATCCTTTTTATTACACTGTGCCAATCATTACCATCCATGCTACACTGCCCAGAAACAGATGGATTTGTAATATATCCCTTTAAAAAATGTGAATTGGACTCCCACGCCTGGGTTACTTTTACAATACTTCTGCCTTTGGTTACATGAATTTATTATTCTCACTAATTATAACCCACTGAAGCTATAGCCCATCAACAACAGTGCTGTAAAATGAAAAAGTTAGACTGTTTTTGCCCTGAATCATTAAATTTCAGGCAAATTAGAGGCATGCCATTGGTTTTATTTCCTGGAAGTCAGAACATCCGGAAGTTCAATTTTCATGACATTTAGCATTTAATAATGTCACCGTTATCAGTTCTAATTTTTCAAGTGCCTTTTCTGCTTCTGTTTTGAAAACAAATATGTGAAAAAAATGCTTTAGTACTTCAGTTTTATCTTCTACTTTTTGTGGAAGCTTCCAAATGATTAGCTAAACTATCAATCAGTTAAAAAAGTAGATTCAGGGTTGGATTCAAATGTCCTTAAAGTCTATAGCATTCTATTAACTTCTATTGCTTGTGCCCAGGGATGATAAATGAGTTGGCAAGGCATTCATGGGAAAAGCTCTCTTGACAATTAACTAAAAAGGAGGAAGATTTGCCTGATTTAAACATTTAAGGTCTTAAAATCATCTTAGACAAGCAGATATTTTAATTAGTTTTTATCTTTTACATCTGTAATTTTTTTAAATTTTTTTTTCTGAATTTGAAAATAACAGTTAATTTGACTCCTCATTCCAGCTTTCTTCTTCTAGTTTACTAATTTGATGTATGAGAGAACATATCACTCAACTGAAATGTCAGTGGTAGGTATGCAAGTATAGTATACCTATGTACACAGTCACATATAGATAGATACATATCTCAGCAGAACGCTGTATTGACTTCCATACTCTGTAAAATCAGCAAGCAGTAGCGATTTATGCAAATTTTCACAAGCCAGATTTACACCCACTCGCATCAAGGTCAAGGAGAGAACAAGGAGTTTCAGTTGTTTTGAAAAATGGTGACCATATCGCTTTGACAGGAAAATAAGATGTTTAGAGAGACATATGGAAGGTTCTTATCAAGTTGTCTTCATGTTGCCTTTCCTTCATTGAAATGCTACAGCTACTCTAAGATCTGATTTAACAGCATGGTACTCAAGACTCCTCCTTTACATTGTTCATCTTCTTGAAGAAAAAAATCACAGAAGGTGAATTGCACAACAAATGTGCATTTTTATCTTTGTGATTCATTTGGAAAGTGTGTAGGAGTGTTAATCTTAGCAGCTTTATTTTTCTATTTCTTTGTCAGGTCCAAAACTGAGCAGACCTTCATATTGTAATAGGCCTCCACAGAATAAAAAAGCAGCTGATTAAAGTGTTTCTGTCACCCCTTAATATAACCAAAATTTTTCAGTACAGTGATTTGGTTTCAAAGAATGTTTGGTGGGTTTTTTTTTTTTTTGATATCTGGAGTTTATTATGGAGTAGATGGGAGAATAAATGTATTCCTGAACAAAATTTAGCAGAGAAATAGAGAAAGCTTTAGAATTATAAAAGCAAATGTCAAACTTATCAGGAAGAAGCTGCTTATTAGCTCTGCTCCTAACAGCATTTCGTGATTTGCTGGTTCAGCCACCAGGCAATATTACCTCATATAATTTCATGTTGGTGGCTAAGGCAAAACCCAAAAGTTTAGGATATGGGCATGCTTATTACCATTAAATATTCTGATAGAAAATGAACATGAAGTTTCAGTTTAAAAAATCTAGAAAGGAGTTTGTCTGTGGGCGGGGCATCCTTGCATAAATGAAAGAAAATTAGAACCTACAGAAAATGAGACCGTTTAGATTTTTTTCTTAACAGAGAACAAGAATCACAACAAAAGGAAAATAGGGATCGCACTGGTCATGTAAGCAAGGACATATTTTTTTTCTTTGAAAATTAGCAACTCATGCTAAAAAGCATGCTCTAGTTTGTAACAAAGTTTACTAGTGAGTATTGGTAAAACAGAACCTCCACATACATAATAAGTAATATCTGGAAAGAGAATATTTTGCAATAGCTTTCCAAAAGGAAGAATTGAGTAAATTAAATTGCTGGGCTTTTGGTCCAGGCAAAATAAAATTGTGTTCTAAATTTTTTTCTCATTTCTATGGCAATAAAAGATATGACTGGAAATTGAAGAAAACTCCTGAGAAGTATTTGCTTCTAAAGAACAAACACAGTTCTTGAGATATAAGCGTTGTAGAACAGATTGTTGTGTGGAGGATGTATCACAAGAAATGAGCATATACAGTAATCCATAAATGAAGAATCACAAAATGCCATATTACATTGTTTAATTGACAGGCTAAGATTTCTGCAGAGATGTACGCTCTGTATAAGGAGGCTTTGCCCACAGATGAGTGTTATGACTCATCAACTGTTTGGCTAATGGGGATTTTTTGGAGAATTTAGGATAAATGGAAGGTATGAAAGCTAGGTATCTAGTGACTTTTTCAGGTGTATAAATAATACGTGCTTCATATTTTTATTTGTCTTCAAGCTTCTTCCATCTGGAGAACTGAAAGGTAGCAGAAATATCACATTCTCAAAGCTGACTCTTTAACAAATTCTTCTTCTTTTATGCATAGTTCCTGCCTAGGAGCTCTCATAAGGCATTTTATATTTCCTCTTATTTTGTCAGTTACCAGCCCCTCGCTCTTTCAGTTTCCTGTTGGTAATTTTCCTGATTGCCTGAACTACAGACTGGTCTTTGGAGATTTTGGGTGTGTCTGTATTGGTTGTACATGCAGTTGTATTTTAAATAGCCTTTTGATGAACATATGTGATTTTGGTACAGATTAAGTCTTACCTTGAATGACTGCAGCAACCATTTGGCTTTTCATATGTCAGAGTGTAATCCACAAAGTATGTACAAAGACTAGCTAAGATCCTTATTGCAAAAATCTCATTATGAATAAATACAATGCCAAATGATTCTTTTTTTTTTTTCAGCCTAATTGTAAGAATTGTCATGTCTTTGTATTCAGATTTGTATATACTTAGTGTCTATAGGAAATGTACATATATAAATGTTTGTCCTTCAGTTTTGGATCCTCAGGAAAACACAGCCACTAGAACAAGGTTTATATTCTTTATTTTCCCAAATGGATAACAATCAGCATATTTTTGTAGTATTTCAGGGCAATTTGAGTAAAACCATGCAATTCAAGTAATTTTTGTGGTCTTCAGGTGAATTTAATGAGGAAAATGTTTGCCACTTTGGGTGGACCTACTTCTCTTGTCCTTCAAGGCAGGTACTGAGATTCAGAAACAATAAATGACTGATTTTGTATCACTTAACCAATTATATTAATTGTTTATATTACCAAAGCTTTCAAATATCTAATTGAAACATTATGGAAATGAGATCTGGAACATAATCTTGCTATTACCCAACTCAAATGGGAAGAAAGGATTAAGGATTAATTAAAAAAAAAAGGTTTTACCAAAAGAAGCTGAATAAAAGTAACAGCTTGTAGTATATTATAGTATATTTGTTCTGGTTATTGGAATTAGGTAAAGTCTTGATTTTAATTAACTGATTTTGAGAGTGTTATAATCTCATTTTAAGATAGCTTTAAGAGTAAAAACCTATGACAATAACATCCATAATGACATACAAAAAATCACAAATTGGGAAGGAAAAAAAGACGCTAGAAATATAAAGAGGCCCACTGAAAGAAGATTAAAGATTGACATTTTACCATTAAATAATCATTACTGTCAGCTACAGCAGATTTCACAGGTGACTATGGAGGCCTTCGCAATGAAGTTATCAACAGTATTGTGCTGTGAGAAAGCTCTTTTTGTCAACTAGCTGGATATTTCGTAGCCTCCTGGGGTTTATTTTTGTTATTTATTTATCTATCTATCTATCTATCTATCTATCTATCTATCTATTTATTTATTTATTTATTTTCCCCTCCACTGATCCGAGATATATCAAATTGGCATGTTTACCTGTTGGAAAATTGGATTACTTTAGTTTTAGGAGTGGTTTTTCATCTGACATATGCTGATAGCAAATGGTTGGGTAGTAATTTGTCCGTTTATATGGTCTTTGCTGCAAGTCAATTTTATTTATCCACTGAAGAAAAGTAGAAGCAATAAAATGATTTGTTTCTTGGAACCTTCATGTTGGTAAAAACTGTTTTTCCTCACTTTTGCCATGCTGTTTCACTTTCTATGTTCACTTTAGTCTTTAGAAAATGTATTTGTATTTCACAAACAGACCATTCTTTTGCTGCTTCAAGTTCTATAGAAATACTTGTCATTAACATGACTTCTGGAGTCAACTTACTGATAGTATATTAAGCTGCTCCGAGTAAGTGCGAGCTTCAGGCTACACTGGTCAATGAGACATAAAAATAGCAGCAGTCACAAAGCAAATTTTCATGATTTAGTGAGGCTTTTTCCTGTCAGCAGTTTGATTGAACGTTAAGAAGAAACGATTTAGGATTGTAGGTAGTCTTGCAATCCTGCTGATATAAGAGCTGCATTCAACCTTTCACTCTTTAGATAAGATTAAATGGAAAGCAGACACTTCAATGCTGAGCAGGTAGATAAAGGAAAACAGGAAGAGCAAAAGAGGCAAGAAAACACACACACACATAATCACACACACAATCAAGTCAACACTTTGTTAACATTGCAGCTTTTCCACAAGAAACAGGGCAGTTTTACATTTCTATCTTTGTCAAACACAGTTCATTACTGCTTCTTTTGCCTCTGCCCCATGGAAACTTTACCAGGTATATGTGTCCAAGTGTACCACATTCCTGCAATGACAAGTACCACTGTAACTACTGTGGACCTCAGCAGAAAAGATAAAGTGCAAAATGTGAGCAATCACAGAACTCAGACTCTCTACTGCCCTGGTTTCCTTGTCTTCCTCTTGGAAGTCTTTGAATGAGTTGTTTCTTCTTTGCTTGGAGAGGGATTAGTGGGAAATTGCAGTTCAAATCCATTAGGCCCATTTAGGAAGACACATTGAAAGTAGCGGACAGGAGCTAGGAAAACAAGGAAGAGGTGATTAGTATTTATGGCTTCCAAATTGGGGCTCTGAGTCTATTCCATGTTCTTTCAGAAAACATCTGTATAATTTCATTTTCATTAAGTGAGTTATAACAGCAGAAATCTCTAGTGTGATGACAAGCCATGTTCCACATATCAACAAGATTTTCGCTAAAAGGCTCAACGGGATATCTTTGTAGCATAAGATGAGAAATTATTGACAATTTCACATTTAACTCTGTTATTTCTCTCAGTGTTATAGTCCTAGCTCACTAATAATATTTGCATTTTGGGATAGCTGAACCAGTCCCCCAAATTCTTACATTTATTTTCTGATTTTATATTTCACAGGCACTTTCAGATACATTGGGAGTTTCAGAAGGTCTCATGTCTAATAGTGTTAATGACATATTTTATTAGGCTTCACATGGATTATCTTTTATTATGAATAAGGGATAATAAATGACAGTACTTCTTTCCTAGACTTTCACAGTCAGGTAGGTTTTGTCCCTTTTGATTTTTGAGTGTTAGCCTGCATAGTCACACTTCTTTCCATTATATTTTAAAAGCTTTCAAGAACACATACTTTAGCACAGGTGGAATTGACCTAATTTGTTCCAAAAGCTGAGTTTTGCACTCTGAGATTAACATTGACAAGATTTTAAAAGATAACTATTAGTCAGTTATGTGTTTGGGAAAATGATTGGGGGAATGTTGGCATCTGAAGCAGATTACTTTTCATCCAATTGATTTTCTGATGACTTTTTCTTTCCTCTGCTGTTCACTCCATATTAAAAAAAATAAAAATAAAAATTAGCTGTTTTCCATGACAGTTTTAAACTGAGATGGACTCCAGGGCTCCCTGTGCTATAAACTGAGGTTCAGGGTGTATTTATTGACTACCAGGTTGCAGGAAACGGTGGAGCACAGGGCAATGTGTCAGAAATGCAGGTATATTCAATCCAGTTCTATTGTCCTCTGTGGTATTCTTACCTGACTCACTCAAAGGTTAAGTCTTTGTAATCTAAAACACTTGAAAATTGAGATGGAAATCCGATCCTTTTGCAAAAGAATTAGTTTTTCCACTAAAGCTAAAAATGAAACAATTCTTTTCCCAAAAATTTTCATTACTTCTGTTGTTCTTCTGTGAGATGGATCTGAGATTTCTTCTGAAAACAGAGACAAAACAACTCCCTCGACTAGAACTCACAGGCCAAATCGTAGAATCAACTAGGTTGGTAAAGACCTTTAATATCAAGTCCAACCATTACACCACCTGCCAAGGACTACCAAGACCACCACTAAACCGTATCACTAAGGGGCTCACCTACACAGTTTTTGAACGCTTCCAGGGACAGTGATTCTACTACTTTCCTGGAATGTGACAGACCAAGGTTTCTCTGTGAGGCCTGACAAGCCATGGAGTAGGTGCATGGAGTGGATGTGCTATGTCCTCTAACACTGGCCATTTTATGGAGGTACTTGGGCAAGATATGTTATAGTTTCCACAAACAGACTTATTCCAGCTTTGAACTAAGGTAACTTTTGTGAGTAAACATAACTAAAAGCAGTATATTGCACTAAACCTGCTATAATTAAAATCAGTGTCTCTCTGTCAGAGATTTCTGAATCAGATCTTCTTAAAAAACACAGAAAAAAAAAAAAAACAACAACAACAAACCAAACCAAACTAAATAAAACAAGAAAAACCCAAATGAACAATCAAACAAACACAAAAAACCACCAAACACATACCCCTAAAATTTAATCACAGTGGGTGTCAGTTTGATAAAGAGAAATGCCTTACGGGAGGAAAGCTGCCAATTAAAAACTCATCTTTCACTGTTTAAATGGAATTATTTCTACATATTCCTCTTATGGATATAAAAAAGAAAATAAAAAGTAAATAAATCTTTCTACTTTCTGAAGAAGGCAAATAGGTCATCAAGCACTTTCTAGCCCAAATAAATACCAATAAATAGTTTACTTCAATGTAAAAATATACTCACCTGTATTTTAGATGCAAGAAGAATGCAGAAATTTAGCTCTTTTTCACAAATTCCTGATACATACTAGCTTACATACATAAAAGCACTTTTAAGATGGTTATATATAGTAATTATAGCATGCCTGACTCCATAGTGTTTTCCAGAGGTGTTATCAGATCATCGTCATTCTAAAACCACTTAGTAGCACTAACTACTGCAACTGTTTTGTGTGAAAACCTGACTCACAGTGTATTGTTAAAAGCCACTATATTAGTGGAGGGAAAGGACAAATTTTAAGATTTTTGCAGCTTTGCCAACAGCCACAAAATACATGGTCTATAATATTTAATTGAAAAATAGGCACAGAAAATAATTATTTGGAAAAATCTAAAATTTATATGTATTTGTAATGTCTAATGCTAAACATATTACCACGATTGTGTTATTTCTGAGATACCTGTAGTTTTTGTAAAGTGAGACCTGTTGTTTGGCTAATATGTACTTCCGTTAGGAAGTAGCAGAGTTACTTTGTGGACAAACTTGAGTGGGAAAGTCTGAAGAGTGGAATTTGCAGGATAAACATGCAAATGGGATGTGAATAAGTACAAGGGGGATAGAAAATTTGGGATGTATGCAAGTATTTTTAAGATAAGGAGTTAAAAACAGCCACAATTTTTCCAGCAGAAATGTTTAAGAGGTATAAGGCTCACTGACGAATATTGCAGCATGCCGTCTTCCAAAACCAGTGGTTTGGACAACCACTCTGCTGTCAGCCAGCAGACACTGGTAAAAGATTAAACTGTTTTGAAACATTGTATGGTGTGTGAGATCTAGTAGTTACTGCTATCAGAATACAAGATTTAGTAAGGAAGGGTTATGTTTCCAAATGTAGGTACAGAAAGAGGGCATGTTCAGGTTTTGGATGATAGTCAAACCGTTAAAGAAGAAGTATTTTTTTATTATTATTATTTTTTTTCATACTCTCTTTGTAGATTTCTTCTTATTAATTCTCCCAGTACGAAACTACACATTTATAATGGAAAATTTCATCAGCATGCAAATTTCACCAGCTTGCATTGCTGGGATATATCTTTTATATTTTACCTAATCAAGCAACCAGAACTTTGAAGTAGACATATTGCAAATGCCTGGTGGTTTGATTGTTTTGGGGTTTATTTGTTTTGTTTTGTTCCTTTCTCCCCACCCCCCACCCCTCCTTCCAGTAAGTCTCTCATATATTGTATTTTTTCTTTATGGCTGATGAGAGTCACACTTTTTGTAAACTGAAAGGTCAGTCTTTAGTGTATTTGAACTTGTTTATCAAAATAAAGTCAGCTCCCCATGTAGTAAGTCTATGCAGAAAGAAATGGTTTCAGATTTATGCTTTTGCTATGTGCTTTTTCACTATTTCCCTTTCATGCTGCCTTTTTTAGGCTGCTTTATCTAGCAAACCTCATCTGCAAAACATGCAGATAAGAACTTTATTCAAAAAGTACCAACATCTTTGGAACTGTGTATCAGAGTCGGCAGCAGTGTTATGATACAAGCTGTAGTTAGGAGAACAATTTGAATTTTGGGATGCAAATAAGACTACAAATGCATCCCATTCTGACTTTCTAATACATTCAATGAGAATAACCAATGTGTCTTTCAAACTGAAGAGGGTTCTCAGTTTGAATGTGTTGTGAAATACCTTCAGGGCAAATGTTACACATCCCCCCCAGACAGTAGGAGCAAAATGTGATTTAACACTATTCATCTTTCAGCAGCTTAGCTGAGACAAAATAAAGACCTATATCTGGCCTTCTGCTTTTGTTTAGGATGTAGGTTGTGAGACTTCATGTAATTACTTTAATTTCTCTTATGAGCAATGCAGAAAAAAAAAAAAAAAGTTGATGCTGAAAAAGTATAATTTTTTTTTTTTTTTTTTTTTTAGCAAATTAAAACTAATGCTGTTATATCAGGATATCTGATACGTAAAATGAATTGACTTCTGCAGGGCTGGAGAAGGGGTATTTGCTTCCTTGTTTTTCACTTTGTGAAAAGAATGGGCACTTTTTTTCTCTCACAAAAGGAGAGAAAACTTTTATATTATTTTTGATCTTTTAAAATGATTTTTGTCTGGATGGAAATCAGTTTGGAGTGAGAACAGCCAAGACGAATTTCAGAGAGCAGAGAAACAAACAAACCCCCCTGGATTCAAGGTTTGTGTGAAGCTGTTTAGCCCTGATGAAGAGGAAATTCTAAGTACATTTCATAAATAGCCAATAAATTATACAAATATGCCCTGGAATATTTGTATAATTTGTGCCCTTGATCTTTAAGTGACATGCATCTCATACACAGGGCTGTTTTCAAGAAATGTGAGTAATATTGCAAAACCACTTTCTAGGTGCTTTCAATTCTTCAGCAGACAGGAGAAAACCAGCCTATTGATGTTGTTCTGGATGGCAACATGGTCCTCTGTATATCCCCCCACTATTGTGTCATCTGCAAACTTTAATGATCTGTTGCATCATCCAGATCATTAATGAAGATGATAAATGGAACCAATACTGACCCCAGGGTTACCCTGCCAGTAACTGGCCTTTAGCTAGACTTCCTGCCACCACCCTCTGGGCTTGGCAGTTTAGGCAGCTTTCAGTCCACCTCACTGCTCATCTAGCCCATACTTCATCAGCTTGACTAGGAGGATCCTATGGGAGACAGTGCCAAAAGCCTTATGGATGTCAAGGTAGACAATATCCACTGCTCTCCCTTTGTCTACCAAGCCAGTCATTTCATCATAGAAGGTTATTAGGTTGGTCAAGCATGACTGTCCTTGTGTGAATCCTTGCTGACTATTTCCGATCAAATTCTTGTCATTCATGCATCTGACAGTGGTTTCCAGGATTAGCTCCATCACCGTCCCAGAGACTTAAATGAGGCTGACCAACCTGTATTTCCTTGGGTCCTCCTTCCTGCCCTTTTTGAAGACAGGAGCAACATTTGCTTTATTCCAGTCCTCAGGCATCTCTCCCAATTGCCATGATTGTTCAAAGATTGTTGAATTTTGCTTTGAAGTGCTATTTTAACATTTAAAGAGCTAAAATACAAGTTATATACTATTCATTGTTGAATGTTCTTATTAAGCCTATTGAATGGTAAAGGTAACAGGTAAAAGGTAAAAGGCAGCTAGCTGACACAAGTTCCAGTAAATGAAGAGACACTTGAAAACAAATAAAATCCAAAGCCATAAGATTGTTGGAATGGTTAAGTGGTGTTATTAGATACTGTTCCATTTCCACATATTCACATAAGGCAAATATACTAGCAGAATTGACTTGGCTGAGAACAGCAGACAGGCTCACATATCAGATATAACTTTCAAAGCATGCCACATCTATGATATCCCCTACAAATACTTTTATAGTGTCATCCACAAGTCCTTTACAATCCCAAATAGGTTACTCTGTGTCTCATCCCAGGCAGAAGTAGTGAAGAGTTAAATCCGCATGTGTGTGGCCTAAATCGTCAATTTATATGAATCTGTATAAAATATGAGTCCATGTACGAGAAAGCTTAACACTCAGGTTTGAATATTGCTTAACAGGTGGTTACAGTTTTTTGCCTTATGGCTGCTTACATTAGTTAACAGTCTTTATTTACTGCTTGGGCAGAAAGATTCACACTCAGCCATTTACATTTCCAAGGCATTAGAAAACAGACACTGATGAAATGACAATAAGATCCCAAATCTTTTGCTGCTGAGAAGTATTACGAAATTACTGGGGGAGAGAGAAGCTTTAAATCTCAATAGATCACCACAAGAACCTTCCATACAAAGGGAATAAAGGGGTCCTCAATCAGGGATCATAATGGTGAAAGATTTTCATGAGAAGCCCAGTTTTTAAGACACAGAATGTTAAGCATCTGTCTGCTAATTGAAAGAACCCTGTAGTGGAAGAGCCACTGTAAAAGTTCAGTGCTAGGTAAGTACTGACTTTTTCATTTTCATCCTGCATATTTCTGCATTTGTAGACCCTTATATCTTAAGCAGTCTATTTTGGAATTGTTTGCTGATTTAGCTGAAATAGTTCTTTAAGAAAACTAATGAATATGAGGGCACTCTATCCTTGGAGACATGATGAATCTTAAAAGTTAAGGTGCTGGGACACTGAAAGAGTTTGGCTTCAAATGTATTGATTCACAGTTTCTAAAGGATGATAGGTTGTAGCTCCACTTAAGCAGCATGTCTGGTTTGGGAATTGATAATAAAGGGGCTAAAGAGGGAAAAACAGTTTTCATTTCCTTCTTTAGCTGTATTCAGTCTAGTTGAGAACATATTTAAACTCCAAGGATGTCCAGGGATCTTGTGATAATTTTCATGAAAGCTTCTCCTCAGGTAATATAATTTAGTATCATTTTTAGGTTAATAGATAGACTCAATGATCTTAAAGGTTTTTTCCAACTTAAATGATCCTGTGATTCTTTGACTCTCAAGAACACTACTTAGCTTATACACTTTTACACTGGTAGCTTTCTACAATTGAAAGTGCCAAACTACCATTCAAGTGTCTACTTAAGCAATTAATGGGAGTTTTGGTGATACGAACAAACAAACAAAAAAAGAATGTATTCTTTCACAATCACAATAGTCTTTTTAAAAACTAATCTTATAAGGAAAGGAGGCAGAAAATTTGGAGAGGAATTAGATTTACTAATCCTAAAGGATCCAAATAAAATATTCATTAAAAGGCAATAGCTTTTAGCAATAACAGTTTGGTTATTAGGGAAAAATTACAAAGAGTGTGTGAAGAACAGAAATTTTTTTTTAGCATTTTCTAGGTTGAATCATATTTCTTCATTTAGAGGCTTTCCTAATGGAATTAAACAATTCAACAAAGCACAAAAAATCAGGCAATCATAGCATTAGAAACAACTAATTAGTAAGCAATTATAAGTGAGAGGAAAGTACTAAGAATTGCACTTCTTTCTGATAGCTTCTCAGGAATGCACAGACCATATTTTCGTTCAGCAATCAAAACTGAGCCACGCAAACATAAAAAATCTCTTTCCATGGACTGAAGAGCTAAATGCAATTTTTTTTTTCACTTACTAAAGGGCAAGGAAGAGAAGCAGGTATTTTCCCATTTGTTCTGTTTGCCTATCAAAAAATTTGGGCTCTTTCCCATAATATTTCAGTAAAATTACACTTTGTCAAACTGACCAGAGGAAGCAGAGATGCAGATGGGGAAAGGAAGCCATGTGGAATCCTTGATAAATACCACAAATTTTTACTTTCGTACTTTCTAATACAAGTATATAAGTCTTTGAGCTTAGTGGCACTGTAAAACTGATATTTAATTAAATCCCATTTCTCTGAATAGCAAAGCTGAATGCCAAGGGCCCATGCAGGAAAACAAATGCTGTTTTCTTAGTGGTCCATGTTTAGATACTGGCTACCCAAAACAACATGGTTTGTTTCAAAAATTAGATTTATCTTTTTTTGATAAATCATTTTCAAGTCCTTTCTTAATATTGAGCATGCTGTACAGAGACACCACTGCCATTCTTAAGAAGTGCAATGCTTAATGGGGAGATGGAGGGTTAAACGAGAGGAGAAAACTTTTATATGTCCATCACACTTAAGCAAGAAATATCACTATCACTGTAAATCAATTCTATATATGTGAAAACATCCCCTTAAATTTACATTTTTCTATCATTGTACAGGCAATGTACGGACAGGGAAAAAAAGAAATTGTCCCATGAGGGTACTTCTTTTGCATTTGTGACTTAAATAAGGAAGGAAAATGAAGAATGGTCAGAAATTAACTCTCAAAGTTACTTTCAAAGTGTCTGTGGTATAATGCAACTAATTGCTTATCCTTGCAATGAAAGACCATTGGTGTATTCATATCCATTTTAGCAGGAGGTCTATCAGTATCTGTACAGTAGTGCATGTCTCTAATAACACTTTCTTGGTATAAGATAAAATTTAAATGTATCAAATCAATAGTTCTAGAAGGTTATTCTGGTCATATTTGTTGTCATTAGAGGGGAAAAATATTACCATAGTAAAAGTATATACAAGATCTAAAGACATAACTGGTTAAAAGCATGAATTGTTACTTATCAGAGTCAGTGTTTTTTTAGAAACATAAGCAAACTCAATGAATGAGATCTTTGTTCTAAGAAAACTGATTTCTGCAATTTTATCTTCAACGGGATATACAAAACCTAACAGTCATTTAAATACTGTGTGCAATAACTGACAAGTTAGCAAACAGGCATTGTTTGATGAGAAGACTTAATGGGTAAATTAGCTGCATCTTTAGAAAAAATTACTTTTGTTACACAGTAAAACAATGCAAGATGAAGCAGTGTGACAAATGTGGTAATACAGACACTTCCAACAAAGCATAAAAGTGATTCAAGTACAGAGTCTTTAAAATTTCACTAGTATTGAGCTTTCGAAGGAATCTAGTACTGTCATTGTGTGTTTTACTAGTGAAACATAGGAGCAAACTCAAGAAATTATATTCAGGAGGGACCAAAAATGAATACAGGTCTGATCTAAGGTCTATTAAGTTCTGTTGGACTTTTTCAGAGTTTGCAGTCGTAATTACATGAGACTACGGTGGTATTTGGTGGGTAACAATACAGAATTGGATTTTACTGCTGTTGGTCAATAAATAAATGACAGCATCTTGATAGGAAGCGGATCATGTACCTTCTGCATGTTGATGTTACATGGTCTTTGTCAACTCATTCCTATTGCCAGCATGTTTAAATAATGTTATTACAACTTATTGCATTAAAATAATTTATTCAAGTATTTATGACTAGGAGGATGGGAATTGTGCCTTGTGCTACTTGCATTCATAGAATCATAGAATAGTTAGAGTTCGAAAGGACCTTAAGATCATCTAGTTCCAACCCCCCTGCCAAGGGCAGGGACACCTCACACGAGACCGTGTTGCCCAAGGCTCTGTCCAACCTGGCCTTGAACACTGCCAGGGATAGGGCATTTATCACTTGTTTGGGCAATCTGTTCCAGTGCCTCACCACCCTCACAGTAAAGAGCTTCTTCCTCATATCTAACCTGAACTTCCCATTTAAATTCAAACTCATTCCCCTTTGTCCTGTTGCTGCAGTCTCTAATTAAGAGTCCCTCTCTGGCATTCCTGTAGGCCCCCTTCAAATACTGGAAGGCTGCTATGAGGTCTCCATGCAGCCTTCTCTTCTCCAGGCTGAACAGCCCCAACTTTCTCAGCCTGTCTTCACATGGGAGATGTTCCAACCCACTTATCCTCATGGCCCTCCTCGGGATGTATTCCATCAGCTCCATGTCCTTCTTAAGTTGAGGACACCAGAACTGTACACAGTACTCCAGGTGGGGTTTCATGAGAGCAGAATAGGGGGTCAGGATCACTTCCTTTGGCCTGCTGGTCATGCTCCTTTTGATGCAACCCAGGATACGGTTGGCTTTCTGGACTGTGAGCACACACTGAAGTTGGCTCATGTTCAGTTTCTCATTGACCAACACCCCCAAATCCTTCTTCACAGGGCTGCTCTGAATCTCTTTCCCCAGCCTGTATCTGTTCCTGGGATTACCCCGACCCAGGTGTTGGACCTTGCACTTGGCATGGTTAAACTTCATGAGGTTGGCATTGGCCCACCTCTCAAGTGTGTCAAGGTCCCTCTGGATGGCATTCCTTCCCTCCAGTGTATCAACCAAACCACATAACTTAGTGTCATCAACAAACTTGCTGAGGGTGCACTCAATCCTACTTTTCATGTCGCCAACAAAGATGTTAAACAAGATCACTCCCAACACTGACCCCTGAGGGACACCACTTGTTACTGGTTTCCATTTGGACATTGAGCCATTGAGCACAACTCTTTGCGTGTGGCCATCCAGCCAGTTCTTTATCCACTGAGTGGTCCATCCATCAAATTCATGTCTCTCCAGCATAGAAACAAGGATGTCATGCGGAACAGTGTTGAACACTTTGCACGAGTCCAGGTAGATGACGTCAACTGCTTTGCCCCTATCCATCAGTTCTGTAGCCCCATCATAGAAGGCCACCAAATTGGTCAGGCATGATTTCCCCTTGGTGAAGCCATGTTGGCTGTCACCAACCACCTCGTTGTTTTTCATGTGCCTTAGCACGCTTTCCAAGAGAATCTGCTCCATGATCCTGCCAGGCACAGAGGTGGGACTGACTGGTCTGTAGTTTCCCGGTCTGTAGATCCCCTGGACTGACTGGTCTGTAGTTCAATGAAAGATGAAGCTAAATTAGAACATCTTCCTCACCTTGACTTTGCGCAGAAAACCATAAAGAAACAGAATGAAACTGTTTCAATAGAAAGAATAGTTTCTGTTTCTCTTTGAAACTGTTTCAAACAGAAAGAAACTGGAATTCAATAGGCTGGGTTCTTTAAAATACTTCACCGCATGTGCTGTCAGTTGTGGTCTCACTAATTAAGAATTGCATCACATAATTTTGATTTGTCTGCTGGGTTTTACTATATTGATGAGACCTGGAAACATGAACTGACTGCAACATCAGGATGCTGGGTTTTCAGCTTATAAACGTTTTAAAACAAAATCTATGTTGATGAAAAAGCAAGAGAGTTGTTCTGTCCTCTAAGCAATGTCCCCATTAGATGAGAGGAAATATGACATTGAACGGCCTTAAAGGAATGGCCATTTACAAAGATAAACAATCTGAAACAAAGATGAACAGTCTTAGACTAAGAAAACTGTTGAAGAATTAAATTTTGTTTTGTAATTTGTTTCCATGCGATATATAATGGAAATGCACAGTATGTACTTTTTTCCTCTTTTATTGCCATGTTATTTACTAAGATATACAAGTCAAACTAAAGGGTAAAACCATTTTAAGAAGGAGAAACGTTAGGATACTAGATACAGGTATTTCATTTAGAATCAGTTAGAGACTTATATTGAGATACATCTTTTTTTATTATTATTTGACTTGGCACAAATTTAGTGTGTATTTATATATGCTTGGAGCCACTTAGTTTAATTTTAGCAAAATGTTATGACCCAGTTACAAGGAAGGGAATGAAATCATTATCCAACAGGCATGAATAATATTACTAATTGGATTTATATTGCGAAGTTAGGTAAATCAGATTCTCATTGCTGAATCTAAACCAGCATGCTAAATAATACATTTTTTTCATACTATCTTTCCCATAGGCTGTGACCATTATATGTTTAGTTGCACCAATTTATCCCTACAACTATAGAAACTGTAAGTGTTTCTCTAATTATTTGTTAGGCAAATAATTTTTAGGCTTAACATGAGAAGTAAGCAATTAATGAATTAATTGTAAAAAACCCAGCTTTTTTTTAATCTATCTTGTCCATTGTCAACTTTTGCTCATCTTCCATTTCTTTTTTTTTGCCAAAGATCCTTCTTTATTCCTGGGATCTCTCTCTGGACTCTGAATTTTCCCATAGTGTATTCCCTGGTAGAATTTTGATCATTCCCTTTTGATGTAAACAGTCATTCCAAGCTCAGAGGGCACATTGTTAAGTGTAACTGAAGTAGTTTAATACTGTTTGTGGACTAAGATTTAGGGTGGTCTTCAAATACCTTGAAAAGATTAGGTTGAATGACAGCTCTCCAATGATAAAAGTAGATATCCTGCCATTATGGACTGCAAAGCTTTCCAGATATTAAACTAAGTATTGTACATGTGCATGATCGACAAAAACTATCTACATACATTACAAGATGTGCCTGATAGTATAAGAATTAGTCCAGAATTATTTCTAAATTTTATCCAGTGACCATTTTGAAGTGTTTTATGTAAAAATGTTTTTGAAGCAGAAACGGTCATTTATATCAAATAGATAAATCTTGTTTATTAACCTGCAGTACCAATGAGTCTTGTATTAATGAGTCTGGAATTGTGCAAATTCAGGAACAGGCAGCTGGTGTTTCACCCATGTTACTCTGGTGTTCCACCCATATTATTTTGTATCTAGGTAGCTCTAGTGACCTCCTGGGAAGTAGAGGCTATAAAGTTGAGTCTCCATGTGAAGAGGACTATGGAAGAGTGTCAGCTAAATCCCCTGGAGGGCACACAATGACTACAGCAGTATACAGAAAATATCACCGTCACCACCATTTTAAAAGCAAATTTATTGCAGCTGCACTTTGTCAAGAGCCTGGTGTTGATGGGTTAGTATGTCTGGTAGACAGGAATTGTTAATCAAGTTTCTGGACCCTAATGAATTTTTGTAGGAACCGGGAACTAGGCCAGCAGTTTTCCCTGTTTCAAAAACAGGGATGTAGGGGTCAAAAATTTCTGTGCTTGCATAGGAAGGTGCCTTATGGATGCAGAAACCTTAAGCTTCACGGAACCTCTTTGACAGACTGTTTGGGACATTAAAATCTTCTAAAATAATGTTTCAGTCTGACCTTATGTCTTTAGCAGTGTTTTTCACTGTAGATTGGCAAGGACTCTCTCTGCTCATTAATCTTCAGTATTTATCTCTTATGGATTTTAAATGGGAGTCTCTCAATGGGGTCTGTAAAACATTCATGGTTGTAGTACACCTAAGGTTTACATAATAATAAGAAAAAGTTCTTAGCAACTGGAAGACTGAGCTATTAAAGTTCAAGTGCTATTAACATGTAGCTGATATTTAGATACTACATAGAAATTGAACCTAATCAACCTTTCTTTTATCACTGTGTTGGTAACTGTGAAAAATTACAATTGTTTACTGGGGAGGTGGATTTTGAACTGAGTTGAAGTAACTTAAAATTCTTTTTGAATTGAGCATCCTAAAATTGAAGATATATACAGCTTTCTAAATTGCTTGTTTTTCTTTGTATGATTGCTTTTAATATCAGGGATAGGTTGTAAGAAATCTAAAGTCACATGAATCATTCTATGCAGCTTTTGAAAGCTGAAAGATTTACTATTTAAATTTTTTAGATTAGCTCAGAATGTGTAAAACCTTTTCTACTTCCATTTTTCAGCAAAAAGTATTAGTATTCAGCACAGCAGGGAAAATTCAGTGGTTTCATCTGCAAACAGAACATGCAAAAGCCATGAAGTTCCAACCCAAGTGTGCATGACCTAGGATTTGGTCTCAACTTTTAAATTCTCAGGTTGAGCAAACACCAAAGAACAGTATCCATAAAGAGGAACCAGTTTGATGTTTTTCTGTAAACCTTTCATCCATTGTCTGAAAACTAACTTATTCTTTTTGGTGGACAAAGAATAGTTTGAAAGTACTTACATAGTTCTGTAAGTTATGAAAAAGCCAGTTATGAAGAACTATTTGAACAGAGCTGCTTAAGATCTGGGAAACGTTCAAGAATGATTGCACAATGATAACGTACAATTAAATTAACCAATCATAACAATTACTGTAAATGAAAGCCACAGTAACACAGTTTTTGAACGATGTAAATTTTGCAGGAGTGTGGTGTACAGGAGAAAGTCCACTGGCAGACAAATTTTAGTACATTCCTCTTTTATACTGAATTTGGAATGTTGCACCAGAAAAAAAATCTTTTCTCTTCTGTAAAACTCTTTGATTTATCTTACTGGTTATTTATTATGATTAGTACTACTTTATCTGTATGAATTCTGTATCAATAAAATAGTAAAAATTTTTTGCTAGCATAGATTCTACATTCTGTATCTATCAGCTAACAAAAGAATCATTAAGAGGAATTAAAGCCTATATGCGACTCTATGAATCTGTATTACTGATTAAATAAAAAAGATGAAAAAGCTAAGCAATTTATTTATGTTTATGTAATATGTTTATGACTATGCAACAAAGTCTTGTGAGCCATGTGTGAAAACATACATGCTAACATTTGGATGCTTAATCTTAGCATTTCATTTGACTTTTCTCTTCCTTCATGTCAGGTTGTTCTTTACTTGGCTTATACTTAGCTACTTCTTAATTATTATTCAAATATTTTAAGTTTAGACATATGGATAAATAGATATTTCTAAATACAGATACATATAACTATACATATTACACATTTTATATCATGTACACAGGACATTAAAGCACTCTACTTCAAGTAAAAAAGGTAAAAATATCATATACAATAAAGTAGTCTGCATGATTAGAGGTTAAATTCTTTCCTCAGTAGATTAACATGACAAAGTTGTACTGGGGGGATCCATACTAATATTTAGTTCATATTTTCTGTATAAACCAGAAACTCACAAGTGAGATTAAATACTTCAATTCTTGTCTGTCATGAATCAGTACAGTTCACTGAAGCTGTAGGGTTTAATTTATACTAGTCAAGAATGTGGAACATGTTTTTATTTTTACCATAGCTTAGGAAAAAAAATGGATATGGTCTATAACACTATGCAGGAAGATTTCCTCCTGAGCTGTTTGACCTTTGCTCATCTTTTTTTGTGGGGGTGTTGAGGGCTCACTATGATGGGAGACAGTATTTATAAATGTGAGAGAAAATAAGCTGAACACACTTCTTATGTGGTTTTGTTATGGAACAGATTTTCTATAAGGAGCATGAGCTTGTTTTAAATAATGTACTGCCAAATGAATTACAGGCCACTTGGTTTATAAAGTCATTATCTGAATATATGTTTAAAAGTTTAGGAAGGTGGTAAACCAATACCATTTGAGCAAATAATTCACCACAGGAAAAATATTTATGGATTTGATCTACCTGGCTTGCCTACATCATATCCTCTAGACTTGAATGAGAGATGTGAAAAGACTGTGTGATCTCCTTTAGCAAAAAAACCCCAAACCCCCACAACCAACTCCCCCTCTTCCTCTGCTCCTCCTCCAAAATGAAAAAAAAGGAAAATTTTGGAAAGGAAAAAGAAGTTCCCATACAATAAAGGGAAATCATATACCTGATGTCAGGTTGTGATGTCGTGAAGCTTCTTTTACTCGTGGGACTTCTAAAATCAAAGCATAGGTGATAAATTAATCTCCATTTTCACACCAAAATATTTAAACAAATTCCAATAAGAAACATGCTGCTTTCTTGGAATCAACTTACAGACAGGAATCTCTATAAACCAGATTTTTTGTGAGCATGGCTTTCCTGGTAAATTATTTAAGCATAGAAATTTTGTGTCTAGCAAAGCCATAAAAGCAAACTGCTTCTAGACAGTTTAGCAAATTTGCACCAATACAACTAATTGGTATCCTTTTTTACGTGTAAGTCACTGTCTCTAACCTATGTAGAGAAGACATTTATGTCTTAGACCACTAACTTAATACATTTGTGTAACTTACTGCTATTAATTATCTTCAGAGGTATGGCAGAAACCGTTTATCTGTCTGCATATTGCTGCAGGGAAACAATCAAAGCAGTGCTGCGTCCAACAGGTTAGTCAGAATATAGGTGACGATGAAGTCAATCTTGTGTGAAAAGTGCTTCTTGTTATCAGTGTAGTTATTCTACAGTATGAAGCTAGTGATCTAAAGCATCACACAAGCTATGGAGATGAACTTTACACTGTCTTGCTAAGGAGCATAACAGCAGACTAAGTAAGGACTACTAAGCCTACTAAGTGCTGGAGGACCCCGCAGGCAGGCTAATGCTGTACTAGCCAGGGAGGGTCACAGGCCGGGCACTGCTGCAGCCAGATTCGATGTGCTGATGTAATCAGCCGAGAAGCCATATGACACTGTTGCTGGGGATTTATGCACAATTTCATCATTTTTGTTTACTTGCATGTATTTAGAAAGACCAACAAAGCTCTTCTTTCCAATCCCATGGAAAAAACTGTTTACATTTATATTGTTATCTGCTGAGATTTTCATCCCTTTATTACCTTTGTTTTTCTCGTATTTCAGATGTTTCTTCTCAATTGGTTTTTCTAGCAAGAAAAAAGTAGCACAGTTCAAGGTTAGTAAATTGACTGTGGAACAGATTATTGCCTGGAGTTTTCAAGTAAAATTCTTTGAAAATTAACACAGACCTTGTAGGGTTTGTTTCAAATAACAATCCATGTAAAGTTTTCATTTCATACTGTTTTAATTGTGATCTTCTACACATGTATGCACTCACAGAGTAAATTCATACCTTCTTTTTCCTTAGCTGTCTTTGTTTTTTTCGTGGCTAGAAAGATTTGCAAGGAAAGAACATTAAGTAACAATCATCAGAAATATGGGACTCTTACAATAAGTACATTGCACAAAGCTGATCTCCTTAGTAATTTCTCTGGAATAATAACTGTGGTAAATGTGTCTCATGGCATGTATACAATGTACCTAATATTACTATGGTGGCTGCTACCCTTAGTGGCAGTAGCAGTTATAGGCTTTCTGAACAGTCGCTGAAATTGTTTAAATATTGCTGGTTGCACAGTAGTTTGGAAACTCCTGATAAAGGCTTTAGGTACTAGAACTCTGTAATTCCCTAAGTACTGCCAGAATTCCCCAATTATTGGTGGCCAAAATATGTTAGGTAAGGATCCTTCTGCTTCTTGCTTGCTTTTTACAGTCTTTCTGGAGAAATCTCAATCATCTGAAACAAAACAAAACAAAAAAACAGATCCCCACCCATACACCCCAGAATATGGAGCTAGATGGATGTTTAGAACCTCCAAATGTGACCATTCTGAAGTACTGCAGCAGCAGATTCTGATTTATTTTATTTAGTTTATTTTTCTCTGATTGTACAGTCACTTAGAACATGGGCTTTTTTTCTTTTTGGCATCCTTTTCCCCACCCTGCAAACACAGACATTTGGTCTGTGACTCCATTCAACAAGGCAGATTGAAATTAAGTAAGGTGTACTGCTTCAGGCATCTGAGCCCATTTCAGTATTCCCTGTTGACTACGGCAGAAAACTGGCAGGCTGCCTTTGTATTGTTCATTTGCACTTCATATCTTCCCACCAGCTGTAATAATGCTTTGTTCAGTGTCTTCTGGTGCATGTGTTATCTGATTAACACTACCTTACTCAGTGCTGATCACCTCTGTCTAGCCCACCAAAACATGCTGCAGAAGATGAATAGTAAAATGTAATAACTGATCAGAACAGTCTTTGGTAGAGGACTGTGTAGCTGCGATACTGTCAGTTTCACAGTGCTGGTTTACATTGGCATTGTTCATTGTTGATGAACAATATGCATTAATCAATACTGGTATGTTCATTAATTCTTTTCATAAGAGTACCAGAGAAATGTAGTATTTACCTGCTGTTGGGATTTCACCTGTTGGCTCTCCAGGAAAATAAGCAGAAATGAGGAGGAAGGGGGAAAGGAAAAGAGTATGAGGTTCAGTACCATGTTTTTTCATGGCAAGTAACCATTTAAATAGATCTTCCCTTTAATCTGCAACTTTTCTGTGGATATTAATTTTCAAAGACATGTACCTTAACAATGGGCGTTTACACTGAATTTCACACTGAAAGCTGATTCCCACTGTTTGAAGTGCTATAATCCAGGATGCAATGGTTCCTGCAAATGCAAACACTCTGCCAAGCCAAGCTTTCCAGCAAGCAAATATTTAGAGTTATTTTTACATGCACATTTAAGGTTTTAGCTGCTTATGTTACTTTCAAAAAAATGTATTCAGTTTAATTGTTACCTTTCTTTTCTTATAACCCACATGTCCCAACCAAAGACTGGCACTGACCTTGAATGGCTGGCAATCACCCCTCTATGAAACTGTTTTCCCTGCATTATCAGTTTGCCTTGCCTTTTAAAATAAAAGCTCTTGAGAGCTGGAAAATATTTGTCTATATCTTTGCACAGCACCTAGCAAAAAAGTATAATATATTCTTGTGCTATTATAATACCCGTATTAATTAATGAAAATCAATTAATTAATTAATTCAATGGGATAGAAATTCTCTGGTGTAAACTACCATTACTCTTTTAAAATCAAAGGAATAATTAAATTGTGATTTAGAATCCAAGATTTTTTTTACCTATCACTAATTCACTCATCAAAATTATATTTTAGAGTAAAATTTAAAGGGAAGACAATAACCTCACTAGCCAAGCAAAGCCTTTATTCCTTGAACCTAGAGCTGGATAAAAAAAAAAATCAGGGTGTCTTTTGATTGAATTATCTGTATTTGTTTCATGCTGAGTTTTGGCTTCAGATGAATGTGAACTTCTGCAGCTCACACCAAGGTGAAAATGATTCAATGCTTTTTTCTACAGGAAGACTGAGCAATAAGGCATGTTTTTCACTAACACATCCCAAGAAACTTTCATTCAGGTCTTCATTCATAAGGAGACTCACAAGTGTCAGTGCTCAATACTTAGGCATCACAGGCATTAAGCAAAGACCAGTTTTGCTTCTATTAAAAGCCCACATATTTAAGTTCTTTAATATTTACATTTCTGCTTATGATCATGCTCACAGTTACTGAAAGCTGATACATTACTGCATCATGACCCATTGTGACTCATTCTCATTTTTCAGAAGAAAAAAGAGAGAGATTTGTCTGAGGCATTAAACCTAGGAAAGGGGTTCATGTTACCCTTCCTTAACTGAGGGGTTGTCTGATTGAGGGATCTGGACTGGCCCAGTTATATGCATATATTAATATCCTAATTAAGAATTAATGATTGATTTCTTTAGGCAGTGAGGTACTGGAAGACTGTGGACCTGAAGAGTAGTAAGTCTGACCCTCTGGTGTATCAGGGTAGTTTCTTCTCTCAGTGCATTAACAAACTTCCGTTTACCCTGAGGGCTTTGGGAACATTTTACCTCTATCATTGGATGTTCATTATAGAACTAAATGGGAATAGAGTTTAGCCAATGCTTATTTTTTTCTTAAAATAGCAGATTGCATGTTCTTCCTCTTGGTTGTAAAGTATGGTTTGGTAATACTTTTTCAGGAGTAAGATATTGTACCATTTTTGTCCTCTGTTCAAGATAGCCTCTCTCAATTTGAGAGTCATTGGTCAGTTTGCAGGGAGTAAATTCTGAGTTTCATTACACATTCAAATTTGATATAGGACTAATTGCTCTCAAAGACCCTCTGCATGCTAAAATAGAAATAGTGAAAAATAAGATAGTTTACTAGTTGCTTTTATAATTGAGCAAGCAGCTGTGTGGTGTTTAGCTGCCTGCCAGGTTAAACCATGAGAGCAAGTTACTATAAAAATGTATTGGTTGTTAATCTGGGGACTTTTCAAACTCAACCATTTATTTCTGTTTTTAACCTGTCATTCACTTAACGATACAATACCTCTACTAATTTAAACCCCATTTACTTTTGCTGTACAAATCCACAGGGTACAATGTGTGAATGGATTTGGCCATGGATTAATGTATGGATTTATTTTATCTTCCTACTAGACCTGAACTGCAAAATCAGTGAGTATTTTGTCCATGGCTACATCTTGTACTGGATTACATGATATCTATGTTCATGTTATGACAAGTATAATGTACACCTAGCTAAGAAATATATGGATCAAAGCTATACAGAGCTCTAGAAATAAAGAAGGCGGTGGTCCAACTAAGTGTTATTATTTGAGTGGAAAAAAGTAATTTAAAATAGATGGCTCTGGTGCTTAAAATGCTAGACTAGATTTATTCAAAGATGGTTAGCTCAAAATAGGCATTGTAAACAGAATTACTTTTTATGTGATCATAGGTCTGCTTGTTACTGTTTTTTCTTTTTTCATTTTTTTCCTTTTATTTTTCTAAAGGCACTGTTAACCTTTATAATCATCTCAAGCAGCAGGATATAAACTCAAGAATGTCATACAAACATCCCTCTGCAAAGGTCAAGGGAAAGTATCTTGGCTGTTCCTTATATTCACAATATGCCAGAGTAATACAGCTCTTGACAAAAAAGCATTGTAGACAGTGATTTTGGGTTAAAATGTTACTTTTTGCAGAAAGCATGAGGAATTAGTTGCTTAAATCTCTGATGGTTCTCTAATAGCAGAGAGTGCCATCAGTGGGTTTCTCAGACAAATCAGTGTAGAAGACAAAAAGGCAGTGAACAGATCCAGTGAATGCAAGACTGAACAAATCTGAATAATGGAATCAAATAGAAGAAAATTTACTTAAGATATTGGCAAAATTAGAAATAAAACTACCAATTTCTTCAGAGGAAGTAATAATTTTGCAATAATAATTTCAAAACTGAAAACTGCAATTCAGGATTGAGAGATATACTTCAGTGTTGGCATATTTCAGATCCTTTGTGTTCCTTCTTTCCCTTTCCCCAAGCTCGGGTTCAGAATAGCACTGTGTCTTCTGGCAGGTGTTTAAGGGCGGGTATTCATCTTGTCTAACTTCAAGCACCTGACATAGGAGACCAATTTAGGGACCTTAATGGGATCGTTTTGCCTTGCCTTATTGTCAGCTTCTGATCTGGAGCAGGAAGAGGTGTGTGTCTCATGGGGCTTGGCCTTGGTCTTGGATGCTTTTTGTAGATTACTTTGCATCAGAATAACATATGGTTTGGTCTTGATGTGCCAGGCATAATACATAAAAAGAAACAGAGCTCTTGTGCTGACAAGGCTACAACTAATTCATCTGTGAAGGACCCACTACTTCAACATTTTCACAATCCAAAGCACGCAATGTAAACACTGTTCTTTTGATTGTTGTCTGATTGTGATTTGCAGTATGTAATGTGTAATGACTTCCCATACTAAGCATAGACCTGTCTTTTATCTGTTCTGTTAACCTTAACAAGGATATCATCCTATGACTTCAATGAAAGTCTTTGTTATGAAAGAAATTCCCCTTGAATTCTCCTTAAAACTCATTTAAACCAGAAATATTCTTCTCTAATTTAATTTAGTTTTTTATAAAAGTAGTAAAAAAAAAGGATATTGAAACAAAGCCAAGAAAGTGCTTAGTGAATTAATAAAATAAGTAATTTTCAAATGGAAAAATAAGTAATGAAAAAGGTGTCTAATTCAGTTATGCTACATGCCATTTTGTTATTTCTAACAAACAATATGTTTGCATAAGGATAAGTCATATATCTACACTTTTAGTGTATTTTTATAAAAAGTGAAAATAGCAAACAGAGTTTGAATGTTGCAGTCACAAAATTAAATTATAAATTTACGTTGAGTGTGTTCAGTGTTACTGAGAAGATGGACTACACAAGTATCTGTAGTGCAAGTAAGAAAGTACCATTTTCCAACATGACAAAATTGCAAAAATACAAATTGAGACACCATGCATCCAAAAAAAAAGGTTTGTATTCCATAGGAAACAAGACATGACACGTACTTGCAGTGTGTTTCAGTTTGACTGGGAATTAGAGGAAAACAATTCAGAACAGATTCAGGTGCAGAATAGTCAGATATAGCATAATACTGTTACAGAGAATAATGGCTTTATTTGTTCTGTCTTATTTACTGCATATCAAAACATAATATTTAGTAACCTTTTAGTAATTAATAACAATTTAATGATGGAGTAGAGATGTTCTCATCTGCACATTATAATTGCTCTGCTAAAGTTAAGGATGAATAACGATAATAAGAAATTTAATTCTTCACTTATTTCCTTTCATAGAAAAACATGGAGAAGACATTTTTTAAATCTGTGGTGATTGCCTCATAGTGAAACTGAACAGCGCTGCTTCCTATATTTGCAGTTATTTTGCTGTATCTTACACAAATGAGGCTGCATAGGAGCTGTGGTATACAGAGACATTCATCATAAATGATGAACATTGCCACTTCATGATGTGAATAGTACATTGTGTAATACCTGTTACGGACAAAAATTAAGCTATTGTTGGTCCTGAGAAGTTGACTTATGCAGGAAGACTGAGAAGTCCAAATAAATGGCAGGCACCACAAATAATTAGCAAAATGAAGCCATTTGAAGCACTTTCAGAAAATGGTTCAGATTCTTTGATGACATAACTTCTTTGGCACTGGTGGAATTACAGATGCAAAAATTTGACCTTTGATATATATATGACAACCAGCATTGAAATATGTACTGTGCTACATTTACTATAGTTTGACATGTCAAGACCCATTTATACAGCAAAATAGACCACAGGGCCTATTTTGCCCTAAATGACAAAAATGGTTTTGGCATTTGTCATATATAATTGTACTTTATAATCTCTTTATATAACAGTTTCAAAAAGTAATGAATAAATAAAATGCAGGAGTGCTCACCTGGTTTTGTAGGTAGAACATCTTTTTCATGTCTGACTGCTTCATGCTCTAGATAAAATAAACAGCATAATAAAATTCCCATAATGTTTCTGTTGCATATTTTGTTACTATTTGTATGCCTTTTTTTTCAACTAAGAAGGATTGCATGTATATTTTTCAGGAATAAACATTCATTTTCTCTTGGTTCATGCTGTTATTTTGTCAAAAGGACACATGACTAGTTACTAGTAGATTATCAGCTGAGTGATGCGCCACAAAATAATAAAGTTCAGTAGTGCTGCACATAGCTCCACACATACAGCAACTACTAATGTTAGTAAGAGTTATGCATGTATCTTAAGGAAGAATTCAGCTAACAGGGATACCCTTAAATTCTGAAATGTAATTTATAGCTACTCTCCTTTTTTGTTTTTTGAAAGAAGAGTACAGAGTAAACTCAGCTACCATTCACTCGACCTTTATGTTGTTGATTCAGACGTACTTGAGCTGAATTCCCAAAGTCTTGAACACATCCTATTCCATATGAATAAATTATATCTCACTGCGGAAAGTTAGAGAACTAACACTGCTTGGTAAGCAGTTGCCCTCTGCCCCTCACCCCCTTTCTATTTCATAATTATCACTGGAAAAATAGGAATTTATGTTAGGTTGCTGGAGATGGAACAGATGAAGAAGCTTTGTTTTAAAAACAAAGTCTAACGCTATACAATTTATACGAAAGTCATACCTGCTTAAAAGGAATTGAAAAAAACTTCACCACAGATTTTGTATCATAGCAGCAGTTATGCCAAATGTAGGCAAATAAGGGCCACTGATACATTTTAGAGCTGAGAAACCAATGGACAGCTATAATGGCCTTGTTTCCAGGTGACGTTTCCCACAGGTAAAAATACTGTTCATCACTTCCTTTTTGAGCAACAGAGACGTAAATGTGGGCTGTAAAGTGGAAAATGTTGAAAATGTGTGTAGCCTCTGAAAAAAGGGCAGTATGCCTCAGCCCTTCTGCTACTTGGATGAATAATTGAAGTCCTAGCAACTGTGATTTCAGGTGAAGATTTATGCCAGAAAATGCTGAGATGAAAACATGATAGGGAATTTCAAATGGAAAACAGTTTTGTGAGGTGTGAATTAAAACTTGCGTCAGTGAACAGTGATATTTTTCCCATATTTGGGTTTTATTGAGCATGGCAGCATTTGGGTACTTAACTGAATACCTTTTTTTGCTTTTGCAGTTTACCTTGCATGCTGAAGATATGAAAGATATAGGAAGTTAACAAGTAAGCTGCGTGGCAAGTTGATGTATGGACTCTTTCTTCAGTTCTTTTTGACTGAGAAAAGCTCTAGACAGCTATACTAAAATAATACATGATTAGGAAGAAAATATGATGATTTTTTATTCTCTTTTTAATTCATCAAGAGTATTTATTCACCCAAGTAATTGTTAATGGTGATTTTTACAAAGCTTGTCATTCCTGATTCAATATTTTTTGTTGATACTTGTGGTATTGGAAGCAAAGAATGAGTTTACTTCTATACTGAAGCAATTGGTTATGTCAAATGAACAAGACTGTATGTTAAATGACAAGATAGTATGTTAAATGAAAGTAATGAAAAGCATGGTGATAAAGACACTATAATTTTAAGCAAAACTAGAAATTGCTAAGGGCGAGTTTCCATATGCTGAAGACAAAACAGCCATACATATCCAGCCATTTTACAGGAATTTTTCTGATCAAGGTAGATATCACATACTTGATGGTTTTGCCTGGACTACAGAAGACAAAAGAAGGTAAAATGTAATATTTAGATATAAAGAGAAGAGAGATTCTACTTTTTCTTTTCTTTTTAACATTCAAATATTTTTATGACAGTTCTCACTTGTTCTTATCTTCCCCCACTCATGTAAAGATGCACAGCGTTCGGGCCCCTCAAAAGGGGGCAGACTCTGACATGTTTAGACCTTTGCAACTCCCATTGGCTAGCTATCAGCTTCTGCTGAAATAATGGAGTATTTGGTCATTTAACACAACAGCACATTTATGTATTCCAGGACCATTTCTCCCTGCACACCAGTGTAAATCAGAAGTAGCTCCAGACCAGTCAACAGATTATTGGAAGTTTTGGATGGGATTCAACTGATTTGCAACATCAAGAGCACATTTGTATACAGTTTTAGTCAGGAGAACACTAGTCATCTCCAGAGGCTAATTTATGTACTTATAATGATTGTTGAAGAAAGATGGAATGACTTACCCACTGTTGGAAGTTGCCTGTTTCAAGCTCAACAGCTATTGATCTGAAAACTTACAAGTTATTTCTGTAGTAGCTTATGTTAAATTGGCCAACCTGAAATACTGCGTTCTCAATTTGGTTCCAACAAACAGAAAAAAGATTTGGCAAGCACATGACTCTAAGAAATCTTACAAAAAGTGGTCAAGCCATAATACTTTCGGTAAATTTTTTTCCAACCACTGCTAAATCACTGTTTGAGCCTTCTGATTTTGCTCACAAAATGAAAGTGGAAGTTAGCTGACCCTAAAAACAAAATTGTAAATTTAGGTGTGAAAATCATGCAAATTCAAAGATGCTGAATGCTAACATAAAATGTTTGGGTTAGAAATATATTGAAATATTTTGCAGAATTTCTCCACTTCTAGTAACAGAAATATAGTTTATATGCTTTTGAACAAGCTACAGCCCTTTATCATCCAATAAGAATTATCAAGACAGATTTTTTAATTGGATAAACAGGGTGCTGTAAAATATCACTTCATAGTGAAATGATAGATTATCATGAGAGGTCTTATAGAAATCAGTATAAACGGACAAATTATCTGAATGTTCACAATTAGAGACAGAACCATAATATTCTGTACAACATCTATTCTGTAACAGCAGAGAAGAAAAGACATATACAAAATAAGAATAAAAATGACGTAGTAACTGGCACCTTTCAGCTTTAAACAAAACAGCATTTAATTTTAGTGAAAATGTACATCATCACCACCATCATCATCATATCTAACGAAAATCTGGTGTTGGCATCATTGTCCAAGGTCTGGCAATCTTTCATTTTGTTTGGATCAAGGTTATCTTCAGTAGTAATAAAGAGGTAGAAATCTAGAAAGATACTTCAAAACAGCTTTGTATTGACTGTCAATGCTGATGAGAATGTTCTAATTCCTTGGATGACCCTTCAGGTCTTCTGCAACAGTCATTATTATTTGAATTTTTCTGTCAGCATTATTATTACAAAACCTACAAGGTCTAAGTCATAGAAAAGACTTAGGGATTAGTCCCAGAAACATTTTCAAGATCATAAAGCCAGTTTAAGACCCATCCAAGTTCTTAATCTAACTTGTGACTCATCCTCCTGCATCACCCCTTACTTGGGCATTGGCCTTTGTGCTGTAAATTCAGTCTCTTGAAAGACCTGACCTTACAAGGACACATGGGATCATTTCAGAGATCTGATTTACAGCTGCACCCCAATTCATTAGCCAACTCTGGTAAAGAGCCTGCAACAAACAGCCTAAGAACTGAAATGTCTTAACTTTCCTGATCAATGGAAAGACTTGTTCTTAGAATGTTGTCTACAATTGCCACTTTGCTGAATTAGCTCTAAGAAAATGTTATCAGTCAGATATTTCAAAATACTGAAAAAAACGATTGCAATGCAAATGTACTACATTAGATGAGTGCTAAATAGTATTTTAATCCCTCTCTTTTCCCCTTCCCCTCCATAAATCAGCAGAGAATCATTTGTTCTTACCTGACTTCTCAATGGGAGTTGTCTTTTGTTGTTTAATTTTCTCCTCTGTATTGTGAAAGCAGCATTACAATTAGAAATTCACACTGTATTAGAATATAACTGGAAAAATATTTCTATACATATATGTATATATTATACAAATGGTTTACAATGACAGAATAAATGGATGTATTTAGCATCACTATCCCACTGTAGCACTGTAAAACAGCATGTGTGACTTCTGATTTCTAACTGCATGGTGAGATCATACTCCATGGAAAAAATAAATCACTGGGCCTAATGTCTCAGCTTCCAGAAAAGAGCCACGTACCTGATAGTGTGTTTCAGGCAGGCACTCGGGTAGAAACCATATGCGAATAATACCACTATTATAACTTTGTGAACATCATCTTCCTAGGTGTCTAAGTTTAACAGTTTGGTATTATACGACACTGAGAACATCTGCTTAGATATAACCACAAATATGAATGGACATATCTACATATGACTAAACTCTGAAGATGAGAAAGGTATGGACACCTCCAAGCAAGTGCTAGCTCACAGAGGCACATTCACATGGGACTGCCAGTCTGAATGTGAGTTCATACCACCTGCCAATGGGCAAGCTTACCTAGACCCAACTGGATATCTGTCACAAAATCTTAGAGCAGCCCTGAGCTGCTGCTAATTTAATGAGAAAAGCTGCCCAAGTTCACGTACTCTTGAGTTGTGTGTGGCTTTACTCAGCACAGTTCTCCGATGACATGGACACATGTCGACATCAGCCACAGGACCTGAGCTACCTCTCCTCCAAGTAAGCTGGTGGATGAAACTTTGGGCAGAGGCATAGGTAGGCCTACACTTTAGAGATCAGTTGGGGTTTGTCTTAATTGCCCAATGGCCCAGTGAATTGGGAATTAGGATGGGTTTTTTAAAAATCTCTACTCTGCCCAGTTTCACTGACTTGAACTTCACCCTTTCTAATCCTTTCATAGCTCTACTATCATTTTCTCTTTTCCCATACCTGACTTCAAAGTTCTCTCCTTAGCCCTACCTTTCACCATTAACATACATCAATACTTTTCTTCTAATTATGTTTAAGACACATTCAGAATGGTATTTCCCCTTCCTCTTGCTGATGTAATCAATTTACAGCTATATGCCTCTGTCCCCTTCATTTTACCCAAGACCTCTGTGATGCATCAGATTGAATCTGACAATGCTGGGTGGAGGTTGGATCAGGCAAAGCTGCTTGTGCTCCAAAGCCATTCAATTCAGCTGAGTACTAGCTGGCTAGAAACCTTCCTGGGTTTGTGCATGCACAAAGCTGCTTGGCTCTTGAATATGAGCAATGTCTCCAGCCTGGCAGTCAAACTTGTTCTTAAATGAGATGACGGAGGGAAGTAATGCAAAGGGGATGGGCGGCTAGAATAATCTGTGAATTACCAGATCCCTGTTTTACCCATCACTGTACCTATGTATCCTCAAAAAGTCAACCTTAAGAACTGCTGCTTTTTTGTTGGGGTTATTTCTCTTGAACTTGAATGTCCACATTTGGCTGCTAAATCCTAATATGACTCTGACTAAACACTTGGATAGCACAGTGTTTAGAACAGTGGACTGTTGTGTGATCTCAAGATACTTGACATTTTCTTTGAATTTAGCATGTAACTTTCAGAGGATTGTTTTTCTGAGTGCAGAGAGAGCAGGTTTATCTACTTCTCTATGTTGATTTCTTTTTAACTTGGCTCTCAGATTCGCAGAGGTGTGCACTTGCCAAAGAGGACCAAAAAGACATTTATCATACTTCAATAGAGGAAGAAACAGTCTCATTGTTGTACAGACCATTTTTCTCATCCTTAACACAGCAGCATCCAGCAAAACTGCAATGCAAGTATGGACATGAAAGATGCAGCAGTTGTGTTTTGGGGTTTGTTTGGTCTGGGGTTCTTTTATTTGTTTATGGAAGAAAATCAGCAGTGATGGGGGAATATACAGGGAGGGATAAAGCTCCATGGTTACTGATCTTTTCTATTCTTTGGAAATAAAATATAGCCTTACATTACCATCCCATAAGTGGCAATTTTATTTCTCTTTGCTTGTATTAAGTTTAGGGATTTCTCTCTCCCCCTCCCCCCACCCCCCCACCCCCCCCCCCCCTTATTGCTGTGAATTAAAAAATCTTAAGTCCATTTCATGGCTGTCTGTGAAGGTAGAGGTGTTTTTTATAGAACAACCAACAGCTAGAAGACGCAACTTGTGGAGATGAACTATCTTCTTTCTGCTCCTAGATGGGCTTTAGCATGTAACAGTGCATTTCACTAATTTAGATTTGTGCATTAAGTTTTCTACATGCCAATCCACAAAAACCCTAAGCATACTGACTTTAAACATAGCCTCTGTGCCATCACAGAATCATAGAATGGTTTGAGTTGGAAGGGACCTTAAAGATCATCCAGTTCCAACCCCCTTGCCATAGCAGGGACACCTTCCACTAAACCAGGTTGCTTAAAGCCCCGTCCAACCTGGCCTTGAACACTTCCAGGGATGGGTCGGTCACAACTTCTCTGGGCAACCTGTTCCAGTGAATCACCACCCTCACAGTAAATGATTTCTTCCTTATATCTACTCTAAATCTATCCTCTTCAGTTTAAAGCCATTCCCCCTTCTCCTATCACTACATGCCCTTGTAAGAAGTCCCTCTGCAGATTTCTTGTAGGCCCCCTTTAGGTACTGGAAAACTGTTATGAGGTCTCCCTGGAACATTCACTTCTCCAGACTGAACAATCCCAGCTCCCTCAGCTTCTCACCATAGGAGAGGTGCTTCAGCCCTCTGATCATCTTCATGGTACTCCTCTGGACTGGCACCAACAGGTGCACATCCTACTCGTATTGGGGGCCCCAGAGCTGAATTCAGTGCTGTACTTTTGCTGAAATCTGCTGTGTTAATCCATTGGATTAATGGCAAGTAAAGCTCAAAATGCTTGGAGCTTCTCTTTCTTTGGATATTATCTATGCTCTTTTCAACACTAAATATTTCTGCTTTTTTTCTAATTCTGGTGAGAATTTACAGCATTGTTTGCTCTGTAACTCTAGGAGTCAATCAAATAAGTCTGTGAGTGGATGGCATGTCTTACCCGTTTAAAAGTACGGGAGGGATTTGTTTTCAAAATTAATTCATACATGAAAACAGAATGTCTTGGACAGGGCAATGAATTTGCATTCATCTGAGGATAAATACAGTCATTCTTTGGTATTTATCACCCACCTATTTTGGAACTTATCCACACAACAAGTATTGATCTGTTGATTCTATGGGAGAGCACCCTGATGCATTTCTTATGGCTTTTTCTCTGAGTTTCTAGGGTAATACATAGTACTTCGGCAAAAATATAAGTAACATTTCCAATTTCTCATGTACTTTTAATTTGCCATACCATGAGGAGTCTGGCAAAAAGAAAAACCAAACAAGACCAAACACCTCCTGCACCCCAACTGACGACCTCAAATGCTACAAAAAGTCCAAAATATTTTTTTTTTTGTATTTCAGAAAAATTTTAATTTTGTTCTGATTTTGAATAATCCCAAAGTTGAAAGTTCTACAATTTTTCACTGGAGGGAATTCTGTCATCTGCAGAGCTCTAGTTTTGCAGCACTACAAGCATTAATATTAATTTTTTCTGATGTATGTAATTGAAATGGAAAAATACAAAGCTGTAAACATTTCTCTGTATATTGCAGGCAGTTTCAGAAAAACTGCATAAGGAATAAATTCTTTTGCTTTTCTTGCTCTCACACACATACGCACAACACACTTTAAACTTTTCCCTACAGGATCAATATATTTTCTGAAGTTCTCTAGTTTCTCAGTCATGTGATACACCTAAGTCTTTTGATAGGAGGCATAGGAATAATAATTTGAAGCTGATCCGAATCAAGGTGAAAAAGGAGGCCACTGCTTTGTACAGAATGAGGCTTTTATAATTCAGTCTGCTAACTCAAGAGCACTCATTGACACAGAACAGGCAGAAGCACTGATACCACTGGTGCTTGCAGATTAATACTTCCAGTCATCAACTAAAACTCAAAACAGCCACTGCTCTACAAAACAATCATTAATTACCTGGAAATAGATCTATGCTAAAGGAAATAAGGAAATTTAGGAACCTTTTTTTTGCCTTTTTTTAAGGCTTTAGTCTAGAATATACTGCGCTGAAGTAAGCTCCTAATCAGTCCAATGTAGTGGTTTGTGACATCATGCTCTGATGTTTTCAAATGCCTTACCAAGGAAATTAATTTTTGTCCTGCTATCTGGATGAGATAAGGCTGATTGTGCAGGAGCACTGATTTCATTTTGCAGGAAAAGTGAGTGATTTTGCCACCTGCCCAGGCAACCCACAATTTGACCACCACTGACCTCTCCCAGGGCTCACAGAGCTGGAAAGGGGGGTTTCCTTGCCAGGACATTCCTGCCTTGGCTGAGCCTGCCTGCACCTAACTGCTGGCTGATGATCTCTGGTAGCTGTTAATATGTAAGAAGTGATCAATGAGGCAAAAAAAAAACAAACCCAAAAGCTTCGCCTGTGTGTTCTTGAAGGCTAGAGTGAGAAACATTGCTTTTTTTCCCTGTTGACTTGAACCCAGCAGTACAACTTTATTAATCAGCTACTCAAGGCTTGCAGGAAACCTCAAAATGCCTATGGAAATATTTAACTTACAAATAGAATATTGTATTATAATAACAAAGAACAAAAATAGTAAACACATAGGAGAAATTGTTTTCTTAAAAACAAAATAGGGAAAAAAGCATAATAAAAAAAAAATTAAGCTTGCCAGCTTCTCATTGAACACATAAGGTTTTAAGTGGCTTATCCAATCACTTATTCATGAGCAGTTCATTTTTATGTGAAGTTCAAAGAGCAACACTTCCGACAAATGTTGATGGGAGGCTGATACTTGCTTTTCAGAGCTCACTGCATCTGATAAGACCATTCAGGAGCAATGTAAGCAGAGCACCGAAAACTGTGCTTTCTATGAAGTTATCTTCTTAGTTTTGTTTCTTCACGCCAGACCCAGCTGTGGATCTCTGAGTGCCTTCCTCCTCAAAAAGCATAATGAGGCACAAAGCCCTCGTTTAAAAAGCGGACCCCGTTCTGTTCACTGCAGCCAGTTGTCGCTGGTTATTACTTACAGTTTACAAAAGTGCATAGCCAGCCCAGGATTAGCTTTGTGTGCGGTTTTTGTTTATTTGTTTTGTGTTTGGTTTTTTGTTCATTTGTTTTCATTATTCAGCTTCTGTTACCAGAGTCAGAAACTGGAGGTTGTCTCTGTTCAGTCTACCATGGACCCAGGGAGACTGTAGCTCCTCCCTTTTGGGAGGCACATTTCATGTGACAACTGGCTATTCCTCTTTGATGTACTGAAGGGCAGTAGAGAACTCCTTCCCTGAACTCTGGAAATCAGGTTTTGCTAATGCTTTATAAACCATACTACAACAGTGAGAGAGAGTCACATGAACTGTGAAAAAATGTGAAAGCTTAAGCCTTTCTGTTAAAATTCACCCACATTTTTGTTCTCCCAAACTCTGAGAAAGCCAATGACACAAACCAAAAACAAGTCTCCAAGCTTTGCAGACACCGCATATCCTTATTGAGTGGAGCCTGGAGTAACTTGAAATTAAATTACCAAACCCACCTGGCTTAGTCTGAGATGAGTCAGCTTTTTCATGTTTAACACGCACATGTTCTGCAAATAAGAAAAATGTCTACATTAGAATGCTTTTAAGATTTTAAAAATAAAAGATTCCTATTATGATTTTAAAATATGACTTTGCTTTACATACACACACCAGACTTTGAAGATTTTTTTATAGGTATCTTTCTTGAGAAAACATATTTAATTATTTTTCTCCTAAGAAAATGAAAATAATGCCAAAGAATTCTTTTTACTTTTTAGTGTAGTTTAAGGAATCAGAAAAATACATTCTGTGCTTTTTTAGAATTATCATGAGGTTTCTAAAATTGTGAAATGCTTCTGCTAATTTTGATTGCTATCACATATCTTCTATGTAGACAATTTCTCCTGGTGATCAATATCGACATCATTAAAGTATTTTACTACAACAGAAGTGGGGTTGTTTCATGCAGACAAATAAACATTCAGTATGCTGCATTAAAAAAAAAAAGATGTTTCCATCTTTCTCTGTTAGCCTGGATGCCACAGACACATTGTGAAGCAGTAACAATAAAAAATATTATACTGTGCTAAATATAAGCTGTATGCAACTTTCTGCTATTTTAAAACAGTGTGATATAAAAACCTCAACATTATGAGACAGAATAAAACAAAGCTATGGCATTTCAGAGAAATGTTAAAAATACATTTAATTCTCATTTATTGCAGCTATGTCTAAGTTGCGTAGCAGGTTACAGCTGCAGCATACCAAGAGTTAAATCTCTCTGTTGCTTAGATCAGAGTCCTAGCCAGGGAATTGCACAGGCCTTTCCTTGTCTATGTCCCCCTTTGATGTTTTTCCAGTGCAAAGCTTTCATGGATTCAGAGGGCACAGGTAGGTCCTATCTCAGCCCAAACTGGAAAATAGTTTCCGTGTACACTGAGACCTGTGAAACACACCTGGTCCTGCATTACAGAGAGAGTAATTGCAAACCAAGTCAACATTTCCTGTGAGCTTGTGTTAATGAATCTCATCTTAAGCTGCTAAAACTTTAACAACATAAATACCTCCTAAAAGCTGAAATAACAATATTCTTTATCAACTTCATACTTACTGTGTTCGTGAGGTTTCTCTGAGGTTGCTAGAATTAAAAAAAGAGGCTTATTTTAATATTTATTTGTATGCCTGCAATGCAGAATTTAATGCTTTTTTTAATTACATTTGTAGCCAGTGAAAAATGTTCCCAGAAAAAAAAAAACCCTGAGATAAAACTGCAAAATGAGCTAATGCTTTCCATGGGCCTTAAGAGAACATTTTTCAGGTAAAGCGAGAGCTCAGGGAGCTGTACCCAATGCCATTTTTGGTTCTACATAAGGAAGTGAAATGCCAAGACCCAGCCCACCAGCTGGATTTTTCTTCTTGGCTTTTGCAAGGCAGCTGTTGTTTTTAAGAAAATAAAGGCTCTACCAGCTGCGTGTATCAGTCTGCTTTGTATGAAAGAGCATCATCCCACAGAAAGATGCGGCAGTGCAGGGGATGAGCTGCCTTTGCAGGCCCAGCCACACAAGCAATAATTTTGCTGCTTTGAGCTCCTGGGCTCTGATTCACTGAGCTCTTGAGGTTCCACTCGGGGCAAAAAAAGTAACTGCTGTGCAAGAGGGTTTTTGTTTTGTTTGTTTTCCCTGCAGTATAAAACCACTTCAGTTTTGTATCCAGTCTCTGTTTAATCCAAGTTGCAACTGTGCGTTTAAGGAGGCAGCAACTGGAGATGGTGTGCAGAGCAAAGCAAAAACAACAGAACTGTTTTGGGGCTAATAGAGACTGTAAGCACAAATTAAGTGTATCTCCTTGTTCCTAAGTAAAGAATCGGAAATAAGAAGCAGCAGAAAAATAGGGATCCTATGAAAAAGTTATATGTTATCTTTATATGTGTAAGAAAACCTTTTTGCAAATTTAAGCTCAGTTGTTTTCTCTAAACAACCTGAAACCTACAAAAAATAGTTCCCTAAACATCTTAAACTTAGACAAATTCTGTTGTAATTGAGGATCCATGAAATATCTCTGAAATTTGTAAAGGACAATAATATTGTATTATGTTAAAAGACATAACAATATATGTTCATCTAGCTATGAATTTCACATTGAAAAAGGAAATTCATTGCAAATATATGTAAAAAAAAACCCAACTGAACATCAGGGGCTGATATAATGACTTACGTAACTACCACAGAATATGAGTCACATAACACTTTCAGTGACCACCAAAAATGATCAGAGCTTGGCCACACGTGAACAATATTAAAGAATCTTTACTGTCACTGCTTGACAAAATTTACAAACAAGCTTTTGTTACACCATCCTTGTCTCATATATGCAATTTGTTTTAAAACACTAGAATCAGATCACAGTCATTACGCTTGTATTTTATAGTGAACCCAGTGCAGACATTTCCCTTTTTCTGCTGGTGAATATGAGTCAGAGAAGAATGTTTAAAACTATACAAACTCAGCCAATGTCTGGCCTCACAAGATCAGGAAGCTATCTGTGTTGCCCTTTTCCATGTTTTCTGTGGAGGTATTAATTAGCCAAACTTGTATAGCGTCTGTATCCAGACAGAGCCTGAACACTGGGATCATTGCTATCAGCACTTCCTTAAAAGCCCAACCTTCTTTTTTTTCAGTGTAACACTCAGAGATATTGCTGCTGCATATCTTGATGAAATAATGAAATTCTTCTGAAGTTATAAATTTTTGCAGGATAGGTTGGCTATTCTACAACATATCTAAATTTTATAGAAAAAACAAACATAATAAAGTGAAATTTTGAGATGGTCTTTAGGCTGTAAAGATAGACATCTGTGTTTTGCCAAATGTGCTAATTATGATCTCAGTCCATTCAATATTAATCATATCCTTCTTATGTGTTGTATTATCTCATCAAAAATGTTTTTCAAATGATGAATACAGTAAGAAGAAAGCCAAAACCTGAAATTCCAAGACCCTTACTTTCATTTTTACAGTATCACATATGTCTATAACACAGTTACTCTGATTTTTAGTCTACTTAGTAAAAATGGGAAGAAGATAAAAGCTAAATATCAATGATGCAGTCAGACTTTCTAATGTATTGAACCATATAGTCAATATTGGTATTTAACCTAGAGGGTGAGAAATGAGAGGCCGTATTCTGCTGCTGTCAGTCATTTCATGTAGTATCCTGCACTGAAAGTAAAGCATGTCTACTCAAATTTTGAATTTAAATAACATTTCTTGATACAGTGCCTAGATAGCCCATGAAACATGCTGCAAAATGTGTGGATGTTGAAAATTTTAATGATTTTTAAAAGTGACTTGGCAAATTAGAGAAAAATTTACCAAGTGCTCTTAAACATGAAGATAATGTTTCTGGCTTAGGAAGTTCCTGACCTGAGATCACGGGAGGTTACAATATGATCTCTGTGTGGCTGTTTTATTCCTGTACTCTTCCCTAGGCATTTGCTGTTTTGGCCATTGGTGGAGACAGAGTGTTGGATTAGATCAGCTCTTGGTCTCACTTCAAATAGCTGTTCTGATGTTATTAATTAACAGGACAAGCTGTTAGGTAAATGTTCTTAACAATGTTAGAAAATTCATTCTTAAGTACTTTATGCTCATTTGTTTAACACTAAACTATATTAGAAGAAGAAAAGGGTCAGGTTGGGATTTAATGAGATCTAATGAAACCAGATGGATGTTTGATGAAATACTTGAAGCTACATAAGATCTGAGCTGGATCAATGAAATTATCTGGTTCTACCGTCAGCAAAATTATTTCAAATGTCTTTTGTGTCAATCTCAATTAAACTTGGTATCAAGGCTTGGTAGTTATCTCACTGTTTTTCACATTCACTTTAAATTTTCTTTGACTCTTTCTTTGTGCCTGGTATTCTGAATGCCAGAAGGGTATTAATTATATACAGCGTAGTTTTGTAAATTAGCCTCTGATATGGATTCAGAAACAAAATCCTCTGTTTTATTGAACCATAAATTGGTGAGGCTAAAAGCAGAACATGCTTTTTGATTATAACATGTCTATTTTCCATGTGGATAACAGTCATTTGCTGTTCAGACAGCAAATATATTTGTGAGTGTGCACAGTCTGTAAGAAAAGAATATGTTGTGCAGGAAATTAAAGCAATGCCAGAACTATTTTTTTTTTTAGTGAAGAATAACAAAATAATAATACATGTTATAGCTGTGAAAATTATTTCTAATTACATGGTTACATGTATGTTATAAGTAAGAAAGTTACTTTCCGTCAGGCTAAGTAAGAGCCTGGATCATCTCTCATTAAACAGAGCGCAAACTCTTTAACAGGATTTGGACTAGGCATCAGAAGAGCACACCCATGATATTTATCTGTAACAACATTGCAGGCCAAAAGACGAATCAAGATCAATAGCAGTCTTTTAATGTAATTCTCAAGATTTGTGCCTTAGCCTTCCAGTTTATACATCATGATGAAGGATAAATCTTTGATTTCCTTATTCAAGCTAAGTTAGTGCATTCGCCCTGAAAATAAGCTGTAGACAAACAAAAAATTTGGCCCTTACAGAAACTAATGGGCATTCCTCCTTGAAAATTCAGTCCGTAGTCTGCAAGAACTTAAGATGCCCCATCACTCTGCCCAGTCATCAGTGTGGTTTTAATTTAAGGTTGAATAAAACTGTCAGTGCAAGGTTTTAGAGACTGTGGAACAACTGTATTATCAAAAAGTCAACCCTAATAAAATATATTACACTGGGATGGTTCAGAATGTCTTAGATTATATCAGCTTCAGGAAAAAAAGGGATTATTAGGCTTTATTGCTGTTCAAAAGCAGCTCCCTCCCTTTGTGAAGTTATTGTCTGTATCCTTTGTCATTCAAAGGAGAAGTCAAATGTTCCCACAAGGTTTCTAAATCAGCAGACCTGGTCTCTCATATCTGCCTGTCCTGCTGCCTGACTGAGCAGCTGGCACTGTGCAAAAAAAAGCCAGTCTAATGATCACATGTCAAAAAACAAAAAATGACTCCTCACAAAGCAGATCAGCTGTAGCAAGCTTCCAATAAAGAGAATGGCCTGCGCTCACCCTGACCCTTGCTCTATGTTAGAAAATTGCCTTGACGGTGTATGGCCGATAGATGGATGGGTCACAGAAAGCAAGCAAGAAGAACGTGATGGTGGGGTAAATAGAGGAACTCATGTAATTATATTAAAGTGCATGCTGTGCAAGCCTTGTCCTTAAAGGTTCTTTTAATTCCATACAGCATTGATTTTACATTTCTGTTTTACTTTAAATCTAGTGCTTTCCAGGATATCTGTACAGGTTTCTACACATTCATGGAGTATTATCCCACATTAACATGGCAGGTGTGAAATACTAAGTGATTTATCTAAGGCTATCTGAAAGGTTTTCAGGGAAGCAGAGGACTTGAGGTTCCAGGTAGTGCTCTCACTCTTATTCATTAGCAGGGGGTGCTCATCTAGATCTGTGCAGCACCACAGACTTCCTTGGACCACTGTTTTAGCAGGAGTCTTGTGACTAATGATGATAATAGGGTAAATGGTTAAGGCAAACCCTCCTAAAATGCCATGATTTGCCATTATATGAATAAATAACCACTGATATTAGAGCCTGTAGGGTATTCACTTGCAACAGACTGATCTTTCTATTGCTGCTTTCCACCAAAAAGCTGTCAGGCTGCTCTCACAGTTTCTTCTGCTTTATTTCCATTACCAGAGCAGCCTGGTCCAAGATATATGCCTTCATACAGTTAGCATGTTTATGTCTTAGCTGTTTGGCTTGCCTTATACCTCAGGGCTGTGTAGTGAAGAATGAGCCGGCTCTTGGTTTTGGGGGATTTTACTGTTGCTGTTTAGAGCAACTTGGTTTTTAAGACTTATTTTTAACTGGCAATTCAAGAGTATTTTATACAAACTGGAAAAAAAAAAAAAAAGAAATAGTTCAGAAAGACAAGGGAAGGGAGAAACTTTGGCATAAATGTGGTAAAAGTAGGAAAGAAGTACAGACATTTCTGATATTTTTAAATTATTTTTAATGAGAGGAATTGGTTCAAGTTGAATCTGAGATGCATGCCTGTAGGGAGCATCAGTAATAATTCCAGTCTTTCTCTGTTTCCCAGTTTGTCAGTTAAACAATAGAAATGCACTGGGAAATGTAAGTCTTGTTGAAACAGCAATCTTGTACGATTACACTGAAAGCTAATGTCTTTAAAGTACTCTAAGTTTTAGAATCCCAGGAGGACAAATCTTCCATCGATGGAGCTGGAAAGAATGAAATTTCAGTCAAATGTAGATGAGGTACATGTGCTGCATTAATGCTTTCATCTTTAGACATGTGTGGCGGAAGACCTGAAGAGCTTCCTCTCAATATCATCCTCAGCTTCTGGCGTTTTCATGTGCTCTTCCCTGAAATTGTGGGATGGGAACATACAGATGAGGGATAATATGCTTAAAAAGCTTTCACTTTTAGAAATATCAGTTTTACATTTGCATATAGCTAAGGCAAAACATAGCCAAGCTCAGGCCGTGCTTTATTGCAACACAAATTATTGACTCAGAAAGGATAACTGGGCAAAATTGGGCAGACTGAGGTATGTTGGATGTTAAAGTGATGACTTTTTTTTCTGAATATTGACTTTTTTTGAGCAGAAATAGTGTGTTCACCATTCTATATAAACAATTGAAGCCAAAAGGAACACCTCTTGCAGATATTAATTAATGTTTGAATCTTTAGTCTATTTCATAATGCCTGTTATTTGCAAAAGGTGCCAGACTCCATGCAAATTCCTCAAATATAAACTCCTTTGTTGAGCTCTTTTTTAACTATGACTGGATTTGTAAAAGCATAATCATGGCTGAGTAGATATTTACATATATTATTAAATAAATGTAAAATAGTTGCCAGTGAGACAAGAATCCCCTGGAATGCCTGTAATTCCAGCCCCATCTCTTGAAGTATTTAAGGCCAGGTTGGATGGGGCTTTGAGCAATCTGGTCTAGTGATGGGTGTCCCCTGGCTGTGTCAAGAGGGGTTGGAAATAGATGATCTTTAATGTCCCTTCCAACAGTAACTATTCTACGATTCTATGAAGAGCAAAATGACCTCTTGAAAATCTAGCAAATAAGAATTTTGAAGGTGAAATTAGTTGATATTAGGGGTGAATAACAGTAAAAAATTATTAGCTTTTGAAAAGATGGACTTTTAACAGTGTGCTACCAAAATTAATATGGTAATTAAATGAGAGGGTTAATGACTGGCTTCTACAGAACATCCTAAGCCATCATTCTTCATGAAATACTGCTGATCGCTGGTTTTGCTTTTATTGCAACTTTATAAGAACACATTTCTGAAAATGATGTCTGCACAGATAAAAAAGAAAATGTAGATTATCACCAGAAAAAAATGTTCATTCTGGAATTGCATTTGAACAGAACACCTCTGAGCATTCATTTGCAGACATCTTTACTCAGAGCAATAAAGTAATAGTTTATCCCATGGGGAAATTTTTAGTCAATTAACCATGTGTTATATGGATATCCAGGTGTTTAGGCATATTATGCTGATTGACAGGTGAGAGTGTTGCTGACATTATGCCAATATACATGTATTATACCTAACTTATGGTAGCAACACAGGCCACCAATTACAGAGATTACTTTTTCTACAGAAATCACAGCTGTTTCATAATCATTAAAATACTAGTTTAGCTGTTTCCATTTATTGGTAGCAGGGGCTGAATAAATTACTGCTGTACTTTTAGTCAAGTAAGAATGATTAACACAAGTTTTAATCATAACTGCAATTGGAATGCTATGCCAGATATATCAGTATGAATTGTTTTGGAGGTTTGTTGTTACATAAGATACAAAAAAGTATAATCTCAATTTTACCTTGAATGGTTTACAAAGGTGCAACCAGTGACAAGGTTTAGATAAAATATTTTGAGAATAAAATGCATTAAGAATAAATTTGTGGGTATTTAAATAAAAAACCAACATTGATACAACTTAACATCATTACTTTTATGTGCCTTACCAAACCTAAACTGTGTTCCTTGTTATAGTCAAGTTGGAAATATAGTTATATCCATGGGGCAATTCTTTGTATTCTGACGGATATGTAAAACAGTTGAAACACTCTTTGTAGATGCTTATTACCCCCCATTAATTCTAAAGTAAAACGAGGGTAAATAGCTTTGATGTAGCTGCTTAATATTAGACATCTATGTTTGCTTGAGTTAAAGTTTCTTAATGATTAAATTTATCTGAGGATCTAAAAAAAGTTCTTTAAATTCATGAATGCAGTGAAAAGTCTTGAGCCAACTGCACTCATCATTCCTCTGCCTGCTTTGTATTTATTTTGAGTGGGTACTTTGAAAGGTATGTTCTGGTCATGTCTTATCCTAACTGAAATATCTGCAACATGGAAAGTATGTGAGCCTGATCCCTCAAGATCTGGCCATCACTTAGCAGAGGTTGTACAGACCAGTAAGTCTCTCATAACCCTGCAAAATGAACATAAATTATTTATAACCACCAAGATAGCTGAGACAAATAAACAGAAGTCAAGCAAATTTCAGCTAAGTGATGCAGACTTTTCAAAGCATCTTCCACATTTCATGCAAATGCTCCAGACTCCATTATTCCTTGAAAATACCAGGGTTTTGTCGCTTCACCATGGGAAGTCAAACACCAATGTATGGCCAGTCATCTATTAAATGAAAAAAAAAACTTTAGGTAGGACCGGATTAACACTGAAGAACACCTTGTCTGTAGTTTAAGACTCCCATGAAGTGTTCTTCAGTAAACCAATGTTATTTCGTTCTTAATCTGATTCAGGAAGGCAATGTTAACTACTGGCTCGAAGATCTTTTGAGCTCCATCTTGTGGCTAATTCAATAACTTTAACCTCTTGGGAGAGATGCCTACCTTGACTGTAGTAAAAATGGCACTGCTAGTTTAAACAGCATAGTAGCATGGTTTTATTATCTTCTCATAGATAATACAGTATTTTTGACACCGTTTTAAGAAAATGCTCTTTTACCTTTTTTTTTTCCTTCTTATTTATTTATTTATTTATTTATTTATTTATTTTAGGAATACACATCCTGTTAGCAAGCCATGTAATGCAGTTTGCAGTTGTAGAATGAGGCATATTAGAAAACTACCTACGAAAGTGTGGTTCACCTTGCACTGGTGGTATTCACAGCCGAGCAGAAATCCCATCCTGCCATGACCATTTCTTTTATGAACAAGAAGACTGCCTTACAGTTTTCTGGTCAACTCCAAAGCTAAGCAGTTCTGAAATGCACTACTGCCCAGTTCTTTTTCACTTTGGAAAACATCTTGATTTTTATATATGTTGAAACAGGGCACTGCTGTGCCTTGGCCAGTTTATATCACACTCTGTATGCACAGCAGCAGTTTCCAAGCAATGGATAGGGTGTTATTACCAGGAGTAATTAAAAGAAATTGTCCTTTACTGAATTTGCAAAAATATGTAGTTTGGAGCTGGAATGTACATGCCTTGCCCATTTTCTGCATTTTTTTATGTTAGCTACACTCAGACTATATGCATTTTTTTACACCATGATGGGTTTATTGGGAAAAGGTTAAAATGTGATCCTGCATACTCTCCTGTCAAATTATTATCAATGAAACTTGTCAGATGAATGTGTTTTTTCTCAAAACTATTAAACGAATTGAAGGGCAAGCTGCCAAAGCGATAATGCTGAAAATCAGAACAGGAGACATGTTAGTGACAGGCAACTCTTTACTGCATCCAACTAGCTTACAAGTACTCATAACATCCAGCTCTATGTAGTTGATATAGGAGATGGGACTTCCAGAAGACAACTATCCTGAATTAGAGGTGGATTCCGACTTGCCTTCAGAAGCAAGACAAGGTCTCTCTCTTGCTGCAGGGAGCCTGGAGAAACCAACTTCCTGGCAATTGAGGTTCATAATTCACTTTAAACAATGAGACTGTTCTTACACATATGCATGTAAATGCACAACCCACAAGGATTCTGTGATGGTTAAATGGGTTTACTAGAATCACAGAAGCAAAGAATCTTAAGGCAAGCTGACCTGGAGAGAGAATTTACTAAGGTTGCTTGCTTGACATCCCCATCTTAGTCCATGCCCTCTTTAGTCAGATATCAATAAGGTATGAAAAATTCCACTTTACGCAGAACTGAGAAATCATGAAATTGGCTTTAATCTGGCTACATTTCACACAGAGAATTTTCGAAGCTCTCTGTAATTATGAAATATTGCTGAAATACAAAAATACTGGTTTGATTTAGAAAATATTAACATTCCTTTTGTTTCAAAAGGGCACTTGAACCTGAAGCAGTACTGAAATTTTCTGGCGTTACAGCTCTACTTATTGTTTTCTGGAGATGACCTGAGTCTGATGGGCTATATCACAAATCACCAATACAGGTGAGTATTGTAATTCACTTGAATCCCTTCTTGCAGCACTTTGAATTATGAGCAAGAGTTAAAAATTTTCATGTACTGGCAATCAGATTTGCTGTTGGGGATTTTAGGAACTGCCTTACTCAAGCAAAAGGTTGCTACCTTTTGCCCTTTAGGAACTGTCAACTTTTTACACATTTCTATGACATGGTCTCTCTCCCACACACATTGAAAGAAGCCATAACAGATGCTGGAAGCAGAAGCTTTGGTCACAAAGTCTTAGGGCTTCAGTCACAAAGTCTTAGAGGGCTAACCTTTTAAATAGAAAGGGTTAATACATAAATTTAATGTATAAATTGTTCCTTAAGGTTCTTATTAGTATCACTGATATTTGGTGCATCGCTGAAGTACGTAAGATTTCTCCATCTTCATTTTGTTCTTTCTTTGTCTTTCAAACTCCTCTATGTCTGATTTGGGCTATGCACCATTGATAGAAAATGACATTCCATCTTCTATTCTCTTTCTATGCTGGCTTGTCACTGTATTGCTCATTATTGTTTTTCTAGAGGAGGAGTGTGTTTTGGAAAAAGAATAATTGGTGAAAGCTTCGCATACAGTACAGTGCCTATATGCTATGTTTATGGTGATTTGCATGAGAAATGGTAAACTGATATTTGAACTATGCATACTACTATTGCAATATATTTTGGATAATGAGCCAGTCAATTTGGAGCTCTGGCTGGCTACTTCTATTACTTTTGCAACTGGGCAAAAATACTGTATCCCTAAGCAAAACCAGCAAAAATCATTGCCCTTTTTTTATTGCCAGTAAGAGTAATAGACATGCAGCCTGAAGCAATTTTTATTGTAACAGAATAAACAAAAATAAATAAAAACTGATCATAATAGAAATTAGCTAATAACAAGCAATACTTTCCATGTTGGGCTTGCAGAGAATGTGAAGCTAGCTAAAACATGACATGTTCATGTTTTTGGAGGGGGCTTTGTTACCTCTCTCCATTTGTCCAGTTTAGTGTATATCGACTGTAGACAGGAACATCCCTGAATTAGTTTTCCTTAGTGGAAAATTTCATTTGACTAACATGGTTTTCACTAGAATCACTACCTCCCCGGCTGACAATGTAGTTTATATCAGAAAATGAGAAGGAGGTTTACTTCCAAAATAAATAAAATTTTGATGTCTTAAGAATGACCAAAGCTGACTTTCAGGCTGCATCTCCATGTTTCTGTGGAGTAGTTGGTGGTGATCTCAAGATGAGGTACACGCTACCCTGAGCCAGGTGCTTGAAAGTATCCTATATATACTTGTTGGTAAAATCCTTCCAACAAAATCAGAAATCAGAGGAAATTATTATTTTGTTTTTTGCAGAAAATATATAAGTAAGAAAATGTAATGGGAAAATTGATCCAACTTCAAAGCATGCACATTACAAATTAATTTTTTAATCAATTTTGTTAGGGAAAATTATTGTTAAGGAGGAAAAAAATCCCAACCCATGAAAAAAATGAACCAAGCAGTAGGTATTTCAAGCAAATTCGCTTGATATTGTTCTGTAAATGAATGCACCCGTAACCTGTGGCAAGCCTGACTAAAGTAGCAACTTTAACAATTACCTCACTCCTTTCTTTCCATTAAGGATGTAACAGTCCATGTGATAAATTGAAGGTTGTGAACACAGAAGGCATTTTGATGTCTGAAAACCACTGGCTCTAAGTGCAGTTGCCAGTTTTCTGATTCTCCCTGCTTTGTGTGCTACTTTTCATGCCTCAGTTGTTGTAAATTAATCTTTGGACAAAATATCCTGCCTGATCCCTATTAAGCATGGTTGATTTTGATAAGAAATACGAACTTTACTATTGGGTTAAACACATGCAATGAAATTTTGGTCCAGTGGAGTGAATGGGAATTTTGCCACTAACATAAGCACAGCCAATATTTCACTCATGAACTGTTAAAACAGTGGAGATTATAATTTTTTTCCAGTTCAGTTAACAACTCTATAGTAGGGATAATGGAAAAAATAATAAACTTTCAGGATGGAAAGCATCCTCATGTATAGACTGTAAAGGTTGGCTCCATTGTCCAACTATGTGAATCACAGAATTTCCAAATCTTTTTGAAATAACAAAAGAAACTTGTCCCTCCTTAGCCCCCCATCAGTAAACTTCAGAAATAAAGGGCAATTTTTTTCCTCACTTACTCAATGCTGAATATGAAATAACCCTCTGAAATCTGTGGAAAATTCCTGGAAACATTCCCGGTTTAGTAAGCAAGGAATGGCTTGTAAAAAAATAATCAATAAAGTTGAATAGATTAAAGAAAAATGTCTTAATGCCAATGCTTCATTATTTTTGTTTTTGAAATAAAATTGACAAATTACAAAAAAGTTTCAACTCAGCAAATCTTATTCTATATATATAGATATTTAGTGCCTGATAAATACAGTATATTTTTCTTTAAGCATTTTAAGTAATGTTTTAGATTCTGATTCTGGGCAATTTTTTCTACTAATCTGTTAAACTACCGAAGAAAGACTTCAGCAAAGATTACATGCATGCTCCATACATACCTGAAAAGAGGAAATTAAATGTGCCTATGAAAGTGTCTTCTGTAAAGAACTAACAGCCAGGTCAGCATGCACGGCGCATTGCCAGTTTTGTTCTCTTTGACAAATCCTAACATAGTAACAAAGGGCTTTCATTTTCTTCCCAGTCAGAAAGATGAAGTGTCTGATACTGGGCTGTGTTGGCCTGTGGTAAAAAGGAGCTAACAATACTGGAAATGACAACTGTGTTATCACAGTAGGAGTAGATAAAGCTGGCTGATGGTAGCACATGAGGTGGTGTATGTCATCACAATTGTATCACTGAATAAAAGAAACATTTCTCACAGCAGTCACAGCCTGAAAGACACTTCAGTCAAGGGAAAATAATTGATTTACCTTTCTTCTCCCCATCCTTTTTCACGGCAGCTGAAATGGAAACAAAAATACTGTGTTTTCACAATTGAAGTTAATAACATGTAATATCAGTGAAAATAATTCAAACACACACACATGTATAGTATACATATCACAAACCATACATAATTATGTAATATAGGAATAGATTTCTTTGCCAGATGAAGAAACTGATAATCAGAAAGATAAGTGTTTTCTCACAGACACCTGGCTCTGCTATTGATGAGAGAAAATTCCAGTTTTCTATATTCTCATACTTCTTTAGTCACAAAGTCATTTTTCATCCCAGACGTTAATACAGGGAAATAGAGGCACAGAGTGAATATTTCAAAATCAATAATTTGAATGAGAAGGCATGAAGGTGCAAGAAGAGTTCAGAGAAGGCTATGAAGATCATTTGTTTAAGAGAAATATGTGCTTTTTTGCTACTAAAGCTTGTGGTGGCAAACATAGAATCATGGAACCATAGAATAGTTAGGGTTGGAAAGGACCTTAGGATCATCTAGTTACAACCCCCCTGCCATGGGCAGGGACACCTCACACTAAACCATGCCACCCAAGGCTCTGTCCAACCTGACGTTGAACACCGCCAGCGATGGAGCATTCACAACTTCCCTGGTCAACCCATTCCAGTGCCTCACCACCCTTACAGTAAAGAATACCACATATCAGGCCTAAACTTCCCCGGTTTAAGTTTGAACCCATTGCCCCTTGTCCTCTCACTACAGTCCCTCATGAAGAGTCCCTCCCCAGCATCCCTATAGGTCCCCTTCAGATACTGGAAGGCTGCTACGAGGTCTCCATGCAGCCTTCTCTTCTCCAGGCTGAACAGCCCCAACTTTCTAATCCTATCTTCATCTGGAAGGTGCTCCAGTCCCCTGATCATCCTCGTGGCCCTCCTCTGGACTTGTTCCAACAGTTCCATGTCCTTTTTATGTTGAGGACACAAGAACTGTACACAATACCCCAAGTGAGGTCTCAGGAGATCAGAGTAGAGGGGCAGGATCACCTCCCTTGACCTGCTGGTCACGTTCCTTTTGATGCAGCCCAGGATGCCGTTGGCTTTCAGGCCTGCAAGCGCGCACTGCCGGTTCATGTTCATTTTCTTATCGCCCAGCACCCCCAAGTCCTTCTCCACAGGGCTGCTCTGAATCTCTTCTCTGCCCAACCTGTAGCTGTGCCTGGGATTACCCCGACCCAGGTGTTGGACCTTGCACTTGGCATGGTTAAACTTCATGAGGTTGGCATTGGCCCACCTCTCAAGTGTGTCAAGGTCCCTCTGGATAACATTCTTTCCCTCCAACGTATCAACTGAACCACACAGCTTGGTGTCATTGGCAAGCTTGCTGAGGGCACACTCAATCCCACTGTCCATGTCACCAACAAAGATGTTGAATAAGACTGGTCCCAACACCGATCCCTGAGAGACACCACTCGTTACTGGTCTCCAGATGGACATTGAGCCATCGAGCACAGCTCTTTGCGTGCAGCCGTCCAGCCAGTTCTTTAACCACCGAGTGGTCCATCCATCAAATTCATGTCTCTCCAGCATAGAAACAAGGATGTCATGTGGAACAGTGTTGAACACTTTGCACGAGTCCAGGTAGATGACGTCAACTGCTCTACCCCTGTCCATCAGTTCTGTCGCCCCATCATAAAAAGCCACCAAATTGGTCAGGCATGATTTCCCCTTAGTGAAGCCATGCTGGCTGTCACCAAGCACTTTGTTGTTTTTCATGTGCCTTAACACCTGGCATCATGTTCAAGTTTCTAAACCTTTACCTAACATGAGGATTTACAAGACCTGATTATACTGCAATCCCATCTCCAAATCCTACAGCTTAAGTTTTGTGGAAAGGAAAACTGAAAAGAGACCGGAAGGAAACTGCTACTTTAAGCTTTAACCGCAGTTTAAATAACTATGAATTGTTTCACCAGAGGAAGCTGTCCTGTGTGAGCAGTTGTCATGGTTTAAGCCATAACTTATGCAGTTTGCTCACTCATTCCCCCCTTTTTCTTCCCCCCGCTCCCGGAGGGATGGGGAGGAGAATCAAAAGAATGCAACTCCCACAGGTTGAGATAAGAACAGTGCAGTAACTAAGGTATAACACAGACCACTGCTGCTACCACTAATAATAATAGTGACAAGGGAAACAACAAGGGAAGAGAATACAACAGCTCACCACTGATATCCATCCCGACCGAGCTGCAAACCCACCCTTCCAGGTAACTGACCATAGTGTTTACATCCGGGGCATGATGTGCTGTGGTATGGAATACCTCTTTGGCTAGTTTGGGTCAGGTGTCCTGTCTCTGCTTCCTCCCAGCTTCCCCTCCTCCCTGGCAGAGCATGAGGCTCAGAAAGTCCTTGATCAGACTAAATGTTACTGCAACAACTGAAAACATTGGTGTTGTCAGCGCTGCTCCCAGTGCTGCACCAGCTACAAAGAAGGAGAAAAATGACTGCTACTGCTGAACCCAGGAGAGTAGTATTCAAACTCTGGAGACAGAATATAAGTCCCCTAAAAGTCATCTTGGGATTCCAGTCAAGTATTGCATGCATCTACAGTGGTAGGTACTGAGGTGTCTAAAATGGGAGTATTACCTGCGAGAATGAAAATAATGTTTTAGTATCTCAGGAATGTGCCCAGAAGTAGAAAAATATTTTCTTGCCTAGACTTAGTGAAAAACAGGGACAAGGTTTCCAGGATCTGGTCCTCTGCTTTTTTAGGTGATATTTCATACCAAAGCTGTGAAGTGTGCCTTTCACAAAACTGTCATTACTGCACATTTAGCATTTTTTTCCCCAAGAAGCTGCTATAGAACCCTCCTTGGTTTTAGAAAGGCATACTTACATTGTCACCTTAAGTGCGTTAGAGGGATCCCCAGATAAGCAGAAACCCCAAATATCAAGACTCTGGGGAGGGCTTATAAGCAAACAGGCAAGTGCACCTCTGTGCTTCTCCTGATTTCTGTCCTGCCAGCTTATGGGATGTGGCTCACCATCGTTCTGAGCCTGAGGCAAGCACAGGCAGAGCGAGGTCCTTTCGGGCCTGCAACTCCACTTGCGTCTATCCAATTTCTATGATTATGCTATTTTATCCTCTTGTGACATCTGTTTGAAATTTCACCTTGGCCACATTTTTTCTGAGGGAATATATTGTAAATACTCAAGAAATCTTAAAAGACAGAGATACCTTCTTCTGACTACTGTTGTCAATAGCATTGTTCTGATCAAATCCTGTTAGCCAAACTTAAGATGTCAGGGAATAAATAAAAAAGAGCCATTCTTTTTTCCATGGCTGGGCACATTCGTGAGATACTAAAATGCCATCCTTTACATTGCTCTTTCAGAAGTAGAGCAATATATCCAAAGCGCAGCAAAAAGATAGATAGATTACCCAAAGAATTTGGTCTACAACTGATAAAAAGCCAGATTACCTGCTGAGAACAAATGTGAGCAATATATTGTAGCTGGGAAGGAAAGGACATACAGTAAAGTAGAATGATGACTAGAAAATGTGATGCTCTGATATGAGAGGTGCTCTTGGCTGTTATTTTTTTACCTTGATTATTTGGAGAAAGAACAAATTCTTAAGCCAACTATTTTTACCTTTTTTTTTTTTTTGAACTGTACTGATGAATGATATCGTCTTATTCTTGAATTAGGATTTTCTGCCTACAACCCTATTCAAAGAGGACTATGTTAATGGCCTTAAATCACAGTCTTCCTTTCCTAGCACTATCCAAATCCAGTTGTACACTTCCATTTAATATAGATATGGTGCAAAGCAAAATATGCACATCAAGGATACATATCGCATTTTCAAGGATCATGAATCTAGACTGACAACTGCTCCGGAAACTGGAAGCGAGCACCATCATCCTTTATGCTTTGGGAATGGTGGAAAAAATCGTTATGAACCAGGACAGACCTTATTCAAAGTAGTGAGCATTTTTATGAGGGGGGAAAAAAACCCCAAAAAACAGTTTCAGGATGGTGCTATTGTATTTAACTCATATCAGAAACTTGAAACTAGATCACCAGAAGTTCTTTAAGTCCATAGACAGTGATGATTCTGAGGGAACTTTTTTTTTTTTCTTTTAGCTATTCAGCAAACAGGAACATTTCTGAAATCTTGAAAATAATTAGAAAAGACCAAAAATCTTGAAAACACTGTTTCCTACTCAACAATAGCCCGTTCCATGTAGCTTTGTGATGTAGCAGGAGCCAGGAACAGGTATTTAGTCTGAATACTGTCAAATAAGTGATTTCTTCCAGAAATTCTCCTGTTTTTTTCTGATGGCAAGCAATTAGTTTCCATCCTGACACATGAAATTTAACACCCTTTCTAAACTTACAATAAATAATTATGAAAATCTGAACTACGCAAACTGCAGTTTTATAGATATCCAGCTCCTCTGTGGTGTTTTAAAGATCCCCTGACTTAGATTTGTGATCTTCAATATTATCATGATCATACTGATTAATCTAAAAGGTAATCTGGATCTTTCCTATTTGTCTTTCTATGAGGCATTTGTTGTGCTTTCTTAGCCCACTCTAGCGTTTACATGATAAGTAACTTTTGTTGACAACACTCCAGACAAGGTGCATCTTTGATTTATGCAATGGTGTTTTTCCTGATATATCCACATATGGAAGAAAGTTCTTCATTGGCTTGTCTGCATTAGTATTGAGGTCTTTTCCTGAATTTACATACTTAGTTTAGAGATGAATTCTTCTTTAATATTTTCCCTCCTACGTTACATTCCATCTATTGACATTAAATTTTGTTTGCCATCATGCTGTCCATTCACCTTGTAAATTCAGTGTATCACAGCTCCTTCTGATCCTGAATTCTTTAACTAGTACTATGTCATCTGAAAAGTTCATTACATTACTATTTCTATCTTTGCCTGTTAATTAAGGAATATAACGTGAGTCCAGACATGGAATCATAAACAATTCTGTAAACTGGTTGCAAGATTTAAATGAATCAATTGCTTTCTGCTTCCTAATCAGATATTTATTTCCTTCAATACTGTTCCTCTCAGGCAGCAGCTATTTAGTTTCTGCAGTAATTCCTATACTGCAACTTACCAAAGACTTCTTTAAACCATCCCATAAATGCTGTGCTTATTACTGTATTAAAATATTTAAAACACTTATTAGTAAGATACAATTTCCTTTTGTAGATACCATGCAGGCTAGATCTCTGTGATGTGATTTTCCAGACATTTTTGTTTTGATTTTAATTATGATTTCACCACTTTTCTGACTCAATTTTAAATCTCTGAATAACCCTGATGGAATTTAACATGTAGTATTTACCCTGACACACTTTGAGAATAGCTGATTTGGCTGAAGTTGGTGGAAGATTTGCTTACATTAATTTGGTTATAGACATGTAACTTACAGTCAAACAAGGTCAGACGCAGACTCATTCCTTGCATCAGGTACTCTGTGATAACTGTTCATATATATGCATTCTTTTAAGCTGAAGTGAAAACCACCTCATGTAGACAGCTAGAGCAAAGCAGCTGGCATTCACTAAGTTGACACTGTCTTTGCCCATCTCACCATAAATTGTCCATCTGTTCATAGCCTGAGAAGTAGGTAGTGGTTTAAAATATTTAAGAACTGTATAAAGTGCTATGTCTTTCTCAAGTCTTCCTAACAAATATTTTATATCTCTCTTCCAGTCTTTCTGAGTTTAGAAGTTCTCTTATCCATGTCAAGAGAAATTTTAATCATGTTAAGAAGCCATGGTTAAAAGAACCAGTGTACTTAACAACAGAGAGAACTTAGCCTTTGAATTTGTTGGAGCATCTGTGTTTAGAATTATCCTCATTCATTGACAGGAAACACCTTTCTTGCCGTTTTCATCCTTTGGATCAGGTTTTAATACGCAGGCTTGGAGAAATAAATTCTTACTCAATTATCTTTATGCATTTTATTATTAGAGGGCAATGAAGATGCAGCAGTCAAATTCCCCTTTGCAACCTGGCTATCCTTTTAATCCTAATTTGTAAGACATAGCTGCCAGACCTAGTAATTCATTAGATAACTCTCCAAAAAAGTTTACAGTGTTTCATTAGCAGCAATGCCTTAATGAGAATACACAAGCACATTATCTAGAATTAAAGCAATACAAGTGTGCAAGCTCTGCTTCAGATTATCAGGATTCATATTGTATGGATTATCAGGCACCCTGTGAAGTCACTTGCTAGAGGTGGTCAGAGGGTGGATACTGAGCAAGTCCCCTTTCTGTGTGGAGTCAGGTCCAGTTTCTCATCGACAGCTAAGTCATACTGACTACTGGCAGAAAGCTGAATTCTCCCATTCCTGTTTGAGTCCTTGGAACTTGATACCTAAAATGTATGAGGATTAATCCAATCACAGTCCCAAGGACAGGCACAAATCTCTGTTTGAAAGTATCACAAAAGGCCAAGGAGTGGGGTAGAGCTACCCAGGGATCTGATCTCTCTGCTGCATCAAGGGGTGCAAATCTCTCTCTGACAATCTCATTTTTCAGAGGGAGTGCCCAAAGTACAAAAGGTTTTTTGAGAGGGACAGTTTTTCCCTAGATCTGCGCCAAAAAGAGTGCATGTGGCAGTTAACCAGAGGGAGCCTGACTATGTCAGCTGTGGAGAAGCACATTGTCTCAGTCAGAGTATCCTGGTTTCTGATCTAAAATATTATGTGAAATAATACTATGCAACAAGAATTATGATTTATTGTGTAAGCATGTATAAATAAAAAGTTATAGATATGCACTTAGAGGACTTTTCAGACTGCTGTTATAGAGATCTGTGAGTCTCAGCATGTAACAGTCCCTGCCTCCAGGAAATACCTTAGGTATCAGTAGACATTCATTTACAAACCAGTTTTCACTATTGAATATGTATTTCTACATATATATGCAGATGCTACTTATTCAGCTTGAACATCTTCTTTTAAAAAATAAAGTAAACATCAAACCATAAGGACAGAGTGACACTTCATAGTTTTCTATAAAACATGCCTCATCTTTAACTTATATAAACTGCTTTCTGGAATGAAAATCTTATTTTTTATAGAATGGTATTCATATTACATGTATTATGTTTGCTCTTTTTATCTTATTTTCTAATGTTTATTGAAGATTTTTCACAAAGAAGTGCTGACTCACAGTAGGAATTTATAACTCCCACTTTGACTCAGTTTTGGCATTTATGCATCTGTCATTATCATAGTGTCTGACTTTTAGAGCTCTGATGTTCTCTTGAAGTATTTCTTATTGACAGTGCTCAGCAATGATATTCTGTAATGGACAGACTGTCTGAACAGGCTGATACTGCAATTTTTTATACACCTATTATACTTACCTTACATTTAGGTTCTCTATTATTTAAGATTTTCTATTGCAGTTGTATATCTAGCTTGTATGGGTTTGACTTTCACATTTCAAAAATATTGTCTTAACAAAGGAGTTACACTGTGGCCACTTCTAGAAATGCAATTTACAATGGATTTGACAGATCTCTGTAAAATGGCATGTCCTAATCAAATCACTGCTGTTTCTTAAGGTGTGTTTTGGTTGGATAGTTCGTACAGAGTTGTCCACTAAAGCTTCCTGTGTATTCTCAGTTGGCTAAAAGAAAAGTAGAATCAGTGCTTATAAACGTGACCTCCTGCTTGCACTTCTTTACAGGGCGACAGTCACAAAATTTCTGGAACACTTTTCTCTACGGAGGCTTTTCTCAAACTGTCTGCCTGATCTATGCAACATGTCACTTAACATTGTTAAAAAAGAGAAGTTTAGTGAAGCACAGCATCCCACATGGATGCTTAAAGCCACTTTACACATTGGGACTACATTCTTCTGACAAAATGTCAATGTCTTGTCATACATACTCAGTGTCACTGAGTTAGTTGCATTTGCTTTTGGATGTGCTGCATTTGTATGAATCCCATCAGCTAAGAAATGGCATATGAACATCTGTCACATGGAACAGAAAAGACAAAACCAACTTTTAAAAACCTGCAGCCACTAAGCTGAACTACCTTCAGAATGAGCTTGTGTAACACTTGCTGCGTCATGGACATCTGTGACTAGAAAATGACTGAATCCTGTTGCAGACACTAAGATGGCGTCACTACACACGTGTATACAAACTGAGATCTTCCTACTCAAGTTGTACTTTTCTGTTGCAGTCTTGCTCGAGGGGCCTTGAACAATCTGCAGTCCTGCTCAGAACAGTTACTTTACAGATCTAAGATATACAAGACTTGAAAAAGAAGGCGGTTGGCCTGATTGTGAGCCTGACAACATCTCATCCAAACATTTTAAGGTCTTACAGAGCCAGCTAGAGTCAAAGAGAAATGCTTGCACTGCTGTGGGATATGAGTTGCTTTCATTGAGCTGTGCAAGGCACCGAGTACATCCACAGGAGACATGCAAGGCTGTACGCCAGCCACTAGGAAAACATGAAGTGAGTAGTGCTCATCTCATGTGAGAAGCTGGTAAAGGCTGTGCAGACTCAGCATAGTTACCACTAAATTATGGCATTGCTTATCCAAATATCTTGCTGCTACTATAAAACTCAATCAGTTCTAGCTCAGACTTCATCCAAGCCATTGTTCTTTATCAGAATAATCACAGGTGTCTCTAATGTGATCTTGTATTGCAGTGGAGTTAAATTCAGCATACTCTGCACTAAACATTCAGATCTTGGGTTTTGTGTCTTGAAAAGCAGAAACTATAAGACTGTAAGAAGATACAACAACACAGTACTCCCTGTTGACTAAAGGAAACAAATGTTACAGTAATGGGTCCCTAGTTTTCTAACGTCCTTGACCTCGGGCTGACAACCCAGGTTCATCTGCTTTGACTACATCAAAGTTTCAGACTGTTTAAGCCCTATTTCCTTTTGTAACACTTAAGCATTCCCTTTGCTTTGGAATGGTACAACTGTGAAAAGTAATAGTGGATTTCTCCTGTTCTGCTATATACTACCTACATACACTATTGAAATAGCTTAAAAACTTGCAAATGTTTCCTTTCAGAACTTTGTCAGAGAAAATATTGTCTCATTATTTCCAGTGATCCTTAGGGCAAATCTAAAGATAGGGAGTAACATTATTCAAGTATCTGAAGTATTTTCCAAACTGACTTGAAGTTTTTAACACTGACTATTATATTCCCATGACTCAACTGACTGTTATTAGTTAGCAAGTTATTACGTATTCTTACCCATGTTAAATTATTTACACATTCAACCTGAGAGACTACTTTTTGTTGACCAAGTGCTGTTTAATCACTATGCAAATAGTGTCAAAGTAAAACTAAGTTTGGTTTGAATTTAGTTGATAGGAATAAATAAACGTGAAAGTAGTTGGTTAATTGTAATTACAGTTTTATCATTGCCTAAAAAATGCCTAGCATTTGACAGGTATTTCAAATTGGAATTGATTTTTATTTGATGGGTACTGCTGATGTTTCTCCTTATGAAGAAACACCAAAGCACAATCAAACAATGTATTATAGAAGAAAATTAAAATTCAATCTGAAATGACAACTTTAAACAGAATAAATGAGTCAAAAATTAAGGTAAAAAAAAAGTCCTCATAACTTTGGGATTTATAAAGTTCTACTGCCACAACTTGCTTGTTTAGCCCCATATGTACCTCTCATTTATCAGCCAGGCAAAAAGAATGCCTGAAAGGGATGAACGCAGAAAAGGATGCCATTTTATGATATTTATGTATGGCTAAGTGAAGAAACTAGGATTTCATTTGGGAATACCTGCACGATGGACTTATTTTCTCAACTGAATCTTATGATAAGGCTCAGCACAACTTGGAATTGTTACCTTTTTCCTTAGCCATAGATGAAGCCTTCATTTCTTTTCCTTTTGAAGAGTCTGGAAAAGATATCCAACACAAAAATGGAAGGAGAAAGTAAATAGCGTAAGTATACACTGTGCCCATCAGTACTATAACAAACATGCGTAACACCAAATCAACCAAATATGCAAAAGAGATAAGTGTTAAGGATTAGAATTTCTGTTTAATAAGAACTTCAATTAAAGATTTGAAAACAAACCAAAAATAATTCCTACTAAATTACCTGGCAAAGTTTCTGCAATTCAAATCATGCATTAATTCCTGCGCAGCCTATCATTTCAGTTTGTCATGTGTATTCAGCAACGGCTCTGTTACTAATTCACTCAGAATAGACCAGCATTCCCACTGCAATATTGGCTGTGCAGGTCAGAGTAGTTAAAGAACACCATGGAAGGCTTATGATTTTAGTATTTCTGATTCATGTCAGACACTGCTCCTTAGAATATTTCAGATTTATTGAGTAGAAGCTAGGTTTAGTTCCTTTTCACCACAAGCTTGTAATTCAAAATATATCAAAACTGCACTGAGATACTAGCAGGTCCTTTCATGAGGACAACTCGTTATTTCCCGACCACATAATGATAACACATTACCCTTTTCCTTTAATGCTGCTGGAGGCTTCACATCTTTTCTTTTACCAGTCTCTAGAAAGAAACATTTAACATTTATCACAAGTCAGGTTAGAGAAATAAGATGACACTTGAAAAGAAAACAAGTCAAACAATTTGATATGTAGAGAGCAAAAAGGATGTGATAATTAAATGGCTTCAACAGCATGGAAATAAAGAACAGTGCAAAGCAACAAGGTCATTCATTCATCTTTTTAGACTTGGATATGCAAAATAATAATTCTTTAATATGTCATTAATTTCTTCACATTTTGAGGAAACTGTTAATCTGTCTTTTAAGTAGGCAATGAAGAATAATAACTTACAAAGAGGAAAGCAATTCTATAGAGCAGTTGGCATCAATGGATTTTTCTTTTGCGGAACCCAAACAAAAAAATAATCCACAGTGATATAATTGAAATATTAGGAACACTGTTTTTGAAAGCCAGAGGCTGCTGGTAAAGTGAAGTGGGAGGGTTTTTTATTCAGGAGTGACAAAAGGACCAGTTACTCATTCAGGACTCCATTATTCTTTCAATATCAAAGAGGCCATATGGGTATTGCCTTTGAACAGGATTTCACTTCCTGCATATATATAGCCTTTTAAAATCACAGGCATGCTGGTTGTAAAACAAGAGCAGTGTTCATCCTTTGAATATACATTCATATGTTTTATGTCACAAAGAATAGTTCAAGAACATCATTGTATCTTTAATTTTTCCGCACTATGTGACAAAGTATTAAAGGAGATGAGAAAAAACACTGATATTCTAGTTCTCTCTTTCTTGTACTTGACAAAGAAGAATCCAAGGACCAAAGACAATCCAGAAGCTGGCTAAGCACAAATAAAGGTAAATTATAATCTTGTTATTGAGCCCAGGTGAGATGCGTGGACTGACAACAGTGACAAAGAGGAAAATCCTGATCCTCTAGTGGCACCCTGGTTTCATTCCCCAGAGTTTTCACAAGGAGTAACACATTCCTCTCAGAAGTGCATCAAATTCTGCTTCATGTCTATTCAGTACTCTGCAGTATATGAGCCATAATCTGGACTTTATGGAATATGTCCTGCTTCAAAAAAATGGGATTCTGTCAGAATTTGGACCTCAGATGCGCCTTTATAGTTCAGGAACCGTGCGCAGTTCTGTTAGCCTTTGCTGTTTCTGTTAAATTTTTGAGCTGTTCCAGTACTCTCCAGAAAGACTGCTTGATGCATGTCACATTGCAACAAACAGGGTTTCCTCCAAATACACACTACCAAATAATACGTGACCTCTGCACGCACAGCTTGTAGGCTAACCTTCTGCAACTGGAAAGATTAGAGACGTATACGTCCATGTTGCCACCAAATTGGGGAAAAACCCCTGACATACCAGTCGTGCTCGAGCACCTGGATCTGTCAGTAACCTCAGCCTGTCTCATTCTCAGTCAACTGTATTCTTGAGACATAGCCATGTGACCAGATTTAGCCTAACTCCCCGTGGGAATGTCCCCCCTATGAGTTTTTTAGACAATTCACTTTTGACAGATTAACATTCAAAGATGGTATAAAAATAGATTTTAATATTTCCCCCAGGATGCAAATTCAAATCTCTGCATGTAAAAGAAGCCCAGGTAGTTACTAGGAATCCTAATGTGAATCTGTAGAGAACAAATATTGTTAAAAACACTATAATGGATAAAACAATCTAAACATGAACCAGGATGGGTTTGATTCTCCATTGTTGCGTATTCCTAATCAAGACCTCCTTCTAGCATTGAATAGCTGTTCTGATGCTCAGTTCTGAATTTCTTAACTTCTTCACTTACCTTTTTCCTTTGACCCCTCTGGATTCTTGGGATTTTTTCCTTTCAAATAGTCTGTAGAGAGAGAATTAAGTTTTTGAGTCTTCAAAGATAGGGCAAACAAACAAACAAAACAAAAAACAAATATTTAAAAATGAAAACTAAAATTGTGAGCATAAGTGAATACCTTGTATATTTTAAGGTGTAATAATGTTAGAAGAAAATGCAAGAGTAGAAGTTACTATAGTTTACTGTCTGTAAAGCTTCACAGGAAGGAGAAATTGGAAAGGAGAAGGGGAAAATGCAAGTAATGACACAAGATTACAAATTCTTCAGGTTTTATCTAAAAATTCATGAAGACAGAATAGTTTATCATGTTTTCTGTGGTGGTCTGAAGCCTAATTTTTTGCTTTAGTCCTTCAGGGACCATGTATTCAAGGTCAGAAAGCACAGGAAAAACATACATTATGTTGCACAAACAACTAATTTTTATTTATTTTTTTTATGTAATAGCCTTCTGAACTCGTTAGTGTATGCATCAGGGAATATTAGGAGGAAATACAGTTTTCCAAAGTGAGGAAGTAATTTCATAGGCTTGTGAATATATGTGGTTTGAGTGAGAGGATATCACAGCTTGCAGGATGCAGAGTAGAGCAAATTGCACTCCGACAGGATATAGCACCTAAGCATCTAGAAAAAACATGCCATTTATTCCAAACGAAAGTTAACCAAATCTTCAGTAAAACAGATAAAGCTAAAAGAAGAACCTTTCCAAAATGAATTTAACTCTGATCATCTTCCTGGCTGCCATGGTAGCAGGAAGTGATCCCACATACCCATCTGGCTTTAACTGTGAGTTGTAACACAAAAAGTTCACTTCCAAGGTGGCTGAAGTTGCTGGAAAAATCAGATGTTCAGGGATAGGTACTTTAATTAGGAGCCTGGTCTTCACAGCAGCAGGTAGACTCCTTCAAGGGATTGAAAGTTCACTTCCTGTGTGAAGACTGAAACCCTTTGAAGGAGCCTTCCTGATATTTCCTACAATCTGTAGCAACTAAAGCAGGTTCAGCACTTTTGGCTCTTACAACTGGTGGAGGTAGCTATAGCTGCATGTCTTCCCCACCCTCTGAGCCAAGGCTACTGAGATCACCAATCTTCAGGAGTTTGAACGGGGACTCACTGAAGACTTTAAACTCTTGCTTTCAACTGCCCACTTTACTGATGGTCCTAGAAGGGAAAAACATACAACCGGCTTAAAGCCAGCCTTCAACTTGCTGTTTTCCTCTGGCATCTTACTCCAGTGATGAAGCTGGGTCAAGTAAAAAGATGGTATAGAAAGATGCAGCAGCAATAGTATGTGAACTTTTCAGGGTAAAAATCTAGTTCTTATGCAAATGACCAGAAATAAGTAGATGGAAACTGGAGGAAATATTAATTGAAAAGTCAGTGCTTTTCTGCAGTTGAGTCTCACAATGTAACTCTACTATTAAAGAAACAAAGTGTGCTATAAGATAAAAAATGCTACAGGGAAGATGTTATTTCATTTTACTTTTACTTTAAAGGAAGGACAAGCATTGCATAGCATAGCAAGTGCAAATCAGCACATTTGTCTCTTTAATGACAATGTGCTATTATGTATATGGCAAGAAAGAAATACACACTACTGGACTTATTTCCCCTACCAATCTGTGCACAAAAATAAATAGGCTTATTATCCACACATAACTGACATAAGGAAAGATGCAAAGATATCCCACAACATGGCAAAAGCAAATAAGAGGGGAAAAAGGACCATTTGTTTGGAAAACAAATCATGGAACGCAATGTAAGAGCGAATTTACATTATCTATACCACACAAATGCTGTCAGTTTAATAACTCAACATAGTGCAATTCCAGCAAATTTCTTAGAAAAACTCAGTCAGGAGTTATATATAAAATATCATGATCTTTTAGTGCTACTGTTAAAGACCCTGAATAAATGAGCTGCTACTCTGATTAGCTACCTACCAAAAAGCACATGGCAAATTATACCTTAGCTTTTCGGTGGCCTCACATTATTTGAACATTCTTATGCCAACAACCCCCCCCCCCCCCAGCTTTTATATTCATTATTGTAATGAATGTAATTATTGAGCTTCTTTACTCTTTACTTCAGGAAAAAGTTGAAAAGCTAATTATGCATTTTGAAGGAGTCTTGAGATGCCCTTTCTCACAAGACAATGGAAAGTATATTCTTCCAGTGTTCTCCATAATTACTGCCAATAAAATTAGATTCAAAGACTGAAGACATTTTATTCACCTCATAAAATAGATAAGGTAACATTCTGAGGTTGAATTCTACAGAGTATCCCAGTGATAACTCCAAATTCAGGGATCTATTTTTCCTGTCACTGCTTTAAATGAAAACACTATGCACTGGTTTATGAAAAATAGCCTGCTTTATGATAACGTTTTTGGTCTGGACATTATCCTCATTCATCCAAACTTAGCCCATCCTTCAAATAGAATGGGGTATGATGATGCCTTTTTTATTGCATAAGGTGCCAGGGAAACATTAATCATAAAAACAATTTAACACCTTGTCTAAAAATGTTTATTTGGTCTTACATGAACTGTAACGAACTACCAAGATACATAATTAGCACGCATATGCAGTCCTGAAAACCGTTACTTTTTTCTATTACACAAAAAAATATATTTTTATTTGCTAGAAACATCCACTTAAAGAAACAAATCTTAAGACATCAATTTGCGAAGAGTGAAAAGAAGACCCCAATAATCTGGTCCACCTTTACAGATGCCCACTGAAGAGGCTTGAAGAGATGATGGAAAAGGGAAAGAGTGGCATGCAAATATGGCTTTGATTAATTTATGAGCTACAGTTTGGGTAAATATGGTGATGAATTGGGGGATTTATAGTGCTAAATATACATTTATGTAGCAGAGTGATCCAGAATGCAACAGGGAAAGCACAAAAGCATACAGCTCAGAAAGACACCATTTCTATGGGTTTCTCCCACACAGCTTTGCAAGTTCTTCCTGTTGAGTCTTTGCTGACAGTATATTTTGAACTGAGCTCTCAGTTCACTAATCAGCACCTGCATTTTTAGACGCAGACACTGAACTATGCAAGTTTGACCCCTATTAGAGGAAACAGTTTGGCAAGTGCTCACAAGATCTGAGGGGCTGGACATCAATGGTGCTGCAGGGGTTCAGAAGCCTTTGATGCATTTGCAACTCTGTTTGGCATCAAACAGTAGATTGAGATGTTGCTGTTAGTGGCAGTAATGCATTGGGCATACATGACTGTATTCAGCAGGTAAAGAAAGTGGCATGAAGCTCTGTTTTGGTAAAACTTTGAATAGTACATTGGGATTTTTTACAGATATTTTTGTCTTGTTTTCCTGAAATGTAAGAAGTCTGATATAGATGGTCTACGCTTCATATATAAAATAAATTTTTGCCTATCCTTTCTGGACTCTGGGTGGAAATGGTCTAACCTCCTCTGCCATATTAGAAGGACCTGTTAATAACTTAGTTATTGAAGTCACTGACCTATTGAGCATGAGCACAGGAAATGAAAAGCAGTGCTGTTAGAGGCACTCTAAAGGACATGCTACAGAAGCTTTCTTCAGGGCTGATAAACCGCTTTCCATCAGTTCTAAAGAAACTCTTGCCAAAGATGAAAAGTGTTTGAGTTTCCTCTCTCCCTTTTTTTCTCCCCCTTCCTCCCTGTAATCCTCTGAAAGGAGCAGCAGGCTTAGCATGCCTACTCCATGCAGAGCAGGAGGGGGCAGAGCTGTCACTCAAGTGCCTCTTTTAATTTTTCGGCACAGCCCCATCAAGTAACAACAATTATTCAAGCAGTCCATGGAGAGGGCCATTTGACCTCAGGAGAGTTTGGATATACAGCTCTGGTCCAGATAACTAAGTTAATGTAAATGGAGCATATGTGCATTAGGAGTAGATATGCACAGAAGAACAATACATAAACCACAGGATTAGCAGATTATTATAATTTAATATTATTTTTTATGAAGAAGTGATTAATTAGTGATTGCCCAACTAAGGAAGAGTGAATGAACACAGCTTCTAGGATTTTGAAAATATGTTTAGCAATAAAATTATTCCTTCTTTGGTTTCAGGCTTTTGGTTGGGTTTTGTTTTTCTTTTCATTTTTCCATAGTACTTGAACTAAACTCTTCATTCAGTTCTTTATTTGAAATAGGTTATAATGACTATCATTTAGAGTAAATATTAATATGTCTGTCAATAACATTGATTTTTTTTATCCTGAAAAACCTAAAGAACATGTCGAATAAAGTTTATCCATAAATGACTTCTCCTTTAACATATAGCTATATCTGGAAAGGAAGAAAGCAATAAAATGGTTAAAAAACACTCAGCAAAATAATGGATGAAAGGAAATTCAACTGAGTTAACCATTTACCCTGACCAAATTTAAAAAGATATTGGAACTGTTAAAAAATATGGAATAAAAGAAAGATTCATACTAACTCTCATGTTCCAGGTGGGGGTCTGGATGAAGCTATGGGGTTTTAACTGTAGCTTTTACAGAGTCCAGAAAGCACACTGCCCACTCCTATCCTCCTAAACTTTACTTTATTCTTACTATGTTCACAGATTTATGCAAGCATTGAGTTCTGACTTTGTTTACTGGCTCCTATCAAACACTTTGATTCTTTAGGGAAGCAAGTTCTCAGGAAAGTTCTTAACTATTACGCAGAGTGGTTTTGTGATATTTATTTAATTCATTTTTGAGACTTCTGAATATGTATCAGCTCACCATATTCTATTTATGTCCTTTCCCCCCTCCCTTTTTCCATGCTATAAATCCTGAAAAATGTTTTAACCAGTTAAATGTTGATTGGTTAAGATTTATAGTGGGAAAGTTTTATAACGTTTATTTTAAGATTACTATTTTAATTCCACTTTGTGTGGTCTTCAGTAAGTTTTATATTCTATTATTTATTCTTACCTTTATCTTTTAAAGCTGTAGGATTCTTTTCTTCCTTTTCTTTAGCATGTTCTGTAAAATAATTTTATTCTTATTCAAGCTAGAGTGATAAAAGGTTAACATCTAATACCTCTGGGATAATGATTGATTGAATAATTGTTGGTGTCTAACAGAGCCATAATACCAATTAAATGTAGCACAAAACTGTGTCATCAGTTTTAGCGAGTACACAAAGAGAAACTACAAAATTTTCTTAAGTGTGATGAAAGAACAAAGATTACTCAAAACTTCACTTTGCAGCTTTTAATACCAAACATTAACAAGCATTCCTAAATTCTGAGTTTAGAATTCTAAGTTTTCATGCAGGTGTTTCATATTACCAAGGCTCTATTTCACTTCTGATCCTGGTAATGCAAATTAAGTTTTATCATGAACTTAATTAAATAGTATTATGTAGATAAATTCCTAACTAAACTATACCATAATAACAAAATATCCAATACATTGCAAGATTTTTTTCTTGAGGCACATAGATTTTAGGGTTTTATATAATTTTTTCCTGACATGTTACCTTTATTTTTTGTAGCAGCTGGAGATTTTGAATCTTTCTCTTTTCCAGGATCTGTAAAAGACATATTCACACTGATACAGTGACAATCAGAAGCTATCACTGAGTGAAACTATGAGATTCAATCATATGAGAGAATGAAGCATCTAGATCATATGGGTGACTATAATTACATTAGAAGAAATAGCGAAAAATTTACTGATTGGAATAGTTCTACGAAATTCACCTGTTTCCATTCAGAGGGTTCAGTACACAAAATGTTTTTTATTGATTTAATTATGAAACCTTTAAAATTTGCAAGCTCCAACTTAATATGGTATCAGGATAGTTTTTTGTCTTTCTTAACCAGAAAGGACAAAATGACCTTTGGCCAATTTTGACTCATAAATGCTATCTGTGGTCTACTGTCCTCATCTAGGATTGTCCATTCTTACTGAGCAAGTCCAAGGGTCTCTTATTGCAAGTATTCTTTTCTAAGGATCAGGTGCGTATCAAATTTAAAGAGCAACACAATAGTGACAAATAGGAGGACAAACAGCTCTTATTATTCTGCCTGCAGAAAAGTAGTGAAGATAGCTAGGACACGCCATCCTCGATGGATACTGTCTGAGGAAGGGCTGTCCCCTGTAAAAGGCATAGGAAATAATTTGAACCAGATAGAAAACCAAGAATTATGTTTGAGACAAAATGTGAGATCACCTTTCTGAGTTGATGAATCTAAGGCCTTCAAAGCTTTTGCGACCCAAATGAAAAAGGCAGTTGAGACTATCCCAAAACAGGCTCTTTAGAAAGACCAGAGACTAGGATTTTGAATTTTTTGCATGCTTAAAGAGTGTTTTAACCATTTAAATACTGGTTACATATATATATAGTTATATATATAACCAACTGTATATAGTTGGTTATATGTATAGATAGATGTAAAACCAACTGACACTGGTATATACATGCCTTTCTGAGAAATACTAATTAACAGGTGTTTTCTGAAAAAAAAAAAATAATATAATGTTCTCCATCAGATATGAAGAAAAAAAAATCTTTCTATTGAGAAACTCAGCAGGAATTCAGCGCTAGATCTTAGAGAACCCTGTTGGAAGACTCTTGGTTTCTACACATAGGATGAAAGATCAAGACTTAATGAGGAGCAGGTTGTGTTTAGCAGACAGATATGAAACTTGCAGTAGCTATGGTGAGTAGCTGCAGTGATAATTGTTTACTGTCTTAAGCACACACAACTCACAAGTTGTTGTTTCTGTTACAAAAGCATGAAAAGTGTCCAGTAGTTTATTATGGTATCAATAAAGCTTAGTTCACGTTTTACTATTTGGCTGTATGCAAGACAAACTGAGTTAATAGGGAATCTGAACTGAAGGAATCCAGAAAAAATAAAATTTTATTTATGGTAGAAGTAACCAGAAAGTAGAAAAAAGAAATTAATGCACTGTTGACATTGAAAGTCCTGTTCTTTTGGAGCTTACATCAGAGGATAAATGTTTCACTATTTTTCTCCTTCTACTTTGTGCTTCTAAAAAGGCAATACTTTCAGGCAATTAAATTTTTAAAGGAGAAGACTTGGAAAGGATATTTGTTGAACAAGGTCAAAAGTGCAATTTTATTTTAATGAAGCGTCTCTTTCCAGCCTCACTACATCCCAGACATCTGTCATTCAGAAGCTACCCCTTCTCTCCTGCTTCTGCCTTCAGGTTTTGTACTCACCGGATTATGATTCAGAAAACAAAAAATTTACTGCAGATGTTAATGAAGCACATACAGTGGAACTAATACTAGAGCTAATCTCTAATAGTCCTCACAAAAAGTCAACATCAATTTTTAAATAATAAGTTAATGACAGAAATCTATGCTAACAGAAATAAAACTCAGTGAGAAGACTGAAAACCTTGTCCTTCTGTGCTCATGTGTTGCAAAAAATTGCCAAGAGAGATTCCATGTTTGGTGTAATGATCTCTATAAAATATAACCAGTGGAGAGTGGAAGACACAACCTTTCTTTTTTCTGTTTTCTCTTTTTTTTTTTCTTTTCTTTTGGTGATTCACACTTCAAGTAATGATTGTGTGATTAATACAAAATACAAATAACACCACTAAAACTTACACCATTATGCCTTTACCAAAATAGATAATTTAATGCACAATATAAATTCTTTACTTTCAAGAGCCTGCCTGTAAGAACTGTAAGTTGTTGTGCACCTCCATTATTAAGAACATCGTTACCCAAAATGTTGCAGAAGACGTCACTGCAGTGATGCATTTTAAAGAAAAAAGCATTAAACCGTTCTGACTGAAACATTAAGTCATTACTGATGAAGCTTGAAGTTCCATGTGATCCCCAAACAAAGAAACCTTAGGAAAGGTTTTTCAGAGATATCTGTTATCTCCAGGAGAAAAAAAATGTCTTTTGGGATGGAATGGAATGTAATATACATACTGCTGAAGAATTTAAAAAAAATATTCAGGACTGATGTGAAAATGAGAAATTGAATTGTAAACAAACACCAGCAATATTCTGTAGGACTGAATCTACTGAGGTCTGTTAGACAGTCTGCCATAACCTGGCAAAATGACAACCTGTAGCATAAAAACGATGGCAAGAGCCTTGTGTTACTTGCTCATACTTGATTTGCAGTGTTAAGCTTAAATTGACATCAGAATACATAAGTGAGATATGCAGTGAACATAGCAGGTGTAAAGAGAAGAATTTTGTGTGCAAAATAATAAAGATAAACTTTATAAATGGTTAGGGATCATTTGTTTTTCCTTTTTTTGGTTGCTTGGTTGGTTGTTCTGGTTTTTTTTTGCGTTTTTTTTTTTTTTTTTGTGTGTGTGTGTGCTGGCATTATGCATCTCTTTCTTTTGTCAAGGAAGAATGTACAGAATTGGCATGAAACTTCTTTGGCATAAGCAGACTAGAATTTCTTAACATATCCATTATTATTATTATTTATGATTATTATTATCAGATTTGTTGTATCATCTTTACTCTGTCCAATAAACCATAATTTACAATTCTGACTAGCAGCAGGAGCTTTATACTTTTTTCTTTTCATTTATAGATTTGATATAGCCTTATCAATTATAACGAGAAGTATTATGTAAAACGATAGCTTACTTCCTTGCTTCGTCTTTTGTTTATCTGAGGAAAGAGAAAAGAAAAAGGAAATATTAGAATACATATTCACATAGAAAATTATTTTTAACACAGTCAGCTAATGAAAATGTGTTTAAATATATGTTGTCCATAAATGCTTAAACATATCCTGAAAGTGATTTCCACTCTATTGTTGCTTGACAGTGTATGTGAAAAAAGTTCATTGTTCCCACCTAGTACCTTGCAGACATGCAAAAAAGAGCATAAAAATCCCCCAGTCTCACATGACCTGCTTTAACTGATGGCAGTTAATTCCTTTCTCAGTAATATTGGATATCTCATAAAAAATCTTTGCCTTTTCCTCATTTCTTTTAAATATTAATTCTCAGTTGCCTTAATAACAGGCATTATCTCCCTGGCAACTGTCTGACAGTTGCTCGTGTCATTTTCAAATAGGACGAAGAATTAAAGCACTGTGTTTTCCTAGACACTTCTGGCAGCTCTCCGCCTTTTGCTCTCATTTTTACTGTTAAAAATGTTACATGTGGCTTTGATTTACTACTAATAAAAGATCAATGAACTGAAATGGTGAAGCAACATTTAGTTCATTTCCAGACCACAGGGATTTGAGATCAAAACTGCAATAGCATATTTGATCACTAAAGCCTTCCAGTTTGAAGCAATGAAGTTACGCCCCAGTTGCTAAACAGTCATCAATATCCTATGTTTTCCTGCAAGTCTCCATGCATTTAGTGTTTTTCTTAAATTGCAAATCCTAGTTCTGACCGGCTCTGAATCCCTCTAATTTTGACGTGCATTCTGATAGACTGTAGCTATCAGAACAAATTATTTGATTTCTCAATCTCAAAAATTTAAGTTCAAAAACTATTTTCTGATGAATTCATACATCCCTGATTAACAAAGAGTCCTCACTTCAGATCATTCTGATACCTGGAATCAGTGAATTAGGTACAGTTTTCACTCAAAACATAAGTCAGAGCTGCTTCCATCACCTTATATTTTACTCTTCCGTGAGAAATGCAAGTACATGCTAATATTTAAAAAAAAGCTTTCTGAAAGTTTTTTTGGCTCATTTGTCTTTGAGTGATAAATGTGTTAGCAGTAGCTCCAAACATATAGGGTGCAGATATGAGAAGCAGAGGCAATTGCTGACTGAAAGTATTTATGTTTGCTTCTGTGCAGCAGAGGAGCGGAGCTACTGCCAGCACTTGGAAGTAGCTGCAGAAGTAGCTGTAACAAGTTGCTCTTATTCTTTTGACTTGAAGAAACTAGATGGCTGCTACTATAGGGAGATAGTGCTGCTGCTGCTGACTCCTGTCCCATTTTTGAGCCCTGTGAGTATCACAACCAAGGGCTTAGAAATCCCTGCTCAATGCCAACCATGTGAAACTATGGTTTGCACTGCTCTCTTTTTAAGAGAGCCTGGGTACTTTATGGCACAGTTGAAATATATTACAAATAAAGTCTCATCTAATGTTGGCATATTGTAGAAGGAACACATCTTACAGCAAACACAACCTCACTGCTGCATGAGACAGCCAAACAGAAGGGAAGCAGTGCAGGTGGCTGGCGAAGCACTTGCACGGCAATGGAAAATAGTGTGGAGATACCCAGACTAGCAATAACTGAAATCTAGACTAAGACCCACCTGATTACAACCTTTTCCATCACAACTAACAAGCAGCTGACAGCTTCTGCAGGGTGCCTGTGCTGCCTTAAGTAATGCTGAGTAAAGCTGAAGCTGGGAAACTGAAGAAAGAGATAATAGCTCAACTGACCAAAACTACATTTAGTAAGTATGTGTTATACTTTATTTTGAAGGTTACTGGCAAGTTTGGAAAAACTCCAGTATGTTAAGACTGAAATGAAAATTCATCATCAGGGCTTTAATTGTAAATTTGAGCATGAGTAAATATGAAAATCACCTTTAGACAGTTAGTAACAAGCACAGTAAGTTACCATGTGTATTGTTATAAAGGAAGCTAAGGCTGATAAGCTTTGGGTATTTCTGTCAATATTTTCTACTTTGCTCCTTGCCATATTAACCTAAAAATAGTATGGACTACTTTTAACGAGTGTACAAGAAACAAGAATGCAGGAAAAGCTGAAAGTAACAACAATAATAATAGATATAATTATATATCATGGGAAAATGCACATCTAAATGCTACAAGGCTATCTAGATGCTTTAAGGCTCCTTTTCTATTCACCATCATCACACAGTGGCTCAAGCTTTGGTTTAGCCTGAGTGTAGACCAACCCTTGGTGCTCCTGCTCTGGTTGGCTTCGGAAACTATGTAGACTTTGTGACCTTCTGAACTATGTATGGTCAACAAGTGGTTCTTCTATGCTCTCTTCTGCTGATCTGACTCCCAAACATTCCCATTCATGCCTCGTTCATACCAATCCTATGCTTTTTGCTAAAAACATCTACAAGTTCTGCTTTGAAAGTTTTTGAATTTTTCTGCAATGGACCTTCATGGCTCTTCAAGGGGCTAATGTTTCATTTGGGTTAAGCTGAGCTGACTTTAGGGGTCCTCTGCCCCTTTACCTTATTGCAAGCCACTCTGAAGTCTGAATATTAAGGGCTGATCCGTGCCCAAGCTACAGGGGCAGAAAGCCTCTTGCAAGATCTGTGGGTCACAAAGTCCCAGCACAGGATCTTTAAGTGGAAATGGGCAACCTATTCACCCTTTTTGAGGGAGTTACAGTTTTGTGGAAGTGGGACAAAGCCACTTTCCCAGAGGAAATTCTCTTTTTGATAAATACAGCAGAGTCATGGCAAATACTTAGCAGAACAATGGATTTAAAGGCTGTTGTCATACAGCTGTCTGCATCTGAGGCTTTTGTTTCTGGGCCATTGGTTTTTAAGAGAGATAATGGCAAAACACTGTTTTCTTTTTACCTTGCTCTGCTGCCTTTGCTGCTTTGTCTTCCTTCTTTTCAGGTGCTCCTGCAAAACAAAGATAAGGTTTAAGTAAGATTTCTAGACTGAAGTGTTTCTCCAACAGACAGAGCTTTTCTTAATGCTTACAGATTACTTTAAGGCAAATGATTTCAAAGATTTGGAACCATGAGATACCTTCTCCCTTCCCCCATACCCCATACAGGCTTACATAAGCATTTGACTACAAGTATTTTTTACCTATCTTAAAAAGAGGAAAAGCAAAAAGGGATTTTTTTTCCCCTTTCAGAAAACAAATAGCAGCCTTGACTTCTAGATGCCTGGTGAAACAGAGGCTAAACTGCAGTGCACATAACATAAGAGAGAGCAAGGCAAGCAGGTCTACTTTGCCCAGCCATATGAGAGTTTCTAATGCAAGCATGATTTTCTGCTTGTGCTACAGAAATCTGTATTCTGGATCCTTGACACAGCAAAAGACTTCCTATAATCTTAATTTTAACCCTGTAGCTAGTCTCAGAGAAGACAGTGGGCCACAGCCAGATTATATGCTACTAGTACACAACTGTATCACAGTTGATACCATGATTTCTGCATGAAAGACAGAATTTAAGGTTCATTCTTCTGAAGGGCTGATAGACCTTTACTGATGCCAGGGGAAGCAGTTGTAACAGCCCAGGTCAAGACAACTGGACACATCCAACTGATTATTCGCAAGCTTCAGTTTGTACAGTTCCTAAATTGATTATGCAGCTTGAAAGGCAAGGGACAGAGATTATTTGTTCATGGCTCCACACTAAGGATTAAATTATCTAAGAGGAGGAGGTACAGCAAGGAATTCCTTCAAACTTTGATCTCTTAGGAAACTTACATAAATATATGTATCTTTTATAGTTTCTGACAATTTACATGGCAGGTTTGGCAATGTACAAGATTTCCTGTAGATTACTGAATATATTTAAGACAACATAAATATTTTTTCATGTAATTGAATTATTCAGGGTTAAGTCTTGCAAATATGTAATTTTTTTAGCTGTAAGTGGCACCACTCACACATAGCTTCTAAAAAGCCAAGCTTTTGTAGCCAGAATTTGTTATAATTATTATGATGAATAAGAATCATTACTTTAGTTATAAAAGGTATCTTCTCACAGTATTTGAGACAAAAAATGTGGCATTAAGAAAATAAGCTTCACTGTCATTGTCTTGCTTGAAAACTGTGCAAAAAATGAACAATCAGCATAAATGGCAGGATGTAAGGTGGACTGTGGAAATTAATTTGCACCCGATACTATAGAAATGGCTTTGCAGCTACGGAGTATCAGCCCATAACATCTTCTCAGCTTGTTTTTTCCACCTACCAAGCACAGAAATATTTTCACCATTTATTATTTTATTACAGAAAATAGCAGCTCTAAATTAAGAACTTGGCTTTTAGAGCCAAGGTAAATACTGAGGATCATGTTCTGTTATCATTATTTATGCTGACAAATTCAGGGAATTTGAAGGACCTGTGAAGTGCCTACAGGCATGCTTGCTGCTCTTGGAGGGATGTCCTGGTGGTCCTTCTGGGGCCAGGCTTGCTGACCAGGCAGCAGTTGAGTCTTCTGAAAACGTTGGGCATGGTGGCTCAATCAGACCAGCTCAGTTAGTAAGCTACGGCCTGTCTGCAATGTCTGCAAGTGGGCTGGAGCCAAAAGAAGGATCTTTTGTTCACAGCAATAAACCTTTCCTGAGATTCAGCGAAATGTCAGGTATGGACATATGAACCGCTTCATGTCGCGTGAGATGAACCAGCTTACATACATCAATTACTTGCTTGCCACTAGCTTTTGCTTATTCCAGGACACTGCGGGATGAGCGGGTGTTTGTGAACAAGCTCCATGAAGAAAGTGAAGTATTGCCCCTCTGCACCTCAGTTACCTCAGGTGACTTATTTTATTGAAAATTATAATCTTCAGTTTGCCTGAAAATCAAGTCTAGGCTGAAAAGATGACTGACTAGATCCACAGGAAAAAAACCAAATGGGAGTACTCCATTTCTATCCAAATACCTAACTTTATATTGGTGTTACTGGACATAGAGAAAGTAAATGAGGAACAAAGTCCCTTAATATTTATTGTATCTCTCTGCTATTAACATCCATGTTATTTAGGCCCATATCAGTAGGGCTACTTAAATCAGCAAGAAACTAGACACTTACATGCCTGGATGAATCTGGGCAGCCCTGCCACTGAACAAACCAATATCACTGTGCTTACTGAAGTGGTTCAAATCTTGAATAATAAGCTTATTTTAATATGGGGAAAAAAAAAAGGATATAAAAAAGAGCACCAGAAACCAATCCCATATGCATTCCAAAATATACTTTTACTGTGTAAAGCTGCAAAAAGTAGCTAAGAGTAAAATAATTCTTGAGAACTGTTGTTTTCTCCCAAGCATGTTTATCCTTTTTAGCTAATACTAAAGCAGTTTTGCTTTGCTCAATTTCTGAAAACCAGAATGCTGATGGAATAAAAGATAAAAGTATTTTCTGGATATTGAACTGCAGGCTAGAAAAGCAATACAGCATTCTGAGGAGATCAGGTATTTAGAGTCAACGAAATCATGCAGCCCTGGTAGAGCATGAGTGCAGTTAAGATAAAGGAACCAGTCATCCTTGGGAAATGCTGAGGCTGCTATTAAAAAATAACAACTAGTACTATTAATAGTACTCTATCTATCAGTGTATTCAGTGATGCTAGAACACTTCTGTAAATGAGTCTCTGTAAAGAAGAACTTGCTGAGACAGATCAGGGCTTTAGTAACTTTTGGGAACTGCAAACTAGCATTATCTGGTTACAGTAAAGTAGTATCTGGAAGGACAAATAGGCCACTGCATTATTCTCTGTGCTTTCTGAGAAGGAAGGTGTGAGCTACTTTGGTAATGCTGAGAGGACTTTTATCATTGAAGTAATAGCTGTCACTTTAACAGTCTGTATAAATAGGTAGTCTGCACACATAGATTTGATGTTTTGAATAAGACTCCAAAAAAGATTTTGAGTATCTCTAGAGAAGGAGGCTCCACTTCCTGTCTGGCAGCTTGTTCCAGTGCTCTGCCACCCTCAAAGTAAAGAAGTTATTCCTCATATTCAGATAGAACTTCCTATGTTTCAGTTTGTGCCCACTGGACCTTATCCTGTTGCTTTGCACTACGCAAAAAAATCTGGCCCCAGCTGTAACGACACCAGCCCTTAAGACGTATGTATGCATTGTTAAGATCCCTTCTCAGTCATATCTTCTCCAAGCTAAACAAGACCAGCCCTCTGAGCCTTTCCTCATAAAAGAGATGCTCTGGTCACCTAATCGTCTTCATAGCCCTCTGTTGGACCATCTCCAGTAGTTCCTCATCTTTCTTGAACTGGGGAACCCAGAACTGGGCACAGTACTTCAGTGTGCCTTGGCTGTGTTGCCTTGCCAGCAGACAGCATAGTTGAAGTCTTCCATGAGAACCAGAGCCTGTGATTGTGTGGCTACTTCCAGCTGTCTGTAGAATGCCCAACAGCTTCTCCTTCCTGAGCAGGCAGCCTGCAGTAAAAATGCACAACTGTGCCACCTATCTTAGTCTGCCCCTTAATGCTTACCCATAAGCTCTCAACCCATCCTTCACCCAAGGCAGAGCTTGATTCATTCCATTTTCATCCTTGCCACTTGAAAAATGATCTCTTTGTAACAAATGATCTCACTGCAGGTGTTATCAGTTTGAAAAACTGGTGCTTTAGTCATATGAGTTAAGTAATACGGACATTTTATAATTTATTCCTCAGCAGAAGAACATCAGGTGTTAAAAAAAACCTTCCAAAAACCAAAACCAAAACGACTTTCTCCCTCCTGCCTGGAATAATAAAAAATTAAATGAATGCACATAAAGGGAAAAGTAGAAATTCGTTAGGGATCCATATTTTCGGTAAATTATAGTTTAAAAAAATAGATGAAGTAAATGGAGTCTGGACTCCCATTTATAGTTTGTCATTACTCAGTAAAATTTTTTGACAACTTGGCATAATGTAGATCAAATGGATGATTTCTATGATAATTTTTTCTCTGATTCCATAAGCTCTTGAGAATCAAATGAGAGATAGCTTAGCAGATATTGTTTTGTGCTCAAAGTAGCTAGGAGAGCAATTCATCGGTTAAATATTACTGCAGTCTCAATAGTTGTAGGCTACAATCAAATTGTCAGAATGTTTTTATCCTGAAAGAGTCAGGTTGCATAACTAGCATCCACATCAGATCTATGCATTCCAAAATGTCACTGATTTTAAAGCTATTTTGAGATGTTTACTCAGTGTGAAGGAAAGCTGAAAGAAAATACTCTGGAGACAACAAACACTTCACAAACTGATCCCTGAGGTCAGAGACAGGATCTCTTCATCATGACATCACTAATATCAAGAGATCATGCACCTAAGAATTGTCTTATGGTTTAGGAACTGTTCTGTTACATGGAGAAATGAAAAAATTCCCTGCCATAGTGGCATTACAGAAACTTTTATGAGAAAATGCAACAAAACTTAATATGAGCTTGATAGTTCATCAGAAGTACAAGTTAATGAGAATGGCCCAGACCTCATCCATGCCAGCAGATTAATTTTTTTTAATTACCAAAACAGAGAATTTCATCAAAAGCCTTGCTTGGTTTCAGAACAGAACTGTTTGTCTTCTGTGAATATGCTTACAAGTTTCAAAATTTGCCAACAGTTACTGAATGTTGGAAACCACATTGCACCCAGAGTGCTGCTACCTCTAAATGGATTAATATCAGAAAAAATGGTCAATAAGCAAATAAAGAGCAGCATTAAAGCACAAATAGACTTTCAAAACCAATGATTTTTTTCAGTCTTAGTGAAAGTCTAGCTATTAAACACTACAAGAATTTGTCATCATAAAACTATATTTAGAAGAAAATAATAGCATTCCTGTGTGGTTCTTACTAAGAGGTAAAAAGAACAGATGTAACATTTTAATATAAATACTATTTTTCCCCTGGAGTACAGGCAATATTTGAGTTTCAAAATTAGCAACTTAATGTTAAAAATTAGATCCCTTGTTAACAAGTAATTTTTTAGAAATTAACAATTACTTCGGAGCTAACATCAGCTCTTTCTCTTTAATGGTGACTGATTAAAACAAATTATTGTTATTTACTTAAATCCTGGAGAATATTTTCAGGTTCAATGTTCAGCTGATCCTATGGATGGCTGAGACCAAAATTTTCAGTTGTGAGACTGCTCTGTTGACAGCAGAAATAACAGAATGATTCTTGTCTTATATAATAGATAAATTTCTATTTATTCTTAATGAACTGTGGACTTTGTACAAATTTTGATCAAATACTTCTTAATTCAATAGCTCATAAGGAAGAGTTCACTTCCATCTTGCAAAATGCTGAAAACATGATGAAGACTTATTACCTATACAAATGTTGGCTTCTTATCTAATAAAATATGAGATAGGGTATTCACCAGAAAAATTTGAAGCTACTCAGAACAATAAAGCATAGAGTAAAAGCTCTGTAGTTTCAAACCCCATGCTATTTCCGTTTCTAAACTTTACAAGTGACCTAAAGAAAGTAACTTTTAATAAAACGATAAATATAATCCATGAGAATAACAATTTCAAAAGATATGTGACAACATTTCCCAGTAGTGGCGAAAGAAAATCTAGTTTGCAAAAAGTGACTTAATTCTGTGAGAAACGAGCTTCCTTGGTTCGTTTTTTTTCTGGCCCTGAAGAACATATGCATGGCAGAAATGGATTCACAGATGTTGAGAATTTGACTTTATATGCATACTATAACATTACAGAAGAAATAATAATGTCTCAAAAGATTTACTCAGAGGCTTCAAACAATAGGGGAAAGCTTTATTCAATCACCCATAGCAGCAAGGCTACATTTATTTTCAGCTTTGGCTGTCTAGAATTTGCTAAAAATATGAAAGCTTAACTCCACATACTTTTTGTTTCCCTCCCTTAATTTCTGTGTTTTGTCTGGTGGGAGTATAAAGAGAAGAAATGCCTAAATTATTCTACTTTCTGTTTTGCTCAGTACAATTAGCTGCAGAGCAATGACAGCATTATGAATTTAGCCCATGAAGCAGGGAACTTAAAACCATCCAATAAGCGGAATAATATATCAGCTTTGACTTCCTTACATTAAACTCCACAGCTGTGATTCTGCATCTCTTCCTCATGCTCCAGAAGAGCACACCACTGCCTCACAATCCAGCTTGACTACTTGTGTCAGTATTTACTGGTTAATGTGAATAAAGCTTCAGAGACAAACTCTGAAGTAGAAGGTGCTTGAAAAATAGCGGGGTATTAAAAACTGGTAATTCTCATTTACCTGTATTTGACTTGTGAGAGACAGCTTGGAGACCACAGTCCACAAATCTAAGCAGTTGATACATGCATTCCCATTTGTTTGAAATGGAAGGTTTATAAAGCAAGGTGGTCATTGATATGAATAAACATGGACTGAGAGTGAAGTGCAGTTCGTAACTTGCCATTCCATTTTCCATTTGTGTCTAAGGTACAAATGACATCTGTAATGTTCTTGAAGGCAATTCAGAGTTAGTATCTTGCATTGTATATATGGAAGAAGTTAGACACTGACATGAAAAATTAGATATTTGCTCAGCTCAGACTTAAGCCCCTGATGCTTCTCACTAGTTCCAGTTTCCTGTGCCTTCTGGAAAGGAGCAAGCAACCCTTTGAGCAAGCACTGATGCTCCCACACCTCCTACCTTCTACCATCAGCAGTTATTATATGAAAGGAACACAAAAACTCTTTCACTGAACCTCACTGTAAAAACTCCTGGACTCAGTAAAGGAAACAACTATTCAGTCACTGGGTTTGTGCTGCAGCTGGACTGGCAAGAAGTGCCAGTCTCTATAGAAGTCTCTATATATTCCTTTCTGCCTTTAACAAAAGCCTTTTAGTTGGAGTTAGAAACTGAGTTTCATATAGATAGAGAATTACAGTTTTTTAGTCGATGGACAACTCAGAGAAAAGACACTTTTTTTCTAGAGGTGCTTTGAGGTCCTGCAAGGAAGGAGCTGATATAATTTAAAAGGTCAGCTTTGTCTTAGATAACTCACACCTGTCAGCAGTTTTGTCACAAGAAGCTTTCTTGTTAACAGTAGAATTAACAACAGTATTCTTCCCTTTCAATTTTAAAAACAAATAAAGTAACCCACCTTTTGACTTCAGAGTTTCCACAGATGCTGTAAAATAAAAAAAAACATTCCAGGAAACAAATTTTGCAAATGCATAAAGAAATTAAGATTGACCCTAACATCTCTTCCATTGGTCAATATGCTACCTCTCTACGCAGAGCAGGTATTCATCTTTTTAATGCAGAAAAAAAACTGACACACATATATGTTGCTTTTTTGGATAGTCTCATAGCAGATGACTGATTAACCTGCAGCTTAAAAACAGTGGAAAAAAAGGCCAATAGGTAAGTTATATACAGAGCTTCAATACCTCCATGATTTTCAAGTAGTGAGGCTGAGAGAAGGAGCAAAAGCAGGTTTAAGAGTAGGCACATATCAAACGTGGGCATGCAATAGAAATCTCCTTTTAACAATTTCAGTAATTTTTGGAAGTTAAGGATTTCTTTTCTTCTTTTTAGTTTATTGAAAACTCAAACCACAGAGCTCTTCTAGTATTAATAAAACGGAATATCCAGTTTTAATAGTCTTCCTTGATAATTTTTTCAGTTTTATTTGTTTATTATTCTTCATAATCGCATTAACTAAATCAAAATTACTTGAACTACCACATTTTTCTTTCTGCATTATTCACACCTTCATTCTGAAGCACTGTAACAGATTTTTATGCTATGAAGAATGACAGAGTCATTTTTCTATAAATTGACAGTCTACAGTAGGGTTTTTTTTTTCTCAGAATTTATGTCTGAGAAAATAGAGTCATCTGATGAATGAGTCATCAAGCTTGGCTGTAAAGGGAGTTGAAAATCTTTATGCTCTCACAAATTTGGATAAACTGAAGATGTAGATACCAGTCAGGAATAAGAAGAGCACCTAGCTACAACAATAAAATGCTTGGTACTTGGAATAAATGCAAATGAAACAATCTAAATTTTTCCTCTCCTCCACACTCTGAATCTCTTATTTTGTGTTTTGTTCTCCATCCTGGAGAACATTTCCTGTAACCTCAAAGCAGTTCCCCTTTGTTAAAAAGCTAAATCTTTTAAAAGCTGAGGTAAAAAATTCTCACCCTTGTTGTTCTCAGCAGCATTTGATCAGATCTTAGTTCCAGAAGACTAAATGGCTGTACGTCTGCTTCACAGCCATACACTTGCACAAGTAACTTTGATCAAGTGTTTATCTCTAGCTTCAGTTTTTTGTCATTTTACCTAATCCTGTCTCAAGTTAAAATATAATATAAATAATAATAATATAAGATAAATAAGACTCTTAAACTTACTGACTTTCAGGACTTACCATGTACTTTTACTTCTTTCTTTGCTGTTTTGGGTGTAAAAACAAACAAAAATAAAATATTTACTTCTGGCATGTATTAATTTAAAACATAATCATAATTGAAAAGCAAGATAACACAGGGAAGATATTCACCAATTTCTGTTATTTTTTCTTTCTTGTGTGGTTCTGAAAAAGAAAAAAAATCAAGTACACTTTTCTCATAATGTTTTGTTTAGTTGCCCTGGACAATCATTTCTGTGTTCCTAGCAGAGGTTCATTGTGGCGTATTCCTTTCAACTCTCAGTTCAGGTGAGCCCTTCCCTGCTTTGCTGCATGTCAAAGTAAATCCTTTATAGTTGCCATCAGTCTCTTCAGTGGTTTTCACACTACCCAAAACAGGTCAGACTACCTGTCTGTAATGGACACCAAAGGATTTAACCTTACAATAAGGTGTTAAAAGAAAACTGTAGAAACAGTGCAGGCTAAAATATCTACAGTTTTACTTCAAGGAGGTCTAAATGGAGTCCTGTGAACCAGCTGAATATGCCTCAGGGTACTTGTGATATGGTCCTTGCCTTTCTTTACAAGAGAGGCTGAAAAATAAGCAGAGCACCTAGTCCAGCCGCTGCCACTCTATAGCCATGGGATAAAGATACGTGGCCCTGGCCTCTTTACAAAAATATACAGTCATGGCTCGCAGGAATTAATCACCAAAACAGGGTCTGGAACCTAAAGCCAAAAAACTTCATCCATCTAAACTCTGCACCTTCTGGCAAAGTGATTCTGAAAATTATGCCCTTATTAAAAGCAAACCTATCCTTAAATTTGAGCTATCCTTGAAATGAATACACAAAAATGAACAAGAATAACCAGTAAAAAATTAAATTAAAATTAAATTAAAATATGCCGATCAATAATATTAATATGAGTAATATTCACATTAAATATTAATTCAAATTAAATATTAATTCATAATCAATATTAATACTGAATGCACAGTGGGCATCAGAAACAGGTATATACCACACAGAGCTATGAAAATAATTTACATCAGAAATGGTAGGCTGATCTGAAATATAAAAAAACCCCAAAACTCCTAGGTTTTACATGAAATATGACATTGCTCCATACTACCATTCATAGTAAGTCTGTAACAAGCAATAGGTGTAGTTCTATCTGAAACAAAATATTAATTTTTGTCTGTGTTTTTAAATCTTGATGAGGAGTTAGCTAAGATATATTTTAAAGAAAAATGTAGTTTCTAAAATACAGTTTTGTTATGAGGGTTTGGGGTTTCTCGATTTAAAAAAAAAGCCAGATTTTTTATTTTTCTGTATTTTCTGAAAATATTGATGGAATTTCATAAGAAGTCTCTTTCAGCCAAAATATGTAAACTGTGTAAACTAAATGTAAAAATAAAACAAAATGTAAAACAAGACTAGTGGACTGAAATCAGGGACTTAGCTTTTTGACTGGTATTGTGGGGTTTTCTATTCTGCTATTCCCCAGGACAGCTTCCTGGAAATTGAAGGAAATGTAGTTATGACTTTAGTGGTTCTGAGGCAATTATTTTTCCCTCTTGTTCTAAGATCTGTCAGCCCTCATGAGATCAGGGAAAAGTATGACATTAAAAACACTCAGCAAATGTTTTTGCAAAGAATAAAATTTTCCATTTACTTGGCTTTATTTCCTGTTTTTCCAAACTGCAATCATTAAGGAACTTTTATAGAGCTTCTTTTGTAACAGTTATGCTTTCTAGAAGCATATGAAATAAGACCCTTTCTCTTGAGAAAAAAAAATTAAAAATACTAAAACAGAGTTTGACATCAAATTGGTGAACTACAGACCAGTCAGTCTCACCTCTGTGCCTGGCAAAATCTTGGAGCAGATTCACCTGGAAGGCATACTAAGGCGCATGAAAAACAAGGTGCTTGGTGACAGCCAGCATGGCTTCACTAAGGGGAAATCCTGCCTGACAAATTTGGTGGCCTTCTATGATGGGGCTATGGAACTGATGGACAGGGGTAGAGCAGTTGATGTCATCTACCTGGACTTGTGCAAAGCGGTCGACACTGTCCCACACAACATCCTTGTCTCTAAATTGGAGAGACATCAATTTGATAGGTGGACCACTCGGTGGTTAAAGAATTGGCTGGATGGCTGCACGCAAAGAGTTGTGGTCAATGGCTCAATGTCCATCTGGAGACCAGTAATGAGTGGTGTCCTTCAGGGATCTGTGTTGGGAGTGGTCTTGTTGAGGATGATCAAGGGACTGGAGCACCTCCCATTTGAAGACTGGCTGAGAAAGTTGGGGCTGTTCAGCCTGGAGAAGAGAAGGCTGCATGGAGACCTCTTAGCAGCCTTCCAATATCTGAAGGGGGCCTATAGTGATGATGGGGAGAGACTCTTCATTAGGGACTGTAGTGAGGGGACAAGGGGTAATGGGTTCAAACTTAAACAGGGAAAGTTTAGATTGGATATGAGGAAGAAATTCATTACTGTAAGGGTGGTGAGGCACTGGAATGGGTTGCCCATGGAAGTTGTGAATGCTCCATCGCTGGCGGTGTTCAAGGCCAGGTTGGACAAAGCCTTGGGTGACATGATTTAGTGGGAGGCGTCCCAGCCCCTGGCAAGGGGGTTGGAACTAGATAATCTTAAGGTCCTTTCCAATCCTAACTATTCTATGATTCTATCAAGTATTTCTGGGAAAATCTGTTATGATATGAAATTTCAAGTGATTCCTGCTTTGATATTTTAATTGAATGAATGAAAATGTTTTATTACATGAGCCAGAAACGTCAGAGGCCTAGATCTTTCCTTTCTGCTACAAGTTAGCACTGCTTAATCTCAATGTCTTTTCTTTCCTTTTCTACTTTTACTAACAATAGTTAGTACCACCCAAGAAAGGGTTTTGCCAACTGTGGACACATTAGGCATTTGCCATGATATTTATCATTCGTTTTATATTTAACCATTTTTACACGTATGTATATATGTATATTTATACTTATATTTATGTATACCTATATGTATATGTTTTGACTGTACAGCATGTTTTTATCCAGGAAAATTTTGCTGGTAATATCTATTTTTCTACCAGATATGGAATTGAGATTTGATTTAGTTTGACATTCCACCATCTTTATAAGCTCTGATGCTTTGAACAAATGGCTTTTCTTTTTTTATGCAAATTGGTAAAGTTATGTATAACACGTATGTTTTATTTTATTGCTAGTGACATACTCCTAGAGACCCCTGGAGCCTGTGGAAGATGGAAGAAAACCTGAACCTGCATCTGCAGCTTTTTCCCAAGCCATAAACCTCTTCCCCAAAGCACAAACACTGGTAAAAAGCTTCTAGGCTGGCCCATTTGCTGTGGTGCACTTTGCTACCAGGATGGATAGTCCCAAATTGTGACCTTCTGCCATTTACCAGGAAAGAACAACTGATATCCCATCCTAATTTGCATAGCTGTGTGTGTAATATGCATGTCATACACGTGTTATTTCCTAATTCAGACACAGCATTCATGTCCAAGCACTATTCAGAAAAAAAAAAAAAAAAAAAAGTGAATGGAATCACACAGATTGGGAGAAGTTTAAATAAATGCAGTTTCAAGCGAATGTGCTGCTCTGCGGTATGCAGCACAGTAAGTAGCCAACATCATTCTGTTTGCACTCAGTAACTGCATAAAAATGGTGTTTTCTGTACTGTTTAATTTTTATCACGAGTATTCCAAAAAAATATTGTGCCAAGAAAAGGAAGAAAAAAGGCCTGGATGAAACGCAAATCCTTTCAGTTCAGTCTGTTGTATCTGTAGCTTTACTTCACAGGCAGAAAGAAAACAGCATCAAAACTGATAATGGAAGTCTTCACTATGGAGAAATTAATAAGGTAGAAGCCACCAAAACAACTTAAAGACTTTTCTTTAGGGTTCAGGGTTATGCTGTTTTTTCTTTGGTGATTTGCTTAGCAAAACAAATAATTTATACATAATTGGGAGGCAGGAGGTGGAGATGCTGCCTCATATCCAAATGTTTGCTTTAACTAGTTACCTTAGCTTCATTTTAATACAGCTAATTTCTTGTTTAATACAGGTCCTGCATAATTTTGCATGCATGGCTGATGCTCAGAGAGGAAGCTAGCATCGGGATAGATACCCTCAAATTGGCCAATGTCAGTAATTTTGGGTGGATGTAGTCAAGTCCTCATCAAATGCAAGCTAGACACTTGTGTTTTCAAAATCCTCCCATATGTCCATATAACAATTTTGGTACCAAAGTCATTATGAGGAGGAGGCTAAACTGGTCATACCTTGGTAAACCCCTCTTTATCTCTGAGTCAGCAAGCTCTGCTTTTTCCTCAGAAGGTTTACACAACAAAAACAACCATCTTGACGTTCAAACGTAACAGTATGTGATCTTCTGTGTTATGTGGACATACTTGAATAAAAATTGCTAGAAACCTTCATTTAAGTCTAATACTTATTTTATTACTCGTCAGCAAGATAGAGGAAGAAAAAGTAAAAAAAAAAAAAAATGAAAAGAGGTGATCAAAATATATTAAACACTGCCCCTAGGATGTGGATCTCAGAAAGTGGGGTCATTCTTAGATTCCAGATCCTTCTCTGAAGCTCATGGGATCTGTCCTCCCATACTTGAGTAGGCAGCGAGTCTATCAGCTCTTTTTAGAATATCAGTTTCGATTAACTCAGAGGTAGAGGAAGCACATTCTTTCCATAAAACTCCAGTATAGTCATAGTGAAGCCTAAAGACAAAGCTGTCTTTCAGAGAAACAGATAAGTACTTTTTCTTCTTCACAGCCTGAAATGCTCTGTCATTTTCTGCAAAAATTGGGATAATCAGGAGAAAAATAACCAGTATAAGGAGGAAATTGTAAGAATGCAGATTTCTGATGTCTGTTCTGCCAGCCTTGCAAAACAGTCAGTTGGACGAAAAGTACTCCCTAAGAACTGAAATTACATGCAAATAAATCAGTTGCTCAGGTCAACACTCTTGAAGCACATGCTTATGTAAATGTAGAGTATATTTGCTCACTCCTAGGAAAACAACACTTTCATCACTTTTGTCATATGAGAAGGGGAAGGTGTGGGTCTTCTGGTTTCCCATCAGCAGGAGCATAACTAATACATGGTGTGGGTGTATCCATAGAACACAGATGCCAAATTCCCCATTGGAATAAAAATCTTTCTGATTTAAAATTCTTAAAAAGGAAATTAGGTTAATCCTACAATTCTGACTAGGGTACTTTTTGTGTTTAAAACAGATGTACCACTCCTGAAAAGGACTCTCTGAAATCCTTACACATTATGAACAAGTCCTGGTGAAAAGATCCATTCTTAATGTCTATCATTAGAACTAATTTTTTTAAGAACAAATTAACTTCACTAGCCTTAGGATATCTGGCATGGGTATTCAGGTTAAGGGTCAGGTGGCAAAAAAACTTATTTATAAACATGGCATGCTTTTCTTAATGCACAGAGCTAATATGTGCTAATAGATCCTTGCATGTGAAAAAGCTTAACCTGTATTTCCTTTAAATTGTGGATCTGAGGAGCACTTCCACCCTTTTCAGAACTAAGATGACTAAGCTGATGAGGTGCAAGCATTTCCAGTGAATCCCCAACAGAAGGACACTCTACTGCATTTGAAAGAATCCTGTGTTGGATCACAACAGTTTGAAACGCAAGCATCTCAAGGGAGGTATTTCTACATCACTCCAGGTGGAACTTCTCAAAAGAAGAACATGAGAAATTACTGACCTTAAGAGCAGGTGCAGTACACATGCTCATAGGCCACAGCAAGGTGAAAGTAATTCAGTTTTCTTAATGGCCTCTCACTGTGAGGCAGACTGAGTCATAATACTTTGTAATTGATTTAGAGCAAGAGCATATCTGCTGAGAGTGGTCATAGCTTGGATGGTGCTCAGCCATTACTACTTGCTCATGCTTTAATCTAGTCATGCTCCACCTGTTTTTTGAGAAGGGAAGGATTTCTGCTTCAAGCTCTGTAATCCATTGAGAGTATGAGTCTGAACAGATAATTTCAATCAACTTCTTCAGAAGGTATTTGCAGAGGCAGCATCACTGAAGGAGGACAATGACAGAAGGTGCTAGAAGTGTACAGCTAGAGAGTCAATAAAATACTAAGAGGAGTTTACTGTAAGCATTAAATAAACCCAGTCACCACTATTTCTGAAATATGTAAACTTACAAATTCGGGCACTCCAAGCAGTTGTTTTAGAAGAAAAAAATACTCATCAGATTATTTGTGGTGCTCTGCAGACTGAAGTGGTACTGTGCATTGGTAATCAGTTTTTTACTTATGATGCTGGGATGCAACTTCTTCATACAGAAACTTTCAAATTGATAGTTGATGTAGAACTGTGTGATAATGTAATAAAATTCGTATTTGAGAAACATTATAGTGAAGCATATAGTGTTTGCACTTGCTCTCTCTAAAACATAGCACTGCCATATTCAAGAACATCATAAATTGTAGATGTAATAGAACCATTTATGGTATAGAAAACTCTAGTCCACATCACTGCTCCCCTGAAAGTCAACTGCATTTTTATAATTGTCTCAGTGATCTAGATGAGGCACATTTATTCCCTCTCTAGCAAAGTGAAGGTGGTGCCTCTTCCAAAAGTCTAATGCCTAGGAAAGTAATCATATACATAGTGCATGTGTGAGTCTAGATCCAACAAAGTTTAAGCATACACTTAAATGCTTTGCTGACTCAAGACAGACTTAAAGATACGTTGAGTGCTTTGCTGAAATCGGGCCCAATTCTTGCCAAAAGTGCACTCAAATCAGGAAACGACTTCAGGGCAATGAAAGATTGCTAGCTTCAGAACAAAACCTCTTAAAATGCTTTTTCCATAAACAATCCTTTTAGCTCTGTCTTTTATTTAAAGAGCATTTAATTTTTACCCTCTTTTATTCTCATTTTTACTTTAACATAGTAAATAATTTCTTCTTCATAGTTAACTTGCTCCCCCTGGCTTGCTCTTGAAGAAATGCCTGTTTTTTGTGTTAGTAATACAACAGCACTTTGCTGCATTGCATAAATTGGACTGTGGCATTTAATAGTAACTGGTAATAAAAAAAAAAATCATAAAATAAGGTTGCATTTTTAGTACAAGTGTCTTCATAGTTCACTATGATGTAAAAGGAAGTATAGGAAATTATTTTAACTTGATATAATCCTGAAACAGAGGATACTGTAAGGAATGTAGAAATGCAACAGTAGTATGCCAGGCTATGAGACTGGGCTTTTTAACATCCTAGCAAACGAAGCAAAAATACCCTGAATTCTAGGCCATTTACTCAAAAAGATTTTAAAATTTGGTGAATAATTACTGGATTTCAGATGGCAAAGCTTAGTGTAAAATAAGCTATTTCATGCTCCATTTAAGTAAATCCTGTATGTAAAGAATTCAGGGTTGTAAAGTAAAATCTTCCAACACTGGAAAATTCTTCCCCTTTGAGGTCATTTATTGTGATACAAGAACTCATTTTTCTTTTCCCATTCAGTGTTAGGTGATGATCCTGTTTACATAATCCTGCAGACAATTTAAGACTTCTTAGTCTGCAATATTTTTGCAGACTTGAGCCGGGATGAAAATGTCAGTGGGTTGGAATGATTTGTGGAATTTGTCTCCATCCACATAATAGACTCCTGCAGATATTAAAAAGCATCTGAGCGAAGGACTACGGCAGTAGCAGCAAGGTTTTAGCGGCTGAGAGTACAGTGCATTCCTCGTAGACCAGGAGCAGAGGCAGCTGTGAGGCTTCACTAAGGGAAGTGAAAGCTCTCTGGGATAAACTGGTGAAGACCAGGACCCAGTTTCTCCTGACCTTCTGCTGGTTGTTGGGGACTGAGATCAGATAATTTCCACTTACTTTTCAAAAGTAGATAAGTCTGTAACTTTACATTTAAAACCAGAAAGAAACCGAGTAACTCAGAGAAAGTACAATGTTTAACTTCCCAGAGAGGAAGAATGATGCTAACCGGGACTGAAAAGACAGCCTCTTTGATTCAAAAGGACTACAGAATGACCCTGGATCTAAACCTAAGGACCCTGAGCAGCAGGATTAATACAGGTAGGGTTTCATTATTTTGTTTACCCCTACATAAACACCTACTACCTGAATAAAGATTTATTTTGTCCAGAAATAAACTGCAAAGCCTGTCCTTATACACATAATAACCTACCTCTAGCATTTGTCCCTGAAAAGTTAAGCTGTAAACCCAGAAAATAAACCCTGAGAATGGGTTAACTTCAGGGATTAGAAAACTGAATGGGCTTTTCCAGCTACCACAAAAAATTTTCTTGGTTAACATCTGTACCAGAGAAATACATGCAGAGATATTAGCCAAGGGCAGTGGCTGTTTATAAAGAGAAATTTGAGGGCATATAGAGGTACTAGCGCATAACATCCTGAAGATTGCAGGATGGTAATCTCCACTAGCACCATGTCCACATACAGTGAGAGAGAAAGAAACACTGCTCCTCTCCTTTTCATCTTTCCAAAAGTACTCCATGGAGAGTGTGTAACATACAATTTATACTAAGTTTTGATGTCTCTTCTCTTAGGTGATATATTTGAGCAAGAATGCATAACATATACATGGATTTAGCATTCTTTCTGTGTACTTGTGTCCTATAGGTGATCAAAAAAAGACAACCACCAATCCCAGCTACTTAATAAACCTTTCCTCTATCCAAAGCATATCTGATGTCTCACAAGCTTTGCATTATTTTTTCCTTTTTAAGTAGAATAGCACTGGTTATACAATATGGCAAGCACAAAGATTCTTCCTTGTTGCCATTTTAGTTGCTGTTGTTCTCTTTGAACCAAGTTTTAAAATAGTTTGCCTGTTAAGTCAGTAGTGCCCATTGCCAGTAGAACCAGCAGCTCTTCCTGCATTAGGCAGAGTGTTCTGAACCTCTTCAAACTGATCCTCTGACTAGGATTTTTGGTATAGCCTGCGTTCTAATATTCTGTATTTACCTCATGAACTCATTTCCTATGTAATTTCCTATAATGTCTTTTTTCTTTTTTTTTCTTTCTTCTCCTGACCAACAGTGGGAAAATCAGAGGCATAATAAAATAATAATATTTCTAGCACAACTGACAGAGTCAGTTTGAGAATTGGATGCAGCTGACATCTAAGCCCTAGAAATTGGCTATTTGTCTGTCATACTCATTTTATTCTTTCTTGGTCTGAACTAAATTTCATTTATTTTCAAAGGGGGAATTGTGCTCAAAAAGAGTTTCTGTTATGAGCCTAAAGGGAGCAATGAATAATTTTTTTCTTTTTTTTCCACGTGTGCATGCAGAGGAAGATGGGAAAAAACAGGCATTAAAAATCTGTAATTAGGCAGTTAAGTGTCAGTCCAAAATCTGCTAAACATACTGTAAAATTAAATTAAAAATTGCAAGACCATTTCAGGTAAATTCTAAGCTGCAATTTTTACAGTGTCAGAAAGAATTAAATTTGATTTTTAAATCAGGCAAATCATCTGGGGAAAGCACTATCACTGGTGCTTAAACAAGGTGTAGAAGTGTTGCCTATAATGTGAGGTTATCCCATAAGAAGGACTCACAGGAAGGACTGTTCTCATCCCTGATCGTAGCAAGGGGAGTGTGTGGAGTTTAGTGTAACTGAGGTTCCCTGCTACCTGCTGGGGATCCCAGTCACCTTTCTGCTAATTCAGCTGTAGATGGTCCCTGTGTAGTTTGAGCCTGAGCTTCCTGCCCTGTCCTGCACTGCCATGCACTTGTTTTCCCCACGGTGCTGAAACAGGACAGAACGCTTACCAAGCTGTGGTGTGATGTGCCTGTGCCCACTGCTGACACCTGGACTGCTGACCTGGCAGAGTTAGTGGGAGCTGCAGGATGTGATACGTAACATGGTGTGGGACCTCTACCTAGGTGGGCTCTGTGGGATTGGAGGTACAGGGGAGGATGCCAAGATGACAGATAATGCAGGTGTTCAGCACATACACCCCTAGCTCTGAGAAACCCTCCAGAGAGCGCACTGGGCACAGCTCACACAGAGTACCCGAGGAAAGAAACCTGTGCCCCTCCTCAGGGAAAAGCAATAGACAGAGATTTTGTAAGGCTAGGTGGTTCTCAGACCTGTCCTGACGGCACAACTAGGGAGGCGATGCACTGTGGTGAAAGAAGAGGAAATGGCAGTGGGGTTTGGGACGGGGACATCATAAGACAGTGTAAGTGAAGAATAGTTCCATGAATTATCTTCAACTCCATTTTCTCCCTTCAGAAAAACATCACTTCCCTATATCTATGAAACTCTTCTGCTTTAAAGCCAAATACTATGTTCTTCAGCTCAGTTTGAGATGGTTGCCAGAGAGACTTTTTTTTCCACTTAGAGAAAACACTACGTTTGAAAATATCCCCTTTGAAAATCAAGTAACAGATGTTCATTGAGGCTGGTTTCCTAGAGCAGCCATCAGTTTCCAGACACAAAAGCTCTCTTAGAATTCCAAATTCCACATTCACTTTCTTTGCTTTCTCTGTCTAGATATATGGAGATAAAATAGTGCACAGTGTATTAGGCAGGATTTGCTTCACCAGTGACATTAAGACCAGGAACATATGTGATGTAGAAGCCCTGGAAGATGACCAGCTGTGCTCTCAGTCTGTTCAGTCTGTTGATAGGACTAAACCTTCAGCTTTAGGCATTCTGGGATACAGGTTATAATGTAATAAGATATGTGGAAGAAAATGAAATATGAAATTGGATAATGCATTTAATTTACTGTACTAATAGGCAACAGTCTAGTTATGCTGTTGCCAAACAAGCATATTTAATATTTTTCTATGGTGAGTTATACTGGGGCTAAATTAATTTTCAGAGAACAGTGGCATTTGGGGAGGAGAAACAAAAATGTAGAAGTTAAAGTCTGCCGCTCTTTATCAATTTTAAGGCAAACTAGGTATTTAGAAACGTGTCAGGACAGACAAACTCATTTTATTTTTCCACAAGAACCATGTCAGTTTTCCCCCTTTCTTTTATCTTAAGCAGATTACTGTCATCACCATTCTTGCCAACAAACAGACTCATTGGAATATTTTTCAAAAATGAACACAAATATTGGATGCAAGCAGGTGGAATGAATTAATTTTAAGCATATGGTTCTAACGTAATGATTTCTGCAGTGCACTGTCGAGACATTTAGGGGTCTAACTACCACACATTTTGGCAACAAAGCTGCTTTAAGAAATTATCAGCTACACAGCTATAGATGTGAAGCCAGACTTACTGACATGATCCAGACTGAAGACTCTGCCTCACGCACACACATACACAAACACACACACACATATTTCTAGGGCAGTTTTTAGCTCTAAGATATGGCAATGTTGTGGTTTACACTGTTCTCCCATTTGTGTTAGTACAACTGAACACAGTGTCGAACAAACACAGCAGACAGGGATTGGGAGCATCCACAGGGAAATGGTGCTTCTTAGGCCAGCTTCACACAGTACATTGTACAGCTGTACTGTATGCCCTACAGTAGCCTATAGTGACTACAGCTCCAGGCTGCAAGTCCTTTTGTGGTAGAGGCAAAGAGGTTCCTGGCTTACACTCATCCTGGACTAATTTTCAATCATCTCCCTTACTATTGGAAGTTATTATTCCTTTATTTGGTGGAGGCGATCTCTAAAAATAGACCACCAAAAAGGTTTGAATTAGAGAAAGACAGCTGGAAAACAATCTTAAATAGATAAATAGATCTCAGAAAAGTATTATTTTTTTATATTGATACATTTTCACATGAGAATACCTATTTTTTCTTGGTTATTTTAAAATTTAGTAAAACTACGAATATCCTGATATTCAGGTTGTAATTAAATTAAATTAAAACTAAATTAACCAGAAATGCAACATTTTTGAAGATACCTTTGTAGCAGATGGGATCAGAAATCAATTGAAAATAGCAGATTTACACAATCCAATCTAAATTCAGATATGAATTTGTGCCATTATTTTGTTTAAAATTGTTTGTTTGTCTTTTCAGTGCATATTTATGATTATTTAAGAGCTCCGTTTTTGAAAGCCTACCTTGAGGTCAGCACTTTGTAAAAACAGATTCCCTTCTTGAAGGGCCCAAATACAGCCTCACATGGGAACTCCTTTCTGTAAATATTGCTTTTTAAATCAGTCTTTACATTCATATTCTTTTTTTTATCTCAAGTCCTGCAGAATGGCTGCAGCTCATAGCTGCCATGGAAAGACAAGAAGCAACCGTAACATTAGAGATCAATGCAAAATACTTTTGCTCTTAGCAGAGATTTCACACACAAATTACCGCAATAATTTAGAGCAGACAAAACACCCCAAACCAGTGGATTTGTATAATCCAGCAGATGGCGCTATGATGCAATAAACTGGTTCAAGAACACGAACTACACTGAATATGACTATTCTATTCGTTTACCTGGTGCTGCTGCATTTTTGGTGGCTGGTTTGGCTGCAGGAGCTTTTGCTGGCTCTTAAAAAAAGAGAACAAATCAAACCAATTACTATGGAATGTGATACTTAAAAACAAATAAACAAACAAAAATTCAAACAGAAATCTGAGGAAAGACTTCCAATGAGGTACAGTCTGCAGCATTTTTTTCACTGAAGAGTTAGACAAAGATATTTCCCAAAGAGAAAAGAGCTGAGTAGCTTTCAATAAGCTCAAAGGCATCATCAAAATAGCCATCTGAAGGGATAACAAACTCTTGCCATTGGGCACTGAATAATTTATTTTAGCCTTTTCTGCCTAGTAATTCAGTAGTTATTGGCAGAGCAGAGCAATGCAAGTATCTAGGGGTTTGGGCATATCCGTGCTGTTCAAGCAGCAGCTGTGGTCTGAGAGCATCTGTATTTGATCTTACAGCTATGAGAGCAGAAGGTCCTGAACCAGCCTATGACAATAACTTCATGTGTGATCCTGCACTTGAAAGAGCAACTGCTGAGCTCTTCTAGCAGAGAAGCAGGACTTTTCAGGCTCCTAAACTGTAGTTTCTCTGTTCTTGGTCTTTTCATTTGTACTACCTTCTCTTTGCTGAGGCAGGACATTCCTTGCAGAATGAAGCTCCAAATGATAAAGGGTATGTGCATCCCCAAAGGGACTTGGAGAATCTCAGCCCTGGATAGAAGAACCTAACCAGCCTACTGGATTTCTTTACTCTTTACTAGTGTTTAGTTAATTGCTTTGATCTTCAGCAACTACCAAAATAACCTGTACTTAAATCACAATACTTTAACAAATACCCATAAGCTAAACTCCATTGACTTTCATAATTGATTTCTTATATCAACCAGAAGATCTTCTAACTTACAGTTCACCTTTCCATATTTGAGAGGAAATAATTAATCATTTTAATCATAACCTGAATTACAGAATGCCACAAATATGTTAGCAAGTCCTTCACATCTCTCACTGTGTTATTGCAAAGAAAAATGATATGGCCAAATAGGGAATGTAATTTTGAGTTCTTCGCCTCCAGTATTTTGAGAAGTTCATAAAAGATGCATCAGATTGTCTTGTGGAACAGAATGAAAACAAAATATATTTTGCATGTGTGGGATTGTTTTGTTTTTATCCATTTGAAAGCTTACAGCAGAGAATTATATCCTAAATTTTTAGCACAGCATTGTAATTACTTGGGGTGCTCACCTCGCCTTCAGGGAAATATGTGGAAGACCTTGAAGAATTTACTTAATATTACTTTCCTGAGTGCCTGCTCTTGCAGAAGAAGCAGGACATCCAACACACATGTTCTAAAAGTGACAAGATGGACTTACTACAAGACTGCAGGACTCCTGCATTTATTTCCTTCTGAGATGTTGGCTAGAGCTTGCTGTCCAGTGAGACTTTTTTAATTTTTCGTTTGTTGCATCTGTGAAAACATATTAAGCTGGGATTCTTTTTTCTACCAAGATTTTTATTTTAATTTGGAATATCTCATTTCTGAGCAACTAAAATTATTTTAATTGAGGTAAAAAATCAAAAAGAAGGATATGTTTAACCAAAACCTTTTATTTTTTTTATTTAACTTTTCAGTAGAATTGAAACAAAAGTGCAAAACCTTTTGAAATTTCTTTGTAAGCATAAGCTTTTTAGTTTGTAATTCACACATTGTTTGAGTGCTAATGACTATGCATCAACAAGTGTCAGCTGAAAATTTCACCTTGTGAAAGCTGGGAAGTTTTGCTGTGACAGCTGCTGGGGAGTTTTCCCATGAGTAGAATCATGTGCCCAAATCAATAGATCCTTTAAGACCTGCTTTCAAACAGGCAGTTATTTCGCCAACAGGACATTACTTGCAGAGTAAGTCCATTGAATCTTTTGTTCAGTGATTCTGCAAAATTTGAGTAGGAAATAAATATATAAGCTTTTCTTGATTATCAAAGGAAATCTTTCTTTAAATTCCTGAAAAAGTGAGGATGGTGGGGGATTATTCTGCCATACAGGTCAGGAACGATCGTATATGGAGATGGGAGTCAGTGCATTCTTTAATCACGGATTTGAATGAGATTTCAAATTCCCATAATATTCTTAATTTTTCTTATATACTGCACTTTCAGAACAGAGATCTGAGAAGATGAAGTTCTACCAGTGAAACTGTCCTGCTATTTCTGTGTTGAGGCATTGATGCTTGGAAATTTGTAGAAAAGTAATGTGCAAGAGTTCCATTGTTAACAATATCATGTTCTCACAGCATTTTCTTTTGTTATTTATACATGACAGCCCAGCCCCTAACTCTCTTCTGCCTTAGAAGTCTCTCTGGCTGAATCTGAAGTAACTGGATAGGCAGGGCCCTTGTTTTGCATTTGTGAAGATAAATTTAGTGGTCCTCATGTTGGACTCTCAGTCTTCTTAGCCCATTTACCAAAATTGCCGCCACTGAGAGCACAGTTAGCTGAGACCTCATTTGACATCTCCTTCCCCATGAAACCTTTGTTTTTGAAGACAAGGATAGAAAAGACAGGAAGGCAGAACTGTCAGTCACAAAGGAGTGTGGAATTAGAAGTTGGATAAGAATGGACTCAAAAAGTAGGAGGCATCAGAAGTCTAAACAAGTCATTTTTCAATTATAAATGGTGTAGCTACTTTCTTCTTTGTATTTGCAACAATTCAATAACTATTATTTTGTGCTATTGAAACATGATGTTTGAAACTACATGACATATAAGAGAGATCATAACCTATGACAGAGTAGTATCTTACTTTTGAGTTCTTTGGACACAGCAGCTTCCTTTTTATCTGTAAGATAAAAAAACACATATGCATAAAAACAGCTAGGAAGGCCATAGGTAGATAGAAAACTGCAGTGTGTGCTTTAGAGGTGAAACAGCTTATTTTCCACAAAGTGAATTTGAATGATGCAGAAAATCGGTTCACTTCTATTTGTTTTGTGGTACAGTTTAATTTAACCTTAAGTGTAAATCCAACAACACCTGTGTGAATATGAACATTTTTGTTTAATTTCAGTATAGTAATCTGTGAGTTTCAACATGTAATTGAGTTATCATGGTTGACATGTACTAGCTGATCCGTGGCTGCTCATCACGTGCACATTATCAGGTTGCTGAAATGCAAGGGAAAAGGCATTAGAAGCCTAAGTATAAAGACATGTAATGAAAGGCATTATCTTCCTACAGTTGTTTGCAACCATACAATTGAGGCCCAGTTTGGAAGGCTTCACACAACACCTAGCCGAAGCTCCAACTGCCACATACTTCCCACAAACCGAAACAAATGGAAGATTTACGGCAAAAGAGAAGAGAGAGAGAATCCAAGCCATTCCTACAGACCAGCCAGGGGGAAAGATCCTTGCTTCTGCAAACTTTTCCCAATGTCCAGTTAAAGTTCAATCTAATGCATTTCTTTCAGGCTTGTGAAAAGGAGTACGTATCCGTCCCCTGTTCATCTAAATAAGGTTAAAATAAACTGGCTGTTTCAAAACACAGCATGGTCAGGCAGCTTACCAGAGAGCCTTAACTAGTCTGTTCAGTCCCATCTTCAGTTAATGTGGCATTTTTGTGCAATTTTTTGTAGGACTTTTTCTGATTGCTGAGAGATTTAGAATCTTTACTAAACAGATGTATAGTGAGCTGAAATACTCAGTGATATTTTCTCTCTCCATTATAATTCATGGTGCTATTCTATCTCAGGGCCTTTAGCTGGGTACAAAAATTGTCCATTTTTATAACCATACTTCAGGCCTTGCGTTGCGTGCCTTTTTCAGTAGCCTCATCTGTACTTCTAAGAAAGGTTCATGGTGATCTCGTGAGATAGGAAACAGATGCATAGACCAGTAGGAGAAGTTACTTCCCTCGGTGCCCATGAGGAAATGAACATCCTCTCTAATAATCTATAGTGTGCCTGGAATATAGACAGGATAATGCTTATGCCTACAACATATGTGAATGATAAATTAATTGTGCTCTTAAATACTAATACAAGAAATACTTCAAGAGCAGAAGCTGCCAAAATAAGTAGTTTGCAAAACCAATACCATTCCATTACTGGTAGTAATACAAAGTTGCTTCAGTTTCTGTTGCTCTCTAAATTGCTGTGAAGAATTTGATATGAGATACGGTAATTCAAATGACTGCCAAGCAGTCTAGTAAAAAGTCTTGAAAAATTCAGAAGAAAATACATTTCTATTTGGATGATATGCTGCTCTGAACTGAGATGTTTCTAGGTTAATCCTCTGCTTCCACTAACTCTCTGTGAAAGCATGTTTTGCAGGCATTACTTCAAAGTATGATAATTACCACATTTAGATGAAATTAATCATGAGGCAGCTTTCAGCCACATTGTCTGGCTAAGGAGCCTACTGAAGCCTTCAAGAAGTGCCTATTAGGTGCCAGATATGGAAATTTTAAAGGGTGTATGTTGCAGCGATATGATCATTTATCACAATAATCTTCTATTGCTGAAGGTTATAAAAAAAAAAATGCACAGCATCATTTGCAATAACAGACTGAATCTAAATAAAACCCTCAAGTTCTTTCATTCTTTTTTTCATAGAAGTCATCATTTATGAGGACAGCACACTTTAATATATTTTAGAGCCATAATTTATGTTAAAAGAATCAATGTGTTTTTCCATCATATGAAATGCACAATATATAGTAAATTCTGACTAAATATCTGGACAATTTTTGCACTTAGAAAACCTTATAATTTCAAGGGGTTTGGTGCATTTTTGTTTTGTTTTGTTTTCTAAGAGCAAAAAATTGCCAACAGTTGATTCCAATAGCACACATTGATATGAAAATATAAATATCTTTATGCTTAGGCTATTCCTTTCAAGCCAAGATGCCTAAAGTTTATTTTCTAAAGCCATACTTAGGCTGTAATGGTTTGCAGAAAGGTGCCCAAAGGAGTTTTTGCAGGACCTTGAACTATGGATGTTCCTTTGAAGCTGCATGCAATTTGCATCTAGGCACCTCATACTTGAATGAAACAGATGACAGTTGCAAAGAACTGAACAGAAGGATAGAAACTCCCAGAAGGAGGGAAAACTGATCTGGCTTTCTGAAGTCCCAAAATGTACTTAGATGCTATATGCCACAAATAGCACATAATTAAACAACTCAAAGGAAAATAATGCCAAAACTGAAGTGTAAAATTAACTATATTAGTGTAATTTAAGTCAAAGAGTATTTTGCCTCATTCAGTTTTGCTTTGTACAGGTCTAGGGTTTAACTTTTAAACTATGAGGGTGGTTGGGAATGCAGTTTATATTACATGGGGTTTTTATCATTATTACATCTTTCTTGAAACCACCACCAACCAGCTCTCTGACATCTTGGTGGGTCTGTTTTTTTCAGGTTAGTTAAGAATTGGAATTTACAGAAGTAATTAACTTTTCAAACACTAATGTTAGGCAACATATAAACATCCTAATCACATCTTTGCCAATCAGTTTGGGAAATAGAATCTCCAGACCTTTAGGCTATTTTTCTCTCCAAAGCTTTACATCTGAAGTCTGGCAACAGGGAAGACAAGTGTATGACATAAGAATGATGACTACACTTTTTGGAAGCCATGTAACTTCATTAGGACCCATGTAACACATGAACATCAGGCTGGGCGCTCTAGCAGCCTTAGAGAGTAGTACAGTCAAAAGCACTGTGACCGTCCTTGGTCTTGGTGGTAGAACTATTTGATATTGAACAACAGGAAATGCATTTTTTTTTCAAGAAAAGTCCCACTTCTACAGCAATGTAAAGCGATAAAAGGCCCTGAAAACTTTAGCAGACTTACTGCAGGAGATAAGACTTCAAAATATAATGTGTTTGCTAATTTGGTGCCCAATCTGAATCAGTCAGTTTTTCAGAAGTTGTTGAGGACAGATTTGCTATTCAGGTCTTCTTAGAGGGCTTATTAAACTACCCAAATACTGAGCAGTCAAAAGTTTTTGGGTACGTATGAAAATCTTAGCCATATTGTTGGTTTTGCTTTTGGTTTTTTTGGGGTTTTTTGTTTGGTTGGTTGGTTGGGGGTTTTTATTATTTTGAAAGCACCTGCAACAGTCTTTAAAAGGCAAAGCACCGTAGCTTAGAAAATAATTTTTCTGCTGTGGAGGACTGTGAAGCACCCTTTTCTCTTTACAGTTAGTCTCAGGAGATATTTGAAAACAGCTGTATTCTGGTGCATATTCTCAAAAAGCAAACATGGTTGTACGAGCTCCCCTCTTCCCAGGTGAATGAACAGATTTTTCTTTTTCTGATTATTGAAAATGATGGAAGTGAAACCTTTTTTAATTATTTTATTAAAACCACCAAATATTTAAACAAACATGATCTAACTTTGTTTTTATTTCTACAGGCTAAAAGGATCAATTTTGAATTCAAACTAGGAATGAGTCTTTGGCAACCAGCACAGATGTATCTCAGTAGAACAGTAAAGTACTTTATTCTCTCACCTCTTTTCAGCACATAGCTCGATCTTTTCCTCAGGCCTCGATCAGCATTCTTTTGAAGTAAAATAGCAATACACAGTAACGGCAAATGATATCTAAACAACACATGGGGCAGGAAAAAAAAAATCCCTCTAAGCTTATATAGTGTTTTCATGCCAGTGAGTCCCTAGGAGGTTAGTAATTAGCCATTAGATAAGAATGCCCCAGTGCTCTAGTATAGAGTGTGGTTGTTTGAGTTTAAACAAACTTCCAAAATGTAGTATTTCAAACGTTGTTCTTAAATGAATTCTAGATCTGGGTTTCACAAAATTTTCGCACCTTTTTTAGCAATGTATTTAGAATACATTGTACATCGTACATCTGAGAACAGCAGTTCTTCAGCAGCTCCATACAACCTATATTTTTGTATTAAAAGAAGTTCATATTGTACTCCCTTGAAAGCCTTCCCTGTACTTTTTCTTCCTAGAAATCACTCACACAAATATATATAAGCATATAAAAAAATCTTAAATTAGAAGTGTTATTCAGATAAATGAATATTTCAGAGACAATATACTGATAGCTTTGCTAAGGATGAACTGTTCAAAATAGCTGCTTAAACCCGCTTTTACTGTTGGAAGCATTATTTTTATATGTTGTACCTAAAACAACCTTTCTATTTGGAAGCTTATCAAAGAGCATGATGATAATTCCAAAATTACAAACAAAACCTAATTTCAGTTTCAGTGGGCAACCACAGTGTCTGAGCTGAATAGCAGCTAATATCCTAAGAAAATTGTGTAAGCTAATAGCTAAGGTTGAGGGTGCTAATGATGCAAGGATTCCTCTGTACTGGCTGATCTGGACTAAGCTACAAGACCCTAAGAAATTACTAGATGCCTCTGAAAGACATGATTAATAGAATCATAAACCAAAGAGAAATTTAGAATTTAAAATAGTTACTAAATGATGAATTCTTATCCTAAACCTCAGCTAGCACTGACCATCTGTCTTCTCTACCTGTAGCTGATGATCACATACTAGAATGGACTTAATCAAACCCTACCAATTGTCTGATGATCTACACAGACCCACAGAAAAGAAGTTGCATGATGAAGATGCCTCACACAATCTGATCATAGTTCTACCAGTTGACTAAAAGAAGAATGTTTCTAGAAGACTTATACAAATCTTGTGTCATAGTTTGACTCCTACCATGTATTTTGACTTAGGTTTTCAGTTCTTTTAAATAAAAGTGAGAGAAGGAGAAGAGGGCAGAAAAATGCACAGAAACCAAGAACCAGGAAGAATTATGTTGAAGGTTGAAATGATATTTTTACAGTGTCTTGAAGTCAAAATTGTGCTGGCTGTCCAGAAAAGAAAGGGGATTCTGGTTGTTATTACTGACCAAAGTACAACAGAAAACATGTTTCAGTTCTGGCTCTGTAAATGAAATACAACTACAGAGCTTTTAAGACAATGTACCTTACAAGTATGACTGCTAATGTTCCCTTTGATTCCCTAAAAAAAGTTCACAAGAGTGGAAATAAAAATGATAGCAGGTGGCATCTGATGGCTGAGAACTTCCATCATGTGAATGAAAAACATAATTAAAGTCGCCTAGAGACCAGTCTCAGCACAGTCTGCTCCCAGGCTAGCAGATGTACCAGAATTTAAAAACAATTTATTAAGTAGCAAGATTTGCAGCTAATGTGATTTACAGTGGTAAAAAAGCAAGACACCCCAGACAGCTAAGCATTATGAAAAACGAACTGCTGTTGAACATATAATAATTAAACAAGCATTTTCAAACTTCCTATTGAAATATACTGTGCCATAGCATCTTTTTTTTATAGTTATTATTATTTACCTGGAGTTCTTAAAGCTTATTTCCACAAAACTGTATTGATTTCAGCTAATATTCCACCATTCTGAGAAGTGCTCAGTTCAAAACTGTCTTTAAGAATGTGTTAACGAGTTCTTTTTCCATTTATACTATTTTTGATAATTTCACACTGATTGTGTGGCATCAATGAAATCATTGTCATCTTATCACATCTCAAAGCTTTTGGGAGTATTTTTTATTTTTATTTCAGACTCTTCTGAAACAGTAGATGCCCACATATGGGGGCATTTTATCCGAATACTTACACTTTCTATTGTAATGTTTCCATTTTACAATTAAAATTTTAAAAAAGTCATATTACAGGGAATTAAAACAATATTGTTCATTTCAGTGAGCTTAGAATCTAGGAAGGCTCTATCAAAACTGCTCATACTAATGTAAGATTTACTTTTTAAACATATTTTTCCCAAACCCTAAAATTTGACATTGGCATTAAAGAGCTCTTCAGAAATAACAACATTACACCCACATGGAAAATTCTGTGTTTGGAACAACACTTGATTTTATTCCTTGTCTTAATCATTGAGCATGATATTGCCATATGTTCGGTGACAACTACTGACAAAACTCCTTTTGCCTTTCCAAAGTATCACTTCTTAGTGAGCATTAAAAAGGCCTCTTACTGCACTAGTGAGGCTGATGATGTGCACAAGGAAAAGCAAGGTACTGTGCCACTGCTGCTTCAGAGCTGTTCCCTTGACCCATTCGGTGACAGCAATAAATCCCTCGACCAGAGTTTATCTAGCTTTGTTTGAGAGTCATTTGGGAGTAATCGGGAAATTTATTGGCAGAGGCCAGTAAGCCTTGAATCCTAGATTGCAGGTTTTGTGTTGAAATCTCTCCAGGCTGTAGTACATGAAGTGAAGGGAAACTGCAGATGGCATTACTGTTGATGATGGGTGAAAGAGGAAGAAAGTGGAGCTTCTGGAAGGTAAAATCAAGTTTCCTCAAGCAACATGAGACTGGACTATAACAGACAAGTCTCAAAAGCTGCTGATAACCAATGTGGGATATAAAGGGGTTAAAAGAATTTAGGACTATGGAAAACTAACTATCTAATATTCTTCTGTTATTATTACAATAGTCAATTGGTGATAGTACTCTAAAATTTTGACAGATTATTTTCTATTGAAGCAGGAAAAATATCAAAGCATTTCCTTTCACTCTCTGTGAAGGGTGTCCGTTCTCCTCACATTGTCTCTATTTTCCTCCTACTCACAAACTTTTTGATAATTTTTTAATTTCTTTGGTGTCTCCAAGTCCCTTATCATCATCAGCCCTCACATATGTTGCTTCCCCACTGTGCTGCCTTGACTATGTCCATCATGTTTACAAAGAAGCATTACATTCTGTGCTGCCATTGAGGGCCCATAGGCCCTGAGCAGCAGAGCATCAGAGCATCAGAGGCAGGTAGTAGTCTTAAGCCAACAGAGGTTTCCAGAAAGTTGAGTGGCAATATGTGTGGCTGAAATACTAGATGTTACCTCAACCAGATTTCCCAAGATCATTAAAAAAAGTTTAATAGAGTAAAAAATAAAGTGAGTAAAGAGGGATGTGAGCAAACAAGTGATTCAGCTACACTTGTAAGAAACAGCCTGCACGTTGGGAATGGCTAATTTCAACTGTATCAGTGATTCATGGTTCCACTAATTGGTGATTTCTCCTTTCTACTTTGTAATTGCTGAAATAGATTCAGTCTCCCCCACTGCAGAGCAGGGGAGACATGCTCCATTGCCTTCTGCATTTATCAGGAGTGGTTTAAAAAAGCAAAACTTTCAAGCACGATACAAGATCACGTTCACCCACATAGAGGAAGCTCTAAGTGCAGTTAATTACACAAGCTGCAGTTGTTTAGGGAAAAGGTAATGTTTTTCTGTATTGCAAGTGCAGGTAATAACATAAATTCCTAAAATTTAAGAATCAGATCTTTTTCTGAAATAAACTGTCAGTTGTATTAACATAAATATAACAGCTGAAAGGTGGCTTCAGCACTTTCCACCTTTTCTTGTAAAATCATGGGGGATATTGTATCTACATCTTTCTTAAGTAAGCTCAGCACCAATACTTGTTGAATGAAGCATAAGTAGTTTTTTTTTATAGCCAAAATACACTTAAATGTATGCATGTTGTGCGTTCCTTGATATCCCTTTCTGTACTTCTCAACACATATCAGTTTCTTTCTGTTAGATAGAAGGACATACAGATGGCATCTCTAGACATTATCACTTGGGTGAAGATACTTTCTGTACTTCTGAACCCAGATGCAGTCAGCTTTCTCACTCTGTGAAAACGGAGATCTTGAATAATGCAATGTCCATCCGTTCATCTTTATAGGCAACACACTAATTGCACTCTCATAAGTGAAGCAAAATCTGTGAGCAAGCAACCTCATGCAGTACTTACCTCAACCAAGCTAAAAAATCAATGCAATTATAACCACAGCTATGCATGGGTCTTCTGCTTAAGAACAGCTGCCCATTCAATTATGCTAATCAGTCAATAATACTTCATCCAACAGTATCTCAGAGTTACCTATAGCAAAGCCACAAAGTTGGCTCTGCTTCTTGAAAAAGAGAAGAGAACAAGCATGGCCATTGGGAACATTTACTGAAAGGTTAAACAATTATAACTAGGAGTGAAGTGCAAAGGATACCCTATTATAAGTCAGGAATACCTCTGGTCTATGAAGCTTTCAAGGGGGAATGCATCCAAGAGACTGAAATATACTTTCAAATAAGTGACATGGAAGTCTTTATCAAATATGTCTTCATTAAAACTTAGTAAAAGCTTTTAAAAATTCAGTTCAAAGTTAAGAGAAATTTTGCCTTTTATTTTTAAGTGTAAAGGAAATAAAGGAAAGAACGTCAGTTTGATCCCAAACTCTGAAGATTCCTACTAACTTTATTTAGCTGTGGGTCAAACCTTGAACTTGTTTACTGAGTGACAGCAGAAAATACATAGCACTGCATAGATATGTCATCGCAACCTGGCTGATGTGTTTGTGGATGGATGTTTCAGAAAGAATAATTACCCTAAATATCAGGCCTGCTGACTCAGATATTCATCTTATTTTGAGGGCACAGAACTGTTTTCGTTCCTTAAAAAGATTAACTTCGTGTTGTTTGACGCATAGGCATATTCTAATCCTATTATTTCTGGATGTGACTGGAAAAATAAACATTACATTAATCCCCAGACCAACATAAACAGGATTGCGGCAATAAATTGGATTCTTTAATTAAAGCTAAGCCACCCAGCTGGTTGCACAGCACAGGTACTTCATTCTATATATCTGAAAGTCCAAATGCAAACTGATTATTTGATTACCTTGTGGACTTTAGATAGAATATATATCAACTTCAAGCTTGATTATTTGTAGTATCACGCTTCTCTAAAAAGTTCTTTACAAGAGTGGCAATGCAGTGTCAGAAGAGATTGCCTTTCAGACACTGACTTCTGTGCTTTGTTCAAAGAAGATTCTCTTGCCACCTGATCAAAAAGGGACTTTGTAGTACAAATCCAAGCTTCCTCTCTTTTCTCTGTATCCCAGCAGCGAACCCCCACCCTTCTGGGTTTCTGCCCTCCATTTTTACATCCTGGGCATGACGTGCTGTGGTATGGAATACCTCTTTGGCTAGTTTGGGTCAGGTGTCCCATCTCTGCTTCTTCCTGGCTTCCCCTCCTCCCTGGCAGAGCAAGAGGCTCAGAAAGTTCTTGGTCAGACCAAAACATTCTAAGCAGTAACTGAAAACACTGGTGTTATCAACGCTGTTCTCAGGCCAAAAGTCAAAAACACAGCACTGCATCAGCTACCAAGAAGGAGAAAAATGACTGCTACTACTGAACCCAGGACACCTGGTTTAGTGTGAGGTGTCCCTGCCCATGGCAGGTGGGGTGGAACTAGATGATCTTAAGGTCTTTTCCAACCCTACCTATTCTATGATTCTATGATTCTATTTATTAAAGAGTTGACATTTCTAGTTCTTTGCCAGTCAGATTTTACCGCTGTCATTCACCATTTGCCTTTCACACATCACTCTCTGCTTTGTGCAAAGATGGAAAAAAACATACACAAAGAAACAGGCCTGGGCTGAGTAGTACTCAGCACAGTCTTGAAAGCGCTCAACTCACAATAGTTAGCAAAGGGGCCACTTGAATTTCCTTAAAGCTTATTCCTCTGCTGCTAACATTTCATGGACAGAGCAGGTACCTCAGGGAATATTCTCCACATTCTCTTCTAGAGTTTTCTTTGCACAACACATTGAACTGAACAAGGATGGGAAGGGAGACAGAGTTGCCTTTGAAACAGATTCATACTAAATGAAAGACGTCAGTCTTTCACCTCAGAGTTGCAACATTAAGTGCAATGAAGAGTTTGTTTTACATTGAGTCAGCTGTTAAGGTGAAGTGAGAAACAAAGGGAAGGCAGGAAAAGCTTGTTTCTAATTCTTTACCTCTTTGCATTTTACCTAATTTCTAGCTGTTGAACACTGAACCCCAATCATGTCCTAAAAGGGCATGTTTGATTTGGTCCTGGTATAAGCGATATTACTATTCCCACCTGAAAAACTCTTTCTACAGGCAATGGTGGACAATATTTTCAGAAACAGCGCAGTGACCTTGCAGCCTCTGTACATTTTCAAAGGTGGTAGAGCTGTTTAGGAGCTCAGTTCTCTCAGAAAATCAATGGCAGTTATGTGCCTGGCCTACTTTGACATGCTTGTAAATCCCACCAGGTGCCATGCTACATCTTTAGACATCTAAATATCTTTGAAATCATGTTGTCAATCACTGCTGATGATGAAACATAGAATTCAAAGTCCACTGAGTGCTTTGAAACTTCCAGTATAGGACATACTTGAGCTGCCTTTTGTCTTGTTTCAGGAGCAGACCCCCTTAATAGCCAGTCACATGGAGACCATTGGAATTGTTTTTCAGCTGTGTTTGCACTTCTACTTTTCTGAATTTTTGTCTTGTTCCTCGCTGTGACCCTGTTTTTATTCTGGTTTTACCTGGTTTATCTGTTTCAGGAGGTACAATTTGATTTTTACTAAGTAGCCGTATCTGCCTCTTAATTATTACTAGAAATATCAACTAGAAAAGCAGACTTTCTATTTTTCATGGAAGACAGAACACTTCGAGGATGACTACCAGTCACATGTTCAGCCTAAAAAGGCTTATAAAAATAACACAGAAAGGAATTTCTGTTTTTCCAATGAACCTGCAAGACAGTTGTCTCCAGCTGCGTTTCTTCACTGACTCTCCACAGCATTCTCGTTTAGCTTATCTTGTGTATCTCTGAGGATATACCTCCATGCATTCATGTATACACACCATCAGGTTATCTAATCCTACGCTGTTGTCAGAGACTCCTATATTTCAACTAGGCACCTTTTCAGCAGATGTGTATTTTACATTAGTTAAACAATCATCTTCTGCAGACATCAGGGAAAGCAATATACACCCTGTGCTGAGGTAGTTTATCACGCTTAGTGTTAAGAAAACGTATCTCATTTTCAGTCTGGATTCAATTCAGCTCCCAGACATTCATTCATGTTATTTTCCTATTAGGTTAAAGGGATCTATAGTAGGCAGAAACTTTTTTTTTGTTTTTTGCTTGGGTTTTGTTTTTTGTGGGGTTTGTTTGTTTGTTTGTTTGTTTCCCCTGTGAAGGTACTTAGTATCCATGATAACAAAGTCACTTCTTTCTGATAAGATGAACAGAATACTCTATTCTTCTCTGTGAAGAAAATCCTTAATTTGTAAAGAATTCTAGTTACTTTTTTCTGTTCTTTCTCTTATTTGGACACTGTATTAATATGCATGCCCTAGTGTCTTCAGTGCATTGTGCACAGGTGAAATGTGGTAATGCTCTGTGTTCCCTGTTGCTAGGTTTATAATGTTATGGCTATATGAAAAAATATGAACTTGCCATTCACCTTTTCAATTTTAAAGCTGCTTTCCAGATGTAAATGTAAGTGGTAATATAACACATGAGGCAGTAGGGAATTGGGCCCTGAGGTTAGAAAGACTGTATTGGGGTGTCAGAAGAGAATATAACTCTTGAGTAATGGGATAAAATTAAGCAAGGGAAAATTTAGGCAGAGTGGAATGAAATACTACTTAACTGTGAGATCTATTAAGTTGTAGAATAATCTTCTGTGGGAATTGATGGAGGCCTAGTTGCATCAAACGTTTAAAACTCAACTGGATCAAACACTTGAAGATATTCTGTAAGGAATTATCCTGCATTGCCAGAAGGAAGGATTAGATGACCTAGTAGGTCATTTCCATCTCCACTTTATGTGATTTTGTTATATAAAGTCCAGAAAACAGGAAATGGTTCTCAAAGTCAAGTCTAAACCCTGTCTGTGTGAGAGAAAGAAGAGTAATATCGCCTGCTAGCATTGTGTAGGAATGCTTATCCAGCATTTCTGCTGGTTAGTAAATGCAACCTGTATTGAAGGCTGAGTGCACAACTTTTGTCTGAAAGCAGAAGCATCTAGCAATGCAAAAATATGAGGAAACAGCAGTTGAGTTATGAATAGGATCCAGGAGAGGGGGAGTAGGAAATCAAAAATCAGGTTGGATCTGACATACATAATAGTGTCATGAGCAAGATTAGTCAGGAATGAGTCAGCCTGTAGAACAAGAGAAGAAATCTGAAGTTCTATTCAGCCAGCTGGGAAAATTAAATGTGTTTTCTAGGCTTTGGTGTATGGGCATTCGTTCATATAATCATATTACTAATTGAAATCATAGCTAGGATGAGACCAGAGACAGGGTCTTTGCTAATGGTTGTAGAAACTGCAAGCCAAATGTACAAGTAGATTAACAGTCTAGCAGAGAAAGATGCAAAAAGAATATTGATAAATAAAACCCTAGATCACAGAGTTCTAAGGTCCATAACTTGATTTTCCTTTTTTTGTGTGTGTGCTTTAATACGATTTGCTCCTGAATTTGCTCTCAACTCATAACACATTATGCTCCCTTAATTACTGCTCTTATACATTTGTCTTTATGAGGAATCTCTAGGCAACTCATTGCTTATTATTTCTGTTAATAAAGTTCAAATCTTTCTAAAGCTAGATGCAAATAAACATGAATTACAGGTTCCTGTACTGGCTGGGATGGAGTTAACTTTCTTCATAGAAGCCTGTATGGTGCTGTGCTTTGGATTCATGGCTCTAAAATTGTTAACATATCTGTTTTGGTTATTGCCGAGCAGTGCTTATGCACCACAAAGGCTTTTTTTTTTCCCCACTCTACCTGCCCCCACAAGCTAGGAAGAGGTTAGGAGGAAACACAGCTGGAACAGCTGACCCAAGTTTGCTGAAGGGATATTCCCTACCATATAATGTCAAGCTCAGAAATAAAAACTGAGGGTAGAGAGGAAGAGTGGATGTTGCTCACACTGTCTGGGCATTGGTCTGATTGTGAGAGGTGATGAGCCATTGCCACTGCATAACTTTATTTTTTCCTGTTTCTTTCACTTGTTAAGCTTTGTCTCAACCCACAAGTTTTCTCACTTTTGCTCTCCCTTTTCTCTCCCCCATTCCACTGGTGGGTGGGGAATGAATGAATCTATGTGGGTGTTCAGCTGCTGGCCAGGGTCAAGCCAATACAGTGTCTTTTTTGCATTAAACAAAGAGTGACAGAGGGTTCTACCCTTCTAAACTCCTACACTGTACATGTTGAGGCAGCCAACCTAAAAACAGGCTTCCAGTTTTTCTCTTTTCTTAATATTTTGTCTAATAAGCCACAAGAAAATTAAGGAATAAGCATTTTATTTTCTGTATGTGACTAGTCACTTCCAAAATACCATTGGCTCTCTTGGTCTGGCTTCACAAGTCCAATCTGCTGCTGTAAGCAGCCTAAATTGAAATGGCCTCTACACCTGCTTGGCCCGCGCAGGTCTGACAATGGTGTTCTTCTGAAAGTACCCATCACACTCCCATGTGCTGACATCTATCATGTGACATCTCTCACATTAAGGGAACATGAGACACATGGCAGTACCCAAGCTGGGCTAATGAAAGCTGTCAGCACTTCAGTTATTTCCTAGCTGGAAATAAACTCCTGGGAGTGGGCAGGGCAGGGTGAAGAGTTTTGAACCCTGCTCTTGAGAGACAGGAGAGATGCCTTCCTCCAAATCTGTGTGAGCATAGCCAATCTGCTCCTCAGAAAAAGATCTGGGATTAACATTTGGATCCCAGATGAAGCATTCAACCTATTAGAGACAGATCAACCCAAAACATTTCAGACAACGTGGTGTGCACCTAGTCTAGGTCGGCGGGTATGCCAGGAATTTTTTTCATTATAAATTTATGTCATAAGGTGTATTTTAATTAATTTTGACTTTTCTGACAGCGCAGAAAGTAGTTATTCCAAAATATTTCTTCTGAGAATAGTGTCACATTTGGATGACATTTTATCTTATTAGCAAAGAAAGCAATAGGAAAGGAGTGTGAGGAAATAAGTAGCAGGATCATAATTACATCATCAAACTCTTTAAATTGCCCCATTTAAAAGCAAACATCAAAATACCCTAAGTGTATAGAATAAAAGAAAAAGGTAGTTGGCCACCAGGTGTCAGTAGTTGTTCTTTTATTGTAATGGAAGAATTAATATAAAAACCACATCGGTAATGGTTGAGCCGAGCAAGTCACAAATTTAAATGGATTTTTTTTTTGTTGTTCAGACCAGGAATTAAAAAATGATCAGCAGAATTTATCTTCCGGTCTGTTTAGAGCACAATAACAAAGATTACATGGTGCATAAAATGGTCTTTTTCCTCAATTTCCTATTAAATCATTGCATCTGTGACCAACCCATGGAAAAAATCACTGGAACCTGGTAGGTCTTATTTGCCCTTGCCTGATCATCTCCACTCTGCTCTGCCTACCTAGTACTATAAAGAACCTTCTCTAAAATGTGATTGAGCATAAACTTTCCCTCTAGCTACATGATCTCACTGGATGGCAGCATAGCAAGAATAACCTGGTTAACCTAGTTCTGTGGTAGTCATAAAGGACTGTTTTCAATTTTTACATCTAAGATTAATGTTTAGCTTATTTTTTCATTATTGTTACAGTGACAACATTACAGTGTACGTCACTGTTTATAACTTTAACCACCAGAGATTTTTCCTATTCAGGAGACAAAGATTTTCTTTGGTAGCTAAAGAGGCATCACCACTCCCACTCTCTGCTAACACTGCCTGTTGTAAAACATGTGACGTGCTATTATGCATCGCAGATATATCTTTATCATAGTCCTATCTTTATCAACGATTTGGATGAGGGGATCGATTACACCCTCAGTAAGTTTGTAAGCAACACCAAGTTGGAGTGTTGATATCTGTGAGGGTAGAAATGCTCTGCAGAGGGATCTGGATAGATTAGATCGATAGGCCAAGGCCAGGGGTGTGAGGTTCAACAAGGCGAAGTGCCAGGTCCTGCCTTTGGGACACAACAACCCCATACAAAGCTCCAGGCTTGGTGAAGAGTGGCTGGAAAGCTGCTTGGTGGAAAAGCACCTGGGGGTGTTGGTCAGCAGCTGGCTGAACAGGAGCCAGCTTGTGCCCAGATAACCAAGAAGGCCAATGGCATCCTGGCCTGTATCAATAATAGTGTGGCCAGCAGGGCCAGGGCAGTGATCATCCCTCTGTACTCAGTACTGGTGAGGCCGCACCTTGAATACTGCGTTCAGTTCTGGGCCCCTCACTGCAAGAAAGACATTGAGGTACTGGAATGCATAGCAATGAAGGGTAATGAAGCTGGCAAAGGGTCTGGAGAATAAGTCTTATGAGCAACAGTTGAGGAAATTGGGGTTGTTTAGCTGGAGAAAAGAGAGCTGAGGGGAGACCTTATCGCTCTTTTCAACTGTCTGAAAGGATTTTGCAGCAGGATGGAGGTTGGTCTCTTTGATCTCTTTTCTCAAGCAACAAGTGATAGGACAAGAGGAAATGGCCTCAAGTTGTGCCAGGGGAGGTTTAGATTGGATATTAAAAAAAGTCTCTTCACCAAAAGGTTTGTCAAGCACTGGAACAGGCTGCCAGGGAAGTGGTGGATTCACTGTCCTTGAAGGTATTTAAAAGACTTGTAGATGTTGCGCTTAGGGACATAGTTTAGTGGTGATCTCAGCAGCGTTACATTCATGGCTGGACTCCATCTTAAAGTTCTTTTCCAACCTAAATGATGCTATGATTCTATGAAAGATGCATCCACAACAAAGTAGATGTGCAACTGCTAGAACCTAGCTCTATGATTTAGATAGGGATTTCAGTGGTCCTTAGAAAGGCTTGGATGTTTTGTTGGGAGCATGCTTGCACCAGCACAACAAAATACAAGTCAGATCATTCTCCCTGATCTGGGGTCAGTGGATCTGCACACCAGGGCCTTGATCTGTTTTATGTCTGCTAAGCAGAACTTCTTGGGGAGGTACCTGGGCTTGTCACCATTAAAACGTTTGTCACAGAGGGTCAGCACTTAGAGATTCTTGAACACTTGTCCAGATGATCAGGCCTTACATTTTTAATCAAAACCATTTTCTTCCTAAACATCATTTGCACTGGTTGGTGTCCAGGGTTTGCATTAGAGAAATAATGAAGGTATATAGAAGTTTGGGATCTTTAATCCAGCTAGCATTATGAGCAAATGGCCTGGGTGACATGCCTATACCTAGATTTCCTTGTGTAGAAAGTGGAGGAAAAGGCACTGACTATCTTCCTAAAGTCATTGTAAGTCATATTACGAAAAAACACTGCACAAGGCCTAGGTATTTTTATTACCATTATTATTTGAAATTATGCAGCAATAACAGGAAGGCAAGATCATCAATGACAGTTGAGCAGAGCTTTAGTTAGGAAGTGGTGTGATGATCCAGGGTGACATTTTCATTGCTTTATGAGCTCATTTATTACCTATTTTATTTGTTGTGAGAACCAAAACAAAGTGAGAAAGGAGTTTGCAGCAATCAAACTTAAACACACAGGATGTGTGTGAACTTCATGAGTTTTTAGTAAAGCTGTTACAAGAAGGAGCAGAGAACCTCCAAACTGTTGAGACTCAGAAAGGGACCATCAGGAAACAGTCTGCAAGCAAAGTATGAGTAAGTGAGAATACCAGTCTCTGCATATTCATTTTCATGTAAGGCTGGACACCGAAGCTTTGACAGAGAGGGTCTCCTTTCTCAGATTGCAGGCTGGACCCCTCCAAGCTGATGTGCCCCAACCACTGGGAGATTTGTCCTGGCAAGGGGTTGTCTCTGCCAAGGCTCAGCAATTCCCTTCATGGAGATCTGGAAATGCAGCTCCTTTATCCAGAGCACTAGATAGACTTTTTGCAAAATGTTTTGAATTGTGACTGTGCCAGACCCTTCTGTCTGACAATTATGTTTATTTAAGCAAGATATCTGAGTTGTAACAATGGAATTATCTGTTTTTCAGGACAATTAAACAATGTTTCTGTAAGAGCTGAAGGTCAGGAGATTCATGTGGTTTTATCTACAATGCATTTTTAAAAACTAATTAAGAATCATACAGTTCATTCTGCACTGAAGACTGAGAACATTTCACATTAGATGAATTTTGCTCCTCTGCAGCAGCCAAAAGAGAGAGAGAGAGAGGAATGGAGGAAGAGAGGAACAGAGGAAAGTGAGCTAGCATGCAAATAAACAAATGCATCACAGGGATGCGGTTAATGGAGAGACATAAAAAGCTCTATTCTGGTAACACCAGAGATAAAATTTTCTCTTGGGCAGTAGGGATAATCTAAAATATTAATCAGCAAAAATAGTCTGTATTTGCAATCATAAACATTCCTTGCTAAAGGAATAGAGATGGAGAGGAAGAGAGGGAAGTGCTGCTCTCAGAGCATTATTTTGAAGATGTTTTTATCACCTCATGCTTTTGGAGCATCTCCTTCTCTCTCTGTGTTTGACAGTCCATGTGCACCACCATTCTTCCATGGGGAAACCCTGGTTGATATGCCCCCTGTCAGAGGCGAGTCTTCTTGGAAGAGGTATGTGAGGGTGAGGAGCAGAAGTGGGACTGGGGTGTCAGGCAGCCAGCTTGTGGCAGAAGGAGCTGCCTGCTGGCATGGTGATGGGTGCAGGTGGCAGTGAGGAGGCAGCACGGTGCATGCACACCTTGGCTTCAGGGATGGCGAAGTTCAGCGGAAGGAAAATGAGACACAAATCAGAGGCATCCAGAGGTAATGGGAGGATTAAAAAAAACAGGGTGAGAATTTTAATACAGTGGCCTAGCCTTTTAATGGGAAAAGGTAAGAAAATTGGAAGCTGTTCCTAAAGTCTTGCTTTTGGATGCTTATCTATGCTGCTTACTTGAGCCCTCTGAGGTTCATTTGCTCTGCCTGGCCAAAGCATATAAATACTATCAGACATTAAGGAGCCTCATTTCAAAACTGGGCTATGCACTGCTATTCTGATGATCAAATGCGGCAATTATTTCAGGCTTAAAACCTTTTGGGGATAACAATAGGCGCTGCCAATCAAAGCTAGAAAGTATACATGCATTCAAAGATCAAGCTGAATGAGGAATAACAGCAACATGTGTAGCTAGAATATACTATGGATTACCATCCTCTTACACAAAAGCAAGTAAACTCTTCAAAATGCAGCAACCTACAGAGCTAATAAACGGGACAGAAATGTGCGGATGTCTCTGTCTAATTTGTGCTTTTCTAGCATTGGTAGGATGACTCACTGGATTTAGCAACAGCTTGTGAAGATGAACATATTAATAACTTTATGTTGCAGCTCTGCCATAAAATGTAATCTTTTACAATTCTATATTCTCAAGTGACATACAAGCTTAGTACCAAAGCAAAATAAGGAAAGATATTTGAGTTGTCATTATATTTTCTTTTTAAATCTGTGTTTGTACATTTAAATATGCGACTTAACTTGGAAAAGAGTATTCCCTTTCATCCCCATGCCTTTCCCAGTGTGCCACTCCCTGCTATAAAAGACTGAAGCACATTTTAATACGGGGCTGTCAGGACAGTACTCCAAGGTATTCCGTGTCATTCTCTGTATTTTATATTGCACCAATCATAAATTAACATTTTCTTACCAGCCATAAATGCTTAAATAGGAAACTTTATGTAGACCACGTATGATTTGATGGCAAAGAAGCCAGTTGCATATTGAAATTTGCATATCTAATCCGTAGTGTTAGTAAATAATGGGACATATATCCATTCAGCTTTTGACAAAATTCAGCAGATTTTAATAAATAGATAACAGAGCACAAGGCTTGTCTTGAGGACATAGGAACTATAGTTCTGAATCTTTCAATCCTATTTTAAACCTCTTGTCTTGATTTTAGGCATTACTCTAGTCTACTGAAAGGTTCATCTGAGTAATTGACAGCTTGCAGACAAGGTAGCAAGTAGGACCAGTGCTTCTAGGCATTAAGATCATGACCAAACCATTAGACTGACCATTTTGTTTCTCTTTCATTTTAATGAGACTTCATTTTAATGCAACAGTTTCACAGACCGTATCATTTACTGGAGATACAATTATGGTTTTTGCATTAAACATACTTGCAAATGTACTGAAATAACAGGACAGAAAAGTTGCAACAATTTTAGTGTTAACAAGACCCAAAAGTTAATTTCTAATATATTTGAAAAAAATTATCTTTTTATGATAAATAGCATGAAATGCAACTGATTAGGTTCAGGACACTGAATAACTTTATTTTAAAATTAAAAAAAAAATATTTTCTGGGCATGGGCAAAGCTTCAGACAGATAACTGTTTTATACTACGTTAAGTGGTTTGATATGTTGATATTACCATTTACTACTTAAAATGAGGTGAATTTCTGAAATAATTAATCAAAAAAATCTATGTGTTCCATTCAGGCCTCCCATGCCATACACCTTTTGAAACTACTTATATTCCTGATTGATTTAGTATATAAGATAAAGCAGTGTTTCTTATGTGTTTGCAAAGATCCCAAGGTCACAGAATTGAAAACTGTGTATTATATATACACAAATGCATATATGCATATAATATGCATAAAACACTAAAAACATTACCCAAGTGCACACACACACATATATAATTATACTTTACTAACTCTAACCCTAATCCTATTTATGTCCAGCTTAGATTCTTAAATAATAATAAATTACATATGCCCCTATCTCAAATACTTAAAACCTGAAAGTGCTTACACTAAATAGTCAGATAGCTATTGCAGAGAAAGACCGACTTCAATTTCTTACCTGCTTTTTTGCTTTCAGGGACATGTGTCTTCTCATGAGCTTTCTCTTTTTTTCCTTCTTTTTCTACAATTTAATTAAAGAAAGTAATTTTATATGCTAGAATTCTGAATCATGCACTCAAATATGCAGTCAGCCAAATCCTGGTGGGCATATGTTGAAAAAAAATAGTGACTTATTTGGGAGTTTAGTTCAGATTATTCCCTTATAGTTCTTGCACCCAACTAGCCACAGAGCAGTAACTGAAAATGAAAATTAATCATTATGCATCAACTGTGGATGATTTGAACCCTTAATAATTCATCAAAAGCTCCGTGAAAATCATCAGTGCATGAATGTGGTATCTTTAAGCTTAAGCTTGAGTAGCAATGAGGTCATTAAAAATTAATGACAATGAAAAAATGAAAATAATGAAAATGAATGACATAAGTATTTTCCCATGAAAGCAGGACCTTAGTGGATTTTCGGTGCTTCCTGAGAAGGAATGTTCCATATTCTTATTCAAATGGATATCAAGGCTTTGCAGTTTGGTCACTGCAAGTTTTGGTTGTAATGCTATAAAATAAATAAATAAATACTGCTACCTCCCATTCAGAAAGTAACGTGCCATGCACGGTGTCTCTCTCATGACTTTTGTGTATGGCAGTATCACTATGTCCTGCTATATCTAGGGACTTCATTGTTTTTTAAAAAAAGCCCATAGATGGGCAACAAATAGAACTTTTTATTTGTCAAGAAAAGAATTTAGAAAATATTGGACACAGAACACATCAGACATCAGCTTAGGCTTAATCTAAAAAAAGCCTCAATGGTATTTAAGCCAAGAGTGGAAAAAAAAAAAGCCTGAATGAAGCCAGAAAGGAACATTTCCAAACCATACCTTTCTTCTTAGTTTCAGTCGTAGCCCTCTTTACATCCGTCTTTTTCTTTTCATCTTTTCTCTCTGAAAGAGGAAAGAGAAGCTCAGATGATTAATTTTACAAAGATATAAATATGTGCACACAAACACATAAAATACACAAAATGGCAAAATGCAGCTTGAAACTCAGAGAGTGAATGTGGTGTTAAGGATAAAACTGAAACCAGTATGTACACCAGATAATTACGTAAGTAATTACTCATTCAAGCAATCATGCCCATTAACCTGAGGTAACTAAAAGTTAGTGTGGTGATTCAGTAGCCATTCACCTGTTCTGCTTTTTTTATAAAATCTGACTGACTGCCAGCAAAACTACCACAAAAGGGGTACCTGCAATTAAATGCATAATGCCATGAAAAGCCTGCATATATATGTTTTACACCACTTTTAATGAATTGAAACTTCGAAACTGTAATTACAGGGCTTCTGTTATTCTTGGAGAATTGCAGTTTAAGCATCATCTGTAAAAGAATATGACTTGTTCTTTTAAAAGCATCTGCCTCTATTTTGTCAATTAATTGGATAAGAATAGAAATAGCAATAATGTTTTTGGGTTTTTTTGCAAAAAGCTACAACAATTTAATTACTTATTCTATGAATGTTATTAGTTAGAACATTGAGAGTTCAGTATAGGAAATGAAGAAGCTATAATTCTTATTTTTCCTTCGGGAAATGAGTCCCCATTTTGATGGGAAAGAATACATGAGTACAAGAAAAGGTACTCTGATTTTTTAACTGCTCATCCGCAAAAAGCCACATTTGTTACCTTCTGTTTGCGCTGCATGGCTTTGGATGTTGATGTAGTTAGTGGAAATATAGTTTTGTCTTTGTGATGTTTTGCTGTTATGAATGTGGATAAGAAACCAGGTTTTATTACCATGCAAAATGGTACAAACATAGAACCATAAGCCTTTAAGCAAGGTGTCTTTTCTTTCCTTTAAAAATGAAGGTATAGGAATATTTTCTGCAACCAGCAGATACAAGAGGAAAATATGATATTATCCCGTGCATAAATTAACATGAAGATAAAGAAAAAATGAAGACGCTTACTTTTTACTCCTCTAGCTACCACAACAGACTTTTCTTCTGCATGAAAACATATATGCAAACAGAGATTGAAAACAAAGATTAATTGAAATACTGCACAGCATGCTTACTAAACCAAACCCAAATATATGTACGTTTGATAGAAAAATTGATATTTTCATACAGTACATGAGTTCTGCAGTCTGGTCATGGTGGTTTCATAAGTAACTATTTTGCCTAAGGTGTGGCAATGTATTTATTTACCAATATTCAGGGTCTCCTCAAACCATATTTCTGCTGATTTTCTGACCATAATGTTCAATGTTAAGCTTCATCTTGACGTTTTCTAGTTCTTGTTTTAAACAGGTTTGTTTAATGTATTTACCTTGATATTGTCTTGACAAAATGAACCAGAAAATCCTTGCATGTGTTTTACAGAATGTTTCTCCCAGTGTTCTGTGTGCTTAATTATCCCTGCTGAAATCCTGAAAGTACTGGCCTTGAAGCTACAAATTGCCTTGTGTCATGAGCGTGTTTTCTGATATTCAGGTTTCTTAAGCATATATAGAGCACCAGAGTAATGCTCATCCTCCACAAGCTTGTTTGGAGCTTAATTTTCTTGTAAATGTTAATATTCTTGTTATTGTCTATCTCTAGGGTTCCTAGGAGTCTCTCTGACATGTTGTTCCAGAGGCTCATGCTAGCGACTGTGGCTGCCTTCCTGAAAGTGGAGACTTCAGCCTCAGATTACACACCAGTTGTTACACAGCTTTATTTTTCTGTGCAATGTACAATTCTCCTAATTTCTAAAATATGGTTTAACTTTTTTGCTTACTCTGCCTGATCTAACCGAAACTGTTAAACATACTAAGTCTACCAGTTACTGTCAGGAGGAAGCTTCCTTCTGTCTTCCTTCCACTAGCCTTCCCTCCTAGTAACTAGAGACTGAAGTGCTGCTGGCACTTCTGTGATTTCTACTTATTTTTTTTCAGTGCCTCAGTCTTGGTGGAGTAGGTACAGCTCCACACTTCCAGTTTTTATTTCCTTATACTTCTGGTGCTAGGTGATGCACAGGAATAATTCTTAAGCCAAGATCCTTACAAACAAGTTTCCCTTTAACCAGAGAATATTTTTGCCTTTGAATCTATAGCATTTTGCATGCTTCTGTGGCCCAGCTAAGATACATGGAATCTACTCCAAGTTTCATAGCAAGTTTCAGAGCCATATGTGTCTTGAGAGCCATGAGCTGAGAATGACATGACATGAACATGACATGGAGCTTTGAGAAATGGAGCTTTGTATTAATGCTGTACAGGAAGTAGCAGGATTTTTTACAGCAAATAACATAAAGCACAAGGAGACTACATCCCTGGCTGCAGAGTTTTTATTGCCAATTAATTTTTCTTCCATCAAGCTCCCAAACTGCAATATTCAGAGTGTCCAGGGAGCCTAGAGACATGTATATTCGTTATGAATTTTCTTGAGGATGATTACATGGATTACATACAGGTATTAAAGTTATCCCATGAGCACTGCCCTGTGCAAGATGTGCACTCTTGGTCAAGTCTGAGAAAAACAGTCACAGGGTTCCGAATCACATCTTGGCTACATCTAGCCCCGTTGATGCCCTCACAGCTACTACTCACAAAAGTATACGTAAATTAGAACGATGTGCTTGGTAAATAGATATTATGAAAGTGCTATTTCTGATTTCAGGAAGCAATCCCATTTCTTGAATAAATTTATTTCCTTTCAATTCGAGTAGCTCACATTTAGATTGTTGCATATTAAGCGTATATTTAACACCAGCAAAATTGTAATTTCTGAAGCAGTAAATTCAGTGGGTATTCTACAGATTCATACACAGCTAAATTAAGAGGCAGAGCAAATAATTAGATAGGAAATTATGCAAGTCTTTTGCACTGAAAAATATGAACCCCATTTTTTGATTGAAAGTTCTTGGGGTTTTTTTAGTTAGGAACAGTAAAAGGACTACAAATGTTCATGGATCAGCTTCTTAAAGAGGGATCAGTGGCTTACACAAGGAAACACAAGGTTGTTTTGATGATTCAAGGTTGACTGCATTAGGCAATTCAAGTGCAATTGACTATTGAAAGATTAACGTTGTTTTTACTGGGTTTTGATAATGTAGTTAACTGTGCTTTTTTCACCAGGACCGCTAATCCTGAACCACATTTTATGTACAGGGTGTAGGATGTATGTGTACAAAAAGACCTCATCTTCAGAAGTCTGCAATGACTTCATAAGAATAAAATAGGCATATATGCAGATGGCAGAGTATGAGATGACAGTCAGTCAGCAAGACAAGCAGTGGACTTTGCATTTAGTTATTTTTTCTGTAGGCTTTATGCAGAAGTGGAACTTAACATAGTACAGGGAGCAATCCAGTGTGCATGAGAAGTGTGTGAATAACAGTGAATGGGAAATTCAGCTGATTTTTTTTTTCTGGGAGTGAAAAAAGCATAGAATAGTTTAATTGGAAAGTGACTGGAGCAAAGAGAACAGCCCTAAAGAAAAAAACTCCTGAGATGGAATTATTTATTTTTGAATAAGGGGTGAGAGACTGATAATATCAGTGGAAAACCAAGTAAGATTCGACAGAGACCAAGAAAGAAGTGTTTCAATCTGAATTGCCTTTATCATCCTTGACAATGTCTTTATGTTATGTTCATGGGATGTCAACTAATTCTTGGACAAGAGGAGGAGGGGAGATAACACAAACCTGCTAGTAACACAGCACTTGAAGACAGGCCTGGTAAAACCAGTGTGCTACTGTGCTGAGTGGAATCTAAATTTAGGGATGCACATGATTTACTGGGCATAGTGCCATGGGAATGCTGCCTGAGAACTGGAAGAGAAAGGCGCTCTAAGAGTTTCTTTTCCATATCGTTCCAGATGCTCCATGTGTTTAGAGAAACTGACTCTGGAAGGAACTGTCAACTCATATGATCCCCTCTGAGAGACCAAGGTAAGGAGGGCGGCAAAATAAAGCTACCTGTATCTTCTTATGGAGAGGCATGCATATAACAAACACTTGCTAGTAGAACTGAATGACAGAAGTTAGGAGATGTTTCGTTTCAGATAAGCTTTCTAAAGTTCAGATACTTAACAAGGTTTATCTGCATTTATCTAAAACCCTTTGAAAGGAAATCTCAAAAGAATAGTTCTTGTGAGAGACTTTGGATATTGTCTGGCTTTGTGAAATACTACAAGAGCTTTGCTTGCCTCCTGATTTTGGTCCTGGCAGAAATGAGGAGTGTCAGAGATATGTGTATACTCACTTACATACAAAACAGAACAAAACAATCATTTTTTTGAGAAACTATAATTCAGACTGAATACAATAACTTCATTTCAAGTAAAACTTAACTTCATTTTTCTGCAAGCATCTCTGTACACCTTAAGCTGTCACTGGAATAATTTCAAAAGACCATTAAAAAAAAAAAAGTTGTATTTTTAAAATTGTATTTCCTTGTTAATTTTGAAGAGATTATGGTTGTTCTCCCTTTGTTTTCATTGATGACTGAAATCATGACTTTGCATGTTGTTTAAGATGGAGACTAACAATGACTGGACAGTTGCACTTCTGATTCTAAACAATTTCACACACATTCAAACAGTGAGGTCGCTTTAGGTTTACAAAATTTTTTAAGGAAATAAAAAAAACAAACCAAACCAAACCAAACCAACCAAGCGAAAAAAGAAACCCAAAAAACCCCAAAGAAATATTTCTGCTTAGTTGGGAATATAATGGAAACTCATACTTTTAAAATTAAATCTTAATTTCAAGTAAAAATTTACCTCAGGTCTCTCTCTGAAAAAAAACACAAACTCTATCTGGGTAAGAGTGTCCTTGTTGGTCCAGTTATTTTCTCTATGAGAAAAAGTCCTGTCTTGTCTCAGCCAAAATACTGTAAGGTCAAGAATGATCAAAGTAGCCTAAATGGTATACGTCGAAAGTTCTTAGAATTGCTTCTTTTCACAGACAAACACATATAGGTGCACATGCACACAGGGGCACTCTCACATACTCTCTGTAGCTCATGTGCAAATGCTTAGACCAAAATTAAGTGCATTTTTTAAAAACTCTCTTTAAACCGCACCATTTAGTTTCAGCAGAGTAATGCAATACAATTTGTTCTCATACTGAGCAGGTGAAAGACTACGTGGCACACAGGTCATTGGAAGTATAGGCCACCCTGAAGTCCTAGGCAATTTCTCCAGCCTGATTTTACTTTTTGAAACTGCTTCACTGTTTTCACATCCCACTCTGAAACCCTATTTGGTGGCTTTAAAGATTGCTTACGGAGGTATTTTTGAGATCTGCAGAAAGCATGTATTAGCAATCTTGCACTTGAAATGGCTAATGCTTACATGTGACCCACATAAGTGCTCCTTATTTCTTCCTGTAGTGATTATAGATTCCCTCTTCATGGCTGTTGAGTTAAGCACCAAAACTGTTTGTTAATAGCATAGGGCCATATGTTGCCCTCCCTAAACAACACAGTAGGGATCAAAGGAGTACAAATACCAGTATAATGAAGCTGGAGTATGTATGCCAAGGGAAAAAAGGGATTGCATACCAACTTCCATGACAAGAAAAGCAATAGAAAATCCATTGGAAAATAGACAATGGCAAATATGATTATGATGAAGAATTAAATTCCCAGGGGAACCCTGACTTCTCATGCTACACCCTTCACTGGCAAGAGCCAAACCAACACATCTTAGACAGCAGGGTTAGCCTTCTTTCCTCTGTGACTGACATTCGGACAAAGCAACACAAATCGACGGTAGCACCAATTGTGTTACCGGTGCTAGGAAGGGTTTGGATGGTGCTTTTGATGAGCATGCTTTTGAGCAAGAATGTCTGAGTTTTAGAAAAATGGGGTGAGTAGGCTATGCAGGACATCTTCTGCAAAGATATCTTTTTTCTTTCTGAAGAAACATGGAATGTCTACTTTTGAAAGCCCAGAGAACCTTAATCTAAGTCACTATTTCCCATTTGCAAGTGCAACATACGCAAAATATTATTGCTTTTCTGTAATACTTAAACCATTTTAAAAAATTAAAGTAATCTTTGGAGTTATTTGGTTTTGTTTTATTGAGAAGATTTTGGTGGATATGTATTTTTAAATGTATAATAATGTTCTAAAATAGATCATTATTAATAATAATGAGAAGACATAGTAATATGTCTAATCAAAATATTAATATCTTAATACATATTTTTTTTCCCAATGTCTGTTTAATTTTTTTCCTGTCTTATGCTAGAATAAAAGTAGTACAGAAGAGCCTTGTGTCATTAAGTAAAATGTCAAGGGCTTTCTGAAACAGTGAAGATTTAGGCTTTTTTCATCATAGCTATATCATTAGAGTTCACTGCCTAAATGACTAATCTAAATAATGAAATAACTCACTTTGAAACCTTGTGCAGTTCATTTCAAGGGTTTTGCTGTATTCAGTACAGACTCATGGATATGTAGGGCCCATATTTCTCAAACACCGCTTGTTTTTATGCTGTAGATACAGTACCCTGTTAAAGCTGCCTTAATTGTTTCTTCAAACTAGGTTAAAGCTTAGCCCATAACACTGTGATATTTCTGACAAAAATATTTTTCTTAATTATTTTTGTTCTCCCCTGAATTTAAATTTTTTGGAAAATGATTTTTCATTTGCAAATCATGTCAGTGTTATTAAAAATGTTCTAGATTTGGATAAAACATCAAAATTCTGCACTTTTAAAAGGTTTCCACTGTATCTTGAATCACAGTCTCTAGAAGTTTTTTTCTTTATGGGTTATTGATTTTATAATACAAAGGCTTTTTTCTTTAGAAAAGTCTGTGTATGGAAGAGAAGGTGGTCATTGACAGATTGTACAGAGTCAGAATGATTTGTGCAAGATTTTTACACTTCTATACATCAAGGGAGCTTTGTCAAAATTTGTATTGACTCCAGTAATTTTCAGTACTCTTGGTAATATCCTCTAATGTTATATTCATGAACTGAGGATTAGACTAGAAATTCTTAAGATTGTCATATAGTGTACATTCCATACAACAACAAAGATACAGATTTCTATTTCAATGCCAATTTAGCCTCCACAGGAGTTTTGGAGGAAGTTAAACATATTTCACAGGAACTCATTTTACTGAATTCTTCAAAATCTCTAATTAGAGAATCCAAACAGTGATCTAGAAAAAATGCTTTTTTTTTTTTCTTCAGAGATCCTCTGAAAGCATTATAGAAATTTAAAATTTTTCTTTTTGACCTCATTTAACACCACAAATACAAGCAAGATGGCAAAGGACAGCCAGTATACATCAAGCAAAGGAAGGAAAAATTTCAGAGCCCATCACTATTTATTAACAGATCAGAATGGTTATATTGATGACTATTCTGTGATAAGTACTCTCCCACTCAAACCTACCAGCACAGATTTCTAGGACAATATAACCTGGAAAATTATACTCAGATCAGATGCTGTTCCAAGGTGGGGTTTTTTTTTTGTCTTGTTGGGTTTTTTTTGTTGTTTGTTTGTTTGTTTGTGATATAATGCTCTTCGAAGTGGAATAAAGCATTGTCTGTTTGAGATCATATGTGATATGTGTTAAGATGCCTACCACTAAGAGAAGCATTTTGATACAGGCTTTCTGCAAAGGTATTGTGATCTTGTGAGAAACAAAGACATGGTATTCTAGAACAATTAACATGAATCCTTACCAATAATTAATAAGCCCCTGAGCTTAGTTTCAACATTTTTTGTCTCACTGCAGTCTTCTTGAGAGATTACACTGCCATGTCAGAGAGCATAACATGGGAGGGCTATCAGAAAGAAGAGTCCTTCTCAGGTGAATGGGGAAATGGAGGAAGCTAAAAGCTATATGAGCTGAGCAAAATGTCAAGACCTGAGAGAGATATTCGCAGAGAATCAGTGTACACTGCAGAGCAGTTTTAGGTTGCCAGTGATAAGAAAACACAAGAAAGCTCAAGTTAGAAGAGGTGATGAAGACTATGGTCAAGGAAAGAAGCATATTAAAGTCAAAGTTCAGGTAGGCATGGACAGCAGATCTGTTCAAATCACAGACAGCCCCAGTGTCCTCCCTAAATAGCTTCATTAGAGTGTCAGCCAAGCTGAGAGTGCTGCTTCCAAGTCCTCGTGAAAGTTCCAGAAAAAGATAAGATAAAGAATTTAAAATCAGTTATTTTACTTCATGGTTTGCCAAAAAAGGTTTTCAAATTGGAACAGAAGTAAAAGCTATGTAACAATGTCTTTCTCTTCACAAATTCCATTTCCCTCTTTCTTTTATTTGTTGTTACAGGATCTTTTGTTTTATTTTGTTATTTTCTTCTGTGGGTGACCTGAAACTTCAAACTCTTAATTGAATTTTGAGTGGAAGATCACAAGACAGCAGTGATTTTAGAAAGAGCAAAACCACCATGAAATAAGAGAGGAATGATCTGTTCTTTTCCCTTCTTACCAGATGAGTACAAAGCATTTTGTTTTCAAAAATATATGAAAGATCAATTCACATGCACACCCTTCAATATAATTTGTTGCATACTACTAGAATATAGTGCACAAATTGGCGTTTTTTTACACAGTCTCCCCTTTTCCAAAAGATTTACTGGGGAATTAAAGGAAGACAAAATTATAATGACAAGAAGAGAAAAGCCGAGATTTAATAAATCAATATGCTGTTTTTCTAAGACCTCATGAATGCAACATTTAGAATACAGAAATATAGAGCATAGTTTCTACTGGGCACTGTATGCCATCCAGGAAAAGCTTTCTATTTGAAAGCATCAAATAATCAAGAAATGTTGGAAACATCTAGCAGATATATTGCCAGTATTTTCACCTCATCAGAAATCAAGGATGGTCCAAGAAGCAAGCAGTGGCAAAATAGGGCAATAGGGAAAACATCTCAAGCTAGAAAAAGAGTAGAACCTTTTCAGTCTTTACCAGCTACATGATTTCATATCTAGTGTCTGAATATCAGTGAGTTGGAAAGCCTAGTGTCTAAATAGATCGGTTTAATAAATATTCTGTGTGACAACCATTCTGTTTTTTCCTATGGTTTTACATTTTTCAGAGCTGGTCGCTTCTGTCAAGCACTGGGCTAGTCCTTTAATGTTCTATAAAGTACATTTCTCAATTAACAAATACTTGTAATTGTTCCCTATTGTGAGAAATTATACTACCTTCAACCAGATTTATGATAAGAAGAATCTTTCCTTTCAATCTGTCTTTTCACCTGATCAGTGATATTTTAGTGATGTATCAGTGATATAGGTATGTAAGCATTAAAAAGTCACACACAGATGTTTCTTCAGCTATTTCAGAGATTTGAATTCCCCTGCCTAGTCCTCTTTTTCCGTTCTGACTTTGTGCCAAGTATTTCCATAAGTTACTTAATTATTTTCCCCAAGGTTGAGATAAAGCTTCACAGTTTAGGATTCCTTTAGGGTATTTTCTCATATGTGGAAACCACAGAATAGCACAATATAACAGCTTTTCACAGCAGCATTTTTGTAAGTAGTTCTTCATCAGTTTCTCCAAAACTCTTGCATGAACAGTATCGTGTATTGTTGAATCCTAGTGACTGGCCTTGAGCTTTAAAGTGAATTAAGTTGTATGATTCTGAGCAGATAATCTGGCCCGCAATTTTTTTGCCAAATGGGTGTCTAATTTACATTCACAATTACCTCAATTGCATGCATAAATGAGCTAATGAAACACACAAATGTGTAACTGGTCATAAATAGTGATTTGCATGTGCAACTGCAGTAATTGCATGCTGCTCATAATTTTGAAAATCAAGAACTTAATGTTAATTTGATGCTAGTTCATGTTGTATAACAGTTATATTTAAAGATTAAGTTTATCACTCAGCAAATGCAGCAGTCTTCTTCTATTATGTCTCTTTTCCACTATGGTTAATTGGTGGATAACAGCGTTTAACATTGCAGGGACTTCTTCTTGCTGATAAGCAGGGATCAAATATTTCCCTAAATCAAGCAGGACTGCAAATCTATTTATATACTATATTGTGTTGCAATACCCACAGTTTTTTACTCTTCTAAACAGTGTGTTTAGAAAGAAATACTTATTTGATGCAAAAGAGATTTTGGGGAAAGAGATAATAAGCCACATTATGGAAATATCTAATTTAACTCTTTGTTTTAGTGAGAGGTTCTGCCAAAATCTAACTTGTTTTCTGTTTCCAAATGCAGGCAAATCTTGTAGCTCTTGTTATGTATTCTGCTGCCATCCCATCTGTTTTTCTCTCCGACTGCAATTGCTTTCTGGATAACACAGAACTAGGACTTCTATGAGAGAGATTAGCAAGTGCCATGGTGTGACTGAATGTCTCTAAAGTATTACAGAAAAACTGCTATATAATTACATGAAAAGACTCACGTATTTTGTGCTATTAAATTGTATGGTTTAGAGACCACGAATGTATATTACAGTAGCAGTGCTAAGTCATTGGACATAGTCCATTTTTAAATTAAAATGCATGTTTCGAACATTTTACTCATATTAGTAGAGAGTAAACAATATAATTCTATTGTAAGGATTATGTTTTATTCTTCTGAAGGTAAGATCTGACTGTATGTTTCTTTCTGTGGTTTAACAATAGGAATAAGGTCAATAAATGCAGAGCCAGAAATTTGCTCATTATTGCAGAAAATACACAGAAATATTACCGAATAACAATAGCTGAAAGAGTAATCCAAAATATATTAAGAGGATAATGTTGATTATGTATACAATTAGATGGCATCTTATGGCTGAAAACCATCCACAGCATCTTGCAGATTAAGCCTCAATCCTGAAATCTATTTCACTCAGGAAATCCCACGAGCCATCTGTGGGACTACTATAAGGGATGTAAGGTCTTGTCATGCAATTACAATAGTGCCATTCATGTCCCAGGCCTAATAAGCTGATCAGTTTTGTAATATAGATTATATTTATAAACAAAATCAATTAAACAGAGAGTCAAGTTAATGACCAAAAGCCAATAAAGGAGAAAAAACCTCAAACTTGCCTTCAATAGTTGCTGGTTTCTTTCTTGGACTATGTTCTAGAAGAAGACGAGGTGGTAACATTTCCTTATGTCCTGCACATGAGTATACAGGTTAGGAAGCATAGAAAATGTATTCACTAACAGGCTGAGCAGATTTACTGGGAGGCTGAGCTCCCTTCAGAATTGTTCATGTTTAAGGTATTACTCTGGGCATAAAAGGTACTATTTTCCAGACAACAGTGGGAGGAAATTTATTTCTCAACAAATAAAGGAATTTATATTGAAGATACATTTTAAATTAGTGAAGCCCAAGTGAATCAAACATATGCTGAAACGCTTACAGTTCTATTTTTCTTCATTAGGCTAAAAAACTCTGAAGAATAATTCTGTAATAATAAGGTTACATATTCATGATGCCTCTTCTACAGTAAAAGCTTATTTTCTTCTGTCAAACAAATGATCTTCAGTTGTTCCCTCAAGTACACTTATTATGAACTTCTTGAAACACCAGTAAAAAATACTATGTTTCTCATCCTTAAGGATTATTCTTAATTAGCCAGTACCAACCAGGGCATGCACTGTAAACACTGATGAGGTTCTGATTCCAGCTGCTGACTGAAATACCTCTTCGCTCTTAGAGCACTGAACTGTACTCTCTCTCATTGTATTGAACTAGGACTTGCTGTACTGTCTTAGCCTATGTGCAGACACCATGCTTTATCCAAAATACATTTCACTTCATTTCATCAAAGATTCACAAACAGATCTATCACACTCATATTATGTATGCTTATTTTCTGGCTTATAACACCTGTTTTCAGTCTCATTCCCTTTTAATTTCTTTCTTTGACATTTATGTTCAGTAGCTATTATATCATTGTCATTTTGAAAACACAATTTGTTGTGACCTGTGAAATAAATTTAAGTAGTTAAATATAGCATTTATTCATATGCACCAGAATTCATTCACTGCGCCAGAGTCCCCATGCAACAAGGCTGTTAAATCTCAACTCCAGCTCAACATCGCAAACTCAAAGCCATTCCTCATGCTTGGTGATAGACTCCAAAGAGAAATTAAGACCTTAATGAGCCTTGGAAACTGAAGTATCATACTTACTCCTCTCGTTTTACAATGGTATGTGTACTCATGTGGAATGCATTAAAAAAACAGCATCTTGAAGACAACAGTGGGATTTGAGCACCATGGTCTTAATGTTATTGCATCTCATTAGCATGTGTATGATTGCAGGCAAATAATTTGTAAGCATGTAGTTTAGTTCATCCAGTAATTTATATGAAATATCACACACAGAGCCGCTCAAACTTGGCTCATGTGCCTGAGCCAGTGATGAAATGCTGACACATTGACAAAATCAATACATTGAAGGTTCTGTGCAGCAAATGGTAAAAATCTAGTTTTACACATATTTCCTGCCTTGGCAATAAACACAAGTGGATATTTACCAATCTCATCACAGGATGATTCTAGCCTTAAAATAAATGGTAGGCAAAATTCAGGAATCCAGATATCTAGCCACATTTTTCCAAGCATTTTATATCTTAAAAAAAAATCTAAAAATTGCAAACTGAGCTAACAAGTTGCTGAATGGGTCAGAGCAATCTCAGGCACAGCTACAGGTTGGGCAGAGGAGAGATTCAGAGCAGCCCTGCAGAGAAGGACTTGGGGGTGCTGGTCAATGAAATAATGACTATGAGCTGGCTTCAGTGTGCGCTTGCAGCCCAGAAAGCCAACCATATCTTGGGCTGCATCAAAAGGAGTGTGACCTGCAGGTCAAAGGAGGTGATCCTGCCCCTCTACTCTGTTCTCGTGAGACCTCACTTGGAGTATTGTGTACAGTTCTGCTGTCCTCAACATAAAAAGGACATGGATCTGTTGGAACAAGTCCAGAGGAGGGCAACGAGGGTGATCAGGAGACTGCAGCACCTCCCGTATGAAGATAGGATGAGAAAGTTGGGGCTGTTCAGCCTGGAGACCTCATAGCAGCCTTCCAGTATCTGAAGGGGGCTTACAAGGATGTGGGAGGGACTCTTCATGAGTGACTGTAGTGAGAGGACAAGGGGTAACGGGTTCAGACTTAAACAGGGGAAGTTTAGATTGGATATGAGGAAGAAATTCTTTACTGTAAGGGTGGTGAGGCACTGGAATGGGCTGACTAAGGAAGTTGTGAATGCTCCATCGCTGGCGGTGTTCAAGGTCAGGTTGGACAGAGCCTTGGGTGGCATGGTTTAGTGTGCGGTGTCCCTGCCCCTGGCAAGGGGGTTGTAACTAGATGATGTTAAGGTCCTTTCTAACTTACTGTTTTATGTGAAATATGGTAAAGGGCAGGGGCTCAGGAGGTTGAATAGATCAGTAATGAAGAAAGATAGTCAATAATTTGGACTGCAGTGTGGCACGTACTGTGTGGGGCAAGGATCTAACACCTCTAGGTCAAAGTATAGGCTGGCCCCATTATCTTCTGTTCTTTGCTGGAGCAGTAATTTTCTAATGATTGCACCAGTGTTAGTTAGTATAATGCCAGTGAATTACCACTCACTGCTAATGACTTGTCAAGTTCTATTTTATAATTTTACAAGTTTTAAGCAAATACTTTATTTCATGCAAATTAACCACATGATCCAATATGAGAGTGCTTTAAGCACCAAAAGCTTAAGCTTCACGGATCAAAAACTTTCCCTTAGGCCAGAATGTTTGTTCTGAGCAGGTTCCCATCTACTCTGATAAAAGGCTTCTTTAATGTTTCCGTGTGTTATTAAATGTCTCTCAATTCACTTTGAAGGGAATGCAAAGGACAGTAGCTGAATAAATATTTTATCCATTCTTTTGATGAAATATGTTAGAGGATATCCTAAGTCAAATTTCTTTTCTCTTCCTTTTTTTCTTCCCTGTAAGTTATAAAGCAGAAGTGGTTTTCTGCAGTACAGAGAATTCATAAATAGAAATGAGGAACTGGCCTCAGTAGATCAGACCATTAGGATTAGTGGTGACTACTATTTTGACTCCAGCAGTGGCCAGTCGGACACATATCCATGATGTAAATGAGAAGAAGGCAGGATATTTTCAGTGATCCCAGTGGACAATCAGATTAGTCCATGAATCATGAGAAGTCATTATCCAGATTACCACTATTATTATTGGACATACAGTTACCCTGCTGCTTTAAAAATGCAGCTACAGAAGAGCACTGAAATTTAGTGCCTGCTTATTTATTTGCTTCTCATTTCAAATGTAAAATTTAGTTTTCTACTATGAGATAAGATGAAAAGGTTAATTTGATTTGATTTTTTTTTAATTAGGTTTGATTTCTCCAAAAGACATAATTGCAAACACAAATGTGTGCATGTATTTCTATGCCCAATCTGTCCATGTAGTTGTGCTACAATATTTTTATGCCTAATCTGTCTATGTAGTTGTTTTACAGATACCTCCTTCATAGATGATATTGTGAACAGCTATCTGACAACAAATTACAGCCAATGGAAACCAAAATAGTGAAATGTTTTGACTTTAAGCCGATGGGAATGTGCTCACCAGGAGAGAAAGTGTCATGTTAACACATGAGCAGCTTCCTCTACTCCCTGAAAGGAAGGAAATATGTTGCGCAGATGAATAGAAGGTTTAAGTCACTAGATGGTGACATGAATACTTCATTGAAAATAGGCTACAGTCCTCAAGGTCTGTGAAACTTCTGCCATCAGTGTTTATTAAATTACTCGAGATATCATGAAGAATTTAGTTCTGACTTTTTAATGAATATTTTAGATTTTATATTACATGATAAAGAATACAAGACAAACTTAATTACCTTACTTTTATCAATCTAGGAAGTGTATTTTTTCATGTGTCAAAAATGTCATATCCGAGCACTGAGGATAAATTGATTTCTTATGATAACAGCAAATCATGTGGGTTTTCTTTCTTCTCTGATCTGCCCAGTTCAATTTGTCTGCAGCAAACTTCACTGTCATAGATAGTGTCCAAATTTATCTTTCTAAATCAAAAGGTCATGGGATAAAAGAAAACACTCCCGAAGTTGCTCTAAATCATTGTTATTATTGTACAACTAAAGGTATTGTAGACAGCTGAATTTTCCAATTTGATACTGGGAGAAATAATGCCACCACAGAAAGCAATAGGTGGAAGCACATATGATTCCTATGATTGTGTACTTTCTTATATCTATATACCAGTTATCTGAACAGCAGGAATCCTATAATCAAAGAGTACTAGTACTTTGTTCCAGTGTCTCTCAAATAGTGCAACAAAGTGTCTTCAGATAAATCTTATTCTGTCCAGATGTGACACCTTTCCATAATGATAGTAGAAATAATTGAAATAAAGTAAGTGTGCTCTTTGTAGAGTCATTTGTTACAAAAAGTAAATTAAAATCAAATGTTTCATGAGCCTTGGAACAAGACATTGATCAGCACAATGAGGTAAGACTGCCAAATACGCTTTTAGGGGATTGAAATCTTAATGGAGTCTCACCATTCCATTCAGGCTTCCAGTTCTGACATGTAAGTTGCTTGAAGTAAAAGATGACCCTCTCTTGTTGTCAGTCTCTGCTCTTCAGACATTAGACTGTCACTATTCTGAGGAATGATTTCTCCATTTAATGCTTCTGCATAAAAACTATGAGCAAACTGGTTTTTTGTTAGGAAAGAACAGGTGAAGATCAAGAGGTAAGATTGTGTAACTGTTTTGAACAATGAAATGCTCATTTTGGGTAAGGAATAAATTAGGCAGGCAAGAGAGTTATGGGTAAAACTATTAGCGGGTTTTTGATTTATTTTTTTTTCTGTTTTAACCTACAGCTGATGCTACTGGTCTCAACCAGAAACGTGTGTAATGTATCTTAGCTGCTTAACAGAGCTGAGCAGTTAAACCCATTTTAAACAATATATCTGTTGAGAATTCCTTCCCAGAAATTTTTACCACAAAATCCTTCTTTTGCTCAGCCCATATCTTGTGAAAGGTGTTCAGATTTTTGTGTTCAGAAAATCGAAGCCATTAAGGAGTTAAAAGGTAGGTTTTAACAGTTTTATCATTACACATAAGTAAAAAGTCACACAGCCTTTCTTGACATTAAAAGAAAATTGAATTGAAAATGGAATTGAATTGACTCCACTTCCTCCCATTATTTGTCACATGCGTTTAGAAGGTAAAAATCATCCTACATGTTATGTTTAGAAATATTGAAGGACGGATCTCAAAGAACTAAATCCTAGGACAGTGAAAATGTTGGGTTATTGTGTGGAAATGATGGGTTATTATAGTTATTCATACTAGAGTGCAAAACGACTGTAAAAGCAGCTTATAAAATGAAAAGACATACTCAGCCTTCCTCTGTCTCCCCAGATAACCTTAATAAATTGGTATCATATGCAGTGACACCTAACATAATTAATATGAATAGCAGGAGCTGGTATAGATACATATTTTTCACAGTATGAAGTATCCACAAGAAAATAATTGAAACAGAGAGAAAAAAAACTGCAATTAAATACTTGCTGCTAATAATTAAAGAGAATGGAGGGGACTGGTAAGCTGTTATGATGAAAGGCAATAGACACTGCATATGCCATGGGATCACTGCTCAGTAATTGATGATTTATTTGTATCTGGTTTATCTGTAAATGGTATCGTTTCAACTGCCATTAGTCCAGCTACAGCTCAGAAACATTCAGCGCTAAAGTCAGAAAAGCTACTAGACATTACTTCCAGAACACTAAAACTTTACTTTGTCTTCAAGAAAGAGTGCATATTGCAGGTCTTACTAAACAAAAACAGCCTAGCATTGATAAAATCAAATTACAGATACTATAATCTCTTTATTTGTAGGTAATGGTTATGTTTAATATAGAAATCACTGGAAGTCCAGTGGAATCCAAATAGCTGTGACTACAAGCTAAGAAGTTTTTCACCTCTCTGAATCTTCTTGCTAGAATAAGAGAAACAAGAAGTCAATGATTATGTTACCTATCTTGTCTGCACTTGATAATCGCTTAAGAGAGTGAGTCAATCACAATTTTTCTGAAGTTAGAATTTCAATAATGCAGCTTGAAGTTAAAGGGAAGAGAACCAAGAGATTTTATTGGATCAAACATCAGGAGTAGAGCCCAAAAATAGAGAGGTGTTGGCTACTAAATCCTGTTTCTCACACCCACTGAAATCAATGACAGCTAAGTATTAGGTTGGTGTTAAGAATCTAATACTTTTGAAGGTTAGGCTCTGTGTAATTAAGAAACTCACAGAGCTTTCTCTTTCTTCTAAAAGTGCTGCCTCTGGAATATTTTGGGGAATTACATGATTTTGACATAGGTACAATAAAAAAATAAATACTGAAATTAGAGGCTAAAATTTACACCCTTTAAAAACTATGGTGATGTTAGGTTTGATGCAGTACTCTTCAGCAGCTGTCATTTCTCGAGCAAGACGGAATACATGGCCTGAACTATTTTCAGCCTGGAGCAATTTCAACTAAAGCTGCTGGTTTTGTGTAAAGGTTAGGAAGAATACTGGAACAAAAAAATGGTAATAGTTGAGATAATGATTACTTTAACCACATTTTGTAACTTCTGATTGTTTCTTCCTTTTCTTTCTCCCAGGAAAGATCCTATATCCTATAAAGAGGTTATTTTTAGGACAGAGTCACAGGACTCACTGTCATGAGTTCCAGCCCTTGTGATCAAGGCCTCCTCTATGATTTTTGGAAAACTGCCTTAACTTACCATGCCTTTCTATTCCACCTAAAAATAAATCCTATAGCAATGCTGTTATTGCTATTCATACTTTTCAGGGTGACACTGCTGATTTCTTGGCTAAGCCAGCAGCTGTTAATGATAATACCATTTGAATTCTTAGAGAAAACTTGTCATTTCAAGTCTTCATTGAAGAAAAATCCTTGCTTACATGTTTGTAGCATACTTCTTGAATGTATGTAGCCTCTTTCTCAACCAAACATGTGAAAGTTAACTTTTCGATAGTTAAATCTAGATAAGCCACCAGAGGGATCCATTTACAGTCAATGGAGAGAAAGTGGTACCTTCAAAGGGTGATTCATCTTTTCTAACTTAGGCATCTTTTTTAGGTTGAAATTGTCCTCTGTGGACCACCATTTCATACCATTGGTTATAAAGACAACTAAAAGTTAAAGCTTAGCAATTAACTTCTGGGTATTTAAGTGAGGTGCAATTTATTGCAAACATCTCATTTTACAGTTCTATGTAAAGGCGACACTACATATGCCACCAAAATATTCCAGGACTAAAATCGGGAGCTGTGCTAGATTTTCACACTGTAACTACTGCCTAGTAACACAGTGTTCCCCAACACTGCAGCAATTATATGAATGAGTATCACAAAGAGAGAAAGGAATGTGTGGTCAAGCTTAACTAAAAAAAAAAATAAAAAAAATAAAAAGATAACAGCATTGTTTAGGTTTAATGTGTGTTGGCATTGAGCACCTTTTGAACTCTATGTGTTGCTTACTCTGTCAGATAAATACTGAGTTCATTGAAGGACAAAGTGAAACTAGTGGAAAGAAAGCGAAGTACCTGAGGGAAGAAAAATGTTTCCTGATGAAGAAAAGATAAATTAGTCTTGACTTGTTCTAGTTATATGTCAGCAAGTTGCCTGTCTTTTTTAACAAAGCAGATGCATGCTGAAAGTGGATGGCAAAAAAAAGAAGTGCTCAAACAGAGAATGGCATAAGGAACGGACCTGCCACAGCTAACTGTCACAGCGGCTGTGGAGTAGACGCAGAAGGAAGTGGACATAAGCAAGGCAGGGAGAGCACATACTCCTTAGGCCACAGATGAACACTTCTTTGTCCTCTGCATTGCATGCTCTCACAACAGAAGAGGTGAGGAGTTATTGCTAAGTTGGAAATGCTTGATAAAATTTATTTTGTCAAAGCATTTGTAGATCCTGCCTATGCTCTTAGTATCTGTGTGGTATGGTGACCAGGTACCATTTCTGTTGTTAAGACTGATCTACAATTTGCAGCAGAGACAACAGCAAATCTATATTTGGGTAAGGAGAATAACTTCTCTCAGTCCCGCAGTAGAGCTATAAATTTTGTCTTGTTAATGAAAAATTCAACAGAAATCTGGAAGCCTTCTTCATGATGTTTCTTTGTATTCATCAATAAGAGGTGTTTAAAGGCACATTTGCATAGATGTCAGCTATATTCCTGTCAATTAAGGTTGAGAGAAACTCACTGTAAACTCATTGTTAACTTCTCTAAGTTTCACAAGTATATTGTCAAGGTAAGGATTCACTAGGATACCTATAATTTTGAAAAAAAAAAATTGTAGAGGTATATAACCTGGGCTTATACAAGTAGCTGAAAGAGAAGATTACAGATTGTCATGTTTCATCAAAGACGTGTTTGCTTGCAACCCATGAAAGGTTCCTTGTTTCCTGAAATGTTTGGTATTTAAGATGTAATTGGCTGGCTTGGTTAGCCTAGGCAACTCCATGATGGTCTTTATTGTTTCTCAGGCATTGTGTAAGGAGATCAAGCAATTAGCTAAGGTCTTCAGAGACTACTAGGTTGATGGAGTGTTTAAAATATAGATTATGTGGTGCTCAGTGTTACAATATCAAAATCTTTCTACAGGTCAAGCTTGCTCTCCAACATTAGAAAATGACAGAAACAAGAGGTACATATATGTGTATCCATGTAGTTAATCCTAAACTCTTTTTGACTATACTTTTTGCTACAAGATGTTGCTGAGCAGATGTCCCAACCTGTAAAACAAATAAGTCATGCCCTTTAGCAAGTCCCAGTCCCATTTTAGCTAGTTTAGGAACACTTGGAAACTTGGACATTTGAAAGGGAAAGACTGAAGCAGACAGAATATCTATCTAAGTGCTGGAAATGGCTGAAATGTTTTGCCTCAACTAATAGTCTTTACTGGAAGAATGATCTTTATGGACCCTACCAGCTGAAGTTTGGCAGAGCTAGATGTAGGTGACTTCAGTGATAGTCTTTTCATTGCTCATAATATGATCTCAGGTCTATCAACAATTGCACCCCATCCCTTTAAATGACTAATCCTATGTATGCTCCAAAGAGAAATAGTCAGCAAAATCTGCAATATACACAATCGTTGTCGGAGTTCTTCTGCAATATACTAATTTTTAAAACCTAATAAATCTAGGCTTGAAAAGGAGGGCCTTTCTTTTGGGAATTCTGTTTTTGTCCTTACTTGAAGCTATCCAAGCTCTGAAAAAGAAACATATGCTCTTATAGGCTGACATTTGGAATTTCCGGTTTTTAGGTTTCTGGGTTGTTTCCTTGCCAACTATACCTCAAAACTATGGATAAAGGTACTTCTGGCTTAAATAATTTTCTACAAATATTTTTCATATTGAATTAACTTCTGACAATGATATTGAATACTGAAGAAGGGTTGTGTAGCTCTCTAATGTTTCCCATTTATTTACCCACTTGAAATACCATCAGTATTTGTTGTAATAATATCAACTGGGAATCAATTATGACAATGAGTCATGAAATATAATAACTATTTTACAATGTCACTGGTTAAACTTATTTATACCTTTTTAATATGAAACTGATTTTTTTTTATTATTAGCCTTTTTCTCCATTTAATTTTTGCCTTTACTTTCTAAACAACTTACTTTTCAAACCTGAGGTGGTCGAATGTTTTGATGGTCCTCCACAACACAACTAGCTTTTTTCAGACATTGTTAATGAATCTTTTGAGATTACCCTTGTTTTTTAAACTTGAATTTTGAAATATATGAAATAGCTACAATATGAAATAGTAGCAATAACTATCATACAAGTGTGAGGACACTTTTTTAGTCTAATCTCCCTGCTTTCACAGATTATTTTGGTTTATTTCTATTAAAATCAAGGATTTAGACTCATTTACATAAGCAAAATTTTTTGCTTTTCTTTGTATTACATCCTTAGAATGGCTGGTAGTGAACTATCAAAGAAAGAGATCTATTCCTCTCTACAGAAGCAGAATACCACACATTCCCCGGGTAGATGCTTCTGAGAGAGTGAAAGTCTTTTGAAATTTTTTTGGCGAACTTACAATAAAGTGTCATAAGAGTGTTGACAGATGCAGCTTTTTGTGCCAGCATCTGGCTCTGATTCATGGTGGGATGATATATACAAGGAATAATGGGTAGCTGTTTTGACTCTGTGGGATGGTGTCAGGATTTTGTGCTGATAACATCCCCATTAAGAGAATACCATAATTTCAGAGTTTGACCAAATAGACACAGCTTTTTGGATGAGAACAGAGTCATAGACAAGAACTTCATTAAAATGTCATCAGCAGATGTCTTCTTATAGTGTCATATAACTGAAATGTAAAGAAGCAATATTCAGACTCCAAATCACAGCTAAAACTATTGCGGGAATTAGACATTCATAAATTAGTTAGAAAATTCTCAATATTTAAAACTTAATTTTCAGTTTCTCATACATATATTTAAAATTACTCTTCATTACTTCTTTCCTTTCAAACTGTTTGAAAAGTATTCAGAACTCTCCCAGAAGATTACTAGAGGAATAAATGCTTTCATCATTCAATCATCTCCATTTATGTCATTACCAGAAACAAATTTGTCAACAAGTGTTTCATCGTATGAACAAGTTTTTTATAAACTGGTGGACAATTAACTGTCAACTCTGTAGATGCATCCAGATAAGTGTCTGCAAATTTTGGGTTATAGTACTGCCCTCAGAGGGAGGGGACATGCAAGTTCTTTGGTATCATCTTTCCTGTTTAAAATGCAAAACTAGAAGTATCACAGTTGTCAAACTCTTCCTTTAGCATTTCACCAAGACAAATACCTGGTTTGCTTGTTTCCTAGTGTAGGGGAGGGGGCCATGGAGTAGGTAGAATCAGAAAGCATCTCTCCATAGAAAAAAAAAAATCTCTAATGTTCTTTCTCAAACGTGAAAGCCTGTAACTTAGTCCAGTTTTTCATGATGAATTTCTCCAAACAAGAAGCAAATAACATGCTACTTTCTTATTTATTATGGCTGATTTTTCTGTTGCGCTGCATTAAATATATCTCCAGAGAAACTACACTGGTATTAAAGTTGTCTCCATGTAAATGTGATGTAACAAGGTGAAAAGTTGCACCCTGTCATTGAGATATCTGCAACACATACTAGTCTTTAATCAAGTAGGAGTGACACTTAAAAATAGTTCAAGAGTCTAAAGGGCTTTGCTATCTGAATGGCAGAGGGCAAGAATTTAATTCCAGTGCTACAGCCCACCCACAGCAAATTCAGACATTTTTACTGCCAAAATTAGGCACTTAGTGCTCTCGGGTTTTTTCTCAGTAATATACTCCACCATCTTGCAAAATTGATGTACTTTCATAGCAGTATCTCCATAACTATTTTTGGACATTAAAAGGCAAGTATCATATTGACAATGTCTTGGAATTCTCCTGCCACATTGTGTTATAACAGAAATTCCTTCACTTTTTGCTAAGTACTTTTTGACAGTGGAAAAGAAGTGACAAATCTTGGAAAAACATTGTACACATGAAAGATATTCAATCTGCCACTTCTTTCAGGACCAAGTAGGCTATCAGGTTCCCTAAGGATTCTTGCCACGTTTTGCCTGAATCTGTTAACTATGTTTGCCATTTTTTTATTATTATTATTTTTTATGAGTATATGTGCAAAGAGTGGCTTTAATGATTTCTAACTGGCAAGGTGAGATGACTGGTTTACCTTATAGGATTCACTCTTGCCATTTAAACATTCCGGAAATCCTGATGAAATTATCCAAGCCAAATATTCTTTTAACAGCATAAGTTTAGCAAAATCTTCTACATCTCTTTGGCTTTTGGTTCCTGGCATGGAAATACGCAGTAAACATAGGATGGTAAATTGATGGAAGGAAATGGTATGGCCACATTCTTTGCAGTGTAGGTATTGCTGGAAACACTTATGTGGTGGGATAAGCTCCATAGGGTAATTGGGTGCTGCAGTGCAAAGATTTTAGATAGGCTAAACGGACAACAATATCACAACTGTGCTCCCACTGTCTTTGTTGTCATTTAGGTAACTGTAAAGATACCATCCAGTAGTGAGTCCAGTGTACTGCAAATTGCAAGTTGTTTAATCAAAACTTGCATGGTAAAACTGTGTACGTAAAATAAACTTCCAAGTGATTGTAATGAAAAAAAAATCTGACCATGAGTACACAGTATCCCCATGGGAAACAAGTATGCCATGTGACAACCAAATGCCCATGAGATGCTTATCACTCTTAATTCAGCAGTACACAGCATGCAAAACCACATGAGGAAGGCATGCAAAAAGACAGACACACAAGAATGCACTTCAGGTTGCTGCAAAATAAAAAAGGCATTTCATTAGAATAGCTCCTTGATCTGCCAGAGTAGCTCAGGAAATGTAAATGCAAAGCAAGCTGGAAAACATTGCGAGGAAAGAGGGGAGAAATGGTAAAACGAGTATGGCGCAGTGGGAACAAAATAGAGGTGATCCAGTTAATTTAGGAAAGCATGTGCTAAGTGCTTAAAGAATGACCAATTTGTGTCCCTGAAAACCATCCACATGGGTGAGGATTTTAAACTCTCCAAGGGCAAAAAAATATTTATGAAAAACAAGTTAAAGATTTCTGCTAAAATAGAACCTTATCTCCTACCAATAAAATAATAATAAAAAAGAATATTAGAAATATTAGGCAGAATAAAATTCAGAAATATAAATTATCAAATACATGAAATAGATTATAGCCATGAAACTAGACAAAATAAAATTAGTGGCCTTCTGTATCAAAAAGGCTATCTTGAACCTCAGATATACCAGTACCAGTAGAAGAACAGAGGTGCCAGTCAGAACAAATGCACCCAGCATCTCTTGAAAAACAAGCTCCCCTTTTCAGGTTCTAAAGTTTTTGAAGTAAAACATGAAAAATTAACCCTGGAAGAAATACATATTAATTCTAAATTTACAGGCAGTCCAAAGTAGGACAAAGCAATTTGGAACAGAATGATTTGTTAGACAGTACTGCCCACTCTCGGATGAGAAGCTTTAGTCTAGGGATAAATAAGATCAGAGAATCAACCCTTTGAAGGAAAGGTGGTTCAGCAGCCCCTCTGAGAAATTGTCACTTATCACATGCATGTTAGACTGAAAGTAAAAAGTATTCTCAAGCTACATACTTCATCAGATAAAATCAGAAAGCAATTTTTTTATACTGTATACTGTAGAGCTCAGGAGGGCTATCTATAAACGTTTCAGTAGAACCCAGGGTAGGTCACTGTTGCAGTCATGATATTCATGAAATGGAGTTCTAGTTTAGCAAAACCTATCTATGCTTATAGCTAAAGCTCCACTGATATCTATTGTAAAGGGCTGAGAACCACAGATGATTTTCTTTTATAAAAAGTAAAATAGAAGTCTTGGAACTTAACTGATATTAATATAATTATTGCAATTTACAGGAGGTCTGCATGAAACTAGTCAGAATCAGGGACAAATGCTGGCCAGAGAAACAAAAAAAACCAAACATCTAGTTCTTCATGAAGCAGCTATGCAAGAATTCTCTCTTCTATGGCTTCCTATGAATTCACTGCATAGAGTTTACATGTATTTCATTCATTTCTTAAAGCTAAGACTACAGTAACATGACAAAACTTTGAGTAAGTGAACAACATTTCAGCCTCATTTGTTAAAATGAATGCAAGAATATTAATACTAGGTTTATAAATCCAAGAAGACAGAAAATTGTGTTTGGTGTAAACAACCTTACAAAAAGCTAATATACCTATGTGAAGGAATTTTCTGTGAGAAAAATGTTGTGGGGTTTGTTTTTTTTTTCTCATTCACAAGTGCAATATTAGGATTGACAGAAATGATTCCTGGTTTCAAAGTGTTCTGGTGTCAGGATGACTGTAATTAAATTCCCTAGCTGAATTACATTCAGATCTCTTTGTTTGGACAATGTAATTTACTATAAAATATATAAACTGATAAAAGGATAAAATATAGCAGATTTTAAAGCTAATTGAATATTATGGTTAATAGACTTAGTATGCTGGTGTTTCCGTCACATCTATCTATTCAAGAAAATTAATTACAGTAATATTTCAGTCCTTGAAGGCCAATGTGAAATGAGCACATTGCCTGAGAAAGGCAGTAAAAAAATACTAACTATGCAGTGTTTGGTGGCAGTCTTCTCAGTGATTTCTATAAAGATCACAGAGCTGGATGTACGTGGCCTTTACCTTTCTTCTCAGAGACATGATCTGGATATTTCAGCATTGCCTTTTATGGCTTGTGGGTTGACTAAAGCTTGTTTTGAAGGCAATGCATTATTTTACCTCCCACACAAATGTATCAGGCTCCACCACAACAGCCATTAACATAATTTAACTTCAGATGCCGGCAAATGTCTTAGGAGGTGAAAAAGCAGTTTCTTTATAGGTGGAGCCACAGGTGGACTTTAGGAGACCCTGAGTTAAGGGGCAGTCCTTTTCATTTTGACCTGCAAATCAGATTATTTAAGCTGCTTTATTAGTTGTTTCTACTTTCTGGGGTCTCATGCTGTCACCCTAGCTGTTCACCTGTAAGATCAGCTGATCACCCAATGACCATTAAGCAATTTTCATCTGTTTAAGCTGTGGTTTCTTAGCACAACTCTGTCATAGTACACTGAAAGGACACAAGGCAAACATTGGGAAGTAAGAGCAGACAGGTGTGCCTTTTATCTTCTGAAATTCAAGTCACTACAGATTTCCCTCTATCTCCCTGCTTCCCTTCATGGTCTTCCCAGTTTCCTTGTAGCTGGAACGGTCAAAACTGAAAAGCAATGTTCTCCAAATCTCTCTTTCCACAGCATGTCTGCCCTATCTTTGGAGACGTCAAACAACCCAGGGAGCTGTCTGAAAAAAGGGCTCTGACAGGTGTCAAAGCTACTTGCAAATGTCAGGAGAACTATGAGAAATCTTGCAGTTCTCCACGCAAGTCTCTGTGTTGTGATTTATTAATGGTACAGCTGTGTAAAGCCAGAGACTGGGTGAATCACATCTGGTTACAGGGAAATATATGTAAAATCAAAGTTTAACTGAGGGTCACTAAGATTTTGCTAACCTTTCTCCCAGTCTGAGCCTAGACCAGTCCCTCTGTTTATAGCTGTCTGTCTTTCAAAGTCCTTGAGGCAATACAACAGTTTGCTCTCTTTTAATAGAATCCCTAATCTCTTCATGTCACTATTTGAGAGCAAGTCATGAAATGTTCTCCCTCTAAAATCCCAAGCTTCATTTTCTCTCAAAAAAAATCTGTGTCTTTCCTCTTCCTGGTTTGGGAGTCTCTGTTTCTCAGGTACATTTTAGGACTTCCCAAATCTGACTGGACCTGAGCATGTGTCCTGGTTTCATCTGGGATAGAGTTTATTTTCTCCCTAGCAGCTGGTGCAGTGCCGTGTTTTGGCTTTAATCTAAGAACAAAGCTGATAACATACCGATGTTTTAGTTGTTGCTCAGTAGTGTTTACCCTGATCAAGGACTTTTCTGTCTCTCATGCTCTGCCGGTGAGGAGGGGCACAAGAAGCTGGGAGGGAGCAGAGAGAGGACACCTGACCCAAACTAGCCAAAGGAGTATTCTATACTACAGCGCATCATGCCCGGTATATAAACTGGGGGGAGTTACCTGGAAGGAAACAATTGCTGCTCAGGGACGGGTTGGGTATTTGTCAGTGGGTGGTGAAATCTGCACTGTGCAGCACTGCAGTCTATTGCTGGTTTTATTTCCTTTCCCCTTTTAGTTTTACATCTTCCTCCTTGCTATTTCCCTTAACAGCAGTAGTCATAGTAGTGTTAGTATTGCATTTTACTTTATTGTAGTTATTAATCTGTTCTTGTCTTAACCCACAGGTTTTATGTTCTTTCAGTTCTCCTCCCCTTCCCACCCAGAGAGGGGGAAAAGGAAAGCTGAGTGAGCAGTTGTGTGGTTAACTTAGTTACTGGCTTGAGTTTGAGTGATGACAGAATGTCAGGAGAGGACCTAAGACACAGGTAGAGATAAGAAAACACATCAACTCAGAAAAGTACCAGTGGAGAGCTTCTTGAGAAAATAACTGACTGAACAAAGCTTGTAAAGCTTAGTTGGTCCTTAAATATTCTACCTTTGTCTCTTTACATAATATCTTTGCTTATCATTTCTACGGTTAGCTCCTCTCTATAGCATGCACTGTTGCACTGGATTTCAGAAGAAAAAGTATCCATTAACTAAGGTAAGGGTAGATTGACTTTATATTGCAAGATGACACATGGTCATCATCAGTAGCTGTAGCTTCTTTTTTTGGCTAAGTATTAAGTGCCTGTGTTAGAACAGAGGAACTTGGAAATGTGGGAAGATAGAAGATAAAGCACAGAAGTGGTGGATCAGCAAAGATATTTTATATACTAAGAACAACAATGGCAGTTCTATTTCTGAAGCATTCTGGGGTTAAAATTTGCTGCTTGCAGAAAAAAAAAATCCAACAAAAAATAAGCTATAAACGAGCTCTTTCCTCTTGCATCTCAGCCAACAAAAGCATGAAATACTAGCAATTTTTATAGCCTGCCATTGACTTTGTTTAACATAACCTTAATTTTAATTCATGCATTGTAGACAGAAAACTAAAAGCTTTAATAATACAGCCATTAGCTCTTATGCTTTATTAAAACCATTTGCACACTCTTTGTTGCACTTGTGAGACCTTTCAACAATACAAAACACACTTTTAATACGTAAAGGAGCAGAAACTCTCAGAGAAACAAAGATATTAGAGCAGAGTTCAATGATGTAGGAAAGTACCTGGATAAAAATCCCCTTGCGCAAACATGTCAATCACATAGCGACAGAATGCATATTGATCTAACAGAGCAAAAGGAAAAAGAAGAGCAATGAAGTAAGCACATTTAAAATGTTGTTTCTATTTAACAGTGAGGTAAAGCTTGGCAGTGCAAAGACACATTTCAGGGATAATTTTACTTAGGTGTTTGGGGTTTTTTTCTGGGCCTTCAATAATTCACATGCTCAGGAAGAGACAATTTATTGTGCAGATCTAATTCAAGCCTCCTAGTCAAAAACTTCAGAACTACCAGTGTCCCAGAGCTACCAACTCTTCTTTGTGGCTGGCACGATGCAGTGCATACCCCAGTGGTGTGCAGCCTCAGCTTTGGCATACATCCTGATCCCATGCACAAGTACTGTGCAAACTGCTGCCTGGTCTCAGGTCCCAAAGAGTTTTTTGTATCCGTAAAGATTCATTTCAAATAGTCGCAGACAGGTTATGGAAAAATTAAATAAATTTTTATATCACAGTGTTTTGTTAATAGTGTTTTAACAGTATAATTGATATATCCATTTAGTGAATGGGGATACAAACGGTACTCTTTGTACTTACACTACTGTAGCAATGAGATTTTCCACAGAATGCTATCATTTCACTACAGAATTATTTTCCAAACACTAATCTTTACAAACATATATGTGTACATGAAATCTGGATATATATATATTTGAAATACACTATTGAGAAATTAAGGCTTTTGAATCTAAATGAAACTCTGATTTCAGATATGTCGATTGACTATTGATTTCTTCTACATATGCAGAGTTGAAGACCTTAAAAAAATTTCTAACATTAAGAATAGTGAAGAAAAGTTACCAGTTGTAACTGAATGAAGAAGAATTGCAATATTATTGCTGGATTCCCTATTTGGCCAGAAAAAAGCCATGTTGCCTGACTGGACTCCAAGGGACATTAACTTTGAAAGTTAATATTGATGACTAAATGCCAACTCTGTTTAGCTAATTACTTCCCAACTGTCCTTGAGCTAGACAGATTCATCTGTTTGTCCTAGACTGCTCTAGCACAGTCCTTAAACTACAGAAGTTACATCTCTTCCTCTTTCCCCCTCCTGTTGCATCTCTCTCCTGTTCACCTACAAAGCCTTCTACTTGCAAACTTCAAAATAAAATTATGCAAACTTTAATTTTTAAAATTTAAAAATTGGCAGCCACAATTAAATTTAAATGCAAAATGATGTTCACAAGTATATAACATTCATTGTATTATTTTCTTTCTCACATAGTTCATGAGAGCATCAGTATTAGTTGGTGAGGCATTTATATGATTGCTGCTTTATAATGTTGACTGCCATAGAAGTCCTTGGGTGTAGAACTTCAGCTTTCAAGGTATGATTTCCAATACAGTTGTAGAAATTAGTTTTACAAGGTCAGCAAATAAGCATTTGTTTCTACTAGTCGATAGGAGCCCATGCAGTGATTTCCTGCGACTGAGGTGGCACAAATGATACTAATCAGGGTTGTAGAATCTGGGACAAAACATTCAGGAGATACAGAAGGTTGTGGCTCTAGACACTGCTTTCAAAACACTTCATGACTATTCGTAAGAGTTTCTACTTTTGTATTTAGGAATTCAAATTTATCGTTCTGGCTGCTTCAAGCTTTGGATTCCATCCTTAAGGAATGGAATTCTAAAGAATTTGGCTGCACTATCTGTACTAAGTCCATGTGCTAATTTTCTGAAAAAAAGTAGTAGCATATGTGTAAGAAAACAAGTATGTACAAATCTATATTCTCAGTAAGCCTGTCTAAAGCCACTACAGTGTTTGCAATGACTTCAGTGAGCTTGCAAATAGGGCCTCAGCAAGTGTTAATAAATAAAATGGACAAATTCATATACTTTAGCCCAGCAAGCAAATGTCAGGACACAATTCTTGCCCACAAAGCTGACTTTTCCTTACCCCTCTTTTGTTAAAACCATCTGCCTTCATCCATGCTCTCCATCGAGAAGAGACCTTGGACCATTTCGGGGGATTGTATAAAAGACTGCTATATGGCATGGGGCAAAACCGTGTCAGGGGACATCAACTGTATAGGCAATCATAGGACAGAGCACAAGCCTGTGGTGGCTCTGTTTAGGTTGTGACATAGACATAAGGTCTAGCAGCTCACACCATTTCAGTAATATTCGCAGAATCACAGAATGGTTAGGGTTGGAAAGGACCTTAAGATCATCTAGTTCCAACTGCCCTGCTGTGGGCAGGGATGCCTCACACTAGACTGTGTTGCCCAAGGCTCTGTCCAGCCTGGCCTTGAAGACTGCAATTGATGGAACATTGACCATTTCCTTGGGCAACCTGTTCCAGTTCCTCACCAACCCCAGAGTAAAGAACTTCCTCCTTATATCTAATCTAAACTTACCCTGTTTAAGTTTAAACCCATTACCCCTTGTCCTATCACTAAAGTCCTTGATGAAGAGTCCCTCTTTGACACCTCTGTAGCCCCCCTTCAGATACTGGAAGGCTGCTATGAGGTTTCCATGCAGCCTTCTCTTCTCCAGGCTGAGCAACCCCACTTTTCTCAGCCTGTCTTTGTATGGGAGGTGCTCCAGCCACCTTATGGTCCTCAGGGCCCTCCTCTGGACTTGTTCCAACAGCTCTATGTTATTTTTATCTTGAGGACACCAGAGCTGTACACAGTACCCCAAGTGGGGTCTCACGAGAGCAGAGTAGAGAGGCAGGATCACCACTTGCTGATCACGCCTGGACTTCCTCTAAGTTTAAACCCATTACACCTTATCCTATCACTACAGTCCCTGATGAAGAACCCCTCTCTGGAGTCTTTGTAGGCCTCCTTCAGATACTCTAACATCGCTATGAAGTCTCCACACATTCTTGAAATATTGAAATAGTCCATTCCTTAAACATACTAATACAGACCAGGGTTAAAATAGAGTGTGGTGTCTGAGTTTGGTTGGGTTTTGGTTTTTTTTGATTGGTTGTTTTGTGCTTTGGTGGTCTCTTTTGTTTGTTTGGATTGGGGTTTTTTGTTTGTTTGTTTGTTTTATTTTTTGTTTGTTTTATTTTTGTTTGTTTATGTTTCTTTAGTATAATTTGAATAAACTTAAAAAAAATAAAAGCTTTAACCTTGATTGCACCTGAGAACAAAGATGTTGTATTAACCTTCTCCTCATAAGATTTCTTTAGTAACTCAACCCCTGAAAACCAGAATTTATTTAAAAAAATATAAAAAGGAAATAAAAAAAAGGACAGGATATTAAACCCTGAATAACAAACCCAGCATTTCTACAGTATATGATATAATAAGGTGCACTATAACATCCCATTGAAGTTCACAGGAATTCTGCTAATCAGCAAAGATTAAAACCTTAGGAATTTTTAATGAATACGATTTTTCAAATGCCTCTTCATGGCTAAAAATTCATTTTAATTTAAACTGCCTTGTTTAAAAGAATATTTAAAACTAGCTGTCACCTTATAACTCTGTAATAGTGGCACAAATATTCATCTGAATACTAATAAATCACATCAAATTTTGTGACTAGATTCTTATTGATAAAAACAGTTTTAGATATTTCTGTCAGTAGACCCCTTTTGATTTACGCTGAGTGATGACCCATCTTTTTTAATTTTAATTCGAGTAGGGAATGATGATACAGGAGGGAAATCATAACAGCTCTTCTGTGACTACTATTATATTTTTTACCTTGCTGCAGAAAAGCTGTCAGAACTTGTTCCCTAAGCAAGGAAAAGTAAGGATTGCAGGTTCACAAAATCTTGGCAAAACTGTATTGACTTCAAAATTATGTCCACCTTGGGTCACAGTGGGACTGAAATGTAGAACTGAGAGTATCCAGCTGGGCAACTGTGGCTTATGGTGAGAAAAGGAAGGACAAAAGTAGAAAAAGCAGCTTTCATTGGAAGGGTGTAGCCCTATCCCTAGTGATAAGGGCAGTTGAAGAGGCTCCTTCCTTTCTCCACTCCACCTTCCAGGGTTCATTGTACAGTCACTGGGGTCACACTCTGAAGCAGACATACAAAGTGGTCTGTTAATATTTGATGTTAAGATGGATAATTTTGCTAGTAGTCATCAGTTAAAGGGGAAATCCCACAAAAAAAACCCAGAACAAAACAACAAAAACAAAACATAAGAAAACCAATAAGCAAAATAACACCACCCATTCTCTGTTGCTGTCTGTAAGCTTGGACACCAACTTGCTTAAAATATTTTGCTGTCAGGGAGTAAAGTGTTTCATCTGCACACCATTGCTTTTCGAGAGCTTTATCCTGAACAGTATGGAGTGGATCCCACCGAGCACTGAAACCCTGTCAGAGCAAACAAAACCTGAAAGAGATTTGTATTTCCCAAAGGGGCTCGACAATTTTCTGAATTTTCTGCTTGGTCACAGGAATCAACATGAAAAATGTTGCTTTGATTCTATGCCTCAAAGGCTCCAATATTTGAAGTAAACCTCCAAATTCACTAGAACACAAATAAAAAAATTACTAGTTCAGCGTACTATGCATGTCAGAACAGGAGCATCTCTCACATTTCTAGAAATGTATAATTTAGGCAACTCCCAAGGTGTTCAGAGCTGATGTTTATGAAATTCTGAGAAAATCTGCCCAGGCAGATTCAGACATTCAGGCAGGGATGGCTGCTTTGGTGTTCAGGCATAACGATTTATTTGTAGTTATCAACTGAAAGGATCAAATAGGTGCATCATGATGCTGAGCTGCCTCTATTAATGTCAGAATAATCCTGTGCTTGCAGTGCAGCAGTTCATACAGACAGCCAGGTCCTGATGCCTTCATTCATATAAAATTGTACCTAAAGCCGTGGAAGTGCCAGAGGAAAATCAGGAGCTAGTCAGTGTAACTTGGGAATGGAAGAAACCAGCCTGGATCTGACAAAGAGGAGCATATAGTTATCATCTCTGACCTTCATGCATGTTGATTCTTTGTTTTATCACTTAATTTCTAGCTTTCACCAGGGTAATGGCATTTCTTTCCTTTTTAGGAGAAATTTGGAAGCCATTCACATCAAATTACATCAGGCAGGTGTATCACTTTGTCATACCTTACCTGACAACATGACAATGCCTCACATAATGTGTTGTAAGACAAATTATTACATTTACTTTCCTCTGTTGCTACTGTCTTTATTGTTATGATAGACATATGCAGATAAAGAAAAAAAACCAAAATTCTCAGCAGGTCATTGGGAAGTCTATATTTTCCAAAATAACTGCTAGAAATACTCTACATAAATGTTACTGACAAATCCATGAAGACTATCTGAGGAGAAATTGGTCCTTGGTAAAGAAGGATTTAAACTAAAATGAATCTTTAGCCATGACAAGCAATTAGAACATTCTGGGTATAGATTAAACTTTTTTTATTCTCAATAATCTCCTCCTAGAAGTGTGAGATTCATCTGGAATTGAAGCAAATTTATACTGCACTTTTGTTTTTCATGGGTGGACTTTGGTCCTTGCCGGCTTTAGCTCCATTCTCTCTGCTTCTTCCCTACTACCTTTTTAAGACCTTCATCTGTTTCCTCCTGGTTTTTTTTACCTTTCTTTTCAGATTTAGTTACAGTCTGAAGAGCTTTCTCCTCCTTAACCTTCGGTTTGGCCTTTATTAGCCCAACTTCTGTTGTTTTAGTCTCTGCCTGCTTGACCTTCTCAGCGATCTTTGCTTCTCTTTTTCCATCCTTCACGTCCTTTTTAACTTTTGATTCCACTTTAGTGCTCTTTACTTTCTTCTCCTCTGCAGGTAATAAAGAAAAAGCTTTCAGTGTCATTCTTCCCTCCCCTTCCCAGAATTCCTTCCCAGCCTCCAGTACTATCCAGTACCACTATTTTATCTTGTGCTTTCACTAATAAGTATTTCTTCATTATTAACAGTCTGCTCAGATCTGATAGAAAGTATAATCCCCCCAAACCAGACAGACTTAGACAGAAATATGAGATGTAAGCATTTTTTTGGTTTTGGTCCTGTAAGAAGTATTTGACAGATACTAAATACAGTCGGCTATGGCAAAATATACAAAATGTTTCTAATGACTTTCTGATAACTTTCATAGTATAAACTAGGGAGGCAAATGTGGTTTATTGAGGAAAAAAAGGCATGTAAGGTACTTCCAGGATAAATCTTAGTAACTTTAGACTTCAGAGATCAGAGCTAAACTGCTGTAAGCTGCAAAAGTAGTTGATTTAAAGTGTGACTATTTGTAATGGTCACTTTTATGCACTGATTCTACTTCTCTGCTGAAGAAATCTTGAGTTCTTGAGTTTCTACACCGATTCCCCAGGCTGAAAGAATAGTTTGAGGCAATCCAATTCATATTGCACCTTGCAGCAGAGTGGAAAGTTTCCAAGGAAAATTGCTAAATTGTAAATACCAGCATTTAAAGCTACACAGAGGTTGGTGAGACCAGGAGTATTCCTTCTGCTCACATGTATCAGAAGCTTTTTCTCATCTGAGACATGGATGTTGAAAATATGTATGTTTCTAGTTTACTTCAGTGGAACATCCAATAATACTTTAAAATGCCACTGAATATGGTTTAAACTAATATTTTTAGAATTATGTTCACAGTCCTGTTTTCTTCATAGCTTTAACTACACAGGCAAAACCTGTATGCCTCAAAATCTGTCTTCTGTAAGGCTCTAGAATTCTAAGTCTATTAAGCCACTGGGCTGACTAGAGCAATTTCATCAATATGTGAACTGAATACTTCTGCCTATTTTAAACCAGAATACAAATATTTATATGAAGGCATTCCTACTTCCAAACAAAGCAGTAGCATGATCTGGAATTGATGGGTAATGAAGAAAGAATTTGCTTAACTAGTTACAGTGAAAATGTACATATCAGATCACTTACAGACAGGCCTACTTCTTTTTCTGGGAAATGGTTCACACCTTTAATTCTCATCTTTGAAATTTTAAGAGATTTTAGAAGGATCATGCATACAACTAACTCCAGAATGTTCTAGAGACATTTTATTTCGAATTATATTTAAATTTTGTTCTAATATTATGTAGCTGATTTTTCACACATATTATATACTCTGCTCCAGTAAAAGAAAGTTTATTGTTTTTAACGTAAATTCTGGTTAAAAATGTAGTAAAAATAAATAAATAAATACCTTTGGGAGGAGGTTTCTTTTCAGCTTTTTCATGTCTTTCAGGTTTGTCTTTTTGAATTACTAGAAACGAGTACAATTGTTCATTATGGGAAGAAAAATCACAAAGTATGAGAAAATATTGCAAAACTTAACAAAATCCTGGGAAGTTTCACATCTCCTCATGATTCCCCTTTTTTGCATTGCAAAACCCTTGCTTCACAAAACCCTTGCTTCTTTTTCTCAGGTTCACACACTGGGGTAAAAACCTTCAAAATATCTGTTGAGACTTACTAACCAGAAGACAAGTCTGTCACACAGATCTGAAGCTTTGTAGGGAATGTTTACACTGCACATTCCAGATGGCACAGATTTACTCAGCTCAAGCTCTGAGCAGCCATCGGCCTGATCTTCTTGTGCTCCAGCCAACAGGAAGCTGTGTGGCTACATTTGTCTTGCCAAAAGGTGCTCTTCTTAGCTTGGGCTCACTATCATACAAACACCACCACACTCCTGGTGCTCACTTCAGAGCCCAGCTAGAGTGAGTTCATGTCTACACAGGATACACTGTGTAAACACACACTGCTATGTCCCAGAAAGGCTGTCAAAATTTTGTGCAGAGACTCCTATCTTTCCTCTCTTGGTTGCCATTCAGACACATTGCCAGAACAAAACAGCCTTGAGAGATAATTACACTTCTTTCAAGAGATAACTACATAGCAGCAACATCCTCTCTAACTGAATTCCAGCCTGGAATAGCTGCTTGTATAATCCATGATTGATATTTAAATTTGTTTTTCTTTTTTTTTTTAAGATAGCTGTTGCTTAGATGGTGTGTTTAAATAGCATTCATATCACAGATGCTTTCTGCAGCCTTTAACAGGGGCTAGAGAAGTACCCTGTCTTTTCACTGAACACAGAGTGACTGTGGGGGGAGTAACCACCAGATTTTCAGTACTTCTGTTCCCTGAAGTTGGCCTGGTCCTGAGCATCCTTACCTTTTATGGACTGCAAAGTGGTTGAAATAGGCCCTCAGCACCCATGGTAGCTGATCCAGTTTAGAGCAGACTCCAGACAAAAGGGAGTGAGCTTGGGAATGGACATAGTTCAGCAGCACACTGCCAGCAGAAATGTGCCTTTTAGAAGCACTGGGGCAACGAGTGCCCTAGTGTGCTGAGTCTACCCATAGGGACTTGCTTGGCATGGAAACACTCAAGAGAGGGTAGCTGGTCTGCATGTCACACCACAGCAGCAAATCTACTTACTACAAAATGGCCAAATTCTTCATAAAATTTTCCAGCCAGTGACTAGAGTCATGGCTGTTATTAAACACATTAAAGCTCTAAGTGATTATTTGGTTAGCTAGCAGAAGATAAATGGGTAAGCAGGCTGGCTGCTCATTAGGAATATCTCAGTGATTCTTGGAAGTTATTTGCTTTTCAAATCTACACAGACACTGTGGGCATTTATTTTCTCTGGATAACTCCAATGTGATTTAACTTTATTAAAAAAAAATCGCACAGTTTCAAGTTAGACACTGAAAGTAGAAAAATGACCAAATATCCTCCGAAAAGAGACTGTACAATGGCTACCTTTCAAAGTTTTTTGAGGCTTTAGGTCTTCATTCTACTTTTCTGTAATTTCCTGCAATCTGTTACTTCACCTCTATTTTCTGTTTTGTATTTGTCTTCAAGAGTAAGGTCAACTCCAATAAAGACCGACTTGTACATTTGAATCTATATTGTCTGAGCAGATTCAAATTAGACCTAATAAATTCATGCATCCCATCATCATGAGATTAATCTGGATGCCATAACGGATTGATGCTGAGATATACTGCATGATATTTTTTTTCAAGAGTTAGCTGAGTAAAAGTAAGAAGAGGCAATGACTGAAACCTAACTTCCTTACAGAAATACCTGGGTTCTGAAAAGCAATGCACATTAAAAAAAAAAAGAAAATAAAAGAAAATCTCAGAGCAAATGCGTTCAAATGTCAAACAATAAAAAAGTTAGCCTTTAAAAAATTGCAAGACAGGCCAAGCTGATTGGATTTTTAAATCCCCCTGTCCAAATCATATTTAAAGATGTCATTATCAGTCAAAAGAATGCTGAAAATCACATCTCACGCATGCTATTGCTTTAGAATATATATGATAATTAGTAGATATGTAAATCTTAACCAAAGCAGTGGAGGACAGTACAAATCATGTACTGAAATGAAAATGTTATTGCAAAAAATAAAGGCAAGAAGATGAAAATCTATTTTTGGATGTGATAGAAGATCCAGACTGAGAGACAGTAAACACTCTTGCATTAGGTCTGCACCAGATTGAAAACTGATACACAAGAGAAAACCTTCTTTGCAAGTAAATTACTGAATCCCATTGTGGAGGAAAAGACATCAAGGAATGCAAATATTATAGTCACAGGCTTATTTCTTTAGCTGCAAAAGTATTATTCATAATTATCTCTGTGCATCAAAACAAGAGAATTGAGCAAGAACTGTATGCTGAGCAAGAGTTTACTCAGGGGTTGATCAAGACCTGATCAAGCAAAAGTTAAAGCACCCAAAAAATGTACAACTTGAACTAGAAGAGCTTTATATTTTAAATACTTATCTTCACACTCTCCCAAACTATATAATCACTGAAAACCTAAAACTTTGCAAAATCTAATAAAAATTGTCATTACCTTTAGAAGGTGCTTTCTTTTCATGTTTTTCTGGCTTTTCTTGTTTCTCCTTCTGAATAGCTAGAAATACATAACAACAACGTTAATGGTTATTAAAAGACAGAAATGTTGCTTTTTAAGCGAGAAAAGTGAGATCAAGAAACAGAACTAGGCACCACAGCTGTCCATACAAAGAACCAGAAATATTGATTCAGATGCTGCTGCCTGCTGTTGATGCCAAAACACGTGATTTGAACTTTCAAAAACTTGTCTACAATCCCTGAGGTTTCTACCATTAGCTGGGAGAGGAATAGCCTTTCTGGCACAATTGTAATACCATGAAAGAAGTTAGTCAAGAAGAGTCAAGCTTACTGATGTTTTTTACTGGTTCTTTTGTTGTTGTTGTTTTGTTTACACTGTCATTTATTGTTTATTTTGGTTTATTGTTATTTTTGAGCTTTCTTGTTTATGACTTTGGTTCATTTCTGAAGGATTTTCTAAACTCCACATAACAACTAACAATTTTCCTAGCTATGAATGATTAAACACTATAATTAATTACAAATCTAATTGCAATGGCATTATAACTAATGCTCTTTGGGGCTTTTTGTTTGCTTTTAATTTCCACTTTACAAATTGAAATAAAATACACTGTAGTTACTAGATTTCCGGCTCAGGTTTCGGAATGCATCCGAGTTGTGCAATAGTCACTGAGTTGTGGTAGTCCAGAATATTCTCCTATATGGGCCCTGATTTACCAATTTTTTTGTTACTGATGCTTACAGAACAACTTGTACTTGTATGTGATCATGTCTCCTGAGGTACCCTACAGGGACCAGACATGTAAGAGCACTCAGCTGCCTATTTCACTCCGGCATATGAGTTTATACTAAGAACAAGAAAAATGTATGCATGAGCATTACTATGTTAACTCCAGCCTTGTGTTGGTGCTTTAAAAAAGAAAGTAAATATTGTGGAAGATAAAGCAGTGCTAGATACCTATTTATTTCAAGTAACTACTTAAAGACTTAGTCCTGCCCTATTCAATACTTATGCAACCACCGTCCTGCCCTATTCAATACCTATGCAACCACCCTACTCAGTATTATATTTAAAAGGGTTTTTTTTTCACATGGCCTACCTCATGACCTTTGTTTACAGATTGTCAGGTATTCTTCCATGATGACCGTACTCTTTTAGCAACCATTATTACTGTGAGTATTGGAAATACTCAGAGATTACGCTGAGATTATCTCCCTTCCTCAGACAGAAAGCCAACAAGCATGCAGACAGAATGGAAAGTGCTACTCAGTCTATATGTCTGCAAACCTTCACATGATTTAATGAATTAAATTAATAAAGTTCTATAGCGTGTTTTCCAGTCAAGGAGATACATAAATGGAAATTGAGTAGACAATGAGTTCTGGTGTGCCTCAAAATGTAAAATAAATTCTGACATTAAATCATTACCTCCTTGCTTTTCCTTTTTTTCAGGTTTGCCTTGTCTTTCCAGTTTGTCTTTATGTGTCACTAGGAAAGAAGAGATGCATTCATACATGTTAAAAAATCCTGTGGAAAAAATAATTCTACCAAGATAAGCCTTAGGAGACAAAATGGCAGACTACTTTACTCTTTGAGCTGTCAAGTGCATAACTACACATCATACTACACTGGTGTGATCAGACAACTCTGAATAGCTTACCATCCAAGCCACTGTAACATGTCTTAACTGTTTACTACAGTAATATCATTGCTTGCAATTGTCTATCTAATCCTGGAAAGAGATTTTCAGAAAACTGTCAAGGACTAAAGCGGAGCTCGCACTAAATGCTGCTGCCTGCAGTAGGATGAGGACATCACCTGGAACTCCCCATACTGTCAGGCAGAGGCTTGTAAGAACCCTGGAATCAAAGCTGGAGCAAAAGAGCCTCACATGCACAAATGACACATGTCACTTGCCAGCTGGCTTGAAATGGATAACCAATAATGGATATAGATAGCTAGTAACGGACACTAGCTGAGATCAGGCCCTGGCAATGATGTCAGAACCATAATTAGATGCCCAGTACGAGCAAAGTAAAAACCAACATTATGACAGTGGAAAATGCATTATGCTACCCAGTTATTCACATAACATTTTCCACTCACTTTTCTTAGAACTTTACACAATAATTTTCCAGACAATGGGAAATAAGCATGTGAATTTTAGAGCAATTCAGAAAAATGAGCTGTCAAACTGCAAGCTAGCTTTAACTTTTACTCCAGCAGAGATTGCATCCAAGTTTAGTAAAACTCCCTTTGCAAAAATGAGAAAATAAGGAAGTACTTTTACACTACAGTGAATTCTGTATCTAACTGAAGGAATAGAAGAAGGGTAGGAAATGTTCAGGCTAACAATTTGTTTTAGAAATATAGTGATGAAATGTATGAGAATGAGTTCCTGACATAGCTGGCTGAGTTACTTGTGGCTGAGACTCTTTAAATTGTTCTCTGTGTCATTAGATAACTTTCCTAAACTTCATCATAGAAGCTGATTGGAAGTTAGACTAGTATGCTATTTACTCTCTGTTATCTGAATCTTAAAAAGCAAATGTATATAAAGTGGAAAATAAGCAGTTAAAATAAAGGGATGCAATGAAACTTTGGAGTCTCCCAGTCACACTACAATGAAATGGGCCTTAAAAAAACATGTATCCCATATTCATAGTTTTAAAATACAAAGTATAATGGGAAAGTAATGTTTCTCAATACTGTAAATACAGAGAATCTCTATATGCAGTACTGGTTTAGTAGCGATTGTAGTGATAGTTTACTAAACAAAACTAATACATTAACTTAAAGATAAAATACAGTTAGAAAATTAGTAGGAATTATGACAAGTTAAGACACTATAATCATACTTATTCTTTTTCATTGGCTATCTGAGATTGACTTTCTTTTGTTATTAGCTTTTAAAAACATTGAATACTGTACTCCTACCAAATCAAATAGAAGAGTTTCCCAAATTTTCCACAAAAAAACAGAGATGCCTTAATGACACATTCATGTTTTAATATGGGACATTTTGTCTTTGCTCTGTCATTTTGGGCCTCTTCAGGAACCTGCTCGGTAAGATTCCATGGGATATAGCCCTAGAGGGCAGGGGGGCCCAAGACTGTTGGTTGATATTCAAGGATCACCTGCTGCAAGCTCAGGAGTGATACATCCCTATTAGAAGAAAGTGCTGCAGGAGGGTCAGGAGACCTCCTTGGATGGATAAGGAGCTGCTGAGGAAAATTCGAAGGAAAAAAGAGGTTTATAAAAGGTGGAAGCAAGGACAGGCAGCCTGGGAAGAATACAGGGATGTTGTCCGGGAAGCTAGGGACCAGGTTAGGAAAGCTGAGGTCCACTTAGAATTTAACTTGGCTAGGGATGTTAAGGATAACAGGAAGGGATTCTATAGGTACATTGGAAATAAAAAACAGGCCAGGGACAACGTGGGCCCTCTGTAGACGCAGGGACGGTGAGAATGAAGACCTTAGGCCCACTGTAGGAGAGGATCTGGTTCGAGACCATCTTAGGAACCTGAATGTATGCAAGTCCATGGGACCTGATGAAATCCATCCACAGGTCCTGAAGGAGCTGGCAAATGAAGTTGCAAAGCCACTGTCCATCATATTTTAAAAAATTATGGCAGTCAGATGAACTTCCCGATGACTGGAAAAAGGGAAATATAACCCCCATTTTCAAGAAGGGGAAAATGAATGAGCCGGGGAACTACAGACCAGTCAGTCCCACCTCCATGCCTGGCAAAAAATTTTGGAGCAGATTCTCCTGGAAGGCATGCTGAGGCACATGACAAACAACAAGGTGGTTGGTGACAGCCAGCATGGCTTCACTAAGGGGAAATCCTGCCTGTCCAATCTGGTGGCCTTCTATGATGGGGCTACGGAACTGATGGACAGGGGTAGAGCAGTTGATGTCATCTATCTGGACTTGTGCAAAGAGTTTGACACCGCATCACATGACATCCTTGTCTCTAGATTGGAGAGACATCAATTTGATGGGTGGACCACTCGGTGGAAGAAGAACTGGCTGGATGGCCACATGCAAAGACTTGTGCTCAATGGCTCAATGTCCAGCTGGAGACCAGTAAATGAGTGGTGTCCCTCAGGAATCAGTGCTGGGACCGGTCTTGTTCAACATCTTTGTCGGTGACATGGACAGTGGGATTGAGTGTGCCCTCAGCGGTTTGCTGATGACACCAAGCTGTGTGGTTCGGTTGATACGCTGGAGGGAAGAAATGCCATCCAGAGGGACCTTGACACTCTTGTGAGGTGGGCTGATGCCAACCTGATGAAGTTTAACCATGCCAAGCGTAAGGTCCTACACCTGGGTGGGAGTAATCCCAGGCAGAGCTCCAGGTTGGGCTGAGAAGAGATTCAGAGCAGCCCTGCAGAGAAGGACTTGGGGGTTTTGGCTGATGAAAAAATGAACATGAGCCGGCAGTGTGTACTTGCAGCCCAGAAAGCCAACCATATCCTGGGCTGCATCAGAAGGAGCATGACCGGTAGGTTGAGGGAGGTGATCCTGCCCCTCTACTCTGCCCTTGTGCAACCTCACTTGAAATACTGTGTACAGTTCTAGTGTTCTCAACATAAAAAGGACATGGAACTGTTGGTATAAGTCCAATGGAGGGACATGAGGATGATCAGGGGACTGGAGCACCTCCTGTATGAAGACAGGCTGAGAAAGTTGGGGCTGTTCAGCCTGGAGAAGTGAAGGCTGCGTGGATACCTCATAGCAGCCTTCCAATATCTAAAGGGGGCTTACAAGGATGCTGGGGAGGGACTCTTCATTAGGGACTGCAGTGATAGGACAAGGGGTAACAGGTTCAAACTTAAACAGAGGAAGTTTAGGTTGGATATGAGGAAGAAATTCTTAAGTGTAAGGGTGGTGAGGCACTGGAGTGGGCTGCCTAAGGAAGTTGTGAATGCTCCATTGTTGGCGGTGTTCAAAGCTGGATTGTACATAGCCTTGGGTGGCATGGTTTAGTGTGAGGTGTCCCTGCCCATGGCAGGGGGGTTAGAACTAAATGATCTTAAGGTCCTTTCCAACCCTAATTATTCTATGATTCTATGATTTTTCCAAATCTCAGAAAAAATTTCTCGTGTTACCATAATTCTATTTTTCTCGTAATATTCATTCTAATACAAACCTGAACTTAGCAGCCTGCAATTAGCCTGTAGAGTCCATCTTGATAACTCAATATATTTTGAATTATTTATATAAAATGGGAATCTCCAGTCAAAGACCTTTAGGGAAACCTAGTCAAGCACAAATTTTGGGAAGGTGTGTGTTCATTTGGGTTGTTAGACTTGTGTTCTTGGTCTGAAACAAATCAGCCACAGATGGATATTGAGTCTTCCCTTTTTTGGGTAATTTATTATGACTATTGGCCTATTTGTTCTTCCAGAACAGGTTTCTTCCTCCAGCCTGAGACTTCATTAATCACATTTTTATGTAAATGACATATTCTCAGAAGGCTTAAAGTGTTTTGGCGAGTAGGTATATTTCAACAAATGCCATTTTGCCAAAAAAAACCCTCACAAGAGACAAAATAAATGGTGGCCTTTGGAGCCCAGAGCTAACTCATGAGTTGTGCATGGAAAGGAAGCAGTATCTGATTCTGACTCTTATGACAGGTGGATCTGTAATTTGTTGCTGGCATACATTAACAGCAAATTAGGAAATCGTCTCTGAAATGAGCCTGAGAAAATTTTTTTCAAAGGCAGGTCTCTGGAGCAGAATGCCTCCAGGGACCATGCCCTGTATGTTAGAATTTAGTCATCACATTTTGCTTAGAAGCATTCCCAAGGATTAATATTATGCTTGGATTTATTCAAGAAGAATAAAAAAAGATACGTATTTATGCTCTGGGCAGCTTTTACATAAGTTAACAATACAGTAAAAACTTACTTATAAATCTCTGAATATATTTTTAGCCATTTGCTCAGCAATGAATTCAAAGTGCTTTTAAAATACTAATTCTCCTTCCAGCTGGCTTTCACACCTCCTCCATCCTTAAATGTAATTGGATTTACAAGAAGGGTCTAAAAATCAATAGGTTACATTGTTTTGAACCACTGGCAAAAAGACAAAGAACATACTGAATACAAACCTTTCAGGGGCTCCTTCCTCTCAATTTTTTCTAGTTTATCAGGTTTGTCTCCCTGAATTACTAGCTATATATATAAAAAAATCCACATAATAAGTCTGCAATCTGGAGGAATTATGTAGACTTATTTCACTAAGGTGATTGAGGAAAAATATTTGTAACTTCAAATTATGGATTTTAGCACTGAGTTGCAGGTACTAGGTAATGTATAGACCTCCTTGATGTCAATATTGAATTCCAGGTCCAAGAGAAATATCTTTCATTGAGTAAGACTTCAGATGTTAGACCATATTTCTGTAAAATAAGTGATTATTCAGCAACCTTAATCTAATCTGTGAGATCTCTTTTTGTTTCATAATACAAGCACCCTGACTAAGATTTCTGACAGAGGGCATTATTTTCAGTCTTTGAGAGCACAACATTCTATTTAAAAAAAAAAAAAAAAGAAAGAAAAGGCTTGTATATTGCTTCCCATGCTCTTTTTTCTTTATTTTTAGCTGTCACATGAAATTGATTAAAAAAAACACTTCTCTTTCAATCAGAGCATAACCTCAGGAAGAGTGGCTGTTCAAACCAAAAAAAACTACATATCTGACTAGAAACAGGCAAACATGAATCCTTAGGGACTATTGCCTGCCCAACTTTCAGTCCATTTTTAGACAATATAGTGCTCCACATTCTAATGATTTCGATGACAAAGGTTTCCCATGTCAACCTCTACTACTAAAAGGCTAGCATATTGTAATTTCAGGGGCAAAATATTTTCTTTGTAATGCTCAAGTTTCTGTCAACAAGTAAATCACAGAAAATACAGCTCCAATTAGAAGACAACTGTGAGCTTTATACAGAAGCACAGGAATGGTTTTACATACATTCATCTCACCAGCTTTGAAGCAAATGTCGTTTCACAGAGGTGCAAGCATTTTTTTGTTGGTCAAATATTTCCTCATTAGGAAATAGGTCCATGTCTTTAAGAAATAACATTACTAACATTCAGTAATTTCATTATGTCTTGCATGTGTTCGCATTATCCGAACACATTTCCAGTCATAACACGTGAATTATTGTTGATAACAATTAGCAGTACAGTGGAAAGAGATTGAAGTGAGATTTTTCAAGGCCTTTAAGGAATATGGACAGCCAATTTACAGTAAAAAAACAGGCTGTGAAGAATGTAGCAGCACCAGCAATGTATTACTGAATGAATTAGAGGCAGTAATTCATTCAATTGCTTTGGGATATCTAGTAACGTACCAAGGGAAAGGCATCTCCTCTCTGCCTATCTCATGCAGAACCTCGACTGAGCATTTCTGCAGAAACTGTAGCATGCTTTTACATCTTACATTTGTATTAGCAGGTGCTGGCTTCTTACAAAACACATCGAGCTAGTGTGTTGTCAGTTTTGGATAGGAAAATAGCAGTTTTGCACACAATAGCTCTGTGATGGTCAATGGCACATCAGACAAAAAGCTTCTGCACATCAGACAAAAGTCCTTGTAGTCTCTATGCCAAAAACCATAGCTGAGCTCTGCAGAATGGGCTGGCAATCAGAAAGCTTCTTTTCAGCCTCAGAACATCTTATTTGTATAAGGGAGACTGTTGTGGGGTTTTGTGTTTTGTTTTCTTTATTTTTAAATTTATTCTAGTTTCTCCATGACATTTCCCTATTTCGTGCTTTGGGAAAAAAACCAAAACCCAAAACAAAAAAAAAAAAAAAAAAAAAAAAAAAAAAAAAAAAACCAAAAAAAAAACCAACAAACAAAAATGAGCCTTGAAAGACATTAACTGAATTGAGTGTCAGCAGACCTTAAAAAGGACAGAAAAATCTAATTAAAGTTTCTTCATGTTATCAAAACAGTATAAAGGGATAAAATGAAGGAAATTTGTGTGAACTCCAAGCTAGAAACATAGAGAAGGGACCACTTGACTCCGTCTTGAGAAATAAAAGTAACTTGATGTATCTGGGCATGGAGCCTGGAATGAGGATAAACAAAGACCAGGTTGGCGTAAGCATAAGCTATTTTTCTTTTTCCAATGATAGGCTGAAGGCGATCTCTGGTTAGTTCAAGAGCCCTGTTCTGTATGTTGATATCCCATAGTCTCAGAGTTTGCTAATCTCAGATTGTAATGTTTGCCATTACTTCTTATGGATGCTGTCAGAGCTGTGGTGTTTGGGTAGAAACTCATCTGGTAAGGGCAGATGTTGCCAAAATTTAGAAGGTTTATTTTTCAGGGCTATGATGACTGCACGTTTTTGACTCTACAATCATGGTGCAGAAGGGCCACCAAAGTCCTGAAGCTTTCGATCTGACAAACGTAAATAAGACTTCTCTTTTGAATTTAACTCTGCTTTCCCCACCTCCAGAAATGTTTTCATGTTCAACTTCATATGTAGTCCTCAAATCTCTGTCACAGATAATACTTCACTGTCTGCAGATCTTTACCAGATTTAGACAGGTGGAGAGCTATTTCTTTGTAAAGGATTTAATACATGTCCTTCTTCAAGCCTGCAGAACTTAGGTGCAAGCGTTTGGTTTTAGAAATAAATCAGGCTGGCCATATTCCCATGTTTCTGTGAAACAAATCAGTTAATAAGATTTTCTCTTGCATATAAAAAACATTAAAAATAGGGACAATAAAAATGTTTTTAAGGCTGCTAAATCAAGCACTCTTCAGCTGAAAAATGCTGGTACTGAAACTCTGAAACTGCTCATTCAACTTCAATCATTTGATTTCCTTTATAATACACTTCATAATTAAAAGATCATATTCTTTTATGATAAGATGCTGGATTTATCGAGAAAAAAATATTTGAGTAACTAAAACTAGTTTTATGACAATTGTGTAAGCTAAATTTTTCCCACAACTTAAAGAATTTTTCTTTGACTTCCTTGCAAATACTGAAAAATTATAAGCTCTGTCTGAACTGTTATTAGCTTTGAAAAAAATAAAACACCCAAAAATGATTTTCATACCATAGATTTAAAAAATTGCTGGAACTTTTTTATAATACTTTGAATGAAAATTCAGCTTGAAGCAAAAAGATAAGCATGAAAAATTTCATTCTCAGTGACCAGGGTGTGGTATATTTAGAAATAATCTAAAATGGGAGTTTATAACAGAAAATTTAAAAGAAATTTATCAATGTATTCCAAACTTTATTGTATAAGAATACTGTTATATACTTCACATAAAATTAAAAACAAGAAATAGCATATATGTGAGACGTTTTTCTGAATTTCAGTCATCTAATAGTGCATGTGATTTGTGACAAGCGGAAGACAGTGAAGGAGGATATAATTTAGTTTTTCTTCATTAGAGTGTTTGAGATAGAGATATTCCCCACCACAAAAAAAAGCAAGTGCAAAAAGAAGAGATATAATAAGAAGGCACTAATTTTTTACCTAAGGGAAGTAAAAAGAGTTTCCATTTGAGTAAGTCTGAAGCCTGATGCTTAATATAAAAGTAGGTGATGATGCATGAAGCAGAGATTGCTTGCTCCGGCTGACTTACTAAGTGCTCGTCCACAGAGCAACACTCAGAAAAGTTAAGATAAATGAACTAATACAATGAAGTTAGAGTGCATTAGTCAGAGACCATTAAATCTCTTTGTAGATTCTTGTATTGAGAAGCAACCTTAGAAGTAACCTTAGATGCTACAAGTTAATTCTTCTCGAATGCTCAAAAAAAGAAAGAAAAAAAAGGAAAGGGGCACAGGCTCCCAGGTCCAAAACAATATTCTAAGGAAATCACAGCATTTAATGGACTATGAAAGCACCTACACTCACTCTAAATCACCTCAGTTACCTGAGGAGGGGGAAGAGGCTTGCCCAGGTCCTCAACAGCTGGCACTAGACATGCACACTCTACTTACCACAGCACCTAATCCTGTGCTGGATTTAGCCCTGCAACACTGAATGTAAATGCCTATATAAGAGCGAGATAAGGTCTCATGATTACGTGTTTATATAATTTAAAATTAGATTTAATTGTAGCAGTCAAAAAATGTTACATCCATCTGAAATGAGATTTAGGTTTAACAACTATTGGTGGTAGTGAAACGTCCCACAGCCAGCGGGTTGCTGTAAACCCATACAGCTAAATAAATACTTGACAGCTGTATTTTAGCCACTACAGCTACATTGCTATCCGCACCATGTTAACTATTTTGATGTTAACTCATGTATCTCTATAGCCATACCTCCAGAAATTATGCAGCCTTGTGTCAAACATGAATGTGCCACTTAATTTGCTAATTTAGTCAGTTTACATGCATTTCTAGTACACTGTGGATTTGTATGATCCAGGTCTATTTATCTATTTAGCTGTCTCAAATACCATGTCTTCCAGTTATGGCAAATTAAATTATGGGGTCATATTGTCTTTATAAATTCATAATTTATCCATGTGCCAAAACACAGACAGCTTTATTCTGTAATCTTTAAAATCTGTCCAAAGAAGTGGTAAATGCTCCAATCCCTGGCAGTATTCAAGGCCAGGTTGGGGAGAGCCTTGGGAGACATGGTGTAGTGTGAGGTGTCCCTGTCCATGTCATGGGGTTGGAAATAGACAATCTTAAGGTCTTTCCAACCAGCCACTCCATTATTCTATGATTCTGCGTTTGTCAGTACCACCCTATTGACCACTCAATAGAGGCAGGAGGGATAGATATGTGCCATGCATAGTAAATGAAATAGTTCTGGAGGGCCTGGAATCTGTTTGTCAAATCAGGCTAAATTCAGAGATACTTTCTGTAGCAAAGGAGAGAGATTAGTGTTAATTCATAGGCAAACAAGAATCTGTCCTATAGTCACTGGGATTTAATGTATGCTTGTCACAGGTAACATTTAATCATCACATTGTCTTTTTCCCTCCCTCACTCCAACCAGCAATGTATTAATGAAGTGTATTTGGGAAAAGCCACACGGTATATCAGCCTTTTCCAGTTCCTTCTTAATGTCTGTTGTGATAAGATATATTTTCCAGAAATGCAAGACAATCCATTTCACTGTTAAAATCAGTTTTCCATAAAAATCAGAAATGATCAGTCCATCTGGATTATCATTGAACCTTCCATTACAGAAGGTACTTACATGTACTTTTACATAGATATATTTTATTATTGTTCTTCCCTGTTTACAAAATACTGCATAGCTACGTTTTATTAATTGACTGTAATAGTAGTAACAATTATAACATCTACTACTTAAACAGCCTTCAGCAACAGCTTAGAGTTTTATGTCACAAAATTACAAACACACAGGACAGCTGTCCCAGGCTGAGAAAGCCCTGTCCCTCAGCCTTTTCTCTTGGGGCAACTAGCTCCTGCCTTCACCATCACAGTGGCCTCAGGTTGAACTCAATACAGTTTACGGATGGGTTTCTTAAACTGGGAAGTGCAGAACTGGACACAGCATCTAGATGTGGTCTCGTGAGAGATAAGTACAGGGGGATAATTAATACCTTACTGCTACCGATGGGCTGAGCTCATACAGTCCAGAATGCCATTTGCCCTTGTGAAAGTACTAATAAATTAAATACCAAATTGAAACACCCTATTTTATAGTGACTTTATGCTTATGTGTGTACATAATTGTGAAATAATTTAAGTGCTCTTAAGCATGAGAAAAATGTTCTGGTGAATCATTTCTCATAGTATTTCTTCCTTTCAGGATCAAATTGACTAAGTACAATAATCGAAAAGTACAATGAATGAAATATTGCTAGCATTTTATCAAAATATTTAATTAAAAGCAAATTTTAGGGCACACGTTTGCCTGGCTCTTAATGCCATAAGAATCTTTCTTATAGTATCAGCCATTTCCATCTGGGATTTTCAGTAATTGTATCTATTTCTCTTATTTCAGAAAAATCTTTTCAGAATTAGGCTTGTGGGTGGAAATATATTGTATATGTTGGGACTTGGATTCAGGGAGGTTTACTATCCAAAAAATATACTTAAAATTATTTTTAGATCTCTAGTGTCATATTTTGGGGCGGATAACTGAAATTTGTTTGTGGTGTTTGCATTTTTTAAAAACATTCATTTTACCTCTGGATTTTTCCTATTAAAAAACATAAAATATTATAGTTGCACATACTTTCCTGAGGTACTTTACAAGGTAACAGTAAAACTCCCTAAAGCTTATGCCTTTATCATACTCTAGTTTGAGGCCAGATGGAATGTTTCCTTATACTTTTTCCTCCTATGTACAAGATGCATTTTTGGAACTAAATATTAAAAAAAAAAAAAAAAAGAAAAGAAAAAATCTGTCCAGTGCTTCTGTAAGTGATTGCATAATTAAAGAGAGAATTATCAGGCATTTGCATAAAGTGACTTAGATCTATGGCACATGAATGCTTTTTTTTCTGGCATTTTATAAAATCTTAGTAATCATTTCTATAAAGTCCATGGTCTTCTATATAAAGCAGTAAACTTCTGTATAGATAAAATCGTACACAAGAGGCTGTTTCAGTCAAGGCTGCAACTTCATTTGTGTTTTTAGAATACTGTGTGTGAAAAGACCTTAACTGGGATCCCTTGCATTATTGCCTGGCTAGACCACTGATACCCTAAAAAATCTCATTTTCATACAACATGATTTATTAAGTAGGTGGGAAGCAGGTTTAGACGCTTCAGATGATCCTGATTAGCACAGACTGGAAAGCTAGGAATAGAGGTGTAAAATACTGTAAAAACATATAAGACTATATACAGAAATGAATATAATTGTGTGAAGGAGCATGTGTGGATATACATTCTACTTTTAATAAGCTCCCTTCTTGCTTCCTCCGGTCATAACTAAGCATAGCACTAGTGCATCAGAGAGATGTTCATCAAATTTTATGCAACCTAATCTTTATAGAAGAGGTTTTCTTAGGCAAAAAGTGTGCACATATCCCAGGAAATTTCTTTGTTTACCTGGCCTTTGAAAACCAATCCAAACCAGTTCCTCTGTGGATTTTTGGAAAATGCCAGTTAGAAAAGATTGAGCAATCTGAAAAAGAGCAGGTTCTTAAAATGGAGGCTTTTCTTATCTCTGATACACACCTGTCTCACTGTTAACTATGACTTGGTAACTTGGATGGCACCCACTGGCCTATAAATTTGGTTTTTTTCCTTGCCCGACACACTTCACACTTATTGCACCAGAGGAAGTTCATCCACACTCTACTTTCTTGCACCTTTGCTACAAAAAAGATTTCTGGATAAGTTTGGATGGGAAAATATTTTTATGACTTTCCGTTGATAATATAGCCAAACAAACAAAATGACACTATTTGCTAATGTTAAGTATAGACAATTCTTCGATAATTTATGGCTTGAATGCTTCTATAATAGAAAAGTTACAACATGTAGTTATCAAATACACTGTATATTGCATATATATATATGTATATGTAAATAATCAGACAGAAATATAAAGTTACCCTTTGGTTGTGTTTGCTTTTCATGTCTCTCCAGCTTCTGTTTGGGAATTTCTGAAAACAACACAATGTAAATTTAGCAATATTATAACATGCTTCACACACAAACTATCAGATGCATTTTCATAATAAAAAAACCCTAAATTCTTTAAATATTATAGCAGAGACATGTCTTTATCATCTGCATATTCAGAATTATATACAATTTAGTTCAATTTTATATACATATGCATATATGGACAAAAATAATAACATTAAGCCACTTAATAAATACTCTGGGTTTAACTGAGCAATTTTAAAGTCAAAAGTATGTTTTGCTGGTCTGTAACAGCTATACAGCAACATGTTGGTCATGAATCAGAAAAAAACATGGTTTTACTAAACATTTTTTTTATGCGTCTTGAGTTGTTTACCAGTATTTTATGTTTTCCAAATTACCTTTGAAAGGAAAAAGTGTTCTTTTTACTGCATTTACTAAATTTTTTAGAGCTCACATGCTGAACAGGTAACTCCAGCACACAAGAAAAGATTCAACGCTATATACAGATTACAGAAATAAAAGATCCCATTGTCTTGGAGAATGACTCATTTGCTATATATCAAAGCATTGAGTACTGTATTGTTAGAAGAGGAAGTGGTACAGTATTTACCTGCTTTTGCTACACTATCTCTTTTAAACAAAATTCCTCACTTATGACATTGATATTAAATTACTCCTATATACCTCTGCAACTGATTTTTCCTACTGTGCCAAACAACAGGATAATATTGAAAACGCAAAGTGTTGAATTTGAGAAAAAGCAAACCAGAATTAAATCAAGCTTGCATAGCACTGTTTGCATACAGTGGTAGAAATTTAAAGGCTGTCTATTACAGGTGCTCAATAAGGTTATTAAGACTGTAGAGAGTGCCAGGTTTATGTTATTATGCATATATTTCCTGCAGTAGGAAATTAGTATAAAATACTGGATCAAATTCATCTTTGACGAAAGCACGTGACAAACTCACAGACTCTGTGGGAGATGCTTCTGTAGCTTAGGGTTAGATTTGGCCTGTAGTGTCTAATTAACAAGGAACACTGAGACCAAAATTAATCCAACAAAGAAAATATGATGCATATTATATCTCAAATCTAAGGAGCTATTTAAATGCCTTTTGAAGAAAACTGAGATCTTCCACTTATTCCCTTAGTTATTTCTCCAGGTTGTAACAGCATGCACATGGCTAAAGAGATCTAGGCAACGGTAATTTCGCTTCCCAGAATTCTGATCTTAGTATAGGTTCTTGAAAATAAATGCAGAATGTTTTTATTGCATAGTATTTGCCATCTGAAATACTGATCGTGTCTGGTTTGAAGGAAACTTACCTAGTCTACGGTATCAGCCTACATCGTCTTCGGATAAAGAGAATATTATTTCACTGAGCTAAAGTGCAGTATAGTCCCAGATACAAAGCACTGTTAGCTACTAATGTATGGCAGCATAACTAAGCTAATTATATGATGACACTAAGCTAAAGGACTTTTTATTCATTTTTCATCTTGTTCCTTGCAGCCTGGGTGTGTAGCTTATTTATTGTTATATAAACCTCAAAGCTTGTGATTAGGAAGAAATCATGCCATATTGATTAAGTGTATTTCAGTTTAGCCTGGACTATTTTTCTTTCTGCAGCTGTGTGATGATTCTTTTTGTATCAACTGAGAGAATCGAGCTGATAGAAAGTCCTTTTCTGGATTTTCAGAGTTCCCCTGCCTGCTCTTCTTGCCACTTCCTCTGCATTGCAACATGCAGTAGAGACATATCTTACCCAGTTCAAGAGGTCATCCTACACACAGAGGTGAATATGGCCCACTAAGCGATAAACCACATTCTTCACACAGCCATCTACACAGACACATATTCCTTAATTGCCTTAAGATGCCCCAACTTTTCCGAGTTCCCACACATCCCATGTCTCACTACAGAAAATAGGCCTCTCTTTATTGAAAAAAAAATATAAACTTTTGTTCTTTCTAAATAAAAAAAAAAGGTCTTTAAATTTGCTAAGGGTTTAGGGAAATTCTCACTGCTAATTTGACTGCAAAATGGAGCAATGACTGTAGAACTAGCCATTTAAATCAGTCTCATTCTAACAGCAGTAAAGCTTACTTGACACAAATACTTCAGCAAGGTACACAAAAATGTCACTTTCTAGACAGTGGCACTGAGAATCTCATCTAACTTGCTCCAACAATTAGGATGCTACACATCACAAAAAATCCTGCACAAGTTCCTTAAAGTGAAATACAGTGTGTGTATATATGTTTTTATATATTGCAAAGTAGGGCATCAATAAGATCTCTTCATAAGCTTCCTATTATAATTTGAGCCATCATAAAAAATTGCAGCCTGGAACACATCAATTCTCATGCATTACAAGATAAATTTTCCCAGCACAAATAAATCTAGTCTCAATATATGCTGATCTTGATCAATTTACAGCATAGAAAATAGTGACTCTTTGATAACTGTAAAATATTTAAAATAAGGAAACACATTAGATTATTGGAGGGTTTTTTTTTCTGTTCTGAGAATTTTGATACTCTTTGCTTCATCTTTAATGACAAATAGCTTTAATTTTCTAGTAATCACATCATATCTTATTGCTGAGTTGACAAAGAGGCTATAATACCATAGAAGACTTACAGGGCCAGTTTAAAGCATGTAATTTATCTCTATCAGTGTGACACATTGTTAATAAATCCTAAATATTACAAAGTCGTGCTTAGAAAAGTGACAGAATCAAGCAGCAGCAAGGATAATCTTTGTCACCACGGCAACCATTCCGATCCTTTATGAGATGACAGCATGGTTTATTTAATTATTGTAAGGAAGTATGTATTTTAAAAGCTGTTTTTCACTGTTTGTTTTCTTTGGTTATCAAGCAGACATGAAAAATAATCTTTCCCCTTGCATTCCTTGGATTTTGAATGGGTAAGTACTTTATTTCCTTAAATTTGGATACTGCTTGGCACTGACTTCTCTAGACTGTCAGTCTCATGCAGATTTACAGAACATGCGGATTGATTATTTCAAATAATGCCAAGAAGAGAAGCTAGCAGTCTCCTCAGTGACCATTTCAAGATGCTGAAAGGTGATATATTTGACCATATTGTTAGCAGGTCAATATATCTATGTACTGTTGACCCAAAGCAGGCCCTCACAATCAGCTGATGATCAGTATCACAGGCAGCTTTACCAAAATAGCTGTTGAACATGCAGTTAGTGTACTAGCTTCCCCCACCCCTTACTCAGCTAATCTTCATTAACAGCAGTTCACAGTGTCTAAGACAGCCCAGCACTGGCTGTACGTTATAAAGCACCAGCTGTGGGAAGACCAGGGTGGGAGAAAGAAAAAAAAATAAAATTATAGCTCCCTGAATCTGTGAGTTAATGTTGCAGCACTGTGCAGATTACATCAGCATGAATGAAGAGCATAGCCCCTCATGGTATGGCACGAGGTTCCTGGCTCCTGGAACAGTTCCCTTCTTCGTCTGTTCTTGTGTTTCTGATTTTGAATTTTTTTTTTTTTTGTTATTTCTTTTTTTGGTATAATAAAATATATAGCCTTATTCTTAGCTATTTTAATTGTATTGTGTTATGATAGCATCTATAGGACTCAGCCTACATGGATTGCTTTAGGTACCACATGGACTTATAACATGATATAATATCCTATCTCCTTAACACAAGAGTTCAGACTTTAAGACGGCTACATTTCTTCTCCTAGTGGGAAAGCACAGCCCTGCATCTTGCTTCGTTAGAGGATGAAGTGGTGTGTAGCAATCTGGCATTGCTAAAATATCTCTTAAACCTCACCCTCTGCTGAGTTTCCATCTTAATGGTGAAATATACCTTAAAAAAGAAAAAACAAAACCAAAAAACACAACCTCCCCACCCCCAAATCCCCACAACAACAAAACAAAACAAAACAAAAACAAACACACGCAAAAAAGACCACAAAAGCCAAACAACAAACCAAACAAAAAGTGTCAATGGTATGAAAGGCAAAGTGAGTAAAGAAAATTATTATTGTCCCCATCTGAAACTCAAAAATGCTTTACTCAGAGTAACACAAAAAGTCAGCAGAGGAACTGGGAATTTAACTCTGATTCTTAACATTCAATGTTATCCCCTTATTCTTAAAGCCATCCTGTTTCTACTTAAATACTGTAGTGAGGATGGAACATAGGTTTAAGGTATCTTTTACAAGTATAATTGAACAGATAGAATTTCACTTAAAATTATAATTCATTGTTCTAAGAAAATATTACCAGCTGGACGTCTTTTTTTCATAGTTTTTTACAGGTAACAGCAATATGCACCATCAGTGTTTTGACATTCTTTCTCTTATAAACATCTAATGTGAAAAGGAAAATTAGTCCTATTCAGAGTCCTGGTGAACCAGAGGTTAACAATTTGCTCCTGAGCAGTTAAAACCCTTACAGCTATTGCCAGCAATTTAATGGGGCTATATCATTGCTAGTTTATCAAGACTAATTGGTCGCAGGCAGTTGATTATCCTGAAAAGTTGGTGGAAACAGATAGTGAGGGCAAGGTGTGAGTGGTGTTAAGAGCTTTGGAAGATGAGAAGGATGTAATTTCTAACGTGTTTCTAGATGCTGTCTGTATGAAGAATTGTAGTCAACTCTCCTGCTTCTGGTGTCCTCTGGAGAAATTTGCAATTGTGCAGCTGATGTGTATGTTGAACCTAGATAGTACCAACTGGCGAAGGTGACAGTTATCCTTGAGGAGCTAGGAGGAGAATAAAGGAAGCTGTGATTAGAGCAACTTCCAGCTACCTACTAATATATTGTGTTGCTATACTCTAGAGGAAAAAAAAGCAAGTTTTGCAACAGGAAAAAAAGCATGGGAGAAAAAAAACCCAAAAACCAAAAAGAACAGGCTATATTTAATTGGGGAATTAAATTGTTATATTGTGCTTATATCCAGGAACAAAAGACAGTGTAACAGAAGGATTTAGGTACCAGCATTCAGTGCTGGAAACTGAGTGACGCATGACTAATTGAGGTGACTTCCCTACTAGCTTGCTGGTAGCACAGTCTTATCCCCAGTGCTCTGAAGATTCATAGCAACTTCACGCTGGGGTGCAGAGCAACTTTTCCTGAGGTCATGTGTCATAAGAGCTTTCTTGAAAATGTTACGGGAAATTAATTGCCTCTTACTGATGAAAATGTTGAACAGTTTGCGTGCTCCTCCACTGTGTGAGATAATGGGCCACAGTGGCTTTTAAATATGGTTTCAAAATTATTTATCCATCTCTTTGGAAATCACAACTACAATTTAAAGTGAGAATGTAGGTTTCTTTTTTCTTTTCTTTTTTTTTCTTTCAAATTTTGCCAAATTATACAGTGTTTCTTTCATTTGCTTTGTAAGACTGCTTTTGACAGAGATCACAGAATGCTATTTCTCATTTTTCTTGGTGCAAAACCCTCCACTTTGGTGTATATTTACCTCAAACAACATGTTGTTCCAAACTGTAAATGCTGCTGTGGAGTAATGTTGGTTTTCCTAAACTTGTTCAGCAAAAGCTCAGCTACTCCACCTTAGTTGCCTTTATTCCCTCCACTTGATACTTTCTTTGACTTTCCTAAACAGCTATCAGAGATAATAGAGAACATGACCTTCAAATTTTTCTGGACAATTTACCTATCTTGAGCAGCATACAGCAAACAAGTAGGTTTTATGTTCCCTCAAGAATGCAGGGATTTAACATGACCTTCCAGATATGCGTTAAGCTTTCTTTGTAAAAGCAGAAGAGGACAAAAATAACTAGATTAAATTCCAGTTCAACAGATGTTCAGTTGTTCCCACGCTATTGTATTTTTATTAGTCTATAATAAAATTCATTGTAGATGACCTGCTGGCATCTTCATCATCGTGCTGAGATGTGCTTTTATTCCAGTGTGGTGTTATTTTTATTTTTACAAGACGTACATCGAAGGGGATGCATTGCAAGGGAGACATTTTCAGAACATTTTGCATGTTATTTTCATAACAGCAAACCATACCAGCCCCTGTAAAGATTTTATTACAAGCCAGTCTTTCATAATCTCCAATTTTCTAAACTGAACTTATTCCACTCCTTCTTTTCTCATTATGTTAAAGACAATTAAATATATACATACTTTTCCTTATTTCTATGCTTGAAATAACATTCCTCTTATAGAATAAAATAGCTCTAGCAATTAATGGTGAGTAGACATACATCATCACCTAACTATATACTTATTATTTTATCACAAAATTACTGATTGTTGTGATTACCCTTTGTTGTTGTGTCATTGTGTCATTGACCTTCTGACTTTGTTTTTATATGTTGGGGAATTTCATGTATCTACCAAGTCTGCTTAAAAACTTAAACCCACAAAATCTTTCGATACAGAATTGTCTTTTAGCAAAGTAGAAAAATATTTATTTCTCCTGAAAAGCTGAGAAGAGAAGGAAAGTATGAAGGAATTAAAAGTGGAATATGTTAAATGGCTTTCAACTCTAAACATTTTTTACATCTCAGTAATTTTTATTCCAAGTATATAAATATGTTAAAAATATTTTTCTCATTCCCAGACTGCAGTTCTGTACCTTGGTTCTGAAATGTAAAAAGAATGCTAATTGCACTTTGATTAAATGAAAGCATAACAAAAAGTAACCACAAACCCCCTAACCCAAACAAATCAGAGATAAGAGCCATGTGATCAAAACCAGGCTCTTCTTTTCCTTCTGTGGAAAATCAAATTGTCTTGAAATGTTTCTTTTTATGAATGCCAGCCTGCAAAGATGTTATTGGACCAGTTTTAAATGATGTTTTTCATAACCAGTTTTATCAGTCTGCATTTAATTGAATGTTATTTTATGCCAAAAAAAAAGCAGACAAAACTTGTAGACTCTAAGTAGAGCAAAATGGTATATATGCTAGTACGTAAAATCTCCAATCTTGACTAGCTTCAAAGAAGTTTTTCCCCATACAAATCTGTTCAGTAGGGGTGTTTTTGTGAAAGGAGGAAAAAATAGAAAAAAGAAATTCCAAGACTAACCACAGTTCCTTTGCTAAGCTTTAAAAATTGTTAACTCTGCAGATCCCATCTTAATGTATCAGTCTTCAAATATATATTCCTATATAAATTCAATCACTTCTAGAGTGAACTGGGTTTTTTTGGGTGGTTGTTTTTTGGTTTCTTTTTTAGGGATCTGGCATGCAGAGATACTGTTTCCGTGGGTCATGAGCATGGGGCTCTACTTTTCATATCCTCTCCTTGGCGCAGCAGTTGCTGCAAGGGGATCTGAGTGATCTGAGTTCACTCAGAAACACTGAGGACCTCCAGTTTTGGTGCTGTGTATTTAACTAGTTTTGGAAGACACCCTCACTTCCCAGGTCAGATATCTACTCTGTCTCAGGCACACCAGGCTCCCAGCCAGGGAGGCATCTTCTCTGAGAGTCATAAACGCCTCAGTCCTCCATTGCTGAGGCACAAATGTTTTCCACAAAGGTAACATGGATAATTTTGCTTAGTGTTTTCCCTGATTTAAGAGGATAGCTTAAACAGCTGCAAGCCTCTGTGCTGCTACACTTCCCAGGATTTCTACTAGCCTTATGGCTCAAAATTCTCTAAGTATCTTTTGAAAGGTACCTGGCAAGTCTGGATTAAAATGTTTCAATTAAAGTTGAAACCTGCTCACTCTTCTTCAGTAGGCAAAAGAACTATAACAGAACAACCCTGTTCCCTAGTGGCATATAGTTTTATCAGGATAATATGGAAAATAGCTTCTTCCCATTATAAAATGCTGTTTTTTCATGCATATGCTATTATTGTATTGATCAGAGTAAGTAAACAAGATGAGATTGTTAAAAGAACATTAATAACAGAAATGGATGACACAAAAATGCAAAAAATACGTATCTGGAAAGCAGTTTAACATCTGAGAATTCAACCAATGATTTTCATCTTTTAACACAGGATGTACTTCACACAAAGATATGCAAAAAGCTTTGTAGTAAAGTGTAGCCTAGGGAGACAGTGAAAGCCTTTTAGAGAGACCTATTATAGCAACTCATGTACAGAAAAATGAACATTACCATATGGCAACATAAAAGAAACTGGATTGAGAAGGCATTGCCAGTGAAAATAGATATATACTTTAGGGATGAACATAACTGCATAATTAATTTCTAAGACACATATAATAACCACATTGGCAACTTAGTTTTTAGGTTGCGTCTTTGGTATTCTGAACTTCTTTTCTCTAGTCAATTTTTTGTTTGCAAACTGTTTTAGGAACATGAATATTACCTCCAGGAAACCCAATTCTTTTATTTTTCTGTATTTGTTACTGTATAGCAAAAAGACTTCTAAATTATAAAAGACAATGTTCTAATTTCAGTATTCTGCCCAGAAATATAGTTACCATTTTAACTAGCAATGTAAATTTTTCCAGATATTCTTCTGAGACAAGCTATAATAAATATTTATTTATAGCTTATAGTTATTTTAAACTTTAGAAAACCCTTGTAGCAAAGGATTTTACATGTAAGAATCTGGACTTCTGTCCCATCCACTGGGTGAGCTGGACTTTTGGTCTGATCCTAGATAATTGTTCTTATGTACTTAATAGATAAAGACAGTCTGACACACATTATAAATTGCAGGACCTTAAATATTTGTGAATAAGTTTTTAACAACCATATCTGAATACTCAAGACAGTTCTTTTCAGGCATTTACAACCTAAAAAACATTTTTAAACCCAGTTTAGCATCTAGGCTATCTAAGTAGATGGCTCCTATCTCTCCCCTTTCCCAGGCAAAGCTGTTATAGAAATCTCTCTGATTACTCTTAAAAGAAGATGTGAGAAATGATCTAGTCTCAGAACCTTTCCTTTTGGGAGCATTTTGGTGGTTGTTGTCAGTGCAGATTAATATTCAGATCTGAACAAATAAATAGTTTGTGCTGTTGTGTTGAATAAACAGAAGACTGAAAACAGAAAAATAAGGTGCTTTGATGAACAATTTATTTATAATTAACATTTCTTGCAAGTTTTAGCAGAAATTTCTGGGGTTTTGTGGTTTCTTGTTTTAATCTATGATTTTTTTAAACTGCATTTTTCTAAAAAAAAAATATTTATAGCCAAGTAAAAAAAATAAGATCATTTCATATAACTATTTTATACATCTTTCTACCTCATAAATAACCTAACTCACAGAAATTTAGCAATCCATCTCTACCTCAAGGAAATACTTTCTTTTTATTTTTGATATAGAATAATCTTATGCTGATAAAAACTATTTGGTAATACAGACGTGGTTAACAGTATCATGATGGTGGCTAATTTCTCACTGTGCTTTCTGAGTTAATTGTATTTATTGAAATGAAAATTACTTACTTAGTGACCTACTCGTGTGTTTGTGTGTGTGAAAGGGAGTGCAAGAGAGAGAAAGACAGAGAGAGGATTTAATCTAAGCCAAAATATAAAATCAAGGAAGGATGTCTTACAACAACAATTTCTTAAACTTTGAAGTATAGAGTAAAAAACCCAAATAATTCTGACCTTAGAATATTTTCCAAAGGTTTCCAACAACTTACTCATGAGACCACATATCAGATTCATGTTTCCCTGTCAGAATGCATTGACTTTAACATACAAAAACACCCCACTATTACGTGTGCAGTGTTTTTTCAGGTGTATCCTGGCTACATAAATGAGGAATCCATGTTCAGCCTTTAAATTGTCAGATATCCATATGTAAACTGGAGTGAAGTTCCAGAATAGTTTAATAATTACATTACTAGCCATGGATGACAATGCTGAAGCGTCGGCACTTGCTTGCATTTTACAGATCATTATTTCTAATTTTGTGCACCAGATTTCTCAACTCTTCCACAAACTTGCAACTGATATCAGTGATGTCCATCAAAAATATTTATCGTTTTTGTATAAAAATAATTTCTAGTAAAAAGGACCAAAATATAAGAAAACATTGAGCTGTCAAATAATTGAATTTGTCTCTAAACGTAAAACTAAGCCTGAAAAAATGAACTAAACTATCAGTCATAAAAATTGTTATAGAAAGTAATAAAGCCAACAGCTTATTAGGCCTGCAAGAAACAGTTATTAGGCTTCTCAATATCTTTTGTGAAAATGCTCTGCAGTTTTAGCATGTTAAGAATGCCCATTGTTAAAGATTGCAAAGTCCTGTACAGGATATTCTTTTACTACCTCCACCAAAGAACACTTCTTTTTTTTTTCCCCAGACAATATCAAATGTTCAGTCTTTTACAATTATTAAAGATAAATATTAGTGATAAGACTTGGTCTAGCGAAAATAATTGCAATAAAAAAGGTACTAGAGAGGAATTTCCATCCTTGTAAAAGGATTCTGAAACTGATATTAGTCCTGTTGCATATGCAAGCCTATTGTCATTACTTGTACTTTTATTATCTTTGCTTTCAATTCACATCTCTAGGAAGGTGATCTTTGCTTTCCCTGGGTTTGTAATTATCATCACACTTTTCTTCCTTCATCTCTACAGTGTCTTTACTACTCCGCTTGAAGTTTGTCCAGTATGTAATTGTATTATATCTCCTTAATTTTTCAGTTACTATATTCCATTGTAAAGTAAATTTTGTGCTAACATTTTAGCATTTGTAATATCTCCTAGTCAGCAAAGCAAAACAGTGAAGTCTTGTCGACACACCAAAGCCATCTATGGAGATTTTTCAAAACTTTCATCCTATTCATGAGTACCACAATAGCTGTGGATTTAATCCAATACAGATACTTAAAAATCAGGCACAGCAACTATAATCCACATCTCCAGAGTGAAATTTGAGAGATGATTTCTGTAAATAAGTGCAAACCATTAAACTGTTCATATTCTGGAAAGAGCAGTAGTGTTCTGCACAGTCTGGGTAATCTTTTTGTTTAGGATATTCAAATGCCACAAGCATGTCCTACTTGTACGAGCTTGTCTGAGCCCTCACCTCCCAGGACTGCCTTCTGCACGCCATGAGCTTTAGCCGTGGGAGTTAGCTTCACTGTGCCTAAGCAGAAAATCTGTTGACTAGACTTTATCACAGAGTTCTCAGAAAACTTCTGTATAGACTTAGACCCAGGAAATTCAACTCCTTGCTGTTTACACTGTTTTAAGAGAAGCCTGCATAGAGAGACAGTAACAGCTCTGAGGAGCTGCCTGTCACTCAGCAGATATGCACAATATCTGCACTGGCTTGTCTAATGAACTGGTGGCTCCAGGATGCATATGTTGTATTTCTGTAGTCCAGAAAAAAAAGGTGACAAAATCACATATAATCCAGGACAAATCTTAGCTGCTAGCATGAAATGGAGACCTCCAGTTTTCTGGAGATTATAACAGGTTATTTGAGGATGTTGGTACATGAAAGCTTATGGCTATACCCAGAAAGGGTCTTAGACCCCGTTATTCATCAGCCCTAGTCAAGAAACAGCTTTTTGCAGAGAGGCAAGGACAGGACTCCTTGTCCTCTGAAAGATAAAGAGAAAAATCTTGAGTGCAAGTCCAGGAAGTAGAGAAACCCACTCAAAATCTATTTTACTACCCATGAATTATGTTTGAATTTGAGCTTTTTTACATCCATCTGGATGAGTTACCCTGCAAAATAGTAACTCCAAAGGAATTACCAGCTCCCTGTCCATTTTATTCCCACTAAAGATAGAAAACTTTCTCATGCATTTATCTCCAGAGCAGGTTTGAGAACTTTGAATACTTGGGAAAACGTTTCAAGCTGGCTATTAGGTACTCAGCTTCTCAGATGGAGGACTTTTAGGCCTGAACATTCACCTTATCTCTTCCAAATGACTAACTTTAGCAGTTTTTAGCTGGATTTTATTCTATTGCCTAGTGTCTCAATGTAAAGTGTAAGGAATGTCAACTGATTTCCAAAGGAACAGGCATTGCAATGCTGAACATGGTGTTGTCCAGAATATTTGTATGGATTAAGCCTTCCAAGCAATGAAGTATCCCACAGTACTCCCAGCCTGGTCAGCTACAGTAGCCCATGGTGAATAGTCCCTGTCTGCCCATGTATCCAGCATCCCTGCCAACAATGCGCTACATCTTTAGACTCTTTACATCCACTGTGAAATTAACAATGTGTTTCTCTCTTTGGGAGAAGAGACAGAGCAATGTTGAACCTTTTGTGATTCTTACTGATGGAATGTTCTCCTACACTGTTTATAAATTGTCTCCATCCTAACATGAAGGATCATCCATAGAAAGATGGATGGCCCTGGTCTTCAAGCCCATTAATTCTTTGGATTCTCTATTGAGACTGACAAAATGCTTCATTAAATAGAAGCCTGATCCAGTTCCAATTAACTTCAGAGAAAGCTGGATTGTAATCTCAGCACCACTTGAGGTGATGGATTCTTCAACACAGGCATTTACCTATTGAGAATTTGATGGATACCAATTTCAGGTCACATAGGGCTGGTTACACATCTTTCCATTATCAAGCTTTGTTCAATTTGGAGAAAGAAACATGCCCTAGTTTTGGAAAGCTTTACATCCTATCACCAGTGTCTTGAGCTTTTTAATACATTTTCATTTTGACTTAATAGAAGTTGAGCTTAAGTTTTATGTTTTAACATAAGAATTTTGATGTCTGAAAAGATGTACATTGTAAATCCTACTTGCTCTACTTGTCTGCTTTAAAAATTCAATGATAACTAAGTAATTTTTTCAACAGATTCGGTAGTTCCACTTTTAGTTCTTATTTTAGGTTTCTGGTTGGCACAAGGTAAAATGCTTTTACAACACCTCACCTTTATTTCTCACCAAATATCCTTTCTATATTATTATTTCTAAACATTATTTCAATCCAGCCATACACCTAACTCATATCAGCATTAATAAGAATCCCACATGCAGGGGAAGGGTATAGACAATATTCTGTAATTCCATTTTTTTAATGAACATTTTTCAGATTTTCTGGATAATAAGGAAACAGTCAAGAATTCTCACAGAGCAGAAAACAGTACAGCTAGTATTATTACTAGAGTTTCTTATTTAACGAGCTTTTAAAAACTTATAAGGTTAGTAGACTGACAAGTATCTAATGACAGAATCTATGTCACAAGTATATTAGGTAATTCTTATAAGGGTTGCAAAATATTTGCCCTTTAGAGTAAAACAAGTGACCAACCTTTTGTCAGGGAAGGTTCCACTTCACCTGAACCAAGAGAAAAGAACAAATGTCAGAGAACAGATATCATCATTGTAAAAAAAAGATTACATTTTTTTCTCATGTTGGCTCATTTTAGTAAAAAAAAAAAACAACGAACTATTCTTTATATGATAAATGGCAAGCACTCTATTCTGAGATTTTTGATTTTTCATAATGTATCTCACCATAGAGCTTTTCCTGGGTTTAGGGTAGATAAATTCAATGTGTAGTAGTAACCAAGGAAACATCAAAATCTGTGTTTGTGCTTCTGAATGCTAACTTGTGACAACAATTTACAATTTGCTTGATTTTATGCATGTTTCCCTGTTTTAAGGAAAGGTCCGGTCAGTGTTTCCATTTTAGCTCCAAATGATAAAATGTAGATGCAGGTTAGCAAGGTTGTAAATCTAGCAGCTCTTCCAGTGAAATCCAAGGCAAAAAATCAATTTCAGTGGAAATATGAGCCCTTGATTGCTGCAGTGTGTTATTCCACCTCCATGCAGGACACGAAATTTAAAGGAGTTAGCCTGAATGACTGTGGCGAGTGTGCAGCCTCAGCTTCCCTGACTCCAGTGAACAGTGGGCAGGGAGTTCACATGAACTTGCTTTTTATAATATAATGCAGTAAGTTGCCTACTGGCTTTTCACACTCCTTGCAGACACTGATGAAATTCCACTTGGGCCAAAGGCTGGTAGGACTGAGGTTTTCAAACACTCTGAGCATTCATATCTTGAATTTTTGTATGTTAGGTATTTTATGACCTTTCTTACTAGCATTAACACTTACCAACTGGAGTATTTGAAAGTTTGCTGGTTCTTTGGGAGCTATGATATGATAAAAATGAACACTGTTCAAATTTTAGCAAGCTCTCCGTATTTCACCTTTTCTGTTTCTCAACCGTATGAGAGACTGGCTTTCTGCTGGCTGCAAATCATATCTCAGAATAGGATGCCCAGTTCATAGACTTACATGTAGCAGCCTGTCTATTAGTATTCCTATATGGTGCTAATATAAAAAGTTCATGCACACATTTAAAAGGTAGAAATTTGATAATATCTGAATTTTATGAACAAACTGGCAAAATTCACATTCAGTACATGTGCTTTTTAATTATATTCTGGTATAGCCAAATAGAATATAAAATAAAATAGCCAAGTAGAATATAAAATAAACTACCATGAAATGAAGAAGTCTCTCCTACACTCATTGCTTGTCAAAATGACCAATATGATGTGACTTGATGATCCACTACCGCTCTGCTTATACCAGGGAGCTACTTTTTTTATGACAGAAGGCTAGTTGTTTCTAAATTTAAAAGGCTGGTAATTTACATTCATTTATCAGATGATGTCAGATGAAGCATGTTACTATAATGCAGAAACATAGCTTCTAATAAATTGAATTATTTGCAATATGCCATCCAAAATTTGGTCACTTCAGACAAAATGCTATTTTTTCTTTCTTTTTTTTCTTTTTTTTTTCAATATATTCTTCTGTCATAAATGTATCAAATTAAAAAGTTGTAAGTTTCTTGGTCTAGCTTATATATTTATCGAGGTTCTTTAAATTCTTGCTGATTGAAAGAAAGTAGCTATTGCCATTCTCTGAAGCAATATCCTGATGCACATTTTGGTTGTGGCTTTGAAGTATGTATAAATTAGTGCTCTTTACTTCAAGATGTATTAATGGTAGTATTTAATTCTGACAGCTTTCCTGTAATGGTACATTAAACATGAGATGAAAGCTAACAAAGAGACCAATTACTGATTGGAATAGCCAGTAGATGCTTTATTAGCAACAATGTTCACTTTTCATTTTGTTTGACCTTCTTGTCTGTGAGGTTAAAAGCTGAGTAAGCCAACATAATGCATGTAAAACAGCAGTTAGAGCAGTTACAGAAGTCTTTACATTACAAATACCTTCATCACTGTCATCATCATCACTCCATACGATGTCAGACAGTAAAGAAAAAAAGCCATAAAGCCAATCAGTGGATTCTTCCAATGTCTCATGAATGATTCTCAGTGGTTCTGTGCTGAGCTTGTGAACAGATCTTCCTGAGTGCAGAGTTCAAAACAAAAGCCATTTGAAAATAAACCAAAGTTCAGTGATTAAAGTTCATCTTCATGTTATACAGGACTACTTATACTATCTCCTTTAACAGAAACAAAGATTGTGAATGCTACTTTTTATTATTTGAGGACAGCTCTCCTTGTCCAGGACTGGTATAATCTGTATCCTACCATATTTGCTGTTTGCAGAGTGATTAGGGACCCTGTGGATAATTTGAGCTGACACTGCACTCCAAGTTCTGGCTCTTCTTCTGAGGCTTGGTTAGGCAAAGTATAAATATAGATTTGATTATACCTCTTATTCATCCATTTAGATAATTTCTTCCTTGCAGCCCAGTTTTTTCCTCTGGCTCAGGCCATCTGCTTCTTGAGGACTGTTTAGGATTCACTGCAGTCTGTGTCCCACTCCTCATTTCTCATGTTCCCTTGACCCTCCTCCTTTACGCAAGTCCTGGCTGATGAAATGGCTAACCACAACGACCTGGCTAAACCACACAGACAGGTTGTATCATTGCCATGGAGTACATGTAAAGGATGGGAAGAAGAAAGCTGTGTATAATCAGGCTAAAATACACCTGAGTCCAGAATAAAGGGGAATACAAATCCAATTGTGACACAAAGTCAGCTACTTCCAAACGCGTACTACTGCGTATGTGGTTCTTCTCTTTCTTACAACTCTTGAGTTTCTTTCATGCACACACTTGTGCACATCTGCATATTTAACCAGGTCTGGTCCTACTGCTCCTGCAGGCAAGTAAGATGGCAAACAAGGAAGCTGTGGGACCTCCAGTGGAAGTGAGGCCCCTGCTCCCTACTGTATCCACACCCAAGGAGAGCAGCCATCAGTGGGTTGTACCAGCATTCCCTTGAAGGCTTTTCCAGTTGTGATTTCACCAGATTTCTCCCTACCATGTTCCAGAGGAACTTTTCAGCCTCTGACAGAGCATATCTTCTGACCTTTCTGTCCAGCAAACCTTTATTTTCTTGAAATCCATACCAAACACTGCTTAGGAAAAGGGACAACTCTCACTCAGTTCATGTTACTGTTCACTGTGCTTGAAAAGGCAGACTGAATGATTGCCCTATCTGTGTGAAGGTTTCCCACAAATGTAGGCAATCACAAAAATCACAAATGTGATTTGAATCATTCACCTCATCTTGTTTCTAGGCATTTCAATAGAAATGCATGCTCAATAGCAAGATGGCAACTGTATCTCTGTTTACCACTATCTTTCTGTACGCAAATATTTTAGTAGGAAGTTAAACACAAGTCTCTCCAGAACTATTTCTGGTTGCAGTGTTTTGACTCACAAGCCAAATCTTAGCAGTAATCAGACGTATTCTTACGTGGACTTGCAGGTTACAATGACAGGCAAAGTACAGGCTTGAAGCAACTTCTTTAATGGCAGCAGTATGAACAGTTATTTTCTAAAAGTGCTATAATGAAATATCCAAGTAACTTTATTTGAAATACAAATGTATCACTAAATGATTCCTTTTATTTCTAAGTAGTTGATCCGAAACACAAAAGACCAGGCTGACTTTCTACTATTTTGCATCTGTTTAGTAATGATGTAGACCAAAGAAATATTTTTATTAATATTTTCTTGAAGGTTGTATTATATAGATATATGTTACTAAACAATCAGGCACATCAAATAAAGTAATCAAGTGCCGTGATGAAATGACATAATTACAAAGAAATATGTGTGATCTCTTAATTTAATCTACTATTGTTTATACTCTTGTATTCAGAATGATGGGGTAGTATAACAGGGTATGTGCACTTTGCATCTCATAGGGCATTTTATTTTCATTGGCCTCATGCACTGAGATGTAGAAATTTTATTTTTCAACTTATTTGCCAGAAATACTTTTCTCAATTGTTTACAGGGAGAATGCATACTTATATTTAGGTTATTAAAAGTAAATCTGAAATCTGACACCTGATGCCATTTGCACTTTATTCTGATCTAGAGGTGCTAAGGAATCCAAGGGGACTAACAGAATGGGCATTGCCAGAGGGATTTTAGCCTAACCAAGGGTTTGATTCACAAGCACAGATGGTTTAACTTCAGACAACTGCCTTGATTTCCACTCTGGCTATCCACCTACCCTTTACCCACTGGTTGCTTAGGAATGGCTCAGTTGCTTTTACAGCCACAGGCTTTTAGAGCTGCAGGGACTACAGCTGTAAACTAGTCAAGAATTGGTGTCAATTTATTTTAATATACTGGTCTATCAACTAGCAGTTCAAGAACCTCTTCACAGGTAGCAGAGCTGTTCCCCCTGGGCAGGCAAAGGAAATGCTCAGAGAAGAGCAAGATCAAGAGCAGAGGAAATTATTCTAACCACCCCAAGGCAAGCCATCTTTGCTGGTGAATCAGAGCCCTCAATGTCATATCCTTGTCTTTAATTCATGACATCTTCATAGCAAACTATGGAAAGGGATTAGAAACTGTAAGTGTCCAGAGGCAAATTCTCCAGCTACGCCTGCACTAACATGCCCAAGTTACAAATCCTGTCTAACGTAGATAGTTTAAGAAACTGGGGGCTGGGTAGAGGACACTTCAGTGGTATTTGCAAAATTTAATTAGGCATAAAAACAGATACTGTAAGATCCACTTGTAATTTAATGCACAGGCCTGGAAAGTTGTCTCCTTGTGCATCGATCTTCTGTTTGACTTCTGTGGTATTTCCTAAATTTTTAAAAAGTATTGGCAACAATAACAACACGTCCTAAAATGCTTAAGAACATCACACCAGGTAATACTGAATTGAAAATTATTACTGGTCAAATCCATGCTTTTAGCTCTCCCCAAAACTTTGACAATAGCAGGTTCTTTTCCTAGTATAACAAAACACACAAGAAACAAAGGAAATAAAGCAATTCAGGGTGCAACAAGTAGAGAGAAAGGTGTCACTTCACACGCATGCAAAGAAAGATAACTATTTTCAGAGGATTTGCATACTCTTGCTTCAAGAGTGAACAAAGTTTGAGCTTGATATTTCGATGTAATTTAGATTTTTTTTTTTAATTTACCAATGTCCAGCAAGGGTACAGTATGGTAAATTTCTTCAGAATATCCTTGGATTCAACACATTCAGACTGGATTAACTGTCTTCTGTCTGACTTTTCGTTTCTTGGCAGACCTCAGAACACGAATTATTGTAAAACTAAGTTAACAATATACTTCTCTTGTGAGAATGTGTTACATAGTATGTAATATAACATTTGTTCCTAACATATAATTATAAACTCTGATTAATATTTTATACATGGTATACAATGTACAATATATATATTGTATATTTAATCTCATATATCATCTATTGTGCTGGGAGTAGAAGGGGCAGGATCTTGAATTTAAACTGCAAACAGCATTTATGAATGCAGAGCATTTCTCAGATAGATACAGGCTGTGAAGTTCTACCTTTTGCTGAACTTGTAAATAAGGATTGAGCCAGTTCCTCTTAGATAATGTAGTAGAAAAATACTAAATGTCTGTCAAAGGAAGAAGGAGGGGAAGGAAGTAGATGATTGCACAGCAGGTTAAACTCAGGGATGAAACATGCAATTAATATTGAAGAATTTTTTTGTCAGTATGTAATTTCATTTAATCACACCTTAAATTCAGATTACCCTATCTATCTGCCAGATGTACCTTAAAGCCAGGTGTTTTCCTAGTGATTTCTAGACTCCTTAAAAAACCAATGCAGAAAGACATACTGTGACCTTCAGAAGGTCAGTCTCTTGCTTGCCTCTGACCTATTTTTTAGGGTTATATGAATTAATTTCCAAAGATTTCTGTACCTTTCCATTGACTAGGAAGGAAAGGAAACCTGAAAAATTAGCACAGATATGACAGGTCATTTTCCTAATTTTTATTTAAAATGTGACAACAAGAATTCTAACCAACTAATTTCTTCAGTTCTGAAATCTGCTTAGATCACAATTTCAACTTCAATTGATTTGAAAATAGAATTCACCTTTTTTATAGTAATTAGCAACTCACACTTAACACGGCTTTATGAAATCTACCAATGGCAGACCTCAAAAGTCCTTCAATCAGCATTAGGTACATTCTTGAGACATAAGACAATTTTCATAAACTGACAAAGTCATTTCAACTTCAGTAAAATTGTGAACAGAAGAAACCTTTTTTTCATCAGGACTGATAATGAGTCAGTTATCAGTAGCTTATGGAAATAGGAATTGATTAATTACATGGTAGCGCCTCAAGCAAATTTGGTTGTGTTTCATGGTTTGTGTCATTTATTTCTGTGAAGTGCACAACAAAAAGTGACTAGTTGATTTACCTGTGCAGATCACTTTAGTCATTATTCCTGTCTTAATAACTCTGCCAGGAATGCAGTCTCCTATCAATCTGTTTTGCTTTTCAAATAGTTAAATACGTACTCAGAGTTCAACCTCTTTTAAAAGTTTGGGGGAAGGGAGTGTAATGAATTACAGTGAATTACTTAATAATTGTTGGATTTTCATCAATTACATATTTGACTCCAGTGAATTGAATGCAATTAAATTATAAATTATGGTAATTATCTGGTGTAAAGACCGATCTATGAGATACGATCTAATACATTGATATTGTCAAGGTACAGGTGATGAAGACAGAGAATTTATGTCATGTTTGATAAAATACAAAAGCCTAACACTAGTTTACAATAATAAAACATATCCAATTTTTTGTAAAATATTCTGTTATAGAGAAACATGTATTTTATTTTGAAAGTTTATGTATTTTTTAATATTTGTTATGAGTAATATATTGTTTCTACTCTGTGATCTTCTGAAGAATAATAACATATAAAACTCAATAGATACTTAAAGTCTTCCATTATTAATATTTCAACTTATCAACATAGCTGTCTTTAACTATCATCTACCGATTTCATATACTAACATCTGGCATGCTTACAACAGTAATCTGCAGGACAAACCCTAGTGGATATCATTGAATTGTAAATATAAACTTATCAAATTAATTCTATTGAATTGTAAGCATAAAAACTATACCAAACACCTCTCAGACTCAATATTACCCAGTAATTTCCATTATATAAGTACTTAAATCATAAATATGAAGACTGCAGTTTGTAGCATAAATCTCCTCTCTAATATCAGCCAAATGAGAACAAAGTAGATATAACTAGAATCTAGTTGCCAAATTTTAGAAAGAAATTCACAAAGTGTCACAAACTATCAGTTAATACCAGGTACTTTTGATATAGTCACACATTGTTGTATATGGCTTGATTTGAAATAAGCTCAAAGACTTTTGGTTTGATGGATAAGACCCTAATTAGGTTGTGTTTTCTGAAACAGGGAGACATTTTATCTAAAGTAATTTGAAGATTTACTTTTCATCATTGTGAGTATTCAATTCTCTAAGAACACAGATCTTAACTTTAGATTAAAAAAGCATTGCTGTTAAAAAATTGTACAGTGGCATTTTTAAAAGGCAGTTAGGAGGGTAAATGGAATATCTCTCAGCTTGTCACCGTTTCCTGGGAGTCTCCTGACTGAGGGTGTCTCTTAGCTGACAGATCTATTTCAAGCATGTATGAAAATGGGGAGGAGGCTATTGCAAAGAACTTTGCAGCCCCAGCGAGCCAGCATTGGGGTTAGTGGAGAAGCAGTGCTGCCACATCCTGGCATTTTGCTAGTGTCCATGCTTTGTTATTGCTGTCTATCAGACCGCACGCAAACACGCATATTGAGAGCACTGCAGGCAGAAAGTCTTTACCAGGTGGTAAACAGGGATCATCACAATGTTGTGAATAGGTGGCTATAGCAGATGGCAACAGGATGAAACCCAGAAAGGCCAATGAAAAAGAGGAAGAAACACCGTTAGTGATAATGAACATCCTCAGCTGTCACTTGACTAAAGGAAGCAGTTAAGAAGTGAAGTGAGGAGTTATTTAATTTCTGTGGGTCTGCTGATATGAAGCAAAAATTGGAGTTCATTACAAAGAACACAATACACTGTAGATGTGAAATAATACAGGAAGAGAGCAATGTAAAACATGGCTAAATAAGGCACAGGTGTTTTCACAAACTGCAAACATATTCTACTGCTGAAAAAGAAAATACTACATACAGTGGATTTTAGTTGAATTATTTAGATTTCCTCAACAGCAAGTAACCAAAGAATTACACTACTGCAATTGTTACTGAAATGAATTACTGGTTTTGTTTGTTTAAAATTAGAAATTTCACAGATACCATTATGGACCATAAATGTGGGTTGTGTTTTGTATCCCATGATGTGCATTTAAACATACAAGGTCTTTTCTTCTCATATCCTTCCCTATTTATTGAGACAGTTTCTGAAATTTCATATTTTCAACTTCATGACCTTGTAAAGTTTGATCTATCACAGTTTATAATCTTATATATGCTAGACCGTTTCGGATGAACACAGTATTTGCAGCACTGCAGAACTTCATAGACAGTCATTCTTTCCAGTATAATTTAATTTTCTAGGGGTTTATAACTCAGCTGTGAGATTTTCTGCAGCGTGAAACATGGGAAATAAGATTTCATCTGGGCAGCCCTTCTTTAAACTAGAATAGGGTTTAAATCCCTTTAATTGGTTTTATCATTATGTTTTATCATTATGGAAGACAGTGAAAAACAAATTGTTTTGTAGGTTTTAGTGCATTATTTGAAGTACCATACAATTCAATTAAAAATATCATTAAGAAATTTGCAATGGATAAACTGTTTATTCATGCTATGGATTGACAATTTTAAATACAGTAAAAATTGTATTTAAAAAGATTATAACACTGCTGTGATAAATTCCGAGCTAAGCAGAGTAAGGGTCAACGCCTTTTTTACCAATTATTTCAAACTGCTGAGACTTTGAAACACCTCTTTTACCAAGAGACAAGATTATTTGTTCCATTAAGTTAGCTGGTGCTTCAAAATAAGCTGGAAGTTTATTCTTTCTCCTGTATAAGTGCAAAGGTAATATCAGGTTCGGATATACCATTACAAATACAATAGTAAATATAAGTACCATCTTATTTTTGCAGTTATTAAAAGATTCCAATGACTACGAGTTCAACAGAAAGACCACAGTGTGATGACACTCTGGGAAAAAAATGGATGTATACATTCCTAATAATTATTATCTCACAAAAAAATAAAAAACAGTAAAATATATTTTGCTGACTTCCACTTCCCTCCTGTCATGTATAGAGATCTTCCTTCATTACGGGTCTCTAAAAAGCCTCTTTATGGCTAAGCAAAAGGAATTATCCACCACAAAGAATCTGCTCCTTTTTCTTTTAAGAAAGCAGTCACCACAAAATGGCAAGTTCACCATGCTCTGTGTGTCTGCTAATTTCACTTAAATTATTTTGTGGATAGGCTTGGGTTTTATAGATTTAGTGAGTTTTATTAGGTTTGATTTAGTCTGGCCTTCAGGTGACTGGCTAAATCACTACCAATTTACTCAGAATATTGAAAGCTCTGGATCTGAAATTAGGGCGGTGTTAATTAGCTGTAATTGGTCACATAGGTGGCAGAGAATTCTGAACACTTTATTAGTGCATTAGCAAATGTGGATTCCTGGGCAATCAATCTTCAGGATTGAAATAAATTATTTAGTTACATTTACCAATTAAAATATATAATTCAGTTATGTATAGAAGAAATGCATTAAATACATTCCTGAATTATGAAACCAATTAAGGCGCATTTTCTAAACACAAAGGATGGTAGTAATAACAAACTGTTGCAAAGCTCACATCCAGCCAAAATGAACCATTTTCTGCATTTCTGAAAACACTGAGAATGTATAAGAGATCTTGCAATGCTACTTATTAATATACACTACATGCTTCATGAGATTCCTAGTTTCTTATCTCAGACTTCTGTAATGCATGTCACCTTCATACCACATTAGAAATATTTCAGTCATGTTTATAGTTGTACAATACAACATGGTAGGAATGCAAGCTTTCATTTCTTTCCTCAAAGGAATGAACAAAATAAAGTGAAACATTGCAAAATTCAATTTCCTTCTGGGAAGATAGAACAAAGGTGAATCTTTCAGCAGTGATCTAATTCTTGTCTCATGATTTCCTCAAAATCCACTGCCAAAGCTGATTTGCACATCCCATCTCTGTTCTAACCTCTGAGCAAACTGACACATAACCCCCAAGGAGGCCCCACTTTACACATGCAGCCCATAACACAGGGTCCTCCTGCAATATTTTGCATCATAACCAGCACCTCCTGAATACTACAGAGCACTACAGAATTTACAGTCAGCGTGTTCTGGATGTGTAAAATTATACAAAATATATCTTAAATCTGTCTATGAGTGGAGCTTGAATTCATGTAATCTAACTTTAGCTACCTAATACCTTATCTTACCTCAGTTCTAATGGCTCCCTTTCAAATACCAAATAGAGAGGGTCCCCCCAAAGTAATTTAATACATCTATTTTACAATGAAAACAAATGCCTCATTTTCATATAGTTCTGGTACAAATTTCATCTTGTATAAACTGTCAAAATTCCCAAACTTGATAGTTTACTTCTAAAAGAATGTAAAACCATAGTATTCAAGAAGAAAAATCTATGGTTTGCACTCTAATCATAGAAGCAACTTGAAGTTTATACTGATAAATTAAAAGAATACATAAGACCTAAAATATATATACTTATACTTTATGTCTATTTTGATTTAATTCCCTTTAAGGTAATGAGAGCAATATTGTTGATTGTTTAAATAAGAAAACAATGCTTGAGTTCAAGTCTAAACTACTTTCGACTCTGCTGATGTGTTTCTACTTAGCTCCATGAATATCTGTGTATCTGGGTAACTTATAATTTAGGGCATTTACTTCCTTTATTGGCCAGAGGCTAACAGCTCTTTGGTGTAATCAGGAGGAACAAAACTGTGTATATTCCTCAGACACAAGGTTCCTAGCCTGGTTTGCTATGTCAAGCCACTCCTGTTTTCTGGTGAAGTCAGTCCTGTGTAGTACAGTCAATACTAGCAGCTCTGCTATGGAGACAGTCATTTCTTGCACAGAAATATAGTGAAAGTCTCTGGTGGGAGCCTGTAGGTTGAAGTCCCCTGTCATCTTTGCAGCCACTCTTTAAAATGTTGCAGGCTGCTCCTAGGTCTCCCCTCAGTTTTTGCTTCTCTAGACTGAGCAAGTTTATTTCTCTCAGCTTGCTTCGTTCATATGCTATGCATACTTTCTAAACTTGAACTTCAGGTAAAGAAATGGGAAAGAAATTGAATGAACTGACTTATGAAAGTGTTATTTATAGAAAAATACACTGAATATTCTGTGTTTTATAGAATAAAAATGTACAGTTGAATATAATTTCTTTGGTATCCTTCATTTACATTTGAAAACTGGGAAATTAATTTTAATCATGCTTGCAAAACTAATCTTACAGTCCTGAAAATAATCATTCACTTTTTTAATGCAGGTCTGGTTGTTCAAAGAACAGTATCAAATCCAAGAGAAAACTTCACTGGGTTTTAGAATTAATGAGTCCCTAAAAAATATACTTCAGATTTTGCTTTCTATATGAAAAGATGGCCTTGCCTTCAACGGACACAAAAGGCCAAACTCTCAGAGGGTGAAAATCATTTTAGTGTCAATGCCTGACAGGTGCTCCTACATGAAATCTTCAGCTATGTCAATGGACTTTTTATAAATTAGTGGGTTTAAACTGGAAAAGACAGATTGAGTAGGAACTCAGGAGTAGAAAAGCAAGGGTCATGATAAGAACTGTGTAGCCATTGTTATCTGTGTGTAAATACAAATAACAGTCTAATGAATCCTGGTCTAGAGGATCGCAGCAGTTTCTTCTCTTAACATTTCACCATTAAGACCCAATTTAAAAGGTAGCTTATTTTATCACTTAGGAACAGAAATATCTTTGGGGACAAAAAGAAACAAACTCATGAACTCAAAATACTAAAGTATCATCTTGCAGAAATCTCCACAAAATTGAAACTCACCCTACAGATTAAATTTTACATTATTTTATTTCTACAACTTGGTCTGAAAATATCAGTTTCCATCAACACCTGTGGGATTTAAACTCATTTAACCAATACAACATGAACATCAGATTTCCATCTGCTTAGAAAATTTCCTCAGTCTCAAGTACAAATTCAGATTCTCATTGCTTAGCAGTACCCTGACTAGTGTATTGAGCATGTATGAGCTGACAGCCAGTTTAGGAATTGCTTACTCTAAGAGTTTGTGCCCTGGTTCTTGACTGCTCATTAAAAAAATGTTAAGAACTTGATTGATTGATTCATTCATTCATTCATTGATAGTTAATACAGAAAATTAAAAGCAGAATATGGTGGTGTCTCTCTCTTATTTTTTATCTATCTGTGCATTAAGCATGTGGTGCCATAATTAAAATCTGATGCCTGCTTTGGGAGGATTGTTCAAAAATAACTTCATATTTCGCTGAGACTCAAGTGACTTCTTCTGAAAACGAAGACAGATGAGAAGCAAAAAAGTTTGAGAGGTTTATGATATGTTTTCTCCATATTTCAAGCTTCTGTGTCACACATTGATCCAGGATTGGTTGGTTTCTTTCAAGATCTATGTCTCAAAACCTTTTTAAGTAAATCTTGAAGTCAATATTGATATTTAACAGGACAAAATTCTATGGATTTATCAGTAAACTAATAAAGACCAGGAAATTAACTTTGAAACATCAACTCAATTTGTTTTGAATTAAAAAGCTGAAGTTTGAATTTCAATTCCTAGTAAATTATTGTGACAGATGTGAGAACTTCAGAGCTGGAGTTCTTATTTAAAAAAGAAATAACCCATAACCATTTGTTTTCTGTTTTACATACATGGTTTCCAGTCATTACAGGCTGTTTACCTCACAGAAGTTTGGCTTGTTGAAAACTATGCACCCTTTGCAAACATTGATAGCCAATTTATTTTACTTTTCACTATATATCATTGCCAGATACAACTCATAAAATTCAAGTAGCAGTGAGGTAATTTCTATTCCCCACTCCTTTCCTCTCTTTTCTCAACTATAATCATATTCCTTGTGCCACCCATTTCATTTTCATCTTTGCCTTCAGTAACCAATATGTTCCCCAAACCTTGATCTTTAGTCAATTTGCCAAGTCTTAAACTAGGCTAGAATTATCACCTTATTGAAAACAAGGGTGTGACTTAGCTAATATTAAGAATCTGGTCCTCTGTGCTTAAGTTTTTTTAAGATAAATTTAGGGTTACCATGTTTAGAAATTAGCTTTTGCACTTTTTTTGCCACTGAGCTATATAAGCATGTCAGAATACTCAAGGCAGCTATGATGTTTTTAAAATATATTTCATGAAATGTGAATTATTTTATTCTTCTTGAAATGTTTTTATATAGAAGTTGCAAAACAGAAATCTGACCATATGTGATCATATACATATTATATTACTGTCAACATACACATTTTCCAAGATGACAATGGGCTGCAAATGAAGATATTTAAATCATAAAAATGTATGAAGTGCAAACTAGTATGTTTTGACTTTTCTCATATTATCTCCTCTCTTGGTAAGCTCAGCAGAGACACTGTGCTGTCCCCAAGAAGGTAAAGGATGCGCATATTTACATAATACATACTCCTTAATATTTTTTTTAATTTCAATATGCACAATGTCAAACAGAATATGCTGAATTTTACCTGCAAAGGCTTTGTAATCCACCAAGTCAAACATCACAATAGCTACTGCTGACCAGGTAACAATCAGAGCAACAACAAGAAGCCATGCTGCTGGTGAGCTGAATGTTGTCACGAGGTCTTCCATAACAGATTTCTTGCCCACTTTCATGGATGATGAAGGAACAGATTCGTTCTTACCATCTATTATTGTAGTGGTTGTAGACATATGTCCTAGGTAAAAAGACAAAGCAGAGAAAATAGAATATAACACTCGGAGCCTAAAAAATCGAGAATATCGTTGTTGTTCTGAAATCAATCTGTAATCAGAATATTTAGCATAGATGTTAATGTTGTATTATTAAAGGCAGGCAGTTGTGCTTTCTGCAAGGAGTATTTCCCTGAAATGGGGCCACTTTTAGTAAAGTAAATTTTGGAAAGAGTGAAATTATAATGAAATAGCCATGACCAGCCTTTTTAATTATAATATGATCTTTTTTAGTCTGCCATGAATAGCTACAGACCTGGGAGAGTGATTGATAAAAGCATAAAATATTATTACTCTCCAAAGGGCTGTCTTGTTATAGGCTGTAGGCCAGATTCTCAGGTGATGTGATTAAGCGTACTTCCATTGACTGTAATGGAGCTAATGTGTCTATGCCACTGGAGGTTTGGCTGGAATTCTGCTGTCAAGGACACGTATCAACGGCAATAGGAACGTATATACTCTATTTCGTCTAATAGGAACACAAATGATTTACATGTACAGTATACTTACAAGCTGCCAAACAGCTTGTAGTAGATTTTTAAATATATTTGTGTTATTTCTGACTTAATGATAAAGTCTCCTAAGAAACAAGAATAACAGTGCCAAAGCAGACTAAATTCCAGAAAGCACAGGTTTGTGCTAGAAAGCTGGTAGGAAGGTGAGTATTTACATACATTAGCGAAGAAAACAGGTGACATGCATTGACTGTTTAATGAGCAGCTAACAGTGACTTAATCTGCTTCTTCCTGGGGTATTAGGAAATGTTAATTCAAGACACAAGCCAAAACTACGGTTGTGGAAACCTGACCACATTTGAAAGTTCTCACATTACTATTCTTCACAAAAGAAAGGGGTGACTTAAAGAATCACGGTTGGTATTTGTTTTCCCGCATGTACAATAATAAATAATAATAGTAGTAAAACCACTCATAACTCCACAGCCAAAAACTAGAAGAGCACAGTATCAATACTTAATTAGGTTTACAATATATGCTTGTATGCTGATGTTAAAGTATTCAAAGATATGATACATATATTCCTGGTCTGGTTGACAGTACCAACTGTCCTAAATTAACGCCAGTGCTTTCAGGTACCCTTGCCAAAACAGAAGTGTGAAATTTCAAGGAATCACGTGCTGCCCATTGTGTTCATACATTTGCTTCTTGTCCTGAGATCACATATCTTCTGTCACAGCTGATGAAATTTATGAAGCTGATAATTTTCTAGGATTATGATAATTTTCTGGGAATATGAGGTAATGAAGGTGACGGAACTGCTTTATACACAGATAAACAGATTTTGTTTCAGTTTTCACATAGGAAATGTCAAATATGCATTTAGAAACCACCACTAGAGCTAAGGTACAAAGGTGTTCAGGACTTTCAGATATTTGCCATCACAACATCTGAGTAGCCTCTATTTGAGATTAATTATATTTATATTCTTAAAAAATAAACGAAGGATTAGTTCCTTGATATTACCTTGATATTAAAAGCAGATATGTATATTTACCCCTAAAAAAAAAAAAAAAAAGGCATAAGAAGTCTTCCAGTCCTTATGCTAATGAATATTTTGTTCCTTTTTCTGTAAAAAGTGAGAACAGTAACCTAATGTGCTACTGAAATGACCTTAATGTATCTCACACATATCTGTAGAACTGGGAAAGACAATTTTTTGGATCAGAGGTTCCCTAACTCTTAATCTGTCATACCCATAGAGTGTTCAAATTCATAACGCTAACTATTCTACAATTCTTTTGTTTGTTATGTAGTGCACTGCATTTGCGTGTAATTCCCTTAGCTCTACCTTTTAAGCTTCCTTCTGCACAAGCATCCTGATGCTGATGAATGGCCTGCTTCAAGCCCTGGAAAGCTGTTCTGCTACACAGCAGTGTTGTAAAAGCAGAACAAGATGGGCATATTACATGGTTTTGTTACTTATTTGAAATCTAGCCTTATTTATAGAATGTTTATTCTGTTTATGAATAATGTCTATCTACTAGGATAGAATTTATACACTTTTTTATTTTAGAAAAAATATTATAAAACCATTGCTGTTTCCATTTCTTCAAGCATAAATTTTAGATCAAATATTTCACAGCAGGAGGAAAAATCTGCCAAGCGACCACTAGCAATAAAGATCTGATTCCAAAAGTCAGATTCAAAATCAACAGCATTTTGTTATTCTAGTGCATAAAAAATGCTAGTAATTTGTGCATGCAACAGGTCATAAATGACACATTATGCATTTTTTTCTCCCTTGGGGGTATCAGTCAGAGTTTATGATATGTAAGAGAGAATAGAAAGGTACTGTCTCATCTTGACATATCAGATTACTACCACAGCACATCTCCAAGGACATACTAATGACAGATATTTGCACAGTTATAATATACAAGCAATTAAAACTCTATGTGTGTATATAGGTGTAGACTTAAAATTACCAGTCAAAGGACCATTTTTCTAGGTTTGTTGATATGTAAGAATTGTTCTTTCCTATTTAGTATGCCTAACTTTTCAAATTCAGACTGCTATATGCCTTCTTTGATAAAGAAAACAGCTTCCCATAATTTATCATTCTGAGCAATGCTATAGAGACAAAGCTCAAGTATCCTGGAAGATTATCTTTTGCATGCTTTTGGCTGCTGGTGTAGATGTGTCAGATTTCTCCTTAAAAACTCAGGATGTTACACAACAAAATCACCACCATCACATTCATTGAAGTGGGAGTGAACAGCTATTAACTAGAAGTCAAGCTAAGACAAATGCTGTTATACTGCCAGAGGTTCCTGATGCAAGTGCTTGCAGTATGATTCAGGAGACATAAGAAAGTTCTCCAGTGCTGTTAGAGAAGCTTCATGATGTGAGAGACATACAGGACTGTCAGGCACCATTTATAGCAGACTAATTTCTGAATCTCCTGTAAGAACCCAGAAAGAATATCCTAAACCACTGAAAATAGAAATTAGATTTTTATGTCCCTAAGTACTAATATAAACAATATTGGCTGGAGGAGTTTATCTGAGAACTCCCAAGGGAGATAGTGATATCGCTACTACACAATCGCACGTGGGGGTTGATTCCAAAAAGTCCAAGGTGACTGCCCTCCCCTCTTGAAACCATTCTGTTATTGCATGGTACTCTCCTGATGCCTTTCTCTGGCTGTTCCTTGCTTTGAAGTACCCAGGTGTTGTGTGCATTTTTGTCTGTGTTCCTCCAGTGCTAATCTCCTCCCCAAACCTGCAGCAATGCTATTTACACAGCAAAGCCAGTAGAGAAAGAGGGGACCTGCACATACACAATGTTTCCAGTGGTTCAGCGAGCAGTTCCATAGTTAAGCAGAACTCCTGCCCAAAAGGTCAGTGGGTCTTCAGGTGCCCAGTGAGGGAATGAGAGTCAGGCATTTTTATTGCTTTGAAATCATCTGATGGAGCCTAGGGAGTTTTACTTCTACAACTGAGAGGGATCATTCAGCCACACGTTAAAAAGAGATTAGCGAACTTCTCCAGACATCCTTGCTGCCCATATAATATACATTTTCTCTCCCAAGACAACTTTCACTCTGCATTACATCCAACCAGAATCCAAGTCAGTTAACTTTAAATGAACACTGGAGTAGATCAAGAAATATGTGAGCATATCAGTTGTCCCAGCTTTGGGGGAGGCAACACATGTCACAGGAGTGGAGGGTGCACCTGAAAGCTCTTACAATTTCAACCATCCAATTCTAGTCCACCACCATATCTGCTAGAGTCTCCAGGCACTTCAGGTTGTAATTGCTATTGATTTTCAATGAGGATGGGAACTCAAAAAAATTATGTATACATTTCTACAAAATGATTATTCTGGGGATATGTACCTCTGACTCCACAATTTCTCATGCACACAGAACTATCTCATCAGGTCACAAATGTCAATTTTACATCAGTGGACTGATTTGCTAAATTCCAAACAGCTAAAACTCTGAGATTCTTACTATTCCTGTGGTTTCAGAGTTGTCACTTAGGATATAACCTTTCATAAGTATAAGTAAACCTTGACAACTGGTGACAACTTTGAGATGAACACCATGTGACTTTCAGAGTCCAGAGTGAGCTTGTAGTCCTAGCAGCTTAGATAAAATACTCTTTGCATTTGTGAGTTAAGCTCCCTTAAGGCATAATAAGCGTAGGAGCCCATGGTTAAGAATGGGCACTTGATTTTACAGTTCAACAACTATACCTTCCAATACCCCAGAAGAAAAACAAAACAGGAAACAAAACAAAAAATACCCCTACTCCATTCAGACTCAAACATAACACAGTAATCGTCTGTATTTATGTTATAGGTTTTATTTTGTTGCAGTTTGCTTGTTTGTTTGTTTTTTGTATAACAGCCCTAGTTCTGCCAATAGCAGCAAAAAAAATAAAAAAATAAATCACATAGAATATTAAATTTGCAATGCATTTTCAAGGCTGAGCATATTAAAAACAAAGGACTAGACAAAAAATCATAGAAGAGCATCTTGTTCCAAACCCCTTGCCGTGGGCAGTGACACCCCACACTAAATCAAGTCACCCAAGGCTCTGTCCAACCTGGTCTTGAACACCGCCAGCGATGGAGCATTCACAACTTCCTTGGGCAACCCATTCCAGTACCTCACCACCCTTACAGTAAAGAACTTCTTTCTTATATCCAATCTAAACTTGCCCTGTTTAAGTTTGAACCCATAACCCCTTGTCCTCTCACTACAGTCCCTAATGAAGAGTCCCTCCCCAGCACCCCTATAGGCCCCCTTCAGATACTGGAAGGCTGCTACGAGGTCTCCAGGCAGCCTTCTTTTCTCCAGGCTAAACAGCCCCAACTTTCTCAGCCTATCTATCTTCATATGGGAGGTGCTCCAGTCATGCTACGAAAAAAAACAGGTTGCTGTCTTTTAAATAATAGTACTGTTGCTAGGGCAATTCAGCTCAGTGCAGTCTGCTCTAAATGAGAGAGGTGGTAGATTTTCATTTGTCTGTTCCACTCCCCAGATGAACACTCCAATAAATACAGAGTATTCTGGATTCAGGTCATTAATGGCTCCTCTTTGACCTATTCCACTTCATTTGGAATATTTAAATACTAATTAAGGGAGCAGAAAAGAGAAAGCACGACTGTATAAATTGACGCTGTATGTTAAGCACCAGCTTGAGCCCTGGGCTTTAACCTGGTGACCTTACCAATCCACCACTGTTGTGATCAGGGAGGCAGGAGTCTCAGTTTATGAGACAGAGGGTACCACAGGGAAAAGAGGACAAGGGATTAGAACCCTTCAATGAAGAACTGGGCAATGGATATATGATAATCTGCTGCATTTTTTTATGTCCAGCACATAACCCTTAGTGAGTCCACGGACCTCTGCAACTCTCACATTAATCACTCTTTTCCTATGTGGGGAAAATGCTTTCTATCACAGGAAAAGACAATACCTACACCTGTTGTTCAAGTGATACTTATGCTTCACTGTGGCACCCTCCAGTTTTCATCTCTTTTCTATGGTTTCTGCACCCTTGTCTTCCACAAATGGAAAGGAAAATGCAGAATTTCTGCTGTGGCTTGCAATAAAATATCAGTAACAACATTCTTCCCTGAAGTGGTCTACTATTGACTTGTCCAGGAAGCTTCTTCTGCATCATGAGCATGTAGCCAATTTCCAAGCACTTCCATAGGCACAGGTTGTTGAAAACACTTCACTGGACTCATGCTTTTTGCCTTCTTTATGATTCATCTGGGAAAAAAATACTGAGCAGAGAGTAAAGACCCTCAGAGAGCCTCCACCATCTTACCTGGCCAGCACCAGAGGCCGGGAGATGAAGATATGGATGGTGAGTAGGAGAGTACAGAACAGCTCAGAGGAGGAAGAGTAAAACGAGTCCAGATGGACAAAACCTTTTAGTCTCCTCCAAATGCTGCTAAAGCATATGATTACAGTGGATTTAAAACCACTTACTATGGAGGATCTGCAGCCCTGGTAAACTTCAATGGGTTAGGAACCTAGTTAGATTCAAAAACTTGGATCATAAAACCATAGAATGATTACAGTTGGAAAGGACCTTAAGATCATCTAATTTCAACTCCCCTGCCATAGGCAGGGATTCCTCACACTAGATCATATTGCTAAGGCTACGTCCAACCTGGCCTTGAACACTGCCAGGGACTGTGCATTCACTTCTTTGTGCAGCCTGTTCCAGCGCCTCACCACCCTCACAGTAAAGAATTTCTTCCTCATATCCAATCTAAACTTCCCCGGTTTAAGTTTGAACCCATAACCCCTTGTCCTATCACTACAGTCACTCATGAAGAGTCCCTCCCCAGCATCCCTATAGACCCCCTTCAGATACTGGAAGGCTGCTATGAGGTCTCCACACAGCCTTCTCTTCTCCAGGCTAAACAGCCCCAACTTTTTCAGCCTATCTTCATATGGGAGGTGCTCCAACTCCCTGATCACCATCATGGCCCTTCTCTGGACTTGCTCCAACAGCTCCATGGCCTTCTTATGCTGAGGACACCAGAACTTTACACAGTATTTCAAGTGAGGTCTCAGAAGAGCAGAGTAGAGGGGCAGGATCACCTCCTTCAACCTGCTGGTCACACTACTTTTGATGCAGCCCAGGATATGGTTGGCTTTCTGGGCTGCAAGCGCACACTGAAGCCAGCTCATGCTCAGTTTCTCATCAACCAACACCCCCAAGTCCTTCTCCACAGGGTTGCTCTAAATCTCTTCTGTGTCCAACCTATAGGTGTGCCTGGGATTACCCCGACCCAGGTGTAGGCCCTTGCACTTTGCCCTTCTGAACATCATGTTTTCTCCTGGACATGCATGGTAATATAAAGGCTCTTCCTAACACTGATAGAGAGGCAGATGGAAACAGGGAAAGACAACTTAAATAGGCAAATTCACCTTGTATTTGCAAACTCCTTTTTACCATTACCTGCAAGAGACTCTGAGGAGGCAGTGTTATACAGTTCAACCCAGAAATGGGTGGCAGGCACCTAGAGTAGGTCTTCTGATTTTGAAGGAACTTCTGCAAGCTGTTGAGCAGAAATGTGACCTCTTTGAGAAATGTCAATTTATTTATACCTGCAGCATAAATCTTCAGATGGCTGACATTCAGACATTTCTTTCCTTTTGTATCATATTACATCCTTTTACGTATGAATGAATGCAACTGGAATAAATAAAAGGGAATAATAAATAAAGATTTGAGCAACTCATACCAGAATTTATAGACTTCTAAATTCATCACAGAGTACTGAAGTGTTGCTGTACAGTTTATGTAATTAAAGTGCAGAGAAAGACCTCTACACATATTACGTGTATATAGGCAGACTTCTCAAAATTAAAAGGTAGTATTTGTGTAGACTAAAGGCTTAGAAAACTGTGACTGCGACAGTCTGCGATGAAACATTTGCAGATTTATTGGTGGCTGATAGTTATAAAAATGTAATGTTCTTTATGAAATGTGGAAAATAGGGTTGGAGATTATGCAGAAACCGATTCTACATGACAAAAGAAATAGAGACTGTGGAATATGGAGAGTATGGTGCATGAAAATTAAATGAATGACTGAATTCAGAAAAGGCACTTATAAACACATATGGTGCCATGTAATTTTTTAATTTTCTTTTCTGTTATTATATCTGTATTGGTTCTATTTTGATCAATAGATAGTATCTGATAATTTAAGGAAGTGAATTGTATTAATCTTTTCCATTCATTCTCTAAGAAATTATGTACACCAATCTTTTGATCTCATCTATTTCAATAAGAAGCTTTGAGAATAAAAGATACAGCTTATCAAGCCATTTCATTATGTAATTCAAAGAAAAAGTGTACTTCATACAATACTGATAAATAATACTAACAAAAAGTAGTACTACTAAAAATAAACACTATAAAGTGAAAACTAGAAGTTATTAATGGTATATTCTAAGGTATGATATATATATTTTGATTGTAATAATGACTTATCTTAGGGTACTGTGGTGGGCTGACCCTGACTGGGCACTAGATACCAACCAAAACTGCTCTGTCACTCCCCTTCTCAGCTGGACAGGGGAGAGAAAATATATTTAAAGACTCGTGGGTCAAGATAAGGACAGGGAGAGATCACTCACCAGTTACTGACACAGGCAAACAGATTCAACTTTGGGAAATTAGATTAATCTATTACCAATCAAATCAAAGTCAGATAATGAGAAATAAAACCAAATATTAAAACACCCTCCCCCAGGCCCTCCCTTATTCCTGGAGTGGGATGAACTGACCTCAACTCCCACTCTCTATCCCGCTGCGCTTTTTGACCTTAGTTTTGTTAAATAATAAAAAAAAAATATTAAAGTCAAAGAAAAATCCATTTTAAAAGTATTTTTTTTCTGTTTTTGCTTCCCTATAGTTCTTTATTTGCAATGACACTTGTATGAAAACAGGATCTTTTCACTTTAAGAACCTGCTTCTTATACCTCACTTGGAGTCATAATTCTTCCATTGTGGTATTGCAACCATTTCTGTGTCAATCTCTAATGATTCTAAATGGGAGGAAGAAGCAAGAGAAAATGAAAGAAAAGAAACAAATCTAGTATTTTTATGTAAATGCCCTTTACAATAAAAAGGAGAAATATAAAATATTTGGGCCAATTTTTTTCTACATAGAACAATATTTCAAAACCTGCTATGAAGTGTTAGTGACTAAACAAAAGAAATGTGGAAAAACTCAGAAACTAGCTTAATATTTTAAAATAGTTTTCTTACTATATTTTGATCTTTCATATACAACCCATTGTATGCCTGGTATAAACCATTTTTTGAAATAATTAGTCAGGGGAAGAACAGCAGTTCACCATACTTGAAGAATACCAAATTACAGTGTCTACAAAACCCACATTTTCCACCTAGCTAGAATTATGTGAATGCATGTACCTGATTTTGTATTTTTTCTGAGGACAGCTACAAAGATTACTTTAAAGATACTTTTGTATATATAAAGGATTGGAACAAGTTGGCATATGTGGTTAACTTCTTACCATGCAGACTCAAATGGTGGATTTGGACCATTGTTCTGTGTAAGGAGTCACAATCCCCTGAGGATAACCAGGACTTTGCCTCCACTGGAGCCCTCCTGATCAAAGAAAGAAATCCAAGCAGTAGCAATTAAGGATGGCTTGTCTAGAACAGCTCAGAGCGTGGAATAGGATAGTGAGGAAAGAAGTCTTCTACAGATGGGAAATTCAATTTTCTCTAGTAGCAAATGTAACTGAGGAAAGAGATCTTCAGCTTTTGAAAATGAATAAGGATAAATAACAGAGAAGAGGACTCTTTGCTCCAGACATATTTCCCCTGCAGACAAGAATGGGTACAAAACTCTTGACACTTTCCTCTCCCCCAATCATTGCAAAAAAAAAAAAAAAAAAATCATTGATGCTTGAGCCCAAAACGCAGCATCTGCATTTTTGGGAATGCGTCTTTGGATCCTGCTGAAGAAATACTAATAAGCTATTACTTTTTCTGGAAAAGGCCAAGTTATGTGCTTTAGTACTGGAACGGGTTGCCCAGGGAAGTTGTGAATGCTCCATCGCTGGCGGTGTTCAAGGCCAGGTTGGACATAGCCTTGGGTGGCATGGTTTAGTGGGAGGTGTCCCTGCCCATGGCAGAGGGGTTGGAACTAGATGATCTTAAGGTCCTTTCCAACCCTAACTATTCTATGATTCTATTAGATCTTGAAGCAATCATTTGAGAAATTCAAGGAGGGGAAGTGAAAACTTGTTTCAGTCAAACCTCAATTACACCATTTTTTGAAATACTATCAGCAGTAAAATAAGTTAACTCCCTCTCATCTGACATATTTCTAACCTTTGACTTCAGACTGCCCAGCTAAGTTAGCAGATATTTGCAGGATTTAGAAGTCCACATCCCATTGCAAATTCATACAAGATGAGGCCTAAAGCACTTGAAAAGTTGAACTTCAGTGATTTGGAAACAAATTTTCATCTTGTCTTACATGCTTGAATTTCATACTCTAGTGAGGCACTTGTCGATACTTCAAATTAAGTGGAGGAGAATTTGTCTCATATATCCTTGAAAGGAAGTGTAAGAAATGCCTTCATTCCAAAATTGCTTGTAAAGAACATTATAGTGATATGACCCTTAACCTTCTGTCTGTGCAGTTGTTTCTTGTGTGTGTATGTATTTCAAAGAGCTTTTACATTATTCTGATTATTCAAGTGCAACAGACACAGAAGGGATTAGAGGTTAGTTAAAAGATCTTCTGTGCTGCTGAGCCTGCTGAAATAGTCTTAGATGACTCATTGTATTGCAAACCTCTCTGCAGTAATTCATAGATGAAATGACTTCAGACAGAAAAGCAAGGGAAGTCCTAAGGACCAGGTTTAAAAGATAGCAGGTGTTATTGGGAAAATTTATAGATCATTTTCCACATAGCTATATCACTTTCTGTAGTAATTTCTTGAAAACTTAGGAGACCACAGGGGTTAACAATAATCAACACAGAATAAATTACTTCTATAAAATCAAAATTGCTGGAATTACAGTTGATAAGAACAAGTTTAGTGCACTTAGCATCAGCAAACAAGCATGGCAAAGAGATTGAGTTTCTCCATTTCCAAAATGCAGCAGACTTCACTTTTTCACTATCAGGAAGTTGGACATTTAATTTTTTCTCTTTTAAATAACTCCTCAGGTTGATATGTTTATCACATTTCCTTTTAGAAATGTTCAGATTTCCTCAAAATCAAAGGTTTCATTTCTGTCTTCACAGTATGCACTGTAACTCAGTTCTGAACACTCCATCCTAAACTCTCAGCACCCTGGAAAATCCATTAATTGCTTGTTCCACCCCTGAATTCTTTTATTGATCAGTAGTAATACCTTCCATTCCTTAGAAACAAATTGGTGCTCTAAAACAGTAAAAAGAAGTTTTACTTTCCTGTTCATCTTAGAAATCTGACATTTCAGAAAAAGATGCCAAAAGGATATTTAGACATACTTGTGAGTTAATATAAGCTGAGAGGTACATCTTATCTTTGAAAATGTCAAAATGAAGGTTGAAGGAAAATTATTGCCATTTATCTTTAAATAGCATGAAACCTTCTGAAGCAAGAGCACTGTATGCATTCCCCTTGTTATTCTTTTATGGAAACTTGGCTCTACACATCCCTGAAACCTTCTGAGGAGATTAGAGAAAAACACTGACCTTTTTATCCAAAAAAAAAAAAAAAATCAGTTTCTATCTGTAAGATAATGATAGTCATAACAGATACTAAAAGTCACCAGGATAAATAGTAGGTTACAAATGCCTCTGTCTTCACTCTAGACAAGTGTACCAGTACAATATCATAGGCATCACAGAAACATGGTGGGATGGGTCCTATGACTGGTGTGTTGGAACGGAAGGTTACAGGCTCTTTAGGAAAGACAGGCCCAGTAGGCAGGGAGGGGGAGTTGCTATTTACGTTATGGATAGGCTGGAGAGTATGGGACTCTGTCTGGGGACAGGTGACCTGTTGACAGAGAGTTTGTGGGTCAGGGTTAAAGGGAGAACAGCAATGGGAGACATTATTGTGGAGATCTGTTGCAGACCGCCTAACCAAGAGGTCTCAGTGGATGAAGTACTCTATAGACGGATAGGAATAGCCTCACGCTTGCAGGCCCTTGTTCTCATGGGGGATTTCGACCACCCTGATATCTGCTGGAGGGATGGTCTGGCCCGGCACAAGCAATCCAGGAAGTTCCTCAATTGCGTGGAAGACAGCTTCCTTCTGCAAGTAATAGAGGAGCCGGCAAGGAGAGGTACCATACTTGACCTTGTGATCACCAACAGGGAAAGGCTGATTGGAAATGTGATGCTCCAGGGCAGCCTTGATTGCAGCGATCATGAGATGGTCGAATTTGAGATCCTCAGGGCAGTGAGAAGAGCGTGCAGCAAGCTCACTGACCTCAATTCAAGAGAGCAGACTTTGGCCTGTTCAGGTACCTGCTCAGTAAGATTCCATGGGATATAGCCCTAGAGGGCAGGGGGACCCAAGACTGTTGGTTGATATTCAAGGGTCACCTGCTGCAAGCTCAGGAGCGATACATCCCTACTAGAAGGAAGTGCTGAAGGAGGGCCAGGAGACCTCCTTGGATGGATAAGGAGCTGCAGAGGAAAATTTGAAGGAAAAAAGAGGTTTATAAAAGGTGGAAGCAAGGACAGGCAGCCTGGGAAGAATAAAGGGGTGTTGTCCGGGAAGCTGGGGAGCAGGTTAGGAAAGCTAAGGCCCACTTAGAATTACACTTGGCTAGGGATGTTAAGGATAACAGGAAGGGATTCTATAGGTACATGGCAAATAAAAGGCAGACTAGGGACAACGTGGGCCCTCTCCAGAAGCTATCAGGAGAGCTGGCTACCCTGGATTTGGAGAAGTCTAAGGTTCTTAATGACTTCTTTGCCTCAGTCTTCACCAGCAAATGCTCTGACCACACCACCCAAGTCTTGGAAGGCAGATGCAGCGACTGTGAGAATGAAGACCCTGGGCCCACCGTAGGATAGGATCTGGTTTGAGACCATCTTAAGAACCTGAATGTATACAAGTCCATGGGACCTGATGAAATCCATCCGCGGGTCCTGAAGGAGCTGGCAAATGAAGTTGCAAAGCCACTGTCCATCATATTTCAAAAAATTATGGCAGTCAGGTGAACTTCCCGATGACTGGAAAAAGGGAAATATAACCCCCATTTTCAAGAAAGGGAAAATGGATGAGCCGGGGAACTACAGACCAGTCAGTCTCACCTCCATGCCTGGCAAAATCTTGCAGCAGATTCTCCTGGAAGGCATGCTAACGCGCATGAAAAACAACGAGGTGGTTGGTGACAGCCAGCATGGCTTCACTAAGGGGAAATCCTGCCTGACCAATCTGGTGGCCTTCTATGATGGGGCTACGGAACTGATGGACAGGGGTAGAGCAGTTGATGTCATCTACCTGGACTTGTGCAAAGCATTTGACACTGTCCCACATGATATCCTTGTCTCTAAGTTGGAGAGACATCAATTTGATAGGTGGACCACTCGGTGGATAAAGAACTGGCTGGATGGCCGCACACAAAGACTTGTGCTCAATGGCTCAGTGTCCAGCTGGAGACCAGGAACGAGTGGTATCCTTCAGGGATCGGTGTTGGGACCGATCTTGTTCAACATCTTTGTCAGTGACATGGAGAGTGGGATTGAGTGCTCCCTCAGCAAGTTTGCCGATGACACCAAGCTGTGTGGTTCAGTTGATACATTGGAGGGAAGGAATGCCATCCAGAGGGACCTTGAAACGCTTGTGAGGTGGGCTGATGCCAACCTGATGAAGTTTAACCATGACAAGTGTAAGGTCCTCCACCTGGGTGGGAGCAATCCCAGGCACAGCTCCAGGTTGGGCAGAGAAGAGATTCAGAGCAGTCCTGTGGAGAAGGACTTGAGGGTGTTGGTTGATGAAATAATGAATATGAGTTGTCAGCGTGCGCTTGCAGCCCAGAAAGCCAACCGTATCCTGGGCTGCATCGAAAGGAGCGCAACCAGCAGGTCTAAGGAGGAGATCCTGCCCCTCTACTCTGCTCTCGTGAGACCTCACTTGGGGTATTGTGTACATTCCTGGTGTTCTCAACATAAAAAGGACATGGAACCTTTGAAACAAGCCTAAAGGAGGGCCATGAAGATGATCAGGGGACTGGAGCACCTCCTGTATGAAGATAGGCTGAGAAAGTTGGGGCTGTTTAGCCTGGAGAAGAGAAGGCTGTGTGGAGACCTCATAGCAGCCTTCCAGTATCTGAAGGGGGCCTATAGGGATGCTGGGGAGGGACTCTTCATGAGTGACTGTAGTGAGAAGATAAGGGGTAATGGGTTCAAACTTAAACCGGGGAAGTTTAGATTGGATATAAGGAAGAAATTCTTTAGCTTAAGGGTGGTGAGGCACTGGAATGGGTTGCCCAGGGAAGTTGTGAATGCTCCATTGCTGGCGGTGTTCAAGGCTGGGCTGGACATAGCCTTGGATGGCATGGTTTAGTGGGAGGTATCCCTGCCCACGGCAGGTGGGCTGGAACTAAATGATCTTAAAGTCCTTTCATGCCCTAACTATTCTATGATTCTCTAAAGAAACTCTGTAAAGACAATCCCAGATCTGTCTTTTCTCTGATGGAACTACCATTTTCTTTCAGATAAGTGCATCTGGGAATGATTAATAAGATGATTTACTTTATTTCATTTATGCTAATCTAACCTGACAGTAGAGGAAGGATCTTCTTTATATGTCTTAATGGACTGATATCTACAGACTCTGATAATGAAAGTACTTCTAGAAATAATTCAATATACTCTCCCAACTTACAGTGCAAGCATTATCTCACATCACAAGTCTGCCAAGTCTTCCATATGGAGCTATTCAGTCATTACAGAACTCAAATATGGAGATCACCACATGCATAGTTTGAATTTATGTATGCATAAGTCATATTGAAGAAACTTGGTCCAAGCTGTCTTACCAGAGGCAGAAGAAAAAAGGATTTTTACTCAACAAGAAGACAGAAATTGCTATGCATAAGGTATGCAGTAATATATAAACATATATGAAGGGGAAAACTAAAATAAGGGCTCATGGCAAGTCAGTCATCTATGTCACTGATATATTTCATCTGTAAATGGCAATTTACTATGAAACTGTATCACAGGTCATGCTGTCTTGGAGAAAGAAAACCGAAAGATGGAATGTGGCTTGAAAAATAGTGTAACCAACTTCATGAGAGACAGTAGTTAGCTGTAATAAACATGGACTTATAAACCAAGGTCAATCATGAAGTCATTTTCCAATAAATATGAGAGTGCTTCACCTGCAAAATTAGAGAATAGCTAAAGACAAGTCCACTACACAGGAACCTAAAATACCAGGAAAACCACGTTTTCTGAAACTTGCTTTGAAACTTATGGAGCTATCAAAATATACCACCCAAAATGCATTTTGTTATGCTATTAGTATTCAGTTTGTGTTCTTATAAAAAAGAATTCTAGGAAGCAGTGGCAGTCATGATAGTAACGCTTCCTCTGAAGGTTTTGGTTTGTTTTTTCTTTTCTTCTTATTTTGTCTGAAAGAATCCTTTGGAAAATGTCCCTTCAGTTTTAGGGCACAAGAGGGCTTTTGAAAGGACACCAAGGAATAGAACTCAGTGTTCAGGTGAAAGTCAATGTGGTTTTTTTTGTTTGTTTGGTTTGGTTTTTTGCAATAATGATTTAAAAAATGGTAATCTGACATTAAAGTTTAACCTTGATAAACTAAATTAATATTATCATTCATGTCTGATCTTTATCTGTAAAGAGGTGTGATCTCTATGGGCAGCTAAGACACATAGGATACAATGTCACAGTGAGAAGAGTTGATCTTTGTTGAGGACACATATTCAGAACTCCTCTATCATCTAAAATGTGTTCTAAAAGTCTCAGGAGCTGGGAAATCTTTACACTATCTAACAAAGATATATTTAGTAGAAACTTACACCAGATACTCAGATCTAAGAAGAAAAACTAATTTCAAATGAGTATTAAGTAATCTGGAGAAAATGGAATGTTTTTGAAACGACTGAAATCCATCTTAACTAGCAAAGTCTTTGACCAAGTAGAAAAAAGTCACTGTGTCCTCACTTACACACTCATTCCTGAACAAGCTACCATCACTTAGCCATGTCTTAATCCATTTTATTCAGGATTACATCCTGGCCAAGTTTTGGAATGTGTGAAAAACTTGTCAATTCAACTTTGATGAGAAAATCACTACATAATATTCATGTACAGGTACAGTCTTGGTTTTTTTTTTTTTTTTTTCTCTTTTTCTCCCTATTCAAATATTTTTGTAGTACCTTATCTACACACTGAAAAGAAGAAAAAACCAAGAAGATTTACGATTCCTTGGAGGTTACCCAAGCAAAAAATAAAATTGCTTCAGTAATTGCATCTATTCTCTGTATCCTTCTTCCTGCCGGTCCAAATCAATCAACACATGTCAGGACAAGGTTGTCACTAGGTGTTAGAAATCATTAGCAATACCTGACTTTACTTACACATAAATTAACAGCAAAAGAGACTGTTAGTGAGTCTGTCTTTTAGCCATACCTAAGTCTGGAGGAGTTCTAATATATCAAATTTTCACACTACCTTATTCTGAACAAACAAACCCAGAAGAGTTGCTCAACAGCACAATGAAGTGCATACAGATTGGCTTAAGGACTCCTGCTTCTGTGATCTGGAAACCAGGCCCCAAACCCTTCTCTTTTATTGTGAGGCACTGGAGATGGACCTACAGTATAAATCTGCCTACCACACCTCTTCAGATCTCTGAATAGATGAGATAAAATAATAAAGACTTCAACTGACCACAAAGATATGAAATTCAAACTGGTATCTAATTTATCCTAGTTATAAATGCCAAAATTTCTACTAATTAAAAACAAAACAAATAAAAAAACCCCAAACTTTTGTTACTATCCCTGGCAGTGATACGTTGAGTGATCCTAACCAATCAGTTCAAAAAGCATTCATAATGTTAAAGTCTTGCCTGAATATAGTGTAAAAGATATTATTCCAGGGTAAAAACCCCCTCCATCTAGTGGTGGCCCCTCCATGTTGTTACTGCTAACTAGAACGGAAAGTGAGTTCCGGGAGGGGAAAAATTTGTCCTGGTTGGAATGACAGTTTCCTTATTTCCTTCCATGGATTCTAAATCAAATAATCTTTAGCATCTGCTGTAAGCATGCACAAAGTAATTGCAAAACCATTCAGCTCTCATTCACAAGTTCTAACAACTCCCCACATTCCCTGTAATAGCAGATCCATATAGTGGGAGTTCCAGTATTCCCAGTACTGCCCACAAGTAACAGCAGGTGCTGCAAAGTTTCCACTCAGCTTGAGTGCCTTGTGTGCACATCAGACGCCTGCAGGACCAATATAATGCTCCTGGAATCTCAGCCCAACCTTTGTTCTTTTGTGCTTCACTCACTGACTCTCATGGTGATAGGGAAAGAGAAGAACAAAGTTGTATAACCTTAACCCTAAGGTTTGGGTGCCTGAAAAGTATATATATGTACATTTGTTCTGATTCCGCCAAATCGTTAGGTTTGGAAGGGACCTTTGGAGACCATCTAGTCCAGTCCCCTGCCAAGGCAGGGCCACCAAGAGAAGGTTACACAGAAAAGTGTCCTGTGTATACAACCTCCCTGGGCAGCCTGTTCCAGTGCTCTGCCACCCTCAATGTAAAGAAGTTCTGTCTCATGTTTTCCATCCAAACTGAAAAATCTTTTTGTTCCACGTCAATGAAATAGAGACAACAGCTGAAAGGACATTTTTCAGCCTGGTATTGCTTTCCAAACTGCCTGTGCTGTGTTCACAAATATTCTATTGATGCTCAAACATATATACATGTAAACATACATCCATATAAACACAATTTTTCCTATTTATTAAACCTTCACATTGTCTCTGGTTATACTCAAAATGTGCAATTCTGTTCTGGGTATTTTTATAGATCTTCAAAGCTGATTTTTTTTTTTTTGTCCCTAGTCTTCTAGCATTTATCTTTCCTCCAGGTCACACTCTGATGTAAGGTCATACTATTTTCATTCAGAAGAAAGAGATAAGTGAAAAGACCACACTGGAAGTCTGGCAGGAGACAGCTGAAGCCAGGTCTCCTGTTCTACCTTCTGGTTCATTGCTCCTCTACTATGCGTAATGTTTAAGCTAAATATACCATAGGCATCCTCTGAGCATAGCTGTTCATCATCTATGCCCGTCTTCTCAAGCCATTCTTACACATTCAGCATGTGCATAAAGTTTCTTGAAATCTTTCCATCATGGATTTTTAGAATACTTTGGTATTCTTAAAATGCCACTTTCTCATTTCAGGAAACTTTCAAGCAATTCTTTGAATTTTTTTTAATATTAACACAGCAGTCTCAACTCATAGCTTTGTCGGTATAATGAAAAGAGATAGAGATGTCCTCTATAGATGTAGAAGTTGATAGTCCCTTCTAAACTTTTCGGAAAGCTTTTGAGACCTACTTAGTTATTCTATACATATCTTTGCAAGATTGTGCTGGCTGTTATATTGTGGTCAAAGGCCTAATCATCATCTAACCTTTTGTTATTAATTTCCTTTTCTATTGTATCAATAGAATGCAGCTTCAGCTGTTATTAGATAAGTGCTAATAAATAAAAAATGCGTATTTTCAGTTTTATTGAAGAGGAAAATTTACATTGGAATTGATATTTCAGCCTTACATCTTACATTGACTATATTCTTATGGTCACATAATTCATAATCTTTCATTCGCTAACAAAATTCATCCCCCAATAAGTACAGTACATATAGAATGCTATTAGAAGTATTATGGTGGAAGACAAGAATAGACACAAAATGTACCTAAAATGATTGAATGACTAATAACAAATAACATTCACAATATGAAATAAGAGTAGGCTGTTAGACATTGTACTACACTTGTTATAAATTATTAGAAATTATAATGACTTTTATGTAAGGTAGTGCTTTATTTAAACCTTAGGCCAGGTGCCACATAGAAAGTCTGAAAGAAATTCTATAGGATGATGTTCTTAAACAAGTTTATCTACATACTGCACAGCATCCCATGTTCTCCCCAGGACCTGCACAGGCAGGCAATTCTTGACAGGTATGTGGGGAAAAGCTAAAGTGCCTTTACAGTTCTCCCACCATTTGGAACTGTGAACAAAAGGTTTGCACCACCTAACCTGGCAAATAAGATTTAAATAAGACATCAGTCTTATTTAACAGCTGAACCTGTTTCCAAGTCCAGATCAACATCCTGCCCATCAGGGCAGGAGTGGAATTGTCAGCATTTAAAGGACATAAGGAGATATCTGTTCTGGAAGAGAGCTGCAACATCTTCCTTGTCACCAAATGGGCACATGCAAGTTAGATTTTCTTCCCTCCGTTTCCAGAAACACTCAAACCTGGCGAACTACAACCTGAAAGAATCCCTCAGGTTTTCATTCCTAAGAGGGCGCTATTCTCTAGGAAACCACTACACAAACGGACTTGGAAGACCATTAAACATCAGGGGCTTTTTAAAGTCACTGTTCTGTGATCAAGTGCTGAAAATATTAATAAAAAGTGTGCAAGTATAAGAAAGTGTAAGATTTACTTGTCATAGAAAAATACTGACAAGATTTGTATCATCAGCAGTGTAGTTCTGTCCCAGCTGATATTTCAATCCACATCACCTTTAGTCAGGAGCTTATTTTCTGCAGAAACAAGTATAGATTAAAAAGAGTGTTGCAGCACTTGTAGATTCGTATAGTGGAAATTTGGGCTGGTAATTTCTACAAAGAATAAATTCAGATGATACCTTTGGAAGCATAGAAGACATGAAAATGTTATTTGTATGAGACATCTGCAGAAAATTAATAGCCTGTGTGTTGGGAAGTTTACATTATTCATAACAATGTCCAGAAAAGTGTTCATGAAATGCTGGTTATAAAACCAATGAAGAATAAAATAATTTATTATTTCCTTATCTTCCCACTTCATTGCCCTAGCATCTAAGCAAGTTCGAAATACAAAAAAAATGTTTCTGCAACCAAAAGTAAATCAGCAACTTCCTAACTGATAATAAAAGACTAAAATATATGTGCTTTCACATAGAATATGTGCTTTTATTTTTCAGCTGATGAGACACTAATGTAGTTCTACTTTTATTCAAAACCGCTGAAAATTATTCTTTCCAATCACTGTGAGAATAAAAGGTAATATTTCTATATTAGTGAAAGCGAAAAGTCTGATTCTTCCAATTCAAAGAATGAAATACATAAAAGAAGAGGAAAGATTGAAAGCAAACATAGATATGAAGTCCTGACTGTAGCCAAAAATAAGGGAATCTTTACCAAAATCAAATACAGATATTTAGCAAACTTTATGTAGGTAGTTTTCATTGAAGACCTAAGTAATTGTAACTGCTTTTTGAAGACTTGGAATTATTCAATTAGACATAGTGACATGATTCTTAACAAAAACTTAAGGACAAGGATTGTGTTAGTAGTAATAGCAGCAATAGTAATTTCAAATGTATTGACATAGTGAGTCCACAAATGTAAAAAAGATAAAGTTTACAGTAAATACAAAAAGTAGAATAAAAATAGGACTCAGACAGAGTAAAAGGTGGAATGATATTTTCAAGCATATGAGTGTAGGGAATGCATACTGTAAAAGCATGAACACGTTATCTGAGTTTTTATTCACACTAACTTGAATAAATGAATCAGTGGGAAGGTTGTTTTCATTCGTGCATTCCTTAGGGGAAGCTGACTAAAGTTGTTCTAGTGAAGAAACTATTGAGACAATTATAATAGTGATGAAATATGCTTTCAAAAGTGTGTTGAAGTCTGTGAAGTTTACAATATCATTCTGCAAAATCACAGACTTTAAGACAGGCTGAAGCTCTTCATGAAGTGCACTAAGCCTGGAGATTTTAATACCTCCATTTCTCTGTCTGTGGAATATACAGAATATTCTACTTTAAAACATAATGCTGTATCTCATGTTTAGTATATATTCACTTAAATAAAGCACACTCTACAAGAGAACTTACATACCTCTGTTATCACTTACATTCAAAGATGAGAACTGAGAGGAGAAAGAGGAACACAGCGCAGAACCAGGACTTCAAAGGCTTTTGTAAACACTCTTTTTGAGCATACTTTACACTTTTTTTTTTGTTTTTATACCTATTCTTGCAGTGAAAAAAAAAAATAAAAAATCTTTGGTATTTTGTTTGGTGGGGGGGGTTATGATTAGAGATTGATCTCCATATTACATAGTGAACTACAGGCTTTTCATATGGTATGTGAGAAAATGAGTAGTGCAGGGTGGGAAGATCGAGGAAATTTTGTAAGACATACCAATGCAAGCTTTATTTCACTGTTCCGTTCTAATTCTTAACACAAGAACCTAACATTAATCAGAACCATTTGTTATGTCCTGTGTGCTCACATGACCAGGACTTCAGATTTCTGCACAACTTTCTGTAGGCATCCTACAGAGCAAGTGGAAAGGTCTCCTTTCCTGCCTATTCACCTAAGCATTGAAAAACAGGGAGGTGTAATTTGCTGAAAATGAGATTGCTGGGCTAGAAAACAGACACATAATAGCATTATAAGATTTTTTGTTGCTAGTTAAATAGTGTCACCGGAAAAACAGGTACCTCTTCCAGTGGGATATGGCTGACGCTGGAATTGCTCCAATGCACCTGATATACATCTATTATCAAGAGAAGATGCAATCCATATATATCTACCTGGGTATCTTTGGGGAAAGAAAGAACATCTGAAACTTAAAATTGTGTTCACATTTGAGAAAAGAGAAGTAAACGTAAACAGCTTAATGAAGAAGAAGGGTGAGTCTGCAGATACAGGGAATCAATGGTTGGTTACAACTTGATGCTCTTAAATAAACATGTTGCATTCAACATCTCTTAGAGCAGTTCAGGTTGTGGGTTTGCTGAAATATTACATAATGTTTGCAGTATCTAAAGAAAAGTCACATTATGAAAGAAATCTTGGGTTTAGGCATGCAAAGTTGCTTGTCTAGTTTTAAATTTAGGTGCCTATGTTTCAGGGTCTGAAGCCTTATTGTTGAAACTCATTAAAGGCAGACACTTATTTAAAGACTCATTTTTGCTGTGGTGAAAAGTACAAGAACCAAAAAGTACTATTGCTGCCTGTCTCACTTGGAGTAGCGGTGATTTCAGAGAGCAGAACTAAGAAATCAATAGATGGGATGATTAGAGAGGGTCCAAAAGTGGAGAGAGTGGAGAGAGAGAGGAATGAAGGTGGGTTGGAGAAGTGTGTGCCTCAGGGAAGCTCAGCCACCCTGCTCCCTGCACATGAGGATGTGGGTCTTTATAGTTCTGGTAGCCTCTGCAGATGCAGTATTATTTCTGTTTTTCTACACAGCATGACACAGTGAAGAGCAAATAGCAACTGTGCTGTAAAACTGACTTAGTCATTAGTATCTCCTTTGACACTGCCTTTAGCACTTCACAGTGTGAAATGCATTAGCTTATACTGAGTGGAAAATTAAATGATAGCAAATATATTCTTAAAAGAAGACTCCTGATAATTAGTTTTTCATACAAAAACCTAGCTCTTATCATTGTTTTGTCTGTATAGTCGAAATTATCTTAATTCATTAACTTGGGCAAAATTGCACATTGCCTCCCCACCCTGATGCACTAATATCTGCATATGCACATTTAAATCACATTTCATTTTAAATGTGTGCTGAAGCCTCATCAATATTTGCAGCTAACCTTGCAAAGCAAAAGGCTTTCCTGAAATTGCATTCTCACATATCTGTAGCTGTTTTCTTCATAATCTCCAAAGTTACCAAGCTCCCTTCTTTCCAGAATATCAGCCATCCAGCAAAGTTTCCCTTGTGATCTTTCTTACATCAGCTTTGTATAGATCACGAAAAGAAAACAGCTACAAATCACTGGAAACCTCTAGTTTAATAGCAACTCGCAGGCAAAATATAATAAATTTGTATTAGAAAATCTATGGATTTCTCACTTGTGACAAATGAAGGAAACAGGCATGGAGGCATGTCTCTGGGCGGAGGGCCCTGTTGCACTTGTTTCTGGAAGGGGAAGGAAGAGATATAGTAGGCTGGGAGAAAAGAGTTTTGGAGGTTACTGATCTGGAAATTCATCACCTCATTTGGTTTACTAACAGCAGAATAGAGCATTACATTATCCAGAGCATTTCAGGTGGCTTTTATGTAATCAATACAAAATTGCAATGTCTAGAACAAGAGATGGATTTTAAGATAAATGTATTTCACATGGATTAATTCTGCTTGAGCATCTGATAACAGGACTACTCTTTCTGTGAAAAAAAATACTTAATTTAGTTTTGAGCTGGTATGTCTTTTACTAAAGTGATAAATTTATCAAATATAGTTACAGACTAAAAACCAAACAAAATAAGCTTTTTGAGCCCTTCATTTTTGAAGCAGGAAAAAGCCTTATATCCTCAGAATGCACTCTATACTACCAAAATAACATCTTCATCAGCTTTACAGGTTGTTGTGGCACAAATTAAGAGCAGAGTATGTAGTGGTTCTGCTCAAAGTGATTGAATGTGGTCAGCCATCTAGTCATGTAGCTGTCCCAGGCAGATAAGGGTCACATTTAACCTCTATCACAGACCTTTTGTTATAATTAATGTTATAACGATACTCCTGTTAAAATACCAAGACAAGCCAAAACAAAACAACAGCAAATATCAAAGGGATGAGCCTAACTTTAGATATTTCCTTGTTAAGTTATCACGGTTTTTTAATCCTATCGTGAATGATGATGCAACAAAATCTCTAGAAAAATGAGGGTTTGAGGATTTCCCTTGAAAAAAGAAAATCAATTGAAATCATACTAAATTTATGTTATGATTGCAGTTTAAATATTTGGATTATAAAACTAGAAAATGTACATACCCTGAACTGCATCAAATACATATGATATCACCTCTTTATGTTAACTTGTATCCTTCATCATATATGCTCATGTACCCATTCAATTGACTCCAGCAGGAGTTGCATAGATAGACCTGAAGCCAAATTAATGTCCTGCCTGTTATAGGAGGGAAAGGACAAAGCAAAATGAGGATATTAACATTTGAATAGATGTATTAAATTATGTCTCTAAAAAACAGTTAAACAGTTACCAGAAAACTATATTTATGGTAATTGTGTCAATTGTGAATAACTTCTTAGTGAAGACTGAAACAAGATTTAGCTTCCCTGGCATGCACAGACAGCCACAACTTAAATCTACATAGTGGAATATACAAAAAAATTGGGTTCATTTACATACCAAAGGAGGCTACAAAGGCTTAGATTCATTGTGCCTTTGACAATTTGACTCCAGGCAAAGGTACAGAGATATTTTTGAAGTTGTGAGAACATAAGCATATATGGGGAGTAGCAGGTCTTTACTCATTACATATTTGTAAAGGATTATTTTAAACTATCTTTGAAGATAGAAAGAGGAGACTTCTCCAGTGAGAAAGTTTTTCTGTGCTTGGCATTTTATATTTTCTTTTCTTATGGTAAATGCCTTTGTATGGCACCAAGCAGAACTTTTAGGCCAGAGACAAGTTCATGCTGTGCTGTTGGACTGATTCTGAAAAAAAAGGAAATCCAAATCAGCTGCAGGACTCAAGTGATGCTTATTCAGGTCTTACAGCCAGGGATTTTTCATTCCGATTTCTAAGGGCAAAACCCAGTACTGACCATGATTTTGAGCAACTGAACTGATTTGGCTGAAATTGCAACATAGATGAATTTTAGTATATGAGACAGTTTGGGATGAAAGAAAAACAAAACAAAACAAAACAGAAAAGAAAACCAACCGAAACCAAACATAAACAACAGAACTAGAATCTTCTTTGGCTTTTTTTTTAGGCTTCTGTACATTACATGGTCTGTCTTATTAGCTCAGCTATTTTCCTCAAAATCTAATGACTCTGAAGAATCATATAGCTGCTTACTGTGTGTTTTACAATGTTCTTCTAGTTATCTTTTGCATTCAGAGAAGGGACCAGAGTTACAATGCAAGTTAATACCTGCTGTATCATCTGTGAGGTCTTGGAAGAGGAAGAGAAAGAGGAAAACTATTGCAGAGTGAAAAAAGCATCAGAAGCTAGGAAGAAAAGGACAGGATGTGGGACAGGACAATATGTGTTGGCAGTGCCATCTCATATCTCTGCCACGTATTGTTGTCACTGTCTCTACTGTTAGTCAAATATCTGCTAGCCATGTACTTGCTTTGTAATTCTTGAAATAACTTACATAATTCAACTGTGCTGTAGGCAAATATTAGTAACAAAAATAGAAGCTAAATCTTGCTGGTCCCTTTTGAAAACATACTTCTCAAACACATTCCCATTCAGGGATCTAAAGTCTGAATGGTCATGTTCCAGTGCACCAAGGAAAGATTTATTGAAAGATTCACGGTTAAGACTAAAATACGAAATAATCATAATTTCCAATAAAAATGTTTAAAGCTAACACCAGAACATGGCAGTGGGATCAAACATGGCAGTGGGATCATACAGATAAGAAATATAACTAGTTTTCCACAGCTTTAAGTCTTTAAATACAGTGAATTTACGGTTCAGATCTGCTTAGCTACTTCATGTTTCCTGTTACCAGTTTGATCTGCCCATATAAAGCAATAAGAATATTAAGCCGTACATCACTTCAAGGTTCCCTTTGACCATACTTTGAATTGGTTTGAAAGCACTGTATAAGAAAACAGTGCTGCTGTTTTACAGCTATCTATGTATCTCCAACTACTGAAGACATTTCAAACTTATGCGTTAATAATTCTGTATAAGCCCCAAATGATGCTGCAGTGAGGAAAGGCAGGGAATATAACTGTTGGTGCTTTTTGAATCACAAAATGAAGTTTTCTTTAAATGCTTTTAAAAATACATTTTTTTGAAAATTAAATTGGAAATTAAGAAAACCTGTGCTAAGGACTACACTTTTACACCTCAATACACTCTGACATTGCTGTCTATAGAAATCACTTCTATTTAAACAAAAAGCTATTACAGTTGTGAAGAAAGTTACAGAAATCACTGAGCTACTTGAAATCACTGGTAAAGCAGGCAGAGTTAAATTAAGCTTGACTTTTTTTGATAGCATAACCTGTTTGCAAACGCAAGGAATATGGTCTTAATGTCAAATTGTTTTACTATTTGAAATCAATTATTACCTTATTCTATGACAAGAAATAATTCTGATTAAAAAAATAGAAAACATGCTTTGTTTTTCTAACATTTGAATAAATATTACATGAAAGAAAATGAGCTCTATCAGTTACATATTCTTGTAGAATGCAGACTGAATTACAAAAAAAAAAAATCAATCAATCAATAGAAATATTATAGATTATTATATTTGGTTAAGAAATCACTTAGCTTATCAAAACAAGCTCTATTTGATATTTATTTTTCTCATATACACAGATAAAGAGTTTTAAAATATTTTAATTGAATTCCAATTTCCATCCTAATGAAGCTTGACAGAAGTCACAGTAAATGCGTCAGCTAACATTCTTTATCATTAAAAAAATCCAAAACAAACAAAAACCATGTAAAAGCTAAGAATCTGGATAAAAGGCTCCTGAACCATAGAGCTGTTTAATAGATTCTCTAAGGGTAAAAGGCAAAAATTTAGAGAGAAAGGCTGCATTCAGACACTGTATTAGTAACCAGTGTGTGTGGAGGGTGTCCATTAATTTGGGAAAAAGAATGATAGAAGACATAGAAGACATACGCAAAACATATTAAAATTGTTGTTTTGAAATCCAGGTTTCTTATTTGCTGGTTTAAATCCTGATTAAAGTTGGTGATTTAAAAGTATTTTTAAAATAATTTTTCAATCTTTTTCATTTAAAACAATCCACTCGCTACTACCTTGAATATGGTTTAAGCTGGTAAATGAGCACTGTCCACTTGATAGTCTTTCTAAACAGATCAGAAAACAAGGAATATAAGCATCAGAAAGAAAAAGAAAGCTTCTCTATTTCTGTAAACAGCTGACCTGACTCAGACGGTAGCTCTAGTTTCTCTGTCATCACTGTGTCCTGGACTGAAGCCAAACTTGTATTATGAAACATGTTTTAAACTAAGTGAGTTTCTGCTACTCAGGGCAGAACAGTAATAGCATCATGAATCCACCTCTTACGCAGTGTTTACGTTGTAGGCAGTGGGTAAACGCACTCCAAATATTTATAGCCTAGATGTTTTTCATGGATTAGGTACCTGAAGATAAGGACTGGGACTTTTGAGAATCTAAGTAGTCGCATAGATTTAATTTCTAAATCAGTGGGAACTGATCACCCCAGTAACTTGAAAATGCTACTCATTATGTAAGTAACCTTAAAATATGTTTCAGATCCTTATGGGCACAAACTTTTTTTACAAAATTGAATAAATAATCAAACCTATGGTCCAGCCGTTTGCATACACATAAACATGAGATAACTGCACTGGTGGCTATCATGGACTAGCAACACAATTCATTAGCTTAAATCTCTGACTTATCCGTTTTAAGGCTACCTGGTGTCCACACCTAGCCGATCTTCTTAGAGACTACCTAAAGTAATGATACATCAGAGTTTCTCTGCACCAACAGAACATATAGATACCACACCAGCTGTGAATAACATTGCCCACAAATTCCTAAACATAAAACTTCAGCTAACAATTTTGGACTCACACTCAATAGGCTATGAGAAAGCAGCCAGGCTGCAGCTAAACAAACCAGCTCAGTTGTCCAGGCCCACAGTCACAGAGGAATCCAAGTTTTAAGGTATTTCACTGAGAATTTGGAGCATCTGTTGCCCCCAGAGACTTATATTTTTGCAGGCAGTACTGGGTTTTCTGGCATTTTGTCTCTCTAGGTAATTAGGCTGTTAACTTTACCTGGGACTTCTAAAGAAGAGCAGACTGACTCCTTCAAAAAGTCAGTGACAAAATACTCTTTTCCCTACCCCACTGCATAAGGTATTCCGTCTGCTTCCTCATCAACACTGAAAGCCAGAAAAAGAAGACATCTTTTCATTTTGCAAATTTGCTTATTGCAAATGAATTCTATCGAAACCTCCTAACTCAGTGCTTAAATAGCAAATGGAAGGCTAGAAAACAGCTCACATGCCTTTAGCTATCAAAATGAATCATCTAATCTAATTTATTCATCTAGGCCTCTTTTTCAGTCAGCACATGTAGCACCTTAAGCAGCAACTCATGAATTACCATGCGAAGCAGCTATCTCCCTCCTGCCTGTGATGTGAATTCACTAAAGTTTTTGCCAAGTGGAGACTGCTGTTAACTTCTGGCCATCGCACTCGTGAAGTCATTATGATTTTACTCTCTGGCTCTTGCGCGTTATTTCTCATACATAATCAGTTTCATATCTATTAATCTTCAAGCATACAGATCTTGTTAAATCTGTCTTTTGAAATAGTTTACATTTTAAAACTTTTCATAGTTATCAAATAGCATGAAAAAAGCACAGAAACCTAGAAGCTAATTTTGATTTTGTAACTGACAAGCTGTGTGTGGCCTCAGGGCTACCCTGTCTCCTTGCAGCCTGCTCTGAGGCAGAGGAAATGTGTAGTTGCCCAACTCTCAGCAGCAAAATAAGGACCAAATTGTGACTTGTCGCATTTCTGTTTGACTCCTGCTTCTCCCTTGCTCCACTGGGGAAATAAATTGTGGCAAACAAACAGCTGGCATAAAAATCTTGTCTTTCTCCTCTTCTCACCTCCCCAGATTAGATCAGTGCACAGTCTCCAGAGCATTGCAGCAGGCAGAGCTAAGTCTCTGCTCATTCTTCCCTGTGAGGAAGCGTAAAGTGCCAGGGAATAGCCATCAACCTTGCACTGCAACCTGCAGTAGATGAGACTAGTACAGACCAACTACAGGGCTGCTGCTGGAGCTCTTCTGCACATAAAAATTAAGCTGTACGTTGGTAGAAGCCATTTCTCAGAGGTGCCAGGCTTTTTGCATTCATATTTCAACGGTGGCAGCTCTAACTGCATCTGCCATTGAGTCCCATCCAGTCCTCTTGCTCATAAACACAGCAGAGTAGCATAGTTAGATACCCATGGCTTTTAGACAAGCTCTGAAGTGGATCACAATAAAGTCCCTGGCCATTACAGAGTACTCAGTAACAGTTGAAATGTAATAATAACAGCAGCAGCAGCAGCAACAACAACTACTGCTGCTACTAATAATAATAAAAATAAAATAAAAGATCCTGAGGCTGTTGCAAAGACACAGTGCTTTGTACTGAGACTTTTTTTGTATACAGTCTTAATGTTTTCCACCTTTTAATAGTACATTTCTGAGTTTGCAATTACATGTAATAGGAAGATGCTGAAGATAATGCTTTGGAAACTTCTCCTAAATATTTGCCAGCTGGAGACCTACGTCCTGCCAATTTTCTAAGGATATTTATAAACTGCTGTCTTCAGAGGTCTCATTTTGTCTCTCACCAGGTACACTTCACCAGTATATCCACAACTAAATATTGTAGCTGTGCAAATGAATAGGCAGCACATGTGGCTTGCAAAGAAAGTAGGCAGGCCAGGGTCATGGTTTGGTGGCTATATTTTCAAGCTTGTTAGTCTCATTGTCATTACCAGGATGCTGACCTTTCCAGAGCACCCCATCAGCCTTGTGCATCTATCTCTGAATAGATCATGGCATTGACATAGGCTGCTAGAAAAAGATACCTGGACCATCTGTCTACACCAGCAGCCACACTGGCCATGGCAGTGTTGAAGCCTGCACCACTGTTGTGCTGTACTCTCTGACATGTCAGCATGGTACCTCAACAGGCAAGGAGCCAGGCAGTTTATCTGATCTGCAGCTAAAATACAGTTAATACCTACCACAAGGAGCAGGTACTTTAATCCTAATTAAGTCACGAAGACACAACAAATCATGGGGTGTGATGTAGCATAGAAGAAAATAAAATAAAAAAGGAATTGTGTGAAGCAAGGGATATTTTAATTGTTTTTTATTTGTCCAAACTATATGTTGCTGAAGTTTAAATCTGCCTTGTGAATACCAGCAGTAGCCCCAGAGGAAAATAAACTGCAGGGAAACATTAGCCCCAGGTTGAATTCATAGTGTTCTGCCATAAGCAAAATTTCCATCTTATGGGTCCAGGCTTTAAAAATCAGCCAATCAGCAAAGTCCATTCCAAATGTAAGAAAAAAACACATAACACCTCCTGCTCCCACAGCCAAACTAATCTAAACTAATTATATGGCTTATTTACCTGTCATACTGAAGGTTAGATTACGGTGGAGCTGATGATGCCCCTTATCACCTCAAGTCTATTGCTTTGCACAGAAAAAAAAAAGCACAGGACAAAACCACACAATATTGCAGCCAAGAAACACCTGTAAAAACACTATAAAAGTACTATGAAAACAACTTTCGGACTCTAAATGACTGAAAATTAATTTCCAAACTGATTTTTTCATTTCATTTTTGCTGTTAATTTTTGACTAAAAATCTTCCTAGTTTGGGATTGTTTTGCTTGAACAACTTTGCAAGAGGTGCTGCTCCTCTGATGCTGATAGTATTAATGTACTCATTTTGGAAGATAAATAGAATTTCACAGATTTTCCTGCTAGCAGCTACAAAATAACCAATGTTTCCATCAAACCAGGTTAAGAATATCCAAATAATCAAGTACTAGCATTTGGGTTAGGGCTGTCAGGCTGAGCCACCTGTTTCGGCAGTAGTTGCTGCCAGAAGCAAATTATAGAATCATCCAGGTGCTGATTACAAAAATCATACTCACATCATCTTCTTGTGGCTAATCAGTCATCAGGCCAGGACTGTCATACAATTTGATATAGCCCTAATATCAACCGTTTAGAAGACAACAGGCTCACTCTCTAATAGTACTTACTGCAGATCCTCTTACAAATAATAACAATGAAAATGGAAGATGAAAATTACAACTTTCCTACAATGAAAAGCCATTTAACCTTGACAAGCAGAATAAAAATAACTTTCAGGAGACCGTTTCTAAGCTTTGTTTTTGTTTTTTGTTTTTTGTTTTTTTTTTGTAGTGTCATTATTAAATTTGGGTAAACACTGACAAAAAAAAGAGTTGGAACAAAATTCAACTAAAATATTCAGTATTAAATTTAAAGAAGGCTGCGTTTTAAAGTTATTCCCTGTCTGACTGTGGTTGATAAAATATTGTTTTGCATCTAAAATGTTATTTAAATATGAATGGTCAGAAAATATTAAAGTACATGAAATATTCATATTTTAGAATATGTATTTCCTGGTTAATACAATTGCCTTTCATTCTTGCAAGCCTAGCTCTGGGGTACTAATTCAGCACAACTTTCACTGACTCCTTTAGACATTTACCTGAATAAGAATTGCAGAGTTGATATTTTTTACCCTTCAGTAACTTCCTGTAGAGTTCACCCTCAGTACTCTTTATGGAAAAAACAGGGCCACCAAACTAAGTTATTTTGACTCTGGCAAATCTCCAGTTATAAAGGACTACCACAGCTTTACCTGAGCAAAAGCTTGAGGGTAGTACCACCTGATGTTCAGACATTTCCCTTCTTATATCACTCTAATGGAACTGCCTAAGCAGTGTTGTTCTGCAAATGAGACTAACACTATTTTTAGAGGTGTATGGAGATCTAGCTTCAGTAAATGGCAACAAGAATGAAAAAGAAAAAAGAACAGCAGAAAAAAGTAGAAAGCAATCCAACAAACTAAATGATCCTGGAGTGAGTTATTTGCTAAAAGCAACAAATCATATTTGACCATGTACACTATCAAAATATGCACCATTTTTGGTTAATTATACTTGAAAATAGTTACTGTACCTTCTGCTGTAATCTCGGCCATGATGATGATGGTAAGAGATACTGTGTTTAAAAGGTCAAGATCTACTGTGGAAGCTTATATAATCGTTGCTGACTTTGCTGGAACTGCACAATGAGGAGGAGGAAGATCCTCTGCTTTTTCTAATTCTCTTCCTTCTTCTTTGTGCCTCTCTGAACTTTCTGTCTCCTCTGCAGACTCCTGCCTTCTCAGAACAAACTAAGGACTTCCAGAGGCAACACTTAAAGCTCAGTTTAAAGTATCAGCTTCTGACGAAAATAGCCATGCCTTATGGTGAATCTCCAGCATGTTTTTTTCTAATATCCTAAGAACCATGCACACTACAAATAAAAAGTAAAATGTCCCAGCTATAAACAGGACAGGAATGCACGGAAAGGCAGCAAAAAAGCAAACAAACTGGCAAAGAACTGTTTAATGCTCCTGCAGCCTTGCTAGCATAATTGCAGCTCTTTGGGGGGTATGTCAGAAAACACAAAATATAGAGTTCAAAGTAACCTTATCCATCCCAGCTCAACTTTATTCTTAGCACACTCAGTGCTTAGCACATTCTTCCTGGCCTTATTTGGTTTGGGGAGGGTCCTACGAAGCTTACTGCTGACTAAGGGGGAGGGTAAATTTAGGTGATTTTTATCCACTTTGATTCTTAGTCACAGCTCGAGCCAATTAAGACACCATTTTAAACCTATGAAATTGGTAACTCCTTCAGCTTGAATTTTTTTTAGTACTCTTCTGGTTCGTTGCAATAATCTCACATCCCTGAAAGGTTCATCTAAGTATTACAGAACGCTGTTAAAAATGTAAATACTAATATTTTAAATAGTCTAAATGCATGAAGGTAATATGCAAATATATCAAGATCAGTTTTTTACTAGGTCTGATTCATGGAAACAAAAATCTGTGATTTTAAACAAGATTTTATAGAACTGAAGACAAGTAGACTTTCAAAACAATTTAAAGAAACAAAAATATTAACAGTTTAAATAAGAATAATAATTTTAAAACCTGAGCAATCTTTTTTATTGCATTGCTTGCAATTTCACTGCTGTGGAATTATGTATGTGGGCAAGAGCTTGAAAATGAAATTAGTGAAAATGTGTCCTTGAGCCAGCATACCTCTACATAAATGTCATCATCACATGAAATCAGAAACCATCTTAAACTGTTCTTACTAGGGAACTGTTCTTCTACTAAGGAATGATGTAGACTCCACTACATGGGCTGGCATTTGCATTTCTCATCTTCTGGCCCAGGAGATATAAACACCTGGCTCTGTGGCAAAGTATAGGAGAAAGGATCTATTTATCCAGTGCACAGGATGCAGAAGTGATGGTTCACTGAACAATTTACAGTCACCATCGGGGTTCTACTCTTCCTTCTATTCTAACACACTTCAAGCCTGCACATGTCTGAAAATCTTAGCCATCTTATTTTGTAGCCAAATCTTACAATCTGTGCTCATCCCTTTTCTTCTGCAGGTCTACTACAAAGATCTTTTTTCTTGCAAAACCAAATATTTTCCACTGACAAGTTTTGATTACTTGATGCTCAGTAGTCAGTGCTTTTCTGATCATCCTCCTAAGACCTTTAGACTGTCTTTCAGATTATCCTCACTAAGGCTGATAAACAGATTTTAGTCAAAACTTTATTACTTTAAAAATACTCTTTCATGAATTCCAAAATATTCTTGGAATCACATTCATATGATCAAAACAGCCCACAATAGCTCAGTGGCTAGTAAAGTGTGCTAGGATGTGTGATATTAAGGCAAAGCCATTTTCCTTCTTAAGTACTTTCTCTTCTGTCGAAGCAATTCCTTTTTAAAGGAACAGTTAAATATTTTTGGTCATCTACATTTTGACAGCTATACTACTTGCTTGTGATGTGAGAGATAAAATCTCAGATAAACACATGAAGCACAGTGTTAATCAATATTGCAAAGTCAGGATTGCTTTTACTTGTGTTACTCTTCAAGCTGAAATAAAATGATAAAGTCTCAGTTTGGGTATATAAGGAGAGAGCACTGGGGAAAACATTCACATCTGAATTTTGCTCTTAGTTTATGTAGCAAGATCCCAAGATTGTGGGCTATACCCAGACATCTGCTTGTGTAACTGTATGTATACGGTTGTCTGCCCCTCACTGTTTCCATTTTAGCTCATACCACCTGCCCTCTCGCCTCCATGCCTTACTTCCTTTGCTGCTATTTATGTTCACCCTCAATTATGGACTGATATTCTGAAACCAAAATATAGGGGCAGAGGAAGTGAGAGAATTCAACTGGAAATCAATTTTCCGCAACATCAGCCTAGTGGCCAGAAAGAGGACTGCTTGGCAGTCTCTGCATCCTTCGTATATGCAAAACATTCATTCTGGAAAGCAGGCTAAAGCTGTCATATGCACAAATATCTTACAACAAGTAAAGCTCTAGGCAGCTGTATTAGAAGTTATACAGTTTCTTTCTTTAAGAGAGGCAATGTCAAAGGAGATGGGTGTCATAATTACTGGAGATAATCAGGGCCTTTACAAAAATACACAGAACTAAGGTAAACCAAGTTCTGTTACTGTGTATATGCATGTGAGTTTATTTTGAAAAATGAACATTACCATCTGAAAATTATACAGAAAATCATATTTCTTCTTTAGGAGCCTAAGCAAGAGAAATTCTAAAAATGTTGTTTAGTACTGGTTAGCAGTTCTGTTAAAATCCAAAGTTTAGTTCCTGGCCCAAGTTTAGGAGTTTCTTCTACACTAATCTGTAAAATTCAAATTAAGCAGAAGGCCAGCACAAAATCTGTACCGCTCTTCATCCAATACAGAAACATTAATTCCCTGATCTAGATTATATATTGAACCTGACCAAGAATGCTTTTGGTGGGAGTCCTGTCTGTTTAACCGGACTGGAAATCTTTTCTTGTAAAACATCCTTTCGTTCTCCTTGTTCATATTTCAAACAATAACAAAACTGAAAATTTTGAAGCTACTTTGGTTCTTGCAGGAGATACCCAAATCTTGACACACACAATATTTTCTCATTTTCTTTCCACCAGGTCTCAGGCACAAAGTGAAAATGCTCTTTGCTCAAGTTAGCGCTAGGTACTTTCTTCCCACTCATGGGGACTATATTGTAAATGAACTGTCCCAGGATCAAATCTCACATTCAGGAGTGATGGCAGGAGTTGTAGCAGCAGGTTACGTGTCCCTCCTCACACCAGATTCCTGAGATACAGAAGTCTATGTTAAAAAAATAAAATTAAGGTTCTCTTTGCTTTATAGTTTCCAGGATAGGGAAAAAGCAGCAAACTTAGGAATAGGAGAGAAGGAAGTACTGTATGCTGCTACAGATGTCTGCATGTAATAATATGCCTCGATCTCAGATAATTTCAGTAAGAATCTTAACTGATGAATCAAAGAAAAGCCATTATTTGAACATTTATTTTAGGAAAATGTCAGACTTATACTACTTTACAGACCTTATAAAAAACTCCTGCTCAGATAAAAAGTTGTGTTGTTCATATAATCAAAGTAGGAGTGTACAAATACTTTATGAGCTGATTTCTGGGCTGCCTTAATGATATTATTAAAAAGGAAAAAGTGAAAGACAATAGATCACATTGAATTACTAGATAATGAGAGAAGAGAGCTTCATAGTGATACAAAGAAGTATATGAAAAACTAAATAAAACCATTGGCTAACAAAAAAATGCAGAACAATATTTGAGCTTGTCTGCTAACACATTACTGAGAAATTCTCAGAGTTCAGTCCTACAAAATCAAATGAAGCAAAATAAAAGGGCTTTGTATCTCAGTGCATGCTCAGCAGCACAGCAGGGTTAAGGAAAGGAAACTTGACCTTAACTCATATATATATGATGGATTCTGGGAGTATGCTATTATCAGAAACAGAAGGTAATCAACTGATAAGAACTCCCTATAGAATGGAAGTGTAATGGTAGAGAGAGGGTGGATGGTACTCAATCCAGTGAATAGTAAAGACACACGCAGGATTAGAATGAAGTCTGACGCTGAACTTTGATGTGCATATGAAGAAAAATACTAATATTTGTTTGAGACATCACCTGGTTTCTACTGAAACAGATGTTTCTACTCCTTTTTTTGCTTGATTTTTGCTTAGGAATACTGATACTTATAGATGAGATTTTCATTCAGTCCCAGTGGTAAAACCCTGTATTTTTCAGTATGAATAGAAGCACGCATTCATATTCAGATGTCCTTGAAGTTCTGATTGGTCAGGAATGCAGTTGTGACCTTCTATGGACCACTACACAGCTCTAAAGTAATCGTTTTACATTTCTAATTGATATTTTATGAATAATGCTTGCAATATTTTTTGAATCAATATGATCAAATTATAGGCTTATTTTGGATATAGTGAAGTATACCCAAAGTACAGAAGTAAACAAGGCCTAAATATCACATCGGATCTAGGTTAAAGCTTGGTATATGTTTAAACATTCTCATAAGTCATTCTGCATCATTTTTTTGTTAGAGTTGCATACATAGTGCTTTTAAACAATTTATTCTTTAATGTGTCAGAAACATTTAGTTTAACTCTGCAGTAGATCTGTCCTACATTTAATGCAAAGCACTGACAAGTATTTAAGAAACCATGTCTCTGTAGGCAGACTGATCTGAATGTAAAGAAGCCTCTGTCTGGGGACAGCTGACAAGCTGGGGTCACATCACCTTGGCACTCTGAGCTCACTAAGGGGCTTTTGGTAAGTAAAATTTCACAAAAAGAAATTACTCCAAAGCTACGCAGTAGAAACTCAGCAGATATAAAAGAAAACATTTATGACGCCAGGTATTGAACTTATGATGCCTAGTATTCAACTTTCCATTGACAATACTCCCAATTAGACATCATACTGCAAAACTACTGATGTCACATTAGTCTGGATGTGACTGATTAAAGAACCATTTCTAACATCCAAAAAGGCCCACTGATTATAAAACTGCTTCCAGGAAACAAGGATTTCACAAGATGTCCTACTTGGTTGTCTGAAGTTTGGCTCCTTCCTAGCTTTTCTTATAAGAGACATTCAGTATCTAGGCACAGTGAATTAAAAGCCACTTCCAAGCTAAGCACCATTTGTTTGGAAATGCAACAGGAGTGTGAAAATAGGCTTGGACAATAGAAGGCTATACATCCTAGTCCTTTCTTGCAAGTTTAAGGACGCTTTTTTGTCTCAACATCCCTGTGTGTGTGGTACAGTTGCATCCCTAAGAGTGGTCCTGCAGACAGTGTGTATCTCTTGTGTTTTGGGTTTTTTTAAAAGCAGCTTTTTCTCTTGTTCCTGAGTTCCTGTTTGCCCTGGGACATTAGGACCTGCTTGAGTTATGCATTTCCACATATGGGATAGATATCAGCTCCTGTCACTGGATAAATCATTCTTTGACTCCCGAAATACAAAAAGTCTACAGCTGGAATTAACCCTTTTTGTGCCACAATATCAGTAGCCCACTCAGCAATAACACAAGCCTATGAAGCAAAACAGTAAAGAAAAACTAGCACCTGTTATTTGTCACAGAGAGACAGATACAGAAGAAATGAGAAAAAAATATAAAGCAGGCAAAATATTTCAGCAATTATGAGCTATAAGAAAGAAATTAAATGAGAGAAACCAGATTTATAAAAAAGTATGTTTGTTTCAACAATAGCTATAATTTTTCTTAGTGTTTACTCTCTTTCTTCCTCATTCTAGACACAGTCTTGGACAGATCAAAGCTAGAATTGCAAATGAGGAACCCTTTTATTATTATTATGTCTATTTAAATAGAAAATCTAAATGGGAAGCTTTTTCACTGGGCAATTTAGCTTCTTTACAGAGTGCAAGTGGAACATATGAATTAGTAAATTCAACCTTGTCAGTGCTGACAGCTGCAACTGCACTGAAAAAGTTTGCCTAAAAAATAAAGGATCTTTTGAAATGAGAAATGGGTTTGAGCATTAAAGTCTTTACCACTTATCTTTGCAGATATATACTAATTTTCTTTGAATAATGCATCGCCATTTGTCACTGTCAATTACATTAGATTCTGGTCCAAGCTGCAACATACATCCAAAGTCAACTTTCTAATGCGAACCATGACTATTTGTCTGCTGTTGAACCCATGACAAAAGCATTTACTGGAAAGAATTGCAACATCTTCCTTATTCCTCCCCCTGTCTCCCTGAAAGAGCAGAACACAGACCAAATGCAGAGGACTACAATGATCCTTAAGGGACAGTTAAACAATTTTTTTTTTTTTTTTCAAATTCACAGTTTAAAGAAAAATAAAAGTATTACCCAGGAGATACGGAGTGGAAGATCCTGAGCTGCGTCCCAGAGCTTGGAAAGCAAGGCAAGGACATTGGGGACTTTTGGAAGCTCCCAGCTGCATTCCCAGGGCCTGAGAAAACCATGCAGCTCTAGGACAACGGGCACCAACCACAGCTGCCAAGGAGCTGTTGGCAGTTGTTCCCTGTGGGGTGAAGGGGTCATGCAGCCAGATTCAAAAAGGCAACACATTGAGCTGTTGTGCCACTGTCAAACAATCCAGGCTGGGACACAACTCTTTTCTGTGACAGGGCATTTGGCCTCTAGTATAAAGGTTTTTGCTTGAGATAATTTTGTGGGTACTTGGAAATAACTATAACTGTACTTGCATATTTTAAATTCACAGACACTTTTTGAAGTGGTCATTTGGCAATAATTTTTATCCCTGGTTCTTTAAAGATTTTTCTGTCTGATGACTTGTTCTTTGTGCCCTTTCCTGAGCTACCTGGACAGTTCGGACTTTTGCTCAAATTCACGCGTGGCAAAAAGTCTGGCAAAGCAAACATAGCCTAAATATTAGCATTCTGCTTCACTTAGCAGTGGTACATTATGATGAACAAGGAAAAGCCATGTCTCTTGTTACTGAGGTAACAGATAATTGAGAAAGGAAGGTTGGGTCTTTTTGGTTTGTTTTGTTTCAGAGAGACGAGTTAGCTAGGGTCTTACTTAATCTCTGTGGACAGCAGATACAACAATACTCCTATTTCCCACATTGCAGGTAACAATAAAAAATGTTATATATCTGTTCTAGAAATAAGAAGCAGAGCATGGCAGTTGGATAAAGCAATCCTTTGGTTCAGCTGCAATAATAAAAAAGGCCATACAGCATTGAAACTATACAAACACAGGTCTGCGAGTATAACCAAGCAGAATGTTCACTTTTCACACATCACCAAATTTGAGCTAATGTTCACAATCCTGTTTATGTTCCATATACTGCAAAGAGGTGCCTGACAGAAATCTGGGTGCTGCACAGTCCACAGGGAGGTTATGCACATAGGCAGACCATAAGTACTGAGACGTGTATGCCACAAGTAAGACTATGGTCCCAATCCCCCTCATTTGCTTCTTGACTTAACAGACCTGCTCTGAAAATTACACCGTCCTGCTGCTTCTGCAGCCTTTGTCACATGAGTTTTTCTTACCCCACTATCTCCATCAGTACATTTATTTTCTTAGTTAAGAAGACAACCCTCCATTTGTCACAGCAGTGCCCTGACAGTGACCAGCAAACACTACGGGCAGACTAAATCCTAATGGCATTTTTAAACCACTCAGTGTAACGTTACCACTTCTTCCACTCGATACTAACACAAGTGAGCTGGGAAATAAACTTGCTCCTGCTCTTTTCCTCCTAAAAGACTACCATCAATATATATTAGTAAGAGAACAAAAGCTCCTTTTGCTTGTCTGGCCATGCAAGGTCTATCAACCCTTCCACTGAGTCGAGAGGAGTGAAAGATCAGGCATTTAAACTTGGAGGTCCTGAAGTAAACTCATGTCTTGAATAGTCTGGGAGTTTTTTTGAGAGGTTAATTTAAACACACCTGTCACTCTTAAGTACAAGGCAGTTGGAGGATATTAATATTCTCCTGAATTATTTAAAAGATATGACTAATGCTTCATGTACCATAAGACTCTTGTCTGCAAAAATAATGTCTGTGGCAGTCATTGCAGTGAGGTTTGGATTTTATCACAAGCATTTATCAGTATTTCTGAGTCCTGAGTGCAAAGGATCCTGCCAGGTTATCAGCTCTCCTTCAGTTTCGGATGTAAAACCCAACCTGCAGACTCCTTCACATTGTTCCTTTTGATGAGGGATGAATCAGACAAAGGTATGGAATCTCCTTCCTGAGCAGAATCTCATATGAGAAGATAACAAACATTTAGAAAGATTTCTGATAAACTATTTATTTTAACCACCGATGTCTGCGGCATAGGTAAGTCAGTCATTCAAGAAAATAGAATTTTTTTGTCTGAGTCCTGAAGAACAATAGTATCTAATGCAATAACTCAGTGAACTGAACTGAATACAAGCTCCTTAAAAATATTCTCACAGTTTATGCTAATAAACCTCTCCTGTGGCACTGATGAGGTATGTATGTCCAGGTGTGCATAAAACAATTTTCACTTGCACACCAGCAATGAACCATCATTGTTGGGGGCGGGGAGGGAGTAGAGGAAATGAAAGGGCATTAAAAAGTATGAAAAGCAAATTTTATTTCCCTTATCTATGCCACAGCGAAAGTATCTCCCATGATATAAGTTCGATGCCAGATGAAGAACATCCTGCTATGTAAGCTATTTCTGAGAACTGTCTGATTCTGTTTTTAGGAGTTCACAAAGGACACTGTTTCTGCATTCTGCTGCTTCCAAGTGGAACAGCAGCAGCAGAGCAAACTGTGCACTCTTTTAAAAGTGTAGCTATCTATCTCAGTGATTCATCAGGCAGAAGTCATGAGTAAGGTATAAGAACGTTTCCAGGAAAGAAGTTCCTTTCGTGCTACAGCATGGATGAAAGAAGTTTTTATCACCTTTTGCTCATGGATTACAGTAGAGGTCCTGGCACCTAAGAATGTCTTCCTCACCCAACTCTATCAATTAGAACCCAATTTTCAGAATATCAAAAGTCTCAGGTAAAGCAAGTGAGAACTGGGGGAAATTTCAAAAACAGAATGTGGGCTATGTACTTGTATTGCTTGCATACTCACATTGCATATGCAACCAGCAATTGTAAACTTAAGTATTTAACTGAAAGCATGTATATGCTATGATTATACTGAAAGAGAATAATTTTATTAAGTTATTAAAAGTTTTGCAGTCACTTCACTAATTGTCTTTCTTTAAATGCACAACATAGCAGATAATTTGAGTCAGGTCATGGAAGGAATGTGTGGATGAATTAATGTATGAACAAATGAATGAATGAATGAATGAGTGAATGAATAAAGAGTAGCCATAAGTTTTAAAGATCTATTTCTTTATTATTTAGTATTCTCAATAAAATGAATATGTAGTATCTGTTACACTTCTCTGAAAACCTTGCTGTCCTCTTTTATTTCTTCTAAAATTATTTTGTAGTAGAGTTTCTGGAATGGAAACTTAATGTCCATAACTGAGAGTATCGAGACATCGGCTCTCAGTTTTCAGTTTGATTTTGCAAACGTTGCATGTAATTTGTTTTGCACTTCCTTGGACCATTACAGATATATTATGCAAAATCCTGTAGTGCATCAATAGACTGTTAGCTAGTAGCCTCATGCAGTGGCAGCAACTTACTTCATCTTAGTCCATAATAGGAAGAAAATGAACTTCAGTGTGGAAAATACATTCCACACACACACATCAAATATATTTCTAGAGAATTTCTAAGGATTCAGTTTTCACAGTAATACTACAATAATAATTTTCATTTAGGTGTTGGATAGATCCTGATGTGTTGTGTGTAACCAATGCATAAGTCATGCATTAGTGTGGGGTAAGAACTTTTACATTGCTCCAAATCTACCTAAACATGTAGTCAGAACAGCCTGCTGTTAAAATGTGAGTTGAGAGGATGCTTAAAACTTTCTGCCAGCACTTTCTGGATGTGTTCTGGGAGAGGCTGTAATGGCTGCCTAGATGTGAGGAATTGCGGTCATGTGAATCCCAAGTCAAGATACTGGAAAATTTTGGGACTCAGGAGTTCAAGCAGAGGCCCAGATGCAGAAATATATGTAGCCCCAGCTTGAACAGTAGCCATGTTGTGGTTCCTGGGTCTAGGAAAGTTTCAAAGCGCGGGGTCCACTGCTACAGCAGAGGAGGAGGGAGGCCCAGTGAGGATCAAGAGCCAGTCATCTCACTTTCTACATTTGTGCTAACCTTCATCAGAGGAGGTATTTGAAATTAACACACCTTTGACACAGTAAATAGATATGGGTATGTCAAATAATTTATGAACAAAAAGTTATCCAAATGCGTTTCCATGCCCTGGTCTTGAGAACTGTTTTCTACCACATTTTCAGATTAGACAAAAATTTATGTCCACAATGCTAAAGAAGAGGTCAAGTGCCTAACCTGAATGTGTTTCACTTAGTTGATACACTTTTTACATCACCATTAGGAAGATTTTTGTTGCGCCATAGGTGTTTAAAATAAAACATTAAGATGAGTAATCTAAATTATTTTACAAACCTTTGCAAGAATCTGGAACCCAGTGTAAGAAGTTTACACCTGTGATCACCTACTGTGTCTGTTGCTCAACACCAAAATAATGTAGGGAGTATCCATCTGTCACCGTTAAAAAGAAATAGAACTATTGAAATATAAGCTCACCATGAGAATTTTAAATACTTTGACAGATTTTTATTAAGAAAACACTTAAAAGCTATTTTTTCAAGTGATTAACATTGATTAATTCACCACGAAAGATTATTTGCATAATTTTTAGGATATATAATTATCACAGCGATTTGTATGAACACTTTAGTCTAGAAAGAGTTTTTAAAGGTTCCCCTTTCAAATCAAGCTGTTATTTTTGCATTCACAGCCAGTAGGGCAAAATTAAATATATATGCCTTGTCTTTTTACTGTTCATACTTAAGATGCACAGAATAAGTGAGCATATTTTGAAGCCGTTCAGAAGGAGCCACTGGTGGTGGGAATACTCTGCCTGAGCCTTCTGACAGCCACACAATAATGAATCATAGAATCATAGAAGGGTTTGGGTTGGAAGGGACATTAAAATTAACCTAGCTCTAGCCCCCCTGCCTTGGGCAGGAAATATGTCATTAAGGTGGAGGAATTTCAGTGGCAGTTGCAATTTTGCTGGTTGTCACAGCAGATGGCTCACACCTGATCACAGAGCAGATGCTGCTCACGCATGATCAGTGCTAAGAAATAGTCCAGCATTTCGTACTTATTCAAAATGAAAGAAAACTTGGTTGTAAGAGAAAGTATGTTTAGAAAACCTGAACGCCAAAATGCAAATCCAAAAGGACATGATATACCAGTATATGAAAGATAAGGGTGGCATGCTTAGTTTCCCCCCATCCTTTATGACTTAGAAAGGGACAAAGAAAATGCATAATTTGAAATTTAAGACAATCTAGAATGAAAGTCCTTGTGATCCAAATTTGCCAAGGCAAGCTGGTAACAGAAAAAGTGCACCTGCTTTGCTTTTTAAATCTTTGGCTGCTGTGAAGCTCTAAATTAATTTTGCAGAGAACATTCTCAAGAATACCCTCATAAAAAGAGGAGTAAATCTATCACATGAATCTAGCACAGTATAGAAACAAATTGTCTGGCCATATCCACCGTGGAATTACCAAAAGAACAGCATTAAAAAGGATACTTGATGTGAGCAGACTGGTGTTTTCCTACTGCTGCTAGAAAAATAATTCCATAGCCGAAATGTCAGTTCATTGGTCAGACTGTGTCAATAAACCCCAGCTACTTCAAAGGTCAATATCTAATCTACATTCCTTTCCTGGGAAATTTTAAAACCTTCACTATATTTTGGAGGATCAGAAAATCTACTATCACTACACTTGATGACTTGTCAGCAGAAGGATTTGCCTTTTTATTGCAGAAACAGGCACACACATACTTGATTGCAAAGATTTCCTTTAAAAGTTATTTACAAAATGACAGCCTCTTTGCTTTCTTATTTCCCTCTGGAAAACCTAGCATTCACAAATTTGATCTTTTGTCTTCCAGATTTTTAAACATCCCCTGAATCTTTACAATGTCAGATTGATTCTGTCATTTAGTTTGAGATGAAGCTAGTCTCTCTTGATATCCTTATTTCACTAGCCTATCTCAAAGTCTTTATTAAAAATCCCTTGAACTTACCATTTACTCCTTTAGCTTTATAAATCATCTGACACAAAAGAAATTCTGGAACAAAACATTGCCCTGATATTTCCCACGCAGTTGCCCCTGTCCTCTGGCAGTTTGAGTATGTTGCAAGGACAGATGGACCGAAAGAGGCTGGCAAGCCATTCTGACTGATCCTACAGATCTGCATCCTCTGTTTTGGCGTTACCTATTTGGGAGCTCCAGTACCAATGGCAGTTGCTACCTGTGAAGGTTACCAGACTGCTACCATTTGAGACCTGTTGCTCCAGTGAAAGCCCTCCACTATTCAGACAAACCTACTCCTTTGGTATACAGAAATAAGGTGGATTCTCACATAAACAGGCGGATGAAAAAGAGTGGATTGCTTTGCCTTGCTAGGGCCATCAGAAATTAGCTATACAGTTACCCTTGGCATGGTTGCTTAGGCAGATGATCAGCGCAACACAAAATATATCTAAAGTGGAGACTAGAAACTAAATGAAAGGCAAAGTCAAGAATCAAATTAAAATTTGCATAAGAATGAAAGATTTATCATTCTGAAGCAACTGTTGGATCCCTGATGGTCAGGGGTGGGAACTAGCAAAAAATTCCATGGAAAAGTTTTTTGCTATAACACCACTAGTTGGCTGTACAGAGCTAGGCTGGTCTTTCGTTGCAAACACGTTAATATAGTCTAGTAACAAAATGTCTAACACTGCATATCAGGACCAAAGTGACCTATGAACCTACTCTTGCTCTCACTGTAAGGAGCTGATATATACCAAGTTTTAACTTTAATGTGGATGAGCAGTGGTATTAATGTATCCATGTCACACTTCATTGCAGTCTAACACTTTTCAAAGAGGGAAAAAAAATCTTTCATGGGAATTGTGATAAATAGAAAAATTCTCTTCAGAAACAGTCCTGTGGCCTTGTTCTTCATTTAAGCCTTCTCTCAGGACTGCAGATTCTTACACATAGTTTATCCCTGACTGAAATTATTCTTATGACTCAGAGCATACTGAAGATGACTCTGATACTGACAAGGTTCCTTTTAAAAGTTGTAGTAATAATTATGTCTATTGCTGAAATCACTGAAGATTTCAACTTGGCATGTATTCTTTGCACCAAGACAGAACAAGTTCATGAATCAATTTACTTCTGCTGTATTTCTTCCTAAAATAAAAATATGTAAGCTCTCTCTCTCTCTGCTTTACATACACACAGACCACTTGGCTGAAAATGTCTTGGGATATCTGAGAACTGAATATAAATAGTTCTATTAATTTTCACTGACTAAAGACTAAATCATTAGGTACTCATCCTACCCACTGTCTACGTAAGTCCGTGGTGGTTAGAAGCTGACTGGGCTTATAGTTAATATATAATTATCTTATTTTTTATTATAATTATTAGTGCAACTAAAAAGTTACTTGGAATGAAGAGGAAAGTTTGAAGGTAAAGGATTAGTTTTTTAGCAGTCTCCTTTCAGATCACTATTGAGTAGTTCAATAGTAAACACTTGAAAGAGATTTATGTTTTGGTTTGGTTAGGTGGTTTTGTTGTGGTTTTTTTTTTTTCCTTAATATTTGTATTGCTCCAAACCTAAATTCAGAAGGTCAAAGCTTAGGATTTCAGTAAAAAGCTGGGTTTTACCACCCTGCAACAGAGTCCTCATTTCTGTACCTGACCTCTCAGAGAGTATGACAGAAATACAGAGGGAATAGACTATGGAAGCTCTCATCCCCTTCAAAGAAGAAACTAGAAAAAATAATATATGCTTGCTAAATTTACTCAGAAAAAAGTCAAATGTAACTTTAAAATGTGTTCCACTGCAGCAATCTCCAGGGCTAGAATTCTGTTTTAGAGTGGAATTTCTAAACTTACCTATGGATCAGGACAACGTAACAAAAGTAAGCTGAGAGAACTGAGCAAGCAGCATTTCAAGGTACCAGGCTGGTGCTAAAACACTGTTCTCGCACATGCCCACATCTTTATTGAAGAGCCTGGTATTGTATTTGGAGTTTCTGTGATCATTTCACTAGTGAATGAAAACACATTTGTATCCTTATTCAAACGGCTTTTCAGAAATTGTTAATCCCTCCCTAGCAGAGCATGACGTGCCTTTCTAACTGCTGGCTCATAGGCATAAGTCTCTTTATTTCTCTGTTTTGAGCCAAGGGTAAGAAAATGTGTAACTTAGAGTGGCAATTCTCAAGCAGGAGGAACTACCTGCTATGGAATTCATAGCAGGTACCTTGATATTGAGTGATTCTTGGCAGCCCTGTAACAGAAACAACTCAATTTAAATAACAGCGTCCCCTGACGTCCTGGTTGAAATAAGTATCGGGATCCAGGAAGTGCTACAGGACCCTGAGCACGGAGGATTTCTCCCCTTAGCAATCATATTACACAGTGTAAAAGAACAGCACTAGTATGTACGTTCTGAAAGCCTTTCCAAAGACAAACTATTAGAAATAGTATGGAATTAATGATTGAATGCCAAATTCTGAAGAAGTCTTAAAGTCTTCATGGAGATGCAGGGTCACTCTATTTCCAGTTGCATGCTAATTTGAGAAATTGTAATAGCTAAAAATAACCCCCTGAACACATTTGACACTCCTAGAAGATAGCTGAAAATGGTGCCTGTTCACCTTCAGTGATCCCCACCGTGGGCACTGAGATGGCCCAGATCAATCACATGCCTGCCCTACTCTGTTTACCTCTGAACCCAACATACTGCTGTGAAGTTTATAAAAAGCCTGCCTGCTTCTGTCTTCCCTAGTTTCTGAGTCACCAGAATTGTCCTGCTCATGCCAAATAGCCAAGACTTACTTTTCTTCTCTGTTTCCTCCATTATCTTTTTTTTTTTTTTTCCATTCAATACAGAAAGAAAATAATATTCAGATTGGAATATGCCCTTTTTGTCATCAGTCATTATGTTAATTAGCAGTCTCATGTTCTTCTATATTAATGCATTAACCATTCTCACAATCAATTATCATTAAATCAAATCAAGTAAAATACAAGGCAAAATAGACATAAATCTCAGAATGTATACTGGAATCTCTAAAGAAGAATGTAAGAAAAAAAAATTAGAAAACTTCCATAAATTTAAATATCAAAAAAGGAGAAATAATCAATGACACACAACAGAGTTTGGTTATCCCATGATAATAATTCCCCCAGCCATTTTCAATCCAAAATTGAAATAGCATCACAGTAAATGCTAACATCAGTTTCACATTCATTTTCCGTGTTATCACTATGCAGATCTTAAGGGCTGCATTTCTGACAATGTCCATCATGCAATTCTGTAAAATGAGCAGAATTTCAGATGGGGATCTGAACAATATGCTTTAGAGAGAAAAATATTCAGATTTTTTTTTTATTCTTGAAATAGAAGGAATTGTCATTTTGCAAAATCTCACACCTTCTTTCATATGCAAGTGTAAAGATGCATTTTCATTTCTGAATCATATTTGTAAGAATACCAAAACTCTAATAATAATCATCATATTTCCATCAGTGCTTATATTTTGTACCCAGATTACAAAAGAACATTGCATAACAGTTGGAAAGATTATAGATTTAAAATGTGTTAAACAGTAGCTCAGCAGGCTGTCTATAAGCTTTGGGAATTCTTCAATCAGGAAAAATTAGCAAGTTTTCAATCAATTTACAAAAAGAATGATAGGAAAAAGTAAGGGTTTTTAATAGCTGGAAGGAATAGAAATCATTTGCCGCTGGATAAGCAGATTTCAGACAGTATTTTCAGATTTTCAGACAGTATTCAAACTGTATTTTAGTACTTTTCACCAATGTGTATTTCCACCAATAAATTCACTACTTTCAACTTCAATATCAAGGTAAAATATGGGAAGGCATCATGCGAAACTGGAACTCCTTAGAGGCACAGCTTACCATGTGTGTTGAAACTTGATGTATCCTAATTAATATACAGTCTCAGTAGCTTTCAGAGACAATGCTTGACAGTGCCCAGTGGTCCTGTTATAATTTTTCAACTTGTATCTCCTATATGGAGATGTGAAAGTTAGCCCCACTTACTTGCTTGAAGTTTCTTCATTCAGCAAAAATGCCAGAAGAAACTACTTTTTCCTGTTCTAAAGTTATAATCTGTGCCAGAACAGAAATCTACTCAGAAAAAATACTTCTATATAGCTGTACGTAAGTTAACAAAACACTTTTCTTGTTCTCAGCCAGCACATAACACTGAACTTTCATGATTAACAAAAAATAAAGTGTAGAAAATATGCAAACTTTGGTGGTAATTGATATGTCTTTTACAGGTTGCTTTTCATTGGTAGCTCGGAAAGTTCTGTATTATGAGATAAAATTTTTGCCATTTTTAGACACGAGAAACAAAACCACAGAGAGGAATATATATTTATATATAATTACTAAAGTCATCCATTACTAAACAAGAGAATTTGGAAAACCAGATACAAAAAACCACAGATTTCATTGGTCTCAAGCCATCACACTGTTTCTTGTTATTTCTTTAATCACCTTCATACTCTTTAATAAACATTTAATAGAAATACTTTGTCTATGGTTCAGATTATCTGATAAATACTATGTACATTAATTATTTCATTGCAGTGCTAAGGTTGTCACCAGATCAAAACTATTTACATATTATTTACATTTCTGTTTTTCCTCAAAACACATGCTTATTTTCTCTTGCAAGTTTTAAGGAAAAACAATTCAAAAATATTCAGAAAATTGATTTAACTAATCACAGGAGGAACATAATTTCCTGTTGCAAATACATCTACTTATATTCAGTTATTCTTTTTCTATTCTTGTAACATGCCAGATGTTAATTTGGCTCACAACCCCTTGCACAGAGTCCTACTGCAACTTTAATCAAGTGATTAAGAGAGCTGTTATTTCATTAGTGCATCCTTTTACTGATCATTGTGACACATTAGTCAGATAAAATGGTACCAGAGGCTTGTCTCAGAAATTGTTCATTGTGGTTTCGACTGCAAGAACACTTTTGTTGCCTTTCAACATGCAAAAATGTCATTGCTCTAAACAATCTGGTCTAGCAATATTTCTATATCTGTATAAAGGGCCTTTTATGCTACAGCAGTTAGAAGGGAGGGAGGAAGGAAGGAAAGAAGGAACGAAGAAAGGAAGGAAGGAAAGAGGGAACGAAGAAAGGAAGGAAGGAAGGAAAGAAGGAAAGAAGGAAGGAGTGAAAAAACTCAGAAGTTTCCACACATGTAACACAACGACAAATTATACAAAACTTAATCGTTTAGTGAATGACAAATACTTCAGAACTTAAAAATTCAGAAGTCTACAAAATCCATCCTATCTTCCCAGATACCTTCAGCTTCATACTATGTCAACGTAATTCAGCATATAATGGCAAAAAACATTTAGGTATTCACATGCAGTAACTATTTTGCCATTTTGGAGCATACTGAGCAATCATCTGGGTCTCAGCAGCCCTGCAGCTGACTCTGGTGTCCTTCTCAAGGGCCATCCCCACAGCCAGGTGAGGACAGCCTGTCTCTCACTTCCACAGGAATGGATGTGTGCCTTCATTTACAGAAATCAGATTTAGCATGACAATGTAGGGGTCACTGAAGAATTCCCTGATATAATTCCTTAATAGATTTGTTCAAGGAAAACTTTTTAGCTGAAAGAAATAGCATTTTTCTTTCTGTTTGATCAGCTACACAGCTCAGAGACCAGTGTAAAAAGTAACTAGGTTTTTGTCCACAATTGAATATGAACTAATCTAAGGAGTATGTCAGCTTCCTTCAACAGAGAACTAGGCCATTTGACTTTGAACCAGGTGGAGGGCCGAATTAAGTAGGTCAATCTTCCTCTTCAATTTCAACCAGAATTTCTAAGATAAATGGATTTGTAAATAGTCATTCATTCCACCAAGAAAAGATGGCTTTCAAAATCACTGTTAAAGAATCATTTGACATCTATTATTACAGTCTAATTGCTGCACATATTCTCAATGCCATAAAATTGTGAAAGAGTAAGCTGTTACTTTTTGCTCGCAACTGTATTGTTATGTAAAACGTGGAAGTATAGGATATGAAAGAGCTGTAGTGAAATTCAATTACTGTAGATACTTAAGCTTTGAGAAAAATGTAACAGGAACATGCAGCTCTGTGCTACTGACAGATAATCAAAGTACTGGCTGCTTTCACAGGTCTTGTAAGAAGGGTTTCTCTATTAAAGTTTTTTTTTTAAAGTAGAATATGTACTGCTTCTTTAAAGATTACACAAACAATCAAACAAAAGCCAAAAGAATGAAATAAATTAACAAAAATTACATTCAGTCTCTTGTACACCCTCCTGCCTCACAAAAAAATGCAGGATATCCCTGCATTTTATTATAGGTTTCATCAGTAGATTCAGATCCAGAGCTGTGATTAGGGCCTGAAAATCTTAGGCTGAAACTGAAAGATGCACTTCAGCCGTAAATATGTAGCAATTATCCTGAAATGAAGTTCATTCCACATTTTAGCTAATCACCATGGAAACCTATATTCATTGGCTCCTAATTGGAAATGTTCCAGACCTGGAAAACATTGTAGGCTTAAGACTGCATAATTTCTTATTTAAGCAATTGCACTGTTCTTCCGTGTTTGTGACAGTAAGCCATGGCAATTTTGGCAATAAGCCTCATGAAAAGCCGCTGTTCCAGTAACTCCAAGTTCAAAATTAATACTTGAATATTGCTAAACCCGAAAAGTTTTTTAAATCCTTATTATATACATTTACTCAACATTTCTAATAGACTTAAGGGTAAATTTTTCAACTTTAGTGTCAAATTTTAGCTATTTTTAATGCAATTTCTAGAAAAATGCTAGGACTGACTTAAGCAGAGATGACACACTGATTTCTACTGTCTGATTCCTAAATCTATCCTTCAGATTTGAAAATGTCCAAATAATCAAGAGTGAATGTTTCATTAATATTACTAGGACCCATGAAGACCTTCTCTAAAACTAAGATTATTAAATTAATTCATTTATTTTCCATCACCCCTTTCCTGAATATTTTGATCAAACCCACAGATTTTATACGTACATCTTTTGTGTATGTTTGTGATCTCAACTACATAATCTTTATTAAAGATGGCATTGCATTCCAGTTGCATGTATCATTTCAGAAAGAAAAAGACATCTAACTACAAGTTCCTAGATGATTGCTTTCTCTTTTGAATTACGCAATTGCAGTCTCTGGTTTTCATTAGGACTGCAGCAAGGAATTTTCTCTACCTTTCAAAATGAAATGTTAGAGCAAGAGCTGGTTTTCTGGAGAGAAACATTCACTGAAATTCTAGGTTAGCTTGCCTATGAAATTTCCATCTTTTTCATTCTGATGAATTTTCCTCTTTTTGGATGTTACAGACTTAATTTTCTTTGTGGTAGCTTGTATGGTGCTGTATTTTGGATTTGTGATGAAAACAATGTTGGTAACACAGAAATGTTTTAGCTACTTCTTTACAGTGCTTGCACAGTCAAGGCCTTTTCTGTTTTTCATGCTGACTCACCAATATCAAGGGATATTCCACACAATATGATGTTGTGCTCAGCAATAAAAGCTGGGTGAAGAAGCAAGTAGGGGATGTTCACAGTGAAGACATTTTGTCTTCTCAAATAATGATTACATGTGATGGAGCCCCACTTTCCTGGGGACGGTTGAAAACTTGCCTGCTAATGGGGAGGAGTGAATGAATTCCTTGGTTTGTTTTGCTTGCATGCATAGTTTTTGTCTTATGTCTTTATATCTACCCATGAGCTTTCTCACTTTTACCCTTTCAGTTCCCACCAGGGAGGGAATGAGCAAGTGGCTGGGTTGGGCTGAGCTGCCCACCAGGGTTGAGGGTTACCACAATAATGAAAATCGTTTGAAAGAAAAATTCCAGCGAAGGCATCAGGGGAACTCATACAAAACCATGTCCTCCATTATTCAGTTTGCAGTAATACGCTGCACCGCTGTACAGGAAAGAGTAAGCACAGGCTGGAAAAAAAACCGTACATAAAATAACTTCTAAATGAGTCATGGTGATAGACCAAACTCAGGAGTGTTGCTACATTGCAGAAGTGTTGGTCCCTGAACTAGCTCTTTTTAAACCAGTTCTGATTCATATGAAATCACAGTTAGATTACAATGTAAATGCTTCCCATACTGTTATCAAAAGCACTCTACAAATGCATTTCTGTCATCCATTATTATCTTCAAGAAGTGAAAAATGAATCTTTGTTAAGCAGTAAAAATTGAATCTTTGTTAAGAAGTTACAGAAATGGCACAAAATACTTCAAAATATTGGAAATAGTTCTGGGTTTCTTTTCTTTTTTTCCTTTCTGTGACTGAAATGATTTAGCATTTTTGTTCCCCATCCTCCCTGAACCTCACACAAAACATACAATGAATGAAAGAATATCCAAACACTTACACCCGTACATGCATATATAGTTGTCATAGAGTGGTCCTTAAAGAGAACATTTACAGGTAAATTCCAAATAATCTTGCCTGCATTTCCTCCAGTGTTTCTATGTTGTAATGACAAATAGGGCACCCAGTTTTGTATTAGGACAAGGAAGTAAGGTATGTTTAGACGCCAGGGCAGTATCGTTGTGTGAAAAGCTGATGTTCTTTTTCCAAAAACTGTCCACTTGTAACACCTATTGCACCCCACTGCTCTAGCTTATACGCTAAATTTGAGTTTTTACCAAGAGTTTGCTGCCTCAGTAGTTAAAAGACATGAGAAATATTTCTGTCTAACTTGTTCTTTCAGAGAAGCAAGTTCCTGTTGGCTGTTAAAATCTTAAATTAGTGTTTTACGTATTTGTTACATTGACTTTAAAACCTTCCAAGCTTTAGGAACCATTCTTATTAAACATGGCCCAGTATACTGATTTATCTGGCATTGACAAAACCTTTAAATTTTGTTCCAGCACTTCTTCAAGTTTCGAGTCTTGGTATATTTGAGATCTGAAGTTTGGATGCATAATGCTTCTCCTGCTACATCTTCTGAGAACCTTATGAATAAACAGTCTTCATATGACTAAATGTATCCATTCATTTTATTAATGCTTGCTGCTTCTGAGTAGTGCTCCTTCTTTCATGCAAACTTTGAAGTTTTCTGTTATTCTAGCACTTAAGTGTGTTCAGAGTGTTAATAGCTTTTGCTGAGGTACTCTTCCCATCTTCTTATTGCCCTCCAAACAGCTGCACTACTCTTTTAAATACTTACATGATGAATGTTTGTTTTCTACTAGTTACATTACAAAAAAAACAATTTTTTGAGTTCGAGCTTTGAATTCTTGTTAAAATCTATTCCCATAAATGGAAGTCCAGAAAGATTAATGTCTTAAATTAGAACATACCTATTTAAAATCTAATTGCTCCCTTAATGATTACATTCCAGTCAATATCTTCTTTTCTATATATTTACCAGGTTGCTTTATTAAGATGGCTAAGGGAAGGTTGGGATGGAAAAATGGGAGTTGGGAATTAAGAGGGTTTTTCCACTTCAGCTGTGCACAAAATGAATGCAAGAAATTCAAATGAAATATCATTAAATCGAAAAGAAAAACAAAAGAAATGCACTTCAGGAAAATAATACTATTTATTATTAATTATGTTTATTGTTAACAGCAGGATAACAGAAGTTGCTTTGTTAACTTATGTTGAAGTCAAGTGAAAGAAAACAATATGGGACGTTTTCAGTTTTCATGCCATGCGTAACATGGAGTTTTACATCAAACATTTTAATATTCATCTAACTGCAGACAAAATGACCAAACCTTGTCTATCTCATTTTAAAAGCCACCAAAAAATAGCCAGGTTACATCGTTCCCCATTTGGGGATTTTATTCCCCTTGAGATCAGCTGGGCAAGAACTTCAGCCACTGTTGTCCTACTGGGAGCAGCTGCTGAAGGGGAATGTTTCTCACAAGAATTTAACTTTTTGAAACCAAATACAGACACACACACAAAAAAAAAAGACAAAAAACCCCAAAACAAAATAAACAAAACCCAACCAGCAGACTGAACCACAAATAATGTCTATGAAAGGAAATGGCTCCATGCTTTCCCGAGTATAACCTTCTTTCTACATTCTTCTAGTGGTTAATCTTTCTAAGCAGAACTGAGTTTGGTTTATGTTAGGTACATGCTTTCAAAAAACGAAACTTTCCTAAAATCCTCATTTTACTTTCTGAAAATCAGTTCTAGAGAGAAAAAGTTGATGTGTGAACAAGACAGGTGTGCATCTACCTAAGCTAAACCCTTTCTTCTATGGTGGACAAAGAGATGCAGACAAGGGTATTGAAATCAATGCATTTTTTTTAAGAGAGGAATTAATTTTAAATCTTACATAGAAGACGTAAGAAACGGCATATATTAAGATGATTCTAAAAGCAGAGAGAGCACTACAATTTGAAAACCTTAAAATATGCATTTTATAAGGTTAATTTATATCTAGCATGTTATTAAAGTCATTTAATGGTATTCTTTTCCTAAAAAGACTGTTTAGGAGGTTGGATAGTACAATGACAGGTGCTAATAGAAAACCTAGCTACTAGTGCTACTAGTGCTGCATTAATTCAGACGGAATGGATTGGCTGAGCCTTACAAAGTTGTTCTCATAACCTTGTTACTTTATAATACTGTGAACAGCTTTCTATATATTTTATAGATAAAGTTCAGGATTTGAGTACCGTGATAACAAAAGCTATCCAAAATATTTTTTAGACTTTTATTAAACATATAGAGATATCAGGAGAAAACAGTTGAATTGTATGACATATATGGAACTAAACAAGGCTAATTTTAAACAAGTTTGAGATTTTTTTCTATTACTCTCTGCTTTTTTGCTAAAGCTCTGAGAAATAGGCTTCTTATATCATTGCTTTTAGATGGTAATAGCTGTCCATTTGGAAAAGAAAGAAAACAAAACAAAAAAGGTGTTTAGATAGATGTTGTTACCATCTGTGTCCTTCAGAACAAAAGAAGATAAACACAGACAAAAAGATAAAAGGAGGAAAAAAAAAAAAGGAAAATGCAGCTTCTGCTTCTGAGCATCACTTTTGAATTATGGACTAGAGCTTAACAACTTTTTAATTGTGATGAAGGCCATGATCTCCTTTTGGCCTACCTGAAAGGGCACATTCCTTCTTTGAGCATGCATGACCCAGTGCAAGACTCGAGGCTCAGGTTGGGGCTTCCCTTCACAAATTATTTTTTTTTTCCCAAGATGTTTGAGAATGGGTATGTTTTTTTGCCCATAATGAGAAGAGAATCTTGTGGTCTGGACAGAGATCATGTTGTTCTAACCTGCCCTTCAGAGAGGTGATGTGAACCTTCTAAAATACGAATGTCCCTCAAAATCATTATTACTTGGATAAAGACAGGTCTGAGAGGCTGCCTTAGCTAATCAATGATGTCTGGTCACCCCACCAGAGGCACAAATACTTTTATGCTCACAGCTGTGCTGCCCTAAGATGTTACTTTTGTCCACCAGAAGAGGATGAAGTATTTGTTCACCAGATAGTTAATCTCCATCTGTAGTTCAGAAAACCTCTATCAGCAGCAGATTATTTCAGAACATTTCTTTAGCATCCCCTATGAGATGAAGCTGTGGCAGGCAAAACCGGGCTCTTTTTTATATAGAAGACCAAAAGAGAAAAAAGAAAATCAGAAAAAGGAGATTAAAAGACATGTGAGAGAACAACTGGTGGTATTAGGGATTTAGCTCATACTGTGAAGCTGGTATTTGCACTTAGCTGTCTCCATCTGGCATGGTATGTACAGGGCATTTCTCACAATAAAAGTTTTGGGTGTTAAAATGGAACCCCAAAGATCAGTTCTTTCAGTAAAAAATATGGTTATGATGGTAGGAATATCCTATTAGGGTTTTTTTATCCGACAAGTAAAGTGTAGTAGTTTTTGGTCCCACATTCTTGTCTGTCATATGTGATCTTAGCACAGTTCTCTGTGGATAATTTTGTGATAATTCTTTTTTTTTTTTTTTTTGGAAGAAAAGAACAGCTTGGCACAGTCAGTATAATACTGGTTTAACAATCTCTGTATGAGATGAATTCAGAAAGTCACAGAATTTGCATAGTAAACCAATTGCAATAATTACATTGACAAACCAAACCATTAATTGAAGAACCTGTGTTTGAAGAAAATGCCTTTAATTATAATGAGGTTAAATATTTCTGACAAAAATTAATCCTTCAAATGACATTTGAGTTGGGAAGACAATGGTAATCCAAAGTTCCATGGCTGTAATATTATATTTTGAAGACTCAAACATGCAAGCAAGCTATAGCAAAAGTTGCATAATGCTGATCTTTTTACCCCTGAGACTGTTGCAAATGTCATTAAGGCAGCTACAGCCAGCCAGTCAGTTAGTGTCAATCAAAGCCTGTGAGGCATTTTACAAAATAGCCCCTATCGATATATAATGGTATATGAATTAAAAGCAAGAGATGGAACCATTTTTCATTGTAACAGCTAAGTTTCCAGTTAGCCTATTTAGATACTTTTATTGTACATGGCATGTGTATGTCATGTATATTTTATTGCTCAATGCATTTTAATTGAATAACACAAATGCTTGAAGGAGTTGACATTAAATCAGAAATATTTGGGTTTTCTTCATCTACTCTGTGCATGGAGGAAGGAGGAGAAAAACATTTTTTATTTTCCTTTTAACTTCATTTAGCCTGCATTATGTACCTCACACTTCTTTACACACAGAGGGACTTAAGTCATAACCAAAGCCTTTCGGAAAATATTTGTGGTCCAAATTGGTTATAACATAATGTAATAGTACATTTTTGGACAGAAAGAATCCAGAGTATAGATCTCTTTCACAGATAGTCTACTTTAAGATAGTAGACTATCTTAAATCTGATTATGGTAACTGAGTTGGTCTCACATTTTACTGGTAAAGCTGAGATGAGTTGCTAATCCATGCTTTTCAACGAGTTCTTTGGGGTCACTTCTGCACACATGAAGTGAACCTAGCTGGTATATTACTGTGTTTGTGTGCTGGCATATGCTGACATACATGGTCAGTTTGCTACCCAGGGTATTTGATGAGGGAGTAGAAGAGCAAGTAGAATGACATTCTTGCAACTGTACCACAGCATTTATCTATTCCCTGGCTAGGCATCACCCAAAGCATAAAGAATCAATTCAGCAGCTGGCTGATAAGCTGCAAAAATTGAAAATTGATGCTGTGTCAGGAACTGCTTTTCTCTAGTTAGAGTAGGAAACTACTATTTCAATCACTCTGTATTGCTCTAGAGTTTAAGTGAAGTATCTTTGTTTATCCCAATTTCTAAAATGTAGCTCTTTCATGTATAATATTCTCTAGCAGTACAGTAATCCTACAAAGATTATTATCGAGTCATTTGCATTCTACATACTGATTTTTGCATATCAGATCTAAAGTATTTTAGACATTGATTTGTCATTTGTCTGGCCTCTTGTACTAAGATAGTATGACAGTTCCACTAGATGACTGTTGGACAATTCTGAATTTTAAAGTGACATAATACCATGAAGAATATGATGCTTTTAAAAGAATAAAAATAAAGAAAATGTCATAAAATGTCAAATTAAATTAAATTAAATTAAAATAAAATTATAAATTTCACATAATACCAAGTAGTTACACAAATCTGCTAGAGTATGGAAGAATAATAATAAGTAAAAGAGGGAACTGTTAGAAACTATCTCTCTTAGTCTTCTACTCTAAAGCTTCTTGCCAGATACTCTGGTTTGAATTTTCAGAAACAATCTGGGGATTTACATGTTAAAAGTCCCAGTAGAAATGCCTTTGAAAGTCCTCTCTAGAACAGCCTGGTAGGAATTTTGTGCAAGGAGTAATTACGAGCTAGTGTATACCTGCAAGCTGAACAGATGCAGATTAACACTATCTGTAGTGCAATTCAACACAGAATTTAGGCCCATAATGTCCCCTTTCTTTACCTATTAATCCAACTGTCCTCATTCACTGCTGTACTTTCCCCTATGTATACTTCATCTACAGGAAGAACACCCAGAGTCAACCAATTGCATTGCTTTTTAAAAAAAAAATCCAAAAAAAAAATCTCTCAAATTAGGGTTATTTACTGAACTACAGTGCTTGTTTCATTGCACTTGTTGACATGAGGCTGAGTGTTACATAAATGTGGTGGAGCAGAGGTACTGCAGGACGAAGACAAAAGAATCAACATGAGTCAAACTCCTGTAAGGGGTGTTTTAAAAGGTTTTACAGGTATGGTCTACCTTTGTGTTAGAGATCTCTGTACTACTAAAATAATGGCAACATTCCTGGAACAGTTTACAAGAGATCTTTATTTTCCCGATATAAAGAATAAATGCCATTAAAATCGTGAGGCTGAGAAAAGAGTTGATTATTCTCTCACAGGGTAAATACAAGTGTCATGGGTTCAGCAGTAGCAGTAATTTTTCTCCTCCTTGGTAGTAGCTGGTGCCACGCTGTGTTTTGACTTTCGGCCTGGGAACAGCGCTGATAACACTGATGTTTTTGGTTACTGCTTGGTAATGTTTTGGTTTGACCAAGGACTTTCTGAGTCTCATGCTCTGCCAGGGAGGAGTGGAAACCGGGAGGAAGCAGAGACAGGACACCTGACCCAAACTGACCAAAGAGGTATTCCATGCCACAGCATGTCATGCCCGGATGTAAAAACAGAGAGCAGAGACCCAGAAGGGTGGGGGTGCACTGCTTGGTCGAGCTGGGTATAGGTGGTGAGCAATTGTATTCTTTCCTTGTATTTGCCTTGTCATTATTATTATTGGTGGTAGCAGTAGTGATTTGTGTTATACTTTAGTTACTAAACTGTTCTTATCTCAACCTGTGGGAGTTGCATTCTTGGTGGGCCCAAAAGACCTGTCGTGGTTTAAGCTGTAAATCACGCAGCCCGTTCTCTCACTCACTCCCCTCGCTTTCTTCCCCCCGCTCCTGGGTGGATGGGGAGGAGAATCAAAAGAATGCAACTCCCACTGGTTGAGATAAGAACAGTTTAGTAACTAAAGTATTGTAATTGTACATTGGTGAGGAATTAATTCAGGCTGGAAATCAGAAGCTATCTAACCAGCTCAAGAGCAGGATTCCAAAAGGCTCAGCATGTGGCCCATAAAAATAATCCATTTTACGCTGGAACATCAGAAATCTAAGAGGGCAGTTGCTTGATAGTTTCACATCCTGGGAAGTGATTTGAAAGTTTAAAAAAAAAAAAATCAAAAAAACCCCCCACACACACACACAAAAAAAAACCCACACCAAAAAAAAACCAAACCCCACCCAAAAACCAACTAAAATAACCAAACAAAAAATAAACAAGCAAAGAAAAAAACTCAAACCCTCTTGTCAACTGTTCAGTTGGCCTGCTGTTTATCATTATATACTTAAGCTTCAAGGAGCAATTAGCTTCTCACTATGTATCTGGACACAGCAAAGAATCTGAATCCAATGCAACTAACATGGTAGAAATAACAAAATAACGTTGACATTTAAAGAGAGCTATTTAGGGAAAAAATTAAATTATGGTAATGTCTTACCTAGAAAATTTCAGTAAATCTGCCAGAGCCAGGTAAGTTCACTGATTGTGAGATGAGGCTATGATCACATTTATTAGATAGAAATGATCCAAGTCATTTCTGAGTCATTTCTGCAAGTGGGGGAAATTAAGGAAAAAGTGGAAAATAGCTTTTTGAAAAAATGAGAACTTGGAGTTCACTCGAGACAAACATTCTCTGGTTTCTGTCTAAGCAAAATAGTAGTGTTAAACACCTTATTTTGCAAACACCAAATTATCCTAGATGTAGCTTAAGCTTCAGATTTACGTAAAAATATTGGTAGAAATGTTTATAACAAGAACCGCATAATGAAAAGCACCTCTTCTTGAAAAGAAATGCTTCTCTGTGCCTTTACTATTTATTCCATTACCCTAGGATTCATATAGAAGCAACAGACTATCATCCTGTGACAATGTTCCGTTCAATTCATATAATCTCTTAATTGAATTAATGCATGCTTTATCACAGACACTTATTACAGTAATTGTTCATGGAAAGCGGGGCTATCATGGATATAAACATTCCAGTCATCTTGGTATGATTCAGAGATCTTTGCTAATGACTTACTTGAGTAAAATTCTAGATTTGACTTGCCCTCTGTGATAATAACTTACTAGAAATTGGCCTAAATTATTATGCAAATTCTTTATAGCCTTACAAACCTAGCAGAAACAATTAAAGGAAGATTAAAGGAAATATTCTGCAACTGGGAGGTTTGGTGATCCTGTTTCCAGACTCAGATATCTGGGCAAAGTTTCAATTCATACAAAGCAAATGTAAGTAAATGAGTCAGAGTTTTGCCCCCCTGCTTCAGAACACAATATAATAGATGGTCAGAGACAGCTTCTTCTCTGGAATCATGAACCTCCATCTTCACAGTGAGCATTTGACTCAAATTCATCAACAGCATTGAGATTTTCAGCACCACTGTCTGAGATAAATTTACCTGTAATTATGTTGTATATTACTCTTTAACAGTAGACTTTCCAAAACAACGACACGGAGAGACACCTCTTTTTTTTTTTTTTTTTTTTTTTTTTTTCCTCAACTTATTCTCTCCCCAAGCCATATCTGAGCTGTCTGAGGATTAGTGGGGGGAAAAAAAGGTTTCATTGCACCAGATTTTGTAGGAAAACAAGTGATTTTCTCCACGTGTAGACATTTCCCCTAACAGCTATTAACTTGGTAATGTAATATTAAATGAAGAATTGTCACAGCATGCTCTTTGACCAGTACTATTTAGCAAAGTAATGATCCTGTTGTCTTGAACATCACATCAGACATCTACTATATATGACGCTTAGGAATCTAATTCAGCCTTTGATAGAACACTTTTCATTTTTACTGAAGTGGACATTAATCACATGGATTCTTGAGCCAAACTCATCATTTATAAACTTTACTGATGTCTTCTCTGCAGCTTTGATAATAATCTTAAGCAGATTCCATCTTCAAACTTTTGTAAGACTGAGAAGCACACCAGAAGACTATCACTTCTAAATTAAATTATTGATACAGAATTTCCTCTCTGTACCAACGGTATCAATTCCCGTAGAAAAGCCAAATGTATATTTCTGAAGTTTAAGATTTTGCTGAATGGCTCAACTGGCTTTATTATACAGGAAAAAGACCCACAGAATTACTTATAAATTGTGGAAATTGGGTTGCAACACAGAAAGAGATTGGTTGCTATGGCTGCTGCTTGTGAAAGCAGCTGGCTTCTTCAGCATATGATTATTGTAATATATTAAGTGGCAAGCTCAAAGCACCAGAATTATAAATAAATAAAGAAAGAAAGAAAGAAAGAAAATAAAAAATAAAATAAAATTAAATAAATATATATATTTAAAATACACAAAATTAAGTAAAACATTATCTATTTGAATATTCCATGTCTCTACTTTCCTCTTTCTGTGTTTCGGTTACTGGGCTCAGACAATTTATAGGACTTAATGGACAAATTGTCTTTTTCAGTATTGTAAACTCTATGCTCCTACTTCTGATAAATTCAGGTTGATGATTTCACATTCACTTTCACTTGTAAGGGCAGATAGGATAACTCATTCATAACTATTCCTCTCAACGGTTACTTTCTTTTTTTATGATGAAGCTGGAAGGAGAAGAATAAAATAAGGGATGATCTGGATTCAGGATTACTATACTCTTAATTTTGAAAGAAATTCTTAATTGCTGACATCAACCTGCCCTTTGAGTAGCTTTTGCATACTACTCTAAAAAAGTATGATTATTTTTTCTTTAAGCGGTTTTTTGGATCAAAGAATCAACTGGAAAAAAAATGAAGTATAACAAACCAAACTTTAATTCATAAATCACTTAGACAAACCTGATTGTTCTGTGTCTTTTCTTTTTTTTTTTTTTTTCCCTTCTAGAGAAAAACCAGGAGGTGTTTTTGTTTCTTTGGTGTACAAGTCATTACTTATGCTTTCATGATGTCAACCTGCTATACTTTAAAGAATAATTTTCATGTTCATCTACAATGACTTTCAGAAGGAATCAGTTGTTTTGAGGGCTTAACCTACAATTGCAGAAGTTCCAAATCATTACCTAAATTTCCATTGTATTCTGTCTGGAAATGTATTTTTATAACTTGCAGACCTTGTCCTATTCCTTTTGGCTTCAATTGGAATTTTGCAGTAAAAGGACACCTGTAGTTTTTAAGAGGTAATTGAAAGTCACAGAATCACAGAATACTGGAGGAAGGGATCTCGAAAGATTATCTGGTCAAACCTTCTGTGGGAAAGGAGAGGAAGGCTAGACAACAACTATTCCATTCTTCTGTTAGTCTGCTTAGATATGACTCATTGTCTATATTTTATATTTTATTTTATTTTAAAATTGAAAGTGTTACAACTAGAAAAGACCTGTAGTCTTGGAGAGTATGGATGGTTACGGACATAAGAGTAATGTTCTCTTAGAGAAATATCTTTTATGCACATGTACTGCTGAGACTTATTTCTTACACTTGAAGAGCAATATAGCAGCCAGTAAATGCATGTATGAGCTCTTTTGTATGACAGGAGGTGAAATCCTGCTTCCCTTAATCATCAGGCAGACTTCTTCATGAGTAAAGGACCTGACTACTGATTCTGCTTTGAAATGGAAAACTTGGAGGGCAGAAGATTTCACCACTTAAGAGAAAAATGTATACTGATATCAGTCATCTTAGAATTCAGATGGCTTCCTTGTTGCAAAGGGTTGTGCTAAAAATAGGAATTTTTTTGTTGAGGAAGAAAGCCTACAAAAATCTGCAGAAAACCTTGTCTAGAAAAGTTTTTTCTCTTGTAAGAGTTCTCACATATTTGAAATTAAACAAATGCTTAATTAAGGCCAAATTCCATGTTTATAGGAATTCTTGTTAGACTAGAATCTCATGATTTGGGAGAATAGTAGAACAATAGTTTCCAGAATTGGCTGATTTGTACTGTGAGTCAGAAAGAACAACAAAAAAGGAATATTATTCTTTTTCATCTGCAGTCACTCTCCTGCTATCTTTCCCCCCTTAAGAGCATTAGCTCAAGAAGCAGAGAGAGAAAAGAAAAGTAAGCATTCATCTAAAAAAAAATTTAATGATTTTTTTTTTTTTGGCCATAAAGACAGGTTAACATTTTTGGCAACTTACATCTTTCCATCTGCAGCTGGAATTCAACCGCTCATAGCTGTCTGCCAAGGCAGATGCACAATCTAGGCCACTGCCTCAAAACTGGTTATGTAAGTGTGGTTAAAAGAAATACTTTCTAGATAAACACTGTGAACATCTTAAAATTAAGGAGTTTGAATAAAATTGACAGGATTCACTAGCCCAAGCTGGATCAGAGGAAACAGCTGGATGCACAATGTAGGGGATGCAGATATTTTTTCTCAGTTCTAATAAATACCCATTATTATTTCCTCCCTAAATATCCATAAAATAAAGATTGAGCTGGTAGTTCGAATTCAAAGGATGCTGTACTGAGAAAATCAGGTATTTTTCATTATATCCTATTAATATGAATGCAATCCTCATGTTATCTTGCTTATAGGAAGAATTAAACCACCAGAAAGTTTATTTGTTCACAGTCCCAAGTTTTTTTTCAGCTAGTGTCCTGACTTCATAGCTTTATTTTTAAGTACACTTGCAGTACTGGGATAATTCTTCCCTCCCCACCCAGTACCACCCTTTTTTAATTTTGCTATTTACTCTTCCTATTGTTCTGTTACTCCCTTTCTTTCTCTCACACACATACACATGCATATATGTATGTATTCAAGAAAATAGTCATCAATGTTCTCCTATTTTTGACCTGGTTGGAAATGGGTGCTTTGTTTTGGGGATTTGGAAACTGCTATCTTCTCAGCTGTCTCCTCTGAAAGCACTCCCACTAACATAATTGGTGAAAAAAAAAAAGAAACACGTTAAACTCATAAGTTACAATAACGTTCTAACCAATGAAGTATCTGCATGGTGCTGATAGAGATCGACTTTAAATCAGAGCAGTTTGGTGGAACCGTCATCTGCTACACATAATTAAACATTGCTGCATTTAGATTTCTACCCCTGAAGGTCAACCTTGCTTAAAGTACAAGCAGCTTAAAGCAGGTTGTACAGGACAAAATTTCACAGCCTTTCTGGGAAACCTGCTCTAGTGTTTGATTGCACTTACTCTGGTCTATTCTTTCTAAAATATATGCAGAATTTCCTCTGTTATATATAACTTGGGCCTGTTGTCTCTTGTCCTTTCACTGCTGACTTCCAAGAAGAGTGTGGCCCCTTTTTTTTCCACACAACCTCATTAGGTGGTTGAAGACAGCAGTAAAATCCCTCCTTAGAACCCAGTTCTCTCAATCTCCTCTCATACATCACATGTTCCAGCTTTTAATTATCATGGTGGTGGTCCTCAGTTGAATTTGCTCCAATTAGTCAATGCCTTTGTTTTTGCAACAATGGCATATTGGAAAAACCAAGATGGTAGAAAGTCCCTGACAGTGGAAGTCACAAGCTTACTGTTTCTTAGAATCACAGAATCATAGAATAGTTAGGGTTGGAAAGGACCTGAAGATCATCTAGTTCCAACCCCCCTGCCAGGGGCAGGGACACCTCCCACTAATCCATGCCACCCAATGCTATGTCCAGTCCAGCCTTGAACACCACCAGCGATGGAGCATTCACAACTTCCCTGGGCAACCCATTCCAGTGCCTCACCACCCTCACAGTAAAGAACTTCTACCTCATATCCAATCTAAACTTCCTCTGTTTAAGTTTGAACCCGTTACTCCTTGTCCTCTCACTACAGTTCCTCATGAAGAGTCCCACTCCAGCATCCCTATAGGCCCCCTTCAGATACTGGAAGGATGCTACGAGGTCTCCATGCAGCCTTCTCTTCTCCACGCTGAACAGCCCCAACTTTCTCAGCCTGTCTTCATATGGGAGGTGCTCCAGTCCCCTGATCATCCTCATGGCCCTCCTCTGGACTTATTCTAAAAGTTCCATGTCCTTCTTATGTTGAGGACACCAGAACTGAACAGAATACTCCAAGTGAGGTCTCACGAGAGCAGAGCACAGGGTCAGGATCACCTCCCTCGACCTGCTGGTCGCGCTCCTTTTGATGCAGCCCAGGATACGGTTGGCTTTCTGGGCTGCAAGCGCACACTGCCAGCTCATGTTCATTCTCTCATTGACCAACACCCCCAAGTCCTTCTCTGCAGGGCTGCTCTGAATCTCTTCTCTGCCCAACCTGGAGCTCTGCCTGGGCTTGCTCCCAACCAGGTGGAGGACCTTACACTTGCCATGGTTAAACTTCATCAGGTTGGCATCAGCCCACCTCACAAGCATGTCAAGGTCCCTCTGGACGGCATTCTTTCCCTCCAGCGTATCAACCGAACCACACAGCTTGGTGTCATTGGCAAACTTGCTGAGGGTGCACTCAACCCCACTGTCCATGTCACTGACAAAGAGGTTAAACAAGACCGGTCCCAACACCGATCCCTGAGGGACACCACTCGTTCCTGGTCTCCAGATGAACATAGAGCCATTGAGCACAACTCTTTGCATGTGGCCATCCAGCCAGTTCTTTATCCACTGAGTTGTCCACCCATCAAATTGATGTCTCTCCAACTTAGAGACAAGGATGTCATGTGAGACAGTGTCAAATGCTTTGCACAAGTCCAGGTAGATGACATCAACTGCTCTACCCCATCAGTCCTGTAGCTCCATCATAGAAGGCCACCAGATTGGTCAGGCAGGATTTCCCCTTAGTGAAGCCATGCTGACTGTCACCAACCACCTTTTTTTTTTTTCATGTGCCTCAGCATGTCTTCCAGAAGAATCCGCTCCAAGATTTTGCCAGGCACAGAGGTGAGACTGACTGGTCTGTAGTTCCCAGGCTCATCCATTTTCCCCTTCTTGAAAATGGGGGTTATATTTCCCTTTTTCCAGTCGTCGGGAACTTCACCTGACTGTCATGATTTTTCAAGTATGATGGACAGTGGCTTAGCAACTTCATTTGCCAGCTCCTTCAGGACCCGCGGATTGACTTCTTCAGGCCCCATGGACTTGTGTACATTCAGGTTCTTAAGATGGTCTCAAACCAGATCCTCTCCTACAGTGGGCCTAGGGTCTTCATTTTCACAGTTCCTGTGTCTGCCTTCCAAGTCTTGGGTGGTATGGTCAGAGCATTTTCCACAAACTCTATACCATCCTTCTGTCTGTTTCAGTTTATGGGATGGCTTTTAAGTAGGGATACTTTGGGTCCAGAAACAGTCTGCCCTATGCATAACAGAGTTCCCAAGCCGGTACTCCTTCACAGCACAAAACCAGCTAAAGACTGTGATATATAAATAGGTCCAATGAGATCATATGGGTCTGGGAGGGTCTGCAAAAAAATAAAGTTGATTAGAGCTTCCTAATTAGAGCTTGTTTCTTATGGAGTAGACCAGTTTTTTTCCTTTGTCATCAATTCCCAGACTTCTGAGGACAAGGCTACAGAAGCACTGTCAGCCAATTGGTCATGTCAAACTTCACCTGTTCTCCACCAGGTGAGTTCAGGTGCATCTGTACCACAGATGATGAATCTTATTCTGCACTGCCTAATTGTAGTTTTCTGTAGATATGTGGATGCACATATCTTTGTATCTATCCACATATATATCTAATGATTTATAGAATTATACTTAATCTGGAGGAAAATAAAAACACAACCCAAATCCTTGAATTATTTCTTTGTGGCCATTAATAGTGAAATAAGCAGGTTATTAGGTATGATTTAAACATCACCTTTGTCCCAGCTGATGCAAGGAAGACCTTGGCATCTACTTTGCCATGATTTTCATGCTAAAATATTAATTCTGTGTAGACACAGTGTGTGGAATGACACAGACCTTTTATTCTAAAAGACTCAGTATTTTCTAAAAGCTTCCCTAACCTGTAACTATTCCTGACATTGATTGTGCCAGAGTCAATATGTTTTAATGGAACATCCTCTCTGAAAAAACAAACAAACAAACAAACAAAAACCCCCCAAACTTCTACATCATGAATTAAGGTATTATAAAAAGAAGACAAATCAAAAAAAAAGGAGAGGAGAGGAGAGGAGAGGAGAGGAGAGGAGAGGAGAGGAGAGGAGAGGAGAGGAGAGGAGAGGAGAGGAGAGGAGAGGAGAGGAGAGGAGAGGAGAGGAGAGGAGAGGAGAGGAAAAATTTTTTAAAATATGGATACCAAGTTAAAAATGGCTTCATCCCTACCTGATAAACACAAGGGTTATCAGGGAAGAAGTCAGAAATTCTTGAGCATGGTTATTTGGTAAACCTTAACTACATTTAACAGAGCTCATTGGCCAATTTCATGGCTCCATCCATCAAGCTCCTTTCCCAAGCAGTACTGTAGTGAATATATTGTAGTGAAGATAGTCTTAAGATGAAAAACCCAGCTATAATGAACCACAATGGGCATTGCTTAATGTTTTTACATTCCCACCATGAAGACAGACATGTTCATTTTGTACTGCCTGATATGTGTATCCCTGAAGCAATAGACACATGAGATCACTGTAGTTCATACATGAGTCATGATCTTGAGTCATGAGCTTGAGTCACAGTATATCAATTGACTGAAGCTAAAAATGTGTGACTGAAAAATTATTATATTATATAGGATATTGCATAATATACAGAATATAAGTTAATAGTTTCTTTGCATTTGAAAAACAGTTAAATATTATCCCATAGTAGCTGAAAAGAAGTAATGATATTACCTACTATATTTACTGGAACTTTCTCTGTAGTACGTACTCTCCTCTGTACATGGTTATAGAACATTTGATGGACTGGGCTGGTATAAGAACATCAAAAGAGTTTCAAGACCTAGAACTCCACAGTTTTATAATTCCTTATCTTTCATGAGAGAGATTCCTTCTTTTCTTTTTTGCTTTTAGATGTTGAAGTTTGGTGTCTTCAGAGATATGAAACTGTAAAAGGTTGAAGAATTATGAACAATGTGAGATACTCTGGCAGTAGAGAAGAAGTACTACAGCAAACCTATGTACCGAAATTTGGTATGAAGCCACTCTGTAAATTTGCTTACAATTTTTTTTTATTCTTATCTTATATTTTCCTTATTATGCTAACAAAATTTCTCTGAATGATTAATCCATATATGTGATTATATCAATGTACATTATCATAATACCTTCTCTTAAAAGATTACATAGTATATGTGATGAATTCAGTTTTATAAGATTTTGGAGAAGTCACATTTCTTTTTAACTAAATTATTCTTGTTAAAAAATAAATTGCCATATTCACTAATGCTATGTAGTCATGACATTGAAAACCTCATCATGATCAAAATCATCAAGAGAATAGAACTAAAATAGCAATCAAAAATGTCAGCTGAATTTGTAGAACTGCATAGTTAATACATACTCCCAAAACTGAATCAAATTCACATTCATATACTGAGATTCTTTCAGGAAGGCATTTTTATGCTGGTATATTTATCAGCATGCATTTAGATGCAAAACCATGACTTTTTGTACAAATAAAATAAAAGTATAAAAGTTGATTAGTTTTTGCAACATCTTTTATCAAAGTAGCATGTATATTAACTTGTACATTTGAGCATAAAAAAGCCCTTTCCTACAAAATGTACAAAAAGACTGCTTTAATAGAACACTAACATAGTAAAACCCCAGTCATCTGCTCAACAGTTCTTTCATTTCTTCATCTTTAAGCAGGTGAGTAAATAAAATTCCTCATACTATGTAATTATTTCACAATTTTGGATTCCCGTGTGGGATTTAAGAGACCATGGAAAAAATCAAAAAATGAGGATATTCATCTTCATTACAAAGATGAACATAAAAATGTATCTCAAAAGACAGTGCCTGTATAAAATATGGATGAAAAGTGGGTCAACACAAGACATTACCTCCAATATCTAATGACAGTATATTACCTTAAAAAAGAAAAAAAAAATCAAAATGTTCTCATTAGGAAATAACCATTAGCTTAAATTCTACAGTAGAACTGACTACACATAATACAACCTTCATGTTTATAGAAACAAAACATAGTATAATTACAAAATATAATTAACTGTACTAATTAAGCTATAAAATAGCAATAACTCTCAGTAAGTATTTCACTACATTTTGCTTAGCTGATTTATGACTGTAAAAGAAGATTAAAAGAACTAGTTGCAGGACTGAGTGCAAGAGTTCATCCTGCCCCAGAAGTCAACTAGATTTAGAAAACTTTTTGAAATAGTTGCTGAAAAATCCATAGCAACAGCATGTGCAGCAGATGGTTGTTCAACAGCAGAAACGAGTTTGAGTGTGCAAGGCTGCAGCTGCTCTTCTGATAGCTGGTGGCCCTTTTGTGATCTGAAAAGGCAAGAAGAGGTTTACCTCAAGATTTGTTAGCTGGGTCCACAAAACAAGAGCCAAACCATTACACATATAAATGTTTGTTTAATGGGGAAGTAATAATGATGTGTTTTCACTTGCAGAGCACAATATATAATATTACTTGATAGGGCTATCGTGCAGGAAGAGAGAAACCTGTTGCACCCCAGACTCAGATCAGTACTGTGGAACAATTGAATATTTTTTGGTTTCCATTTAATTTCCAAAAAGATCTTGATTTATTGTACTAACAATTGTCCTAACATACCTGACCTTTTAAACCACACCAGCTGACAATTGACATACAAGATAAATGTATGAGAGGTGTTTTCAGGAACAAGGGATATGACAAACAATTTTAATTTAAATGTTGCTTAGGTATTTGTCAAGTAGTGAGCTCCTTCTTTCTTTTGCTATTTTTTCCAATAAAGTACTTCTGCTTAAGCAAGCAAATAAGCTAACATACCTCAGCTACCTTGCCTTTACTCTCCTTAATGCAAATCCTTACCAGAAGAATTTATGAGGATAAGGAGTAAGGAGCATATTTTAGAGTGGAATACCTTCAAGATATTGACAACACAGATATAAATATCTGAAGGAAGGGTGTCAAGAGCGTGGGGCCAGACTCGTTTTGGTGGTGCCAGGCAACAGAATGAGAGGCAACACAGGAAGTTCCACCTGAACATGAAGAAGAATTTCTTTACTGTGAGGGTGACTGAGCATTGGAATAGGTTGCCCAGAAAGGTTCTGAAGTCTCCTTCCCTGGAGACATTTAAGAGCCATCTGGACACAGTCCTAAGCAGTGTGCTCTAGGTGACCTTCCTTGAGCAGGGAGGTTGGACTAGATGACCTACAGTCCATTCCAAACTTAGCCATTCTGTGATTCTGTGATTCTGAAACACATCACTGTATTCCCCATGAAAGAAAAAAAAACCACAATTCTTTACTAGGAATGCATGTGTTAGTGCCAGCTACTGTTCTGCCTAAAAGATCAACAACCCAGGAGACTACTTTTGATTACTGAGTGTTATCGCCCAATTTGTCACTCCAGCAGATGCCGATGGAGCAGGTGGAGGGCTCTTCTATGCATGTCTTTCAAGTGAGTTTTAATTTATTCTTTACATTTTCTGTCTCCCTTCTCTCCCTTGCCTCAGTAACCTACTTCATTCAGTATGTTTGCCAAACCAGTGAAGAGCAAAGAGAGTAACACGTTTTTGTGTGAGTCATATGCTGATAATAGTCTGAGATATTTTACCATCTGAAGAAGCATAGCTCTTTCATCTCATGGGTAATTTTACCACTACTGGTTAAAGGATTTAAATGAATGTATGGCCAGTCTATCTCAGAGGTAGCTGTGAAACAGTCAAAAAATACATTGGGGAAACTTTGGATCACTGAGGTTCAAATATCATTTAGAAAAAGTGAGCAAAAAAAGCCTTTCAACACAGCCCTGTGAACATATAAGGATCAAATTTGTAGCAACCCTTAGAAAAATTTTTGAGATTCTATCATTTTAGTTGTTCTAGATTACATTTATAAGAGAAAAACTAGCACAGTTGGTGTCAAATCACCCATAACTCTTTTATGAAAAACCACATAATGTAAACAAATGTATTATAAATGTTGATTTTTTTTTTTTCCTACAAATTCATCATCCATCCATAGAGATGTAGAGATTCCTGCCAACATGGGCAGATCAGGACTTGAAGTCATTCAGAAGTCTAACAGGATATAACACTAATAATATCAATAATGATAACAATACTAACAATAATACCAAAATTATCATCATAAGTAAACTTGTGTATAACTTTTATATGAATCACAGAACCATAGAATAGTTAGGGTTGGAAAGGACCTTAAGATCATCTAGTTACACCCCCCCTGCCATAGACAGGGACACCTCCCACTAAACCATGCCACCCAAGGCTTTGTCCAACCTGGCCTTGAACACCGCCAGCGATGGAGCATTCACAACTTCCTTGGGCAACCCATTTCAGTGTCTCACCACCCTTACACTAAAGAATTTCTTCCTTATATCCAATCTAAACTTCCCCTGTTTAAGTTTTAACCCATAATCCCTTGTCCTCTCACTACAGTCCCTAACGAAGAGTCCCTCCCCAGCATCCCTATAGGCCCCCTTCAGACACTGGAAGGCTGCTATGAGGTCTCATGCAGTCTTCTCTTCTTCAGGCTGAATAGCCTAAACTTTCTCAGCCTATTTTCCTACAGCAAGTGCTCCAACACCCTGATCATCCTCATGGTCCTCCTCTGGAGTTACGCCAACAGTTCCATGTCCTTTTTATGTTGAGGACACCAGAACTGTACAAAATACTTCAAGTGAGGTCTCACAAGAGCAGAGTAGAGGGGCAGGATCACCTTTGACTTGCTGGTCATGCTGCTTTTGATGAAGACCAGTATATGGTTGGCTTTCTGGGCTGCAAGCGCACACTGCTAGCTCATGTTAAGTTTCTCATTGACCAGCACCCCCAAGTCCTTCTTTGAAGGGCTGCTCTGAACCTGTAGGTGTGCCTGGAATTGCTCTGACCCAGGTGTAGGACCTTACACTCGGCATGGTTAAACTTCATCAGGTTGGCATCAGTCCACCTCATAAGCGTGTCAAGGTCCCTCTGGACGGCATTCCTTCCCTCCAGTGTATTAACCAAATCACACAGCTTGGTGTCATTGGCAAACTTGCTGAGGGAGCACTCAACCCCACTGTCTAGGTCACCGACAAAGATGTTGAACAAACATATCAAGTAAAACAGTTTGTTCCACCTCTTCTGCAGATTATCAGGATGCCTTACTCTGTGAAAAAGTTTTTTCTTCCAAATCATGGGCACCAAAGCTCAGAATCACAAAAGGCGCCATCTCTCCAGCTACCAGAAAGTTTGACCCTAACCCTGCAGTATATATACCACTTGTATGTATCTTCCGTTTAAACAAGTATATTTTTAATCTCTACTTTATCAAGACACCTGGAGATGTAAATATGCAATTAGTTATCATCAAGACATTTTTGTAATCTGATTTTTCTGGGGAAATGTGTGTGTTCAGGTGAGCATAATTTTCTGCATGTAACAAGGGTCACGAAAATAATTTATATTGGAAGAGACCTTTGGAGATCATCTTACCCAGCCTCCCTGCTTAAGACAGATGTACATTCACTAATTAAACTAGAAACAGCAAATTATTTATTTCTATCAGGACAGCTATGAAAAAGACTCACATTCATGCCAAGTAATCTAGTAGCTTCCAGTTGTGTACACTAAACAACACTGTTTTTCAGTTGTCTTTCTAACATATACACATTTCTCTCTACATGCTTATATATATAAACACCACATATAAAGATAGATGTGTTTCATTTGGAAAGACATACAAAAGCATGCGTAAATATACATATATAGCAGAAACTGCATTTGTAAAAAGGAATATGCTTACATGAAATATTCTGAAATAATATTTTTGTCCTCCTGAAATAAAGGCAAAGCCACAGAGCCTAAGAGAGCAAAAAGAGGTCAGAAGACCACTTGCCTTTTACTTAGACTATCCTTTTTAAACAGAAGTACCATATAATGGGGCCTGCATATGGGATGTGACATTTTGAGAGCACATCAGTTGCCCTGCAGCCCATTCCCTGTGAGTTTAACAAGTCAATGCTTCTTAAACTCATATGGAATGTCACCCATCTTCGTCTGTGTGACAACTAATTAAGACACTACTAATGAGGCTGTAGAAATTGGGGTCCTTAGAGACTTCTGGTTACTGACATCTATTGCCCTTTGGCCATTGCATTCTGAGAAAAGTCCCTGAGTGAAAGTTTGAATGTTTCAAATAGGTTTCTCAGAGCACAGCTTTCTGTGGTAAATAGAAAACCAATGTAGTTAATCATGCAGATATCAGCAAAACATACAACATTATGCCTTTGTGTTCATGCAGAAAGAAAATGTGTCTGGTGTAGATGTTTAGCTTTACAATAGCTTAATAGAACCAATATTTGGCATATTCAAATACTGAACTACAAATAAATGTGCTGTCACTCTGAGAGCTTTCATATAGTTACAATTTTTAAATTAGCAAACTGAAAGTTATCTAAAAGACAACAAACTGTTAAACTCCAATGGGCCATTATGGCATAATTTATTTACTTATTTAGTTATCTGTTCCAGCTTAATTTCAATTTGTCCAGATTTTGGACTCAAAAACCCCACAGAGCTTTTACAATTTGGCTGCTGCAAAGCCTACTCCTTTCTCAAAAAGTAGACATTTTCTTCCGGATTATATCACAGGCTCATGAACACTATGAGGCTTGGCTATACATCTGAGTAAATATGACCTGTACAAGCAATTTTTTCCTGCACTTGCCACAGCTATTACATGACATCATCTACCTGGATTTGTGCAAAGCATTCAACAATGTCCTGCATGGAATCCTTTTCTCTAAACTGGAGAGACACAGATCACAGATTTGATGGATTCACTTGGTGAATAAAGATTTGCCTGGATGGTCGCGCTCAAAGAGCTGTGGTCAACTGCTTGAAGTCCAAGTGCAGACAAAGTGACAAGTGGTGTTCCTCAGTGATCAGCATTAGGATTGGCACTGTTCAATATCTTTGCAACATTGACAGTAGGATTGAGTGTGCCCTTAGCAAGTTTGCCAACGACATTAAGTTATGTGGTTTTCTTGATATGCTGGAGGGAACGGATGCCATCCAGAGGACCTTGACACACTTAAGAGATGGGCCAGCACAAACCTCATGAAGTTCAACCAAGCCACGTGCAAGGTCCTGCACCTGGGTTGGGGCAATTCCAGGCACAGCTACAGGTTGAGTAGAGAAGAGATTCAGAGCAGCCCTGCGGAGAAGGACTTGGGAGTGTTGGTCGATGAGAAGCTCAACATGAGCCAGCAGTGTGTGCTCGCAGCCCAGAAAGTCAACCGTATGCTGGACTGCATCAAAAGAAGTGCGACCAGCAGGTTGAAAGAGGTGATTCTGCCCCTCTACTCTGCTCTTGTGAGACCTCACTTGGAGTGTTGTGTACAGTTCTGGTGTCCTCAACAATAAGAAGGACATGCAGCTGTTGGAGCAAGTCTAGAGGAGGTCCATGACAGTGATCAGGGGACTGGAACACCTCCCGTGTGAAGACAGGCTGAGAAAGTTTAGGCTGTTCAGCCTGGAGAAGAGAAGGCTGCGTGGAGACCTCATAGCAGCCTTCCAGTATCTGATGGGGGCCTCCAGGAAAGCTGTAGAGGGACTGTTTACAAAGGCATGTAGGGAGAGGACAAAGGGGAATGGCTTTAAACTGAAAAAGGGTAGATTAAGATTAGATATTGGGAGGAAAGTCTTTACTGAGAAGGTGGTGAGGCACTGTTGCAGGTTACCTAGAGAAGTTGTGGCTCCCCCATCCCTAGAAGTGCTCAAGACCAGGTTGAATGGGGTTTTGAGCATCCTGGTCTAGTGGAAGGTGTCCCTGCCCACGGCAGGGAGGTTGGAACTGGATGATCTTTAAGGTCCCTTCCAAGCCGAAACATTCTACAATTCTATGAATAGTGTGATTCAAAGGTGTGTCATTGTATATCCTTGCAATACAGTGAAGCCACAAGACTGACCTAAGCATATTCAGTGAGGAAAACATCTGATCTCAGCACATAATGAGAAGTTGAGTGAAGCCAGATTGCAGCCAATTGACCTGAAAGGAAAACATCCAAGCTCCTATATTAGTTCCATTGATGCTCTACTGACTGAAAGGCATTTATATTCATGACAATTTCCCTGTGATTTCTCTCCTGACATTTTGTTTTCCTAGCTTTTAAGAAGAGAACATGAAAAAGGCTGCTTTTATCCCATATACATAAGCCCTAGCCAGTAAAGCTGTCTTCTCACATTCAGCATTTTTCCTGACCTAAAGTTTAACTGCCCACATTTTCCATACATCTATATATGAAACATTCACTTTAAACAAACTGGCTTTGAAGTCAACACAAAGCAAGTCTGTGTAGTCAACATGGAGCCCACTTGAGGAGGAAATGCATCTATAGATTCTTTTCACTGTAATTGCCAGGTCTCTGTTGACTGCAGAGATCCTGCATGGGGTTTTATCAGAGATCCTTTTTTGTCAGATGACTCTCAGGATTACCTCAATTTGTCTAATAATAATCCATAACTCAATGTAGTTATAACTGGAAGAAAAATGTTGAAAACATTGTTGCGTTCCTTTGACTTTTGACTGAATGGCTGTTTCTTTAAAGCGTCAAATCTTTCACTCTTACATATCAAAGTGACTTTCTGAAATCCTTTTGATCTTCATTTACAAAATCAGTGAGGAGGTAAATTTCTCATCCATGAAACTCAGAGAAAACCACAGCTGGAATATTAAATGCAGATCTAATTTAATGTTTTTCTTTTCTCTATAAGCATCTAAAACATTCAATTCCATTTCGGAGTTTTATTCAGAGTCTACCGCAGTCTGTTGAAAGACTTGCATTGATGACCACACTTACTGTATTAGGTTCCAGATATTTAGATCCTTTAAGAATTTATTTTGAAAAAGAAAAAAAAAACCTGAGTTAAATTTGATATTTATATTGGTGGGATTTTCAGTGCTGCTGTTATCTGGTTGTCCATTTCTGCATGCATACTGTATATGACCTTTGACTTTCTCTTGGTGACTTTTCTTTCAAAGCTGTCTAAAAACTTTTTAAAGATTCTTCTCATAGCTGCCTTCAACTTCTTTTCAATACATTCCTAATACGGAAATTACCATAACTGGTCACAGTATTTCAAGGGTAGCCAGGACAGGAATAATTATATCCCTGTTAATCCATGTTCTTTATGTATGTCAAACAAATACTCATTTTGCTTTGTAGATGCAATATTGAAATTGTGCATCTGTTTTTTGCCTATTGTCACCCTTCCTAATTTGAATAATCAAAATCAGGCTATTGTCTTCTATGGATTATATTGTTTCATACTGTCCCCTGAATTAAATTATATGTCTTCAGTGGTATCTGCAAAATGTTACCTGTTGTCTCCTGTATCATGAATATGCCATTTATTCTACTTCTGAGCTTTTACTTCAGAAAGACTGACTTACCACTGATTCAGTAGGAGTCATCTTACTACCTTTAGCTGTTGACAATGTAGATAAGCTTTTCAATTCACAGTTATATGATTTTTCTCTTATAAAATCATTTTATTATTTGTTTTAGAAGTAATTATATTCTATCTACTAAGAAAAAAAAAAAAAAAAAAAAAACCGAAACCCGCTACGATTATACTCCAGCTATTTTCAAATTATTTAGGTAGGGTTTGCAGTCCCTAATATGAAATTGTTGTTGAAATCGAGAATAGCCCTCAGGATAGAGTTAGAGATTTCTACCTCCCTGCTCCAAAACTATGTATTTTATAATAAGATAAAATACACCAACAGTATTTAAAGCAGGAATCAGAAGCTGGAAGTGTCTTCCTTCCCAGGTAAAGACTCTAATCAGTGGCTTGTTACAGCTTCTTTGCCTTTTTTGCTATCTCTGCAGAATGGCCCATTTTTACAACGAATGTCAGAAATATTATAGTACAATTGTATAACTGGTGATTAGGACAGTTTCCTTGACAACAGAGTAGTATGTAACTGTTTCTCCAGATTAGTCACCCAAGACTTGCAGTCAAGAGCTACAGTTTGAACTATGTGATTAACAGGAGGGAAAAAAGTTATTTATCCATACTATATACAAGAGGCATTCAATCCCATGTTCCTCACTGCCTCAGGCTTCATAAAACAAAGATGACCCATTATACCTTTCTAAATAAAATTCATAGAAGACTAATTGCACAAGAATATTTTTTTGATTCTGTGTTTCCATCTCCACATACATGTCAACTAAAGACTGCAGGGAAGAGAACACTAGCAAGATTTCATATAGTTTACTCTTTGTAGTATTTCCTGTTGATTTTTATTCCCATAAAAGATCTAAGAATATATTGCTTATAACTATATTACATGATTTGTGGATGAAGCTCTATATAGATAGATAGGAGCAGACTCATGCTCACCTACTCTATGAAGATAGGCTGAGAAAGTTGGGGCTGTTCAGTCTGGAGAAGAGAAGGCTGCATGAAGACCTCATAGCAGCCTTCCAGTATCCAAAGGGGGCCTACAAGGATGACAGAAAGGGACCCTTCATTAAGGACTGTAGTGATAGGACAAGGGGCAGTGGGTCAAACTTAAACAGGCAAAGTTTAGGTTAAATATCAGGAAGAAGTTTTTTACTGTGAGGGTGGTGAGGCACTGGAATGGGTTGCCCAAAGTAGTGGTGAATTTTCCATCCCTGGACGTGTTCAAGGCCAGGCTGGACGAAGTCTTGGGTAACATGGTTTAGTGCAAGGTGTCCCTGCCCATGGAGGGGGTTAGAACTAGATGATCTTAAGATCCTTTCCAACCCTAACAATTCTATGATTCTATGATCTGTACACAGACTACCTCTTTCAGACCTTTACCAATGCTTTTTTTGAAGCTATCAGGGCTCTCAGTACTGCTGAGTGTAGGAAGGCTGCAAATCAAAACTCTTGTTTAGAAGCCAAGGTTATTCCCCCTGGTTACCAACACTAACACAAAACAGACCTGTAAAATCTTTGGACAATAACAGTGAAGCAAGAATTTTCAGTATGCTGTCTCACCTACACTTGCAACTCCCTAAAACCCCCTACACAGGCATGACTTAATGACTTCTCTGGGGTGCATCCCTGCTGCCTTCTGCTGCACAGTATGCTAAGCCCTGAGGCCTGCAACATGCTGGCTGGTATTACTTGGAGTGCATCAGAGATCCTATTTGAAAAGTGCACTCAGATTTCTTTACCAGGGAAACTGGTGCCTGTATTGAAGTGTGGGGAGAAGAAAAGCTTGAAGAGCTGGTGGATGCTCTTTTCTTGTCCCACCAGGATAACCTGATGCATCTATGCTTGGGTTTTGATTTCTATAAATCAGGACTCCAAGACTGAGTCATAATGCAGTACTCACAACCTCCACCTCATCATTCATTACTTTCTGCAAATGGAAACTTTTAAGCTTTTTAATGAATATTTCATTTTAAGATTGATCTGAGAATTAAAACCCTGGAGAAAGCCTCAGAAGCATCCTTTGTTATGCTGGTATTCTGTACTGGATCATGCAAGTTTTACTATTGTTTTCCTTTCCTACATTAAATCTTTTACTCTCACCCAAATGTAAGTAATCACACAAAATGCACTGTTATTCACTACACCAACAAATAGAATGAAAGTATTTCACAGTTTGGCACACAGAGCATGTGTCACATTTTGTGACCAAATAGCAGCAGCACACTACATATAAACAAGAAGATAAAATTCCTTGACAGTACATCAGCCGTGAGTTACCACTTCTCTCTAGGTCAGTGTAATATCAAATTGCTTAATAATCACCTGGCGGTTTGTTTGTTTGCTTTGTTGTTCTTTGGGTTTGGTTTGGTTTGGTTTTTAATGAATAAGTCACACTTCAAATTCTTTTCAATTAAGATAAAATGTAATCCTCCACTATTTTCTCATCATGCCTTTTCCTTAAGAAAGTATCTGAGAATCTTGTGAAAAGGGGGTTTGGCCTATTAGAACAGGAATTTTTTTCCCTAGCATATCTCTCAGCATCCCACTAATGAGGGAAGCTTGTAGAAGCTATCAAAAGAAGTTTTCAGGGTCTATTTGTCCTGTTACTTTGACCCAATCTATTGGTAGATTAAAAATCCCTGTTCAGGTCTGCATTTTTTTGAAAAATAGGGAACCCGGTGTACTATAGAGTAATTTTCTGAGATGTTATAAATCTTCACATTGCTTGTATTAGGACATGAATAGAAGGAGCCTCTTAAAGATGAATATAAAGCTTAAAAATATTTATATGTCAGGTCAAATGGAAAAATTACTCCATTTTATCGAGAGATAGTGATTTCTTCTTATTACTAATTTTTTTAGTGCTGCATTATTTACAAAGCTCTGGGCAGATATTAAAATAGTCATTACCAAGGGAAGGATTCTCCTTTCATTCTGTCTCAGTTCTTTCACATAAAAGAACATATTGCAAATGTAAACATGCTTTGAGCTGAATATATACAGTATTTTTAACACTCTTTCTGGCATCTTGCTGGCAGATGACTAGCTGTGATATAAAAAACGTTTTTGTGACAATTGTTTTATGTGCTTTTTAGTAAAACTCTTCTGATACATGTGCTGTCAGAATGCACATGCACAACATACTTATGCTCTGTTGACCATCCATATTCAAAATATACCAGCTGGATATATATGATATATACATACAATGAATGCAGTCAATCACAGATGCCTGTGCATCTCAGTTCTGCAAAATTAAGAAATCCGGGTAGCTTTTAATACTGACATACCTCAACCCCTCTATGTTTCTATTTTCTCACCTGTGTCTATTTATTCCATTTAGATGAACAAGAAGGAAAAAAAGAAACATGCACAGGTTATTATTACAGGCAGGATTAGGATTTTCAATATAGACAGCTGCTGAGGTACCCTTTTTAAACCCAGACATCCCATGAATAGCCCCTGAAGACAATCAGACCTAGTTTCTTGTTCATTTCTCTGGGAAGCCTTAGAATCCATACACAGTACTGGCTAACAGCAAATATTAGCCTATACCACCAAGAAGTCATTTTTCCCCTCTGCTGGCTGTTCATCTGAGCTAATCGAAAAGCCCATGAACCAAGGAAAAGCAGATGCCAACGGCCACCTCTGTGCAGCTGCAGGCAGGTTAGCTCAGAAAATAAAATCTGCCCACCAGAAGTGCAGAGCTGTTCTCTTCTTGCCAACACACGAAGGCGTAACTGTTAATCTGAAGTTTCAGTCGGCTGCAGCATTTTTAAAAACTGTGTGGGCCTGCGTGAAAGGAATAATCAAGACAGAAAACGGGTGGAAGGCTGAACTCCATTTACATCTGTAAAATGTAAAAAGAAGGCCTTAGTCCTTTGCGAAAGCCACAGCCCACAGGGGAGCAGATTATTGATGTGCAGTTGGTGTATCCATAAGCTGATTGCATGGTGCGTGGGGTGGATGTGCAGAGAAATCAGGGAGAGGAGGGAAGCCTATGATCCTACAGACTGAATATACTTCTGGTTAGGTAATGCTTGTTAACACAGTCCCACTATGTTGACTGAGATGGCAGCTGCCCTAGGTATGCTGTGAGAAGATCACCTTGTGTGAATCATCCAAAATAAGTGCATAAAGGAGAGATAAAGCAGGCAAATTTGCAGAGAAATGAATTCAACTCATACAAGCTGGTGTTAAAAAAAAGTAACACTGATCATATTCCTTTATTTGTAATGTTTTGCATTATCCCAGTCAGCTTTATCCACTTCTAGAATCTTGCCTGATGAAATAAAAGTCATTTTAGTAATATAGCTTGCAGAGGGCATGGAGAACAAAATTGTTTATTCTTATGTTATAACTTTATTACTCTGCATATTTGCAGGAGAAGTTGTTTAGTATAAGGAGGAAAGTGAAGGGTTATAGCTTGGTTATTCACTTCAAATATTTGATATTTTTCACTTACATTTCATTTCCATCTCATTATTAGACAATTAAAATGAAATCTATATATGGGATCAAGTTCAAGACATGCTTATAGAAGGGAATTTTGGCAATGTCAAACTTGCATGACTTAAGTATCTTATTTTTTTGACTGTATTTTCTGTATTTTTTGATCATACTGATATAATGGGAAAATAGAGGTAGTGAGAAGAATTTCCAGTATCTCTGAGTCTTCCTCTGTTTTACCCTTTAGCCCTGTGTGGAATGTACAGCTGCAGTGATTCCTCACCCCCCCCCCCCCCCCCCGCCCCCGTGCTCTACAAGCAGTGTCCAGAATGATCTGACTAATGTTTTCAGCATCAAGAAAAACAAATACATGGGAAAGAAAGCCTCAGGACTAGCAAAAAGACCACCTTGAGGGCTTCCTGCAAGAACTATCTGGAAATGAACCACAGAGTCCTTAAGAAAGTTTGGGGTATGGAAGGGATTGTAGCGAGTGAAGAAAGAATTTCAGCGCAGTGAAGAAATCTCAGTGACAGAAGCAACACCTACAGGCAGTGCGAGCAAAAAGAAAGTGAGTCAATACGTACGAAAAGAATGGTGTCAAGGAATAAAACAGATGAAGAAAAAGTGATAAAAAAAAGAACACGAACAGGAATAAAATGTGATTGGAGAGTGTAGTTATTCTGTAGATTATTTATTTATGTGAAATCTTCCTAACAAGTAGTAAAATATTATTCCAGGCTGGTTAAAATTTCATAGACAAAATAATCCTGAGAAACAGACTAAAGGGGACATTCATTCTGAAAGGTAAAGGTAGCAATATACCATTCATACTGAATGGCATATATATCATTCATACTGAATATAATGGTAGCAATTATACTGAACTCTTATCCCTAGAAATAGTCTTTTCTTCTACATTATTTACCATCTTATTCACTACTATCTACCACACTGTTTCTTGAGGGTCAGTCAAAAAGAGAAAGTTTTTTATTACTGCCAGAAACTGTAGGAAAATGGTGCTAAAATTCATATTTGCTAAGAACACTTGAAGTTAGTCTACCTTGGTTTGTGGTGCTTCCAGCATAGGTGCATGGGATAGTCGTGAGGAGTAGCTGTCTAGAAGAATTGATAGGAAACACATAGAAGATACATGTGTATTGTTAGGTGAGGGTATGAGGAATTGATATGCACCTCAAGAACTTAGATACCAAACAAGAAACAATGCACATAATTTCCTAAACACAAGAATAGAGAGGTTCTTTGCATCCACAAAGAGAATGAAACAGGTCTGTCAAGTAAAAGTCATAGGGGGAAGGGAGCAACAAGAAATCTGAAAGAAAATTTACAAAATGTAAGAATAACTATGATAAAGTCCCAGATCTGATGGCTGCAGGAATTCAAAAACCTTTCTTGTTCAAATTTAACCTCAAGGCAGAACAAGAAAAATCAGAAAAAACATTAATTGCAAGAAAAGTGAGAGAGCTGACATCTGCCACAGCTAAAGAAAAAAAAAGACATATAATCCCTTGTAAAGACTTAGTGAATTTAAAATCAACTGAAAAAAATCTAAAAATCTGCAATAAATCTTAATAGGATACATAAAATAGGAGCTTAAAGACACAGTTCTTTCATGTTCTAGCTTTTTTAATATTCATTTTTAAATGTCCAAATGTATTAAACATTTTACGATAGTTAAAGGACCAGTCTCTGTCCTGAAGAATTCAATTTAAAGCACAGCTTAGAACAAAAGTATTTCACAAAAAAAAAATGGAATTGGTAATATCAGACTACACTGTTCAGGTGGTTGCTTATTAAACTTACATATGTCGCAGTGGTTTGTGAAATCTGTGTTTCATATTAGAAAAAACATGTAGGACACAAATTTTAAAGAAAGGTTTAAAGAAGGGATGCATAACGGAGAACAAAATAGACCCTAAATTTCTAAAAAAACCAAGAGATCGTTACTTCTAAATAATCAGCCTGGTATCTTGGTGGAAACTTCATGAGTCCATTATTAAAAAGAAAAAAGAATCATAATTAAAAATCAAAGCTTAATTAACCTCCATAGCTCTCTGGTAGTTTGGTGATAGTAGGGAAGAGGTGTACTTCGCAGTTTTTATGATGAGATAATAGGGGTTTATTATAGCTTTGTTACAGCTACCTTCCACCAAAAGATCTAATTCCTGTCCTGGAGAACTGTTTGACAAACTTCCCTTATTTCACTCTGATAGAAAAAGAAACTAAATCTGGAGGGGAAAAAAAAAAAAAAAAAAAAAGAACCACCAAAAAAACCAACAAGCAGAAAAAACAAACAAACAAACGAAAAAACCCCAAACCAATCAACCAATGGAACACTATAACATCTAGCTACTGTTGATATCATCTCCACATGTTAAAACTATTATAAATCTCTGTATCATCTGTATCGTTGGAGAAAATCACGATTTATGAAAGATAAAGGAAAGGATCTTCATCAAGTAGCACACAGAATCATAGAATAGTTAAGGTTAGAAAGGTCCATAGAAAGGACCTTAAGATCATCTAGTCCCAACCCCCCTGCCAGGGGCAGGGACACCTCCCACTAAAACATGCCACTCAAGGCGATGTCCAACCCGGTCTTAAACACCGCCAGCAATGGAGCATTCACAACTTCCCTGGGCAACCCATGCCAGTGCCTCACCACCCTTACAGTAAGGAATATCTTCCTCATATCCAAACTTCAACTGCTTAAGTTTGAACCCGTAACCCCTTGTCCTATCACAACAGTCCCTAATGAAGAGTCCCTCCCCAGCATCCCTATAGGCCCCCTTCAGATACTGGAAGGATGCTATGAGGTCTCCACGCAGCCTTCTCTTCTCCACGCTGAACAGCCCCAACTTTCTCAGCCTATCTTCATACAGGAGGTGCTCCAGACACATGATCATCCTCGTGGCCCTCCTCTGGACTTATACCAACAGTTCCATGACCTTTTTATGTTGAGGACACCAGAACTGAACAGAATACTCCAAGTGAGGTCTCACAAGAGCAGAGTAGAGGGGCAGGATCACCTCCCTCGACCTGCTGGTCGCGCTCCTTTTGATGCAGCCCAGGATACGGTTGGCTTTCTGGGCTGCAAGCGCACACTGCCAGCTCATGTTCATTCTCTCATTGACCAACACCCCCAAGTCCTTCTCTGCAGGGCTGCTCTGAATCTCTTCTCTGCCCAACCTGGAGCTCTGCCTGGGCTTGCTCCCAACCAGGTGGAGGACCTTACACTTGCCATGGTTAAACTTCATCAGGTTGGCATCAGCCCACCTCACAAGCATGTCAAGGTCCCTCTGGATGGCATTCTTTCCCTCCAACGTATCAACTGAACCACACAGCTTGGTGTCATTGGCAAACTTGCTGAGGGAGCACTCAACCCCACTCTCCAAGTCACTGACAAAGATGTTGAACAAGACCGTTCCCAACACCAACCCCTGAGGGACACCACTCGTTCCTGGTCTCCAGATGGACATAGAGCCATTGAGCACAACTCTTTGCGTGTGGCCATCCAGCCAGTTCTTTATCCACTGAGTTGTCCATTCATCAAATTGATGTCTCTCCAACTTAGAGACAAGGATGTCATGGGGGACAATGTCAAATGCTTTGCAAAAGTCCAGGTTGTGCATCATCTGCTCTACCCCTGTCCATCAGTTCCATAGCCCCATCATAGAAGGTCACCAGATTGGTCAGGCAGGATTTCCCCTTAGTGAAGCCATGCTGACTGTCACCAACCACCTTGTTGCATTTCATGTGCCTCAGCATGCCTTCCAGGAGAATCCGCTCCAAGATTTTGCCAGGCATGGAGGTGAGACTGACTGGTCTGTAGTTCCCCAGCTTATCAATTTTCCCCTTCTTGAAAATGGGGGTTATATTTCCCTTTTTCCAGTCATCGGGAACTTCACCTGACTGTCATGATTTTTCAAGAATGATGGACAGTGGCTTAGCAACTTCATTTGCCAGCTCCTTCAGGACCCGCGGATGGATTTCATCAGGTCCCATGGACTTATATGTTCAGGTTCCTAAGATGGTCTCGAACCAGATCCTCTCCTACAGTGGTCTTCATTCTCAAGTCCCTGTGTCTGCCTTCCAAGACTTGGGTGGTGTGGTCAGAGCATTTGCTGGTGAAGGCTGAGGCAAAGAAGTCATTAAGAACCTTAGACTTCTCCACATCCAGGGTAGCTAGTTCTCCCGATAGCTTCCAGAGGGGGCCCACGTTGTCCCTAGTCTGCCTTTTATTTGCAATGTACCTATAGAATCCCTTCCTGTTATCCTTAACATCCCTAGCCAAGTTTAATTCTAAGTGGGCCTTAGCTTTCCTAACCTGGTCCCCAGCTTCCCAGACAACATCCCTTTATTCTTCCCAGGCTGCCTGTCCTTGCTTCCACCTTTTATAAGCCTCTTTTTTCCTTGGAATTTTCCTCTGCAGCTCCTTATCCATCCAAGGAGGTCTCCTGGCCCTCCTGCAGCACTTCCTTCTAGTAGGGATGAATCTTACTGAGCAGGTACCCGAAGAGGCCAAAGTCTGCTCTCTTGAAGTCCAGGCCAGTGAGCTTGCTGCACGCTCTTCTCACTGCCCTGAGGATCTCAAATTCGACCATCTCATGATTGCTGCAATCAAGGCTGTCATAGAGCGTCACATTTCCAACCAGCCTTTCCCTGTTGGTGATCACGAGGTCAAGGATGGCACCTCTCCTTGTCGTCTCCTCTATTACTTGCAGAAGAAAGCTGTCTTCCACACAATCGAGGAACTTCCTGGATTGCTTGTGCCGGGCTAGACCATCCCTCCAGCAGATATCAGGGTGGTTGAAGCCCCCCATGAGAACAAGGGCCTGCGAGCGTGAGGCTGTTCCTATCTGTCTATAGAGTGCTTCATCCACCGAGTCCTCTTGGTCAGACGATCTGTAACAGATCCCCACAATAATGTCTCCCGTCACTGTTCTCCCTTTAACCCTGACCCACAAACTCTCTGTCGACTGCTCACCTGTCCCCAGACAGAGTTCCATACTCTCCAGCCTGGCCCTAACATAAATAGCAACTCCCCCTCCCTGCCTACTGGGCCTGTCTTTCCTAAAGAGCCTGTAACCTTTCATTCCAACACACCAGTCATAGGACCCATCTCACCATGTTTCTGGGATGCCTATGATATCACACCCCCATAGACATGCACACATCTCTAATTCCTCTTGTTTGTTCCCCATGCTATGGGTGTTTGTATAGAGGCATCTGAGCCGAGCTCCATTTGAAGCCGGCTCATTGCCTGGAGCAGCTGGAATATCTCTACATTGCTCTGAACGTTTACTATAGGTGCTGGCCAGTGACTGGTGTGTTGGGATGGAATGATGCCCCCCTCCCCCAACACATCTAGTTTAAAGCATCCTTGACCAGTCTGGCAAGCCTCCTACCAAATCCACTCTTCCCTTTCTTTGTCAGACCAGCTCCACCAGCCCCCAGGAGACCTGGCCTACTAAATTGAGTCCCATGTTCAAGGTTCCCAAACCCCTGACTATAGCACCACCCTTCTAACCATTTATTAACCTGGCCAATCCTCCTAGCCTTTTTAAGGTCCTGCCCTGTATCCTGGAGAATTGAGGAAAAGACAGTCTGAGATCCAGAGCCCCTAACCACCCCTCCCAGAGCTCTGTAGTCCTTCTTTATGTCCTCTGGGCTGCTGCTATCTCTATCAGTAGCACCCACATGGATCACTAGAAGTGGGTAATAGTCAGTGGACTGACTAGTGCAGGCAGCCTCTCTGCAACATCCTTGATCCAAGTCCCTGGTAGGCAACACACCTCCCTTGAGCCTGGGTCAGGCCGACAGATGGGTGCCTCTGTTCCTTTCAGAATAGAGACCCCTACTACTATGGCCCGCCGCTTTTTCCTGGCAGCACCAGTAGTGATCTTCTTTACCAGTGCATCAGCCGGTTGTTCCTGGTGGGAGTTTGTTTCCTCATCAGCCCCCTGCAGGACAGCAAAGTGGTTCTGGGTGGGTACAACAGATTTAGTAGGAAGCCCCTTGCTTTTAATTGTCCTCTTCCTCCTTTTCTTGTTGTTTTTTTCTGTTACTGTTTCCCAGCTTCCTGGTTTAGCGGCCTCCTTTCCTGCACGAGCAACAGTGGACACTTGAGGCCCCTGCACAGTCTGGTCCTGGAGCAAGCAGTGCTGCTTCCCCTCAGCTTCCCCGCCACCTTTCAGCCTATTAACAGCGTCCCGCAGCTCAGCCACCTGCTGCAGGAGGACCTCCACCACGGAGCACAGAGTGCAGCCCTGCCCATTGCGCACCCTCCTCTCAGGAGAGCAGTGCAGGCGCTCTCTACACCCCGAGCTCTGCGTTGCGTCCTCCCCTCTCAGCTCTGTCTGGGCGCCCACACTGGCCACTGCCGGGGCAGCCAGAGCAGAGCTCCCAGACCGGACCCTGGTCATACGGCGAGTGCTCACTACCGGCTCGCCTGCTTGTGTGAACTGCCGTGCGAACAGCCTCGAACCCGCCCTGGTCACTTGCGCTCCCTGGGCAGGTTTTTACCCACTCAGGGCTGGTGCCCCTCCTCCTGGCACCACCCCCTCTGAGTCAGCTGCTTGCGTCTGCTGAGCTGCCGGCTCCTGGGCAGGTCCTGTCGAGGACTTGAGGCTCCCTCGGTGCCTGTTGCTGCTCCGAGTTGGAGCTCTTGGAAGCCGAGCCTCCCCCTGATCAGGCGCTGCAGGCGTCCTCTCTCGAGCTAGTCACCTCATATAAACCACAGCATATTTTGCTTTTATCCAAGTGCTGAGACACAGAATGTGACACTATTATTTGATAAACTTTTAAGCCAGTGAACAAAACCTGATTCACTTCAGGCCTTCTCCTATTTTCTGTGAACTGAGTTAATCACACAGCTGGAAGTTACTGGGCTTTTTTTTTTGTATCAGCTTTCAGGTAACAGTGGAGGAGCACCACCACCACATCTTTGCCTTTATCTTCCCCATTGTATAATGTGGAGGAGCCCTGCCTAAGAGCCAGGAGGACCTGCAAATTCAGATGGTAACCCTGGGCACTGCTTTCCCCAGCACAGAAGGGCCTTGTGGTGACCATGGAGAAAGGAAAGCACAGTTCCTGCCTCTATGTCTTTGACCAGAGCACCTTCAGCAGCCAACCCACCACTACAGGGCTTGGGCAAGGACTACCAGGGGGTTCGCTCCCACCAGCGTGCTTGCTGTCCTCCTGTACCACAAGACTTTCTCACCCGCCCAGGCTGCCACAGAGAAGGGCTTTTGAAAAGCTGTATCTCTTCATGGCTCTGATTTAGAGCCTGATTACGTGTGGATTGTACAGCATCTCTGGGGAGGTGGCCAATCGTGGGGGAGACCAAGATGAGAGGGGATGCAGAAACTTCTTTGACTGCTCTCTCTGAAACATAACGAGAAATTATATCCTAAAAGATGTTGAATGGATGTGAATCACGGCGTAAAAGGATGCCTGATTCTGAAGAAATTCCTACTGCTTATTGTTGGCAGCATTCCACTTTCAGCCTCTTGACATGCATTGTATTGGGAACATCTAACTTCCACTGCACATTTTACCAGGCAGCAAGGCACCAAAATGCTTTCGGAAATGTTGCCTGAGGATGATAAACTAATAACAAAAGGGGAGGACGGAGTGGGAAGGGTAACAGAGCAGTCATTTAGCACAAAGTAAAGACACTAAGAACAAAATTAATCAAAGCTCCAAGGGATGTGAAGAGGAAAAAATTCTTTAATTGCCTGTATTCCAAGGCTATGGGCCAGGTTAGTAAGCAAGAATTAGAATGGCTTATTTATGAGCATGAATTTGTCCTCATTGCATTACTGAGACTTGATCAGGTGCTCTGCATGACTAGAATGTTGAAATCATTAGTTGTAATCTATTTAGGAAAGATGAAGTGGGGAGAAAGTGTGGAAAATGACACTTCATGTCAAAAATGGCACTACCTCTTTCCAAGTGCTGACAGTGTAGAAGTGGTCAATAATAAAGGTTTATAGGTGAATATTTAATTGGCAAAGTGCAAGGTACCATCTGGGATTTCCTGCAAGTTACCATATCTCAGCAGAAAGTCAGGTGCTCAGGTGAGTACCTGTCCATAATGCGGGAGGAATAAATGGCTGTGTCTTCAGAGAGACTTCTGCCTGAGTGACATATGCTGAGGAATTTCTGATGCCAATGTTAAAACTTTTCTAGAATTTCAAAAAGTTACAGGTGAAATTTTCTAACATATTATGAAGTAAAAAAATCATGGTTACATTTATGCAAATTTGTAGATTTGCTGTTTGCACAGAGAACAAAGCCCAGCCAAAACTGTTTATGTATTGCTTTAAATGGGTTGATTTCAGAGAGTTGATAGCAATTAAGAATCAAATTAAATAGAGGGAGGGAAAAAAAAAGAGTACCACAATATAATGAGCATACATTGAAGCAGGAACTGGAGAAAAATACATAAAAGAAACAAAAGTAAAAAAATACACAATCATTTTATAATGGACCTCACCAGATTCAAGTAAATCAAGATGAATCAATTACAAAAGTGAAAAGGCAGTGAAACCTGCCATGGCTGTTAAGGTCAACAGGAAGAGAGACTATTCGGGCTTTTTAAAAGGATATTAAAGGCAAATAAAAGAGAAGAAAAATATTGGCTTTGTACTAGAAGATGGGAATCACAGAATCAAGAATAATAATGCAGGCAAACCATGTGTGCTCAGTGCACAGCCCCATTCTGTGTTTAGGGGGGAAAAAAGTAGAAATTTTATCATAAGGTAACACTGCAGTACTTTCCACTCCAGTGATCATTCTGGTGAATTAAAAGGCAGTTCCTAACAGCACACATTTTGAAATAAAAAGGTCCAGATGATTTTCATTAAGGAGTTTTAGAAAATCATGGCAAAGAAATTCTCTGCAGCATTAATGTTGATTCTCGGTAAGAGTTGGAGCACTGGAAAAGTCCCAGAGAAATGGAAGAAAGCTAATGTTATACCAATATTTTAAAGGGGTAAATGAGATGACCTGGACAATTATATACCTGTCAGTCTAACACTGATCTGAAGCAAAATGATGAAACAGATGATGTAAGACTCAATTAATAAAGAATTAAAGGAGGATAATGTAATTAATGCTGATCAACATGAGTTTATGGAAAACAGATCTTGTCAAGCTACTTTGATGGCTTTTATTGATGAGATTACAAGTTTGGGTGATGATGGTACCTATGTTGGTTTAAAAAGTTTAGACTTTTGTGAGCTCATTTTGATGACCATTTGATTAAGAAAACTAGAATGATGAAAAGTCAACATAGAGCATATTAAGTTAGTTAAAAAAGTAGTCGATACATCTCAAATTGCAATTTTAAATGGAAAACAGCCACTGATTATGTCAATGGCAACTCATGCTATCTAACATTTTAATTATATTTACAAAAAAAGGAAAAAAAAGAAATTGCTGTGAATAAGTTTATAGATTAAAAACAGCTTCAGTGGCATGTTGTAAAGAGGATTGGCTACTTTCTATGCAACTTGGGTAACTTGGCAGGTGGAACACAAAGAAATATAATTGTCTGAGCAGAGCAGAATGCAAAGTCCCATAGCCAAGAACAGATAAGATCATGCAGAGGGAGCCCATGAAGGAGTCTGTCCCAGGAAAGAGAACCAGAGAAGGCATGGAGGTCATGGGAGATGCACAAGATGGACAGGACCTCTCATCAGAATGACATAACCAAAAATACCATGAGATACTTTGCATTTGATAATGCCACATTCCCTACTAATATACAGTATACTTCTGCTGGCCACATTTCTAGAAAATACTGAACAGCTAGGGAGGATTTCAAAGAAATCCTGTGAGAATGTTTGAAGGACTGGAAAACCTACCTGGTAGTATAAGACACAGGGATACCAAGGTCTTCAGCTTACCAGAAGGAAGATTATATATTGAAATGGTAACAGTTTAGGCAAGCTTATCGACAGAAGAAAACTTTCAACTTTTTTAATTTCTGAAGGGAACTCTTCAGTGTTGCAAACAGACGTTGAATTAGAAACAGTCCTTGAAAAATAAGCATTAGAATTAAAATGCAAGTTTTTAATATTTTATCTTCTAATGAATGCCTAAGAAATACAACAGAATGCTTTGTGCATTCCTGATTTTTAGAAAATGTTAAATCATGTCTGGATCAGCATTTGCCCCAAGTTTAGTTCCATCAGAAATCAGCCCAAGGAAGACTTGGACCTCTTGCAGGAAGCCAATCTGGGTAAACAAAGGGACTCCATTTCACCTACAAAAACATCAAAATGTTATAAACAAACATAATTAGGGTTATTCTTCTCTCTGACCTGTTGTATGAGTTACAAGTGCACTCATGCTGTCAGGAAAACAGAAGGGCTTGCCAAGTTCAGAGTTCAGAAAAGACCATTAGAACTGCCATATTTCTTGTACATTTCCTTCTTTCACTTCACTCCTCATGGATTCCATTAAATTGCATGTGTGACAAAGTGAGACCGAGGTAGACAACAGCTGCCCTTCTGTAGCTTGGTACCCCTGCACCAGCTTTCTCTGGTCCCCGACGGTCCGGGAACCCGGCCAGCCAGCACGCAGGGCAGGGCAGGCAGGGGAGCGCTGCATCCCCCGGCACTCGCCAGACCGGCCGCCTCGTTTAGAGTGCTGCGTCTCTGCATGAAGACAGTGCCCTCTTTTGACGGGTTGCAGTTCATCGAAGAATATCGAGGCTCTCGGCTGAGAGCTATCAGAGCTCTTCCAACGGCTCAGATCTTTCCATAAAGGCAGTACGACGGTTCATTCTCTTTTTCTGTTTGCAGATCAAGTTTCCTTTTATGGGCAAATACATATGACTCCCTTTTCTTTCCCCTTTTCCAATAGTGCTTCCCCCCCCCAATTTCTAAGACTGCAATCGCACTTCTGCCATGGCTTCATCACAGAATAAACTATCTTTGTGTTTGTCACATGTCAGGATTTTAGTTTCACTGGTAATCAAAATATTTGCTGAAAACAGAGCCCGTTTACTTCATAATTAAAATACATTAACACATTTTATTAAATAGATTAAATAAAAATTTAATAAATGGAAATCAGATTTGACAGTGACTTATGGAAAAGGCAACTTTCAAGCATATTAATAGTAGAATGCTTAAAAAAACCACATAACTAATAGAGATGCATCCATGATTCCATGACAGTGAAGTAAATAGAAAAAAACCCAATGGTAACAAAGAATAATTTGACCTCCACAGTGGCCAATTTTAAAAGTGAAAGGAAATTCCAGTGCTAGGAAAATGATTTCTCCCTTGTGTTACCTTGCCCTAGGCAATATGAGAATACATTTATTTTCCAGATGAGGTATATAAGAAGCAAAATGTTTAAGCAACTTGCTAAAGGTTACACAAGTTTATGGGAGACAGATAACAAAAATCTACTATGTGACTGTACCTAAGATAGAGTGTTTCAAGTCTCTGTGCTCAGATCTACTGAAACATAGGATCAATAATAATTGTTTACATATACAATGTTTTAATATCCACAAGCAAGAAAGCAGTGACTGAAAAGAAAGCAGTGATAGCATTATTAGACTCTTTTTTTTTACCCCAGAAAAGCTAATAAAAGTACAAAAAATTATGGTGTTAGTTAAAAAAAAACCAAAAACCAAAACACTGTAAAAATGATGTCCACAGAGAGCAGTGGTAAGCCTCCAGGTTGACAATTTTGTTAACCGTGCCCCTGTGTGAAGTAAGACAATACAACAAAGAGTCCCTTTTCCCTTCTAATTCCTCCTTTTTCCCATTCACCCATAGACAGTGGAGCTGTCTGAGAATTGCCAGAGCTGCTGCATCCTTGCTCTCTCTCCAGCCTGGAGAGAGAACAAACTCCTCTGTGAGGATGCAGTCACAAAATTTGGCTGCTATTGTTCTTTGGCCCCACAAAACGTTTTTTGCCACTTGCAGTGCTGCAGTTGGTGGCCAGGAAGGTCAAAAATGCCCTTGAACGCTGCTCTGCTGAGCTCTGCGCTTACCTAACGGGAGCCCTGTGTTGCATCCTACTGCAGGAGGTCAGCTGAGCACCTGGCTGCAGCACCCCTCAAGATAGGAACAACATTCAGCCTCATGTGTAATGTACTACTATTTTCTACTAGCATTCATAATGGCAGGTATATGATAGCTACATAGTCTACAAAGTCAGTGTATGACAGAGTGCCAGGGACAAATCATTCTCTTCTTCAATCTAACAGCTTGCTGAGCTTTCCTATCCTATTCCCTTCACATTTTGAAATTGAAAACTGGCTTGTCCTTTGCCCACGCACAAGAAGTTAAGAATGCTAGTACTGCTACTTCATCCACTCATTAGCAAGAAAAAAAATGCACAGAAAAATCCCTTAATGGTTAGCATTGCTACGTAGAAATGACACATCGCATTATTGTACAAAATCCAGTCACTCAGAATCAGTCAAAAAAACTGTATACATTAAATGAATGGATTATCCTTACTACTTTCATTACTTATATCTCATCTAAGGTATGGGTTTTTTTAAGTAAGGAAGGTAAATTTCATTCTTCTCTTCACACCAGTTCTAGTGACCCAACATTTCTTCACAGAAGCCAGATTTTCTACCCCAGTAGCCAGAGTGCATGACATAGCCTCGGATCTCCAGGACAGGCTGTTAGGAAGAATGGGCTTGCCAAATAGGAGCCAAGCCCTTTTTTGTCTCTGCAGCAGTCAGGAGGTATCACAAGGCTTCCCATTTCTGCCCTTTATTTCATTCATGTAATGATGCCCCTCCTAATTTGCCTCACCCTCCGGCTGCTTGTTTTCTATTGACTTTTACAAGTCTTAAATTCATGCCTGAAAGGGATAATACTGGCCTCCTCATTCAGTTAAAACAAAGACTTGCTTAGAAAATGTACACATTTAAATCCACCTTAATGTTTCAAATAACATTATTGTCAGTAGAAACTGCTTCTTAGTTAAATTGCTTTCAGGCAAGCATCAGACTATTATATGACAGATGATTTTGTCACTATGCAAAATGTGAAACCTGTAATCAACTTGTTATGGCATTTCACAAAAGTATGTGACAGTAAAATAAGTAAACTGTCATTTGGGCAATCAAGTCTTGAAATCCTGCAGGAGGAAAAAAAAGTACCTGACACTCAATCTTGATGGTAGGGATGAGGTTCAAAAAATAATTTAATACTGCTATAGTCTTACAGGTTTGAATAGAATTCTTCCTACAGTGTGCTTAAGCCTTCAATAATTTTGTATTATATTTTAATCACATATTTTCCCCCTTAATTGATTTTTTTCTCAGGTAATGTATATGCACATCATACAGCAAGGTTCAATTTGTTAACAAGGTGTTGGTTAAATTGAAACAATATTTTCTCTTTACTATTGATGACAACTTTATCAGTTACCAACCACCCTCAGATTGAGTTGATACGAGAACGGATACAGTAGGTAGTAGCCCACGCTGATTTACAAGTGCCTGTGACAGCCTGGGTAGACAGGATGCTGCCAGCAATGAAGGGCAAGCTCCTACATGGCTGGAATGCTTGGGATGACAAGCTGCTGAACCTGTGCTGTGCTGGCTTAAATGGATTTCACATAAAAGTTTTATTAAAGGAAAGGGATATACAAACTACGGGTTCATGAGCCGCTTGTGGCCCTTCATGCTGGTTCTTTCAGCCTGCGGCTTGTTCTCAGAAGTCCTTGTTCTCCCCTGTGGCTGCATGTTTGATGCAGAGAGCTGGCAGCTGCAACCTTCCCTGGGCTCCCCACTCCCTCAGGTGTTCCCCAGGCTCAGGGAAGGAACAGGCTAGGGACAGGCTTCAACTGATTAGTAAGTCCTGTCAAATCACAGGGAAGGCACTGTGGAAGACACAGGCTTTCACCATTACGCCCTTGAAAGGCATGTTCCCCACTTGTCTTAAAAGAGCAGACACCATGGGTGTACAGGCACTAGTAACGAGGTCTTACAACTGGGACTGTAAAATGATTCTGTGGCCTCCTATTTCCAGTTATTACTGGCAGTCACAATTTTTGTAATCTCTTCCAAGAGATGAGTTACAGAAAGAATAAAATTACACTTAAGTATAAGAAGACTGAAGAGAAACAGGGAAACCCATTTTTGTCTTCTTTTTTTCCTTATAGCATCTTTATGGTTACAAACCACCAACTGGTAAAACAACTGCAATTCTGTTTTGCATAGAACAACCTTCAGTGAAGAGCACTGTATAGCCCAGCTTTGTGGAAAATTGGCTTCGTTTTGACAAAGTTATGAAAGTTTGGATATTAAGCACACACAACAGCCCTTTCGTTAAGTCTAACTGAAAACCTACAAACCGGTATTACTGTATAGACACAGCTGATCTCACTGCACACTGAAGCTGTGGGATCCCAATAGGCTTAGACTGGCCTGGGAAAGGCCAAGAGCATTTGATCTAAGGAGAGCTGAATCCTGCGGCTAACCTCAAGTGCTCAGGGAGTAGTCTAATAAGTATACAGGGGTAGTGTTTTGCTCATCCTTCCCTGCCTGCTCTACATAGTCATACCATAACTCTTTTCCCCTCCCAATATATAATTTGCAGCTTTGCTAATTGCACAGAGCAAGAAAAGGCAAGCCTACAGCAAGCTGAACTGTGGCGAGTCTGTTTGCTACAGGGAGGAGGAATCGTCTTTGACACTCAATGGTGAGTTATGGTTGGAGACTCACAGTGAACCTAATTGTCACTATTGTCAACAAGCTTAACAGAGATGGAGGAATACCTTTCTCTACATCTCAGGGTTTGGGGAGGTTCATACTTGGAAAGGTAGGCAGTCTGGAACAGCAGCAGAGGGAAACAGTGACTATACGCAGCACCAAAGCTCAGACAAAGGTCAAAGGAACAGAGCTGTTCTCACAACTGAATTCTTTAACTTTGACGACCTCTGCTAAGCCCTTACTCTGCTCCTAAGAGGAACCTTACCAAGCAGCTCGGGCCAAACCAAATGAAATCCATATGGACAAAATGAAGTCCATATCCATGTATCTGATGTTGTAGGAGAGAGTGAAAAATGCTCCGTAACTCCTGCTGAAAATTGGGGTACAGATAACCCAGTGAAGACCAAAGAAAGTATAGTCTAAACAGATAGGATGACATGGAGAAAGGCAGCTTGTGTGGAAAGGTAAGCCACAGAAAAGGAGGATCTGGAGAATAGTAGCAGAAAGAGGCACAGTTAGTTTGAAGGTCAGGAGAAGGCAAGGAAATAAGAGATTCTTACAATAAAGCAATGCTACAGGAGAAAGTGTTGCAAAAAGGATCAGGGAGCTCTGGGAAGCTATAGTAGTCCATGAAGATCACCCTTTTGGACTCTGTCACTACTGCCCTCATTTTCTCCAGGGAACCTCCTGCTGTAATAAACAACTAGCTTTTCAAACAGTTTTAACCAGTTATTTTACTTTTTTAAACAGTTATGGACACACAGAGAACACTAGTTTTAGCTTCCCCTCAAGACTCTTAATGAGTACAAGCTGCTGTTTCTTCCATTAGCTTCCTAGCCTCCAGTCTCACATCATCAAATACACTGTTCTTGCCCCTTTTCAGGAGACAGTCACTGTGGGTAAATATAAAGCATTTTCCATTGTTTCCTGACCACCCTAAGTCTTCAGTTGAGGAGGATTCACTATCCTGGAAGAGATCAGTACACAAAGGCACATGCCTGGGATGAGACAGAAGGAATTATACAACAAATGCAGAGTTCACTGCTACATCTTGTCTAGTTCAAATTTAAAGTTCAATCATAATACCAGCTAATACCTGCACACCAATGTCACTCCTGTGAAATGCATGAATGGCATGCTGAAGAAGTCAAGAAAGACTGAGTTGAAAGGTATCTGAGCTGTTGTCTGCAACTTGATGGGCATCTCTGCTACCTGAGCCAGAGCTTCCATTTGTTCTCAAGATACAGCTCTCCCTAGTTGTTGCCTCCTCAGGTCCTGAAGTGAATGTGCTCAGTGTGTTTGGTAGTCTGCATGATTAGTGATTTGACAGGTCAATGCTGTTTCAGTTAGCCCAGAAAGGATGTCCTTATGGAGCAGAGGACATCCAGCATCACCTTTGTGTGGTTTTCTCCCCTGTGGAGTGCTCATCACATTATAAGGCATCTTAGGAATTATAACTGTTCATTTGACAGCCTACCACCTATTTTGACAAACCCACATGAAAAGTAACCGACAAACTACATGGGGTTCTCAGCTTCCAGAGAGCTTCCAGTTTCATGGAATATTTGTGCTGTAAACAAATAAAGATCCACGTGTGCTCAGAAAACCTAGCGATGTTCCTCCAGTTCATAATTGTTGATGTCACTGTTAAAACTACCTCTGTTAATGGGCAGCTCAGCAAAAAACTCACCTGGTCCAAATGCAATGTCAAGACTGCTGCTGCTGACACAGCAAGTAAAGAAGCCTTTGGAGGCTGATTGATGCACCAGAACTTGACACATAATTTCCCACCAACTTTATGTATCCTGGATGCTTTTGATAGCAGAGAAAGGCTGGGCCATGCCACTAAGTGCAAACGTTCCTCGTCGTGGTGGTGAGCAGAATCATTTCCCTGAAAGCAATTTGGTTTTTTTCTAAATCTGCCTGGTCTCGTCCCTCGTTTCCTGCCCTGCAGCTCCCGGTCTCTGCTCCGGACCTCTGTCAGAGCTCAAGTCGACCTTCTCTGACCTGCCTCCGCCTGTCCTCTGCTTGGGGTGGGAGGGGGGAGGCGGCCGGCGTGTCCCTGGAGGTCTCGGGGAGCTCTCCCCGGTGCCGACCGGAGCAGCAGCCTCGGCAGCCGCGGAGGAAGGAGCCGGCTAGGGCGGCTTCCCCTGCACAGCCGGCCACGGCCCAGCAGGCGGCAGCAGCGCAACCACAGCGAAGCTCGGGTCTCGCCGGCTCGCTAAGCGCCCGCGGGCCCCCGTCTGCCTCGCTGGGCTGCCGTGACCGCCGGCCGCGCAGAGCTCCGCACCCTTGCGCCGCCCCGCCGGCAGAGCGGCTGTGCCCGAGAGGCTGCGGGGCTACAGCGGGCCCCGGCTGGGCGCGGTGCCTTGCGGGGGAGCCCCGGAAGGGCTGAACGCGGAGAGGTGTCCCTGCGAGACAAAGGGGTCCGGGAGGGTGAAGCCGCCCTCGCCTCGCCCTCGCAGACAAAGTGGCGGCAGCCACCCGATCTCGCTGCTGCGCTGCACCGCCCTTCCGCGGGAGAGCCCCCGGGCGGGGGTTTTCACTGCTGGGGCTACATGAGCCGTAGCGGGAGGAAGAGGAGGAGAAGGGAAGAAGGTGGGGGAGCGGCTGTGCAGTGAGCAGGAGGGAAGCCGCTCTCCGAGCGCGAACTGAGCTCAGCACCGCCGCCTGCCTTGCCTCGCCTCGCCTCGCCTTCCCGTCCCTCCCTCCTCTCCTCCTCCCCCCCCCCCCCCCCCCGCCCCCCCCCTCCGCAGACTGCTGCGAGCCCTGATGGTTTGCGAGCGGAGTTGAGGGGGCAAACTTTGAAGCCCAGATGCCTCTGGGGCTGCGCGGCAGAGCGCGGCTGCTCCTGCAGGCACCTGCCGCCGCCCTTCCCCCGGCACTGCCGCTCTCCGCGGGGGCGGCCGGCCCCGTTGCCGGCGGCCGCCGAGGCGGCGGGCGCAGCGGCCGCGGCTAGGGCGGGCGGGCGGGCGGGCGGCGGGCGCGCCCCCATGCGGGTCCCGGGCTGGGGCGCGCCGGTGGCGGCAGGCGGGAGCCGGGCGGCGGCCGGGCGGTGCTCTCCCGCCGCCTGAGTGGGCGCGGCGCGGGACGGCGGCGCGGGGTGCCGGGAGCCATGGGCTATTGCAGCGGCCGGTGCACGCTGGTGGCGGTGTGTGGCGCGCAGCTGGTGAGTGGCGGCGGGGGCGGCCCGCGGAGGGGGGGGGGGGGGGGAGGTGTTGGCGAGAGGGAGCCCCCGGAGGGGGGGTGGCGGCGGGGCGGCTCCCCCGTTGTCCCGATGGGGAGCCACGGGGCTGGCGCCCGAGGTCTGGGCGCGGGGCCGGGATGGGGGACCCGTGGGGCAGCAGGGTGGGACACAACGGCTGCATTACAGGTAGTTTCGCGGAAGCTCTGCTAGGGAGGGTGCGGTGGGCGCACGGCGGAGTTAATAAACTCGGGCGGTTTTCCCAAGCGTTGACTCAACTTGGTACCTGATTTTCTCTGGCAGTCCGGTGTTTGGCCGGCTTTGCGTAAAGCAGGGACACGGCCGTGTCAGGGGTGATGCACAGCCTGCAAACAGTTTGCTGTACAGGTGTGTGTGAAGTTGTTCTGCCCGAGCTCTTATACACACTCCCCCCCCCCAACCTTGTCAGACTTAATGGCGAGTGGATGCTAAGGTTATGTCACTATGTTGTTACAGCACTAAAACAATTATATATTTATACTTACCTTTAGAGGAGACATGTGGCAGCACTTGTAAGCTCAGCTACCACTGAAACTAGACTTACTTTAAAAAGTAGGCTCTGAGATACGATAACAAAGAAGCTGCCTAAAAATAGATCCTTTTAGCAAGACAATGAAACCATGCAGTTGTGGTTTAGCACCTTAAAAGAGACTGGGTTTTAAGTAAATAAAGAAATACCTCTTCCTGTAATAGATACATGGATGTTTATTGTTGTGACATCAGATATATGATATATAGAATTCCTGTGATTTGTATGCAGGGACATGCAGCTAAAGACCTATGAATGGAATATGCCCCATTTCTTATTGTCATTAGACCAAGCGTTCATGTGCTGGCAGAACAGGTGCTGGAAGCACCTTTGTCAAGCAGTTAACCTTTATAGCAGGGAGGAAATAATTCATGTTACTCCGTCCCTCTACCTTGTACTGTATAGTTTTGCTGAGAAAGTGTTAGTCGGTATCAATAGCAACCAGCATTGTTGCCAATTCCTCTCCTGCAGACACGTGCTAAGAGAACTACAGAAGAAAAAACCCAGTAGATTTCAGGGACCAAAATCAGTAAAACAGTCCATAGGGAAAAGAAGAAGTGTTTGTAGATCAGAAATTCAAAATGCCTGTGGTCTTTCTATCTGTTGTAATCAACCTTTAATCCTTTCATATTCTGGGAAACATTCTATCTGTACATACCCACCAAAGTTATCCGATTCTTTGTAGCTGCCTGTGTCTTATCAGATGTGATTTATTCATGCACACTATCTAAAAAGAGAATCTTGAATAGAAGTAGTGGATCTTGAGTGGAATGCTAGGAATGTAACCTTTTCCAGCAATTTGGAAACATAAAATTAATCCCTAAAGTTCTTCATATCCATGTAAATTTCAAAGGAGTACTTCTCAGTTTGTTTCTTTTTTTTTTCTTGCAAAGGGAACAAAAAATGGTTTAAATTGTACCTTTTACAGACAAAAGGTTGATTTTAAATTATTTTTTTAAACACGTTCAGTAGGTGGGGTTATGATGACTATGGAATGTACTATTACGTTAAATTAGTATTGGTCTGAAAGTCTGTAAAGGAAGATGTATTTGCTAACTCATGGTGAGAAAAATACATGCAAAACTCATAGTAAAAACGTCAACAGAAGTGCCCCATAGGAATGTATCAGCAGGCGGATAAGCAGATAAGCTTATATAGAATTGTAGCATTACCGTAAGCTAAAAGTGGTTGTAAACTACAGGGTGAAATATAGATCTATTTTTAAAAAGTAAATATTGTTTTCTAGAGTAGTTGAAGTGAACTTTTGACATCTTTTCATAAACTGAAAGCAAACTTGAAATTTTTTATTGAACAAGAAAAAAATGTGGTAGCAGCAACACAAACCTCTGAATCACACTTGGCCTATATAATGACATTTAGCTAGATCCAAAGCAGGAATAATCCTTTACATGAGAAAAAAGGCTTGCAAATGGAAAAAATGTGATGCACTTCCTTAAAATCACATCATATTCTTTCATGTGCCATATGCCATCAGATGGTAGCAGGTCATGAGTTTTAAGTCAAGGAGACTTAATTCTCCTGAGTAGGCCTGTGGGTGATTGATCAGTTGTCACTACTTCTTAGGTAAAGGATACTTAAAGGAGCAAATGCTGTCAAGATTCATCCTAGAATTAGCAGCCACGTTGATGCAGATGCAAATCAGAAAGGATGAAGAAGTTTTCTTGCCTGAGGAGATGGGCATAGGAGGCATTTCTAAAATGATAAACATACTTAAAAAATGCACAAAACTTCTACTGTGAAGATTATTTACTACTGATACCTGGGTTTTAGTTTTAAAATGGTCATATTTGAAGTAGAAAATACAGTTTTGTTTGAGGGGAAAAAGTTTGTAAAAAGAAAGGTTTCTTCCATTTTTTAAACAAAAATATTTTCTTCCATCTCTGCAGAGCTAGGGTGTGGTGATCTAATTTGTCTTTGTAGGCACTGTACAATAAATAATATTGAGGAATACTGCAGTTCATTAGAGAAGCCATTGCATGCTGTACATGTATAAGTGATGTAGATGTTGTGAATGGACAGAAAAAAAGGTGGTCGTTTCAAATAGTGGTGCAGGAGTAGAGCTACATCGACTTGAGAGACCCTGCACAAGCAGAATTATTTTCATAAATGCATTTTAAATGCTTATAGCTAAGGCAGCATACTGTACTATCAGATTATAAAAAACCTCAAGGAATGTTTTTGTTCTCAAAGGAATACTGACCATTACTCGCCTGCTTATTAACATACATATACCTTCCTGTTTGTGCTCTCATTTGTACTATGGAAAACGACTTCTGACAGCTCATTTTCCTTCACATTTATAGCCAATGAGAAGAATTAACAGCAAGTAAGAGCTAATTTTGCTGATGTTACGACCAAGGCATTATGTTCTATATACACAGCTAATTATTTCAAAATATCTTTTAATTTTTGTAAGATACTAATTTTGGTCTCTGTTGTCCTTTGTCCTTCTGAAGAGAACCCCGGGCTTAGGGGTTCTGTGTTTCTTTTTGTATGTCAACTATCCTGGTTACACTGAAGGAATTCTCTGCTATTGCATTTTGTCCTTTAAACCTTTTTATTTTTGGGTGTCACCTTTTTTATTAATAGCTTGTATCAGTAACACTGATATCTTGTTGCTTAGTCTTTTTAATAGCAAGAGCAGCAAAGGTGAAACTGACAAGATTATTGGGCTTTGTAGAAAGCTTCAAGAACCCCATGGAAACCAGTATGAGACTTTCTACATGTCCACTGTTGCTGCTTGGGAGAACTTGGAGTAGTGGCAAAACAGTAAAAAGTACTGCATGTTTTCAACTTAGAAGCTCTTTTCCTAAGTGCGGTGATGAGAAAGGACAACATTTCATCAGGAAATTTGAAGTTTCCAGAAACCATTGCCTCATTGTTTCTATCTGTCAGGCAAGGATTGCCATATTCTCAAGGCTAATTAGATGAGAGATAATTCAGTCTTTGCATTGCCTTTTCTTAGTTTCCATCTGAATTTACCGAATTTATTTATGTATTTTTTTTGTACATTTTCCCTGTTTTTTCTTTTTCCTTTTTTTTTTTAAGTTGTAATGCAGTTCAGATATTCCATGTAAATATTAAAAAAAATGTAAAATTTGTAAACAAGCTGCATCTATCCCAGGGTCCAATTAGTGATTCTGAGGTATTCAGTCTGATGCTCTAAAGAAGCATTTATTATAATGGGCACAAAATCCCTGATTTCTGAAAATTGGTGTTTTTCACAGCCATCAATGTGTAATGTTTGTGGTCTCTCCTTATCCTCACTAACACCTTGCTGAGGCATAAGACACACAACCTGGTTTTATTTCTTTGTGAACTCTTCCAGTTGCAGTTCTGGCTGAAGCCACTGGCCTGGTGTGTCATTGTGGCCACACAGAATGACAACAGCACCCAGATTTGTTTCCTTTTGCTAACATAGGCCCAATCTTTTTGCCTGGAGCTAGTGGAAAAAATGATTGAAAAAATAGAATCTTATATGGACATGTCCTTGTTCTGTGCTTTACCAGAAGTGAATAATGTGAAGTTAAGAGAAAATTCAAATACTTTATTTCAAAAACTGTATCAACTGAGGTTATTTTTATACTTACTTGTGATACCAACATCCATAACCACATACTTAGTTGCCTTATCTCACGTAGAGATATGGATTTGCTCTATGGCGAAAAGAAAAAGTGGTGGGACCACTCAAACCCAGGAAATTAATTGCATACAAACTGGGAAGTGCTGTCTACCGCATGTCTTCTGTGACTTCTGACATCATGAAAGATGCCTGTAAGCTATTACACACTTGATATAAAACTGAAGAGTGCCCTATTCCTTTCAAAGTCTCATGTGCACTATAAAACAACAGTATGTGTAACTACAGAGAACAGAGGTTGGTTCTTAGAGAAAAAAATCTGCTGTAGTGATCAGTCCTGTAAAGTTTTGGCTTGCCTTTTTTAAACATGAACAGCAAATATCCTCATGCTTGTTCAAATACTTCAGGAATGGGGATCATAGCAACTTCTAGCCTCTATCACAGATCTACCTACAAGGTTTAGCACAGTTTAATACCATGAATATCCTTGCTTGGGGAAAGAGCCATGTTTTAACAGTTTGCAGGTTGAATTGTCTCTGAACCTTCAGGGTGTGAGGTTTACCAGATTAGGGTGAGATCCCTCTGAGAGCAAAGTGATGGCATTCACACCAGATCCTCCTTAGGATTAGCTACTATGCAGGTTTATGTAATGAAGAACGTATTTTTGTTAATACAGGCTCTTACACCATGCATATCATCAGGGTACTTTCCAATAGTACACCAAAAATTAGTGTTTGTAGCATGTTTGGGTTTTTTTGTTTTAAATTTTTGCTGTAGGGAAGCAGTAGTGAAATTTTTTGGTGTTCATGCTTTTAATTGATGGGTTTTTGGGAGGGTTGTTTTTTCTTTTTGCATGTGTGTTTTAATTGTATTTCATTGTCACTGTTGCCAGTGGTTTTCAGTAGCAGCTGTAGGAGAGAAGTGTTTGCAGTGGCAAATTCTGATGACATGTACATGTTCCTACATGTCCTGCTAACAAAAGGGGAATTAAAGGCATGGGCTTTCCATGTGGAATAGAAAGTGATGTTGCTGCTCTTAGACTGTAGATGTGTAGGTTTATCAGTCTACAAAGACAGTAGAATTGGTTTTCATGTTTTGGATAGTACATAAATATAAGTACTGCCTTTGAAATTGCGACTCTGTCAACAACTTGTGTCTGTGATATCTTAAAGTTCTGCTTCTTGCTTTGTTTCAATTGTGATAGGAAAGTGTAAGTCTTAGTTTCATTGTATCCAAAACCATTGTGGTCCTACTAGCAATGAAAAGGAGACAGTCATGTGAATAGCAGACTTTCCACAGATACATGTTTGGAAGCTATTGTGTAAGGAGATTTTGAGGTTTTGCTAGGAATATATAAAACAGGGACTTGATAATGAATTCAGAGAGCTAGCATCTTTTATTGCTATGAAAGAAATATGTAGCAATCTTTTTAGCTTTACGTGAGACCTTGGTAGAAAATAAACACTCTTTCTCTATTCTGTTTTTGAGATAAAATACTGAGGATTCATAACCGTTTGTTGTTTGGTTTTGGTTTGGTTTGTTGTTTGTTTTTTTTTTTCCTGGTAACTAGAGGTTGAAAATAGTGATGCATACAAAAAAAGAATGCCAGAGGTAATGCTCTATTATGCCATTTAATTTTAGTAGCTTGATGTTCACTATGAATAGTGCAGTATTATTTTTTGTAGAAGTATGAATGAATAATAATTGTGAATGACCAATTCCAGAAAAGCAAAGTATGTTGTTTTAAGTTACAGGAGTAACAGATTTCAGGCCAGCTGAATAGCGGGTTTAATCACTACCTGTTGAAGCTGAACTTCTTCAGAGTTCAGTGAGCAGGCTCAGCATTCGGATACTGTGATGATGGGTAGGAGAGAAAGGCTTAAATGGGTTGAGAGGAGCTGAATAAACTACCTGAATATAAGGACCTAGAATATCTAGTGAAGTTACTTTCCTTGTATAGCCACAAGAAAAATCTTTGACAGCAGGAGTTAATTTCATATTGATGCAGATTTGAGCTAGCACCTTGAATGATGAGCAGCAGGGTGTTTTTTGTTTTGTTTAGTTTGGTTTGTTGTTTTTTTTTTCTTTTGTTTTTTTCACCCTCTTATGTTTCTTTACCACAAAATATTAAGTAAGCGTTTTTAAAAGACACTAAAACCTCTCTGTATTCAGTGGAGAGAATTTTTTCATTTTGTAGCCAACAGAAAGGAACAGGTTCCATTGCAGAACGGTTCAAAGCAGAAACGTAATGTTTGGAGTTGGTAGTGACTTTATTATCCCAGGCTGAGCTGTGGACATGTGTACAATGCAAGTGCAGCAGATAAGTTTTGTAAGCTACTACTTGATGCCTTGTTCCAGGAAAGAGTCTGAATCCATTTGCGGTCTTTTCAGTGTTCTGATGCATCATATGACATGGGTCTCAACATCTAGCTTCAGTTAGCATGAAGCTTTGACTCCCTGGACTTAGGGACTTAGATTCAGCCAGTGTCTGAAGACTGCCTTTTTGGTTGCATGGTTGCACTGAGCTCAAGAGATTATCCTAGGTGTACAATACTGAAAGAGACAGCTATGCCAAATGACATTTTATAAAAGAAGGTATGTCAGAAATCTTGACTTTCTGCAGGATTTACTATTGTTCTGAATTTAAGTGACATTTAGTGGAGAATAGCAATAGTGAGTATTTTCATATTTTCATGGGAGCAACGGTGTTGATGTTCTGACTAAATCGGAATAATCTCTTTAGTCTCCTCTGTGGTCCGAAAAGGACCCTTCAGAGGGCAGGTGTGAGTTGACTGCCATTGTTTCCTGCCCTAAACTGCCTCGTTGATTTGTGTCTTAAGGGAAGCAGTCCTTCAGCTTAAGTAGGGTTTTTAGGAGGGGCTGGGAGAGGGTGAATCACAGACCCATTGCATACTGTTTTGCCATCCGCAGTACTTATTATTTACATTTTCCTCCTCTTGTATTTTCACTAGTCACTAGTGGACTTTTTGGTTTTAAAGGTGACTGTGATCTACAGATAGAGAAATGCTATTTTGGAAGGGTATTTATGTCTTTGTTGACTGCAGAAGGAAACTAAGAAGTCTGGCTTCACCAGGGCAATATCAGCTTTTGTGCATGTGTCCCATAACAGCCTCTAAAAATTTAGTGCTAAAATCAAGTGGATTAAGCCAATTTTTGCTCTCTCTGGGTTTTGGATGATTTTCTGTAGTTTCCAATAGGACTGAGGAGGAAGACAGAGAGGGCTGAAAATAACATGTAATCATAAAAAGTGCGCTGAAAACAATAATTTTAAAGCCTTAAATAGTTAATTTTCATCCAGGTTTTTTGTTTTGTTTTGTTTTTTTTTTTTAATTATGATGAGTGAAGGAGAAGGGCTGTGGAGTGCTACCTGGCTTGTAAAGTAGAATGAACTCTGTAGTTGAAATGACATTCACATTCCACAGTTTGTTATTTTCCCCCATCTCCCCAGATGTACATGTACGAGCTGGATGGCATCGGCGAATTGTTTCAGCATTTTATCATTCTATAACCCTCTGATAGAAATGACATTTAGAAGAAAAATTACTGATTTCTGTGTTCACTAAGAAGTAAACATGCATAGCTAATAGTTCTATTCACCACAGATCATACTTATGCATTTTTAATAAAAAGTTGATTTTAATTCATACATAACTTATGAGAAATGTTCATCAGTTTAGGGCTCCGCTGATTCTCACTTAAATGTTTACATATATCCAGATACCTTGAAATGTCTTTCATTTGAGGTTCAAATTTAGCTTTTATAGACAAACTTGTTTCTCTGCTGCCTACATGGTGGTGTAATGTATGTAAGAAATGCTGTGCTTATTATACTGATTGCTAAAATCAGTAAAAGTACCATTTATACAACATAAATGATTCTCAGATTTTCCTATGCTGTTTGAAGTAAGAGCTTTCTGACATAGTTTGTTTGGGATTTTTTTTTTTTTTATTTATATTTTTTTTCCCCTCAGCTGGGATGATAGACCGCATCTCTAGCAGCAAATCACCAGTTAGATGTAACTGAAAAGTTAGCAGTTATATGAATGAGAATAGGAAAAGTCTGTTGTATCCTATATTCATACCATAACAGATTGAGGTCTGGTTTCCTCCCCCTTCCTTTCTTATGGAGGAGTTCTCATTAATAGAGTCTTGTACAGAAGGCAGCATGTGAGGTTAATTCTGTTATTTCTGAGAGGTCTGTTGAAATGATGATGCCTGTCGTGTTTGTATGTCATGTTACCTTTCAGAAGGCAAAAATGTGGGACCACCTGCAAATGGTGATGTAAAGGTTCATGCTATCTCATTTATACATGTAATGAATATGCTCTGAACTACCTTATGGAGGTGGCTGCCTCTTTCCATCCAGTGTATAATGATCTTTGAGTTGCTGCCCAGTTGGGAGCAGAACTACAGCTTCTCTTCTGCATGTACCTTTATTTACTTCATTATATTGTTAAGCCTGCTTATGTTTGTACGAAAGAAGATAGACTGTGGAACTTGAAGAGAAGATAGACTGTGGAACTTTTTTTTTTGAGTGATGTGTAATATTACTTCTGTATGAATGGAAGTCATACTAGAGATGTAGAACAAGGGGCAAAGGGCTGCTCCTGTTCACCTTGGATAGTGTTTACTGTCTCTCTGTGTGATCCCACAGTAATGAATGAAATTGGTCTAAAAGAACAAGATAGTGATAAAGGGTCTTGAATCTAAGATACTGAGTAATGTTTGTGTAAGGAAGATTAAGTGTCTTAGGAAATTATGTAGCTCCTTTTGAGGTGATTCACACCATGGGTCAGTTTACTAATTAAAAATTCCTTTAAACTTCTTCATAGACTACTGATTGGCCCTCAATTGAGTATATTCTAATTGTTTGAAGGTAAAAAGGTTTTGTGAGGAAAGAAAGATAGGTGCTGCCATGTCTCTTCAGAACAATGCATGGATCTTTGAAAAGCCATTCTTCAACAATTAAACAAAATGTGAAGTTTGCAAATTTTTGCCATGACCAGCAGTGACTTAGCATTTTTCATTATGCTGTGGTCACAGTCTCTGTGGCAGGCTGTTCTATTACAGAGCACAGAAACAAAAGGAGAAAGAAGCCTGTTGTGTGTCATTGTTGACTTAACAAAGCCACAGATACATTCAACTCAAGATACTGTTCATTGTGCTCTTGAGCCACCAGTGGCAAAGGTGCTGTAAGTACCACTGAATATCAGGCAGTCATATGTCATTACATCACTGTTCAAATAGGCAGAGCAGATGGCAGTAAAACAAATGAAAGCATTAGCAGCTAAAGGAATGCAAAAGAGGTAACAGTCTTGTCTGGAAAAAAAAGTATAGAAAATATGGATGTTATAAAGTTGATTTTCCCTTTTTTCTTTCTTATCTTAAATTTATTTTTAAGCTCTTGGCCATGCCCATCCCGTGCCCTTGAGGCTGGTTAGCTTTGACTTTCTTTGACACTAGTAGCAGTCACAGGCAGTGACAGCAGCTGGTAACAAGCCAGATGATGGCACTGGTAGTGTTAACATAAGACATGGACTTCAGTGTTTCCTGAAAACAGACCATTGTTTTTGCTTTTATCAGGCCGGCTTTCCTGAGTGTGGAGCTGGCAGTGAATTTGGTATTTGCAGGCGAAAAAGCACAAAAACCTGGAGCTGGATGCAATATTCAGCAATATTTTTCCTTTCTTTTTTTTTAAATTAAAGCCATCATGCTGGGGTAGGGTTGTAATGGCAGGTACAGGAGAAAGCTGTTGGCCTCCACAGCTGGAAGAGATGGTCTTTTCTGTGTTGTGCTAAACTGCTTTTTCAGATGCATAATAAAAGTTATTTATGGACACTGATAAAGTGGTATCTGTTGTGTGATATCACAGATAGGCATAAGGACAATAACAAAAGGCAGCTGGTTTAGTAAGCCCTATGTGCTGCAGAAATGTGCTGTTCTTTGCGAATTGAAATAAAAAAAGTGTGTGTGGGAATGGTGTGGGTTTTTTCCTGGTTCCTGGCATTTACAATCATTCTTGCTTTGCAGTGTGCTTGTAAAGACCATTATCTGGGTCCCATGTCAGTATTATATTTGTCATGACTAGCACCTTATTAAAGGACAGCTGCTCTTCTCTGTCCAGCACATACACATAACTGCCACTGACAACAATAGAAGTTATGAGTGTAACCCTTCCCTGTGTTACACTGATGAGGGATTCAGGAGCTCTCATGGTTTCAGTTAATTAACTCCAAGAATGAAGCAGTGATGGATCTGGGACTTATTCACATGCTTGTTCCGAGTGCTGTGCCTGTAAGGAGATTTTGAACTTCCAGCAATTATTACTTGGCCCTTGTAACAGGCGAGTAAGAAAGGCACTGTCCAAAAGCATCTGAGTCTCCCAGGTCATGCTAAAGGCCAGATATTCAGGTCCCCATGAGCTTGGGGCAGCCACAAGGAAGATTGGTGTGCTGTGGATATTTCCAAGTTGTAAGCGCTTTTTGGTAACTCCTTAGTCTCTCTCTAATTCCGTCAGGATTAAAAAAAGGGTCTGAGCAGATTTCTCTGAAGTTCCTCAGATGCTGTAATGGTGGTTTGGTCACTGTCACTTCTGCTGAGAACTGGACCTATTGGGAGCAAAGAAGAATATAGAAGTGGCACAGTGCCATCATAATGCCATCAAGAGCTAATATAAACTCATCCAGAGAAGACCATTTGCAGTGAACTAGGTTTGTTGGCCATATCAAATACAAGAACATATTCTCAGGAACCACCTCTTGGCATTTTAGTTATTGTGATGAGTTGCATGTATACAGTCTTAAGCACTTGCTTCTGTCAGCTCAGATCTCCATAGCTCATAGTGGGTCGCTCAGACTGGCTTAGGGAATGTAAACCCATGCCTCTATGTTTGTGTAGATTTCTCCTGTGTTGCTGTTTTATGTTTGCTTTTCAAAATTTGAGTAAATTGGAAGTTCTGCAGTATTTGGGGTGATTTTTTTTTGGAAGGTGAAATCTATTAGTTGTAAAACTGCAGCATCTATTCCAGACAGTTTCCTTACTAATTTAATACAAGGCAGTTATTCAGAGCTACAGTGATGAATGGATTGAACAGTTAATATTTGACATTTAATTTTATGATTGCACCATTTAAAAATAGCTGGCTTTTGACATGCTGGTAGTATGTTTTTGTATGAAATTAGAAAACCTGGATTTATAGCAAGTTCCCTGTTGCCTTTTAGCTTGAGGTCTTGTGAGAATAACTGTAGTCTAAATCCTAGCTGTTCTGATGTTCGGTGCAGGTATGGATGCATTCAATAAAGGCGGCTTGGGAAGGTGGGGACTTCATTTACCCTCATAGCCGCACTGGTCAGGTGATTGAGAGAAATGCAAATAGCATCATAGTCAGTGATAAACTTTAAAAGGAAAAAAGATTTTAATTGTCTGAGGTATTTTTAATCTCTATAAAAATGAAAGCTGGTGATACAAACAGGTGCCAGAAAGCTACTTTAGAGCCGCACTCTCTGAGGCAGTTTGGAAGGTACGTCTGTCATAACTGGAATATATGGGAGATACCAGCCTTGTGTTTTAACCTCTCCACATTTCAGGAGAACTCGATTCTGAGCTTCTGCGCTCTGCACCCCAGGCCCACCTGCACAATTCAGGATAAGATTTTGCCTGCTCTCACAGATGTCTCCCTCTGTTGCTAGTGCCAAGCTGTGTCTGGGATCTGGGGAAGACTGATGAACACATACTCGGTGTCCTCTGTTTAAGCTGTGAATGGTGGCATCCAGAGGGCCAAGAAATGCTGGCACCATTCTTACCTCAACACAGTGATGGCTGCCGAGTTGGCCACATTCTTGCAGTGCTAAATGATTTCACAGTGAATTGCCTCAATTGCTTATCTGCATAATCCAGCAGGAAGGTGGAGGAGAAGGTTTGTGCGCGCTCAGAGACCTGAGACTCTCGCACTGGGTTGTCTCTGTTCTTCTTTAGCAGAGAGTTGTAGTTTAGAGCTTTTATCCCGTTTATTTTGAAGATGTGAAATGTGTTGAGAGGAGTCCGCTGAGGCATGCTTGCTGGGGAAAGGGATGAGTAATCTCCCAGGACCATTTCCATGTGCAGCATCAACATGAGTCTGCGATCAACCTGTCTCTATGAGTGATGCGGTTCCTGAGAATTCTGTCTTCCTAATTGTACAGATCTTTCTTAGAGCAGTGTGGGTTTGTGCTGTGGGTTTCTTACATAAAGTTCAGCCTAGACCTAAGTGATCAGTGTGTGACGGTGAGTAACTACACAGTTCCAATAAAGTATGGTGCTCTGCATCATAACCATCCTAGAACTCGTATAAGGTCAGTATGCTAATGTAGCTACCTGAATCCCTTTAGAACTTCAAATTTGATAAAGGTAAAATGTGCTTAGTGAATATTTTTTAAAAGGTCAGAAAGTAAACATGATTTTTTTTTTACTTCAATTGAAATTCAGTATGTCTAAGGTTAAGGTGAGGGATAAAGAAAATAAATCTCTAGAATTATGTTATACTTGACAGAATATTGATCAATAATTGTCTTGACTGGAGCTGATGGTGAGCTGAAAAGTAGTTTTACAAATGTACATAAATATGTTTGATTGGCACTTCTTTTTGTTATGTTGTTCTGGCTAGATTTTTGGTCCACACTTTGCTTCCACATTAATATTTCAGGAATGTTAGACTATCCTCATTTTTTAATAAAAATAGTTTAGAAAATTCTGTCCTTCAGTTGATGTTCCTAATATGTAAGAAAAGAAATACTTCCTTGGACATTATTAACTTCCTAATTTAATGAAGAATGTTTTACACAGTGGTGGGTTTACTGAATACCCCACACTGCGAGTAGTGCTACCCTAAGGAAGTTGGCCCTGGAAAGGAAAAGCATTTTCCATAGGTGTTTCATAATCATTTAAGGAAGATGTGTATCTATGAAGTTCTTATCAGAAGTCTCCCTATGATTGTAGAAGTAATACAAGGTCTTTCACTAACCAGCTGGCATAATCTTAAAGTAGGTATTCCTAGTGTGTGTTATTGGAGATCTTGGAGAGGATTGTACCTCTTTTTTTATTTGCTGCCATACTTTCCCATCCATGCAAGCATCTGAGAAGAATTCCCACCAGCTACCTCAGCACATAGGCTGCCTATCAAGATGATGGAGCTAGGCAGGTGCCTCTAGGGGGGAATTCACTGCTCTTTGTCAGCATTTTCAAACTTAATTGAGGTGCTCTAAATCATGCTCTGGAAGAACCAGCACCTCTGCCAACTTGACAGAGAGTATCGGGTCCTAAATTAGTACGTAGGGTACACAGAGTACCTGTGCTCTTTCTGCCCCCATGCAGAACCTGCTCCATGGTAGGAGTAGGTATATAATTCTTTGTACTAAGTGTGGAGTAGGTTAAAATATGGACAATTTTTTTTATTATTTTTTTTCTTTCTCTTCTTCCCCCCTCTATATTTGCTTTCAATGCCTTCATCTTTGTAGTCAGCTGTGCAACAGTACAGGCAAGCTCTTCTCATTAGGCAGCCCATGATTTGCCTGGACCCGCTGTAGGGCCCTAGTCTCTTTGGTGGCTTGCTGACAGAGGATCTGGAGAATAAAAGACTCCTTTGCAGGGGGTGTTATCATTTATCCTGGCAGATACACTGTATGATGGATGGAATGTGCTGCTTCTGAAGCAGGCCAGGTCTAAAGCAAAGCAGAGTTGAAAGGTAGATACTCACTCAGTTCTCTCCTGTTCCCTCCACATACACACGATCTGCTATAACTAGATTTGTTAAATTAGACATCTCCTTATGGATCTGCCCAATGCATGAAGAAAATAAAACAAAACCAAAACAAAACCAAAAAAAGAGGCTATTTCTTCAGGCTTGTTTATATAATAAGATGGATATAATTGTAAATAGGAAAGCTATAAAATAGAGTTAATAAAATTCATCCTTATAAGGACTATTTACCTTCGTAACTGTGACTGAGTCTCTGCTTTCCAAGAGCTGACAGGCACTAATGGAGTATGTGAGAGCCATTTTCTTTCATACCCTCTTTTTGTCACTGTTCATATCTTTTCACTGCTTAGGTTCTATTTGTATTACTTCCTTTGAATATCTTGGTAGTAGGAAAAGGTACGTAGAGCCACTGCTTAATTGATATTTTTTGTATTAGCTTGTGTTCTGCTGCTGTTGCTGCTATGAGGAATATTGCTTATACAGCTGTTGGCTAAGCTCTATAAGCAGCAAGAATTGCCTACTAAGTAGCTTCTAATAAATATGAAATATTTCTGGATCGAATCACTCTGGCTCTTTCATATACCATTGAGGCTTCATGAGTCTTCTTGATTGCAGTTAGTCAGTGAACTGTTTGGTGACAAGGCAATGTATTGCCAAACAAATCCACCAGCATTTCACAGGACTATTGTCTTTATTCCCGTAGGTAACTGTGGTTAAACATGTGAGGGAATATCAATTCTCATGTAGGAAAAAAGGAGAAAAAGAAGCAGAAAGGTTCCCCAAAATACTGTGCATCTTGGGGAAATGCATCTTTAGTGAAAGAAAATCCACTGACAGTAAGTGGACAGAATGACAGTAAAGCTGACTGACTTCAAGAAGTGCAGTTAGGAAAATAAGACCTGGTATCTAACATAGTAACAGAACCACAGTGAGAAGTGGGGATGCAGGAATGGGAAGAAGAAGGAAAGAAAATGCATCACAGATGGAACTGATTTTGAATTTGGGGAATTTAATTTCACAGGAATGTCTTTCCCCTAGATCAGCCACTTTTTATACTGCTCTGAAATCTAGAATGTCAAAGTGAATAACTTTTTTTTTTTTCCCCAGAGATTTGTGGTTCATATGAGATAAAGAGGCTGAAGGAAGCATGCCAGTTTGCAACATTTATTCAAAAGATGGATGTATAAACAGGAAATGCATGTATGTTTAACAAGAAAAAAATGGGTATGTCTCAATGATGTGGCAGATATTTGATGTCAGATTCTTCTTTAAAGCTGTGATGTCAGGTGCTGCAGGTGTACTGCTGTGCATTCATGATGACACTCAATATTTCATGGAATTGGGGACTTTCAGAGAAAAACTCACATGCCTCTACAGCTTGAGTTGGAAAACTGGATTTCTTGGGGAAAAAAGATTAGTAGATATAGCTTAGGCATAGGCAGAGTCTTAAACTATATGTTGAATAAAGGATGCATATGAACGATGGATTTCATATCCATTTTCAGCTCAGTGTTGCAACAAAGGAGATAACAGCTTAAGCAAATATGCCTGAATGAAGTCATAGCTCTGAATGTGTGTGCTGTGAGTTTTTAAAATAGAATACTGTTGAATTGAATAAAGTTATCGTCACCTACGCTGCATGGGTGGTACTCAAGACTTAGGGAGAATGTATGATAAATCTGATACTAATGGAAGTATATTAGAAAGAGAGATGAATTTATCTTGGTGTGTGTATCAGATGTGAATTTCTCTTAAGCAGACGTACAAGCTGAGTTGATGATAGGTGTTTCATATTTATGTCATCGAATTAAATGGGAAAGGTCATTAATTTTGCTACTTTCTACTATTATTGTCAATGCTAGACTTCTAATTTGAGAGGAAGAGGAAGGAGAGCAGAAGAAAAGAAAAAGTAACCTGGCTAATGAGCAGACGTGGCAAGACCCGGGACCCTGCTGGGAACACCAAAATACAGAGCTCTTCAGAGCTGGTGTAAACTGCAGAAGTGAATACATATGGAGAGCACCGGCTTCTGGATCTTGCTGACCAGAGATCTTATCGGTTCTGTCCATTCTTTAGACGTATTAAGGCAGTGCCTGGCAGGATGGGGAGGTCTGTAGAGACAACGGGTGGACCAACTGTCACGTGCACACAAGGATGTCTTTGTTATGCCAGTAACCAATATTGCTGACCATCAGTTCTGATGTATCCTTTGGTGGAGAAATACTCTGCATTTCTGTTCATCCCAGTCATCGGTGGCTTGCTGATCCTAGGAGAGAAGTCAGCTGAGCCGTTTGAGTGGTGTGGGTGGAAAAAACCCATACTTTTAGCTTATGTTCTCTAGCAGCAAGCACATGCACTTAAAGTTCATTTTGCAAAAAAGCCTTAATATGCTTAGCCCAGTAGCAAATCTGTAGTTCATATTGAATATATTTAGAAAGTCTACTAAAATTCAAGGTATTTGCTTGGTTTCTCTGAACAGGGTGAGAAGGGCAGGTACAAGTACTCCTGGGGTGATGCTGGGGATGGGGAAGGTGTCTCATCTCCCTTATGGGCTGGGTTTAGGTGTCCACCCACCATCCACATTAGGCATCTGTGTGGGTTTAGGATCCACACTTGCCACCTGTACTGGAGTCAGACACTGAGATCGCTCTTTTGCTGCTGGGGGAGGCTTGGTCCCTTCTGTCATGATGTGTCTGGGGAAGGAGTGGTGGCAGCTGTAGTGCTGCCCATTTTTCACATAGTAACTGGCTTGTTGGTTTGCACACAAGAAAAAAACATCTATTCATTGCCCGCTTAAGTGGACTGGGGCTGAAGCGTTAATTTCTCAGCTGTCTTGAAAGGCAGTACCCTCGCCAGCAGCCCTGGAGCAATGGGTGCATCTATCCATCTCTGATTCAGTCTGGGCAAGAACAGGATAGAGAAAGAAGAAAGAGACCCGAGTTCCATATGTGTGAAATAGAAGAGTTCCCTAAAGAAATGTAGCTGGGCTCATCTCCTTGGACTGCTTGTTTTCTGTGATGGAGCTATAAGATGCATAAATAATATTAAGAGCAGCTCTATACTGGGAAATTGTTTAGTGTGGTATTGAGTCAGGTAGAAATAATCTCAGTCACTTGCCCAGAGTCATGGCATAAATCAGTGAGAACTGGATCTGAAACTTTAACGGTTAATGCTTTCCCTTTTGGGAGTGATCTTCCTTAATTTCTTGTTTAGTAAAATGGTTCAAAACTTAGTTACACGAATCATCCCTGTTACCAAAAAGCTAGATTCAGGCCCCGGGACAAAAGCATCTTCATGAAACAAAAGGTCTTACAAGAAACATTAACTAGACTCCTGAGAAGATTCCTTATAAAAACTACTTTTATAAAAAATACTTTTATTACAGCACCAAGTTGCTTTGTCAGGAAAAGCAGGCTTAAGGTAGAAGGATCAAACATAACTTTTTTTTTTCTACCTTTTACTCAAAGATGTGGTTGTTTCTGTCATCATCAGTAAAAAAGCCTTGCAAAGGGAAATTTCTTCAGCTTTCTTCTGCTGCGTTATTGGTCATGGTCTGATTTTATTCAGTGAGTTTTTAAAGACAGTTTCAACAAAAAGGGAGTATACTTGGAGTTCTGTGTGCCTGGGAGAAATAATGAATAAGTCTAAATCTGGGCAGCCTGATAATTGTCATAACATCACTCCTTTCTGTTCATTGCCTTAGCTCTGCATCCCCTTGGCAGAGCGGCACCATGCCTGTGTAGCCTGCTGCAGGGTGAGTTCGAGAGTCCCCTTCAGATGCGGTATGCCACACATGAGGGGCCAAAAGCAGTGCACAGAGTGCTGGCACTCTTCACTGGAGCTTGGTCTTTTGCCTTTAAGTATCCCTTTATGGCTCTTAGTTCTCTGAATAGCTCCCTACAGCAATTTCCAGAACAGCTAAAGATATTCTGGTGTTTGAATGGAGATTTTATTTTTTTTTTTTGAGTCGTCTTTCCTGGGTGCTCTTTTCAATGTCCCTGAACCATGTTTTTCACAAAATGGAGTTCTTGCTGACTGTTGTGTTCTACATGATCCTTATCATGTAGATCTTTATCCTTGGTCCCTTCCAACTCGAGGTGTCCTGTGATTCTATGACTCTATCCCTGGTATCCCACAGAACTGAGCTGTTTTTCTAATCTTTACTTCTCGTTGGCTTTGTTATCCTTTGAATCTGGTGGAAAAAAAAGGATGTTGTGGCTTATTTGTTGCATATCCATCTGATTAATGTTGTTTACTGCCATCTGCCAGACAAGGAAGAAAAAAAACACCGAAAAGACCCCCCCTTACAGTTAAAACATATTTCATTATGACCTATAGTCTTTATAAGTACAGTTCTGGTACTGTCAGATGAATGGTGTGCTTTCTGGTCTTACCAAAGGTCAGTGATGTTTCTTCATGTTTCCAGTGTCTGTCTGTTCATGCAAATGTGCTTTCAACAGATCAAGTCCGAGTTTGTGAAAGCAAGACTCAAGTTTTTGAAAGCTGCTGCTTTTATCAGTCACCCAAATCTGTTAACATTTAACTATAAAATGGACATCCAAATGCCTTTCTGGCAGCTTTGAAAGTCTTAGCTTTTGGGAGCTGTGTTGCGATTGCCAAACTAACAGTCCATGAAACCTGTGTATCAGCCAAGTGACTCAAGGAAATTATTGGTAGCCACCATTATGGTTTTGTTTTCATTGTCAAAAACATTAATGTAGTGGCTTTGCTATATTGCTTCAGTTTTTCATCCAGACTGCCAGTAATAAAAAGTATGATTACTTTGTTGGAAATGTGCTGCTTGTTATAATTCCTAGAATCTTCTCTTTTGTATTTTCTCTCTCTTTTTTTATTTTTCTTTTTGTAGGCATAATGATTAACTGGATGATGATGTTTGGCGATTGTAAAGCTTAGACCGCTCCTTATATTGGGCAATACAAAGCTCGATCACAGATCTTTTCCAGTCGTGATTACTTTTGAATGTAATGCCTTCAAGTATTCGAACTACCTCCTCATTACTCACCTGTATTTGCAATTATAAGTATTGTCAAAGAAGAAAAAATTAAGTAGAAATCATTTTCCTGGCTACTTTTTCATTTCTCCTTTCTATTTTTTTTTTTTAATACCATCTCCTCATAAAGTTTTAAAGCATATGTATCTGACTTCCTTTTCTATAGGAAGTGATTAAATGTTATGTTAAATGTAATTTATAGAAACAGATGGGCAATTATATGCATATCAGGTGCTATCTCAGTATCATTAAAATATATGCCTGTATGAATGTTTACACAGATACAAGTTATTCTCTCTTTAAGGAACGCCGATAAAGTGGTGGCTTGATCCTGGTTGGATGCCAGGTGCCCACCAAAGCTGCTCTATCAGTCCCTCCTTCAGCTGGACAGGGGAGAGAAAATAAAATGAAAGGGGTAGAGATAAGGACAGGGAGAGATCACTCGCCAATTACTATCATGGGCAAAACAGACTCAACTTGGGGAAAATTAATTTAATTTGTTAAATCAATTCAGAGTAGGATAATGTGAAATAAAGCCAAATCTTAAAGTACCTTCCCCCTACCTCTCCCTTCTTCCCCGGCTTAACTTTACACCCGTGTTTATCTACCTCCTCCCCTCCAGCAGTGCAAGGGGTTGGGGAATGGGGGTTGCAGTCAATTCATTACACATTGTCTCTGCCACTCCTTCCTCCTCAGGGGAGTACTCCTTGTAGTCTTCCCCTGCTCCAGCATGCGGTCCTGCCAAAGTTCATGGAGGACAGGAGACAGTCCTCCATGAACTTCTGCAATGTGAGTCCTTTCCATGGGCTTTAGTTCTTCATGCTCTGCTCCAGTGTGGGTCCATTCATGAATGCAGTCCATCAGGCACAGACTGCCCCATCGTGGGTCCCTTTCATGAGGTGTAGTCCTTCAAGAGCAGCCTACTCTGGTATGAGCCCCCACAGGGATACAAGTGCTGCCAGCAAACCTGCTCCAGCATGGGCTTCTCTCTGTCTCCACAGGGCCACAAGTCCTGCCAGGAGCCTGCTCCAGCATGGGCTTCCCACCTGGTCACAGCCTCCTTTGGGCATCCCCCTACTCCACTGTGGGGTCCACCATGGGCTGCAGGATATGTGCTGTAGTGTGGACCCCTACGGGCTGCAGGGGCACAGCCTGCCTCGCTGTGCGCTGTGCCACTGACTGCATGGGAATCTCTGCTCCGGTACCTGGAGCACTTCCTGCCCTCCTTCTGCCCTGATCTTGGGGTCTGCTGAGCTGTTTCTCTCACGTATTTTCACTCCTCTCTCTGGCTGCAGTTGTGCAGGTTTTCTTCCACCATTCTTAATTCTGTTATCCCAGAGGTACTACTGCCATAGCTGATGGCTCAGGGCTGGTCTGTGATGAGTCTGTTTTGGAGTTGGCTGGCATTGGCTCTATTGGACACGGAAGACACTCCTTTAGCATCCACCTGCTACCAAAACCTTTCCACACAAACCCAATGTATACTAGTAGATAGAATTTTGTATGTGAGGAAACATTAATCTAAGAAAATCATAAAGCCAAATTTCTGTTATATTTAAAGTATATTTTTGTTCTGTTTATCTAGCACATGCACAAGACCAGTTATACTGTGTTTGTGAATAACTGTATTTCATGTTATGACAAAAAATGTAGACAGTGATTATCACTGAGTCTAAAGAAAACAAAAATAGTCATGGTGAAAAAAGACATGGAATATCTTCAGTATTTGGAGGCATCTGTCCTGTTAATTTTTATGGCAGTACTGAAGTTACACTGCAGCTGCGTTCTCCTAGTCACTATATAAGAATATGAGATAACATAGATTCCCGTCTGACAAAGCTGTCTGAGTGGTTATAGTAGTATGCAAATTTAGGTAAATCATCAAAGGTTATAAACTTTACAGTATTCCTAGTCACCTGGAGGAATAGAAATATGGGCCAGAAGTGGTTATGTCTCCTTATGTGGCCATTGAGAGCCTCCTTAATTATGAAAGCTCTTCCAAGAACTGGTTGGAAAGTAAAAGGATGCTGTTATTTTGCCATTCATGTTGCCTCATATTTTGCAGCCTAGAATATGAAAGATTTATGGTAATCAATAAAGTATAAAAGATCTGCTTTTATATATTTAAAAATTTTCTTAAGGCATATAGTTTGCTGCCAGTGGTAATACCTGCTGAGATGGAAGTTCAGGTGCTAGTGGTATTAAAAAGAGAGTTGAGAAAGTAGCTTGGCTTTAAAGTGATCCTTTAAGTAAATGTCAGTTGAACAAGTCATTGTGCCTGCCTTATTGAAGGGTACAAGCTTGTTATCCTAAGCTGTATGGTACTGTAAAATGGCTTTGTTTTACTACCATCTATGTAATGTTTTTACTGAGAGTTTAACCTCTTGGGGCCAATCCAGAAAGGTATAGATTTTTGTTGTTCACAAACACTCTGGCTCTTGTTACGTATGCATGCTCTTACATTGCATCTTCAGATTCTTTTACAATACTCAGCTAACTCATAGTGATATTTTTGAGGATGATAGTCTCTCTGCATTTCACATGAACTGAAGAGCTGAGGTTGCAGCATTGTCATTGATTAAACAGTAATAAATAATTGTACCAAAGTATTGTGTTAGCTTCATATTCAGCTTGACTGATTTCATAAAACTTTCCTCTGAGAAGTTTTTTCTTCAATGTTAATATAATTTTATTTCCTAGGCAGCTTCAGAAATAGATATTGTTAGAATGATCAAAGTGAATCACTCATGTTTTCCAATTCAGACAAATATTTGGAAATGCTTATCATTAATTTGGTCTAGAGAATTAACTTTAGAAAAATATTTTATGCAGGCATATATAATCAAGAGCAACATCTATCAAACCAGTAGCTATACTGGTTGTAAACCTTGATCTGGGCTAACAGCTTCATCTTGGGTTGTATTTTATCCATCTTTTTCAAGCAGTCTCTTTGAGGATAATGTTCAGGTTTCAAATAAACATGAAAATCGCAATAGATAGAATGATTTTATTATGTACTTTATTTTTCTTCACCTAATACCATGTATGTTAAGCTTAAAATATTTTTAATTTTTCATTTATTCCTTGACTGTCCTAGAAAATGTGGCATATACTGTAAAACTGTGTGTTCTTTTCAATTACCACTATACTTTAAATACTACTTAGATATTCTTACCAAATGATTATATACTGTTTTTGAAATATTTACTTTTTTCAATGGTTAAAGTAGTATTCAGGAAAAATTTACATATAAATTACACCTGTGGCTTGAAAAATGGTAGAACATGCAGCACAAAAAGAGGAAAAAAGTGATTCCTCAGGTTTGCCTTCTATCAAAGGCAGCTTTCAAATTTGTCATTGTCAAGTGCTCAAGTTTGCAAAAAAAATTGAGACTTTCGAGCTGAAAAGTGGACGTTTATTGCACAAGCTGATTTATTTTTCCAATGTAGACCCACTGCAGAATTTTGTAAACATGGAAAATGCTGATTTTTTTGGCAATTGTTTTCGATATTTTCAGATTACTTATATGATGTGAAATCAGTTGTGCACCAATGAATGGGGTTTTTATCCTCCTTCCTATGCTGTAGAAAATCCTCATTCTTGATTACTAGAAAGGAAAAGTAGCATTTCAGGCCCAGTTTCCTCACAGATGTACACCCCTGAACAAGTGCCTAGTGTAGCTCTCCTTCCTTCTTTTGTGGCTCCTTATGATGCAGAGTTCCTTGCACTTATGTGCACCCCTGAACAAGTGCCTAGTGTAGCTCTCCTTCCTTCTTTTGTGGCTCCTTATGATGCAGAGTTCCTTGCACTTCACTGCTGTGTGTCAGTGGGGACTTGCTGTTGGCTTGCACCAACATACACTTAATACAGGGTATCATTGTCTGGATTTAATCCCCCTAAAGATATGGATTTTTTTTTATTACTATTTTCTTTTTTTTTCCCTAACAAGATCCTGAGTTGAAAAAGTAGCCAGAGCTTTTGGTACACAAGGGTATAAGAATAACAGACTTCTGAAGCAACAGTCTAGAATTCTGATTGCTTCTGCTCTCAGGGGTATTTTTAACACAATTTTTTCCAACTACCTGTGGTCATTATGATTTTTGAAATATGTGCTGAGAGAGCTGTGTCGTCATATGAGTATAAGCAATATCATAATGCATATCTTACTGGTGTATCCTAAGGTCAGAAGGTTAAACCTGCAGAGGGTGCCTCTTGACATTTTCCTAAAATTTGCATGTGCCTTTTCTCCAAACTTTTCTATCAAAATTTTTGCAATTTTTCTCATTAGAAGGACGTGCTACACATACGCATGCAAAGAAAAGGCACTGAATTCCTCCATTTCAAAACCTATTAGCTGCTTGTTGAGTCTGCAGAGTCACTGATAGTTACTGAAGGTTTCTTGTCCCCCCTTATGTCCATCATTAGTAGTGTCTAGTGTCTGCAGAGTGTTTTGTGGATGGGTTTCACAGCTGTGTGCTGACTGCAGAGAAGCATCAAGACATGCAAGATGTACAGTTCTTTTGACTCTGGGTCATGCAGAGATGTCCATCCAAAGCCAAAGGATGCTTCCTGCTGAACCTGGTACTTGACTCTTGAGTTTTAAGTCTTTAGCATTATCTGCTCTCAGCAAGCAGTTAAGAAGCCTTTTGTCAAAATGTCTCACATCCAGAAATAGTTGCTCAAAATAACAAGATCTTGCCATCAATTACATTCTGTGTTCGTTCTTCTGGCTGTTGTGATCTGGTGTCAGTAACCCTTGTAATGTCTCTTATGAACCTAGGGGTTGAGTGAACACCTGAGATGGGAAAAAAAGCTTCCATCTCCTGGGTAGGCTTTCCTGTTAATTATGATTCCAGTTTCCCGAGTCTTCAGCAGCTTCAGGGTTTTCCGTATTGCTCAATGTATTGCCAACACTCTGAAGGACAGTTGAACTTCAATACTAGCATCTCCCATGATATCATGAGACCTACAGTATCCAGACATAGATCCTGCCTCTTACTGCACCAAATGTCTCCCTCCTTCATCTTTCTGTGATGCACAGGGTGTCATTTTTCCCCTTCCTACTTCTGTTCTAGGTTTGTCCACGTTCCATCTGTTGTATCCTTGCAACCCACCTACTCCTTACTCTCTTGCTTTCTTAATTTCGCCTTCTTAAAATAAAAAGGCAGAGAAAGAGCTCTGCTCCATTATATGGCTCAATATTAGAAGTGATAAACTATGATGTCTCTCTCCCCCAGCATCAGATTACCTAAACCACATCATCTGAGCGCTGTTTCATGCTTCTATATACCTGTTCTGCTTTTCATACTTTTTCCATTCTCTCCCATCGTGATTCTTCCCATTCCCCCAGGCCTCCTCTTATTTCAGTCCTCCCTCCTTTTTTCATCTTTCAACCTCTTCCCTTCCCTGTTCCTTGTTCTACTTTGTGGGAGTCAGGCTGCCTCTTCCTTCATTTGGTATAATTTGGCATGACTGAAAGCAAGTAAAAATAGCATTTTATTTCATTGACACAAAAAAATACTGAGTGGATTGAAGTCAGGTGGTACTCTCATCTGTCAGCCTCTTCTGGGTATTGCTTTTCCACCTCAGAAGCATGTTTGCATTTCCTGAACTTCAATGTATATAGGCACAATAGGCCGGTTGTATGTTGCAAAGATCTTGTTCCTGTTCCAAGGGAGGTTTGACGTCCTCGCTAGGTTACCAAATAATGGATGGAAGGAAGATGTGGCTAGTGGAGAAGAAACCATGTCAGGAGTCCAACTTTTCATCATAAACTAATACTCTTAGACTGGAAAACACATGATGTCTGACCTGATAATGTTACAGGAAATGAAGAAGTTTTGATTAGTGAGAGAAATGGTGATTTGGAAGCAAGAAGAATTATTTCTGATGTGTACTTATAGAAGGGTTTCTTTAAATTACAAAACAAGCATATGAACTTAAGCTGTGAAACTTTGAATTGCATGGTTGACGTGGACAGAACTATAATTGCTTGCATGTATTTTCATCTGACTTTTAAAAACTATTAGGCAACCTTCCAGTACCACATTTTGAAATTAAGATTCCTTTGCCACTTCCCAAATAAGTCAAATGTAAAATTGGATAAAGCTTATAATGTATTCTGGTAGTTCCTCTGTTGATTATCCTGACAGTGTGATTAATAAAATCACTATGTGATTTTACATCATAAAGTCTTGGATAATGACTTTAGAAAGGGTGCTTCATTCCTACTCAAATTGAAAATACATCTGTGTGACTTTTTGTACACCTTATCAGAGAACTTCACATTGTTTGTTCTATCCATTCTTAACTGCAAAAACCACTGGTTGCACTAAAGAAAGAGGAAGGACACTAGATTTGCTAAAATACTGGCCATTAGGCCAACAAGTTCTCATAATGGACCACCATGACATGCCAACTATTTGTTATTCTCCCTGGCAGTTTCTGAGTCCTAGGAGTAAAGTGCTTTAATGCTGCTGGGGCCAAGCTAAGTCATGGTATATGTGTCCCTGGTGGTGGTGAGGCATATGGTGTGGGGTCCCCATGTGGCTGGCTCTTCACTGATATTGGTAAGTAAGGTTGGGTGACAAAGCTGTTACCTGGTCCATGGGCGTGTTGTTTTCGTAAGAGCCCTGACATTGTATGGGATACCTACCCAGCAGCACAGTAGCAACATAAAGGAAGTTAAGTCTCACTGTTGAAGTGATTGGTCTGGATTCTGGATGAAGAAGATCCTGAGTCCAAAATGTCATCAATAGGCACAAAGTCCATAGTCGCAGTCACCTTCATGAGTCATGCAGGGGTTTAAGCGGGAGTGGAATTACAGAGCAGTGGCCACAGGCAATACTGCAGCTGTGACACTGTCTGAATATCATAAATTCATTAATCACAAAGTTTGTCATAATGTGATTGTCCCCGATCTGGGTATGTGCCATTGCCAACAAGATTGTCAGGATTGCACTTTGACTCCCCACGGAAATACTCTTTATTTACTGTATAATTAATTGGTAGGTTAAATGGCTGAGTAAAACAAGGCCTGGCATTAAGTTTGATGCTGGTTTTCTGGCAGCCCCTCAGGGCAGTACTCTCCATCTCAGTGTTCCCAGCATAATTAAATATCATTCATCCTTAGGAGGACTTCCCAGGTAGAAAGGAAAGAAAAGAGAACAGTGGGAGCAGGGAAGATGTGGGGGAAATAGAAAAGAGTGTGGGACCTCAGCATGGGGGAAAGGGAGGAGCAAGGACAGGGTAGGGACCTAGCCTTTGAGGCAGGTAGAGAGGGTTAACACAGGTCCTTCACTTGTAGCTGAGAGCAGCTGAAGATCTCAAGTGGTTCAGAAACACAAACACTTGGTATAAGCTGATGCACTGTGGCATATGCTGCATATTTAAAAGCACTCATCCCTTTGGCTTCCTGGTACCTGTTTTTTTGGTTGTTATTCTTGTAAGCGCTAGGAAGATATTTTAGAAGGATGAGAACCATGTTTTCAGAAATGGTCACTGCTTTCAAGTAGCTCAGTTTTAAATGTATAACCTGAAATACACCAGGACATAATTTCACAGGGGTTTGTAGCAGCAGCTTTTGTTCACTGTACTTTGAATTTTGGATACAACATTTGTAGAATCCAAACCACAAATTTGCTTTAAATGGGATCCCTAAAATTGTTGTTCCCGTGCAAAAATATTGGGCCAAAGGGATTTTCCAGAACCCATATGAGGGCATTAGAAAAAAAAAATGCTGCATTTTATTCAACTCTGAAAGAAAGTAAAAGGAATGCTATACTGCAAGAAAAGCATATGATGCTAATTTGCACCATCAGGAATTTGTTCCTGTGGAGTTTACAATTCTGATTATGGGACTGTAGTTTATAGAAGTTAAAAAGCATTTTGTATCTTATGAAGAAAGTTAAGAACTACAGCTTTGCAGTTTTCATTGAGAATCACTGATGGTAAAGAGGGTAGAAATTTACTCTTCACTGAAGGCCTATGACTAATTCCAGCTTTTTTCTCTCAGCAGGGATAAAAGAGAAGGCAGCGGGTGGCACAGGATGCATTGAATTAAAAAGTTAAAAATTCAAAAGTGAATGTAGAATAAGCCTTAGGGTAACAATCAGAAAGCATTCAAAGAACATGTCTGTTGATGAGTTTCTATCTAAAAAGTAGGTACTTTGTAGACAGATAGATTAGATAACAGATCAAATCTGGAGCTCATGGATTTAAACTAGCTGAGTTTCTAGCCAGGGGATTGCCATTCCTTTGGGGGTCTGTTTTGCTGCTGTTCTGCAAATGCTACCTCTCATCAATTACACTGAATACTAATAGCAATTTGTGGCAGCCCTGGCAAGGATTTGGTAACAATTTCATGGTAACTTCCATTTTCTGCAGCTTTGCTGTTTTCAGCCTTCATATATCTGTTAAAAGTACCCAATTTTTGCTGTGAGCTTAGGTGCTCATGGCTAAATTGGGGTTGACTGCTGTTGTTGCTAAGGGCAGAAGGGCCACAGAGCAGAATGTTGCTGCTTTTGACCTGAAAACTTGTGGAGCACAATCTCCACAGGGTGCCCGCAAACGGCCCTGCACCCAGCAGTGCCACAGCTCTGCTCTGTCTTTCTTCATGCCCTGCTGAGATGATCTGGAGCAGGGGCCAGAAGGGCCCTTTACTGGATGTTGCTTTTCTTACCATTACCTTCATTTCAGTGCTCTGACTGAGCATCAGCTGAATGTTGTACAATTTGTTTACAATGGTGTATGCGCTCAGTAGATGTGCAGAATAAAGTAGATATACAGTGAGGCTGTGGGGTGGGAGAGGGGGAAAGAAAAAAAAGGTTAAAAAATCAGTAGCTGGAGAAACACTCTTAGGCTGTCAGCTGATCTCAGCAGAGACTTTGAGATACATGGCGCATCAAACTTCAGCCAAGTGACCTAGAAAGGTGTAGGCTTTATCTAGAAGTTAGCCTGCTTCTTTACAATAGTGTCGCAAGTTAATGGTTGGTGCCTTTGTGCCGACCTCTGATGGGCCTGCGGTACTGCACACATAATTTCTGCTCTTGCCCCACCTCTGCTAATAAATAACACAACCTTTTACAGCTCATGTGCACAAGGAAGGAGTTATTTCACTGGGCCAGTTGTTTTTAAGTCAGCCTCTTCCATATCTTTCCATAGAACTATGGAGGCTGTTGCTGGTTTACCAGCAGGTAGGCTGAGGCTGCAGTCAGCTATGCTGACCAGGGTTATAGCTGTCTGATTTACTCAAGTGTCTCGACTGTCTGTACCCTTCTGCTGTCTTCCATACATGCCATATGCTCTTTGGCTCATTTACTGTCATGTTCTGCATTTGCCTTATGCCAGGTCCTGAGATCTGACTTGGATTTTATGCGCTACAGAAATACCACTATTACTATACTCTTCCTTGTATGGGAGCTTATATAGCAGCTGCTGTAATCATCTCTCTGTTTAAGGCTTCATTTCCAAAGCAACACTGTAAAATGTAATGCTTTGAAATTAGGCTAATTGGAATGTGGATACTACCAGCTCCTACCTCATACAATAACTAATCCTGAAGCACTGCTAGCGATAAAAATGTGGAGGAAACTGTTCCAGGTACCTTTGCTAGGATAAGGGTTCTCCTAGCTCACCACTTCTGTTGGTTTCTGAGCATAACAGCAATTCTTAAATCCTTCAGAAATTCTGACATAGTGGCACAATCCCTCAGGAGCCCATGCTTTTCACAAAAGTAAGATACTACCTCTCGAAAGCCTTGCTAATGTACGAATTGGGGTGTCTTTTGTCCCCAGCCTACTGCTAGGTATTCTTAGGATCTCAGTGGGACCCACAGCTTTCAGAATGCATGCATTTTTTCCCCAAAATTATGATAATGTTCAAAGACACGTGAGTGCTCTGGCACAGAATTTTCTACTGACCTGCTTTGGGTAGTAGGCATGGTTTTTCTTGAGCATTCCTGAGGCCCCCTGGAAGGATTATAATGAAATTAATTAGCTAAAAGGAATATAATGAATAAGAATGTGAACAAGATGTTGAATTTTCTTTACACGTGCATCTCCTGGCTTCATAATGTGTGCAGTCTGAGTATTCATTTAATATATTTTTTTCTGTGTATCTCGTTTTCCAGATTTCTTCACCTGCCTCCAGAAAGCTTGTAATTAAGAAGCATAATGAAGCCCACATGTTCATCAGTACTATTGAAAGCACTCATAATTAATAGCAGGAGAGGGGTGTTACTGTAAGTGCAGATTGACCACCAATGGTAGGTGGGGCATACATATTGCCAGCAAGTTTTCGGGGATGTAGTATCAATTGTATAGGTGAATAGAATTCTCTCCAATGGTTTTGAGTGGCATACATAGTGAGATATGTAAACTAAGGGCATCAGCTGGTGAAACTCACTTTGCTCCATACAGAGTGTAATTAATAGTGTAACGCATACATGTAGGCATATATATATGCATAGAAACACATACCTGTGGGCACATCTGGAGCTGGGAAGTTCCAATATCAGAGACAAACCAAAAAAGACAGAGTAAACTTTAACATAAGTCCATTGCATACTTCATTTGCTGGTTTTGCAGAACCTGGCTCATGATTTCTGCTCTGACTTGTTGGTGATACCTCAGTGCCAGATTGCCTATGTCATACCTTCAACCCAAACTCTTTCATCAGTTTATGATGATATTTCCTCCCTGCCCACCCCTCTTTACGCTCATGGATATCAGTAAGGCTGTAATATTTTTCTTCCAAATTTGACACTTGAGCATTTTCACACTGGCAGCTTGTTTTGTGCTACAAGAATGGATGTTTCTGCCCCCTTTTTGTCTTTTTGGTTTTCATTAATTACCTCCCCTGACTAGCCTAGCTGGCTTGTTCCAAGCAGATTGGTTCTTTATCTGCCAAGAAAGAGGCAATCAAAATTATGCAGAACTCCTCTGTACAAACTGGATTAATATTACACCAAGCTCAAGCTTTCTGTTTTATAAGAGATTTACTTTCACAGCCTTTTGCTTCCTGTCCATCCTCCCTCCCTCTTCCCAGTCTTTGTTTGTGGGACAGACAGGCTTGCTGGAAAAAAAAAAAACATAATCCTGTCCTTCATTGCCCTTTTAAGTTAATTCTCTGTTGTCTGTGAATGATGGAGGCAAGTAGTACTTATATTAAAATCTGTAGCCCTGTGGGCTCTGATGATTTCAGAACTCTGTTCAATGCACAACCCTGGGAAACCATAATAAAATCCTACTGGGCATCAGCCTTTTGCAGATTTATTTACTGTTTTTCTTAGAATGGAAACTTAAACAACAATTGGATGACTTCCTTAGAAAGTTGGTGATCTCTTTATTAATATACTAATAGCCTTTGGGCTGGCCTGTATAGTTCCATAAAAATACCTGTTATACTCTGGTGTTTACAATTTCAGGGACATTTTGTGAAATTTCTAAACCAAGAAGCTGGTACTGTTCATCTGTTCTTTTTTGTTCGGTTGTGTTTGTCTGTTTACTTGTTTTTCCTGGAAGCTTTTAGCTGTGTAGAATGTCACCTGGTTTATTTGCTTCTGGTAAATTAGCTGCAAAGCTTTCTGATTCTCAATCTCTCTTATTCTTTAATACTTTCTTGTTTCCTAGTTCTTGTGTGGTACCGTTGGATTTTCATCTATTTTTAAGGCTTACATCTTCTGTGCTTGTTCTTTCAAATTATTCTGAAATTGTTTTTCCGCACTGCCTTCTCTTTTTAGTTACGTAGACAGGGGGACTTTTTAGCACGGCCTGTTGCAATAGGATGAGGGGTGATGTTTTTAAACTAGAAGAGGGGAGATTCAGGCTGGGCATGAGGAAAAAGTTTTCTTACAAATTAGGGTGGTAAAATTCTGGAGCACACTGGCCAGAGAGGTGATTGATGTACCACCCCAGGAGACATTCAGGGCCAGGCTGGATGTGGTTCTGAGCAACCTGATCTAGATGAAGATGTCCCTGCTCATTGCAGGGGTGTTGGACTAGATGATCTTAGGGGGTCTTTTCCAACCCAAACTATTTTATGATTCTATGACTCTGTGATTCTAAGTTCATCTTTTCTTACCTGAAGCCGGATAGCATGGTGTGCTTTTTGTTTTGTTTTGTTTTGTTTTTTTCTCCTGGGGCAGGTCTGATCATTGTCTCTTGTGCTATTACCACTCTGTTTGTGGTGATATTCCTATCATTGGACTAAAATAAAGAATGAAATAAAATGTTTGAGCAGTCTTATAATGGAAGATTTGTTGCGCTCTGCCCTCACATACTACGGACAGGAACAGATACTATGATTTTCTCTTTTTAGCAGTAATATGCAAAGAGGCACTGGAACAAAGGATTATGTTCAGGGTAGTATCTACTTCCTGGTTGTTTTGTAGCAAGTTTAAGGGAAAGGGTGGGGGGAGGTCAGTCTTCCTGCTCCAGCTAATGACTATCTCATACCCTCAGATACTGGGAAAGAACATAAAATGGAGAGCAGAACAGCAAACTCGGATGACTGGTATTCTTAGGAAGATGTTCAGTTTTTAGCGGTCTTCTCCATGAAGAATACCAAAGGCAAAGGATTTTCCCTCAAATGTGAATCTTGTGGTTTAGCAAGTCACTCTGCAACTCAGTGGTTCACTGATAGAGTATTTCACTTTTATTATGATCATACATCTCTTGGGTACTGTTGCACTGGCGCATGCAGCTACTGTGTATTATGATCTTCAGGGCTTGTGAGCTGCTCAGGTATCTTCCCCTATCCTGGGCCTCTCTGTGTGACCTGGTCACCTGAAAGTATAGCTACACAAAGAAGCTGGCTTGCCGCAAGGTGCCATTTGTACCTGTCATGGTTTAAGCTCAGTCAGCCAGTAACTCAGAATGATGCAGCCTTTCCCTCACTCACCCTCCTTCCTCCCAGCTCCCAGAAGGATGGGGAGGAGAATCGAAAGATTGTAACTCCCACAGGTTGAGATAAGAAGAGTCCAGTAACTAAGGTATAACACAAACCACTGCTGCAACCACCAATAATAATAATGATAAGGGAAATAACAAGGGAAGAGAATACAACCGCTCACCACCCGCAGACCGATACCCAGCACAACCGAGTAGTGATCTAACCCTTCCGAGTAACTGCCCCTAATTTATGTAGTGGGCATGACGTGCTGTGGTATGGAATACCTCTTTGGTTAGCTTGGGTCACGTGTCCTGTCTTTAATTCCTTCCGGCTTCCCCTCTTCCCTGGCAAAGCATGAGACTCAGAAAGTCCTTGATCAGAGTAAACATTACTGAGCAGCAACTGAAAACATGGGTGTTGTCAGCACTGTTCCCAGGCTGAAAGTCAAAAAACACAGCACTGTACCAGCTCCTAAGGAGAAAAATGACTGCTACTGCTGAACCCAGGATGGTACCTCATAAAGGAGCCAAGATGTGGCAGGGATGATAAGGATTTTCCCCATTTTATAAACTATTTCTTTTGGCTCTCTGAGGGATAAGGTCTGTGTCTTCTCTCTTGCCTGGATAACTACTTTTGTATGCGTCTTGAAGGTGGGTGGCTTAATCACCCTTTCTTAAGTGTGTATCATAGCTATCACTGTGCAATCCCATCACATTCGTATAACTGCATCTTCTCAAAAGGCATGGCTTTTCCATCAGACCAACCAATTGCCAGAAATAGACCAGGTTAGCACCTTAGTTATCTATCCTTAATTAAAATAAGATCTCCAGACCTTGAGTAATTTGGTGCATTAAGAACAAAGGAGCCAGAAAAGTTAATTACCAAGAAGGCCATGCTTAGAGTAAGATGGAAGACTGATAGTGTGCGTGAATATGTTGTTTGTTTGTTTTTCTCCCAAATGGAGGTGATAAAAAGGTTAAGATTAGGAACAGATAGGGTGAGAGAGGAAAAGGGGCAAGTGTGGATTTTGCCACTGACATTTTAAGGTAAAGGTCCAGGGGAAAGGTGACTCTGACAACATATGAAATGGTAGTTTCTCAGTATAATGTGATTGATATATTAATTAAAATATATAGACATTTATATGTTTTGACCCATAATAAAGCTGGAATTTGAAAATGTGATATTTGGAGCTTTCTCAGTGTTGGATTTTCTATGTGGGGCATTGTGTTTTAAAAAGTGACTCTAAAGTGTAATTATAGCATCAAGTATTTTCTTATGCTAGTTTCCATATGCAACTAATTAGTACATTCCAAAGTAAATCGTTATCATGGGAATTCTGTATCAAGCTCTTATGTTTTAAGTTCAGTGAGGCTTTTGTACTGTTTTGCTTTCAACTGTGGCCATTTATAATTTATCCTTTTTATGGTAATGCATGAGGGTAATCCACTAAGAAGAATATTCTTCTTCACTTAAACTTGGATGGATGGATGGATGGATGGATGGATGGATGGATGGATGGATGGATAGATGGATGGGTGATGGTTTGTGCTCCTCTGTGGGATCACCTACAGAATGTGCATGAAAAGCAAATTAGTTTATCTAAAGTACAGCTAAACCTAATTTAATTAATGTAGTTACTAGCTGCTCCTAACATCTGTGAAAATAATTTCACTCCAGGGTATTTTAATATCAGCCTGCTTTTTGGGACTAATTGTGAACATGTGATAATCATCGTATATTATGTAGAATAAGAAAGCAAGGACAAGGTATGCAGTGTAGATTGGCTTTATATCCTGAAATTACTTACTCCTCAGTTTTACTTTGTCACTTTCTCTGTTTATGTATTTACAGTTTAGATAAATAGTCTGTGTCTGTGTTTCCTTTGGCTTGGTGTTCCAGTGAGAAAAAGTTGACATAAAGTCTTTCTGTGAGAGAAATAATTTTCTTTTCAAGAGGAAAGCAATTCTTCTAAGGTAGATAACAGTGAAAAGCCAATTTTCTGAATAGACCATAGTCTCTTGCAAGCAGCCCGTGGGAATTCTAGTTCAGTTTAGTATGAAAAGCATAAACACTTGAAGCTGAACTAGAGCAATGGTCTGTTTATGGGTGTGTGCACACTTATCAAACAGTGTGTTTGAGTCTTTACTGAACTTCGGATCCAGCATATGGTAATGGAAATGGGCTGTGTTGGCCATCTACAAGCATCATTCTTCAGCTAATGAGTGTGTAAATGGGTCCCCTGCCTTCATTTCGTGTAAGTCATCTAGACATATGATGTAACTGATGATGGAAGAGGGAACTCATTGTTTAATAAGGTGAACTGATCAAGAGTGTCAATTTATTGGCTGTCAAACCAGCTTCTGAAGTAATTGTAATAAAACAAAGTATGAAACCTCTCTTCTGTGTTACTTCTGGCCTTCTTATGCTGGAATTGTGTGCAGTTCTAATTTTAAAAGGAATTCTCTGAAAATGACATAACAAGTTCCATTTTTTATAATCTTTTTGCCTCTCATAAATACACAATTTACAAGGAAAGCGGTATTATGTATGTATGTATATATGTATGTATGTATGTATTTTTAACCAGCTACCAGCATTCCTGGGACTGGGGACTGAGATTTGCACCATGGACTGTTAATACTGCTAAAAGGTCCTCAAGATGAATCATGTGCTCAGTACCTTCATATTTGTATGTTTATAGTAGATCAGAATTAGTAAGCAGTTCTGTTGACTCAGGAATGAAAAACTTCAGTTTATGTTCTCTGTGTTAAGTCAAGAGGTTTCATAGGACTACTCTAAGGGTGGTGAGGCACTGGAATGGGTTGCCCAGGGAAGTTGTGAATGCTCCATCCCTAGCGGTGTTCAAGGCCAGGTTGGACAGAGCCTTGAGTGACATGGTTTAGTGTGAGGTGTCCCTGCCCATGGCAGGGGGGTTGTAACTAGATGATCTTGAGGTCCTTTCCAACCCTAACTGTTCTATGATTCTATGATTCTATGACTAAAGTTCAGTTTTCATTTTCATCTCGGATTGCTCTAGTGTGCATGCAATGTAATAGGAGGCTGCACCATAGTTCTGCAGTGGTATTTGTTAAGCGCTTTCCAGTGTAAAGTTGTGGCATACCTTGTGGCCAGTTAGCTGCCAGGAACCAGGGTGGGCTGGTTGCAGTTGATTCCTACCTGCAAAGGGCACCCAGTGGCATCTAGCTCATGCTAGAATGAGTGTGCTGGAGAAGTATAGTAAAGAGACTACAGAAAATGGCAGGATGATGAAAAAGAGAGAGTAAAGAGACACCTTTCCAGGATTCATGAGGCTGAACTGTGGTGCAGACTGCTAGAGTTTGTTGCAAGAGAGTCATGGTGCTGAACACTTAAGCAGAACAGATCAATTGAGTAAGAAAGAGAACTTTCCCACAGACAGTTTTTAAAGGTGTTTAGGTACCGACCTAACACTGATTTCACCGAGAGTTTAAAGCTTCAATAACACATCCAACGCACATTGATGTCTTTGCTGTCTTGTGTGCTACTGTTATCTGCATAGGCATCTAAGCTGTTAGAAGTGCTGGGCAAATAAAGACACGCTGAAAGAAAATATCCTTTTTAATTATAAAAATGACCTTTGGTAAATACATGGCGTATTAAAAAAAACTGCTGTCAGGATAATATGACCTACTACACCCATGCTAGACACCAATTTAAGCAGAAATCCTTGTGAAGTTGCATTTCAGTACCAATGTCATTTTAGTCCTCCTTCTGTGTATTTATCAAGCAGAGATGTACAACTGACAGTGCTACTCAATGGCAGACAATTTTGTTGTTAAGCATGAGTGTCCTGGCTAGAATTCTATGTTTTCCATCAATCTTTGTTGTCAGGTTATTATAGATTATGCATGGTTGCTGCAGTGTTTCTATTACTTAATAGCATGTGGTAGATATGACACAGAATTTGATATGACGGTAGACAAATGCATTTGCTTTGTGCATTAAACATCACTACTGTCTGAGAGTTTAGCTCTCTCAGCATGTGGCATGCAGATGTTACCAGTCAATGTCTTAAATAAACGTGAAGCTATCCTAAGTAGGTGTTCATTTGAATGTTGTTACTTTAATTGGTCTGCATAGACTTATGGCAAAAGTATTAAGGCTTACATGCTGTTGCAGAGGATCAGTACAAGTAAGTTGAACACACAGCTTGTAACCTGTGACCTGTATGTATTTCTGGGCAATTCAAAAGATATTTGTGAGGAAGGGGAGGCACTGGAATGGGTTGCCCAAGGAAGTTGTAAATACTCCATCCCTGGCAGTGTTCAAGGCCAGGTTGGATGGAGTCTTGGGTGCCATGGTTTAGTGTGAGGTGTCCCTGCCCATGGTAGGAGGGCTGGAGCTAGACCTGGGCATCATCGGCCATTTCCAGCCCATTGCTGAGGTGACTGTCTCGAGTGGGGACGACTGCAGTGCCTGATAGGGGGGAGGCTCGGTGTCCAGGAGCTTCAGCTCGGAGCAGCAACAGGCACCGAGGGAGCCTCAAGTCCTCAACAGGACTTGCGCAGGAGCCGGTAGCTCAGCGGACGCGAGCAGCTGACTCAGAGGGGGCGGTGGAGGAGAGGCGGCACCAGCCCTGACTGGGTAAAAACCTGCCTCAGGGGCACGGCAAACAGGGCGGGCAAACAGCGCGGGTTCGAGGCAGTTTGCGCGGCAGTTCGGGTGGGCAGGTGAGCTGGATGGTGAGCACTCGCCGTATGACCAGGGCTTGGTCTGGGAGCTCTGCTGTAGCTGCCCCGGCAGTGGCCAGCGTAGGCACCCAGAGCGAGCTGATGAGAAGGGAGGCTGCAGTGCAGAGCTCGGGGTGTAGAGGGCGCCTGCACTGCTCTCCTGAAAGGAGGGTACGCAATGGCCAGGGCTGCACTCTGTGCTCCCTGGTGGAGGTCCTCCTGCAGCAGGTGGCTGAACTGTGGGAAGCTGTTAGTAGGCTGAAAGGTGTCAGGGAAGCTGAGGGGAAGCAGCACTGCTTGCTCCAGGACCAGACTGTGCAGGGGCCTCAAGTGTCCACTGTCGCTCATGCGGGAAAGGAGGCCGCTAAACCAGGAAGCTGGGAAACGGTAACAGAAAAAAACAACAAGAAAAGGAGGAAGAGGACAATTAAAAGCAAGGGGCTTCCTCCTAAATCTGTTGTCCCCACCCAGAACCGCTTTGCTGTCCTGCAGGGGGCTGATGAGGAAACAAACTCCCACCAGGAACAACCAGCTGATGCACTGGTAAAGAAGATCACTATTGGTGCTGCCAGGAAAAAGCAGCGGGTCATAGTAGTAGGGGACTCTACTCTGAAAGGAACAGAGGCACCTATCTGTCGGCCTGACCCAGGCTTAAGGGAGGTGTGGTACCTACCAGGGGCTCGAATCAAGGATGTTGCAGAGAAGCTGCCTGCTCTAGTCGGTCCCACTGACTATTACCCACTTCTAGTGATCCATGTGGGTGCTACTGATATAGATAGCAGTAACCCAGAGAACATAAAGATGGACTACAGAGCTCTGGGAGGGGTGGTTAGGGGCTCTGAATCTCAGACTGTCTTTTCCTCAATTCTCCAGGATACAGGGCAGGACCTTAAAAAGGCTAGGAGGATTGGTCAGGTTAATAAATGGTTAGAAGGGTGGTGCTATAGTCAGGGGTTTGGTTACCTTGAACATGGGACTCAATTTAGTAGGCCAGGTCTACTGGGGGCTGGTGGAGCTGGTCTGACAAAGAAAGGGAAGAGTGGATTTGGTAGGAGGCTTGCCAGACTGGTCAAGGATGCTTTAAACTAGATGGGTTGGGGAGGGGGGCATCATTCCATCCCAACACCCCCAATCACTGGCCAGCACCTATAGTAAACGTTCAGAGCAATGTAGAGATATTCCAGCTGCTCCAGGCAATGAGCCGGCTTCAATTGGAGCTCGGCTCAGAAGCGTCTATACAGACGCCCATAGCATGAGGAACAAACAAGAGGAATTAGAGATGTGTGCATGTCTATGGGGGTGTGATATAATAGGCATCCCAGAAACATGGTGGGATGGGTCCTATGACTGATGTGTTGGAATGGAAGGTTACAGGCTCTTTAGGAAAGACAGGCCCGGTAGGCAGGGAGGGGGAGTTGCTATTTATGTTAGGGATAGGCTGGAGAGTATGGAACTGTGCCTGGGGACAGGTGAGCAGTCGACAGAGAGTTTGTGGGTCAGAGTTAAAGGGAGAAAAGTGATGGGAGACATTATTGTGGGGATCTGTTACAGATCGCCTGACCAAGAGGACTCTATGGATGAAGCACTTTATAGACAGATAGGAATGGTCTCACGCTCACAGGCCCTTGTTCTCATGGGGGGCTTCAACCACCCTGATATCTGCTGGAGGGATGGTCTGGCCCGGCACAAGCAATCCAGGAAGTTCCTCGATTGTGTGGAAGACAGCTTTCTTCTGCAAGTAATAGAGGAGCTGACAACGAGAGGTGCCGTGCTTGACCTTGTCTTCGCCAGCAGGGAAAGGCTGGTTGGAAATGTGATGCTCTAGGGCAGCCTTGATTGCAGCAATCATGAGATGGTCGAATTTGAGATCCTCAGGACAGTGAGAAGAGCGTGCAGCAAGCTCACTGGCCTGGACTTCAAGAGAGCAGAGTTTGGCCTCCTCAGAAACCTGCTCAGTAACATACCCTAGGATATAGCAGTAGAGGGCAGGGGGACCCAAGACTGTTGGTTGATATTCAAGGGTCACCTGCTGCAAGCTCAGGAGCGATACATCCTTACTAGAAGGAAGTGCTGCAGGAGGGCCGGGAGACCTCCTTGGATGGATAAGGAGCTGCAGAGGAAAATCTGAAGGAAAAAAGAGGCTTATAAAAGGTGGAAGCAAGGACAGTTGGCCTGGGAAGAATACAGGGATGTTGTCCGGGAAGCTGGGGAGCAGGTTAGGAAAGCTAAGGCCCACTTAGAATTAAACTTGGCTAGGGATGTTAAGGATAACAGGAAGGGATTCTATAGGTACATGGCAAATAAAAGGCAGACTAGGGACAAGGTGGTCCCTCTCCAGAAGCTATCGGGAGAATTGGCTACCCTGGATTTGGAGAAAGCTGAGGTTCTTAATGACTTCTTTGCCTCAGTCTTCACCAGCAAATGCTCTGACCATACCACCCAAGTCTTGGAAGGCAGATGCAGGGACTGTGAGAATGAAGACCCTAGGCCCACTGTAGGAGAGGATCTGGTTCGAGACCATCTTAGGAACCTGAACGTATACAAGTCCATGGGACCTGATGAAGTCCATCCGCGGGTCCTGAAGGAGCTGGCAAATGAAGTTGCAAAGCCACTGTCCATCATATTTGAAAAATCATGACAGTCAGGTGAAGTTCCCGATGACTGGAAAAAGGGAAATATAACCCCCATTTTCAAGAAGGGGCAAATGGATGAGCCGAGGAACTACAGACCAGTCAGCCTCACCTCTGTGCCCTGGAAAAACTTGCAGCAGATTCTCCTGGAAGGCATGCTGAGGCACATGAAAAACAACAAGGTGGTTGGTGACAGCCAGCATGGCTTCACTTAGGGGGAATCCTGTCTGACCAATCTGGTGGCCTTCTATGATGGCGCTACGGAACTGATGGACAGGGGTAGAGCAGTCGATGTCATCTACCTGGACTTGTGCAAAGCATTCGACACTGTCGCACATGACATCCTTGTCTCTAAGTTGGAGAGACATCAATTTGATAGGTGGACCACTCGGTGGATAAAGAACTGGCTTGATGGCTGCATGCAAAGACTTGTGGTCAATGGCTCAATGTCTAGCTGGAGACCAGTAATGAGTGGTGTCCCTCAGGGGTTGGTGTTGGGACCGGTCTTGTTCAACATCTTTGTCGGTGACATAGACAGGGGATTTGAGTGCTCCCTTAGCAAGTTTGCTGATGACACCAAGCTGTGTGGTTTGGTTGATACGCTGGAGTGAAGAAATGCCATCCAGAGGGACCTTGACACGCTTGTGAGGTGGGCTGATGCCAACCTGATGAAGTTGAACCATGCCAAGTGCAAGGTCCTCCACCTGGGTGGGAGCAATCCCAGGCACAGCTCCAGGTTGGGCAGAGAAGAGATTCAGAGCAGCCCTGCGGAGAAGGACTTGGGGGTGTTGGTCGATGGGAAAATGAACATGAGCCAGCTTCAGTGTGCGCTTGCAGCCCAGGATGCCAACCATATCCTGGGCTGCATCAAAAGGAGTGTGACCAGCAGGTTGAAGGAGATGATCCTGCCCTCTACGCTGCTGTTGTGAGACCTCACTTGGAGTATTGTGTGCAGTTCTGGTGTCCTCAACATAAAAAGGACATGGAACTGTTGGTATAAGTCCAGAGGAGGGCCATGAGGATGATCAGGGGACTGGAGCACCTCCCGTATGAAGATAGACTGAGAAAGTTGAGGCTGCTCAGCCTGGAGAAGAGAAGGCTGCATGGAGACCTCATAGCAGCCTTCCAGTATCTGAAGGGGGCCTATAGGGATGCTGGGGAGGGACTCTTCATTAGGGACTGCAGTGATAGGACAAGGGGTAACAGGTTCGAACTTAAACAGGGGAAGTTTAGATTGGATATGAGGAAGAAATTCTTTACTGTGAGGGTGGTGAGGCACTGGAATGGGTTGCCCAGGGAAGCTGTGAATGCTCCATCACTGGTGGTGTTCAAGGCTGGATTGGACATAGCCTTGGGTGGCATGGTTTAGTGCGAGGTGACCCTGCCCTTGGCAGTGTGGTTGGAACTAGATGATCTTGAGGTTCTTTCTAACCCTAACTATTCTATGATTCTATGATCTTAAGGTCCTTTCCAACCCTAGCTATTCTATGATTCTATTCTGTTCTGGGAGTCTAGGTAGAAATACATTGTGATCCCTCAAACTACCCGAATTAATGTACTACCAATTGACCCGTAATTTGACAGTTATTTGTTGGGAGGAAAATGGGGAAGTATATTTCTTTCCATTCTTGTGAAGATTACACAGAATTCTTCAATAAAATGCATTCTTCTCAGTGTGTGTGGTTGTACTTGCAAGCTGAAAGGACATATTTGATCCATAACCGCAGTTTTTCATCTAGTAGCATTTTCTTGATGTGTTCTTACGGATTTTTCTGAGTTTCTTGAAAGCATGAAGTGTTCACTTCAGCTAGTAAACAGGCTTTCGTTGTTATTTAATGATTTGAACAATTATATAGTTTTATTAGAATACAAAATATGAAGGAGGGAACTGAAATGCCACTTTATTCTTAACTCTGAATATTCTGTCAGTTTTGTGGCATGCAGTGTGCAAGCATGTAGAGGAAGCAATTTTTTCAAATTCTTTTCTAATGGTTCTTTGAAGGCGTGTGAGTGATGTCAATCAACTAAATTAATGATCTGCCCTATTTGGCTTTCATGTGTAAAAAAATGCATGGTTGGTCCGATCCTGAATGCATGATGTTCTTCTTTTACTGCATGTTTTACCCATGGACCACTATTTCAAGCTGATATAAATTCAGTTTCAGGGCATGTTCCATCCATATGATATGATCTCTTAAAACTTCACATTTAAACTTCTGTGTATGACAGGGATTAAGCAAACTGGTTTTGCAGTCAAAGTTTGTGATTAACTGGAGTAGAGCAGCTATAGTTCTGGGCATAAGAATGTTCCTCACAGATGGAGAAGTGAGTCTAGGACACAGATCTCTAAGGATGCAACCACTGGGGTCCCTGTTGACTTAGCTAAAAACACTGAGCTACTGCATTCTTTACCAAACTTTGACTATAGCCTCAATATTTGACACACACCTGAATTCTGGAATGGTAGATGCAGGGGTTCATCTTACCTTTCTTGATTATTTATAGCAGAGAATTTCAAAATGACCCCTTTCTATCTTCTTTTTTTTTTTTTTAATACAACTTTATGAAATTTAAAATATTAGTATTAAATATCTAAAATATTTAGCTGATATCTTGTTTTGTAATCACATATAAACACAGCTTGTAATTGTGAGCTTTTCACCCTTTATATTCTGTAGCTGGTAGTCTTTAGTGGCTATAAAGAAGTTGTAATCATGTAAAAAACATAATTAAGGAATTTTTTTTAGAAAAATACATGTACTATTTTTTAGATCACCCATAATTGCTCCAATGTGTAAATATGTAATTATGGAGTTTTCTTAAATGCTTACTATTTACTCAATAGGCCATAAGGGCTACAGAAGGAGATCTTTATTGCTTTGCAGATCATTGAACTTACAGACTGCATAATAGCTCCTTTGAAGCCAACATGCACTATTTTAATGTGGGTGCTGTGTGGAGTCCACATGACATCCCATTTTAAAGAGAGAATAGTAAAATTATCTTCTCCTAATAGAAAAAGCAGTTGTTCCACTCTATGAGAGACTTCAAATGTTGTTTTGAAGAAGAGAAACCCTTACAGATTTAGGCAGATACAGTTTAGGTTCTGTGATGCATTTTGTGACTTTTATTTTTAGGCTGTATTACCCAGATCGATATTTTTGCAGCTAAATAGTGACTAAATGAATATAGAGCTTCGTAAAAGAAAATATTGATACAATTTAACATTAAGGACGTGAACAAACGAATTTTAATCTTTAGGAATCTGCTGCTGTTAGGCTTTCAAGTGCTGGTATGGGAAAGTTGTCAAGCTGAGAATCAGGAAGGGCAGGAATTATATGTATCTCTTCTGCCTGTTGTTACTGGTGGTAGTTGTTTTCCTCTGTTGAACTTCCCATTTTCAGCCCTGGAGCTGGTCACTGGGGTGCCTGATATGCAGACCACTGAGCCTTTGGGGCCATGCACATAATAAGCCTGAGCAGTCCCTTTCCAGGACAGAGGTGAACAGGCAGAAATCAGGAGCTGTTTTCTCAGTTAATGGGGAGAGAAATGCTGTGGACATATGCAGAAGCAGTAGGGCATCAGGGAGAAGAACCATGTTGGAAGCTCTGGCCAAAGTGGATGAGGAACCTAGCTGGCAGTCTGTGACAGGGAAAAAAAGCATCCCACAGGTCTGGAGATAATGGTGGGAGGAATTAAATGCCTTTTTGGTTCCTCAGAAATCATAGTATGGTTGGTTTTGTATTCTAAGAGCTGGTAGCATATACAAGTCAGTTTAAAGAAGCTATTTCTGCAGTAAAAAGGGGAGGAAATGCACAGTATTGTAAAGACCTCAGTAGTGTTCCAGAGCAGTGTGGGAACAGAAGATCAAAGCTTCCATTTTAATAATTTCATTTAACTTCTCTGATGTGTAATTAGCTACATCCAGATGCCCAAGAAATTGTGTCTGAAGAGTAAAAGAGATACGAATTCTGAGTCTGACAGACTAATGACCTATAAAGAAGCACGTATTCTGATGACTGAGAAAAGGGTATTGTTCTTTTCTTCTTTTATAGGAGCTTATGTCTTCCAAGTGCCTCAAAGCACAATCAGACTTCATCTCAAAACAAATTTTTTGCAAGGGAAAAGAGATGGATCATTTCAATAATTGTATTGTAAATTCCTTAATTTCATGTGCAAGTTTTCATAAAAAGTTGCTCACAAATGAGGAATGGATGATTTGTAGTTTAACTATGCCTAAATATGAATGCTAACATTCAAGTTAGAGAATTTAATTAAGGTAAGAGTTCCTAAACTGCAGCAATCTGTTAAGATACTTGAGATGACTGTATTGTCAATGAAGGTTTGCTGTAACGTCAACATGCTTGTCAAAGTTAGATACAGTACCATCAATTAGGAAGAACACCACAGTCAAATTTTATGTATATCTTTCATTTTGTTTTATGATGTAATGATGTTTCGTTAGTTGACTAATTTGTTGAAGTTCTACTGTATACGAAAGGGCCATTAGATGCACCAGCATCAAAACATTTCCTATCAGTTGTTCACAGACGAGTTTATTAAAAGGAAACATTGTGAATATCTGATTGGTTCCTAATCCAGTTTGTAGTTTGTTACTGTTGGCACTGATTGGCATTGACTTCTCTTCTCAGCCCTTGAGCTGTTTTTTCTGGAACCATGCAATCAGCATACAGGTTGCATTGCTTTTACCTTTTACTGAAACTGTTGCACTGAGAAGACAGGCCCTTGCAGTCTGGAAGTTTTCCAGAATTGTACTCTTTTAAAATGTGTAACATGTAAGCAAGTAAAATATAAAGAAAAGATATAAAAGAAAGCAACTCATCCTCTACTCAGCTTGCTGTTTTCTCTTGAAATGAACTGAAAACTGCTAGGATTGAAAGCGACAAAGGGAAGAACAATGACATTTTAGTCATCAGACTTCTAAGTGTCTATACCTCATAGGGACTGTTGGGTAGACAATTTCATGTCATTCAAGATGATGTCTGCATTCTGAAGAATGCCCTCTTGCAACGATTTTGTGGAGAGAGGACCAAGAAAAAAGAAAAGCTCCGTTTCCCTAGGAAGTCGCATGTGAAAATGGGGCTACATATTCAAAAATAGCCCATCAAAATAAAACTACTTACAGCTGTAATGGAGTTGGAGAAAGTGAGTCGTTGTCTGGAAGTGTCTGTCCGGTTCAGACAGCTGTCTTAGGCTGAGATATATCGGCCACAGGATAAATCTGTTTGTTTCCACTCACCACAGATAGCACAGAGTTTCTAGTTTAGATATTACTGAAGTATTCATCAAGGTTTGAAGTCAGATGGTGCACATTTCACCATGACTCTATTACCTATGAAAGCTCTTGTGCATCACTTTCAGGGCATTGTTTAATTGAATGTGTTGCTCAGTAATCTCTATAATTTTGTATATAGCAGCTTTTAGGAATGAATGCTGTTGCTGCTAGTAATGTGAACAAAGAAAATCAGTGTCTGTTCAGTGTAAAGCCTACCTTTAAACTAGTTTTTACATGCCTTCAGTATGTAAGCAACATCTGAAAATGCTTCTCAGTAGAACACACATCAGCAGAAAGTTTATGGAAAGCCTTTCATCCTAGCAACTAATATTTTGCTAATCTTTTGTTTATTCCCTCACTGATTCTTCCTTCAGCTACATAGATAAAATCATACTGTGTTTCCTGTCTCCCAACTCTGTTAATCCCCTTTTGTTTTGTAGGCAGCTCCAATAAAAGAGATAGAGTTGTATTTCCAATATCACTTAAATCAATCAGTGTTTGGAACTGCTATTTGGGGATTCTGTATTAAAAATACAACAAAAAATAACACGTACAGGAAGAACACATTCAAAGTACTCATGCTATGCCTGGTTTTGAATTTGTAGCTTGTATAAGCAGCAAAACTATCTCTGAATTCTTCAGCTGTGAAGTTCAATGTTATTTTACTAAGGGGTATATTTTCACAGAGAAATCTTGTCTTAGACAGAAAATCTTTAATATGTCAACCTCTAAATGTAGATAGTTGAAGCATCCTTTGCAGTTTACTTCCTAATAAAATAGAGCCATGGAGAAGGTCCAGCCATGAGGAAATGCGGCTGAGGCTTGAGGTCTCCTCAGGAGAGGTGGTCATCCCAGGCCACAGGGGACCACAGGAAAATGCTCAAGGTGTGTAGGTAAGAGCTGCACATGTTGAGAGTGATTCACCCAGCCAGACTGACATGGTGTGGAGAAAGGCTGTCATTATGCATGCTAAATGGTCAGCATCATGTATTGGGATACATATGGGAGACTGTATTGAGATTCCTTCTTCCTGATTGTACTCTCTCCTGCCTCCACCCTGTTTTCATGCATTCCCCTCTCACTAGAGAGAGTGGAGAATGGATTAGAGGAAGTAGTTGGGGAGGGTCAGTCAGTTCACAGTGATTTGGGATTCAACATCTCAGTGCAATCACTACATTTTATTCGGCTGTGGTCTGGAGAACTTTTCTTCCCTGTTTCCATTTCTGCCACATGCCCAAACTTTGAGCTTCCTTATGAAAAGTTATTTGTGTTTATTCTTATTTTATTTTAAGCACTGCTGAGCACTATGTTGTTCTTTCTCTGATTCATGCTTGCCTTTGTAGATCTGCTGATTTTGAAAATGGCAGCATGCTGCTGAGCTCCAGCCATACATCAGATACGTTTCTTCCTGTTCATGACTTAGAAGCCTGTGACTTGGCCAGAGTTGTGAAGAAGCTAATTATAGCAAGTCATCACTGCCTTCTGGGATGTCATTCTCATCAGCACATATTGGCATTTTTGTGTAAAGAAATCTGAACCTGTTCACTAAATAGTGGGATTAAACCTAGTCCCCAGCAAATAACAAAAAATTGTAAATCAGCCTCAGGTACCTTGAGAGTGGAAATGACATACGGTATGGATTGGTTAAAAAAAGAGGAAAAAAGGGCCTTCAAGTTACATTTTGAAAGCATTTTGGAACTGCCATTAATGGTGTCAGTATGTCTCATGATCAGCTGCTAAACTAATAATGCAGTTTGCTGCACTTGGGGGAAGAGTAGACTTTCAGACATCGTTAGTTCCTTGTCTGAATACTAGGCTAGGAATTAAAAGTACCAGGCTGTCTGAATGAGCATCATCCAGATTGGCAGTTATATGTCTCAGTTTATTTAAAGGTAGATTGGTTGCCAGTAGGTTCTTATAAAACTTTTGTCACTTTAAGTTTAATTTAATGGTCTAGATTCTCTGGGGTGTTTTAGTTCTGAAGACAGAAAGGTCTTGGATATGGCATCATCCAAGCCAGTTGTGAATTTCCTGCAATGTGACTAGGCAATAAATTGTGGTTTGGTAGTGCCAGCAATAACTCTGCACAGCCATTTTCTGTCACAGTGTTTTCCCAGAAAAGACAATGCTTCATCAGAATTCCAGTTTGGGTGAAATTTGGAAAGTGAACCAGATACAAACACCCACACTGTCTTACCCAGATATGTCTTCCTGGAATAGCTGGTGACGAAACACTTCCATAGGAGATGAAACTCAGGTTAGTGTCTCTGCTATGTTTAATTTAAGGCTTGGTCTGCCAGGTCTCAAGAAGGTGTTCAGATCTCAAGACCGTATTTGCTGTTCAGTACTGTTGCCTTACTTTGTTTTAAGATTTTGTTTTCATTGCAGTGCTGAATGTAGAAAGATTTTGAAACCTTGATATTTTTATAGGAGTAAAGCTTTACTTCTCTTCCCATTCTGTATTTGCCAGCTGGTCTAGGGAAGAGTGGTCCCACAGCTGTACATGCAGCTTGCCCATTGAAGAGCCAGTACAGATTTCAGCAGTACTTCACTTCTCCTGCACCACCTGGAACCTAGGGACAGAACAGGGTCTTCGCCAATGCTACTGTTAATGCTCTTGAAGAGTCATGCAGTTTGTTAACTGTGTTTTGAGATTGTATGAGACTGAAAGGAGTTGTAAACAATACTGAGCAAAAGAAAACAGTTTTTAAAAAAGAAAAAGAAAAATTGATTGTGTCATAATTCAGGTTGAAAGTGGAACTTGGTTTTGAGCAGTGTGCCTAGCACGGTTGTCATGTCCTAATTCAGGAAGGTGATAGTTCAGTTTTGCAGATGGAGTACTGGGGCATGAAAACATTTCATAAGGCTGCTTAATTTATCAGTATATTTTAATATGCTAGTCCAGTGATTCCAAAGCTTGGACTGGGGAGAGGTTGCAGAATAGTGAACTTTTGACTTAAAACCTTGTGCAGTGTTGCTGAGCAGCGCACAGAGCCCTATCTTCAGGTTTTGGCATCTGAGAAATTTGTAAACATTCTGATGCAGCGTTGCTGTTTTTGTTGACAGTTTTTTTGTTTGTTTGGTTTTTTTAGTTTTGTTTATTTATTTAAGTGATTTGTGAAAACAGGATAGAAATGTTCAAAATTATGAGCTTGATCTTCCACTAGCATGCCATAGAAGTGGAACCATTGTAATTAATGAGCCGCATAGCTTTACAACTAGTATGCATTCTAGTCTGCATTTTCTAGCTAAAATTCCTTTCATTAAGCTGGAATGAGTTTTGTCTTCATGTTGTTTTAAGCAGGACTTGGGTGACTCATAGGCCTTGTAGTGATTCTATGCCTGACTTGATTTCACCTCCAGCAGAGAACAGAGCATAAGTTAGATGATAGCTACATGAGCAGAACAGGAGCATGTGGAAATGCTATTCTATGAAGTATGAGTTCTTAGTCTGAAGGTTGGAAGAGGTGCAGATTATCATATATGCCAGACTGCTAGGGAAGGAACTGGGTGGCTCCTGTGAGAAACAGATTGTCCATCATGCCAGAATGTATTCCTTTGAGACCCTTTATTCAGTTTCATCTCTTCTGTTTTCTCTGTCCTCATTCCAAAATATCTACAATAGAATATATGAAGAAGTCAGCGGCTTTCTCCTCCTCCTTTCTTCTACTTCTGTCACATCAGTCATGAATCTCAGGAATCTAACTAAAATAAAAGCAAGGCATCATATGATTCAAGTGGAATATGAAAATTTCCATTCTCTTCTTCAGTGTTCAAATTCATATTCCTCTCACTTCATAGATCTCTGATCCTTTCAAGTGTTTCAGAATTTGACAATAAAATCGTTTACCTTTAAGGAAAGGAAAAAACCTAAGCTCCCAAGGCTTCAGCTCCTTATGTGACATAAAACTCAGCAGAAAGGTACAATTAACCTGACCAAAGCTCTTCTTTAATGGGCTGCATTTGAGACACCCTGTCCAAAAGATGTTAGTGTGCCCAGTGTCTGGAAACACCGTTTTCTGCTTTTAGGAAGATTATTGTGCCAGTTGCTAGGTGTCATCTGTTGAAACAAAGCTATTACTTTTAAAAATCTTTAGTCACAGCAAGCTGCCAATAGTCATAGAAGGGTTTCACCCTCTTCCTCAACTCTCTAACTCTGTAATTAGGACAGGGTTTGAAAACTAAATGATTGGCTTTGGCATTTGTGTCAGATCACAGAAGGAATAAGGTAAAATAATTTTATCCTGCCAGGAAGCATTGTCTCAACAACAGTAGAGTGTTAGACTGCTCAAATGGGGAGTTAGGTGAAATTCTTGAGCCAAATAAAATCATGTTTGGTAATTGTTGAGCTTAATGCTGATGTGGGAATTATGTCACAAACCTCAGCAAGAAGAGGACACAACTGAAGCATACTCGAGGTCAGGAGGTGAAGAGATCTGAAAGGGAAGGATCTCTCCGGAGCAAATATAGACTTCTGAAAAAGCATAGGATTATATGTCCAAACAGCTGACAGCTATTATAGAAGATACAGCTGGGATTATGCCTGTACCTTATTACTTATAGGATATTGAATATCCTATGAGAAAATGCCACTCTATTAAAAGAGGAGTGAACACTTTAAACTGCTGTACTACTCAGAGCTAAAATGAGCTAATGAGATATCATATATATTATGCAAGGAGTTTAATAAAAATCTCAAAACAATTTGTGTAATGTGGTGAGAGAATTTTTCCCAAATGGAAGCAAAGATTGTCCTCTAATCGGTATTGAAAAAAAAAAAGCAAGCAGGATATGTCTTGGAACTGTGCAACATGTCTTAATAGGCTGTTGCAGTGGAGAGGTTATGTGGCATATGCTCATATCAGTTGTACCTAAGTGAACAAAGACATTCCTTTCTAGCTCACACTCCAGATATTTTTGTCTATTCTGGATAAACCCTAGCTAATATTTATTCATTGCTCTAAGCATGAGAAGCTCTAAATGTAACTTCTGGGAAATACTATAACCAGAATGAGATGTTAAATAAAAATCAGCCTATGAAGGCATTTTCAGTAAGACAGTAAAACTTCTCACCTTATGAAGACAAGAAAAGTGGATTTAACAAATACAGTGAGTTGCTTCTCATTCCCCAAAAGAGTGGTCCTTCTGCATTTGCAGAGTGATCTTATACTACCGTGGGATTAAAAAAGAGTTAAATCCACGATCCATACAGGGAACGCTAAACCAGCAATGTTACTGATTAGGACTACATTTCCTTTTCTCTTCACATATTTGAAGTAATTGCTTGGAATAGATTTTTTTATGTGAGACCTTAATAAATATAAGCCCCCTACACCTTAATAACTTAAATCTATGACACAAACAATAAAATGATAGAAATCTCCTCTTTTTAATACCTGTCATCATTTTGTCTAACCACAGCAGTGAAGTGAGAGATGAAAATAAAGATGTTTTAAACATGGGATAATTCAAAGGGTATTGCATGCGTAGGCCAAAACACACATACTCTTCACTTTGTGATGTATATGTTTTAAGGCATGCTGTTGAACCAGCTAGAAAAGTTCCAACACACCTTTGCACCTTTACCAGGTTGCAAGCTTTACTGTGTGGATTTTTCAATGGGAATTTTGTTACATTAAAAAAAATGGGTTATCATTTGGTAATTTGGTAGGAGCTGACTAAAGGGGCATAAAATATCAAGCATACAACCACAGTGTTAAAGAGCTTCTGTGTAGTCAAGAACTGTGCTTGCTAACTTCCTGTCAAGAAAAGTGGTGGAGAAATACCCCTTCCCTTCCCCCCCCCCAGTTTTGGAGTAAAACTTGGTTTTAAAGTAGCTTAGGGTTTGGTTGGTTGGTTGTTTTTTTTTTTTCCCCCAATTATTCTGTTGGTGATATTAACACAGGATCTCAATCATGTTTCTGGGTTAATTACTGCTTCAAAATGGATGAGTGATGAGCACAAAACATTTTTGTTCTTACTCCAGAGAGGTGATTTTGCAATAAATGTAAATTTTCAGTGACAAAGCAATAGGTGTCTTTGAAAAGCTACTGTGATAAATAGTTCCTGTGGCCTTTCCGTAAATGTCCCTTCTAATTTTTGGTAATCTTTTTCAGCTGTGGTTTAAACAGAATTTCAGCTACCAAGCAGAACTGGTTAAATTGAAACCTCCCAGAGCTGTCTGTTTGTTCATACTTTCTCTGCAAAATACTATGCTTGAATCCCTACAGATTATTTAGCTTTCATCCTACTGAAGTGAAGCAAACAAGAACCGTATATCCTGGCTTCCAGGACGAATCAGCAGAATATCTTTGTAGCTTCATGCAGACTCCTGAGATGTGCTCACGGTTTTCTAATACTTATAACAGGATATGACTAATTTTTTTTGGTCAGCATTTCACTGAAAGTAGAAAAATGCAGATTTATAAATGGAAGCCACTGCACAGCAGTACACCCTTATAAATGTGTAACAAAGCTGCATTTTTGCCGTGCTCTGTTTTCATAGCTGTCAGTGCTTTCTTTTCTTCCGCATATATAAAAGTACAGTAACTTCACTTAGAGTCATGCACAGAAATCAGTCTCTACTGTTAATGTTCTTTCCACATCCACTTCCACCTGCTTGTGGATATGTGAATTTGACAGTTTGACTTTCGTAAAATTTTGCTCATAATATGCATTAGCAATCCATTAGCCTTAATCATTTGTTTAGCCCAAAATGGATTTCCATTAGCACCCTTGTGGAAACTAAAATGGAAAAATGGCTTGCTCATGAAAACAGAAAAGGAGAAATCCAGAGAGATGAGTTTTTTCTTGATCTGTATATATTTCTGAACAGCCAGCTGGAAAATAGGACTAAAATAAGCATGGTCATTGAAAAAAAACAGTATCATAGCCTACTTATACTGTTTTCCCAAAGGACTCTGTAGAGGTTTCATTTTTGATTCCAAAATAATTTTTCTCAGAATTCATAACATGAAAGACGTTATTTGGCAACAAGTCAGCCACTCTAACTTGCTAGCAACATAGTTATTCTTTCACAGTAAATCACCAAGTTATGGTTGTTGACTTTGAATCAAGAATTTCCTTTAGGACAAGGATTTACCAGTCTTCCAAAGTTTTTGGATTTTTTTTCTTTGTCATTCTCAGACATTAGGTTTTTTTTCTTTTTTTTTTGTTGTTGTGTTGCATAAAATGCTTCAGTATCAAGGAGTTCGCAGAGAATGGAAAACATCTACCCTCAGGTATACCATAGCATAATATTTTTCCCTACTAAGGGCTGTTGTATGTTGATACTTAACCTTTGTATTTGCCTAATTTCATGTTCTTATTCCTTATTTTAAGCATCCTTTGTCAGAACTAGCCAGTGTACTTAGCCTATATCCCCATTTTTCTCTGCGAGGTAAGAGATATCTATAATGCATTTGTAATAAATTTGCATGAGAAGTTGCCTTTGAGATTAATCTCGTGTTCATTCCCAGCTTCAGAGCTATGGTTCAGAATGAGAATTTCGACTGGATTCCATTTGGATCAAATTAATCCAGGATTCCCAGGAACAAACTTGAAGTGTTCTTGTTGCGAAAACCAACTCAGGCCTTGGGGTAGGATTAGGGCTAGTTGAAAGTAAAAACCTCTCAAGTGTGTGGGCATCAGGTTCTCAGCACTAACTGTTTTGCTCAGCAAATCTGCTACTATTAGTCTTCACTAGATGCTACTATGAATGGAGAGGCATTTAGTCCTGCTTCCAGTCCCACTACACCTAATGATGTCTTATGCAGAAGGATTTGTTCTTAAGATCACACCTCTGGTAGTTGTGTCTGGGTTTCTGAATATCCCAAGATACCATATATAAAATGTTCTTCTAGTTTTCTTGTCTATCTCATAAGTATTTTCAGTTTCTTCTCTTTATTCTTACTGCTGTTATATTTTTTCTGTGCATGTTATAACTCTCTGTGGTGTTATAGATGCATTAATTGTAAGGAGAAAAATTACAGGGCTGTATCATGGTATCAAGGATCTACAGGCACTATTGCTTTCCCCTTCTTTAAGTCATTATAACTTTTATAACTCTCTAGAACTCTAACTTGTCTTTCATTAATATTCTTAGTGTCTCTACTGTAGTCTAGAACTGAGACTGAAGAAAATTGCAATGTAGGTCAGGCTGTAGCATGAGCCTCGTGGATGACCTTGGCCATGTGTCGGGGTTCAAACCGTAACTCACGCAGTTTGCTAACTCACTCCCCCCTCTTTCTTCCCCCTGCTCCCAGAGGGATGGGAAGGAGAATCGAAAGCATGCAACTTCCACAGGTTGAGATAAGAACAGTCCAGTAACTAAGGTATAACACAAATCACTACTGCTACCACCAATAATAATAATGACAAGGGAAATACAAATAAAGAGAATATGACTGCTCACCACCCGATACCAAGCCCAACCCAGCAGTGAGCTCCCCCTTCCGGGTCTCTGCCCTTCATTTTCGCATCCTGGGCATGACGTGCTGTGGTATGGAATACCTCTTTGGTCAGTTTGGGTCAGGTGTCCTGTCTCTGCTTCCTCCCGGCTCCCTCTCCTCCCTTGCAGAGCATGAGGCTCAGAAAGTCCTTGATCAGACAAAACATGCTAAGCAATAACCGAAAACATGGGTGTTATCAGCGCTGTTCCCATGCCGAAAGTCAAAAAACACAGCGCTGCACCAGCTGCCAAGAAGGAGAAAAATGACTGCTACTGCTGAACCCATGACACCATGTCATTTGCTGCCCTGTATGGCTATTTCTGAATCTCTGAGAGGAAGAAATAATTTTTTGCCCAAATTTATGAAGTTTTGAGATGTATGAATAAAAGTGCATATAAAATCTTGATGTCTTAATTGCTACCAGTTTTCAGCCACCTTGTTGAATATATTATTCTCATAAAATGTAAGAACATGATGTTTTATAGTATCCTGAGCAAATACGTAATATATAAAAAAACCCAAACCCACCAAAAAACCCACCAAAGCCCAAAACAGGAAGTTTAGGCAACTTACTTCATGGTCGTATTTATCTCCTCTAATTTTTTTTTTCCTCTTCTGTGAGGGTGAATTAGAGATATTATGTAGTTAGAGAGCAATTCTGATATTTGTCTGACAATAATATCAGGCATTAGTATTATACAATAAAGTTGTCTGGAAGAGGATTGCTACTTTCCTGAAAGAAACAGAAGTGAATGCTTCTTGGTCAGTAGGCTTTCCTTTTTGCTGTTAGATCCAAGGGAGAGAGATAAGTGTCTACGTAGAAATGGGTGAAACATGTAAGAACATTGTTAACTATGTGAATATTGACTGTGGGTTGTTTGGGGTGTTGGGTCTTTTTTTCTGTTTTTTTTTTTTTTTTTTGTGTGTGTCTTGTGTGTTTCTTTTTTTTTATTTCACACAAACTTTCTGAAGTTAATAGTGTAATTTAACATAAATCCTTGGCTTTATCTCTGTGGTGAGGGTGGAGCTGACTGAAAATGTTACATAACTTAAACAATACTGAAATAAAGCTGCTGACATAGGCAAAATCAAAAGCAGCCTTTTTTCCCAGGTGAAGTTACTTGTACTGAAATAACATTTCAACAATAAAACATGAAAGTGAAACACAGTGGGAGATCATTAAAAAGTATCCTGTCACTTGAATCAGACCATGTATTGTGATGCAGATTATACTGATTTGATGCAAGTTTCAAATTAAAACTAGTTTCCCCCAGGTGAGCGCAGGTACTAAAACTCTTTGAATTATGGTGCAAACAGTAGGGTAGTCAGTGCATCTCTCTTCCCAAAACTTGAGATCAGAAGGTTATTAGCAGGAGGTTTTCAGAGTTCTTTCTGAAAGCTCAATAAATTATTAACCAACTATGTTCATACTATTTGCAGTACTGCCAATGGAAAGATTTTTATAGAAGAGCAGTGCTGTGCTGTGCCTTTATTTTCGTTGTAAAGTAGAATATTACTCATGTTGTTCTTTTCAAAGGTTCAGAGACACTATCTCTGGTAGAAACAAGATACCCTTTCGAAGATCTAAATTTAAATCTTCCATGTTATGGTTCCTTGCAATTACCAGGGCTGTAAGAACATTCCTTACTGTTGCTTTTTGAAAATGTCCTAACTTTATCAGTTGTACTTTTGGTAGATACTTTATCCCACATCCTCAAAGAATGTGAGCAGGAATAGGAAAAACCATAACAGAAACACATGTCAAGATATAGATGAAGCTGTTAGAATTATCCTCTCAAGTGATCCGCTGTGACATTTGAAAGTGTCAAATGTGATAGCAAACTTCTCAGAGTTGGTCTGATCAGTCAGTCTGCATCATGCAAAGTAGAGGTTTCCTCCCACTTAGGTGCTGTGATCTATCATTCATGTTCTGCTAGCTGAAGCCCGTGGCAGTATAGCCTGTCTCAATTTCCATGACTTGTCCCAAAAAGTTGCGTAGAAACATGTATGATGGCTAAAGCTCTGCTTTAGGGAGCTAAGGAACAAACGACAGAGTATATCTACTAGTGAAGACCAGTAGCAGGAAGCCTGATTCAGTTACGTTAAGGTTTCTTTAGGTTGCGCTACTAGTATGACGCAACCTGACAGTCACAGAAACAACCCCTGTGTGCAAGTAGCCTACAGCCAGAGCAGAGTATAGTACTCTGTGAATCTGCTTACAGCCCCTAATGGGTGTTATCCATCAAAGACTGAACTTAGGGAAGGGGAGGCAATTAAAGAGAGAATGTGCCTAAGCCTGTACTGGGCACCACTTATTCAGCCTCTGACGAGGAGAGGTTGATTGTGAGGAGAACCACAGGAAGCACAGCTTTCAGGCAGAGCAGCCTGTATTCCCCCCACCCCCACCCCTCCAGACTTTTGCTATTAAGGGCACCAGCCTGTGTCAGGGTGCTGGAGTACAAACTATTTGTGACTCAGAGCTCATATCATCTCCTCAGCGTTTTTCTTCTGTGGCAAAAATTGACTATCTGAGAGCTGGTTAGGGAGTGGAATAGGAACAGAATTGTTCAGTGGCTGGTGGTGATACCTTCGAGGATCACACCACCAGTACTAAAAACTACTGTAGATTTTCATCACTTTTCAGAGAAACTGCATTCAGTTTCTGCTTTGCATTGATGTATCATATCAGATCTGTCAGATTCTGTTTCACATTGGAACTGCCTTTGAAAATATTATTTCTCTATTTCTTTCCCTGAAAGACTTTCCAGGGAAAGTGAAGGAGTGTGTTGTGATTTTACTTTTTAACTTGATTTACTACTCTGGATAACTCTCTCTCTGTATTTGTATATTGTTGTTGTGGTTGCATTTAGCCCTTGTAGAAGAATAACCTTTTAGGCTGTGTCCCCCTGTTGCAGAAGAAATATGAATGAGCTTCTGCTTTCCTTCCCAGCATTACTCTGTCAGCATGTTCACCTTCCATTTCAAGGAACCCTCCTTAATCAGGAAGAGCATTTTTTTTCTCAGAGATCTATTTCATCTTGGAAATTGTTTGCTGTGCTTGTTCTGATGGTAAAAAGTTGTAGAGGTTGGATTTTTCTTTTGGCATTTTCTTAGTTGGGTTTTGAACCGAGTCCGCTGTGTTGTGTCAAATAAACTAATGAATATGGAATATGGTGCAGGCAGCTCAAATCATCCTACAACCTTAAGTAACAATTTCTGTCATTTCATGTCAAAATTATAACTTTTATAATTTTGGAAGTATTTTTATGCAAAAAAATATGTCTGAGCCTTGCACCCGTATCGTTCCGAAACTTCAGCCAAATGTGTGATGCTTTTTAGTAATACGGTGATTTTGCATAATTTGTGATTTTCTAAAGGGAAGGAGGGGAGATGTCTGACCAGCTGTAAATCTGAAAGCTTTTCAACATTATTAGGTTGAGGGTATTTCAGTGCAAGTTACTGAAAATTGATTAAAAGGTAGTTAAAAAGAAAGAACAAAATCTAAATTGCAGACCTGAAGGTAATAGGTTTATTCTTAACAGGTATAGATTTTCATGGCTATAATAGTATTCATGCTGTTACAACTTTATAAAGCTTCTTTTTGCTAAGATGATGCAGTTTCCTTCAAACAGAAGGGAGAATTAATACTATTTAAAATGAGCATTCATAATTTTCACTTGTCTTCTCATATGTGATATACTGTGTCCCTGTTAGTTTCACATTGTTTTTATTTTTCTGATGTTCAAAATCTGCTAGAGAAATATTCTAGCTCTTGCCTGTTTTTCAGTAGGTTAGTGTCTTTAACAAATGTTAGATTTTTCAACACACTATGGGATCATGCCAGCAGTAATCATTGCCCTTTTCAGTGTTTGGATCCCAGATTTCAATAAATTACTGTTATGTTATTTATTACTGTCTTTAAGAAGACTTAGTAATACATTTGTACGCAGCTGTAGAGCTTCTGTAGAAGCTTTAGTAGAGCTCTAGAACACTTTAGTAGAGCTAAATTAATGGCAAGTTCATGGAAGAGAGCTAACTGGCAAGAGAAACCCCTGAATTTATCAGACTGAATTACAGATTAGGAAAGATTCTTCAATGTGGACTTCACACTCAGTCGACTTAGATGTACCAGTAGAATGAATGGCATTAGAGATTTTTGTTCAGTAATTCTTTTATTCCTTAAGAACCTGAGCGTACACAAGTCCATGGGACCTGATGAAATCCATCTGTGGGTCCAGAAGGAGCTGGGAAATGAAGTTGCTAAGCCACTGTCCATCATATTTGAAAAATCATGACAGTCAGGTGAAGTTCCCGATGACTGGAAAAAGGGAAATATAACCCCCATTTTCAAGAAGGGGAAAATGGATGACCTGAGGAATTACAGACCAGTCAGTCTCACCTCTGTGCCTGGCAAAATCTTGGAGCAGATTCTCCTGGAAGGCATGCTGAGGCACATGAAAAACAATGCGGTGCTTGATGACAGCCAGCATGGCTTCACTAAGGGGAAATCCTGCCTGACCAATTTGGTGGCCTTCTATGATGGGGCTACGGAACTGATGGACAGGGGTAGAGCAGTTAATGTCATCTATCTGGACTTCAGTAAAGTGTTTGACACTGTTGCACATGACATCCTTGTCTCTAAGTTGGAGAGACATCAATTTGATAGGTGGACCACTCGGTGGATAAAGAACCGGCTGGATGGCCACTCACAAAGAGTTGTGCTCAATGGCTCAATGTCCATCTGGAGACCAGTAGCGAGTGGTGTCCCTCAGGGGTTGGTGTTGGGACCGGTCTTGTTCAACATCTTTGTCGGTGACGTGAAGAGTGGAGTTGAGTGCTCCCTCAGCAAGTTTGCCAATGACACCAAGCTGTGTGGTTTGGTTGATACGTTGGAGGGAAGGAATGCCATCCAGAGGGCCTTGACACACTTGTGAGGTGGGCTGATGCCAATCTGATGAAGTTGAACCATGCCAAGTGCAAGGTCCTCCACCTGGGTGGGAGCAATCCCAGGCACAGCTACAGGTTGGGCAGAGAAGAGATTCAGAGCAGCCCTGCAGAAAAGGACTTGGGGGTGTTGGTTGATGAGAGAATGAACATGAGCTGGCTTCAGTGTGCGCTTGCAGCCCAGGATGCCAACCGTATGCTGGGCTGCATCAAGAGGAGTGTGACCAGCAGGTTGAAGGAGATGATCCTGCCACTCTACTCTGCTCTCGTGAGACCTCACTTGGAGTATTATGTGCAGTTCTGGAGTCCTCAACATAAAAAGGACATGGAACTGTTGGAACAAGTCCAGAGGAGGGCCATGAGGATGATCAGGGGACTGGAGCACCTCCCGTATGAAGATAGGCTGAGAAAGTTGAGGCTGTTCAGCCTGGAGAAGAGAAGGCTGCATGGAGACCTCATAGCAGCCTTCCAGTATCTGAAGGGGGCTTATAAGGATGCTGGGGAGGGACTCTTCATGAGGGACTGTAGTGATAGGACAAGGGGCAGTGGGTCAAACTTAAACAGAGGAAGTTTAGGTTGGATATGAGGAAGAAATTCTTTACTGTGAGGGTGGTGAGGCACTGGAATGGGTTGCCCAGGGAAGTTGTGAATGCTCCATCGCTGGTGGTGTTCAAGGCTGGATTGGACATGGGTGTCATGATTTAGTGGGAGGTGTTCCTGCCCGTTGCAGTGTGGTTGGAACTAGATGATCTTGAGGTCCTTTCTAACCCTAACTATTCCATGATTCTGTGATTCTTTGATGTTTAAAAAGGTCAACTTGATCTGCCCAGTTAAAATATATAAATGAATTTCTGTAATCAACATACTCTTTGTTTCAAGCTTTCACCCCTGATAGCACACAACTGCATTGAGAAAGAATCTTATATTTTAGATTCTTTTTTTTCTGGAACATATTCCTGTCAGCTGGGGCCACGTGTGCCGCCTTTTCAGGCATCTAAACTGAGATTCTTTTTACCTAGTAAATGCTGAAAGCTAATGATCTCACCCCAGGTGACTTGCTCACTTCTTTTACTCAATGCAAATAAACATTTGCATCAAGCAAGGGCACATATCTCACATCCTTACAGTGAAATGAAGCATACTTCCGAGGTACCACCTATATCTTCCAGATCTCCAGATCTCTTGAAGATCCTAGACTAGAGCACAGCCAGTCTTAGCTAACCTGTCAATGGCCTGTTTAGGCAGAATGATTGTAATCTTGATCCTTCGAAGTTCATAGTTTGTTGCTGAAGCTTCTCAGAAGAGCTAAGTATGAAATCAAATTGCAGGAATATTTGTTAAAGAATACTAAACCCCACTCAACAAGGAATTGAAAAACACTTCCTTAGCTGGAGGTGAGGCACATCCCCCATTTCAACTCTTCCTTAGAAACATATGATTAAGCTCTGGAAGCAGTCTTGGGCTGCACTGTATTACTGTAAGAACGTTACTGAAGTGAGAGAACTGAAAGAAAGGAGTAAAGGAAGGCCTGAAAACTTAATGTGATTTAGCTGTTAGTTGTTTTGATTTGAAAGAGATCTAGGGAGCCTTTGTAGACTGGAAACTCAATAAGAAGGAAAGGCAAAACAGTCAGTGCAGTCACAGTGGCATATCTCACTTGTTTATGACCCTTCAGTAAAAGATTCTGGAAGAAAATTTGTCTGTAGTTCTTTTATCCTTCAGTTTAGAGAGTTAACTGGCAAAGCATGTGAAGACAAGGAACTTCATGAAATTATTCTGTCCTCAGTAGAAGTTTTGCTTGTGCGGTGGCCACCAGAATATTTTTATTTAATAAAATGAAGAATACAATTTATCAGCTAAGGATAGAGGTACTAAAACTGCTTTCTAAAGATGAAGTCTACATTGAAGAAGAAATTTAGAAGCTTGATGTAGACTTGTACATATTTTTGAAATGATAGAGGTATGGGAAGTGTGAAAGCAATAGTACCTTTCCTAATAAATTCTGACAGTTAAAATTGATAGGCCCCCAGAAACCCAGGTTTGCTTAGTTTTTCACTGACTAAACTTAGGATATTCTTTTACTTGAGACTCATAAAACAATCTGCAAATTGTTAAATGGGTAGTGCATTTTCACAGTTGCTTTCTATAAATAAACCAGCAAAGTAGCATTAAAATATGGTAATAGCACAAAGTTTTACAATTACTTACTTCTTCTCATCCCATATATCTTTTCTTTTAGGAATTGTGTAGCACATTGCTTAGTTATATATACAGGGAAATCTTTGTTTGTTTATGTTCTGAGAAGTTATCATTATGTTTGCTATTCTACCTGTACTGGAAGGTTGCCCTTCCAGCATTATCCAAAGGAAGTTTTTTGATTTCTTTCATACTGGAGTTTTCTCATGCAGAGTATACTTCTAATGCTGCCAGAAACCACCTGGAAGAGTGCCCTCGCCTTCAGTTCCGAAAAAGTAAGAACCTCACTGTCTGCTAACCCAGGACACTCACGCTGCCCCAAACCCCAAACAAAAAAACCCAAACAAATGAAAACCCAAGCCCGAAAGCAGTAATGGAGAAAAAAAGAGGGGAAAAAAAAAAAAAAAAAAAGAAAGCCGTAGTGTTTTACAAGATTTTAATCTTTTAACTTCTGTATTGCTTATCAAGAGACGGGCACATTATACAGGGGATTTCAGTAGGCAGCCACCACAACCAAAAATAGAATCATCAACCAAAGAATTAACCTTGTCTGCATCATTTTTATTGAAAAGACGTTAATACAGAAGATCTTTGTGCAAGCTTAGGGAATTCTACGACTTCCGTTGTTGATTGTATCTACTGTACAAATGCTTTGCAGTTCATCGTCCATCTCTTGGCAATGTTGTAATGCTGGTGTCAGTCACAAGCTCAACCAGAATTGAGAGTTCAACTGAAAAATATGGGAACAGAAACTAAGAATTCCTGCATAGCAAAGCAATTGATCATAAGCATACTGGCAAGCTCTGCATTACAGTGCAGGCTGGGATGAAGCTTCATGCAGTACTGAAGTATTTCTTGTCTGGTGAGTGGAAACAGTGTCAGTGCTGCTGTGCTCATCATCTCAGTTGCTAAAAGAGTTTTGAAGTGCAACCTTTATCATAAAAGCAATGTTGACTCTTTTTGACAAATTTGAAGTTGATTAAATTATTTACTTATTCACTTCACAGGACGCAAAAAGAACCTGTGTAAGTAGCTATCATTTACCCCAAAGAGCTCAAAAGGTACAGCAATAGCAGGAAAGCAAGCAAAAGGAGAACATTAGATGAAAAAGGCAGAAGACATTGTCAGTCTTCCTCCAGTATTTTCTAGTCTTCCTTAATGTTCCCTTTTGCTTTCTTTTTTTAACCTCTTTTCAGCTTTCCAGGGATATCTTCATACTCATGCCTGTGTAATTTCCACCAATATTTCCTTATTTCTTTGCTTTTAATGTGCGCTGCTGCAGTACCGGCAGTACAAATTGCTCAGGTTTGGGAGAGGACTTAGAATGTGACAACGGGCAGAATTTGAATTTTCTGTTTGAACAGCCTTCTTTATGAAAAGCATCACCTATGAAAGAACTAAAGAATGCAACAATTGGTTCATTCAGAGGGAATATAACTGGTTTATAGGCACTATTCTGTGCCATTCAGAAAGCAGCTGTCAGACAAAATAAAAATACATGATAAAACAAACCCATCTTTTAAATTGATTTTAATCTAGCTGCATCCAGACATAAAATGCTCCCCATTGATGATATAGCAAATAGTGTGACTGCAATTAGTTAGCAATTCAGTGTGCCTTCCAGAAAAGCCTCCAGACTTTCCTAGAAGTAACTTTCTTCTGTCATAATGAACAAAAGTGGTTTTTTGAGATGTATGAAACCACGAGGTTTTAGAATCTCTTCAGATGTGTATTCTGACTATTTGTATGCTCTTTTTGAAATTAATATGAAAGCTTTGGGGGGTGAGGCAATGAATGCTGGTTTTAAAGGTAGATAAATAACTGTGGCATATCTTAGCGTTTGGAAACTTTTCTTAAAACGTTACTGAAGGGAATATTTATACACTGTCTTTATCTTTTCCCTGCCCCAGCAAACGCATGGTCCTGGGGAGTGCTCTGCGGAACTGTAGTAACTCGCTTCACATTATCTTAAAGGTAGTGTTACCATGATTTAGAGATAACATTCTGTTTGCTGTTACCATGATTAAGAGATATCATTTCTAGTTTCTTAGCATTTTGCTATCAGAGGGAACACTATAATACAATTATTCACTGAAAAAAAATTAAAACAAGTGGTAATCAGTCCATTAGTGTACCACATGCTAGATCTAAGTGATTCTGGACCGTCCTTTGGTAAAAGGGAAAGTCTTCACTGAACTTCTCTGCTTCTGATACTGCTAATTACCACAAATTGATTACAAAGGTTATTTTTCCAGCACTGACTCTATTACAGGCTGTTTTTTAAGCATCCTCAGCCATATGAAGTCCCTGCTCTCAGCCGCTGTAGCAGCCACAGCAGTAGCTTCCTCTGGCTGATCCAGGTTATTTGCTACACTTGTTGCTACATTCAGAAGGGCAAACATGCACTTTCTAACATATCTCACCGAAACTAAGATCAAAAGACCAAAAGCTGCAACTGGGAAGAGCACTGGGATAAATCAGGAGTGACTGCCTCTGGTTAGCTTCCTTTTTTTTACTCACTGTCCCACCACCTTCCTTTCTGTGGTGCAAATAGCCTTGTCATTGCTGATGCATGAGAAGCCAGTTTTAATTTCTAAGCTACTGGATTTGGGTGTAGATTCTTGGATGAGTATTATTACTCTTGTTCCTTTTTTTTTCTCCAAAGTCACTTGGGGAAATGGAAGTTACTGCAAAGCATGAAGGCAAACTGGCATTCACCAGTTCTCAGTAGGAGCCAGGCTCCTCCCAGGCTCTTACTGAAGGGTCAAAGGAAGTTGTTTTCTTTGGAGCTTTTCTTTTACTGTGGTTGAAGTACTAGTGACTAATGAGATGGCTCCACAAAATACCAGAAATGAGTAAAAATCAGACACACAGTTCTCAGTGCATGTGAAGACTATGCCCAGTTTTACAGCTGGTTCCCCAGTACCCATCAGTTTCTAACAGACCAGCAGCAGCCTGCAACTGATTCCTCTGGTAGTAAGAGCCTGATATATTTTGGGCTGATACATGAGCCTGACTTCTGGTTGCCTCATTGCTTTTGAGCCGGTTTGAGGTACCTGTTCAGAGTGCTTCAGAGGTAGCCCGGCCCTTAAAGTAATTCCACTGCTGTTCTGTTGCCTCACTTCCTGGTGTACTTGAGAAAGTCTGCTCAGTTACTGAGCCTCCCTTGACTGCAGACCATTTCTTCTCTGTTCTCATCTGGGGAAAATGCCTCTTGATTATTGCTTAATCTCAGTTGATTTGCACTGCGACATTTGGCACTCTACTGCAAGAAGGTTTGAAGTTTTTACTGGGAAACTCTTGAGACTTTTTTCATCAATGAGTTTTCACAGCAGAGTGAATCTATTTCACTTTCCCAGCACCTGCTGAGATTTCTTGAGCCCCTGGTTTTGTATTTTTAAAGCCATGTAATGCTGTTGTGTTGAATAAACTAAAGAAAGTTTAGTCCATGTGTTTCTCCGTAGTTGCCATTAATTCTGGTTGTGGTTGTACATGTGAGAGAAGGTAAGACTTCCCTTTGTTCCCTGAATTTATCTTTATGGAGGAGAAGTGAATGATCTTTATTAATGTGGTAGTATTGCACATTTTTCCTTTTCAAGAAGTTTCTTTGAAAGTAAAGTTACGAGTGTACTAATGTATTACTGTGACTAGGCATAATGAAATAGCACTTTAAGAGAAAATTTTTAGTTGTCACCTAATGATCCCTACCTTTAGTTTAAGTCCTCTCTCTGGAATAGCATGAGATTATTTTTCCTGAAGGCTATTTCTATTAGATATATGAAAAATACCTATAATTTATATAGAATGATTTCTGTCTTTATTAACGATTTTTTTCCTGTAGGACTTTCAGCACTTTAAATTGGACATCCTCTGGAATTCATATATAATTAAAAAATTCTGAAAGTGTTTGTTTACAATTTTTGAATGGTTGAAAGACTACAGTGCTTATGCTAGAAAAAATTCTGATTATGAATCTAATGAGGATTATGTTGCTAAGTGCTTCTGTCTCTCGAAAGACAAGAAATGGGATAGCCACAATATGCTGTCTTAACACCAGTGGATAAGTGTAAATGACAGCTTCGTTTCTCTGAGTTTTGAACTGTTATTGAAAGCAATGAGATACTTTGCATGTTCTCTGTAATGCAGCATCCTTGGGTGGAAAAATGAAAATATGGAAATGGAGGATTTTTAAGTCTAAAAGCATAGATTTCCACTAGGTCAGCAAAACTGCAGTGCAAAATTGACCATAGTGATTACATATAGAGTGCGTTAAAGGGCTCAGAAGAGCCAAATCTTACTGCATTTTTTTTCTTCTTTTGTGATGGAAGTAAAACCCCTTCACTAATTCATTTAGGTTTTTCATGCTTGCTTTGTTTTTTTTTTTGGGGGGGGGGAGAGAGGGGAAGGTTGAGGGTTGCTTTTTTTTTCTTCTCTGTAGCAGTAGGTAATAGATGAAAAAAAGTACTGATTATTTTGTAATGCAGAGCTCCTCCCCTGTCTTGCATGGCACTTAGTGCCTCTGTAATTGTGTTTTGTGCTGCTTGTGTGGGCTTAGAATGTGCGGAAAGAAGATACAGTATAGATATGATTTACATAAGAACTGTTCCTATTCTGCTAATTTTGTAAGTTTACACAGATGAAAACTTTGCTTTCCGAGGACAAGTGAAAGGACTGCAATGTTGGTTTTGTGGGAGTTGACTGCTCTAGTTGAAGACAAATGTATTTGGTTTTTAGTAGACTCTGCTACTGTATATTTATTTTAGATTTATTTGACGTATTAAACAGCACCCATCCAGGGTTGGAAATGCCTTTGACATTTATTGAAAATAGAGCCATACTCTAAGCAATTGTTGATTCTTTCCATAATTATACAGCCTAGGACTCAGCAAAGCACGTATATAACTTTAAGTACACACTTAAATGCTCTGATGGATAAGACAGCTCTGCTACTATGTGGCAGTGAGGAAGAATGAAATGGAAAGGTCATGTTCTCTTCTCTGCTTGAGTCAATCTGACAGGGCAAAGAAACCAGAAATTGAACGCATTTTACTGTGTGGAGGTGGGGTGAGCAGAGCCAGATTTTATTACACTCTCTCTCAGAACAGCACCAGAGAAATATGAAGAGGCACGTGGCAGGAACTCATCAGCCTGCAACACATCCTATGGCTGTTACAGTATCTGGTGAAAATGAGATCAGAGATAGGAGACGAAAAGACCTAATATGGTCTACAAGAGCTTAGGAGCTGATTCTAATGAGGGAGTTGCAGAGACTGACCTTACCCTTGCCTCAAGCATAGCTCAAACAAATGCAGTGTTACACTATTCATAGTTAAGGAAATGTGGATCACTTAATTATTTTTTTTTTTCTGTTTGATTCATTAGGAAGAGACTGTGCACTCTAGTTAAACTGATGGATTCATGAGACCACTTTGACTGTTTCCACGGCGTCTGTTCAAGTAGTCTTACTTAGATGAATGGCCCGTTTAAAAGAAAAAAAAATAAAAGGGGGTGGGAGGGATTCCTGATATGATTCTCTGTAGATCTTGCATATTCTTGGTGACCTATATAATTTTCTCCATCACTTTATGCCTTTATTATATACATAAACAGTAGGATTTAGGCCTCCCTCTGGAAAGGAAACACTGCAAACAAAAGAGTTAATACACTGCCTCTGTTACAAGTGTCATGTTGCAGACAAGACTTTATCTGAGGGGATAAAGTGAATTAGGGGCTCCTTAATTACCATTTTTAAGAAGAAAGTAGGTAGCACTATTTTAAGTCACAACTTAAAACAGGGACTCTGAAGTGCAGAAAACTAGCAGCTGCATATGCACTTCATGCTTTTGATCATGAAAATCATATGCCTGAAGTATCAGTATTTTCCCAGTGATCACTAAATAAGAAATCTTCTTTAGTGGGCAGAGAAACTGAGTAGTTTTTATTAAACACTCTTTGGTTGAGGAAGTAACTGTCCTGCTGTGCACTGAAGAAAAAAAGATTGGTGTCACCAGGATTGCCTATAGGGGATTGTAATCTGAAAAGCGAAGGATTCATATGTGAATCTCACTCCTAAGGCAGCGGAGCTTTCTAGCATGTGCTGTCCACATGGGTGTTGGAACCAGGCTCTGACCACTTTTAGTCTAGAACAGGTCAAGGCTGGAGTAGATGGGTCTGCTGAATAACTAAGATAAGCACATGATTTGTCTTAGGGGAACCAAAAGTACAGATAAATATGCATCCATGGGGGAGGCTGACATCTGATTTTGTGGCTCTAACCAGTCAGTATAGAAAAATAGCCTCATAATGAAAGAAGGAAAAAAACCCACCAGACTCTAGGATTATGCTCTCTATTGAGAAATTTTCAGGTCACAGGATCCTACAGCACAGCCATAGTCCTCCTTGACAGAAAGGAACGACTTTCATTTAGGTACCCTTTTTGAAAGTGTGTCTTTAACACAAAATTGTACAGCCTTTCAAGAATATATTCAGCTTTCGCCCTCTGAAAGAGAAGGAAGTAGTGTAGGCTATCCTCAGTATATAACCTTTTGCAAGTAAGCTCTGACCAAAAGAAAGAAGTGTCTATCAGAGACCCTTAATATTAATTTTCTTTTTTCCTGTGGGGATTTCATGACTGCAGGCTGCATTACAGTTGATCTGTTCTTGTATAATTCTACCTCCCCTACGTGTATCCACAAACACAAAATGGTACTGAAATTCCACCATGATATCTAGAAGTTCACTGAACTGGAAGTAACCAGTACCTCTAAAATGATAGTGCCGGTAGTTCGTGTTGGACTGTCAAGTTGCTAGGAATACTTTCATACAAATGAAAAAAGAGACAAGAGCTCAAACAATATATAACTTGTCCAGTATTACTCTATCATATTCATACTTCAGCCTGTGCTGATACGTCTACATACTGCCTTGCTCTTTAATTGCATTCAAGCCATCTATATAAGCCCACTTTCTTTCTAGGATTATTTTGAGATTTTTTTGTAAACCTCGAGGTTTATGTTTATATGGATTTTTTTTTCTTCTTTATTCTATTTTTTTTTTCTCATCAGGTCTGTGCCACTATAGGCTGAAGTAGACACTAAATATGTAGTCATGATGGGAGAGAATGATATATTGCTAAATATGGGGAACAATAAATCATGAAACTAAAGGAGACTATCTTGCCTTTATTGTCCTTTTAGAACAGAGGAGTTTGATAAGGAATAGCCATGGGTAATTTTGAAGTTTGGTCATGATCTACTCAACTAAAAATATAATACATAAAAGGATTCAGAAAATGGGACTGTGAGCCCTGCAAGGATCCTATAGTTACAGAAAGATGTGGGTGAAAAACAGTTTTTTGGCTTTCTCTAAAGCAAAAGTACATTAAAAATAATATTGTCCCAAATCAGGATAAAAAGTAAACATTTTTACTCTTTTTCGCAAACTTAAACTGTCCTTGGTTTGAAATAAAATTAAATAATTCTATAATATTTTTTCAGTTTTGTGTACTTTTGCACTGACATAGCTAGATTAATTCCCCTGTCCCCCCAAACGTTCTTTTAAATCAAAGAGTTTTTTTCTTCAATCTTAAGAAATTAGAAGTAAAAATCCAGCTTGCATTTTGGGATTTTGAATGTAAAAAACTGGCTTAAAAAACCTGGCCTTTTATTTAAAAAAAGAGAGTTTAATAAAGATACTGTGTAGCACCCTAGTTAGATTTACAAACTTCAGGGTTCTGGAATGAAGCTTTCCTACGTTCATCTTAAGTGACATGTTAGACTGGCTTTATCAGAAAACTCTGCCTCAGGTATTGGTACAATACTTTCATTTGTCAGAAAGATTGAGGGAACAGGTAACAACTCAAGCAGAGGATCTGAGATACAGAGGAGTAAATACTGGATACCAAGAAACAAATCCTGAAAACGATTTAGATAAGAATTCTTGTACTAGAAATTTTCTGTCTCTGGGAATTTTCAGTTTAATAAATATTGACAGATATAGCTTCAATAGTATTGATATTAATAAATGGAGACAATTGTATTCCAGTATGTCAAAAGCCTGAAGTCATTCCCCTCCCTTCGTCAAATAAGATATTGACAAGAAAGGATTGAAAAAAATGTGTTTTTTGAAATACCTTGAAATGTTTAGAAGACTCAAGGCGCTGGATTTCCATTATTAATTTAATGAAATAAGCTGTTGCCTACGCATCCATTAAAACACAAAATAGACATAGCAGCTTAATTGTTATGCAGGATAAGGACTAAATAGCATAGTAGCTGAAACAAAATGAGAGGTTGACTTAGAGGTCTCAAGCTAGTATCAATGCTTATTGCCACGTGGGGTAGATTAACAGCAAACTACTTTTTACCAGTGTTTCTGTATGCTTTATGTTACCGTTTTCCTTCATCAGTTTGTTTTTTTCTTCCAGTGGCATGAAGTACTTCTGTAATGCCACATCACCTTCCTCTTGACATTATCTGCTGTCACTGGAAGTTGTTATGAGCAGAAGGTGTGCATGTTTTCCTGGAGTCTCATTGTGTAGTGTATGCATTTAGAAGATGCAGGCTGATCCCCCTCCTACAAACTTAGCTCTTTAGATCCTTAAAATAGTCTGTGTAAAACAGGCAGATGCAAATATTCCAGACAGGTGCCTGTGTGGAAAGAGGAGAGTAGAATTATGCCACCCCATTAAATAATTTGGCAGTGGCTATATAGCTGCTACCAAATTTTCCACAGCGTGTTTGTGAAAGTTGCAAAGGGAGAAAGTAGCTGACCTTAAGTAAAGAAAGAAGTTTATAATAAACAGCATGAAAGTGATACAGACATGTCCTGTATTGTCTGACAACTTAAACTCTGTTGATTCTCATATATGTACTGTGGGAGAGCAGAGATGGCCAGAGCTTTCATGGAGATCTGGCCACATCTGTTCCTTGAAATGAGCAACCCAAAAACTCTAAAAGTGAGTAGCTCTTGAAACATACAAACCTCAGATTTATTAGTCAAGATGGCTTAAAATATAGGGTTTGACGGCATAACGCTTATTTCTCTCAGCCCTTTGTGTTTCTTGAGTGGATCCTGTCCTGCTGTCATTACAGCAACTTTCATCAGCTTTCTGAGCTGAAAAGAATTCTATAATGCCTCTTCTGAATCTCTCTGAAAGTATCCTTTTTATCATCAGCTCTGAGGTTTTGCTTTGAGCCTGTTCCCAGCTTGTCTTAGGAGTCTCTTAATCTGTGCTTTTGCTGGAAGCTCGTAGCTTCCTGTGTTTTTCTGTCATTCTATCTGCTCCATGCTGCAGTCAAACACATCCACTCCGAGACAAGCATCCACTCCCATTCAGGGGACTCCGCAACCATTCTCAGCAGAATATGTGTGGAATATGTGCTGTAACTTGCAAATGATTAAACTAGTGACCACCTGAGCAATGGGTGAACATGGCAACGCTGCAGGATGTGTAGCTGCTCTTTGAATTTGAGGAGTCTGGTGGTAACAGGAGCTAGAGTGGTTGTGAGGTGAAGAACTGTAAGTGGAGTTATAGCTTGTTGTGCCCAACATTTAGGAAGAGGTGCAGAGCCAGAGATAAGAAATTAAGGAGACAGATCTGAAGGTCTGTTTCCCTTCATAATATATGAATATAGTATCAAGTGTTTGTATTAAAGGGTTGCGGCTGTCATTCCCTGCAGATTTATTGAGTGTGGGAGGCCAAACCTCCTGTTCCAAGTAATGGTAAATGATGAATGATTGCTTCCACGTAAATTCATCCTCCCTCAGATGACAACAGAAAGGACCAGAATGATGGGCAGAGTCCGTCACTTGATGGTATGATTTTATTAAATAAATAGAATAGTTCACCTGTCTCTTAAAATGTAGCATATAACAAAATAACTGAAAAAAAAACAAAATAAATTGTTTCTCAGCTTGATTGCTGATTATCTAGCTCATTCACATTGATAAAAGCTTGTGAGGAAAAAAAAACTGCTGAAAAAGAGTTGAGCCAACTATCACAAAATAAAGTATAGCGTGATGAAAAAGAAATTTTGACTGAACAAATTTACAATTGACCAAAGCATAGCTGCCATCTGTCCTTCAAATAAATGAGAATGCAGTTGCTCAATGATGTTACATTAGACTAATGTACCAAGAACTATAAGACTAAATGATGACATCTGAGTCATTTGGCATATATGAAACAGACATTGAAATAAATCACTGTCCCAGAGCAAATACCTCTTGAAAACAAATGGTCCTGGCTCAGCATTTATTCTTGATCAGTTCCTTGTCCCGATCTCTGTTGTGTGGCTGCAGTACTAATTGTGTAGCCCCACCCTATAAAAAGGCATAAGCGTATGTGTCACATAGGCTGTGTACATTAAGCAGAGGCACATGATTCACTAAGTGGCAAAAGGACTTAGTGACATACTCTAAACCAGTATGAAAGCGAATGGGTCACTTTTAGCCATTTGACAATTCTGGCTTTGTAAGTAGGTCACAGCATTGGAATATTAATGTATTACAGTGAACTTAATTACATACAACAGTAAGATTATAAGGAAAAGATTTTAACTGTAGCTTCTGGATCTGCATTGAATTTTATAAGCGGAGAAAAGCAGATGATTGATTTCCTTTCTGGTTTTCTTCTGTAAAGGAGCCAAAATCGTTTTATCCAAAGCCCTTTTTATTTGGTCATATAGACTGCAGATGTCATTTTATAATGCTTAGTCTTAATGGTTAAGTGGAGGGTGTCTTGTTGAGTATATGCCTGTTTAGTTGGTTTTGCTGCTACATTGCTTTCTGAAAAGCAAATGGAAGTAATGTGAGAGAAAGATGTCACAGAGAGAACCTTAGCTGGTCTTCACTCAAAAATGCAAACCTTGTGGAGAAGATAAAATCTGTGCTTTGAAAGATCATGCTTTAAAATGCAAAGCTTTCTCCCACATCCATGTCACCAATGAAGAGCTTATTTCACAGAAGGTTCTGCTTTTAATGGTAGGGCACTACATCAAATTCCAGAAGATAAATGAACATGGAACAAATTTATACTGGCTCTGTCAATAACTAATCTGACATCAGCATTTTAGTTCTCGGACAAAGGGAGTTTTGAGATCCAGGGATGGTGACAAAATGGCCTTTTCTTTGTGTTTAATTCAAATGTTAAATTTCTATCGGCTCAAGCACTATGTTATTAATTAAATAAAAAAAGAGAAGGGAGGAAGAAAAGAAGCTAATGTTCATTTCTTTTCCAGAGCATACACACATGCTGTTTTACTGAGACCTTTACAAGCTGCTGTTGGCTAGCCATACACTCCTGAGGCTGTTTTATTATTGTTCACCCTTTCTGCAGGAAACAAAATGCAGCAGCTTATGCCATGACATTTTGTGACATTTCCAGATATGAACATCTGGGAAGTTTAGGGTGACAGTGACAGCGAAGCTGAGAATGATTTTCCAGTGCCACGTATAGCGTGGGCATCTGCAGTCATTGCCTTTTCGTTTTATTTTCCTCTCCCTCTCTGTCTCCCTCCCTTCCTTCCCTCTTTTCCTCGCTCCCTTCTCCCACCCAAATGTTAAATACAGCCCTTTTCTATTTTGGCCTTGAAGATAGAATAATATCCACATTTATTTCAAAGCTTTGCGTGAAGCATTGTACATCAAGTGCTTCACAAAGCGGTTCACAGCAAAAGGGAAGAGCATTCCAGCTAGCAAGAGGAAGCACAGCTGCGCAAGTTGGTGTAATTGCAGACATTGGGTGGATTTGATCATCAGATGTCTACTCTGCATAAAATGGAAGTTAAACAGCTAAACATTAATTGCTTCTATTATTGCATTTATATACTGAGATAAGAGGAGAAAAACACCACAACCCACACTTCCTGGGTGGTAAGACAGAAGGAAAGAATGGAAAAAAACACACCGCCACCAAAACCAAAAAAAAGCCAAACAGTTGCTGCATTTAACACGTAAATGGTTTGCGTGATGAAAGGTGTATGGAGGAAGGTAATGCTTTTATAAATGACTCAAACCGCAACATTAATATAGTTAGTTAATAATATAACACAAATCAAAGTACACTGAAACTTTTGAGAAAAGTATCAGGATCATCTTGAATTATAATTGTATTGGTAAACATTGCTATGGGTGACTTTAGAGAGTTATGAATAGCGAAGGACAGGGCTATGTTCCAGCCATGTGCATTCATTTTGGATTTAAGTACTGCATCTAACAACCTGTGTAAACGAGGAATTTTTGATACTGTGAAACTCTGATTTGCTGTGACCTAATGGTGTGAGGCACAAACAATAATGTCGTTATGTCAACTTCATTTTCAACTTAAACTATTTAGTTAGCTTTCTGGCCTCGGATATCTTAACTGAGTGGCATTAGTGAAAACAAAAATTACATAACCTATGTAGTGCTTTGTAGCATTTGCAGCCACAAGATCATGTGAAAGCCTCAAAAAAACTGTAGCAACAAGACCTGAAAATTGCATAGTATCTTTTAAAGATAATTTCGAAGATTAGTGATTCATATAAATACCTCCCTATCTTAAAAAATATTCAAATGAAAAATTCAGTATCCACCTTAAGTTTTATGCTGCAAGAACGTCTACTTCACCACGGAGTGAGATCAAAATAGCTTATGTGTAATTATTTTTGCTTGGATTTACTGCAAACACTGTCGTGTGTTTGGCTGTGTTTAGACATAACACTGACCTTAAATTCATTTTTTGTGCAAAGAGCAGCCATGAAATACTCATCGTGTTGCTTTTAAAAAAGTACTAAGATGCAGGAAAAGGTAAGTTACAAGATGAAAGAAGTAATGCCTGATAGTTGAGCGTTTTATTTATATCCTCTGTAAATTTATATCAGTTTTTTTGGACATGCTTTATTGGGAGAATAGAAAAAGGCATATCGAGTGCAGTCCACTTTTCTGTCCCAGAATGGACAATATTCCTAGAAATGATGTCAGCTTTCATGGATGGAAAATTACCATCCTAGCCTTTATTCTCAGAGATCCCCTGAAACATGAGATTTTCTCTTCATTGAAAAATACTGCATTTCCTCGGCTCTTCCTGTGAAAAGCTCACTAATAAACTCATTTATTAGAATATACCCTGCAGGCAAATGCTAAAGGAGTGTGGTAGCAGAGTGCAAAGGCTATAACTTGCCAATTTAAAACAGAGAATTGGTAGATTATTGGTAGAGCAATTCCTTGTGTTGCTTTCTGGTGTCTGCCTGGCCAAGAGGCAGCAATGACTTCTGATAACTAGATGATTTTCTGCCTTCCCCTAGAAATATATATAATGACTCAGAGAGAAAGTCTGAGGTTTTTAGACTGCCAGTAGACAGTGGTTGTTTCAGCCTGAGAGAATTCTGATTGAAATAAACTAGTTTCCTTGCCCAGCTGAATATATTAAAAAGGACGTTTTTATAATCTTAACTGGAAAGTGGCCTGATGAATCAGATTCCACGAAAGATTTCTCTTTTGCATATTCCACCTTTCTGTTCTCCTCCTCTTGCAGTTTTCTCTTCATTTGAAACTCTCACACTTCTTCCTTTTACTTTTCAGGACCTTTGTCTTATTTTGTGTTGCCCCTTTTTATCCTGCTGGAAACCTAAGCAAATTGATAGAGCGAAGCCCATATACAGTGTCAGCAGCCTACAGAGATATTTCCTTAGAAGACAGCAGGCAGCAGACTTGTATTTTCTGCTTCACAGTATGGGGATGCAGCAAATACAACCAGCTGTTCCATGGAGAGTTTTTGGCACACTGAAAGCGTTTTGTGCAATGATGCTCTGGCCTGGCCCCAAACTTCCTTTCTCCGAAGCTCCCTTATGCAGCATACTGGAGAGCTCAGTGCCACCTTGTCCCTCAGCCCAGCCCCTATGCATCTTTTCAGTTTGAGCCACCTGTGCAAAGAAATATTTTCCACGGCTATCTGTTGCTTTTGGCCCTTGCATATCAGTGTCAACAAACAACAAGATTCTTTGTGTCCTTTGCCTTGGTGGCTGGTTCACAATACTGTGTCATCCAAAACATATACTCTGTGTTTTTGGCTTGGCTAAGTAACCCTCCACTCACCCTGGCCTTTGCTTTGTCCTTGTGGCAAGAATAGCAAATTCAGTCCTCTTTACTGCAGCTCTTTTTCTTCCATTCCTAGGCATTTCTCCTGAAATTTTCACCTTTGTGAACTGGCAAGTACTTTACAACATATCTATAGAGATGTTGCTGCTCTTGCAGCATGTCTTTTCTCATCTGTGCTCATGGCTGAAATCTGTTCATAGAGGTTTTTTGTTGCTTTTTTTTTTTTAAGTTAAATTCTGAATTAATTCTCAAATTGTTTCTCCAATTTTTATGTGAATACACAAACTCAGCTGACTTCCATGTGGCTGCTGTGCTGTAGTCTAACTATGGACTAGTTTGTGCATGGACATTGGTGGAAGTTTAAAAGTCTGAATAAATGATTCTTGCATCTATTACAGTCTCTGAATACTACCACAGCAATATGTGGGTATTATGGGTACCCATGGGTGACCAGGCTGTAATGGCACTTTCACATGCATGGTTTGAAATCACTCTAGTTGCAATCCTGGGAAGTACCAGTGCCAACGATATACCAGAACTTAATCTGAAAGTAGGAAATTGAATGAAGTAGGAGGTACCCAGCTAATCTATCTCAAATGGACCATGTAAATTTGCAAAGTTAATGAAAGTATAAAGTGATGTTAGAGGATATTTTGACATCTGATGGAGCCTGAAACTGAGAATGTTCACTTGGCTTGTTGTCCTTTTGCTATGCTATCAGGATGCTGGGCACGGTATTTTACATGACTTCAACTTGTTAGTTAGCTTCTTGTGCCTCACTTGTAAGAGGGGCTCCCATAGACATTTTGATTGAAGGTGGTTCTCTCCCCCCAGAAAATGATAAAAGCCACACAGAACCGTTCCAAAAGTAGGAATTGCATCAAGTTGCTTATAAAACTACATAGAATGTGAAGGATATATTAAGCTAGTTTTGTTAAATAGCTTGAATGTTTTAAAAACAATTAAGCAGAATATATGATATGGAAGAACACAGGAATAATACAAAATCCAAGGAAAGTTAAAAAAATCAGTTTTGTGGTTTTTCAGACTGTACTACAAGTGACAGCTGTTAGTTTTGGTTTGTGTGCTTGTTCTGTCAATCCGTCTATTTAGGCATTTGAGTTGTCTTACTGAGCCCCTGCCTGGGACTGCACGCACACTGTCACACTTTTTGATTTTCACCCTGAAGTTCAGTATTATTTTATGCCATGTGTTAATTTCTTGCATGAATGCCTTATTTGCCTTCATTTAGAGTATGCTGCAGGTGAAAACAGGACTGTACTTACTGGCAATATTTTTGGTGGCAAAAAAACCTGAAGGACAGCTCAGGGTCTTGCTTAGCTCCAGGGTATCACCACTGTGAAAGCAATTTGGAGGTGTGATTTGTCATTAAGGAGGACTGGTTTCTTAAATGCTGGTGAGTCAAAGGACTAACCAGAAGTATGAAGTTTTCCTGTCTCTTCAGAGCAAGCAGGTTTAACAATTTCTGGGCTCCATCCAAAAGCTACTCAAGTCAGTGGGAGTATCTCCTGGAATTTCAGCCAATATTTGATCAGGGTCTCAGAAACTTTTCTCTTTGTTTGACAGTGTCTGATAAGAACAGCTGAATTCTTGGTGCTAAGATTACATATTTACACAATAATTGAGTACAGTTCTGGTACTAAATTGTTGTTAGTTCTCATTAGTTGTTATAACTACTTTTTTTCCCCCTGTAAGATATAGTATTTACTAAATGTTGATCTGTTTTATGAGCATTATAGAAGTTGTATTCATATGATTTATACTAGTTTTCCTATAACTCAGGTTCACTGACTTTAGTAGTTACAGTGTGTAATCAGCAAGGGTATCTATATACTCGTATGCATTAAGACACTTCACCCAGTACAACAGGGTTTGTAGGAGATTCGTTTAGTACTATACAATATAGATGGATCATTCCTTGTCAGAGTTTCTCATTGTTTTCCTTTGTTATTTGGATAGGGTTTGATTTTGAAAGTAGTCTTTTAGGCATTTGGTCTGCATATATGAATATGTATATTAATAATCTTCCAAACAATGGAGCTGGTATTTTCAAAGTAGTAGGGTACACATTTCTTCATTTAGTTTTAATAGCTAAATATATGGCTAAATTCCCTAGGCTGTTTGGGCAATGTACATTTGATTTTTATATTTTTCCTTTTGACTCCTTCATTGTTCTTGTCAAAGGCTAATAAAGCTGCTTTCCAGTGTTCAGCAATACGTAAGTTTTAATGCTTTGTCCGTGTGTGGTTATGTGTGTGTGTGGTATTGGGTTGTTATCAGAAATATATATTCACATATGTATTAATGCATGTATACATATATATATATATAAAAGCTTAAACCATAATTGTGATAGAGTAGAAAAGGAGTGTAGCTAGATATAAAGTGTTTGGGTTTAAGCTTCTATGTTACGAGCTTCGCTTTCTAGGATTGCAGAAACATAGTTTGTGTTTGCCTTGAGGATGAATGCAGGGGCTGCTAGAATCCAATCTACAAAACGTGCTATCTTTGCATTTCAAAACCAAAAATCCAGTAAAAGTAAAACCACAATGAAATACCTTTAAAATTAAGCTTATACAATAATAGTACGATAGTACATTTGAGAAGTATAGAACTTGCTGCCATAAGATACCATATTAATTAAAGATATAGCACAATTTCTATGAACACTCAAGCTTCACGTTACAAACTAATTCCTACATTGAGATTTAAGCGGCAACTTTACCTATTGAAAGGTTATTCCATAACTGCCGATTTCATGTTTTCTTGCCTTGTCCTCTGATTCTGGTAACTGTCAGAAAGAGGATATTGGACTAGATAAATTGGTCTGAATTGCTATGTCAATGGCTGTACTTGTTATTGTGAGGAAATGGTAATTTCTGCTGGTATCCTACCAATGAAAGCATTTCTAACATGTAGGCACTAGACTGAGAAACAGTCTGTGATTCAACACACGTTGTGATGATTTTTGAATGTACAACTTTAAAATGCAAAATTGCAAACTGCTCAGCCTGTTTCTATTGGAGAGAAATTATTTAATGCCTTTAAAAAGAAACATGATCCAGTGTTCTGCTGAAGCTAATGCAAGTTCAGACTTGGCAAATAAGGTACAATACAGGGTGGGAGATGTATTTCAGATGAACAGCTTATGACCTTTTCATAAAAACAAACCTGAATTTTCTCCCAAATTCAAGATTTTTATCACAATGATGTTTGATCTATAACTTGGGCTTCTAGATGATATGTTAATACAAATAATAAACTGTAATAGCAACACTGGTGGATACGATAGTTTTTCCTGTTTACTCTTTGCCTATTTTCAATAATAGCAGCAAAACTTAACAGCTCTTTTAAAGTAAATCAGAGAGAAGCAAATAGGCTTCATGGGACAGTTTTTCTGCAGTAGGTTACACAGAGGGCTTGGCAAATTTGTTTTGTATTTTCTTCTTCTGTAAAAGCATTCTCCACTAGGTGTCCCAAGTACAAGGGATGTAAGATTCATGCCTTCTAGTTTTAAACATTAACCTTTTTTCCCAAGTCCAGCATTCCTGTTAGGATATAGTCAGTGTTCCTTTTGCTTAGAGTTACATTTACTTTATTCCAACCTAGGTACTTTTATAAAGAGGATATCAAAAGCTAAAAAAAGACTCAGTATACTTTTAGTAACATTTTTCTTGATTCCTATCTCATATCCATTTAAAATTGACCTCCAGGACATCACTGGGACCTCTACAAGAAGTTAGCTGTAGGACTTCACAGAGTGGAAGCAAATGGCTTTGAAGAATTTTGTTAGGGCTGTCCTTCAGACTTAGGAAAAAGATTTAGTCCTTGTCTTAGAGCACAAGCTGGTCCTTCTGGTACCTTTGCATAAGTTAATTCGTAAAGTTTCCAGAAATTTGCAAGAAAGAGAACCAAACTGCCCCAAATTCTACTTAAGAATATGCACAGAACCTATAGATTGTTGGACATGATGCATGTGGATAAAAGTGCTTCCGTTAATGAGGCCTCATTGGAACCTACAAAAGTATTTGGCAAGGACCTTGAATTGTCATTGCAGATTCAAAGGCAGCAGACAAAATAGGCATATACTGTGTTCCATTTATGAGGACAGAAGAGTCTGATGCAAGCCCCTGCTGAGAGGGAGCCAAGATGATCAGATCTGCTTTATCATAAAAGTTATTCACTGGCAAGCTTGCAGTTTAGACTGTCAAATTATTAGGTCCTTCTGGCATGTTATGATTTTCTTAATTATGATAAGTTTACAGATTTTGTTGATGTGGTCACCACAGGCGCATAGAAAAGAATTTAAATCCCTAATTGCTGAGGGACAGTTAGCAGCAAGAGCACCTTCACAAACAGCTCTGGATGCTGCAGTTACCATGTTATAGTTGATGGAAATATATGTGGTAATGAGCCGCTCTCTTCTTGGCTCTGGAATTCCAAGATCCCAGGAGCAGTATAGTTGTCAGAGGAGGGTCTTCTGTTTGGATGATGGGAATTAGCTGTGCATGAAAAAGGGCAATGCCTTTCACACTTTGGAGGATTCCTTTGCTGCATTTTTGTTTTTCAATATGTATGTGACTGCAAAAAAGAAAACAGAATTTTCTGATAGCTGCTCCATGTACAGAGTAGGACAACATAGCAAGATTTCTTCATTGAGGTGGCAAAAGACCCTAGTGTCTGCTCAAGGAGTTACTAAATACTTTGTTTCTCATTGTTGCTCATTATAAAGTAACAATCTGACAAGACTATTTTGAGTTTCCATTTTTTTTATGCTTACGGATTTTAGTCACTTTTTCTTTGCACTGTAAACTACCCTTTCTCATTCTTGGTACTGGGGTACTCAACAACATGTACTGCAGTGTCAGAGAACATTGTAGGTTGCCCGATACCTGTCCTCAGCTGTTTTATCTTCCCCTTAGAATCCACTTTTGCTAGAAGGAGTGAATCTTCTCTGTTTTGCAATGGGGGAGAAGTTCCGCATGAATGAGAAGGAGGAATTTCTATTGACACTATTTCATGATTTTCCCCCACAAAGGAGGGTTTGAGAGCCCTCCCAACCTTCTTTCCATTGCTGAAATTCAGAAAGACCTCCAACACTTTGTTACATTCTCAGGCGATAGTACGAACTTGACACACCAGTGGATCAACTTGCATTTTTTTTGTATAGCAGCCCTCCTAACTGTGTCTATGCTAGATAACAGCATTACCTGAAAATATCATACAGGCACAATTTAGACATATTCCTAATAGTTCTCTCCTTATTTACTTCTGATACAAAGATCCTGTCAAAGTAAACAAAAAGTAGATATTTTTTTATAAGACCACAATGACCTGTATGGTTTAGGATATATAAGCCCTCATGAAATGTCCTCTTCATATAGTTTATATAAGAACATAATAGCCATAGAAGGTCAGACCTGACTTCCAAGTAGCCTAGCATGCTGTTTCCAGCACCTTCCCAGCACACGTCTTAGGAATAATACGGTTACAGACCAACTGTATAGTCATATGTCCTCAGAATACTCTCAGCCTAAAGGAATATAGCAGTCAGATATGGTGTGTTTATATGCTTAAGTGGGTTTACTGAACTGGTGCAGGCTTTCCTGGAACTCCTGAAAGTTTCGTCATGCATCCTAGTTTTCTTGAATTTTTGCTAAAGATATGTCCTTGTAGATCTCATTTGTCTACATAATTTCACTAGTTATCATCTGATTATGGACACACTAATCTCAATGTTTAGATGTTTCAGAGTTTTTATGAATTAAACCCTTCTAGAGTTTCCATCAGACTTCTTATGGTTGCCCAGGGAAGTTGTGAATGCTCCATCGCTGGCAGTGTTCAAGGCTGGATTGGACATAGCCTTGGGTGGCATGGTTTAGTGGGAGGTATCCCTGCCCATGTCATGGGGATTGGAACTAGATGATCTTGAGGTCCTTTCCAACCCTAACTATTCTATGATTCTATGATTCTGTGATTATCTAAAGCGTTTTCAGAGATTATAAAGCTATGTTATTAAGGTAACTTGACTTGAATCTCTGGGTGATACAGTTCCATTGAGCTAGATGTAGGCAGTTTTTCCTACCTCTTTGAGAAGCACTATACTCACTGGCACATTTATTTAAATTTGCATGGACTATTAATTAGAGAAGTTTTCCACAATATGTACTCTTTTGGTAAGATGAGTATTTTGCAGCCTGTTAACCCAAATCCTCACAGTGTTTAGATCAAGTCGCTTCATTTAAGTTGTTAAGTAAGCATTACAAACTCAGAATAAGAAAGAAGAACTACTTTCTGATACAGAAATTCTTAGGCATTTGTTGTCCATAATTCTGGAATAGTGCATACTATTCTGCAGCTGGCTCTTCCTTCCCTATATTGCAAAACATGAAGAAGATAGCGTTCTGTAATTGAGAAAGATTTGAATGTAACTTCACCTCTCCACATCCTGACACTGGGATCACACTGCATCCTCTGCTAGGTACTGCAGCATATTCCCTTACTGACACTTTGAAGCCGGAGAGTACTGCATAGAGGTAAGTCATCCTTGGGATGAAGAGCAGACATTTCATGAAGCTGTGTTTAGCTTTTCTGTTAACCATTAAAGTTTGTTTTGCTCTGAGCTCTTGCATCTGTATGGTGCTTGCCAGCTCAGTTACTTTTGTTATTCTTTTGAATGTGTTTACACTTTGCCTTTTAGGAAAGTGTGATTGTTTTCTCAGCCCTGGGAATCATTTATAGCTTCACATAGAGAGGGGAAAGCATAACTGATGATATGTAAATTAACTTCTTGTTTTATCCCAGAGAAACCATCTTTAGATGAAATATAATTCTAAGTATTCTAATTCTGCTTAGTGCTCTGTTACAGTAGTTGGGAGAGTTAAATAGTATAATCTTCAGTACCCATCAGAAGCTCTGGGCAAGGAATGAACATTTTATAGCTTATCAATCAGTGGCTGCCAAGGACCTTGCAAAGAAAGAGTGTTGATTGGTTAATGTATGTATATCTGGAGAATGCTAGCCCTCTGAACATAATATATCGTACTGCCTAAACAGGTGAGCAAAATACTAGCTACCACATTAAAAGAAATGCAAAACTGCACCGCCTACAGTTTTTTAGAAAGTCATTACAGCTTTTCTTTTTAAATAGGCTATACAGAACATCTGTATGAAGAATAATTCTAAAATACCCCTGTACACATATGTGGCTATGTCTGGCTAGTTGCTGCTTTCAAAGTGACTGTGGTATGTAAGACTAGCTTTCTCATCATTAATGGCAAAGTTTAAATGCCTCCTCAAAGTCTGTTGATCTATGGAGCTAACCTGCCAAGCTATTTTCAGCAGCCAGTGCCACACATGTCCAGATGGCAGGGCTTTGAGACTGGCTTCACTGAGGCTGCCTTCAGCCTCTTAGCAAAGCAGGATCTGGGGTTTTTGCATCCAAACAGATCTGCTTTAATAGGTTTGCCACAATCATTTATAACAATGGAACTATCAAAATGACAATGTGTGGACCGGACCAGCTGCACCAAGTGTCTGCACAGTGTGGCAGAGAAGGTACACTGCTCGTCCTTATAAGCACTAACATCTGTTGAGGTTAAAGCAGTATAACTGCCTATAACTGAGGGTATTGTACTGTTAGTAAGAGGAGCTACCGGCTATTTCTACTCTTGATGGGTAATGCAAGGGCTGCGTGTATGAGATAGCTTTCTGCTTGTGGTTCATTTATATGAGAGATGCTCAACTGGTCAGATTTAGATAGTGTCCAGTAACTTTGTTCCATCAAAATGACAAAAAATAGCAAGGTTGCAAGAGACTCTTTGATTCTATAGATCAAATCCAATAAATGCAATATCTGAACTTCCTAAAAATACATTTTTTAATAAAGCATCTTTCTAAAGAATTTACCATTTTAGGAGTATTCTTCAACACAAAATGTTTTAAAAGATGAATCTGGTGATTATAGCAGCCATTGTCAAGGAGCTCAAACTTATGTGTCTGTATGCTAGCCAGAATTTTTAAGAAATTAAAACATTGTATTAAATTTCAGCATAAAATACCATGTAATAAACAGATTAAAAGCTATTACTCATTTTCAACTGATAGGTGATTTTCTCTATGCAAATTAAGTGTTACAGTGGAAAAACATTCAGACACTTAAAAAGAACGAAAAGTTATGCCTCTATAAATCAGCATGTTACTGGTTCACTTCATCATTTTCCTATCTTATTCTGATGCATTTCAGAGTTTATAGGCATACCAGGATTTCGTGGTTTAAGCCTCTATAACTCATGCAGTCTCTCTCTCACTCACTCCCCCCTCTTTATTCCCCCTGCTCCCGGAGGGATGAGAAGGAGAATGGAAAGAATGCAACTCCCACAGGTTGAGATAAGAACACTCCAATAACTAAGGTATAACACAAATCACTACTGCTACCACCAATAATAATAATGACAAGGCAAATACAAGGAAAGAATAAAACCGGTCACCACCAATACCCAGCCCGACCAAGCAGTGCACCCCCTCTTTCAGGTCTGTGCCCCTGTTTTTACATCCTGGGCATGACGTGCTGTGGTATGGAATACCTCTTTGGTCAGTTTGGGTCAGGTGTCCTGTCTCTGCTCCTTCTCAGCTTCCCCTCCTCCCTTGCAGAGCATGAGGCTCAGAAAGTCCTTGGTCAAACCAAAACATTACCGAACAGTAACTGAAAACACTGGTGTTATCAGTGCTGTTCGCAGGCTGAAAGACAAAAACACAGCGCTGCGCCAGCTACCAAGAAGAAGAAAAATGACTGCTGCTGCTGAACCCATGACACAGGAGCAGTAAACCAGAGTCACTGGAGACTGAAAACTCTTTTAAGTGTGGACACATGTAATATGGAACTCCAGCCCCTGAGAACAGGACAGCTCATTCCAAGATCTTCTTAGGAGGGAAGGACGATGTAGCTCAAGATCACATTCAGTGGCTGTTATTCTGGAACTTACCGTCCAAGACAAGTGTGATAAAATACCTTCTTCTAGAGGGATGTAAAGACAAGATCATTTGGAGCAATGTCAGGAATGTATCAGCTTTCAAGAGAGGTTCATATTTCAAACCAAAGGGGAAAAAAGAAGGCTGTAACCTTGTTGAAAAGCTTTTTTGGGGCAATGCAATTATGTTAAAGGAATGGGTCTGGTGTCTTAAGAAATGTAAAGCCAGGTGTATGTGCATCTCTGCTTTCACAGTTCTGTTCCCTTTGAATGCAGTTATCACTTTCAGCAGTTGAAAATGCGTGTTGGCAATTGTAAATCCATATGTGACATTCTAGTAAGAGAAGACAAAGCTGCAAAAACATGGTGCCGTAAATGCACTGACTTGCCTCCAGTGTCCCATTTCAGCAGCAAAAGGAAATAAGTCTTAAAACTGTACGTAAAGCTCTCCTGCCATATATTGCTGTTATTCCTGATTCATTAAACACTTTCTTGCTATAATCAAACTTATGGGAAAATGTCTATAGAACAAATGTGGAAAAATAAAAGCACAATTGCTTGTGCATTATTATTGCTATTAATCATCACTGTGGGACTTGTACAGTAGTATGATGTTTTCATAGTTTATCTTACATGTTCATAAGCAGTACTTCTTCTATGCAAAGTGTTAGAGACAGGTCAGCAATGAGAGAAACCAGAAGAAAACAGTTATTGTATGTAGGCAGGTATTTCAGTTGGGCCTCAGTTCAGTGCAAAAGCATGTTCAGTATTTGCTGCAACAAACCCTATGTTATGCAAACAAATGGCTATGCATACATGGATGTTCACCCAGAAGATATCTCTACTGTAATGGGACAAAAGGTCAGAATGTTTGGTAGCCAAGCAGCAATACTATTCTTGACCAGAACCACCAGGGCATTTCTAGGACCCTGTGATATTAAGCTTAGGAACCCCTAAGCCAGTTACATTTGAAGCCTCAGCAGCAACAGAGGAATAGAGAGTCTCCTAGCGTGGGAGCTGGCAGGTCTCTGTGATCTTAGCTCGAATTCTCATGAAAAGCAAAGGGATGAAGTCAAATACTTTATGTACTTCTGTCCTACCTAGCTTGGAAAGTTGCACTTTGGAAATTGTAGTCTGTATGTTTGCTAAAATAACAGCAACAACTCAGGTAAATGGTACTGTTGAGTAAACGCCCGTTCTGTGTGTAGTGTGGCTGTCCATACACTTCAGAAGGAGATATGGCTGAATGACATTAATCCATTAAGCAGGAGCAGGAACCAGAAGCAACATGGGATTGGTCAGGAGTACAAATCCTATTTTTTTTTTTTTCAGAAGGTATTTGTGCAGTGGTTGCTGTCATATCAGGAGATTTAGGGTCCAAATAGAGATGGACTCGATGATCTTCCAACCCAAACAATTCTATGATTATTCTTTGAGTAAGTCCATAAATATAAATTGTGAACCTCATGGCTCTTCACTTTGTATAGCATGGAGGACATCCGGTTACAACAGGTAAAGACAGTAAATGATTAAAGGCTTTTCTCCTACTTGATTTAAGATTAATTTTAATCTAAGGAATGCCATCCAGAGGGACCTTGACACACTTGTGAGGTGGGCTGATGCCAACCTGACGAAGTTTAACCATGCTGAGTGCAAGGCCCTACGCCTGCAGAGAAGGACTTGGGGGTGTTGGTTGATGAAAAAATGAACATGAGCTATCTTCAGTGTGCACTTGCAGCCCAGAAAGTCAACCGTATCCTCGACTGCATCAAAAGAAGCATGACCAGCAGGTCGAGAGAGGTGATCCTGCCCCTCTACTCTGCTCTTGTGAGACCTCACTTGGAGTATTGTGTGCAGTTCTGGTGTCCTCAACATAAAAAGGACATGGAACTGTTGGAACAAGTCCAGAAGAGGGCCACGAGGATGATCAGGGGACTGGAGCACCTCCTGTATGAAGATAGGATGAGAAAGTTGGGGCTGTTGAGCCTGGAGAAGAGAAGGCTGCATGGAGACCTCGTAGCATCCTTCCAGTATCTGAAGGGGGCTTACGAGGATGCTGGGGAGGGACTCTTCATGAGGAACTGTAGTGATAGGTCAAGGGGTAATGGGTTCAAACTTAAACAGAGGAAGTTTAGATTGGATATGAGGAAGAAATTCTTTACTGTGAGGGTGGTGAGGCACTGGAATGGGTTGCTCAGGGAAGTTGTGAATGCTTCATTGCTGGCGGTGTTCAAGGCTGGTTGGACAGAGCCTGGGGTGGTATGGTTTAGTGTGAGGTGTCCCTGCCCCTGGCAAGGGGGTTGGAACTAGATGATCTTAAGGTCTTTTCCATCCCTAACTATTCTATGATTCCTTGATTAGTTTTGGTGTGTCTTCACCCCATATTAGCCTAAGTAGTTTGTAGTGGAGAGTAAAGGTGTTAATTGACCTTTCAGTGCCAGCAGAGGCTGTAATAGAGTTACTGTGTTGCAGCTGTGTGGTAGATGAATTGCTTGTGTGAAGGGTTATTGCTTTGGGTATTTTGTACAGCTGTTAGCTCAGGTGTTTTGAGTGTCTCCTGGCAGATCACAAATGAGAGCTCATTTGTTCTCCTGAGCTTGAAGAAGAAAGTATTGTAGAGAGATATGCAACTGCTCTCATTTTTTTAGTGATTTGAGTTGCACCCTCACTGAAAGTGGACTGGTTCCCGGTTTGAACAAAAATAGGAGCTAAAGGCTATGTCACATTTCCAGATGGATGTGACTAAAAGCTGTAGCAAACTCAGGTTAGTGAGGTTTTTTTGTGGAAATGAAAAGGGCAATATTCTGTGTATATGTGAGGCTAGCCTTGAAATAGTGTTAATCTCATTATATTATTTAGGATGTCTCAGTGGCTAAAGGCTTAAAAAAGTTGCAGGTATTTATTAGCTTCTGGTAAGGGTGAATGGTATGTATGGGTGGGTTGGATTAAATTAAATTCCATTATGAGTTATTCTTCTATACCCCTTCTGCCACTTTCTCTTATCATCTCAGGTCTGTTACTCAGAGTGTGTGGGAAGATGGCTGTAGTAAGATTGCTTTTTTTATCTGGGTGTAGGAGGTTTACGACTGGATGCAGTTATTTTATGAGTCTTCTTTGTGGTAGAAGGATGATGCATGGGAACAGAGAAAAGCTTATTCAATCTTAAGGTAAATAGAGGATTAAGGATTTCAGTAGGTGTTATTTTCCTCTGCCATCTTCCCTATAATCTTGTAGGGCTGATTTGAAACAGGGCAATTGTGTTAAGAAAAGTTGCTGTTGTGTGTTGAAAAAACAGGATGTGAGTGAGGATCTTGAATAATAACTGCTACTGAAGTTTTTGCTTGTCATAGAAGGTGATATTTCATTTGTATTATTTCTCATTGATAAAGACTACAGTTGGACTAGTGATCTGATCTTGAGGTATGGAGACATAGCAACACATAGCCTCCCTTGTATTGGGAGGTCCTGAAATAAGTGTAATGGTTCTCAGAGTTTCAATTGCAAGAACTTTTATCCTCAATATAGTGGTAGGAAACAGATGAATATGTGGCAAGAAGAGACATTAATATTTTGTTATGTTCTGAAGTTCATTGCTGAATCTCTATCCATTAGACAATAAAGAAAATTACAAATTATTTATGCAAATATCCAAGATTAAAGATCTGTTCCTTATGAAGTGCAGCATTTATGTGTCCCTATCCATGTGTGTATACATGGTGTGTAAGGGTGATTTTTTTTGCTTATGTAGGCTTGAAAAGTGTCTCCCTGAAGCCAAGGGAAGAAGTTTCCTGGACTAATAGAATTAAAACTTTGTTGTATTATATGATCTGTGAATGTTCAAGTACTGAAGCACTTTGACATGAAGGTTTTGTATGATTTTTAACATAGAGCTGATATCTTTTCAGGGGAAGGTTTCCTTTCAAATAATTTCTTGTGTGTTTTTGCATATTTAAAATAATACTGCATGAGTGAATTAAGCAGTTGGCTTGGTTTTGCAAGCAGCTTGACTATTATGGTCAGATTTTATGTATTGTGAAAAGTCAGACTAAGCTTTGGATAAGCATAGACCCAATGTGTTTAGTGACCCAAACAATTTCTGCACATAGAAAAACAAGTAATAGTTCAGCTGTTTTAACACTTGCTAGTTTGAGTGTGCTTTAACAATAAGGTATATTTTGTTGATGTTTCTACTATGAAACTTCTGTTGTTTTCAGTGTGAATTTGTAAATATTCTTTTCATCATCTTTCTTGAAGTGAACTGAGGAAGGGCACAAGACTTTCTTCTAGGTTACTGGTTATATCTTCAAGGCTGAGTGAATCATGGCTTAGGTTTAAGTGGCAGGGAAGAAGGAAAATATATACAGTTGGACCCAAGATTTCACATGGGAGCAAGAAGAGATCAATATGAAATTCCAACTAGAGAATTCTAGCCTGTGAAAAATGTGACCATGATGTCAGTTATTTGATGTAAGGTGATAAGATTTTTCATTTTTACGAAATTGCCCAAAGACTTTTGTAATAAAAGCGCTTCTTTTAATAAGGAATCACTGGAAGAAGTTCCTCTGCCACTGATCTGCCCTAAGTAAGTCTAGTTAATCGCACTTTAAGCCTGAAAAACCGAAGACATTGTGTCTTCCTTGGGTTTAAGCTAGTAAAAATGTGTTTGCTGAGGATTTAGCAAGTGAGCAGTTGTGTACAGATTTATTGAAGCTATGATAGTTTTTACATTGAGCAAAGAAATGGGAGCACTTCACATGATTGAATTCTACTGACCTAATAGGAGGATTGCTGGTGGCCTAGAAGATGATCTAAAGAAGTCTTCAGATGGAAAGCTAGATAGATTAAGTAAAAATTTCAAGCTTTGTGACAAAACTAGAAATGTTAGGGAGGGAAAAGCAGCACTTCTGGTAAGAGTTTTCAAAACAATAGAATTTATTTCTTTCACAGCAGAAAAGACCAGTAGAAAATCCTGTATATGTAGTCCCAGTGTTAATGCTTTCCATCAACAAAAGAGTTGTTTTTTGGGTTTTTTTTTTTGTGTGTGTTCTTTTTTTTTTCCTCCAGATTAGCTCATTGATAAAGGCAATTTGATGAGGTCTCTGAAGTGCAAGAGTGTTAGAAAAAATGGGGGTCAGCCAGTGAGGAGAAGCTATGGAACAAAGGAAACATGGGCAGGCATGGTTGGAAAGATGGTCTTGGCTAATATCTTTTTTTTTTTCTGTCTTGCTTAGCTTTGTGAAATACAAGCATGTCTGCAAAACAAAGAATTACAGTATGATCTATGGTAAAATTGAGAGTGCTGTACTTTGAGTTTATTTGTACATGCTAGAACACAAAATTAAAATGCTAAATGTCTTCAATATAGGGTGGCTCATTTGCTAGTCAGTCAGTTTAATGTAGCTCAGCTGAAATGGACTAGTGTAAACCAGTCTCCTGTATTTACTTATCAGACTGAGAGATGACTGCTTTTTTTGTTTTGCTTTATGTATAATAGAAATGTTGCCTTTTTTATATATATATAAAAAATATTCTTGTTACAGCTGTATAACATTTTTCATGGTTCTGGAGACAGTGTTCAATTTGAAAGATGTTTTGCGCCTAAGAAGCGTTTAAGATTGAAAGGCTGTATTTTGGGGAACTAAGTTACCATAGTGCCATTTAAATCTGCAGCAGTGTTCACAATGAAAAGAAAAATCTATGGGTTTTTTTGTGCTACTGGACACGAAAGCTTCAAAAGGCTTTATATCCATACAGGTTCTGAGATAAAACTGTATTTTTATAGTTAAATTCTCCAAGTAGAAGATGCCTAAATCTCCAAATTTAGTACTGTAGCTAAAAAACTATGAGAGACAGGAAGAATTAAGTTCTTGGAAAATTAGCAGAGAAAATTAACACACGCCTCTTTGTGTGTGTGTAGTCTTTAATCAGCCTTAGGATGCATACACTTCACCGTGTTGTTCAGCCCATAACCATATGCATTAGTATTTATATTCTGACAGTAATGCAAGATTAGCTGTAACTGAGAGCCATTTATCTTAGTGGTGACTCCATTGAAACAAAGGGAAAAAGTATTTACCCTTCTGTACTGGACCATACTTGATAGCAGTACAGGAGATTTCCCTAGCACTGTGGGTGTTGTAGCTTTGTTTTCCAGCTGATTGCTTGATCATGCTCTTTACTCCAGTTATTGTTCTTTTCCATAATGATAAAGGGATTCCACAGAAAGAGAAAAACAGGTAACAAAGTCTTGCTACTTTTTTTTTTTCCTTTTAGCCCTTTGCTTCCTGAGTATGACCAGCTGAAGATTTGACTGCTGTCAGTACTTTGGTGCAGGCAGGGCTCATGTGCTTTCTGACGACTGAAATGAGAAAACCCTTGTGCTTTTTAGGGCTGACAAGAGGGGTTGGAAATACCAAAGAACTGATACTGAAATGTTATTTAGGAAGCCAAATCCTGTTTTTTACAATTGCAAATGCTTAAGCTCTCTGTAAAAATCTTAACTTTGTGTTTTGAGGAATGTTTTTCTCCTCTCACAAGCACTGTGTGTTTGTGATGGAAGGGAATGATAAAGCATCCTCCTTGGGATGAATGAAGGATCAGCAGAATTGTAATCTCTCTGATAACAACATGGTGAATTGAAGAGTCCATTCTTCAACAGATAGTTGTAGCATTAGAGAGGTGGTAGCCAGCAGAAAAGATCTAGAAAGCTAAGTTGTGGGCTCTAATGCTTGATGTTTGACTTTTGAATTCTAGCATTGGCTGGAATTCTCTGCTTTATCTTGCTTTAACTCCCTTTTCTAGTTAATTGCTGAGAGAGAGAAGCCCAAAAGGAACTAAGCTCTCAGGATTTAAAATTTAGACCCGTGTTGATTGTTTCATTCGAATCAGTGAAAGTACAAAGCAAAACAAAATTCTGAAGCTTTCAGTGCTGCTGTATTTCCCAAAATTTTCTAAAGCTCCCTCCTGTCTCTGGAGTTCTTACCTTACTTGCCTTTTCAGGGACAATTGAGAAGGACAATCAAGAAGATAAATGGGAACATCACTGTTTGTATGATTAAGGTTTTAGGGAGCTAGAGCATTTTCAGTGTTTGCATTTGCTTGGACTGTTTCTGATTTACCAAACAATTAATTCTGTGCTGCTCTTGCTATTTCTTCTTGGAGAGCTGCTTGCAGAATGCCTGAATGAGGTCTCTTGCAATCCAAATCTGCTAAACCCTGACTCTCTAGTTAAGACAGAGATTGTCTATTGGAGAAGCCTAGATTAGGTGTTGAAAGATCCAGAGGTCTGAGTCATCATGTTTTTAGGCTCAGATTAGTTGGATACTGTGCCAGTTTGTCTGCTGGTCGTGAGGATAGCCAAGAAGTTGAGGGAGGTCTGAAATGCCAAGGAAGAGTATGTAGAATAGTGGCAGTGCATCACAAAACCAGCCAGGATCTTGACCATTATTTGAAACTTGTGGTCCCTAAAGTGTTTTTTGGGGAATGTGATTCAAAAGCTTGCAACTTCTAGGAATGTGATCCTGGCCCTGAAACAACAAAATTGCATCCTGCATTTGGATGCTAATTGCCAGATGGATGGTGGTAGTTAAATTGTTTACCAGATGTAGGGGTTTTAGTAAATCATTTGAATAAAACGCAGAATAACTGACCATTTACTCGTTCTGTCCAACCTTGACCTAGATGGCAGTACTACCACTGAGACAAAAGGAAATTCAGTAGCAGGACAGTAACTGAGAAGCCAACAAAAGGTTGATTGTGCTTTCTCTTGATCTAGCCAAGCTTATTCTATGACTTCTGGTCTATGAAGGTTGTCCTTGTACAACATTGATCTCTTATGTATTTAAATGCTCTATATGATCTTCAGAAAAATTTTGTCGTGGTTCCTACTTGGTAGTTAAAAGCACAAAGCTCCCTTTGTGTCTTTTGCTGGTATTACAGTCTAGTCAGCCTATTGCCTGGTTACACAGAATTTCTTTGTCACAATTTGGAGGAAGTTATTGCCAGTAGTGGGCACTAACCACAGCAGATAAAACAGTTTGAAATAACTGTGGAGAAACTTTGAAGTTTCCTCAACAGCCCTATCATCTGCCATAATTTTTCATATTTGCTTCCTGTAATCCTCTTGCTGGCTGAGAAAAAGAGGGTATTGTCTCTCATCAACAGCAGGACTGTGTGCCAGCCATTTGCCTCAACAGGAGAATTTTGAGCTTTTGCAAAATGTGCAGTTGAGCAGATGGACAGCACACAGGAGGCCAAAATGACACAAAGGGAGTGCTTAGTTTGGGTCTGTCTCTAGATTGTCACCGTTTGTTCTCTGCAAACAAGGCTGGTACAGAGAAAAGAGTACAAGAGTACAAGAGTACAAGACCGAGACTGAAAGAAAACACTGTGATGAGAGCACAAAATGTGGGTCAAGACTTTTAAACCTTCTCCCTAGTTCTTCAAGCTGGATAGGGAATGTGAAAATTAGAAGACCAATTCACAAGAAGCTTTGCTGTCCTTTCTTACTCAGCACATGCCTTACAGTTAGCAGACACACAGAGCTTTTGAATTGTTTCCACCACAAATGTTGAGGCACATCATTGTGATCTTGCAAGACAGGATTCATTTATGGTACAACTTCACTTAGGATTCTCTGAGGAGGAAGAACTTAATGCACTAGCAGTGCAGAATCTGGCTCAGACTTCACACAGTGACCCTGAAAAAGTGATTAATGCAAGAGGATAGCCTTTCTGCTCTGGAATTTGGAAAAGAAAAAAAAATAAATTTAAACACTAAGGCTTAAGAACTCATCTACTCATCTCTCTCCTCAAAGATGTCCTCCTTTTGTTGGAGGTTGAGGCACTGGCATTTGACCCACAGCACTTTTGAGAAGAAACTTGGGACAGATTGTTCCCAAAGGATGTCTTTGATACTGTGGTCAAATAGTCATAAAAGTCCCAGAATTGCAGTTGGCAAAGAGGAGGAGGAAAAATACCCAACAAAGTAAGCTGAAAAAGCAGAAATAGTGAAAAAGAGTCTGTTTCTTTCCCCTTTGGATGAGACTTGTAGATAAATTCAGAGGTGCTGGAAGGAAAACTCTGAAGTGTCAACAATGTGGTATTAAAAAAAAACAATGCCAACCATCCCCTGATTTTACTAAAGCATTTTTCTGCTGTAATGTGGTAAAAAGTAAATTTTTTTAAAAATGGGCTTGGCAGTCTGCTAGGTCCCTCCAAAGCAGTAACTCCCCACATGACATTCTTCTGGAAGCGAGACAACAGCAGCAGCCTTGGCAGTGGAATATTAACCCTGCAGCAGTGGCGCAGTTCCTGTAGCTCTAGAAGGTTAAGGTCCATGGGAAAATGTATCTGTCAAACAAACAAAAAGCCCAACAATAAACAAACAAAAAATCAAGAAAAAAATCAAGATTATCTAAACCATACTTTTATTTCTTTCACCCCAACCATGCAATGAACGATTACTGGTATACCAGGTGGATATTGACCTCAGGGGGACAGAGAGTAGGAAGTTGTCATAATTTTTTCCCCTTTCTGTCTAATGGAGAGGCTCCCCAGGTGGAGAAACTGTCGTGCTTTAAGTCAACATAAGTGTCATTTGCAGGCAGCAAAAGGAAAGCAAGGCCAAAGTAGGATTAGGTGGCCTATACAGGAATTAATGAGCTTTCTCATAACTTGGAAGGCATGCAAAGCAGACTTGAAATCGTGACAGTGAAATTACTGCCTTCAGTGGGATCAGTGTTCTATCTCATATCTTTAGAAACCTTAGGGCCACTTGTTTATTTCTGGAAAATGTGATTTTATTTAACTAAGAGAATCATGAATCATAGAGTGGTTTGGGTTGGAGGACTTCAAAGTTCCTCTAGTTCCAACCCCCCCTGCCATGTCAGGGATACCTTCCACTAAATGAGGTTGCTCAAAGACCTGTCCAACCAGACCTTGAACACTTCCAGAGCTGGGGTGTCCACAACTTCTCTGGGCAACCTGTGCCAGTGCCTCACCACTCTCATAGTAGTTCATAATGTCTGATCTAAATCTCTCCTGTGTCAGCTTAAAGACATTTCACCTTGTCCTGTCACAATTGCTCTTGTGAAAATCCTCTTCCAGATTTCCTGTAGGCTCTCTTTAGGTATTGGAAGGCTGCAGTAATATCTCCCCAGAGCCTTCTCTTCTCCAGGTTGAACAGTCCCACCTCTCCCAGGAGAGGTACTCCAGCTCTCTGATCATCTTCACAGCCTTCCTCTGAGCTGACTCCAGCAGGTCCATATTCTCCTTATGTTGGGGTGCCAGAGCTGAACACAGTGCTCCAGGTGGTGTCTCACTAGAGTGGAGTGGGGGGGACAGTCACCTGCCTTGACCTGCTGGCTATGCTTCTTTTGATGCAGCCCAGCATATGGTTGGATTTCTGGGCTGCAAGCACGCACTGTGGGCTCAGGAAATACGAGGGCCAGGAAAACACTGATAATTTTGTGGATGCTTTCTGGGCCTCAAGTGCTATTCAAGTCTCAGTCCCAATATGGATCTTATTGCGCTGTTGGCATCTTGAAACATTCAGGAGCTTACTTGAGACCAACACACTGGTGCAGGCAGACCCACTGTGGCAATCTGTAATCAGCTGTTTTATTTTATGAATGTAACAGATAGGAGGCAGTTCTGGCGATTGTTTCTGAAATAAACACCATGTTGAATAATGAAAGAAGGCTGGAAAATTAAATTCTTTAGGCCTTCAACAGAGGTCAAATAAGAGGGTAGAAATATGAGACAAAGAGTAAGCCGGGTGAGGGCTTCTGAGAGCTAACAAGGGGCAGTGTTCTTGAGATTGTCACCAATCTGGTGTGTATACACATAGCTTGTATTCAGTTGGTACTTGTGCGAAGACAGATGCATGAGCACTATTCACTTCTCTCTCAGTCTTCTGATCACTTTATCAGAGGTTTTTCAGGGACTGCAGTCATTCATTCATTTTCCCAGAAAATCTGTTCTTTCATTGCCAAATATTGATAGTATGCACTGTTCAGGACTTGAGTACTGATATTTTCCTGGCTGCCCAGATGGATGGTGGTATGGTATTTACCAGCTAATGCAGGGTGGTATGCATTTTGCATAGGCAGTTCCTGGCTGGTGCCTGCAGCTCAGGGGAGGGCATTCTGTAAAACTAAGTTACTTGGGGTGCAAGTCTTGTCTGACAGGGAGTGCACACACATCACTGCATAGTGTTCTCCTGCTTGCCAGAGTACTCAAACAACTTTATCATTTGAGAAGATTTAGGAATGAAATCAGCCTGCTTAGGTGATTTTATTAAATACATTTACTAATAGAACAGAAGACTCTGGTTGGTTGGTTGGCTGTTTTTTTGGGAGGAATGGAGGGGGGAATACACTGTTAAGACTGAGTTCAATGGTAAAACATTCCTTAGTGGCCCCAGTGTCATGGGTGTTTTAAGAAGCTGGGTTATTCACCGGTACAACTTTTTTTCAAAGCTGGTGTCCTTTGAAGACTTGTTGCAACTGTAATTTTTCTTTTTGCAGTGTTGTAAAGAAGTATTGGGGCCAGCCAGGCACATATTCTGAGTAGGAGCTCCTTACTGTAAACTAGAATAACCTCTGTTGTCTCCCTGTGTGTTTGCCTCTAGCTGTTTATGATTGAGTTGTGGTGATGCACTAACTTGTTATACAGTCCTGATGATGGCAAAGGAGGATGAAACTACTTCCTTCTTTAGCCTTTGTCAAGGCTAACGCAGATACTTTAGTTAAGAAACTTGCATGCTTTAATAGCAAGCTGATGTAGGTGCTCAAAAGTTCGGTTTGTGAGGTTTTAAATACTGAGACCTTCTGCCCACTCCTTTTTTTTCTTCTGTCAGCTGAGATTTTTGTGCGTACCGTCATTCGCAACATCTGGATCCTTTTGAACTGCACAGAACCCATTGCAACTGTCAGGTGAAAAATCCTCACTGATTGGGGGGAATGCCCAATATATAATAGAGGGTTTCTACAAAGTTGGTTTTGTCATATCATGAATGATATGAAAGGCTTTTGGACTGTGGGAGAGCTTAGTTTATGTATATTTTGGGACCTGAGCAATTGCTCAAGACAAGCTTTATTTGGAAAGCAGCTGTGAAATAGCTGTCAGTATTTCTAAAGCTAGTCAGTAGGTATATTTACAGTAGTGTTTTAGTTCAGGTGAACAGAGTGCTTTTTAAAATTAACTTTTTTATTATGTCTGCTTGCATTCTCTGGTTAACATGGTGCAAACTAGCTTCTTTTTGGATGAAGCAGACATAGGAGATGGGCACTGTCACAATAACTAGTGTACCGCTGCTACTAATGGGCACCTAGTGCGTGGACCATGGTGTAGTTACTTTGAAGTAAGAAATCCGTGTAACATCCTTTGTTTCACTGTATAAGTCTGCAATTATTTGACTGCAGTATTTGCTAACATAGTTATAGTAAATGATGTCAGTTCTGCCAGTGGAATAAAGCACTCCAGCCTTTGGAAAATCATAAACTGGGACAATTCACCTAAACCCCACGGAGAATTTTACTACCACTTCCTCTTGTTACAACATCAGTTGAATCAGGTCTGGCAGTGAAATTTCTACATCACACATAAGGGCACCCATATTGGTGCCCAGAGGACTTGAAATAGGGTTAATCTCGATTAGTTCTAGACATTGACAAAGTGAAGATTTGTCTGCAATGGCTTGTTTATTGGGAGTTTGAACAGTGAAAATAAATAAATTGATTGAGATGAATTTGATCTAGTTTAGATACCTACTCTACGATGAAATGAATTGTTTCCAGGTAGTACCTGTGTTTCTGTCCCTGACTTTGAAAAAAAAACCTCGCAACAAAGCAAAACTAAAATCTAGGGTTAGCAGCTTGGATACAGCCAGCTACAATGATGTACCAAAGTAGGTTTCTTAAATTGATGTGTTTCTAAGGTTGAAGTTGGTATTTCAGAGGTCAGTCAGTTATGGTCCTTACTGATGCAGAATAAAAGGTAGCTGCTCCAAAGTTTGTTTTGGGGATATAAGCTTTCAAGTTGGGCACTAGAAGGACAAGCATTCAAGGAATACCATGGGTAGAATTCAAAAATCTGTGCCCTGAAGTACTTGCATTATAAGAAGGCAGTCCTAGAAATTCATGCCCAGCTTTGTATTTTATGGTGTTTGGTTTAAGTAGATGTTTTACTTTGGTCAGAAAATCAGCTCTTAGGAGTTCACTTTCCCAATTTATTTGAGCTGAATCTCTATAAATGTTATTATTCCATTTGCAGAATGCATTGTTGCCTTTTCTAAACCTGTTTTATTCTGAGAAATGTGTGGTAACACATTGATTTTTCTGGCCTCTTGAAATCATGGCCACATGTTTCTCAAACAGGTGTTTCTGTGCTGGAGATACTCATATAAATTGATTTATCAAATCACTTCCCTATTACAGAATATTGGGTATGAGTGTGTTACCGTAGCAGGAAATGAGTCAACACTTACAAAGATACTGTAATACTGTTTCAACATACTATATTAAATCCTCAGCAACAATCCTCTTGGCACTTAGAGTCTTTGGGTCAGGGCCAATAACTGATGTTCTACATACTAGAAGTTACAGGAAACAAAGTGATTGCATAGCTTATAATTTTTTCCTAGAAGTATTTGTGAAAGCTTAGTAAAGTGCTGTGACAATTAAAATAGCCTTTAGATTTAATAGTTAACAATTAAGGTTGTGTGAACTATGATTCATTCCAAACTTCTGGTTGGTTGCTCATAAACTTCTATGACATTTTGCTTCTCGTTCTGGCTTTTTTTCCAGTAATTTTTGCTACCTGAAAGGGGCTCTGCTGGTGTTTTATTGTGGACTTTTAGCAACAGTAACAGCTCTGCCATTTTTAAGTGTATGAAAGCCAGGGAAAAAAGCCTTTCCCCATTAGTGACTCTTTGGATCCACACTTACAGTGCTTCACTAGCCAACGAAGTGGGAGATAGAAAGCTGAAATGGCCCCTGCTGTGCAGAAGCAGATTTCGGTGTTCTGTGAAAACTAGGTTTAGTTTGAGCAAATGAAGAGGAAACTACAAAACCAGACACATGCAGTTCTTTGTGTATTTTAAATGGCCATTTTAATGTGATTTTTATCACAAAATGTGTGCAAATAACTGTGGATACCATCCAAGGACTCTGCAGTGGAAAAGCTGTCAGGTTTGTATCCCAGACATCACACCCTAAATACTGAGCAATAGCTGTTTGCTTGTAACATTTCCATATTTCTTATTTTACCGCTACCAAATAGATGACTAAGTTTTAAATACGTAGCTGTTCCACATTAGTTGCCTGATTACATTCAAGTTAAAACTTTGTATAAGAGGGAAAACTTACACGTATCACATCATATCTATTTTGTATGTGAGTTTGCACATATGTAGCTCTTTCTGAGCTAGGGAAAAAAAAAGCTTTAACTTTTGTAAGCTTCAAATGTGACTTTTTTGTTAGAATTTTCACTGGAAAAATATTGCAGCTTTTTGTTGGTTGTGCAGTAACTCTAAATCTTCCTGAATAGTATCTAAAGCTGATGGCAACATGGTTGTAGTAATTCACCTCATGTCACTGATGTGAATTCAGTCCCTGTGGTAATGATCTTAAACTTTTAGCTCTCTGGTATCAAGGTAATTGTAATGAAATTGTTAGTCGATTGTTGAAACAAATACAGTGATACACACCAGTGTTCTGATAGCAGGTTTGGGTGTTGTTGTTTTCTTTTTTTCTTTTTTTTTTTTTGTGTGAGCATTGGCAAAAGATATATTATTTATTTACTCAAATATCCCATGTTATGAAAAAAATAGATACTCAAAAATCAGTCTTGTACAGGCACTGTTTATGTACTGTTTCTGGGATTCCTGGTCTGTGATCAGTGGTCTGCTTTGGCATTTCTAAAATGCAGATGTGAGAACTGAATTAGTGGAAGAAACACTGTTAAACATCTCTGTCCTGCATTTGCTGTGACCGTAACATGATTATTTCTTTTTAAAATGCAATATCTTTCTAGGTATCACATTAATGTGTTCAAGTTAAAAACAAGCAAACAGAAATACCCCAAACAATCAAATGGTGCAATACCTTTCTACGTATTACCCAGATCTTTTTATAAGAAGCTTAGTTTGTTTGAGCTTTTTTTCCCTCCAAGGGTGGGAGGAGGCAGGGGGAATGGGAGTGTTGAAATAGATGGGTGTGTTACTTATAAGGCAACATCCATCACTGCTGACCTACAATCGAATACCCATTGTCTCTCATTAACTTTGAGAGGAAATTGAGACATTTCCAAATGCCACCAGAAATATAGAATATGAATTGGTTGATACAGTATTTTGAAGAATAGAGTGCGAAGCTGTTAATGAGGTGTAGTGGCTGCCTTGTCTTTAAGAAAGACAAGTTGTTTTAATCAGAAAGGTCATGCATGTCAGATAGCATTATTGTTTCCTGTGTTAGCTTGACTCTACCTCAGTCTGGGGAAATTAAGATTTCAGTGAACATTACTAATAGTTAATACACATGTCTGGGGATGTGGATGCTTCTGTATTTGGCTCTGCTGAAATTTCACTTTTGATTTATTTGCATTGCTGTTAAATACGGCTTAAATACAACCACCTTATATGTGTCACTGAAGCCCCTAAAGTCATACAAGTGTTAAATTTGTAACACAAATTAGCTCAGGGACCAGTGAAATGCAGTTAATTTCAGATTGGGCTTGAATGCTAAGAGCACCTTCGTCATCCCTAAGGTAAAAGTGATGGAGTCATATTTCTTAGATATTCTGGAAAGAAAATGGAAGGGTTGTGGTTCAATTAGGCTGGGACTCAATTTATTTGGGAATTACTTGTAGATAACATTTTTTTTGCATGTGGTCAGGCCCTCCTAGAGTTTTTCTACTTATTCAGTGATTCAGGGACTTAGAGAGCAACCTGTTGGACCTCTTTGGAGGGGGTGTCCCTGAGACAGTGTAAATACAGACTTTCTCCCCTCCTGTTAGATTCCTCATTTTTGCAGATGTGTCAGGTGTATTATGGCTAGTGACTGCATTAAAAGAGGGGTAAATATGGGAAAATACCTTCAGGTCTGTACTTGGTATAAACTGACAGTTTCTCCAAATACATTAAATAATAGAAATGCTTCTTTTGTAGTATATGGTCCAACCCTGCATCAAACAAGTTTATGGTTTTCAGTGGACTGCTGATTGAGCGCTTATTGAACATGTTTTCCTTTTCACAAAAAAGGATGAATTCCATCCTCCTGGGTGTTAGCAAATGGTTCAGATTTGTCACTTATTTTTCTGTCTGGTCAGTCTGATTTTCATCATTGAAGTCATGCCTTAGGATTGAATTCCCTTGATTTGAGTGGTCGTTGCTCAATCTGTGATTTCTTAGGCAACATGAAAGGCTTTTCTGGAACAGGAGATTGTAAGTTTCTCTTGGACCTGATATTTATAACTATCACATATTCTTGACTCCTGAGCATCCTGACCAACCACAATATTGATGAAACTAGTGTCAAGTTATTTTTGTTCTTTATGAGTGACTTTGAGATGCTAGTCCTATCAAGGAAATGGTAATAATAATCATAGTAGTAATAATAATCTAAATAGTATTTCATGATAGGGTCTCCCAAATAACAGGAAGCTGCATGTGCAGGGTAATCAAAGATAATCTCGATTTTTCTGTCATATTTGGAGTTTTTTATGATCATAGTTTTGTTGTGTACATGTAAGCAAAAGAGATAATATGTTCATACATTAGGAGCTGACAGACTGGTTTTGTCTCTGTCATGGCTTAAACCCAGCTGTAATTCACGCAGTTTGCTCACTCACTCTTCTCTCTTTCTTTCCCCCAGCTCCCCAGGGGGATGGGGAGGAGAATCGAAAGAATGTAACTCCCACGGGTTGAGATAAGAACACTCCAATAACTAAGGTATAACATAAACCACTAGTGCTACCACCAATAATAATAATAAGGGAAATAACAAGGGAAGAGAATAAAATCGCTCACCACCGATACCCAGCCTGACCAAGCAGTGCACCCCCTCTTTCAGGTCTGTGCCCCTGTTTTTACATCCTGGGCATGGCGTGCTGTGGTATGGAATACCTCTTTGGTCAGTTTGGGTCAGGTGTCCTGTCTCTGCTCCTTCCCAGCTTCCCCTCCTCCCTTGCAGACCATGAGACTCAGAAAGTCCTTGGTCAGACTAAACATTACTGAGCAGCAACTGAAAACATGGGTGTTATCAGTGCTGTTCGCAGGCCGAAAGTCAAAACCACAGTGCTGCACCAGCTACCAAGAAAGAGAAAAATGACTGCTACTGCTGAACCCAGGACAGTCTCCAAACCCAAAAATGGAAAAGAAGTTGGGAAATATATCCTGATCTGTGTTTTACCAGTGCTGGCCAGACTACATTCCTACAGACTCCTCTAGATAGAGCAGCAAGGCATCTGTGAGGTTCCACAGCAATCCCTGTCCTAGCAGAAAGGTAGTGTTCCTGTCTCAGTATTGTTGACCTGCAGTAATGCTGGACTGTGTAGGAAGTCCTTTATTGCTGCTTAAGTGGAAAGGAAGGGTAGTTGTCTTATATCTATCTATATACAGCTCACTGTGAAGAAAAAAGGAACAAAAGAATGAAATGAAATATATTTAGCTCGTTGTTACTACTATAAGCCTTTTTACTGGACTGAGATCAAGATTCTGCTCTTTTGCTACAGGCAAGGCTGAATAAAGGGCAGCACAGGAAATGATTTCTTTCAGAAATTGTGTGGCATATTTGCCATGTTGATTCTTATTTTCTGGCAAAGAGTTGTTATTTTTATACTTAGGTTGGTGATATTTTCTCCACTCTGATTCACTTGAGTGAAAACTGGAGACTTCCTTTGATTTATTTTTTTAATTTTTTATTTAATCTACCTAAGCGCTTTTTCCAAATGCAGTAAAAGTTGGGCATTTTTAACGCAACTCTTGAAGATTATAGAACCCAGTTTGATGGTACAGAAATTCAGATGAATGGCACTAAGGAGAATAGAACAGTGCCCATCAAAGTAAGTGTGAGCTGGCCAGGAGTACAGTATCTTTTTAAGTGCAAGGTCCTGCACCTGGGTTGGAGCAATCCCAAGCACGAATACATGTTGGGTGGAGGCTGGGTTGAGAGCAGCCCTGGAGAGGATGACTTGGGGTGTTGGTTGATAAGATGACCTAGCAGTGTGCACTTGCAGCCTAGAAATCCAACCATATGCTGGGCTGCATCAAAAGGAGCATGGCCAGCAGGTTGAGTGAGGTGATTCTCCCCTCTACTCTGCTCTTATGAGACCCCACCTGCAGTCCTGCATTCAGCTCTGGGTCTCCCAACACAAGAGAGATGAGGAGCCTCTCAAGCGAGTCCAGAGGAGAGCCGTGAGGGTGATCAGAGGCCTGGAGCACCTCTGCTATGAAGACAGGCTGAGAGAATTGGGTTTGTTCAGCCTGGAAAAGAGAGGGCTCTGGGGAGACCTTCTTGCAACCTTCCAGTACCTAAAGATGGCCTAGAAGAGATCTAGAGGGAGACTTTTCATAGCAGCAATAGTGACAGCACCAGGGGGAGCATCTTCAAGCTGGCAGAGGGGAGATTTAAATGAGACATTATGAAAAAATACTTCTCTGTGAGGGTGGTGAGGCACTGGCACAAGTTTCCTGGAGAACTTGTGGATGCCCCATCCCTGGAAGCGTTCAAGGCCAGGTTGGATGGGCCTTTGAGCAACCTGGACTAGTGGAAGGTGTCCCTGCTGGTGGTATGGAAATTGGAACTAGATGATCTTTAAGGTCCCTTCCAACCTTAACCATTCTGTGAATCTGTGATCTTTGCCTTCAAGATCTATGATAACATACAGGAAGGTCAGTATACTTCTGGTGTGATCTGTGTCTTCTAAGCCCATTTAAAGATATTCTCAAATATGTTTGGATATACAGCCAAGATAATTCTTCTCAGTTTTAAAAATCTGTGCAGTTTGCAGCTCTAATGGAGATCTATATTCTCTATACAAAATATTTTTCATCTCTTTTCATCTTCTGAAAGAATGATGAGGAAGTACCTGTGCGGCTGCTAATTACAGAGTGATTATAATAGACTTCTCAATAAAAAAGGAAGCTCAGTGCTACTTTTTCAAGCCAAAACAGGTGAAGAAGCTGACAAAACTAGGGGTTAGAGGCCAACTGCAAACAGCAGCAGCAACAAAGTGAGTGGGGCCGGCACAAATTTTTATAACAAAAATTTCTTTTTGGGGAGCTAAGAGGTCCTGTCTTCAAATGTCCTACTGTCTCAACACAAGGGAGGCTATAGGATATGACGAGTTTGATTACATTGAAATGCAAACAGTGTTTTAGCATTTGTCATGTCATTCTTGTTCGTGATGTGATGGAGCTCTTCAACAAAAGAAAGCTAGGAAGTGCCTATATTAATACTGTCCAAGTCTATCCCTCCCTAACTGATTTCTAGTTCTGGAGAAAAAGAGTAAGAAAAGCCATACTAGCAGTCATGGTGATAGGTTAATTTTTGGAAGGTGAACCTATAAATCACACTTTGGCAGAGTGAATACTTGAAGCTTCCCTGTGTAAATTCTCTAGATAATGAAGAAAAAAGAAGAAATCACCCTTTGCCCTTTTAATTCTATTGTGATATATTTTATAAGGGCCTGGTGATTAAAGTAGGGCATGCTCTTCGATAGCATTTCAAACTTAGTCTAAATCTCACCTTTGCAAGGGAGGTGCCAGAATGTCACTGTTAAATTCCTTTAGCCTCATATTATGGCAAGACAGAGAGGAGCAGAAGCAGTATTTTACAAGTTGCCTGAGAACATCCCTCAGGGCACCTGAGGTGCTACAAGTCGCATTAGGCTTGTCCCAGAAATCAAAACCCTGAACCTAATGCTTGAGCTAACACCCACTCAATCTTGTACCTCTGTAACAGAAGTGATGAGGAATGTGATTTATTTAAAATATAATTGTCCCCTCCTGTCCTCTGTCTCCAGTGCAGCTATTATCCATAATATATAGGTGATTATTTTAGGGCACTATGATCTCTTTTTTCAAAGCTCAAATAGTTAATTTTTAGATTTCCTCTTATGTCTGTAATTGTCTACACTGTACAAGTTGTACTTTATTGCAGCAAAAAAGTAGTAATTATGATAATTTTGTAAGCAAAAGCCTTACTAATCTATATTCCCACTCAGACAGTGTTGAAGTATGCTAAACTAGGTTTGCATCTCTCTTGTTACTCCTGTTCCTCAAAAGTGTTCAGAGCAGCCTTGGTACAAATGAGGTACCAAGGTTGCTGCTGGAGACCTTGAGCATGGTAAGCTCTTAGTGCTTAGCTTGCCCTCTAGTGGCATTTTAATGGCGGGGGATGCCCTTTGGATTCTGCTGCTGACATCCATAATCACGGGCCTGTTTAGTCAGTGAAGATGCAAACCCAAGTGGTTTCGTTAGCAGAATATCTTCATTCTACCTTGTGTTTGAAATTGGAGTCCATAAAGTAAGGATGTAGTATAGATGTAAAGAGTTTCCTCGTCTTGCATGTGCTAAAAAAAAGTGCTTTGGCTGTGAGGGGGAATGCTGTTCTGAATGAAACAACTTAGTTTTACAGGAATGTTCAACACATTAGAGGCTGAAAATTAGCATTGAAAGTGATATGAACATTGTCTCATTCTTGTGTTGCTAGAAGACTTCTTTAATTGAGTATAACTGACAGATTTTTTTAAACATTTTCACTTCAGTGGTTTCTGTAAAATAATGTTAATTACAATTCATTATCTGTTTAATTTAAAGACATAATGAAATGGTTATTTAGTTTAATCTCAGAAAATTCCCTTAGCTTAGTCACAAAAGAACTAAATATTTGTTGATTTGCCTTGACATAGGATCCCTTTTCTCTGAATTGTGTTTTGGTATGTTTGATAGCTGAAACTGTCTTCTGCCGCCCACACTTAAAACTGTCTGCAGTGAGGTGGTTGCACCTTGTTTTCTAGAACGATATCAAAATGCCAATTCAGATTGTGATCAAGCAGCTTGAATATTTTTCATTGCTCTCATGCGGGGAAGTCGCATGCAGAATAATGCCTTCCATTCATGGCTCTTTGGCACTAGGTACCTTTTGCCACTGCTGCATATACTGTTAGCTATTGTTATCCTTCAGTTACTTTTTTATGAGTTGTGATGTTCACTGTGCAAGTCTGAAGTCTTCTAAAAAAGAAAAAAAAAGTTATAGATGCAACAAACTTCTCTGAAAATCAGCTGTGTAGTTTGTCCTTCCTTCTGTGTCCATGTCGTGGTTTAAGCTGTCAGCCATGCAGCCACTCTCTCACACCTCCCTTTTTCTTCCCCCCAGCTCCTGGAGGGATGGGTTGGAAAATCAAAAGAATGTAACTCCCACAGGTTGAGATAAGAACAGTCCAGTAACGAAGGTATAACACAAACCACTGCTGCTACCACCAAGAATAATAATGACAAGGGAAACAATAAGGGAAGAGAATACAATGACCTGGAGTCTCCCCTGGAGCTTTCTGCCAGAGGCTCCAGGTGGGACCATTCTCCCTGGCTGCAGTGTACAGTGCATTTTTCACATCTGGCCCAGTCTGCACTGGTCCAAGAGCGACTGCATGAACTATCTCGCATTTAGTTTCTTCAAAGGCTTGTTGTTCTTCAGAGCCCCATTTAAAATAATTTTTTTTCCGGGTCACATGATAGAGAAGGCTTACAACCAAACTGTAATTCGGGATGTGCATTCTCCAGAACCGCACAGCACCCAAGAAAGCTTGTGTTTCTTTCTTCGTAGTTGGTGGAGACATTGCTGTTATCTTGTTGATCACATCTGTGGGGATCTGGCGATGTCCATCTTGCCATTTTATTCCCAAAAATTGAATCTCCTGTGTAGATCCCTTGACCTTACTCCGTTTTATGGCAAAACCAGCTTTCAGCCGGATTTGGATTATTTTCCTCCCTTTCTCAAAGACTTCTGCTGTATCACCCCACACGTAACATCATCAATGTATTGCAGGTGTTCTGGAGCTTGCCCCTCTTCCAGTGCAGTCTGGATCAGTTCATGGCAGATGGTCGGGCTGTGTTTCCACCCCTGGGGCAGTCAGTTCCAAGTGTACTGGACGCCCCTCCAAATACAAGCGAACGGTGGCCTGCACTCTGCTGCTAAAGGAATTGAGAAAAAGGCATTAGCAATATCAGTCATGGCATACCACTTGGCTGCTTTTGACTCTAGTTCATGCTGAAGTTCTAGCATGTCCGGTACAGCAGCACTCAAGGGTGGTGTAACTTCGTTCAGGCCATGATAGTCTACCGTTAGTCTCCACTCTCCGTTAAGACTTTCGCACCGGCCATATGGGGCTATTAAAGGGTGAGTGGGTCCTACTGATCACTCCTTGACTCTCCAGTCTATGGATCACATTATGGATGGGGATCAGGGAGTCTTGGTTGGTGCGATATTGCTGCCGATGCACTGTTGTGGTCATGATTGGCACTTGTTGTTCTTCGACCTTCAGCAACCCCACAACAGAAGGATCCTCTGAGAGACCAGGCAAGGAGGACAGCTGCTCAATTTCCTATGTCTCCAAAGCAGCAATACCAAAATCCCATGGGTACCCTTTTCGGTCTTTGAAGTACCCTCTCCTGAGGTAATCTATGCCAAGGATGCATGGAGCCTCTGGACCAGTTACAATGGAGTGCTTTTGCCGTTTCCTCCCAGTCAGGCTGATTTCAGTCAACTCTTGGGATCCTCCTGTCACTCCAGAAATATAAATGGGTTCCACCCCTTGACAGCTTGATGGCATCAGGGTACACTGTGCACCAGTATCTCCTAGAGCCTTATACTTCTGTGGGACTGATGTGCCAGGCCATCTGATCCACACAGTCCAGTAAATCTGATTGTCCCCTACCTCCACCTGGCTGGAGACAGGGCCCCTCTAATGGTCATCACAATGTTGGACTCCTAAGTCTTGTAGAAAGAGATTATTCTTCTTTATCACAGGAGCTGGAATAAAATCAGCTCTTGCACTCCATCTGGGAACCAGCTCACCAGAGACTGAAGCCACAGCTTTCATGGGATGATCATCCTTGACCTTTGTTCTCCTCTTCAGTTCATGCACCTGTTCCTCCAGAGCTGAGGTAGGTTTTCTATCCCGCTTTGTCATGTTTTCTCCATGATCCCGCAGGTAAAACCATAGGGTGGCTTTATATTCTTTATATTCTTTCTCGAGCAGTAGGATGCCTTTTGTTAATAGCTGAGACATGTGTTGGGACACGTGAGGAGCTGGATAGATCAGATAGATCGTCTCTCAATTGTCTGAGGTCCTGGGACAGTTTTTGCACAGCTGAAATGATGGAAGGGGTGAGATTATCTTTGAACTCTCAGAGTTTATGAATCATTTCATCCACTGTTAGTGGTACTATGTCATTCCAGGTTACTGTTGCCAATGAATGGGCGTATGATGAGGGTGCATTCTGTGTAAATTTCTACCACATGGGTCGTGTGCATTTGACTTCATCTGGATCTGTGGGTACATCCCTGGCATTCGGTTTGATGTGATAGATCACCTCTACAATGGCTGATTCCCTCAGAGACTGGATGCCTTTCTCTAGTGTGGTCTAGTTGGCCGAATGACTCATAGCATCGTCCTTGTATGGAAACCTTTCTTTCACAGCTGCCAAGAGCCACTTCCAAAGGCTGAGGGACTTTTTCTCTCTTGCAATTGCTTTGTCAATTCCCCCTTCCCTAGCAAGTGATCCCAGCTGCTTGGCTTCCCTATGTTCTAGTTCATGACCGTCGGCCCCATTGTCCCAGCATTGGAGCAACCAGGTGATGATGCGCTCCCCTGGTTGATGAGTAAAATCTTTTTGCATATTCCATAGCTCAGTTGAGGACCAGGGTCGAGACATCACCTCTTCTTCTTCTTCTCCCTCTGATTCACATACTAATAACTCCTGGTCAGATGCTGTCCCAGGTGGTGAGTACATTGTTTCTTCATCTTGCTTCATCTTTCTTACCTCCTTTTTTGCTTTTCCCCTTGTGTACAGGGGCAACTGATAATGGCACGAATTGGTCCTCTGGTGTAGCTGCTGTACTTGGAGTTGGATTCGCTGTGCTGTCTGTTGTGGTTGAAGTTTGAGTAGCTGCTGTACTTGTCGCTGGGGCTGGTGTAGCTGCTGTGCTTGGAGCTGAAGTAGCTGCGCTGTCTGTTGCTTTGCCCTCAGATCCAGAGACTCTTTTTTCCTCTTTCTAAGGTGCTGGATAGTGTTGAACAGGGCTCTGGAAGCACAGGCCAAGCCCCCCAGCACGTTGCCATGGTTTGTCCCTCTCTGGTATGACCAGAATGACAACATACCTCATTTAAGTGTTTTACTAATTTTTCTGGATTTTGCACTTGTTCAGTGGTGAAATTCCAAAGCACTGGAGGAGAGCACACTGGCCCAGATACTTGCCCATACTATCCCTCACACCCTGCCACTCATGACTGTACAGCCTTGGGGAAAATCTCTTGGTCCTCCTGTATCGTTGTCTAGCCCTAGACAAGGCCCAAGCCCGACTGTGCTTAGCTCTTGAGATCAGACATAATGGTCGTGGGTAAAACACACTCTGTATGCGTCCCAACATGGTGATCCCCATCACAGTCAGCAGGCAGGTCTCGAGGATATCTGAAGGCCATTCAGAATCTTCAGAACTCTCAAATGATGCTGTAAATGGTCGGGGGGGGGGGGGGGGGGGGGGGGGGCTGAGAACAGAAGGGAATGTCTCTTTCATGGGTTGACCACCCAAGGAGGGGAAAAAAGAAGTGTAGTTGCTAAACACTTCTGTTATATACCTCCCAAAGTATAGAGGTGGTGACCACACTGGGAACACAAGCCAGATCAGTTTCATGATCAATGGTTCTATTATATTGCAAGTCTTTACCATAAAGTACAATGAAACAAGAACCCCAGCCAAAGGCCCCCATCTGTTAAATGCTAAGACAGCAAATACTGGCTGTAAGTGAGGTATGACATGCTGAAACTGTGAGATCAAGAGCAACAACTTTGAGAGCAAATAAATCAGCATTGTGGTGAGTGACTATTAATCGGAATCAATTAATGCTTATCACAGATATGATTAGACTCACTCTGGTCAGATCTCTTGTTATCTCAACACTTTATGCCCCACATTGGGTACCAAAAAGAACTGTTGTGGTTTGAGCCCAGCCGTAAATCAGCCGTAGAGTCGGTAGCTCACTCACCCACCTTCTTCCTTCCACTCCCAGAGGGATGGGGAGGAGAATCGAAAGAATGTAACACCCACGGGTTGAGATAAGAACAGTCCAGTAACTAAGGTATTACACAAACCGCTACTGCTACCACCAGTAATAATAATGATAAGGGAAATAATAAGGGAAGAGAATACAACTACTCATCACCAGCTGACCGATACCCAGACCGACTTGAACAGTGATCTAGCGCTTCCGGGTCCCTGCCCCAGTTTATATAGTGAACATGACGTGCTGTGGTATGGAACACCTCTTTGGTTAGTTTGGGTCACGTGTCCTGTCTCTGCTTCCTCATGGCTTCCCCTCCTCCCTGGCAGAGCATGACACTCAGGAAGTCCTTGGTCAGACTAAACATTACTGAGCAGCAACTGAAAACATCTGTGTTATCAGTGCTGTTCCCAGGCTGAAAGTCAAAAACACAGCACTGCAGCAGCTACTAAGAAGGAGAAAAAATGACTGCTACTGCTGAACTCAGGACAGACCAGCACAGATGGTGATTTGTGCCTGTGTAAGACATACTCTTAAAGACCTCTTTTCAAAGGAGTATTTCTCAAACAGGATGGTCGGTTTGAAGGTCTGTTCAGCCTATTGTCTCTCTGCAAGGTCTTGAACAATTAAGCATGTCATCAGACACATCAGATTTATCAAACCATTCTTGGATTGAAAATTTTGTTTATGTTCTAATACAGTGACTTTAGACATTGTAATAGACATGGCAGCATTTCCAGTCTTGAGCTTTTTAGTTGACAGAGTATCATTAAGAACAATTTCATTGGAATGCCATCCAGAGGGACCTTGACACGCTTGTGAGGTGGGCTGATGCCAACCTGAAGAAGTTTAACCATGACAAGTGCAAGGTCCTACACCTGGGTTGGAGCAATCCCAGGCACAGCTACAGGTTGGGCAGAGAAGAGATTCAGAGCAGCTCTGCAGAGAAGGACTTGGGGGTGTTGGTTGATGAAAGAATGAACATGAGCTGGCTTCAGTGTGCGCATGCAGCCCAGAAAGCCAACCGTATCCTGGGCTGCATCAAAAGGAGCGTGACCAACAGGTTGAAGGAGGTGATCCTGCCCTCTACTCTGCTCTTGTGAGACCTCACTTGGAGTATTGTGTGCAGTTCTGGTGTCCTCAACATAAAAAGGAGATGGAGCTGTTGGTATAAGCCCAAAAGAGGGCCGTGAGGATGATCAGGGGACTGAAGCACCTCCCATATGAAGATAGGCTGAGAAAGTTGGGGCTGTTCAGCGTGGAGAAGAGAGGGCTGCGTGGAGACTTCATAGCAGCCTTCCAGTATCTGAAGGGGGCCTATAGGGATGCTGGGGAGGGACTCTTCATGAGGGACTGTAGTGTGATAGGACAAGGGGTAATGGGTTCAAACGTAAACATGCGAAGTTTAGATTGGATATGAGGAAGAAATTCTTTACTGTGCGGGTGGTGAGGCACTGGAATGGGTTGCTCAGGGAAGTTGTGAATGCTTTATTGCTGATGATGGTGTTCACGGCTGGATTAGACATAGCCTTGGGTGTCATGATTTAGTGGGAGGTGTCCCTGCCCATGGCAGGTGGGCTGGAACTAGATGATCTTCAGGTCCTTTAGAACCCTAACTATTCTATGATTCTATGATTTGTGTTGATGCTTTTTATTTACCAAGCATTAGCAGAAAGTACAAAGAATTGGATGCTTTTGTGCTATTTAATTACATGGAAGACATCAAATCTGCAAAAACAGCCTTCAAACATTTACATGCTGAAGTAAATATGTTAATTTAGCTTTCTTAGAAGTTTGCTGAAACAAGACCCACGTATCTCATTCAAGCGTAGGCTTTCTTCTCTGCCTGCTGAAACCATTTTGCTTAAAGAACTAGTGGGCTAAATTGCTGGTAAATTTGTGACTTATTATGACTTGGATGCTCCAATGATAGAAGGAAAACCTAAGTTGGTAAGAACCTCAAAGGTGTACTAAGATGGCTTGTGGCCACTTGTCTTTTATTCAGTTCTTATGGTTTTTAGGATGGCTACTATGATGGTGTCTATTTTGAAAATAATTTCCCACTGTTTGGAATGAGAACATTTCTGTTATTAAAATGTTTACACATCTTCAGGTGCTGCTTTGGCTCTAACTGCTAGCATGCTCAAGTGTGTGTGTGCGTGCATGATTCGGGAGATGAGATGCTTGGATCATCATTCCCAATGTACAGCTGGCATGCAGCCACCGTGTCCAAATAAGCCAGGTCTTTACTGGGTAGGTTGCTTCGTGCCAGTAGGCCTCTGTGTCCTGGACCTACTGTCATGCTGCATTTATTATATTAGTAAATATAGTATAGTATGTTTATATAAATATAGCAGATATAGACAAGAATCTACTCATATTTTCCATTATTTATTAGTAAGTCATTATTTTGAGATTGGTAATGATAAAACAAACTTGGTGGTGTTGTAGAGATTTAAGGGGAAAAGTGCAGCTGAGGTCTCTTTGATTCTTCTGTCTGCATTGGAGATTGTCTTCTCTGCACTGCGCTGCACTTCACTTTCCGTTCTTTTTCCACTCTCCAGCAGTATTTCTGTCATTTCTGAAGACATACATGTATTTCTTTAGGAAATAATGGGGGAAACATAGCAGAGCAGAAGTAACTCTTTCATAGCAATGTATTTTAATTTATGCCCTTGAAACAAAAGTCTTTATATCAGTTCCAAAACATTGTTTTGTGTAGGGACTAACTGGCTACTAGGGACTTCTTAATACCTGAATAACAAAATGTCCACTTTTTGAATCTGCTGAAAGTTTTTGACTATTTGCAACCAGGATGAGAGGTAACAGCAGGCTGTCTTAAGTTAGGCGTCAAAGGATTATTTCACCTTCGTTAATGACTAGCAACAGGCTACCTGATTCTCCTGAACCTATAAATCTTCAGCCATTTGTCAGCTTCTTTGTTACCATGAGGATTTAAAGCAGTAGGTTCTAGATACCGTTTGGTAATGATGGGGATTTAATGCTTATCCTGTGCAAAGCCTGAATTGTTCCTAGTAAATATACATGTAAAGCAGTGCTAAATGCTCCTTTTTTTCTTTGTTTTTGTCAAATCACGTCTCTTTCCGAATAGAGGGTAATGTTTACCTGTGAAATCAAGTGTTGCCACAAGCCCAACTTCTCTTGTAATTTGGGAAGCTAATATGAAAACTCAATGGATTTGCATTTTTTAGTTTTGTTTTCCAAGACTGTTGTACTCTTGATTCATAAATAGGAATTCAACTGCATGCTATACTGTTGACTTAGCCTTTGAAAAGAACAGGAAGATAAGTGCAGAAAAATGCTTTATGGTATTGAATATCTTGAGGCTATTTTGCCTGAACATTACAGTACTCCCATATGTCCCCATTTTTCAGATAGCTTGCCTTTTGTTGTATAAGGCATAATGCTGAATAAGACTATAATACTGAGAAGGGCAAAGAGATTGGTATATAGAAACTGAAGATTGAACTAGAATGATTTATAATGACTTTTACCACTTGTGTTATTATCTGGGGAGTATGACAGCATTTTTGTTTGGGCTTTTTTTGAGGGGGGTTTTTGGATTGTTTTTTGTTTTGGTTTTTTTTTTTTTTAGCTTAGCTAAAGGGAGATGCCTCTTGGAAAGTTTTATTGCCCCTCCACTTAACTAAGCTGAGAGAAAGTTAAAGCCAAAGGTGAACCCTTTCTGTTAAAAGGAGTCCCCTACTTAAACTTATAAAGGTTTATTAATAGACAGGGGACTGATATTTCTCAGTTCTTCAGAGCTGATGAGAAGTTTTTTCAATTACTTTGTCATTTGTCAATCAAGACAAATGCAGAGGCATACTTAGGATAGCAGTCACGATGCAGCAAGGTTAGGTAGGTATTACAGTCCTTACTGAAGGCCTTGGTTAAACCTGATGGACAGCCCAAATCAGGCCTCTTAATTGCTGTAGTTGCACCACTGTCAATGTCTGCTTGGCTGGGTAAGAGTTAGCATAACTGTATGAGCTGTAACTGCATTTTATTTACTGTGTTGAAGTATTCTTGAACGGTCAGATCTCCAGAAAAATACATCTTGTACTTGTCAAAGCTCCCAGTACAGGGACTTCTGTGCAGTATACAGGTTTATGAAAAGCATGTGTCTATTAATAATAGAAAGTTTATCACAGAATTCCTAACTTGATTTGCTATCTTCAAGCAAGTAGTTTCCATAAAAAGTTGCATATAAACCTGCTTTACCAGGGACTTTGAAGTTCACATGTGATTCATTGATATCCATGTGTAAGTCGTGCGGGTGTTCTGTATGATGGAAATGTCAATCAGTTAGATTTTCTTCTGCTGCTTAGGAGTTGACCTGCTTAATTTAAGTAGTAGATGTATGAACAGAATCATGTGATCCTAGGGTAAGTATAACTCTATAGCAAATCAATTCCAGTCACACAGCAACAGAAGCTTGGATCCTAACAAGAGAAAGTTGAAGATAGACTAAAACTAAACAAGAGACTGCCTGTAATAGACACCCCAGCCATAAAAATGTGCACAAACTTCCAGAAGCTAGCTGTTCTTTCAAAGGAAAGCCTTGGAAAGAGGAGATGGATGAGTGTGGAAAGCCTGCTGAGAATCAAGCAACGGTTTATGGGAAAGGTCAAGTTGTGCTTAGCTGTTAAAGACATCACTTCATCCCACCATGTACACTGCTAATAGAGTTTGTACTTTTGGGGATAAAAATTGCACTATTTCTCATGAAGAAATATAGGAAAGCATCAGACCCAGTGAGGGTGAGCCTGTCAGGATGCGTATGACTGTTATACTGACTATGAATAAAATACAGCTAGAAGAAGATAATGTGTTGCGATCCAAAGATCATAGAATCATAGAATGGTTAGGGTTGGAAAGGACCTTAAGATCATCAAGTTCCAAACCCCCTACCATGGTCAGAGATGCCTAACAGTAGACCATGTCACCCAAGGCTCTGTCCAGCCTGGCCTTGAAGACTGCCAGGGATGGAGCATTTGCCACTTCTTTGGGCTACCTGTTCCAGTGCCTCACCACCCTCACAGTAAAGAACCTCTTCCTTATATCTAACCTGAACTTCCCCTGTTTAAGTTTGAACCCATTACCCCTTGTCCTGTCGCTACCTACTCTGATTAAGAGTTCCTCTCCAACATCCTTGTAGGCCATGCTATCTCCCTGATGGACAGTCACAGAGAGTAAGTTTAGCTTACTGAGTTCAGTTTCTCAGGATTGCCTATTTGTCTGATGCAAATAGGGGAAAAAAAATTTTGAAAGATATGTTACAATAGGCAAAATTTAGCTTTCTGTTAATAACAACTTCCTCCATCCTCTTTGGGACATCTCTAACAGTTAACACACTGAAACCGAAAAAGGAGATGAGTGCTAAACTGCATTAGCATGAACAGCCTCCAGTATGGCTACTTGGTCATCAAAACTCATAAAGGATTTTCAGCAGGACCTCTGGCAGACAATGGATAACAAACACCTTTCTTTCAGAAACAGTTATTTCTTTGCGATGCCCTGGAGCTACCTTTCTTACCTTGCCAGCATTAATGTCATACATTGCAATTGCAACGCAGCAGCTTTGAAGGTAAATGGGCAAGGAGCCCAGTTAAGTCAGGAAAAAAGGAAGACTGTGTCACTGTAATACATTCTGAATAGCCTGATTTGAAGACATGGTGATCCTACTTGCTTTGTATCCAGTAGTCAGGGTACAGAAAAACATCTCTGTATGAAGAACATTTTGCTCTAATGCATGTGAATTAATGCATATATTGGTAGTTGGAGATTTTTCTCAGAAGAAAGCTGATTATCTAGAATATTTCAAGCAAACCATGAAATGAAATACAGCATATGGCCAACCCTGTGGGAATTTCTCTTGACCCTTTAGGTAGAATCTTAGAGTGTCCATTATTTCTGTGCCAATTTATACAACATGGCACCTGACTGAATTATGAGATTTTTTAAAATTTATTTATTTTTTGTTCACAGTGTGTTCTGAGTAAAATTAAGTAAAGAAGAGGGATGGAGAGAGAACTCTGTTTTCATGAGTAGTCTCCACAAACTATTACTAATAAATGCTTACCAGTATTGCTTTTAATCTGTTTTTCTTTTAAGGAAAAAAATTAATTTGGGGTTATATATCATCTTAAAATAAAATCTGCATAATAAGATGGGTTTCTTATAGATGTTTTACTGATGAGGATTGAGAGTTTACCACTTTTAAGACTTGAAAGCATTTCAATTTCTGAGATGTAATTAATGTTAGCATTTTCACACCCATGACTTAAATGGGTTTAACAACCACGCTGTCAAAACTACAGGTACAATGACATTTAGTATTGAGGTTTCACATAAGATGAGATTTTTATTTTCAGTTCTCTTATAAATTAGCTTTTATCTATCATCTGATGCTGCATCTCCAGGGAAGTTTGGTTCCCTAAGAAAGAAAACATGGGGTTTGAGTTTTTTATTTTTCTTATATGTTAAACTAGATTCTCTAGTCATCAGAGTTAGTGCAGGACCTCACAGATCTCGTCACCTCCCAGGAGTTACCATAAACCAAAAGACAGGTGATGATGGTGGGTCTTATTTCTATCTTTTCCTTTATTCATGATGTTTAAAAAAACGAAATTACTTCAAACAAGCGGAAAACTATCATTTAATTAACATGAGGGTGAAATGTTCACAGCATTTTCTAGCTGTTAGTTCAAGTCATTAACAGTTAACCAGATCTAAAATATGCATCATGTAGAAATCCAGTTTGAAATGCATGACAAAATTTGGAGCAGTCCTAAAGTTTGGAATTGTGCAAACCAAACCAGTAACTTTTTCCTAATGGTAGTGTAATTCACTAGAAAATACTATGTCTACATTTTCTTTAGGCTTATTTAAGAGGTATCAGCTCAATAGTTTGTTTTTTATCCTCTTATCTACGGCTGGGTAGAATTTGAAGTATGTTTCAATATGCTCAAAGAAAGCAAAACAATTGTATATAGCTCTACTACTCTGCAAAATCAACAACAAAGACTTCCTAGAAAACAACAGTGTAATTGATGCAGGCATTTTTTGTCTCCAACTGTCAGCAAGTTCAATAATACACACCTTGAGAAATCAAGCAGGAATATATATTGGGAGAAAATAGAATAAACAGTTTCTAGGAGACACTGAGAACAGGCCCACAAAAAAGGCCTAATTGAGGTGGCAATGTGTCTTCTGAACACAATAGCTTTTGAGGGCCAGCTAGTTTGTCCAAACTGTAACAAGCCATTAGCTAAAAGGACAAGCACATGCATTTTTAATGCGCCTCATTTGGATCCTTCACATCCTGGACAGTGTTTGTGCCTCCATGAAAACAGTTTATCAAACTGTTATGGCATTTTGTTTAAGAACATAATTTCAGCTTGGAGAAAAACCTCTGAACACAAGAAGAACGTTGCTCAGGACTTTTTAAAAGGATGCAGGTAATAGAAGAAATCCAAAGTGGGAACTTCAAAAAGTATGCAGCTAATGCTCCATGATTCATGTCTTGAAAAGAAGTCTTATGAAAGAGTCAGCTGGCAGCTATGTGTGTACATTGTGGGTTTTTTTTGCTAAAGGTTTTTGTCTTTGACGTAATGTTATTTTAGTATACTTTGCAGTAGTGGGGCTGGGGGTAAGAAGTACAACCTTTTGCTACCTCTGGACACATTTAGAAATGAAAAGATAGAAGTCTCTAAATATATTCATAGTAGACAAAATCCCAACCCTGCTGAAGTAAATAGAGATCTATAACGATTAGAGTGGTACCAGGATTTGACTTTTAATTATCAGTACTTACAATATGTTCACACAATGCTTTTCCAGTATAGATTACTAATTGCTTGCTGCCTCAAAAGTCTTTGTTCAATTATATCTAGTAGAGAAGAGTTCCCTAGAGTAGCTGATCTCTTTTATAGAAGCTAACCAGTGTTGCCAAGGATTTTGTTACGCTGTCAGGTCAAATTTTTAAAAAGGATCAAAATCCAGTGTGATAATCGTGTTAATATTTGGTGTTGAAATGGAGATGAACCTGTCTGGGATTTTTGGCCCAGGTTTGAGTTGTGGACTGTCATGTGAATTGTGTAGGTGAGAAAATGACGAAGTGAGATGAATGATCTTTGCAAACTAAATAAATGAACATTCAGTAAGAAGCAAAAGTATCTGTGTTGCCCAATTAAAAGTTTTTACTTAAAAGTAGTCTTTTCCAAGTAAAGTTAGTCTTAAGAACACTGAAAGATTCTTCACAAGCAAGAGCAAATCTCTATATATGGCATTCAGTTTAATAATATTCTTATAAAGACATGTGAAATCCCACCCTGATGAAAGGGAATCTCTTAAATGTTTTGTAGGAAACTGGAATTTTTTGCTTTCAGTCTTCAGCTTGGGCTTCTTGGAAGGCAGAGGGAGGGGAGTATTTGGTGGTTTGTTGTATGTGGGCTTTGTTTGGGTTTGGTTTTTGTTTTTTTTTTGTTTTTGTTTTTGCTTGTTCATTTTATTTTGTTTTTTTGAGGGGGGGTTGTTTTTTGGTTTTCGGGTTTGGGTGTTTTTGGTTTTTTTTTTTTTTTAATACCTCTATTTACTGGAATGTAAAAGAGAAAGAGAAATCATACTTGTCTGAAAAATAAAATATAAAATTGCTTTTAATCTATTCAAATAACAGCTTTCTTCTCCAGGAAATTGAATGCTGATTTTAAAAATGTGGAATCAGTGAAACCTAGACATATGTGGATACCTGTATGTTCACTCAGGTGACTCGAGTGATTACTCAGGTGGTAAATGAAAAGGAGAGCATAATATATTCCATTCTGGAAGGTTAAATTATTAATGAATCTGAAAATATCTGGATGTTTTATTCAGATTCTGTTAAAAGAATTTCAGGTGGAAAGCTGCTTGCTTTCTTGAGTTTGGTGCTCTCTAAGTAACTTTGTACATGTAGGTAAGGATACAGTATCTTCACAAAACATCATACTGAAACTGATAGGGTCACTTTTGAAGTGCGTGTTCCGAATAGTCTTCCATTTCAAGGGTGTGACTAACTGGAGAATTCCACAGTATGAAGTGTATTGGGATATGATAAGTTTGGCATCTAGTGTTGAAACTTTTTTTATTACTTTGTGTTTTGTTTTTGCAAGCAGCACAGCAGCTGTTAGGGAGCAGAGGAATAATGTTAAGGATCTCTGTTGGGAAAAAGCTGACAGCCCCTGCAGTTTTATACTGAATATGAATTCACAAGCCCTCTGCAGATGAGAAGGTGCATTCCATTGGATTATACACAGAATATAGTAAGCTCTGAAATGCCTCCATTTTATCCTGAGCTTCCAGCAAAGTCTACAGATATGTGGCTCTATTGAGAGCTCTAAAGTTGGTAGTGGAGAGAAAATGGCAGGGTTTTTTATTTGTAGTCTTCTGATAGCTGTGGAAGAAAAAAACCCCATATGTTGTTGTGGTTGGTGTTTTGCTTTTTTTGGGGGGGGGGGGGAGGGGTAGAGAGGAAGGCTTCTTTTTTTCTTTTTTCTTTTCCACACAAACAGAACTTTCTGTTCTCAGGAAACAAGTCCTTGTTCTGAGAGAAATAATGCTCTTTCTCACTGGAAATATATACAGTTCTTGAATCCTTTTCTTCACTCTGTTCTTTCTTATGCTCAGATGCAGTTATCCCACATGTGCTCCGGAAGAAGCCGGATGCCGTTCTGCTCTTGTGGTCTAATGGAGGTGGGACAGCAAGATCTTTTCTTTTGCCAAGGTATAGACCAACAAGCTGGTGCTCACCTGAACACACTGTTCAGTACAGTGCTTTTTATGATGGCAGAGCTATGTGCTGCCCAGCCTGAATTAATAAGCTTTGTCTTTTAGAAGGTGACTAGGAAGACTTCGATCCACGGGCTAGCAGGGTCCCTGTTTGACTAGCGTAACTGTGGAGCAAACTTGCACAGTGTAGCCATGCCATGGGGGAGAAACAGTGTACCGTCCTAAAGGGTATAGGGCAGCAGGCATATTACTCTTTGCATATTAAGGAGCAATTCTTTGTTGATCTTCCCTGGTTACCACCTGTGGCAGAATTACATTTCTTCTGCTTCTTTTTAAATACATTTTAATAACTGAATGAACAGCATGTTCTTCTAATACTCAAACATGTGGGAAGTTTTGAATTCAGATGGTTGGGTTTTTAGCTTGGTAGAATGTGATTGAAACAGGCAATCTCTCTCCCATCACCAAATATGAGAAAGTGTAACCTATGTGTTATGATGCTAAACAAAATTGAAGCACAGGCCTGTAGATCCTCCAAGTAATTTGATGTTGCATCAGGAGACAGATGGCAGTAACAAACCGGTGGAGAGCCAAGAGCCTTCAGCTTGCATCAGGAGCATGTTGGTCTCTTAATTGTCACCAGTTCTGGACTCTATGTAACCATAAGTTATTCTTAGAGGGGACATAAGAGTGAAAGGCAATGCAATTATTGCCTTTACATGGAGTGCAAAGGTCTTCAGCATGCCTCTTTGCAGAGTTTATTTTCTATGCATTTTTTCTGTAAATTATATTTTCTATACATTTTTTATTTTCTATGATGGCTTTCCTGAGCAGCCATATATGGGTGCTTGCACACTGTGGGATTTGTCTTTGAACAGATAAGAGATAAAATGAACATAATCTACAGTTTGATACTGCAGATGGTTTGCCAGTGGAAGAGAGAAAGAATCAATTTGTGCGAATCTGGTGACCAGCCTATGTCCTTCAGCTACTGGAGGACTTCTAAGCAGTAGGTGAGCTTGTGTATTCCTAGGCTGACACTGCCTGACAAACTCTGGTTCTTGTGGGCTTTCTGCAGTGCTGATGTAGTCACTTATGCATAAAGTAAAAAGTGGGTACATCCTTAATCTGTAAAAAGGAGATACTTGTGCTGTTCCTCCTAAGAATTTACATACTGTGTAACTGAAGCCAGGAGAGCTTTTCACCTCTTTATGTGATCCTTTATTATCACTTCTGTGCTGCTACTGGGTTTCCATCATAAAATAACTAGATAAACTATGTAATTTCCTGCACAAACCTTAAATTCCAGTTATCTTAGTAGTACTTTAAAGTTCTTGATCAAAATGCTGCATTCATGTTAGCTTTTGGGTTTAAATGTACTTTTACTATTCCCAATTCCTAAGAGCCCAATTAAGCTTTCACTTACAAGCCTACTTGTTAAGATATGCTAGGACTGAGACTGACAGTCTTTGGGTTGAGCGTATTTTTCATGGCAAGTAACTGCTCTTCTATCTTCTGCTGAGTTGAATGTGTGCATCTCTTTGCTAAAAAGTAAACCAGGCCCTTCAAAAGCCAGTGCTGCATGTGGTGGTTTTGTAAGTTATGTGGCATGTTAGGTACTTGGCACTGTCCAGACTGGATAGAATATTTAGTCAAAGCCAGGATTTAGCAGGTCAAAAAGAATTCTTATGCTTTCTGTTTTGTGTCCCTAATTAAGGAACTATAAAAATGTAAATGGCTGCCACTCCAGCAGAAATGTTTGGGTTGTTCCTGCAGTTTGATCTACATCCAACAGGTTTTTGTTGGTTTTGTTCATGGAAACCTTTGCAGAAGGGGGCTCAAAGATATGATATCAAGTATTGGATTGCTTTTGGCACTATTACAAATTATTTGCTGTTCACAGGTTCTTTTTCGTTTGTTCAAACCAAACTCTAAAATTTGCAGTTCTGTGGGTTATAAAATCTTGTATGACTGTATTGTTCCAATTATTAGGCTTGTTAGAAGCAAGCTAACATGAAATGGATCTAATACTGGCAAAATCTAGCAGTAATAATCTCTGTTCTTTCACCTTCTCCTGCATTCTGAGCATTTTTCTTACTGTTTCTCAAGCTTTCAGGCACCATTTTCTTCCAAGAAGTTGGATCTCCAGTCTCTCTGGGTATTCATCAGTCTCTCTTCTGGTGCTTGTCTTCTCTGCCTCTCTCATTCATAACAGATACCAGTGCGGTGAATTTAAGGCAACTGCAGTCGTATTTGATGAAACATTTTGGGGCACTATCAATTCTTTCATGCTAAAGCATATGGTCTTCAGTTTTCTTATCACAAAACACTGAGAACAAAAACATACTATTGTTGCAAAATATTCTGGCAGCCTGTACGCAAGATCATGTTATCTTGAGAGCATGCTTCTTGTAATTATTTTCCAAAATTAATAACTGTTTTCTTTTACATACACATTTTTCCAGTGTGACTGTTCTAATGACATTGTGCCACTGCTGAGTGTAGTGCACATTTACATAACGTCCTCCCTTGTTGAGTTTACTGGAAGTTAGACAAAAAAACATTTTTTTTATGTGTAAATTAAGCACATTTTGTCATTGAGATACAGTAAGCATAGAGCGTAATTGATACCACTTTTATAGCCACATTTCAAAGTACAAGTACACTTCATCTTTTTGACCCCTTTGTTCTAATGCTGGAAATAGATGTTAGCTGCTGAATGAGCTTCCATAATGTCACATGCAAAGTTTTTTAATCAAGGACCTAAGAATCTTATTCCATTGAAGAAAAATGATAACAATTCTGCAGGACTGAAGCTTTGAGATTGTTTTTTTTTTTTTTTTTTAATACCGCTTTTGCAATAATTAATTGCAGCGGGTGTCAAAGAGTTTCTGTTTTGCAGTTTTCAGAGAGCTCTCAGCTGTCACTCAAAGTAAGGACTGAACCCATATAGCTGCATTGCAATAGGTAACATGTAATTATGACAGCTATTTTCTTTGTCAAAATATGTTTGCTTAGATTTAGAAAACCTTCCCTCCACCAAGATAAAAATCCCTCTATTTTGTAGGCATTTCTTGGGTAGCATGTACAGCATGACATTTTAAAGGAAGCACATGTCCAGGGTGGGAAAGAGCATTAACAATTTCAGTAGCAGGACTTCTTACTTGGATCTTGGTGTTCATACTTGTGACAGTTTTTGTGTCACACAGGTACTGGATAGAGCAAAATCCAATTGCTCTGACTAGTTGTAGTATCTCTTCTCAGTGCATGGCTTATGAACAATATTTTGCATTTCCCAGAATTTCCTCCCTTCGCATGCATTTCCTTTTTGCTTGTACAAATGAAGACAGTAGCTGACTCAACTATGTCTAGCACTGCTGTTTGCTTTTTCTAACAAACAATCCCTCATCAAGCATCTAGAGAAACTTCAGGAAGGTGTCTATAAAACAATCAATCAACCACCCCAAAACTGTAAGCATGGAGTAACTTGCTTTAAGATGCTACATAGGAAATGGAATTTAAGTTTAAGGCTGACTTATAGATGCTGTTACTCTGCTTAGCGTCTATCATGTGTTATTTATTTTTTATATAGAATCATAGAATAGTAAGGCCTGGAAAGGACCTTAAGATCATCTAGTTCCAGCCCACCTGCCATGGGCAGGGACACCTCCCACTAAACCATGCCACCCAAGGCTCTGTCCAATCCAGCCTTGAATAACGCCAGCAATGGAGCATTCACAACTTCCTTGGGCAACCCATTCCAGTGCCTCACCACCTGCACAGTAAAGAATTTCTTCCTCATATCCAATTTAAACTTCCCCTGTTTTAAGTTTGAACCTGTTACCCCTTGTCCTCTCACTACAGTCCCTAATGAAGAGTCCCTCTATGTCATCCCTATAAGCCCCCTTCAGATACTGGAAAGCTGCTATGAGGTCTCCATGCAGCCTTCTCTTCTCCACGCTGAACAGCCTCAACTTTCTCAGCTTGTCTTCATACGGGAAGTGCTTCAGTCCCCTGATCATCCTCATGGCCCTTCTTTGGGCTTGTTCCAACAGTTCCATGTCCTTTTTATGTTGAGGACCCCAGAACTGCACACAATACTCCAAGTGAGGTCTCACAAGAGCAGAGTAGAGGGGCAGGATTACCTCCTTCAACCTGCTGGTCATGCTCCTTTTGATGCAGCCCAGGATATGGTGGGCTTTCTGGGCTGTAAGTGCACGCTGCCGGCTGATGTTTGTTTTTTCATCGACCAACACCCCCAAGTCCTTTTCTGCAGGGCTGCTCTGAATCTCTTCTCAGCCCAACCTGTAGCTGTGCCTGGGATTGCTCTGACCCAGGTGTAGGACCTTGCACTTGTCATGGTTAAACTTCTTCAGGTTGGCATCAGCCCACCTCACAAGCGTGTCAAGGTCCCTCTGGATGGCATCCCTTCCCTCCAGTATATCAGCTGAACCCCACAGCTTGGTGTCATCGGCAAACTTGCTGAGGGCGCACTCAATCCCCCTGTCAATGTTATCAAGAAAGATGTTGAACAAGACTGGTCACAACACTGATCCCTGAGGGGCATATGCGTATTTCTGAGGTATGTAGTATGTTGAGTTTTATTTTAGTGGTGTTAATTTTAAAAATATCTCTACTTAAACCTCTTTGAGTATGTCTTCCAGTTTGTTGGTTTTTATTTTCCACATATGCTCACAAGAAAACTTTTCTACCCAGTTCAGCCCCCACCCAAGAAAGTGAAATACGTAAGGCTCATAGGCATTTTCCTCTTAGGTTAGAGATTCTCTTCTGTCTTGTTTTACCTCTTATAAAGATAAATTCTGATGCAGAGAAAGGGTAAGCTGTTGGTCAACAAGAAGAACTACATTGCACTGAGTTTTGCATGGTGATGTTGAATGATTTGACTGAGTTGCTCTCCACTGGGTAGTCTAGGTATCCACAGCCTTTGATACAAGGACTTCATGTTGTTCAGGTTTTTTTAAATTTTCTTTGCTTTAGTCATTGATGCAAACATTACCTCCAGAATGTTGTTTATCCTTTCTTTGGCCTAGTCAAAATGTAACAGCTTTCAGCAGGAAGCTGAAGGCATTCCAGAGTACCTGATGATAGCAACTCTTTAGTTCTTATATGCTTATCTATTCATGAGCATGCTTATCGTTAAACATTCAAGTTGCTCTAAGGTGCAATTTCCTTTCAGAAGGTGCTATTTCTGCAATTTGAGCATTTTTATACTGTTTCTTGCCGAGTTTCATCTTCTCCACCTTTGCCTCATAACCTGTCATTACTATGACTAGTTCCTGATTTCTTTTATATGGTTTGTGAGTTTGTAAAGACTGAAGGAATTAAAATACAAAGCAAACAAAGACAGTTATCTGATAGGATTCATGTGAGGAAAAAGATAGGTAGTCCAATCCGTTCACTAACTCTTGCTTGTGTTCTACTATCAGCAGATAGTTTTATTGCCTGTAGTATTAATGTACAATTAACCTGACTGTATTTATTCAAAAACCGTTTTGATATTTTGAACCTATAATGTTTGTATGTTACAATCATTGAGTTATCTGAGACTACAAAAGGAATACCAGACCAAAGCATTAAGAATGAGTTTGTTTTTTTAAGTCATAGACACAAAAAAGGAAAAAAAAAAAAAAACCCAAGTATCAGTATCTAGAAAGAATAATTACAAAATTATGTAGCTAGATAATTATTCTGTGCTGGTTCTTGGAAAATGAACTTGGTGGTCTAAAGAACTTGTCCATAAAATTTATGAGCTGGATCATGTCTTGTATGGGTAGAGCGTGGGATGCATTTTACTTCACTTTGAAATGATTGAAACATTCTGAAGGCCGTTTGTCAATTCTAGCCAAATTGAGATTTTGGCCTAAGGGGATGGCATGTAAGCAGCTCAGCCTGAGGTGTCTAAAGTACTTTCTACATAAGCTAAGAAATCCAGAGTAGACATGTGGCAGGAAGCCTCCAGATAAGGTTTTCATCTAGACTCTTGGTAGTTGTCACTGAATCATCATTTCCAGAAGACTATCTGTGCTCCTGTCTCATTTGTGAAGTGGCCTGTACAGCATTGATCTCTTTTGTGCTCTGCCAGACTTGAGAAATATGCCCACCTGTGACATAACTTGGGCATAAGCTCTAAATCAGGGTACTTACTTGGTTAAAGTCCAGGGCTCGGGGCTGGGTCAGTCTCTCAACCTACATGTCACTGCAATTAGCCCAGAAATATGGATATTGCTGCCAGAAAGAGCCCAGCTGGACTTACTTATGTGTCTCAGCCAGATAAGGCTGGTAGTTAAAGGAAGGATCTGATTTATGTTGGGAACCAGATTTTGTGTGGAGTCACTAAAGAAGAATAATACAAACCCCTTCCTTCTCTCCACCCCCCACTGTGCTTTCTGTGAAGTTAAGAGCAATAAAACACTTTAAAGCTGTCCTTAGACACCCTCATTTGCCTCACAAAGCTTTTATTAGTAAGTATTTGCTGGGTGATACTGTAGTTTTGCAGGCTGAGTTCACTTTACCATTGTAGACTGAACAGCATCTTGCATGTATGATATATTGGCTTAATACTAGTCAGTCTGTCTCATGAGCTAAAGTGTTTTACTGGTTGATTTCATAGTTCATTAAAAGACTTGCATTTTTGTCCAACAGCTGAGTAGCAAATGAAAATACCACTGGGTTGCAGAGACTATGCTTGTGATTTAGACCCAGCTGTTAACTCAGCACCACACAGCCATTCATTCATCCCTCCCCTTTCCCCCTCTGGGTGGAATGGGTAGGAGAACTGAAAGAACTCACAGGTTGAAGATAAGAACAATTTAATAAATTAGTGGTAATAGAATACCTATAATAATAACAGGAAGCAACAAGCAAAAAAATGAAAGCATGAAAGCTCAGAAAAAACAAGTGATGCACAACACAGTTGCTCACCACCTGCTGACCCATACCCAGCCTGACCTGAGCCCAGGTGAACTGGGCCTTCCATGTGACTCCCTGAGTTTTTATAATGGGCATGATGTCCTGTGGTATGGAAATACCCCTTTGGCTAGTTTGGCACAGGCGTCCTGTCTCTGCTCCCTCCTGGCTTCTTGTGCCCCTCCTAACTGGCAGAGCATGAGACTGAGAAGTCCTTGCTCGAGATAAGCACAACTGATCAACACCTAAAACATGGGTGTGTCTTTCAGCTTCAGTCTGAAAACAACACTGAAAACATCACAGCACCAGCTACTGCGAAGGAGAAAAATAAACTGTTACAGCTGAAGCCAGGACAATGCTACTAAGTAATTCTAGCCTAACTTACCATGTCTCTAGTAAGCAGTAAAATCATTAGCTGTGACAGTACCGTTATTAATAATATCTCATTCATCTCCTATTAGTGTTACATGACTTCAGCTGCTTTTTCCTATGAATATTATTTAATGCTATTTTAAATTATTCCCTAAAAAAGAAAAGGGAATAGATTTAATTCATCTTCTCAAAAAAGGTCTGTTGCTCTGTCTTCAAGTAATTATATACTCAAAATTTAGACAGAAAATAAAACTGAATTATTCACTTATTTCCAAAAGGCATTCTTATGCAAGGCTTAATTTACCCTGATTAACATAGTAGTTTACCACACTTTTCAAAAAAGTGTTGCTAGTATTTTTAGCTCACAATAGATTTAGACACCTTAGAATTTCCTACCTTATTCAATCAACACTGTTCAGACTTAAAATGCTATTTAGCTTTTGCAGGTACAATGAGATTTCATTTTAAATAGGTTTTGTTAATAACTTAATCAGGGAAGTGATACAGTGTTAAAGCTATATTTATTTTTATTTTTTACTAACGCTTCCTTGGCTAACCCCCTTAAAATGCATTTTTATCTAAGTTGTGTGATTCTTATGAGGTAAATGACCTTTCTTCCTTTTCCTTGAAAGTGTTTAGGGCCAAACTCAAATGGTGTAGGGGAATCATCAGCTTCATGTTAATTTAAAGTAGTCAATGAAAAAAACTGCAAATACAAGTAACAATCTGAAGTAAGCATTTAGCTTTGGTTTTGAGTACACATGCTCTTCTTCTTTGAGAAAAATATCTGCTCGAATAGCTTCTGGAGATCATAAAAATAAGTGTTGTTGGTATAGAATTATAGAATTATTAAATAGTAGAGATTTTTTTTTTTTCTTTTTTTGCCAGTTCCACTTCTCCATATAACGCTTAGGAAAGATTAACTGGGAGCATGGATACAGTGTTTGACAGGGATCATGGCTGTAAATAAATCCTGTTGCAGAGTGAGTCTTCAGTGTGCTAACAGTTTTGGATATTTCCTCCTCAAGTATGAGCAATCTTTCTGCCCATTTTCAAGAGCAATCCGTTGTCTGTCCTTGGAGGTTGTATCTCTGAGTGGTGTTGAGTTGACTTTTTTTTCTTTTTTTTTTTTTTCTTATGTTTTGGCCAAGCCATTTGTTCATTATGAGGTTTAACACACCTGAAGTCTTATTTCCCCAATATTTATATATTTTTTTCTTCAGAGTATAGAAACGTCTGAATTATACATATATATATATATATGTATAAAACACAAACTATAATGACTTTTTGTCTGCTGGTTAGTCTTAGGTGGTCACTTGTTTTCAGAGGCATCAGCCCTGCCAAGATGTATGTTACTGCCCTGCAAATGAGTTACTCCGCTAATCTGCGGGTTAGGTAGATTTGGTGCAATAGGGGCTAGGTGTTTTTTAGGACCCTGCGCAGTAGGTCTTCCCTTGTCATTGAATCATATCTGTACAAGCATGGGCAGCAGTAATGATAAGAAGCTAAAACAAGCCACTTGATCTCTTCACTTGCTTTCTTAGCAATGGTTTGTTTAATAATTGCTACACTACAAGCTTCCATAGGGACAAAAAGGTGAGATTGACACCAACAGCCTTGGCTGTTTCTGGATACTGTTTTGAAATTGAGCCCATTAGAAAGCTGGAAATAAGGGAGGAAACAACAGATAGCACTTATCATTTATCACACTTGATAGCACTTATTTATCTTCTCTTTAGGGAAACATTTGACAATATGCTAATACAGCAGGTTAATCTCTGAATAGTGTATCAGATTTCTGGGGAAAATACAGTGACAACTAATGAAACAATTTCTGCAGGAATTAAAGACTGGTTTAAGATAGAGCTTGAAGCACATCTCCTGAATGGTTGGACATAAAAGTAGGGATGAGGCATTGAAACATGTAGATTTGCCATAGGAGAGTTATTATGTTAGCAGTAGGTTAACATAAGCTTTATATTTTGTCAATATTTGCAGTGTTATGAACAGATTTTACAAAACAGAACTCCACTCAGTGTGTTAATGCTGGATACCGAAGTGGTATTTGGTTCCTGTAATGCTTTTTAAGATTGTTTACAAAGTGCAAGACCCAGCCTGGCAGGGGTGGCAGCCAGGTGCTTGCAGCAGTAGCAAGACCATGGTGCTCTGGTGAGATCTGACAGAAAAGCTAAAAGGAAGCCAACTTCCAACTAGGACATCATAGGAGAAAAATAAAATAGTGAACTTCCGTAACTCTTATTGCTTAGGAAAGAAAACATGACAAATGGAGATTCTCTAATGTGAATGGCTACAATAGTAATAATGGTCAAATAGCTGAAAATTATGGGTAATACAATGTTTCTTGGACATTTTTGGACCATTTTTTGTTTCTTCGTGCTGTTACATGTTGTCGTGGTTTAAGCCCAGCTGGTAACTCAGAACCATGCAGCTGCTCGCTCGCTGTCCTCCTTTCCCACCCCATTTCTGAAGGGATGGGGAGAAGAATTGAAAGAACGTATATCCCATGAGTTGAGAAAAGAACAGTCCAGTAACTAAAGTATAACACAAAACCACTACTACCGTTTATAATAATGATAAGGGAAATAACAAGAGGAAAGAATATAAAATGAAGAGGGAAGAAGGAAAGCAGTAAACACAAGTAATGCACAATACAATTTCTCACCACCCAATGACCGATACCCAGCCCGACCCGAGCAGCGATCTGGGCCTTCCATGTGACTCCCCACAGTTAATATACTGGGCATGATGTCCTGTGGTATGGAATACTCCTTTTAGTAGTTTCAGTCAGGTGTCCTGTCTCTGCTTCCTCCTGGCTTCCCGTGCCCCTCCTAACTGGCAGAGCATGAAACTGAAAAATTTCTTGCTCGAGGTAAGCACGACTGAGCAACAGGTAAAGCATCAGTGTGTTACCAGTGTTGTTCTCGGGCTAAAGTCAAAACCACAGTACTGCACCAGCTACTAAGGAGAAAAATGACTGCTACTGCTGAACCCAGGACACATATAATGAACTTGATTTTTTTTCAGAATAGACATGAAAATGTGCTTTAATAGTATCCAGAAACAGTACTGCCACTGATTGGCATATTCAAAACTCTAGGTAGAATCAGAGATCTTGTGTTCATGCTTATCTTTCAATGGTCTATATTGACATATGTGCATTTTGGACAGTGTATGGAGCATATTCTCATGGCACCTTTTCGTAGACTGCAAGTGTCTTATGCAATTCCCAGTGGCTTCACTGTGTGCTGGACCAGGCTTAAAGTGAATAAACTTTGGGAAAGATCTATAAAAGCACTCAAACACATTTTTATGCATTAAAAAAGGCATTTTTTTAAAAGCTCTTTTTCTATGTATTTCTGAATGAATTTTCTTGTTTAAGCCTCCCAAGTTTTTTGCTGTTTATTTTTTTGCTTTATATTTAAGCAAAATTTAGCATACATTTTTTGAAGTTCTTTATTAAAATAAGTGTCCTTCAAGAATTGCACCTTTGCCCTGTTTTCATTATATAGCATGCTGCTCCTGCATTAATTAATCTGATTTTATTATGAAATTGAATGCTGAAAAGCAGGTTATTATGGTGCCATCCTAATTCATGAAACTACATTTTGTAGTTCATTGTCAATGCAGAAAACTCAAAGCTGTTCCTGGGGTTATTCTGTCTTTTTCACATGCTCTTAATAGTCTATTTGCACTTAAGAGGTTTTCTTCTAGAGCACAGTCTGAGCCTCCTGCCTAGGAGATGAAGTATATTTCCTTAGGCTCAAAGTCGGTTTCCGATAGACCATAGCCAGACCTCATTTGTTATCATTTTTTGAACTTAATTTTTCCTGATTTTTCTCCGTATCATGATTTTTTTTATTAACTCCACTCTTAATGATACCACACCACCTGAGGTGTTTTGACACTTCATTTCTACTTGGGCTGTGTATGCTGGTTCAGTGATGCAGGTTGATTCCCATTCATCACTATCACAGTGTTATGTCTTCCTAAACATATCCCCTACTTTCCTAATGTGCCAAATTACTGAAACCAATTTTGGCTGCCTCTTCACATTTCTTAATCTGATCAGTGACTCTTGAAACCTGTCCTTGGCTTTACAGGGCAGCAGACCTTGCTGCCTTTTTTTGGGGCTTTTTTTTTTTTGTTTGTTTGTTTGTTTTGGGTTTTTTTGTTATATAGGCAAAATAGACTGAAAGGGACAGACCCAGTTGCCTAGCAGGGGCATCAGAGGAATACACAATGTGATATCCAAGACATCAACAGAAACTGGGCAGGTAGGGTGTGTGGTGAATGGGAAACACCTCTGGAGTAGCAGCTGGAGAACACAAAGGATATTTTAAAGCACTAGATGCCTGTTTTTAAGGCTCCTGAATCACTCAGAGTTACTGCTCTGAAAGAAAACTGTTACTGCAGGGTTGGTTGGGCTTTTTCTTTTCTTTTTTTTTTTTTTTTTTTTTTAATAGTACTCAGTCCAAAATATGCACTTATTGCACTTGATTTTTTTTTTCATTTTTTTTATTCAGTGATTTTAATGGTTGTAGTTGCAGTGCCTTTTCTAATTGCAACGTTTAAAATTGCCAGAATGTATCTGTACATGTCAGGTCTTGTGAAATATTTGAAATATGGCCAAAGAAATGAAGGCACAGGGTGTCTGCGAAGAGCCCGTTAGTTCTAGTAAACATGGAAGATAACTTTTAAAAGCAGTAATTGTATATGAATATGCTGTGGCCCTGCACTGGAGAGGGAAGTTACTAAAATGCACACACATACTCTTTAAGCCTTAGTTCTTTTGTTTTGTTTTGTTTCTTTTTTTACACTTCCTTCAGCCTCAGGAGTAAAATAGCAATGAACCATTCTTGGAGAACTTCATTTTTCTGGCCTTTGTACCACTGGACTATTTTAATTTCCTCATAGAATTGGAATATAGCTGCTTTGAAATTTCTGGTTTAATTTTCTTGAAATTGTAAAAGCTGCTTTTTTTTCTTTTTGTAAACGCAGGCTTTTGGAGGATCTCTTCCCCCCCCCCCAGTATGGAAGATCTTCATCTTGAAGGGGGAGGGTGAGGGAATGAATATCCTCTTGTATTAATGCTGGAAACAAAGTAAGGCTGAAGTATAATTTTCTTTCAGTGAAGCAATGAAAATGAGAAGGGGTGCTTAAAAAGTGCTAATGAAGAACTCAGTTATGAAGAAGCTGCAGAGCTCAAAGAGCACCCAGGAAATTACCGCTTGTTCATATTGTGGTGAAACACATTTGGTCTTATTGGGTAAAATTTTTTTCATGATCTGAAGTCTCTCTCCCTGCTCCCCTCCCCCCCCCCCCCCCCCCCCCAACTCCCTCTGCAATTATTGCATAGCCTTGACTCCCACACACAGCTGCACTGGTATTTGAGTTTGGATGTACAGGAATAAGCATTGCTGTGGCAAACATGTTTTAAATGATGGTTAAAAGGGGGAGGGCAGAAGCTGGTGTACGTAAGAAATAAAAGGAAAATAAGTGGAAAAAGATTCCTTGAAGAGTCTGATACATAGTGCCTTCCTTGCTCAAGGCTTTGTTTAAGAGCACCATCTACCTTATATGTTTTCATTTGCACCATTCAATGGAGAGGTTACACAAAAAAAGTGAAGTGTTATGCTGCTTTTAATATGTCCTGTGTCAGTGAAGCAACATTTATTTGTTGGAAAAAGTCCAGTAACAATGGCAATTAGCTGATACCTCTACATTAAGTATTTTCACATCTTAGTTTGAAATAAAACATCATTTGAAAAAGATAGAGCAACTAATGATAACTATGTGTTCAAGGCATAGTCTCAAGATCAGAGCTCTTGTCCTTTGTTTTTATTGTGGTTCCAGGCAAAGACATCTGAGGAGTTTTGGCTAATTTAATGAATGTGGTGTTACCTCACACTTGTCCCATTTAGGAAATGGATGAAGAGCTGTTTGCTGGTGGCTCTATCATTAATGACAAACACCAGCCCACAAAAGAAAAAAACATTAAATTATTAACTGCCTGATCAGCATCTCAGCTGGGAATTTCACTGGGTCATGAATGCCACCAGGTTGTCAGGGAAACAGGAATAACTTAACCAACTGCTTAGGGTTGTTGTAAGAGGAAATGTTTTTACATATTTTCAGTGGTTAATAGCTGAGATGGATTTGCAAATGGTTGCCAAAATGGAAAACAAAGTAATGCTTTTGATACAATTCAGACAACTTGGACAATTGAGGTTTTAATTTACAGTCTAGATAATTTGGAATTTCTATTTTGATAATTTAGATTTTCTGTTTTGATACATGAGGAACTCCTTGGGTTTTCATCGTTCTCCGCCTCTCTCATCTTTCCCTATTCTAACCGTTCATTAATACCATGTACGAAGATCTCCTTATACCTTGGCAATTTGCAAGAAATTAAATAGTGTTCTGAAGCTCACTTCAGTTTTTAGTGACGAGGCAAAATTCCAAGTGGTTCAGGTACCACTATTTCTGCTTAGCATTTTATTTGAGGCTGGCTCCTTTGCCAGCCATATGTCCTTTCAGAACAGCGATGGGTACTTTCAATGGGTGAGGCAGTTTCCTTTTATTCTGGACCATCAGTGACGATAATCAGTATTCACCAAATATTAATCTATTATTCAGCAACTGATTTCTTGCCAGTTTTGTGCTAAATAGGAGCAATCATGAGCAATCATGCCCCTGAACATTTACTGAGAAGACAGATATTATTCCTAAGTCTCAGAGTGGTCTAGATTTCCTGGGACAATCTGCAAGAATAACAACTGATGGGAAACTTGGAATCAAAAGGCATGTGATAATCTTTGCCCAGTAAAATATCAAAGATCAGGCTGTAAAGTATTAGCCATCAAAAAATGAACTTCCTCTTCTCTTGCTTAAATGTAGGAACAATTTTTCTTTCACTTGGAATAGCAAGATTAAAAAAACAAAAACAAAACCCACAAAACACCCAAACCTCTCCAGCTCCTCTTGTGTATATTCTTGTTTGGTTCTTTTACAAGCAAACCTTTTACAAGTGTAACAACAGTAAAATAAGCTCTTTACATTGCCTGTTAGTGAAACAGAGAAGTGAAACTATACCCCATGGTATTCAGCTTCATCAAGTCCATTTCTTCTCTATTTCAAAGTGAGTTGGTTTTGGGTGGCTTTTTTTTTTTTTTTTTTTTTTTTGACTGCAAATGAGTGCATTATAAAGATTTGCTTCTGAAGGGGAAAAAAACTTTTGTTTTTGCTTTCTCATATTCTCTCTGTCATCCAGTTATGGTTTAGAAACACAACCATTTTGCTATTCAGGACTAAATTCATTTGATGCACTATCAAAGTGCATTCAAATTATCAAGGCCTCATTCTTTCCCTAGAATACGGTATTGAAGTGAGAACACTGATCTGCTGGCATTTCATGGATAGCTTGAAAATATCGAGCTAAGAAACAGCAGATGAAATTACTCGTAGTTCTGCTTGTAGGTGATTATCTGTTTTACCCTCCTACCATATATTAAATATTATTTCCCTGTAGGTTGATTGTTTTTCCTCTTACCGTCTAGTCAAAAGCTTCAATTTGTTATTCTCTATAGTGCTCACTTAAACTGGGACTACTGAAGCTTTCACAGCAAAAGAGCTACTTTAATTTCAAATATAGCTTGAGAAAGTTACAAAAGCCTTGCATACAATAGAGACTTGAAGAATGCAGATTTATTTGTTAGTGAATTTTAATGAGAGCTGTTATAGTAAATGAAGAACAGATTATCAAATGAGGTTTTGTTTGTTTTTTTTTTTTTTCCTAAGTTGTACTATCACTGAAATACATGCTACTCATGCCAGCCTGTAACTCTGACCTCTGCAACAAAGTCTAGATGAAAGAGAATTGGAGCTAGATTATATACATATGGGAGACTTTTTGACATTGTTCTAAAATCTTCGTGATCATCTACCCCTTCAAGTTTTCCATACTCTGAAGAGGTATTCCTCAGCAACTAGTTTACTACTCATTACTATTGTGATTAGTCCACAATATCATAGGATACTGCATCTTGTCTTCAGCAGTGTCTGAATGGTAAAACGCTTTTGTGTACATTAATTACTTCAGTATTCTTCATATTTTGTTTCTAATACTCTATCTCTGTTACTAAGAAGGCAGATCATTAAAAGGAGCAGATTAAATAAAAGAGAAAAATACAGAAGTTGGTCAGAAAATAGTAAGCATCCATATTTCTCAAAAGCAGATAAACACAGAGGTTTAGGAACTTCAGAGATTGGGCAAAATAATGCCATTAATATAGTCACTTGTAAAGTAGTGAAGCATTAGTGCTCTGGTGTCAATTATTGTCTTTGGTCATGTGTTTACAAGCCTCATGTTGGTTTTGATTGCTTAGAATGTGGGTCCAAAATCAGTGATATTTTCTACCTCTTTTTGATGAAGTGGCTTACTGTCCATTGATGGTGGCTTGTATCCCTTAGCAAAAAGATTAATGTTGTGTCAAGTGGTGCTAGGTACTCAAGAGTAACTGGTGATACAAAATAGCTTTAAAGAAAATCTCAAATATTTTTTTAATTGTTATTTAATCTGCATTATTAGACCTTTCTGTATGATGGTCCTGGAAGAATTTTCATGTTTCTGTCTGTCTAGACATTTTCTGCAAAACAAATAAAAGAGACTATAAAGTGCAAACTGGTGGTTGAAGGTCTTGAAAGGTCAGTATGAAAATCCTAATGTGTAATTAGCACCAGGATGCTTTGAGTGAAGCTAAAAGATCAAATACATGCAAGTCTGAATTCTGGGTGACAAAGATGAAGATGTTTCACAGATGAAGAAAGAACAATAGAAAGGAATGTTTTCTCTTCCAGCATTTAATAAATGGCTAGGAGTGCTTGCAATGCGCCAAACTTTATTAGAATGGGCAGTATCACTTTTCTAATTTTGTAAAAGGGAATGATGCTGTTAGTCCACAGCTCAAATGCTGAGTCATCAACAGCTGGAAGATTTCAAAGGAGAGAAGTGGTGTCTGGTAAATATTTGGAATAGAGGGACCATTGGTGTCTTAATCTGTGTGTGCTTAATGCAGAAAAGGCTCCCAAGAGCTTTTGTTATGCATGTAAAACTGCTGAAAATACTTTTATTTATATTTCATACTACCTAGGCAAAATAGAGAGAAACAGGAGGTTTACCAGTTTTGAGTTATAATTTCCATATTTATAGATTAAACTCAATAAGTATTTGTATTATCTACAGTAATTAATTTTGCAAAGCATGATAAAATATTCACACTTGTCAGTTTAACATCTTTTTTCTTATGACTAATTAGCGAAGCTACAATATTCACTTATTTCAGTTTTATGCAGGGAAGTGGCTTTATGGTAAAATTGTCATTCATCATTAATATGTGTAGTTGAGGAGGCTGTTTCTTCATTTTATAATCCTTTCAAACTACATACTGCTTTATATTGCTAACATTTTACACTGGTATTCTTGCAGCTCTTTTTGTGCAATTAGTAGGCGTCCCACTCTGTAGTCCATATTCCACCTGGTCCTTGGCTCTCACTGAATGACGGTTGCTCTTACTGGAACTAATTTGGAGGGTTGAAGGGATCAAGAACCCTGCCATCATTTGTTTTACTATATTCAAGGATAAGTAAGTGAATAAAATATTGAACTCTGGTAGTTTTCAGTACCGACCCCTATGACAGTGACTTGTTACTTGCTTCTGTCAAATTTTGGAAGTCTGTCTTTATCTACTTGAGTTCCTTAACTATAATGTTCATCTAGGCCAATAGCAGGAATTTTTTTGACTCTGTAGTTTAAAGTTGCTTTGTTTCGTTTTTTTTCTTTCTCGCTCTCTTGTATAGAAAATACTGGAGTGATTTGTTAAAGCTTTTGCGGAAGCTTTTTGATTTCCAGAGGGAAAAAGAACATAGAATCACAGAATCAACTAAATTAAATTTAAATTAAAATAGTGTGGGAGTGTGACATTCGTATTTACAATCTGCTGTCTTTAGAAAATCCTCTCTTGGCCTTCAATTGGGTTCCAGTGCATACAGCCAACCTTTTCATCATTGAGAGGAGGGGCAGCCTCAGGGTATCAGACACCTCCTTGGTAGGATATGGTATTCCTCTGTTTCTGCCTTTTCCTTTGTAGATGCCCTTTCAGGAAGGTTCTTATGTCCGTAATTAGCTCAATAATAACAATGTGGAGTCAAAAAGTAGCATGTTTTCCCATGCCATACAAAAAGAAAATACCCTTTTATTGTTTAGGGCCAGATTTCTTGGCCACACATACAAAGCTGCAAGGCACTGGCCTGTGGGCTTTCTCTGTTCAACAGAAAGCCAGGGTCGGTTTGTGATGGTGGTAGCAGTGAGATGTGGACTCATGGGAAATATTCTACAGTGCTAATGGCTTATTGCAAGCTTGTCCGAAAGATTAAATAATATTGGCAACAAAATTCATTCTTTTGGTTGTGCCTGTTTGAACACTTATGAAATGAATCAATTTCCGCTTTTTCTTATCATGTGTTTGCCCTTGTCTGAACAATCACTGCAAACCTCAGGCACAAGAGCTTAATTCTTTACTGATAGAAAATAGGGATGGTAACCTAGTAACCTTTGTCTCATTCAGAGGCTTAAAAATGAGGCTAAGTGGTTCTTTCATGCTGGTAGTGATTATAGTGTTTCAGCTTATTCTTTTTAAATTACATTTAACTCATTTGAAAAAAAAAAGTCAGAATTGATATAATGCAGCTTTCAAAAGGACTAACCCAAAGATCAGAGTTACTACAGCTAAATCATTCTCCTTTTTGACTACTCCCCTCCTCCCCCAGTATGTAGTAGTATATACATCTAACATGTTGGCATTGTCATGAAAATAAAGTGTGTGCCTATGTTTTGTCTGTCCATCTCATTACAAATGTGATGGCAAAATCCAGCCAGTGAGTGCTCTCATTTATATAGATACCTAGAGACAGACAGAGAACATGACATAATATTATTGCTACTTCCTCAGATATTTAATCCTCCCCCTTGTACAAGCAATTCATAGTATTCTGGGAACTCTTTTGCAGAGTTTGGAGTCTTAGCCAAATCTTATTTAAGACAACAAGATGACTTTAATGGATTTCAATAACTGCGTAATCTTTCATCACTATTACATTTTGAAAGCAGTATGTAGCTTTTATTGCTAACAGGATTTTTTTATTTTCTTTTTAAGCTTAAACTACAAATTCTGGCTGTTCCTAGTCTACCAAAAATGTTCTGCCAAAAAAAAACAAAAACAAACCAAAAATGGAGTCCTATAGTAAGACAACGCTTTTACAAAATGTAATAAGAAAAGAAAAATGCATCTCAATGTTCTTTTCTGAGAAAGCATCTGTTTCTAGGCAGAGAGATTAAAATCTTGCAGCAGTCAGCTACACATACCTATTTTGTTGTGTCATGTTGGGAGAGCCTGCTGAGACATGAGTGGAGCACAAGAACAGAAACACACATTTACATACTAGAGTTTGGTTTGTTTTTGCTTAGGGTTTTTTGCCTTTTTTTTTTTTTTGGGGGGGGGTGGGGTTTGGTTTGGGTTTTTTGTTTTTTGTTTTTTTTTCTTTCAGTTTGTCGATTGCTTGTTAGGTATCAGATTTTCATTTTAAATATTAAATGTGGGGTTTTTAATTTATATTACTAAATGACTGAGCATCACCTAGTGATGAATTAATAGTATGATTAGAAGGATTAATATGTTAAGGTATAGCAACTCACTATTTTCACTTTGTAGTTGGTGCCTGTTTTATTTGTGAGTGAAGACCTACAAGTAGAGATAATGAGTTGCTTCCAAACAGATAAATAGAAGAATCATTGCATAAATTTTAAAGAAAATATTGTTTCTTTAAGGCACAGTTGGTCACTCAAGCATTATTTATCTTTTTTAGAAATGGTGAAAGATAACCTCTCCTCTCCCTCCTGCCCTGATGTTAACTTATGTTAGAATGTTACTTTTGTAGTGTGAAAAGCTCTATAAGATTAATAGATTTCCATTGCATTATAATTCAAAAAGTGATTAGAGAATACTAAGGAAACTTTATGGCACAGTCAAAGTAATAATTCTAATTTATATGCATGCTTATAAACTTGCTGGGAAAAGTCTCTGCTTCTAGGTAAATAACTTGCTTTTTTAGGCTTGAATGGATAATAGAAGCTATTGTGAGAGTGAATAAAGGTAAGCAAAGACATTCGCTAGCATATTGAAAACAGGGTGCAAAAGAAGTTTGTCTACTGTAGGTCATAAAGAGGATAACCATATGTGGAGAGTAGTAAGAATGCTAAGACCAGTAACCTGATCTTACTTGTGAGACAAGTAGAGTCATAAAACCTAGCAGAGCATAAGTGCATGGACACTAGAAGTATGCAGTTTAAAGCAGTGTGATGTTTCATTTATAGAGAGTACAAACCCTTAAGAATCTTCTTGCCCTTTTCTCCTGCTAGAGCAAAAATGTGAAATTTTGATGAAACAATGTTTTGGTAAAATAGCCCAACATTGAACCATGGTAATGTGAATTACTGCAAGATGGACATAGTGATGTAACAGCATGCAACATGATAAAGACTCAAATTTGTCTTCTTTATATTATACAAGGCTAGTAATTTTTTCAGTAACTTCAGATTTTTACTAATCATATCCCTGGTTTGCTTATTTCTTTGACATCCTAGTCAGTAGTAAATGAAAATAGATGATACCTATTAGGCAGTCCGTGTGTCCTTAAAAAAAGGAAACAAACAAAAAACAAAACAACAAAACAAAACCACTGCACCAAAAACACAAGCATAAACCTCTAAAAATTATAGGTTTCGTTTTTTTACTAGAAATTGTCTTGTGATTTTTCAGTAGAGATTAAACATTTAGCTTCACTGTAGATTTAATATCATCCTGCTCATTAAAAAAACTTCTGGAATTAAGGCCTGTTATAAATTTCAATAAGTGAACCAGCAGCCTTATTTTCAGGTGCTGCAGATCTCTGAGTCCAAAACAAGTCCTGGCAAATGGCTGGGAAACATGCACAGTTGAAGGTGTTTTGCTGGTGGTTGAGTGTTTTGTTAATTTGTGTTTAACAATTATGCTGTTCTGGGTAAGTATTAGTGACTTTACGGATTACTAGGAAACTGGCACAATGGCAGTTATGAATATATTTTGTGTAACTATAATTTGTTTGGGTCTAGGAAAAATAAGTATAAAGTGATCCTTTATGGGAGGTACCGCTTCCAAATATCAGAGATTGTTTTGAAGAAGGTATTCTTTCAATACTAATTCATCAGAAGGAGAAAATAAAATAAGGAAATAATTTCTGACAAAGGCATTGAAGATTTTTTTTGTTTATTTTTCCTCTCATGTTTGAATCATATTCAGAGGGATGATACTGGCTAGATTTACGGAAGCACAAAACCACTTTTTTTTTTCCACGAATATATGTAGTGGAACTGCAGGATTTACTTCTTTACTAATACGCTGAATCTACTGGGCTAAATGGAAATACAGCAATGACTTACTGGCCATTAACTGAAGAATATTATATATATAACAAATGTATGCTAAACTGTCCTTGCTTTCAAAGCAGATAAGTTTTTGAGTGGCATCACCTTACTGTCCCACAAGCATAGCTGCTCTCTTTTTGCTCTCTGCATTTCTAACATTCAGGTGACAGTGACCAACCAAACACTTATTAATGATCTATTTTAAGTTAGTTGTGCACTCCAATGGATATGATAAAGAAGTTTTGTGTGCATGTATGGAACAGCTGCTGAGGTGGATTTCTTTGGTATTAACAGAGATAAACAAGTATGAGTAATCTGCTGAAGGTATAGAACCCCTGACTGCGTGCAGAGGTGTGCATACTGTATGAAGTGACATGGCTGTAATCAGAAATAGGATCAGGTAATCACAGGGATTTTAAAGTGCAAAATAGAAAATATTTAATTACACATGCAAATTTCTATAAACTGCTCTGTTGAAAAAATCTTTATAAGGGGTAGATGTCAATAATAATAGCAATACTGGCAACACAGATCTAACTCTGTGCTTGCAGGCGAATTCTCTCTGAAACAGCAAGCTAATACTTGACTGTACTTGGTCAATGGTGAGATTATTGCTGAACCAGTTGTTTTTTAATGTAGCCCTTTATACCTGCCTTAAACTTGCATTGGAATAACTTCCAGTTTTTCTAATCATCTGAACTTTCTTCATTTCAGAAGGGTGGTTCACCGCGGACCTATGAACTGATTGTTTTGTCATGGAACCAATTAAAGTATTTTGTCACACAGCTTGCTTGCTTTAAAAGCAAAAGATCTTTTAGGATGAGCAAGATGAAGTGTCTATCTAACCTTACTTTATTGGCAGAAGTCACCTGACTTCAGGCATATGCAGCTCTTGCAACGCTTCCAAACCTTAATTATTTCCCTTTGTGTGAACATGGTATATTAAAACAATATGGCTTTAGTATTTCTCCATTCACAGATGTTGGTGCCACGTAAAAATTTACACTTAAATACTTTACATAACCTCTATTGTTTGAAGTTTAACTGTGTAGTCAGCAGATCCAGTAGATTATTACAAAGAACACTGATAGAACCTCTTTGTGTGGTGTAAGTTCAGTATGCTGTGCATTCAGAAAGCATATTGTGGCAAGCAGGGGGATTGTAAATGTAGAATAAGCCATTCGTACATGTTAGTAATTCATTTAGAAAACATTTGTGGCCACTTCCTGAGACACCTTTTGTTCCCAGGGTCCCTTGGCTTTTTGCATTGCGTAAAGTTGTTCCACCCCATGGTCAGGGCGCATCTGTAGTCCCCTTGCCTTCAGCTGGGGGAACCTGTCTTCTCTAGGTATTGTACAGTTACAGTTAGGATCTGTCCCTGTGTGGGTGTGGGTGTGAAGGAAAGATCAGAGAGGTCTCACTGCCTGTGACATTTTATTCTATTAAAGAAAAAAAAAAAATACAGAGTGCAGAGGTGGTTTTTCCCCTTTTAGTTTCTGCTCAGAATGTGCTATGTCTAAAATAGGCAAATAACTGCCAATCATTAATCATTAATAGGCTAGTAGCAAAACACAGGATCAACTTAATCCTTTTGGACATTGATGAGTGCACACTGCCACTTTAAATAATGGCATAAAAGGCATCATTGCTACCCAGTATGGATTTACCATAGTAAATGAGTTTGAGTTACTGTGTATATTTTGCACTCCATACCCTGTTATCAATAATAGTCCTCAGGCCTCACAAAGGGCAACACAAGCAGGGAAAGAATAATTGCCATTCTACATGGAGCCGGTTTATTGATGAGGTGGACAGAAGTAATATTTTTAGCCTGCTGGGTGTCCATCTGTAAGCAGTTTCCTGGAGCTGCCACTTCTCTTTTCTCTGGAAACTGTTATGGCTTTGTCTGCCCAAGGAAAATAATGAGATCCATCTATCAAACAGAGAACAAACAATAAACTCTATACCTTCCAATTAATTTGTTTTTCACTTGTGTTTACTAATGTGTATGCAGTTAACTATCCATCATATTATATGCATGTAAAGAAGTACATTTTTTCAAAAGGTTGAATCTATTAACCCTTTTGCTAGCAAAATAAATCTGCATGCCCTCCAGCTAAACAGGAGACTTGGGAAAAATCAATCCTTTTATAGTGCCAGAACCTAACAACACAGTAGACTGTAAAATCGTACCAACCAATCTTAAGTCTATATCCTGTGTTATGTTAATAACTTAAAGTCCAAAACAAATAAAACCCAGGCAGCTTTTCATGGAAAAAATGCATTTCTGTCTGGCCCAAAATCTTCAGTACTGAGTCATTTCAGGATGCACTATCTCTACGTTAAATGTAGAGACCCCTCAGAGAATGTGTTGAACTGGTACTTGAAGCTGGAGTAGCTTCTCATCACATTATGATAATATACTTCTGTACTTCTGTCTCAGGTGATATTTCAATGTTCTTGCATAGGGATTCTCAAAGAATGTGGGAATGGCTGTACTAGGTGCTGACAAAGCTGTATAATCCTTTTGGACATTGTTATGATAATTTGAAAGGGTGAGATTTTTTGTTTGGTTGTTTTCTTTGGGTAGGGTTTGTTTGTTTTCTTTTTTTTTTTTTTGGTGTTTTGTTTTCTTTTCAGAACATTGTCAGGGGGTTTTGCAGTGTTGCATCTACAGTCTTGCCGTTTTCCTAATTAAGAAGCACTTAAAACCAGGTATTAATCATTTATGTAAACAGGTTTGTGTGCCATTTCCATGTGTAAAACATGAGTTCCGTTTTTCAGGACACAGATGGCATATGAGAAAAAACTAAAAGCCAGCTAGACAGAAACATTCAAAATCTGGCTGTCTACCACCACACACACACACACACACACACACACACACAAATAAAGCAAACAACTGAGGAAATCAGCTCCTAGGAGTCAATTTGTTCCTAATATTTCATTAGCTTTTGGTGCCTTAAAGTCTTAGCACTGAAGATGATTCAGAATAATATAGCCAGCCTTCTCAGAGTATGTCTGGGGAAATGCCTAGTGCTAGAAAGAGTGATGCTTTAGGTCTTTGGAAATCTGACTGGCTGACTGTGAATAACATTGTATGAATGGCTCAAGCACTGTGTCATTGCTTTTAGTCCCTCTGGAATACAGTAGAATTCTACTGGGGAAGAGCTTGCTTGCTTTTTAAAAGGGAGAGGAATCTGTTCTGAAGGAAAAGGTTAAAAGGCTTCAGAACTGGAGTGTGAAGAAAGGAAAACAAGATGAGACAGAGAGAAAACCAAGAAGAAAATGCCTTCCTTTGTATTTCTTTCTAAATAAAATTAATTTCTAGCTGTCCTAAGTTAAACAATTGGTAGATGACATTTCATGCAGATGAATCGACGTATTGCTAATTATAGTTGTATATACAATATCCAACATACAGTCAGCATTGAAACTAGTATTCTTTTAGCAAGCTGCTCTGAGCTCAACCACAAATATGTCATAGGGAGAGGTCTGTGCTTTCTGAGTAACTGTGAATTAGAGATGCAGATGTATAACCTGGGAAGACTTCCAGATTCATTTTTCTTAAAAATGGATGTGTTCAGCATTGGCTACACTGATCAGGATTATTCTTCGTGCCACAAGACATCATCAGCATGGTGATAATTCAGAAATAAGCCCAGGCTCACTAACAGATCGTGTGTGTGCTTAATGCTGGCCTCAGCCATAGGAATTGGTAAGTCTTAAGGGAAGGAATGGCTTATCTGGTGACTTCCTGTTATTTCTGTCTTGATGTTGGGCAGGCAAATACTGATCTAGCATAAATTGGCACAGCTCCATTCAATTTAATGCTTAGCTAATGAGCTACATTTAAAAAAAAAAAAAAAAAAAAAAAAAAAAACAAAAAAACAAAGAATCAAACAAACAAAAAAAAAACCCAAACCAAAAAACAAACTGGAACGCCCCAGCACAGCACATTTGTTAATCATTATTTTCTTATTAAACATCTGAAATGACAAAAAGCTTCCTGCACTTCACTGCCCTTTTGGCTGTTGCTCTTCCATCTAGCTAAATGGTTGTGATTTTGACTTTCCGTCCTTTACTACTTATGCATTGTTAATTGTTGCTACTCTGTCTTTCTTTCTGAAGCAGCAGCAACTACGTATATAAATCTGATACATAGCCCAGAACCCCAGTGTAGTTCATTTAGACTGAATTTCAACACAATCCCTTTAAAAGCCATCCAAAGTGCTTCCAGTAGGATCATGCTTACTCCAGTAGGGCTGGAATTGTTTGATAATGTTGACATATGCATACACTTCACTATCTCATCTTATGTACATTGCCTTGTACCCGTACGAGTGGGGACTTTAATGTTCATTGCTTTTGTTTTAGTGATACCTCCCTGAATAAAGGTTACTAATAATGCAAAGTGCATAATTGCTCTAGACTGACAAAAGGCTGTTAAGCTTAACAAGACTGCTGTGGAAGGGTGTGTTTTCAAGCAATAGCTTTAGAGGTTCCAAGTACTCCAGTCCTAATGTTTCAGTATCAAATGGAGAGGTTATAATTTTCTGAATTTGCTTGTATAAATTTTACTGAAAGTGAAATGAAGGCTAGAAAGTAAATGCTGATGAGACCCAATTGCCCATATATGGGACTACAACTGAGATTGGGTAAAACTTATTGAAAATCTTTTTCAAAAGGAAAGGATTTCAAGAGCTGATTGTCATCTGAAATAACTCTGAAGAACTTTACTGAATTCTACAGAAGATAAATGAATTCCTACTTTCCTATAGTATGGCCAACATTTATAAAGGCTTGGAATATGATATGGTTAAATGAAAAGAATTTGGCTTAAGATACTTCTCTAAGATCAATCTGTTTCATATGGTCAGACTCCTTTGAGCTAAAGTGTTTAACAGTCTGATTCTCTCACTATTTATAGTTCACTTTAGATCATAGGCTATCAAGTAATGGCAAGCAGTTTTTCCTGAGTTACTCCTAACTGAGTTTGGTTGCCAAGATGTTAAAGGCTTTTTGGTGCTTGATGAAATTTTACTCATGATGTTTCATATCCACTACTCAAGAGGCTGGCTGAATTTGCATTCATCTGCTGTCAAGATGCAAGATAGGTAACACTAGATATATGTTTTCACAAAGCAAAGAATAGTATAAGTTTTTTTTTTTAATTCAAGGTAATTTCAAGAGACAGTGCTGAATAGGGCAGAAGTGCTGTACCACTGCCTAGGTACAGTATGTAAAAAGCACAGTAGTTGTGTAAGGATTGTCTGAGGGGGTGAAATGCATTAGTCTGAGTAATGTAGGCTCATTCCTGCAAGATTATTAAGGTAAAGGCTTTGCAGAAATTTTTAATATGCATCACGTACTTTCCAAAAGAAGGCTTACTGTGATAGACTGGAATAGCTTGGTGTCTTCAGGTACTGTAATATGTAGTCCTTTTTTTTTTGTTTATTTGTTGTTTTTCTGTTTGCTTTTCCCCACAAGTGCTTCAAATATTTCATAATTGAATGGCTGATAAACTTATGTGAGCAAATGTGTAAAAGGCAGGTTTCCAAGCAGAAAGCAGACTCTTCAAGCTCTGTAGGAGATAAGGCACCTGGGCTAAATCCACTAAAATACTTAATTATATATGCAGCTTTAAACACATAAACGGTCCCATCATCTCACATTTTAGGTATCAGATGACTTGCATCAGAGGCTTGGTGCTTGAGTGCTAAAGTTTATTAACATGCTTAAGTTGTTTGCTAGGTTGGGATAGTTTTAAGGAACTGTACACCCATAAGTGTTTTCCTCTGGGAGAGAGTTTTGCCCTGTGGGAGGGCACATCTTGTATGACTGTCTCCAGAATGAAGTAGAAACTTTCTGTGAATGCTACAGCAAGAATTTCTGTGGGAAAAACAGATCAAAAGTTGAAAAAATGGATTCACCTGCTGTTCTTATTTTAGTTTGATCCTTGTAAGATTTTAATTAGCTGTTCTAAAGGATACCTAAAAAATGTGGTATGCACTTTAAGCAGTGCCTATCCACTGCTGCATAATTAATACATTTCTGAATTAGAAAATTAGATGTGGTGTCCAGTGCATGATGGACTATACGTTTTCAAGAGAGTGCCTTTGAATGCTAAAAATGTGAAAAAGCATAATTTTTAATGAAGATGTTCAGATCTGTTTCAGATAATATTTTGCTATATTAAGAAAAAATATAAGTACAGCCATTTTGAGTTACTCTTTTCAGGTTTGTTTCTTCAAAATTAATCTATTGGAGAAATAATTTAATTGAAAAAGTAAATTGTTCTATGAAAATGAAATCTGGTTCCAATATTCTTTATACTAATGCCAATTGCAGTGTTTCACTTAGTGGGGACTGTCAGGAGACACTGTACAGCTTTTGGCCCATAGCATATTGGCAGAAAACTGAGGAATCCAACAAATAACAAAATAATCAGTGAAAAAGTTTTGGGTAGTTGAGAAAAGCTTTTGGCATTTTGAAAGAAGGTGTAGATCTCGACAAAGTATGACTGTTAGGAAATTGGAACCAGGAGTTCAGGCATGCGATAAGATGACACAGGCAGGCATTGCAAGATGGAAGAAAAATCATCAAATGGTTCAGAGGAAGTGCCATGTCTTTATCTTTTATAACATTTTGACTTTCCATGTAGGTTGATACAGATATTTCTGGAAAATTAAATCCAAATTGGACAGTACTTTTAAAGATAAAAACCCCCTACTTTAAGCCTATTACCCTGGTACTATGTATATGACTTCCGTTACTGATTTAAGTGTTGTTACAAACCTTCATAACTATACTTCTGTTTTCACATCTTCAATATTTTTTCAAACCAAAAAGAAAATCATAATGTGTGAGTGTTCACAAAAAGAACTGACTAGCTATGGTACAGAACTGGAAATTCACACTGCTAATTCAGCTTTGTCATGCAGACAAATAATGGTTGAATTTATAGTAGATGCTAAAATGACATGGTGGGACAGGTTTTGTAGCTGCAGTTTCAGCGCTGTTTAAGCAGTCGATGTTATTTGCAGATCAGTCCAAACTGACACAGAATGGTTAGCTCATTCTAGGTATAAGTCACAGGAGAAATGATCTTGAACAGACAAAAGGAAGAGGGCATAAGCACACAGAGAAAAGAATGTTTATTTCTTAAAGGACTGTAGAAGCAGGAAGGCAAGAAGTGCTGGCTTCCAGCCCAGCAGTGTTCTTACTTGTTCTTACTTGCTTATTGTACTTTAGAGCAGACAAGTTGTTGATCTGGCTCGGTCTTTACTACAGAGGATGGTGAAGACTGATATGTTTGCTGTTAGGTGTGTTGGCTAGCAGAAGTGAAGTACAAACACACTGAAGTTTTAAAACGAGATGATGTTAAACAGTTCAGTTTCAAAATGTAACTTACTGGTGATGATTCACCAGTTTTTCAAAGGATTTGATCTCAAGGAATGAAGTCAGTAAGATGCTATAAAAGTCAACCCCTGATGACAGTCTTCTGCCTTGGTTAATGTATCAGAAGATGCCACATCCTTACTTCAGTATTTCTGAAAGTGTTGGGAGGTAGGAGGAAACCCAAACATGATTTGAACGGGAGAGGAGTTAAGTTCTTTACTAGTGTAACTATGATGTATAAAACTTAGACTGTTTGGTTTAATTTAAGGCAAGTATGTATATCTGAGGTACACTAAAAAAAATTATGAGGCATGATCAATCCTCACTGCAGTAATTTCTGGCAAGGAGAACAGAAGTAAAACAATTCTGTGCTGAAAGTTACAAACACAAATGGACAACTTCTTGTGAGGGAAATCGGGTCTAGCTTCTGCAGATGTTAAAATTAAACGATGCTTGTTTTACATGCATAATATTTGTGTTCTTGAAAGAATTTAGAAATCAAATTTTTCATTTGGAGGTATTAAGCTTGCTTGCTTGGTTAATAGAAGCCAATGCCCCAGCTATAACCGCGAGGACTTGGGCTCCTGCTGTTGACCTCTTGAGGTAATTAGTTTCTCATGTTTACATCTGAGACCTCAGACACATAAATGAATTTATCCTTGCAACATCCCTACTGAGATCTGATGATCTAGACCTGAGCTTACCCCCAAATCATTGTACGTGTTGATCTGCAGGATCCCCAGGAGACTAATCCTCCCTTCCTGCCCAGAGGAACCATGCTGCTTCTCTTGCCTGTCAGGTTTTATGCAGGAGAAAGAGGGTGAATTTTACCCATAGGTTTTGCATTTTTACCTTTTAGAAAACAAGATTAAAACTTGAGCATATTTTAAAGTCATCCTTGTATCGTTTTTCTGAGGTGTATTCTTCCTGTACAGAGTAAGTTGTAATAAAAATTTCAGTTTGAAAGGATACTATAGATGTGAAATAGTGCCAATAATTTCAGTGTTGTATAACAGGGTTTTAAAAAATGAAATAAGATACTCAAAGCAATTAAAAAACATCACATTTCCATTCTAGATGCTGAATGTGATTAGAAACTGTAAATGAATAATGCTTTATTCCAGCTGTTCTGGGAGCAGGTTTTCTTGCACCAGAGCCATGCTAAGCATAGCTGTACTTCTTTTTATTTGCACAACAAATCAAAATACCATTTTGATTAATGGGCTTCACTCTGTTAGAGAATTGCAGTTATAAACTATGGGTCTCTTTATAATAACAGAGAAGGCTAAATCTGTGATGTATGGTAAAAGTTGCTGAGATTCTGTTTGAATCTGAAAGTCTTTGGATAAAATTCATATTTAAGGTTCTATTTAGCAATAATGTTCTAAGGTACATTTTGGTTCTTCGTTTAATGGAATATACAGCTTTTATGAATACAGTCTGAAGTAGTAATTGCAATAGGAGCTGAAGTTTATTGCTTTCCAATTCTCCAGCATAGGGTGTTTTCACTCATTTAGAAGTTGTGGGATTTTTGTGTCTGTTCTAAACGCTACTAAAAGAAAAAAGAAAATCCTCTGGCAATTTTCTTCATAGTGAAGACCCTCTGGCTTTGCTGGCAGTACACTGAAGAAATTGTTTGTTTGTTTATTAGGCAAGTGAGCAATGTAGCAGTCTTATAACAACAAATCATGGACAAGCTCCTGGCGTTGCCTGAGATCTCAGATTTTACTGCTAATCTTTTGGGAACCTTTTCACTTAATCAGTAGCCACACCATAGTGATAAATTCATCGTAATTCTTTGAATGTTTTCTTTCCTGTTATGTGATTATGTGATACTTAATCAAAAACCTATATTGCTATTTAAAGTAGTGCTGTCAGTTTGGAGATGGGAATTGAAGGTCTTCCAAAGAACTTTTCCCCATGTACTTTTTATTCATGTTAACTGTGTAAAAGAGCTTTTGTGTGAATGTGCTTCTAGGGCTTTAATCATTCATGTGCTTGCTTGGAAGCAGCAGCCTCTCAGTTGATCATGTATTATCCAAGTGACATTAAGTAATTTCCATGTTAACATTTCCATTTGCTTAAAGTAGTTTTATGAATGGCTTATGTTAATTCTCCCCCTCCCCCTTCTTTCCCTTCTCCCATCCCTTTCTTTCTTTATGCACAGGGGTTTGCTGAGAGCCTGCCTCCTAACACGCTCCTTGTACTGCTCTAGAAATAAAGCTTGGGCTTCCCTTGTCATCTAAGCTAAAGTTTTATGTCATTGATCGCTTTTGCTCAGAGATAGATGCAGTGAGCAGAAAATTCTGGTGTGCTTGGGATATCTTCATCCCTTAATGCTTTGTGCTAGCTCTTAATTCTCCATTAGGGTGTTCCCTTTGTCATCTCTTGCATCACTTCAAATGGGAAAGCTGTACCATCCAAAAGTGGAGAAAGTGTTTTAGTTGTGTGAAGTCATAGAAGAAAATGAATAAAGCTTACCTAGTCAGTAATTCTGACTATTGACATCTATTATATTTGCAAGATCTTGAAAGCTGCTGCTGCTGAAGACTACATAACATTTGCAGGCGATTTGTTACAGTACTTCAGTGTATTTGTCAGTAGGACATGCACCTGTATATGTGTGTATGATCATACATCCAGAGAAACTGAAACTCCCACATAGCAATTAAAGGCCCCCACACTACTTGTCCTGTCCACTGTGGACTCAGAGAATAATTCATTCTCTCACTTGCAGCAGACTTTTACATGTTTTAATCTGTTGTTATATCTCCAGTTGATGTTTTATGAAATGGCAAGCCCCTCTTCTTTGTATCATTTCATCACAAAGATAGAACTACCAAAGCATAACAGAATTTTAGGTTTCAAATTCTATGTTGGGTTTTTTTGGGCTGGTATGCTCTTCTGTTGTTGTTTTTTTTTTTTTTATTTTATTTTATTTTATTTTAATTATTTTGACTTGAAAAAAAAAGAAATCTGACCTTGAAAGAGTGCTTTCTATTTTTTTTTTCCCTTTTGGTCCTCATTTTGTTTCTGGTTCAATCATTACTCTGTGCAGCTTTGGGGACTGTTTTAAATTAGCTACTGCTTCATCTAGAGTACACGGTCCTGCACCTGGCTCAGAGCTATCCCAAGCACAAATACAGCCTGGGCAGAGACCGGACCCGAGGAGAAAGACTTGATGGTATTGATTGACGAGAAGCTCAACATGAGCCGGCAGTGTGTGCTTGCAGCCCAGAAAGCCAACCAAATGCTGGGCTACATCAAAAGGAGTGACCAGCAGATCAAGGGAGGTGGTTCTCCCCTTCTATTCTGCTCTCATGAGACCCCACCTGGAATACCGCATTCAGGTCTGGGGCCCCCAATACAAGAAGGATGTGTCAGAGAAGGGCCATAGCACCTCTGCTATGGAGACTGACTGAGAGTTGGGCTTGTTCAGCCTGGAGAAGAGAAGGCTCTGGGGACACCTTATTGTAGACTTCCAGTATCTAAAGGGGACCAACAGGAAATCTGGAGAGGGGTTTTAATAAAGAAAATAGTGACAAGGCAAGGGGGAATGGCTTTAAGCTGACAGAGGGGAGATTTAAATTAGGCATTAGGAAAAAAATCTTTACTGTGAGGGTGGTGAGGCACTGGAACAGGTTGCTCAAAGAAGCTGTGGCTGCCCCATCCCTGAAAGTGATCAAGGCCAGGCTGTTTAAAGGTTCATGGGCCTTCGAGCAACCTGGTATAGTAGGAGGTGTCCCTGCCTGTGGTGGGTGGGTTGGAACTAGGTGATCTTTATGATCTTTTCCAACCCAAATCATTCTGTGCTATGTTGTGCTTTTGTGGACAGACACCAAAATGCAGGCTTATGCTCTAATTCCTGTGCAATAATACAGCTCTGCTAAGAAACAAGGTGATTAGGTGTGATGGTATAGTCTCAGGTGCATCTTCACATTCTGAATTATTTTAGTACTGTTTTTCTAAAAGCCTGATTCCATATAATAATTTGGTATAAAACATTGATGAGCTAATTGTAATATTTTACTTTAGAAGTAAGAATATGCAAGTTAATCTGATCAAAGCTCTTTTCAAAGAGATTCTACTTGATGTGGCTATTGTAACTGCAAAATTTAGAATTTTAGCAAGGAATAAATACATGTTTCTGGCATTTATTTATACATATGTATAATATGGTGTATATTTCTTCATTTTCATATTGAGTTGAACTTTTGAGTTTGCAGTGAGAGAGGCATAATCTATTCACTCCTGTCCTGGGTTCAGCAGTAGCAGTCACTTTTCTCCTTCTTAGTAGCTGGTGCAGTGCTGTTTTTTTGACTTTCAGCCTGGGAACAGCACTGATGATAACACCGATGTTTTCAGTTGCTGCTCAGTAAAGTTTACTCTGACCAAGGACTTTCTGAATCTTATGCTCTGCCAGGGAGGAGGGGAAGCCGGGAGGAAGCAGAGACAGGACACCTGACCCAAACTGACCAAAGAGGTTATTCCATACCACAGCACATCATGCCCAGTACATGAACTGGAGGCAGTTACCCAGAAGGGCTAGATCACTGCTCGGGTTGGGCTGGGTATTTGTTGGCGGGGGGTGAGCGATTCTCTTCCCTTGTTATTTCCCTTATCATCATTATTACTGGTGGTAACAGCAGTGGTTTGTGTTATACCTTAGTTACTGGACTGTTCTTAACCTGTGGGAGTCACAATGGCATGGAATACCTCTTTGGTCAGTTTGGGTCAGGTGTCCTGTCTCTGCTTCCTCCTGTCTTCCCCTCCTCCCTGGCAGAGCATGAAACTCAGAAAGTCCTTGATCAGACCAAAACATTCTAAGCCATAACTATAAACACTGGTGTTATCAGCGCTGCTCCCAGGCTGAAAGTCAGAAACACAGCGCTGCACCAGCTACCAAGAAGGAGAAAAATGACTGCTACTGCTGAACCCAAGACAGGAGCCCTGTCTGTGAGGTGGAGGAGCAAAATAAGCATACATCACTGCTGTGTTCGTGCACCTCAGCACCCATCTTCCCCAAACAGCATCCTTTCACTACATGTGGAATTATTCTTCAGAGGTTTGCCTTCTGACAATCAGCAGAGCTGACTTTCTGTTGTCCCCTCTTAGCTTTTGTCATCATCCACTTAGCTTATTTTCCTCTAGCATCAAATATGCTCTAATTCATCTTTCACACAGATAAGTCAAAAGCAGCAATTATTTACAGTGTGTGAGGAGAAGGAAGAGAAAGCATTAATTTATATATCTTTTTAAATTTGCTGTTCATAAAAGGTGGTGTATGGAGAGCTCTGGCCTTCATCTGCTCATTTTAGCCAGAAAACAGCAGACCTGTTTAGTCAGAAGTAGTGTCAACTATTCCTGTCTCCCAGCAGCACTGTTCTGCAGGGACCACCTGAAAGATGAGAGGTCTGTCTTTCGCTGACCCTACGCAGTTCATGGCTTTGCTGCTGGAAAAGTCAATATCCTTTCTAGTTCTAACGCTGAGATTTCTTTTTTTTTTTCTTTTTCCTTGCTAGGGGACTGGGTTTGTGACTGTTGGCTTGTTTTGCCTACATCAGAGGAACGTTTCAGGGTTGCTTTCATAGTGGCAGTCTGGGGAGTGGTGGCTGAGAGACAGACAGTGGAATATTTTGTACGGGGTGTTAAGGTTGCCAGAGATCATTCAGTTGGAACTTTGCAGAGAAAAAAAAAAGGCAAGGAAATTATCTTGGCACATGTTCTTAGGCTGTGTGCCATTCAATTACAGAAGACTGGATGAGTAATTTTTGGAGATAAGCAACATGTAAATAACACATGTTAAAGAAAGAATATGTGAGTACTACTGAGGCTTTTCTCAAGATACAATCCGAGCAGCATGGTGGTAGGAATGGCTAACAAAAATATTTGTTAATGGCAGGTGGAAGAGATGATTCAAAGTCACAAGCAGGCAACTATCCTTGTGTTGGGTTTGTGTGGCAAGGTTTCGGTAGTGAGGAGGAAAGAGGCTAAAGGGGTGGCTTCTCTGGGAAGGTGCTAGAAGTTTTCCATGTGTCCTACAGAGCCAATGCCAGTGGGCTCCAAGATGGACTCACTGCTGGCCAAGGCTGAGTGCATCAGCAATGGTGGTAGCAACTCTGGGATAATGTATTTAAGAAGGGGAAAAAGTTACTGTGCAACTTCAGCTGGAGAGAGGAGTGAGAATATGTGACAGAAACAGCAGTGCACCCAAGGTCAGCGTGGAAGGAGGGGAAGAGGTGCTCCAGGCACCAGAGCAGCGATTCCCCTGCAGCCTGTGAAGCAGGCTGTGCCCCTGCAGCCCATGGAGGGCCAGGGTGGATCAGATCTCCACCTACAGTCCCTGGAGGACTCCACACCAAAACGGGGATGACTAGAAGAGGCTGTGACCCCATGGGAACCTCGTGCTGGAGCAGGCTCCTGGAAGGCCCTGTGGCTCCTTGGAGAGAGGAGCCCATGCTGGAGCAGGTTTGCTGGCAGGACTGCTGTCCCCAGGCTGGAGCAGCCTGTTCCTGAAGGACTGCACCCTGTGGAAGGGACCCACGGTGCAGCCCCATTCCTGGAAGTACTCAACAAGAACAGAACTTGTGAATAATGCTCTGTAACAGGGAACTGTGGATTCTGTGAGAGTTTCAAGCTAGATATCTAATGCAGAAAGGGAGCTTTGCAGCTTAAACAGCATGCCACACTTCTGTAAACGGGTGCCTCTGGTGTTTTACAAGGCGATGAATGACCTGCAGTGGACAGCAGGGGTTTTGCATGAGATTTAAGTACTGCAGTCTGTAACTAGTGGTATTTTTAGAATGCTGTCAACCTCCAGTGAGAGCACTTGCATGATTTAAGTGCAGCATACTCTTAATATTTTGCTAGAATAAAAGAGTAGTATGCTTAGCATCTAGTAATTTCCAATATTTGATTAGTTCTAAGGTCATACAAATCCTTTGGTTTGAGTATTTTGGGTTCCAGGTTATTTGTTTGTGAGGATATTCACAGGATGTAATTTCAGACCTGTGTTTTGGGAATTGTGCATGTGTTTCAATAAAGTGAATGCTGAGATGCAAAAGGACTTATTTGGAAGTGAGTAAAAAAATGATGGGGTAGTCAGAGTATTTTATATGCTTAATTAAAGTGAGAGTTTATGGTGTAAACATGTAGTTAGAAAACAGCTATTCTCAGCTGTTAAAAATACACATTTCCCTATGGAGATGTGTATTAGAGGGTGTATTAGACTGTACTATTCCAGCATCTTATTTTGTAAATGGAACTAAATTGCTGTTGCTAGTCATTTTATAAATTCTGTTAGATAATGGGTGTGGTAGTACCGTTATTACACTTTTCTATTCAAAGATTGCCGCTTAACAAAGAATGAAATATCAGCCATACTTCTTATTGGTGACAGTGGAAGAGGAGGTGGTTAGTCTTTTGGTGCACACAAGGGGCTTAAAAGTTTCTGTGCTATTTCATCTAGTAGTAGTTCATCTAGATCTGAAAGTCATGTATGCCAACACACACTTGGTCTTAGAAGTATGTAGTGATGCTCACTGGGAAGAACTTTGGGAGTGAAGGGTCAATATATAAAACTTCTCTACATTGTAAAGAAATGGACTCCTTATGGTTTTATACAGTATTTCAAAATCTGAGAATAAGACATGTAAATATGAAGATTGAGATTTATAACTAATTTTACTGATAACAGCAGTTTTACGGAAGTATGGTGACGGGAATCTTAATTGTCTGTGCTAATAGAAAGCATATTATTAGATTTTAAAAGTCTTGAAATTCAGAGCAAAAAGCTAATTGACAGCCAACTGTGGAAACTTCAGTTTTAGAATACCGAACCATCAATTCTGAAGAAAAATTTATATATATGGGAATTAAATTTGCTACTCTAGGGGGTTATAGAGTGTCTCTTACATGTATTGCCTATTAATTCTAGGTTCTTATCAGTTTTAAATTGAACTTCCACAAACCAACTGTAAGTAAGTGCAGATAGCGAGTTTTCACCATCCAAAACTATTCTAGGCTTAAAAAAACCCCCAAATTATTAGAAAGAACAGCATTTTTAAAGGCTGAATTTTATTTATATATGCAAATCAAAGAAATGCATGCTCTTTAAAGGTTTTGCTAAATCAGGATCTTAACATGCTATTTTGCTTATGTGAGCTTTGAAGCCCAATGAGTCTACTCCAGAGTGGATGTTACCCATTAAGGCTGATTTAATCTAACAATTCCAAACTACATAGGGCATAGGTGATGCTTCTCTCTTCCTCTGCCTCAGTCCTACATGCGGTGGTCCTCCCACACTTTGTTTTCCCTGGCGTTTATCATAGCTTTGCTGGGTCCAGTTCAGCTCACAAACTTTGTAGAGAATCATGCGCTTGAGTTTTCTGTATCACTATTATTATTGTTTTTAATTTAACAGCATGAATCATACTTGGACACAAAGTGATACAGGAAGATGAAAGATGGTACTCATAAAAATGATGTGAGCAAGACCACTTACTTTCTGAAGATCACAGAGGCTCAAAACAGGATGTGTAATGTTATCTTCAGTAGAATGGGTGCTGAAACTGCATGATACAGTCTTTAAACTCTAGGTCTTTGCAATTTTCTTTTTCATTTTAGAAGCTAGTTAAAGAATGTATAAGACAACATATAAATTGCCTTTCAGGGTATAACAGGGGGCTCATAAGAAAGATGGAGAGAGAATTTTTACCAAGGTCTGTAATGGCAGGACAAAGTACAACCGTTTTAGACTGAAAGAGGGTAGATTGAGATTGAACATAAGGAAGAAATTTTTTATTATAATGATGGTGAGACTCAGGAACAGGCTGCCCAGAGAAGCTGTGGCTGCCCCTGGAAGTGTTCAAGGCCAGGTTGGGTGGGGCTTTGAGAAACCTAGTCTAGTGGAAGGTGACTGTGCCCATGCCAGGGGGTTGTAACTAGATGATCTTTAAGGACCCTTCCAACCCCAATCATTCTGTAATTTTATGAAATCCTGAAATATTAGAAGTTGTGGTTTTTTGGTTTGTGATTTCTGTTTTTTCTTCCCTGTAGCATTTTTGATTCTTCTATCCTTTCTCTGCTACTACTGTATAAGCATGTAACTGTAAGTGTTGCTATCTGCAGTATGACTCCTTGGTGTTCTGAGGCATCCCTGGATTCCTTCCAAAATATAGGGCAGCCTGTATTCCCTCCAAAGAATTGCTTAAGCTACTTGCTGTTTTGTCCCTTGAGCTGCTGTGTTTTAATCTGTTGAGCACACATAGCGTTTGGAAGATCATCTCTGAGTTTTGAGACTGCAGAACATAAGCTCTGCATAATACCCCTTCTCATGAAATGGTTTCATGAGTCACTGATCCGTCACTAGCTCACACATTGCTCAGCTGACTGAAATACTGGCTGCCACTAGAAGGAAAAAGTCTTTATTCCTATTTCTGTCTGAGCTATCTTACCCTGTGGGCTATGCTGGTCCCAAAAGAAAAGCAGCAAGAATTTGAGAAAACATGGCAAATTTTGAGGGTGGATGGATGCATAGAGTTCAAATACTTTATTAAAAATAATAAATAATATTAAAAAAGAAAGTCTTGGTAAACCACAAGATTTGTTGAGGTATAAGAAGAAAAGTGGGGACAAAAGGGCAGGTCAAAACCAGGCATAGTAGCTTTTTGTAGCATAAAGCCATTAGCTCAACTGCAAGAGATACTAAAGCTAAAGAGATATTCCAGTGCTCTTCCATTTCCAAAGCAGCACTTTGCTAGGTAGCATGCTCACTACTCAGGAGGTAGGTAGGTTTAAAGATCCAAGAAATAGGGGTGGGATGGTGAAATCCTACATGTTAAATCTGTCCTGCATGTTTACCACTCTGAGCCACATCAGAATATTTTTCTCAGTGTTTGGAGATAGACTGTCCAGTCTCCGTTTTCATTCCTCACTTGCCCTGTCTTTATAATGCTAGCTGTGTAGATTTTTTACCTTAAGCAGTAGAAAACCCCATTCCCTTGGACTGTTATCTTCTCTAAATATTGCAGTAGCTTTGATGACTTATTTTGGTACAAGTGTGAGGAAAGAGATGGGAGTATTTGTATGCTCATTTTCTACCTCTTCTCTCTCCATTTTTTCCCTCTTTTGTTGAAAGGATGAGTATCTATTGTTTTAAGTTTACTCATGCAGCAAAGTGTCATTCTTTTCTATTCTCCTTCCCATCTCTCCGGGAGTGGGGGGCAAGAAAGAGGGGGGAGTAATTGAGAGAGAGTCTGCGTGGTTAGAGAGGCTTAAACTACGACACAAAGTTTTATATGGGTTGAGCAATTAATGCCCATTGCTCCATCTTAGGAGACAATGTGCCACAAGAAATTCTGATATCTGGGGACCGAAATATTGGCGACAGAGACCCTTGAAATTGAGTTTGTGTTCAGAAACAAAAACGGAGTTTGAAATTTAATGTATAAGTGTGTATATGTTTGTGTGTGCATGTACATGTGTGTACAGATACACAGATTTTGAAAAACATATACGCATGAATACCATATGTGTACACACATGGCTACTAATTTGTTACACACCTTAATGACCTGGCATGGTCAGCAGCTCAAATATAACCTCCAAATCACTGTTGCTTACTTCCTGATCTTGCTCTTCAGGTAAACCAAAGAAAATTACATTTAGAATAGTAGGCTGCTTTGTTCACAGGAGCTCTGCATGAGCAGCAGCTCTGAAATGTGGAGACTGGAATAACTTGTCTAATGATAGATTTGAATTAGTTTAGGTATTTGAATTGGAATATTTGTCTTAGTCTTCCTTTATCTCTCCAAGATATATACTTCAGCACACTTTTTCAATTAAAAATAAAGACTCTGGGGCTGAATTGCTAAATTTCAGCATAAATTTCTATTCTGAAGTTTTTAAACCCCCCAAAATAGCAAGGGGGAAGATTATAACTGCCTGACACTACCTTATCTATATAGCTGAGAACAGTAGCACTACAATAAAAGAAGATAGCAGTGTCTCCCATTGATTGTTGTTTGATGAATGTAAAGCAATTTACTGGAATGCAATTAGCATTTGCAATCGCATTACCATGGGGATTTTTTTTTTTTTGGTGCTGGCTTTGAATTGAAAAATCTATACATTTTCTGTCCATGAGTCACTTGTAAGGAAGCTTTCTTTCTTGGTTCTTTCTTTTTGGGGTTTTTTGGTTTGGTTTTTTTAAGTTTCAGAACTATAATTTGTGGGATGCTGAAAGGAAGTAAACCTAGAATTTGTATGCTTAAAATTTGCTGAAGGACAAATTGTACAGTATATCTACTGCAGTAGATGACTTGGATTTAAATTTGTAATGCTGTGCCGTTGCTGGGAATTAGTATTTCAGGGATTTTATAGAAAGAAGTAAACCTCTTGAAAACCAAACAGCTTCTAGATATAGATATCTTAGAAACCTTGAAATAATTTTATAAATATATGAATTGAAAAAAGCTTGAAGTACATCAATTAAATAAGCAAAGCAATATGCTGGAACAATAAGATCTGTGTACAATGACAGGCCACTAATAGTGCAGGAAGTATCAATGCTGCCTTTTCACAAGCATTCAGATTGTCATCCAGAAACTTAAGTATGTGCAAGTGCATGTATTTAAGAACACACGGTTCTGCATGTACTTTAATGTAAATTTGATTATGTCCCAGTTGTGATTATTTCTTCATCACACAGAAATTATATAGAAATTTTAGAAAAAAAATGCATATAGATGTGTTGATTCACGATTTGACTTTTCTGTGGGCATGCATATGAATGATTGTCAGTGTTACTGGACAAATCTCAGTTGACATGCAGAGCGCATCAGTGAAAAGTATTTGTTGTAGAGGGCTTTCAGTATCCTCCTAGTGGTGACACATGCCTTCAATTGCAAAAGATAATCTCTGTGGTGCTTTTTAATGGCTTCTGTATGTTATGGACCAAATGCTGCTATCCTAACTCAAAGAGGATCACAGATAATTATTTCCATTGAGAACTAGCTGTGAATGTTTGTTTTCAAAATAACAGTTATTTTTAACAGTCAGTTAAAGCTGTCTTGCTATAATGATATATAGTATGCCTTAATCACTTTAGGAAAGCTTTTTTCTCATGTGCTTTGACCTTAGAGGTGTTACGAAATCCCACTGTCTATTGCACCTTGTGTACCTTAATCTCTGTGAGGTGTAGAAAGAATTGCTACTGAATTCCTGGGTCCCACTGGGACATTATCTTCTAAGCTTTCAAAGGATATTATTTTTTTTTAATAAAACTTCTAAACAAATCATAACAGACAAGAATAGGAACAAAAGACTTTCTGTGTTTATAAATATAGTGCTAGATCCTGCCAGTTCTTTTTTCCTCTGAAAACTTCCTTCAATTATAGTGGTAACAATGCCATTGTGATAGTAACCTTTTTAACTGGGGTTGGCATTAATATTTTAGTGGAGTTGCAATTGCCTGTGTGCACCATCACTACCATGCTTAGGAAAAGGATGCTATCCCATTTATCCACATTCACTGCTGCGACCAGGCTATGCACTGGCATGTTTGCTGTCTTGAGAGGCTAGAGGCTTTGGGACATGTCTTGTGCTGGTAATAGGCAAATGTAATTTAGGAAGACTCACTGGGATAGCAATATAGTCACTGCTTCCTTCAGAATTGACTCCTTACTGCATTTTCCTTTAACATCAATAATCAGTTAATTACTTATTTTTTCCACACTTTCTCCTTGAGGCAAAAGGCTGGATACTTTTGCCACATTGAAACAGCCTCAAATTTTCTGTCACTTGACTTCTGGGAAGACCTCTATATACCAATCCAACATCTAAGATGCAAGGAACAAATTTTGGCTGTACGAAAAGAAGCCTAAACCATTTTCTAAAAATAAACCCCATAGATTTTCTATTTCCCTGGCTGAAATACCAGAGGCTTTGTACTGCTGAGTTTCAAGGCTGGGTGTGTTCCAAATATAATTATTGCAAACACTTTTCTTGAGGAGGGAGATTTTTATTATTTATATATAAAACTTCTAAAGTTAACCTCTTCATGTATCACTTCTTCTGTATCACTTTCTTCTTCAGACCGCAAATGGCATTGCTGTGCTTTTAGTTTCCTCATCAAACAGTGCGAAAGCTAAAAGCACATAATGGCTTTGTCCTGTACAGAGCCAAATGTTTTCTTTAAGTCTGTGCTGTCATTCTGTGTTTGTAAGGCTGGTTTGGTACTTTCAAATATGTGCACCCAAATTCTGTCTTAGCTACTATTCTTCTTGAACACAAGTATTTCCTGGGCTTCAGTGGAATTAAGCATTTAATCCAGAAACTTCTGAGACTAAACTGTGTGTGTAATGCTTGTAATTGAGCGCTGGGTGGTATCTACCCAGTGTCCAGACTGGGGAAGATGCTATGCTGTTGCTTTTTCTGTTCTATGAGCAGTGATATACTGTGGCTGAGGGACAGGCTGGCTCACGAACTGTCACTTGGCGCAATGACAAGAGTGTGCCATGCAGCTCTTTAAGTTACTTTGCTCCTGTGTGATCAATGACTCCTGGCTCCTGATAACTTCAACTTAACAGGAACCAGTGCGTAGCAGGGGATAGAAGCCACTGTTTGTTGTTTTATTGATTACCGGATTAAGGTTGGCTTGTCTCTGTGAAGGCACAGCTCTGTTTCTGGAAAGGATGGGACTTGAGGCTTCATGCAGAGAGTCTTTGCGCAGGGTCAGTGACTGGTCTCTTGCCTTATGTAAGCTTGCTGCCACTGTGGGAGTCTGCCTGTCTTGATGAAAGACAATATCAGCAGAAGCTCAGAACCATCATTTCACATGGAGGCAAGAGTATAAAGATCATATGGGAGGGAATATGAGACACTATTGCTCCCGTATGTACAGGAAATAAACAGGAAGTCCTTCAGGAGATCCTTCGTGTTAGAATTTGAAAGACTTCAGGAGCTCATAAAAAATATTTCCACTTCCATGTGAGGCAGGGATCCTGACTTTCCCTCCACTCAGTCCATGCCCTTCAAGTATTATGTATGAGGATCCTTTAAACTATTTTTTTTTCTTAATTTTATTTTTTTAAGGACCTGCACCAGAAGTAAAGAAACTCTGTGGTGCACTTGTAAGGTTAGTCTGGACTGAGGCTATGCAAGCTCTTTGCAGTATTTTGATTTCATTTTGACCCAATTTTTAAAATCAGTAGAAAGAACTGATTTTGGAGATCTGATCTCTCTACCAGATATTGTATCCTGTCCAAGCCAGGGAAGGCTGCTGTACAGATACAGTTACTATAAGAGTGGTAGTGCAGAGGTATTTCGTGTGGGAGCTGGACAACTTTGTCAGTCTCAAGTGATGAGTGCTCAGGACATGCTGGTCAGTCTCAGTGTTTTGAGGACAGATTCCTGCAAACACAGTTGGCTTTGGTTAAGTCTGCGAGCCACTTGAATGATGAATATTGGTGAAAGTTGGAAGATTGGGAATTGCTTATGTTTCTGAGGCTCAAAGACCAAATTTTCTATATTCACCATTGTGGAGTAGTGTGTGAAGTAGTCGTAATAGGTTGGAGGTACTTAGAAATGGTAAACTGAAAACATATAAATCTGCTTTCAATGCAGCTTCTGAAACAAAGGAGGTAGCTTGACCCCTCAAAAAACGTCATTATCATTCTGGAAAGTGGGATTCATTTATTAAAATAAATAAACAACTGCTGCACAGATTGGCATTGCCCATCAGGAGGATGGGAGCAAATATTATCAGTTCAGCTTATCAAATCAAATATAGAATATGAAAAAGGTACACTGAGGATGAGATCATGGAGGCTTCAATCACAGCATTTTGCCGAGAACTGAGTCTTGGGAGTAACTTGGAAGACAAAACTGAGCTCCATCTGCCAAAAGTGATGCATACCTCTAGGTCTCATTTGCATCTTTTTCCTGATAATGAACTTTACAGGCATCTATCAAGAACACAACAGGAGCCAAAAGATCTACCTCAGGATTTATTAGTTAAAAGTCCTGAATGGGAACAGTGAGTGCAATTCATGCCGCAAGTGTATTCTCACCTAATGTGTGTTCCTCTATTTCTATCAACTATGTTTTGTTTGGTGCTCTTGGGATATAGTATTATTTCATAGATCAGAAATAATTTTAGCAACTTGTTAACACATTTGAAAGATACAAAACAGAATAATAACAGAAGATGGAGAATGAAGTGGAGGCAAGAAAGTGGTATCCTTTGAAACTACTGTGTGCTGAAGTTGTATCAGTAATGGAAGCAGTGGGAGTTCTTCTCAAAGAGAAAAGTGTCTCAATGTAATTTCTTTTATGAATGAGATAGATGAACTAATGGCCAAAATTGATGAAATTAGGCCATAAATGCAGAATTAACATGTGAAAGTTAGATATCCAAACCGATAAAAGGAGCACATCTTGGAAGAAGTGTGGCCAAGGACATAGATGTTTTATGGATATGCTTATGAAACCTTTTCAGAGTGGGGAAAAAAAAGACGTGGCCATAAGGTGCTGTGGAAAGAGGACCTCCAAAGAGCTGCTCTGAAGGGGAATGCAATGCCTTAGGATGGCAAAGTCAAGTTCAGTGCCTTGCAAAGAAAATTGCTAGGTAAAGGGGCAATTTTGAGAATGCCTTTAAACTTATAAGGAGCCCTATGTACTTGGCTGTTGAATAAGAAATAAATTACAGATAGTCAAGGATTCAGGTGATTGATAAAATGGTAATTTCCTGAAGATTTTTTTGAGAATTTGTATGAGAGCACACATTCTTCATAAAGGTTTAGCTGAAGTCATCTTTCATTTTGGAATCAATGACAGCACGACCATTTATTTCTGTGCTACATAGTACATGTGAAGGGAAGGTAGATGATCAGATATTAAAAGCTGTCTTGAGGACAGGGAAGTTAGAAGTGGCCCTCTGAGAAGACTGGTCTTCTTGATCTGCCTTGTGTTCCCCAAATTCACATCTCCACTGCACTGTTCCGTATGTTGTCTATAGAGCCTGCTGTGGTATGAACAAGAACAAAACCAGCTGCTCACTTGGTACTGGTAGCTGTTAGAGCCTTCCTCCATCATGCCTTCTTTCTGTTACTTTTAGAAAGGTAAACCAAAAATATCAGACTGTGTCAGAACACTAACTGCAGGTAAAAAGCATTATTAACTTCATTTAGGAAGGGGTTTCTGCCTTTAATGGTATCACAAATGTCACCCCTAGGGCCACAGTTCTTCACTGTTTATATTCATAACAGCCTACTAACCTGTGTTTTCACTACTGCAAGGCTGAATATTACAGCACACTGGTGAGCAGAATTAACTGACTGCAACTTTCAGAGTGTATTGTGTTCTCTGAGAAGCTGGTAGGAGATTCCCCTGTGTACAACAGACGAAACTAGTAAAAAGAGCAGTCCAGACGCAGAAAGGACTTATGGTAACTAAAATATGTGGTAGTATGAAAACCTCAAATAGCACAGGAACTATGAATTGCGAGACAAAAGTATTTCATCTGCCTCTGGGAAGTGAAACTGCAACAGTCAGCTCAGAGGAGAAGTTTGCAGAGTCGAGAGTATGGTAGGGCAAGTTGGACATCTAACAGCTGGAAAAAGAACTACTACAGTTTTAATGTTTGAATACTGGGACACCTAGCTATCAGCATTTTAGTGCTTTTAAGGACAGCAGATCATGCACAAACAGCATTTGTGTTTTAATACCTGATATCTTATAGTTCCTTGTTTGTATCATTATGGATCTTATTCAACATTGATTTGGTACTGATAAATGACATGACAGTGATTTTGTTATAAATTTCATTTCTAAATCAAAGGTGTGATAATTCTTAGTAATTTATTAGAATTTGGTCAACTTTTAGAAAAGTAGTTTCCTCTGTACCCGTCAACTTTTAGAAAATACACCTGAAATGTAATATGATAATATTATTAATATATGGGGAGATTAGACTGTACAGGACAGCTTACTCTTTTTAAAAGGTGAAATTATAGCTACCATCATGCTTAATATGGACTAAACTGAAAGATACAAACACAGTTGTGTTGGCATTAGCAGAATTTATAAGGGCCAAAAAAGGATGGACAGCTGAACTGTTGTCTCCTAAAGGATTGTGGAACTGGAAGGAAGCTCCTGAATTACGGAATGTTAATATAAGTAGTAATGCTAGAACAATATTGTGCCATGCGTGAGGAGAAAGCAGTAGCATAGCAGAATTCTGGGACTGTATTTAGCCTTCACACATTAGGTGCACTCAGATCTGCATAAGATGTGGAAGGAGATTCAAGGTCTGCACCCAGAAAATGAGGAGTTTTTAGGAAATGAGTTACAGCAAAGCTTTCTTGGAGTCTTGTGTTTGTATATTAAAACAATGACAACTCAGTAGTGACCACCCCTTCTCTCCAACGTAATGCATATTTGCTATTTCTTTTTATAGTGAAATATCTGTAAACATTGAAAGATGCGCTGTTATAACCATAAGCAAAGGCTCTTGGAAGGAATACAGCATCAGAAATTTTAGGAATAAGGATTGTTAAAAATTAAAGGTGACTGAGATAATCTTTGATGTACTACTGGTTTGCTCATGGCTCCCAGGGTAAAAGTTCCCAGTAAAAGTAAAATAATCAACTTTTTCCTTTTACCAATATAATCAGTCTGTCATATTTGAACTTCAAAACATGCTTAATCCTCAGTTTGTGTTGGGTTTGGGGTTTTAGCTGTTTTGGGGGTTTTTTTTGAAGTATCAAAAGCTCTTGCCAGCTTCAAAGGTTTTAGGGCTTAATTTTGATTCTGATAAGGGTTACTGCTTTTTAAATCCAATTTGAACTGTATTTCATGTCTTAATTACTCAAGAATATGTGCCTTAGTTTTTGATCTGAGTAGTATTATTCTTTAATATTTAATAAGATTAATCACTGCACAACAAAGAAGTTACTTTAAAATCTGGGAACTTGTGCCTCTGCAGAGCTAAAAAAAAAATAAATTCTGTTCTTATTATAAAGTGGAAAATTCTGTTTCCTTTGTGTTTTTTGGTTTTCTTTTATACTATATTCAATGTAATCTAGTTTGACTAGACTATAAAATCACACCACTTAAATTGTGTTTGGGGTTCGGATTTTGGTTTTGTTAATATTAAAAATAATCTTTCTGAGTTCCCAGGGGAAAGAGTATGTGTTGTTTTTTTTCTATTTTGGGTATTTTCTTTAAGAAGATATTTAGCGTGGAAACTTTTCTAGATGCAGAACATGCTATGAAGCTGTTCAGTGATTTGAAGTGTTAAAAAAGCTGTCATGGGAATGGATGAATGAGGAGTTGATTTGATCACGCAGGTAGGAGACAAAAACTGTACAGACCTGGTTAATTTTGTTCTAAACGCACCCATATCCTCAAGTATTTACTACCTAGTTAGTGCTTCTTCTTGTGAATTTGTACTATATTATGTGAGAATATCTACATATTTTAAATGAAAATTCCTTCTTTTGCAGGAGTAGTATGGGTTTTAATAAGCATTTAGTCTGTCAGTATACAGGAAAGCTCTTAAGGACTCCAGTTTTATTTTCTAGCTTTTGGAAAAAGAGTAGGAAGTGATCATATTTTTCAGCTGCTTTGTATTAAACATCACATTCAGTAGTTCCCATGGGTGCTATTAGGTATGCTATCATAATGGCTGCCGTAATATTTGAAATAGTTGGTAAAGCTGCAGTGTGTTTGTAATTCCAGTGTTCCTGTTTGTGTGAGCTCATGCACATTCTTACCTGTACATGAACATTTTTCAAATCTCTGTTCATTCTTTGATCATATCACTTTCATGGGTAGTTTATGAACCAGACAAGGTCATTCATAGGAACTGGAAAGACTTGGTTTGGAAAACATGAAAGAACATTACCAACACCTTTACCCTCCACTCGCCCTCTGCCTCCCTTCTCACTGCCTCCCTCTCAGAAAACAAACCAAACCCAAAACAAGTAAGCATTTATCTAATGAAGTGAACAATGAAGCTTGCATGAGTAAGTCATTGCTCTATTTGTTAAACTGATTGACAGAGGGAATTAAAGTGATATGCTAGAGTAGCAGCATTCCCCCGCCTCTGTTTTACAGTGCTCTGCCTTGCTGATGGCTTGTCCTGTCACCTCTACAAAGTTGCTCAAGTTGTTATGACTTAATTAGAAAAATTAGGATACAGAAGCTGATAAACAACTCTGTTTATGCGATTTGAAAAAAAATAAATCCTAATGACTAGGCAAACAGCTCATGGGAGCCTACATTCACAGCTGTTTTTTAAATGGAAATTTGCTTTATGCTAATTGTATAAGAGAGGTCAAGCCAGTTGTCTGTTTCACTGTAGAACATGTTGTTTCTTGTCCAGTGAATTTACGTAAGTGTTTTGTTTGACATTCATAATTGGACTATTGAATCAAGAAGAATGTCCCACCAGAGATAATTTTGCTCAAATTTTTGTTCCAGGGTTTTAAACTGTATCAAAAATAGCATGTACTTAAGACACAGTAAACAACTTTTCCTAAGCAGTATGTGTCGGTACTTTCTGACATGGACAGAGATTAAATTTTTACCTTCAGATGATTTTTTGATGAAGGAATATAATTGAGAAGTACAGGTGTACTCCATTGCCCTGGGCTAAGGACAGTTTTTCTTTCCAATTTCCATTGCATATATATTTTTTTGTAGTTATGTAAATCCCTTCAATGTGTGGGAAAAAAAAAGAAAAGAAAAAGACCTTTTAATGAGTGGATACTGTGCATCAGCGTGTGAAACATATTATAAGGCTTATCATAGAATCAGCTAGGTTGGAAAAGACCTTTAAGATCATCAAATCCAACCGTTACCCCAGGACTGCCAAGACCACCACTAAACCATGTCACTGAGGGCTTCATCTACCAGTTTTTGAACACTTCCAGGGACAGTGATTCCACCACTTCCCTGGGAAGCCTGTTCCAATGCCTGATTACCCTCTCTGTGAAGAAATTTTTCCTAATATCCAGTCAAAACCTCCCCTGATGCATCTTGAGGATGTTACCTCTTGTCCTGTTGCTTGTTACTTGGGAGAAGAGACCAGCTACCTCACTACAACCTTCTTTCAGGTAGCTGTAGAGAGCAGTCAGGTCTCCCCTGAGCCTTCTCCAGACTAAGCAACCCCAGTTCCCTCAGCCACTCCTCATAAGACTGATTCTCCAGGCCTTTCACCAGCTTCATTGCCCTTTTCTGGACCCATTCCAGCACCAAAATGCCTTTCTTGTAGGGAGGGGCCCAGAACTGAGCGCAGTATTCAAGGTGCGGCCTCACCAGTGCTGAGTACAGGGCATGATCATTTCCCTGGCCCTGCTGGCTATGCTATTTCCAATACAGGCCAGGATGCTGTTGGCCTTCTTGTCTGCCTGGGCGCAAGCTGGCTCATGTTCAGCCATCTGTCAGTCAGCACCCCCAGGTCCTTTTCTGCCGAGCACCTTTCCAGCCACTCTTCCCCAAGCCTGTAGTGTTGCATGGGGTTGTTGTGGCCCAAATGCAGGACCTGCCAGTTTTATTTTCAACACATAGAGACCAGCTACTCCTGCACCTTAAGGATTTAATTCTTGAAGAGTGTCCAGCCTTCCTGGACCCCTTTGTCTTTCAGTAATGTTTTCCACAGAATCCTGCCAACCAGCATCTTAAACAGGACGATCAGCCCTCCAGAAGTCTAAGGTGGGGTTTTTGTTGACTTTTTTCCTAACTTCTCCAAGGATTGAAAATTCTGTCATTTTGTGATCACTGCCCAACACAGCCTCCATCACATCACCCACCAGTCCTTCTCTGTTCGCAAATAGCAGATCTAGCCAGGCATCTCCCCTCGTTGGCTCACTAACCAGCTGTGTTAGGAAGTTATCTTCCACACACTCCAAGAACCTCCTGGATTGTTTTGTCTCTGCTTTGTTGTACTTCCAGCAGGCATCTGGTAGGTTGAAGTCTCCAACAAGAACAAGTATAAGCAATTGCGAAATTTCTCCCAGTTGTTTCAAGAGCACTTCCATCTGTCACTTCATCCTGGCTGGATGGTCTGTGACAGAATCCTACCTAGGATGTCAGCTTGGTTGGCTTTCCCCCTGATCCTCACTCACAAACATTCAGCCTTCTCACTCACAACATTGAGTTCAAGGCAGTTGATGTGCTCCCTGACGTACAGTGCAAACCCACCACCTCTTTTTCGTTGCCTGTCCCTTCTGAAGAGCCTGTAGTCGTCCATTGTAGCCCTACAATCATATGGATCATCCCATACTTGTTTAGTATAAAATGAAAGGACACTAATCTATTTATATCTGCAAGATGTCTGTGTTATCTAAATTTTCTGAACGTTTAGGACAGAGTTGCTCCTAGACAACTTTATCACGTGTCATGTCAAGACAACTTTGACTAGTTATAAAGAATTCTTTTGGATTTTGCAAAGGAGTCCTGAGTTGCCCGCAGCATGGGAATGGAAGTGCTTGGCTTAGCTTCACAGAGAGCAAGCCAAACCGCTACCAAAAGGCTTCCAAGGCTTCAAAACTCTTCTGTAGTAGAGAAACAAACTTATAGCTAGATTGTAAGTCATTCAGCATACTGGTTTTCCATTTGCTGATTGAGACCTATTGAAAACAAAGCCTTCCTGATCCATTTTGCTTCAATCACAATTTTCAGTTAGTCCAGGCCCCCTTGCCATCTGCCCATTCTCAAGGCTGGTTTATTGCTGCAGGAAACCTCTGAGAAGCGTCCCAATTGCCCTAATGCAGGAGGTTACCTGCCTCCTTTCCTTTTTTTTATGACAGCCCTATCTGCTTTCCAGAGGTTTCTCCTCACTAGACATGCTGGGTTGCTCTCAAAAAAAATGCATGTTCTCTCTCCCATCAGGAATTTCTGTCAAACCAAGAGAGGTGGGAATAAGTTAAAAAGATGGCTGACACTGCCCTACTTTGTTTTACATTGTTTTAAACAATATGAAGCTTATCAAGCACTTGTAAATTGTGAACTGGAATGCAAACAGATTTGCACCAAAGTTTTGTTAGATGCAGTAAACATGTTATCATTTCCAACCTGGAACTATAGACTTCATAGCCAGCCATCTTTAATTAACACTTCTGCTGTTCCTGGTGGTGTACAAAAACTAGTGATGCCTTCCCTGGTCTCTTGTGTTCTGAGAACAACATGTTTTATGGTGGGAAGATGATCATGTTGACTTTTTCTGTCAAGTGTATCTTCTTCAAATGTGGCCCAGTATGTTAATAGACACCATCACAATCATTAGATTGTACAATGCGGTGCAGGGTTTCTGGAAACAGTCAGTTTGGGCCTTGTTTCCTGTTTAATGATCATTTAATATTTAATATGCTGCCTAATGTGTCATTTTAGTTTTCCTATCTGCAGTTAAACTTGTTTACCTTGAGGTGCTATCATATGTCATAAATACTGAAACTGCTAACAAATAAAAAGCAGTAATTTTATCAAAGCCTAAACCAAAAAGAAATGAAAGACCAGTTTTTAAATGTAGGAAGTTATTTAAAACAAGAGAACTTACACCAAGCTATATAAATTACACTTACTTCAGATGTAGGCCTAAAAAATTTGTGGAGTTTGGGGTATTTTTTTTATTTTATCTTAAGAAGTCAAAAATTAAGTATTTTGTTTCTAAACCATCATTGTTAATAGGAAAAGCAACAGTTAAACAACTAAGAAACATTTAAAAAGAAAATGTGCATTATGTATGCGTTCATGTTTTTTTATGGAGTGGTTAGCGACTGTGTAGTTGTGATTGTTTAAGGATGTAAGTGGGGAAAAGCCTGTAGTGAATATATATTTTATTATAATAAAAATGTATATTTTATTAGAGCAACTAATACAGTCGGAGGAGGAAGGCAGACAAGATTTCTGACACATGAACCCATTTTCCTGAATATGTTTCTTCTCTAAGGAGTGCAGTTCAGAGACTACAAAATATGCTATATGTCTTTGTTTATAGTTTGTCTTTCAAATTAATTTGTCTAACTTGTATAAGCATATTTCAAGTTTTGAAGAAGTTCATAGTATAAAATACCTTCTCAGTCTTACAGGAATTTATTTCAGAATTTGCCTTTTCCAAATGACCAGGACTTGTTGTGGGAGGGGGAAATACACCACTTGTGAAATTTTTCTGGAGCTCCTATTCCTGTGGTGGTATTTCTTTAACTCTTTCTATGCATAGTCTAGCTGGTACCTTCTCTTGTCTCTTTGAGCAATAATGAAGAACAATGTGCACTGAAACAGGGCTAGAAGAGAGATCTGGGTTTTTTTTTCTCATTTACATTAGTGTAAGTCAGCTATAATTCTGAACTCTACAGTTAGTGTCTTAGTCCCAGTGAAGTCACTACCCAAGTGACTCCCAAGTAACTTGATAGATATGAAATCAGAATAAATAATAAAATAATATGAGCCACTAACTTACAGGTGATGTAAGTGTACCTAGTTTTTCCACCCTTCTGTTCAAGCATGGGATGATTGAAGTTATTTAGTGCTGCTGTTCACTAGAACATTTACAGAGGGAATCTGGAGTGAACATGTATGTTCACTTAGGGTTACTTGTCATTCAGTCTGGACAAACCAATCCATGAACAGAAGATTTAGCTGTTTGATGTGTCAGAGATTTTTGTTGACACTTTCCCACAAGAAAGTGAAAGTTAAATCCCAGTCTAGATTTTAGTGTCTGTCTGTTCTGAATGCTTGGAATCTTAAGAGCTATTTACATCTCAATTTGTTACTGGAATTTATAACAGAGAAGGCAAAAAAAGATCATCAGATACAACATTCTCACTGTCCAGGGAAATTGTTTCCATTTCATATGAGGCCTCACTTACTGTTGGCCTTTTGCAATTTCTTCCTCATAACTAAATTTGAATTCTTTTTTATACAAATCTAACCTGACCTCAGAAAAACAACCAAACAAGCAAATAAAGACACCCACAAAAAAACCCAAACCAAACCAAAAACAATTTGAAGATATTCTGCATTGTTTTGTCAAGGACTGGGTCATCACTGTTTACTGTATACATATGGATATAAAACACTGGCCAAACACTGAATTGCCATGTTTTTGGATACAGCCCTTTGTGCTGCATACAGGCCACTCTCTGTAACAAGAAAATTAAGTTAAAATGAAGTCTCTTTTTTGCCTCCTATCATAGTAAAAGCCTTATATTCTAGTTGAGGTAAAGATTTTTATAGCCTTCTACAGTAAACATGCTATCTACAAAAAACCTGTTTGGCATTCACTTTTAATTGAAACTGAATTCTTGGTGAATTGGCGCAGTTACGCATCTGAAATTAAATTCAGTAGCAATCTCAAAGCTAATTCACCGTAGATTGTGCAATAAGAGGGAAGAATCTGAAATACCTTAGCAGAGTATACCACAAAAAAACCCAAAACAAAGCAAAACAAAAATCAATTAAAAAGGCATGTGGCATTCATTTTTCTCCAATTTGCATCTTTTAAAAGGGGTTTACTGTGTTTGATACAGTTAAACATTAACTTATAATCGAGTTCTTAATTTTTTTTCTGTAAAATCCTGGACTTATCCTTCATCTAATTCAGATTTTAAATAGATTCTGCAGCTTGTTTTGCAAAACCACCATGTCTTAAAATGCTCTTTGCTTCATTGTTGCCATGACATTTCAGGGACTGACATTAAGTCTTTTTGCAGAAGTAACAGAGCACATCTTTTATAAAAGGGGCTTTATACAGGTAAGAACAGTGTATGAAGTGTTGAAATGTGTATGCATTTTCAAAACCATTGTTCCTGTTTTGTAGAAATGCCGACTAATATTACAGTTATTTGCAGCATTCTCTTAGGATAATAACTGAATTCCCAGACAGTGTTTCTAGAGTATTCCTGTTGCTATTTTCATAAAAATGCAGAAATGGCCTGATTGTTGTTTTGAGGTTTACTTAAAATGTGTGATTGTTTCCACTAATATTAATGGGGATCACATAGAGCAAACATCTAAATTATTTGCCTATCAGCCTCTAAACATAATTTGGGACCTGAAGGCTTAGAGCTAATGATGTATGTAAATCAGTATGTTGCATCACACAACCTGAATATGATGAAAAACTTGCTGAAGTTTCATATAATCAACAGAAGAATTTTTGGAAGGAGGTAGAGCTTTGAACTAGTATCAGAACATTGCCAGCAGGTTGAGGGAGGTAATCCTGCCTCTCAGCCCTTGTGAGGCCGCACCTGAAGTACTGTGTCTAGTTTCAGGCTCTCCAGTACAAGAGAGACATGGAGCTGCTGAAGGAAGTCCAGTGAAGGGCTGCTAGAATGATTAACGGTCTGGAGCATTTTTCCTGTGAGGAAAGGCTGAGGGAGCTGGGCCTGTTCAGCATAGGGGAAGGTCAGGGGGAATCTGATACCCGAAGGGAGGGTGTCAGAGGGGTGGGGCCAGTCTCTGTGGTACCAGGTGATAGGATGAGCAATAGCGGGCATAAACTAAAACACAGGATGTTCTACCTGAACATGGGGAAAAACTCCTTTACTGTGAGGGTGAGTGAGTATTGGAATAGGTTGCCGAGATTGGTTACAGAGTTTCCTTTCCTGGAGATATTCAAGTGCTGTCTGGAGACAGTCCTGACCCTGCCTGAGCAGGGAGGTTGGACTAGATGACGCCCAGTTGTTCCTTCCAGTCTCAACCCCTCTGTGGTTCTGATTCTGTGATGAGGGTGTGTTCTGCAATGCTTTATCAAAGGGAATTAAGAGCACATGAAAAAAAAAAAAGTTGAAAGATTTCTGAGGTATTCCATAAAAAAGATATTTCTGGTTTTAATACCTACAAAGGTATTTCTGGTTTTAATACTTTTCAGGATGTTTTCTGCCTGATTTTTAAGACAGATGTTGCATTTTAGAAGATGATAAGCAAAATGGATACTCTGCAGAGCATGGTTGCCTGTATAGCAAATAATGAGAAATATATTACCAGGACTGCTATTATCTGAGATAACTCTCTTATTATGAGATTTAAGTTTTCCCCTGACCCTGAATTTATATGCTGCTCAAATCCATAATAAATAGAATTACAGGCAAAGTCACCAAATGGTATCTCATGAGTAGAGCTACTTTAGGCCACTGTTTTACAGGGAAAAAAAAAAAAACAAAACCAAACACAAGCAAAAAGTGAGTAAATAAGCAACAGTTTTCTTACAGATGAAATATTTCAGACTTGTAATGCCTCATTTGTTTTGATTGTTTATAACAAAGCCTGAGGACAAAATGGTCACAGGTAAACCAGTAGAGCAAAACAGTCTCAAGACTGCTGTAGTGATGGGTCTGCACATGGATGCGTAGGGTGAAATTCATTGGAATAAAACTTGTATCTGCTTGACTTCACTATGTTTTGGTTTCATTTGTAGTAGTCTCTGAGAAGGATGTGTAAATGTTGGGTTTTTTTTTAGTTTTATTGATGTTAGTAAATAATACAAAGAATGAAGTCGTTTAAGTAAAGGAGTAAATTTTCCAGCAGTGCAAAAAGATTTTCCTACTAGTGATTATAGTACTGTATTTAACCATGATATAGTGAATTATTTCTATGTGGTCATATATGACTGTGTTTAGTATATGGTACAGGATCCCAGTTCTGTAGATATTTTTCTTTTTATAATGCGGCCTGTTGCACTGGTTAAGTGCTCAGGTAGATAGGTTCCTTTTTTTTTTTTTTTTTTTGATACTAGGTATTAAAGTTAATATCTGTATAGATTGTGCTAAATGGGTGTATATGTAAATCCAAATAAGTAATGAAGCATGCATATATCCTTTATAAACTGTATTTAAGATCTCCTTTCCTTCGTGAAGGCAAGTTGCTGGATTACTATTTATAGTGGGCTTGAAAACGTATGAATATTCATGACATTTAATATGTCTTATATCTAATTATTGTGAAAGAGGTACGGTTCCCATAAATATTCAAACAAGAAAGCAAACTGCAATAGAAATATAATACATATTGGTGTTGCTCGAAGAGCAGTGAAACGGGCACTTCTAGTGAAACATAAAGTTCTGAATTAAACAATTTTTTTAAATCTCATTTTATGAGTAGGAAAGGAATGCATCGTATGGAATTCTAATTAAAAGGTGAACATAGAAAAGTAGTCTAGAATTGCATAAATAGAATGAAAATGTTCCCTGAAAAGTCCTGAACATGTTTAAAAATCTATATTCACCGTGATCTCTATTATGCTTTAAGCTGCATCATAGCTTATTCTGTAAAGAAGTTGCATGAATTTTGCTTACCTTAATATTCCGTAAATGCAAATATTCAAGACTTAGTGAGAGATGATCTCTGGAAGCATAAATTGAAAGCAGATGAATGTTTCAAAGTATAGTTGCAAATAAAATTAAAAGGTACTAAATAGATGGTTCTTCCATTCTAAAGTAGTATAGAAAGTCATTTAGGAACAATTTCAGCTGTCAGTTTGTAAAAGACTTTTCAAAACTTTAAAAAAAAAATGTCTGGAAAAGCTGAGGAAAGCAATTATGTTCTTGTGAGTGTTCTGACTACTTAGGGTTCTAGTAGTGTACTGCAAATTCAACTTAAGATATAGTTCCTATAAATGCTTTCAGATCAAACAAACCTGAACTAATGGGAACTCTAAGTTATTTTTATAATCCTTTCAGTGATAACCATGCACACCACACTTAAAAGATAAAATTTCTCTCCTTGGTATTTCAGAGAGGTGTTTGGAAAAAATTCATGATTCGGTTTTTTGCTTCCAGTGGACTGAAGAGTTTTGCTATGACTGCAAAATGAAGCACCTACGCCGCCTTTGGATGGTTTGGGGCATTTTTGAGGTGGGAGGGGAAGCTTTTTTGCTTTGTTTCACATCCATTATATCTTGTGAATGAGATTAGCACCAGGGATGCCTATTGCTGAATTCTTACTCTCCATAATGGTTTACCAAGGAGGGACAACTTTATTGTTATTTGCATTTAGATTGTGCTGTAGTGCTCCTTAGCAATCTGTTGCACCTTTCTCCTGTAGGTGTACCAACTGCAAAAAAGGAAACTAGAGAGACCGGGGCCAGGTAGCCACCAAACAGCTCTTGGTTGTGGTGTTCACAGGGAGGTGCTGATGGTGGGGCAATCACATATGGGGCCACTGCACCCTTCCAATATTCGTAGAATCATAGTAGAATAGTTAGGGTTGGAAAGGACTTTAAGATCATCTAGTTCCAACCCCCCTGCCATGGGCAGGGACACCTCCCACTAAACCATGCCACCCAAGGCTCTGTCGCTCCATATTCCTCTTACTCTGGGAAGCAAAGTGCTCCCTTCTAGACTTGGGAAGTTAGGGTGTTTGCAAAGCATTCATCTGGGAGTCCTCCTTTCTGTCTCATTTGACCCAGCACTCTGTGAGGATCAAGGAGCCGGGATCGTCAAGGCAGTGTCTCTGGTATCCCTGATGCAGGTTGTAACTTCAAGGCCACAGTCTAGCCTATTGTGCACACGTGCTAACAGCTGGGTTGCTTCATATTGCAGATGAAACGCTACGGTTTAAACATGCCCAAGTTATGCTCTGGGTCAAAGTGCATATAGATGAATAAGATACAGCAGAGGAAGTGCAGTAAAACTGAGCATGGATTACTCATAATTAGGATGGAGACAATGAGTGGAAGGCATACTGATTACAGGAGCCTGAAATACCAGCCTTAGTATCCCCTTGCAGTGATTGGCATCTTCCAGTTCAGAGTGCTCAGTGGACAGCCTGAGCAAAAGCCATGGTTATGTACAAAAATAAATATGATGAGTTAATTTTTGCAATAACCTTACTACTGCTGACCAGATCTGTTTGTTCTATTGCCTCATATGAAGTCTACTTGAATATTCTTTTACTATTAGCTTAACAGAATTTCACCTTAAATACTTTTGCAGAGTATGATAATCAGAAAATGGGGGAACTGTTGGGAACTAGTGGGATCCAGTTTTAAGAAAGCAATAATTCCTTCTTTTTTTTAAGTAGCAAAAGGAGTTGTTTGTTAATATGGGAGATAAGTGACCCTTGAGAGAATAATTTTCCTCACAAGTTTCAGGAAGGTTTTATGCGAAAGTATTGTGCAATGGAAGAAGTGATCACTGAACTTCTGATGTCAATAAAAGGATCAATTTCTTAGTTTGTATCTTCTGCTGTATTGCTGCTCTCTACATCATATCAACTTCTGTTGCCTCTTCTGTTCAATTAGCTCTGGGATTATGATAGTCCACAGATTATCTCTGCCCTGCTGCCTCTCATTTGATACTAAAGTGTTATCTGATTAGCCCTATTTCCAAGGTCCGCTGTTTTCAAGATGATTGTCAAAGAGATAGTTCTGTGGTTTTTGGGTTTTTTTTTTTTTGTTTGTTTGTTTGTTTTATTTTAGCCCTTCATATTTCTGTGAGAATTTTGTATTTTACTATAGTCACTTTAGTTTTATGAGAGAAGGAAGATACAATGCAAAATGTGGAACTAATATGAAAAGAAATGATTTGTAGCTTTTATTCCTGGTTTTGTTTTGTTAAGTTCAAGTCTTGGACCTTGGTTCTTTCAAGGTCATTCAGCAGAGAGTCAGTGCATTTGGTCTGGCTGGAGACCCTTCCAGGCAGGATTCACTCATCTGACTTTCACCAAGTACTTCAACTAAGTCTTCTAGGCAGCAAATTATTGTCAAAAGAAACAGAGCTTCCAGAGGGCAATTCAACTCACATATTTTAGATGCCAGGTTCTTGGATTGTGTAGCCCCATAGAGTTCCCTGTTGCTTTCTCTTTGCTGTTGAGGGAGCCCAGAGGTCACAGTCAGAAGAGATGCCCATCTCAGAGAGCTGTATTCCAGATCAGTTTGTTATTTTTCTTCAGTACTCTTTCCTGATGAATCTGACTTTTAGTTTAAAACACTGATGTGGGGGTATGGACAATTTATTTTTATTAATGGAGGTGTTTTTAGGAATCAGTCTCCTCTCCTATATTTGTTCTTCCTTAGTAAGGCAATCATTTGATAAAGGTAGAAAAGTTGCATGGAATAGCAGGAACTGGTGTCAGTGCTGGCTCAGTAACCACAAGAACTGCAGGGACAAACTCAGAGTTTTTGTTGTTGTTGTGTGGGTTTTACTTTTTACATACATTTGCGTATAACTCTGAGTAATATGAAAAGGTCTTAAACATGAATGTAAGAAGCAAACAAACAAAAAGAAAAGAGTTGGAATGCCTTTTTTCTCTTGCTTAGGCTTTTTTTTTTTCTTCTTGCCATTTGATTCTATGTTTCTTTTAAGGTATTATTTTCTTCATGCTTTTTAGAGCTAAATGCAGCTGTTTAATAGACTGTGTTGCCTTCTCTTAGTACTTTAATTGGTATTATACCTCCTTGACCTAGAAGAACAAGGGCACTTTTTCTATAGCAAGCAAATTATATACTTTAGGTTGTGTAGCAACGTGGTGCTGATGAGCAACTCCTTTAGAGGACTTCTGTAGAAAGCACTTTCAAATTACAATAAACTGAACTAATAACATCTACATTTTTTAGTATGGTATTCTTTTGCTGCTGTTAACAATGCAAATCTTAATCCCATCATTAAAATCAATATAGTACAATTTTCTATACCTAAGTTTAGATCTTGAACATTTCAAGTAATTTCCAAAATATTGTAAAAACAGTAATTATTGTTAATCTATTATTTACATTAGTTAAAATCCAACTTTGGGTATATTAAGAAAGTGAGAGATGAAATAAAATTAGGCTTAACTAAAAATAAGGACAAAGATAAGTTGAGCTACAGAGTACAGTTTCTAGAAATTATCAAACAAAAGCTATCTTCTTGTGCAATTTGGGGTGGAAATACATGTAAACCTGTGCTGCTTATTTAAAGTCTTCAGCTATGTGTATGGAACAAAACCGATGTTGGTTAATCTCAAATCTTTGATATGGCTGAATGCCAGAATTATGCAGCAGTGTTAAGAGTTCAAACCATCTCTTAAACTCCATGGGGATTAGGGTGGTAATTAAAGTCCCCTTTCATCTCCCCAAGGGCTAGCTGTTAGTTCCTCTTTATTTCCAGAGAGGGGTAACATTCTCCTTCATGCTGCTTATCGCCATAGATCAGCAAAGCTTATGGTTTCTGCAACCAGGGGCTGGATGTAGGAAAACAAGGGCTTTGTCAACTGGAATAAATTGGCTGATGGCATTGGACTATAATTGAAGCATAAAGCTATACAATGCTCGCCTTGCCTCTGCCCAGCAGAGAGTCATTTGCAATGCTGTGTGTCACTAGCACAGGCATGGAAGATGTCAGCCTCACATCTTTTAATTAGGTGCTGAAAGCTAAAAATATTCTTCTTGTATGCGCTAGAAAGACAAGATAAGGTACGCTTGCTGACTCCCACATGCTGCAAACCTAGTAAGGTTGTATTTGCTGAATGGCAATTGAATTAAATGTAGTTTCAATGCAAGATTCAGAAGGGAAAGCTGGAAAGAGCTGTACATTTTGCTTGTATACATAAAACTTCACCTCCCACACAAGGAGCAATAATAGTGGCAGCATGTCCCAGTCCAAACCTCCAGACTTGCGCAGGGTAATACCGTTCTCTTGAGCTCCCTCCAACTGCAAACCATTGAGAAAGCTGAATAATACCACAAAGGAAAGACAGCTGTAGTTCTGTTAGCAAAGGTATTCAGTCGCCTTTCAAAACCGTATCTTCATGTAGCAATTCAGAGACACTTGGAACTGGGAAATCGTATATATGTTTTGGCAGGAATGAAACTTTCTAAAGAAGATGTAGAGCAATAGGCAGCTAACAGGAAAAAAAAAAGTTATTTCTGACTTAAATAAAAACACCAAAATAATTGTGCCATGAAAATCTCTTGGCAAAAAGCTGTTAGCACTTTCTATTCTTGTTGAGTTTTGTCTAGTTTAAAATCATCCAGCTACTCTGATTGAAACTTGAATGTTGCTTTATTTGCATTCTACTCAAAGAGGACCTAAATCAAAAGCAGTGGGCAAAATATTGGAGAGAGCGAAATATTTAAAAAATCAGGGCCCCTTCTCCCTAGACATATTGATTCCTGTGGGAGACTTAAGTTACGGAAAATTAAATTTGTCAATGGTGATCTTTTCCCTTTTTTGACACCACTGTCTGGATACATCAGTGTAGCTAGTCTGTCAAAAGAATGCTGAAGTATGTGATCTTTCAGGTCAGCTTTCTAGTAGAGAAGTGATGACATTAGCTTCACAAGGTTCTTTTCTTTAATATAACCTTATTTGCACACTAACATCAGTGTTTACCAGAGGTGTCCTATTAGAATGCAAGGTGATAGCTTCCTCTATCAGACCCACATTATGTTACATAGTCATGGAGACTAAAGTTAAGAATAAATTCTGGTTTTGATATATTTCTCCCATGCAAGACAGTGATAACTCAGCCAAAAACCACCACATGCTTTCCTCCGAGAATAAAATCATTAAGCAGTCAAGCAAATCAGACTATAGTTATCTTCACTTGATGTTATGTCCCAGAGCAAATGATATACTCCACTGTCTACAGGTTGCATTCCTCATGGGGATGGATGGTATCTTCAATCCCTGATACATTTTCTACCTGTAATATTGGGAAAAGAAAAATCTCCTGAGATGAATATGCTGTTCACATGTAGGAGGGAAAGAAATATAAAACTGGATTTATGCTGATGCCAATCATGTTGTTGGCTTTATTTTTAAAGGGTTTTTTGAGGGTGTAGTAGTGTCCAGAGTTGGATGGATTGGTACAAGAAGATCTAGTCAAAGTTTACACCTGAGGAGGAAATGAAATTAAATGTAATCAGGTGTCCGTGGTTTCAAAGTTAAAGAAAATTGCTCTCTAAGGGTTCAGTATTGGTTTAGTCATTGCTCTTTCTCTCTGTTTTCATAAACATCTTTAGTGACCTCAGAAGAATCTCTATCTTGTCTATGTACTTAACTAAGCAAGTTAATTTTTTCCATGTTATTGTAAGTGCAATCTCTAAGGGACCTGGATCTGCCTATGTTGAAAACTTCTTAAAAGGTTTTAAAACCTTCTTTTCCAGGATTGATAGTTCAGCCCACTCTTCAGAAAGGGAACATTATCTTTTTCTCTTTTTCTTTTTTTTTTTTTATCTTTTACAAAGCTGAATTAATCAGATATCATCCACAGATATTCAATCTGCAGGATTGGATATCTCCTCAATAAAACATGGCATTTGAAAGCACTGTATCTTTAGTTGATTTTTTAAAGTCAGTGACTGTCACCCATATATATGATGGTAGCATCAAGCTCTTTGAAGTGACTGTACAAGGTTTGCTGGTTGTTTATAACTCTCTGCATCCTTTAGAGTTTTAACTAGTTGAACAGTCAACATTTCTTGCTACATCACCAGTATGTCTTTGGGTCATGAAGTCCTTCATCCATAATAATCAAATCATTTTCTTTCTGGTAATCTAAATACTTGCTCTCCTTCAACTCAGCTCTTCTTTGACTAAGGATTTTTTTTTTTTTTTATTTGTTGGCTTTTTTTGTTTTTTCTTTTTTTTTTCAGAAAAAAATGTGTGTTTAAAATTTTAGGACAAATTCATAGTTATGAGGGAAAAATAGCATTTTAATAAAAATAAGTAAATCCTAATATTTACAGGTTGAATCTGTAGTACTGTCTGGTGCAGCATAAAGAAAGGACAACATGTTCAATTGTCATGTTCTGTTACTGTTCTAGAAGTATATATCTGTATTTTGTGTTTTCTGGCAATGAATTTGATGCAAGTTGCTAGAGTTGGGTACGTAAGATAAATCTGTATCCAGCAGATGTCAAAAAGTATATTTCTGTATAGCCATCTCAGATGACTGTCCCTATTGCATATGCTGTTACTAATATGAATTCATGTATGTGTTGTGAGTAAACTGCTGGAATACCTCTAAGAGGATGTGTTTTTGTACACATAGCATGTGGGGGGCACTCTACCCTGACATATTAACTTCAGTCTTGGTTCCACCTAAGAAAGCATTTCAAGGTGCAGTTGAGTTCATACGACATGACTCAAATACAGATGCAGTGCAAAGCATTTCTATCACTTTGTAAGTGAACAGGATGGTTCCAGCACCCTAAAGGAGATATGTAGATGCACCCCAAGCAGCACACATTCCGCCTGCACTACTGCTTTCTTTGGTTTTTGCCAGTGTTGCCAGAAAGATAATTAGAACCACTCTGGTTAATTTCCAACTTTAGAATTATATTTGTATATTATGAGTGCCTACAGAATGGAAGTTTTATTCTCCTGGCAGGCCTATTCCCAGTTTTACATGGTTTATCTGGAATATGCTGCGTTTTACCATAAAAGTCTATTCAGTGAAGTGTCAGCACATGATGACAGACAAATTTTTTCTTGGTATGCTGAACCAGATTGTATCTACAGAGATATGTGGGTGAGGGGTTGGTACTCTTTGGCATATACAATAGTTAGATCAATATAGCTGTGAATGGTAACTTGAGCATATAAGCATCTTAGCTGATAGCTTCCATCTATGGCATGACATAGTTTTAAAAAAGAGCAGTACAGTGCTACCAAAGTTCTAAGTAAGTAACTGTCCTCCTTCCTTTTCTGGATGAAGTTTTTTAAAGTATGTGTGTTTATGGTGTCTGTTCCACATAAACCTTTTCCAGCGCATAATTCACATTTCAAAAGCAGTGCTGGGCAGAGGGAGAATCTCTTAGGCATTTACATATTTAATCTGGGAAGCAAGTTCATTTGTATCAGGTTTATTTTTCCCCAGGGTGTCTATCTACCATCAGTGATTTGCTTAATGAATGTATTTTAGCTATTGCTTCAAATCTCACAGGATTAGATTTCTTAAATATTTTAATGTCATTAGCTACCACTGGAAATCTCAATATTATTCTGTAAAAGATAGTTGTACCAAGGTGCTCAGTGTTCTTTTCAGTCAGGAAAAATGTATATTTTTCTTAAATATAGATTTTAAAGACAGTTCTGCTTCTCCTATATGCACATTAGAAGTTTAATGGCTTTCTTCTCAACACACAGTAATCTTCCTAAGGACAAAAGGTAGTAAACGCTGGTTGAAATTACTTTTTTTGGATTCATGCATCCTTCTGTCCTGGCTTCAGCTGGGATAGTTAGTTTTCTTTCTAGTAGATGGTACGTTGATGTGTTTTGGATTTAATATGAGAATAATATTGATAACACGACAGTGTTTTAGTTGTTACTCAGTAATGCTTACCCTCATCAAGGACTTTTCAGTCTCTCATATGATGCCAGTGAGGAGGGGCACAAGAAGCTGCGAGGGAGCAGAGACAGGGCACCTGACACAAACTAGCCAAAAGGGTGTTCCATACCACAGCACATAATGCCCAGTATATAAACTGGGGGGAGTTACCCAGAAGGGACCTATTCCTGCTTAGGTTAGGCTGGGTATCGGTCAGCGGGTGGTGAGCAATTGTATTGTGCATCACTTGTGATTATTGTTTTTTAACTTTCCCCTTTTACTTGTATATTCTCTCCCCTTGTTATTTCCCTTATCAGTAGTAGTAGTAGTATGTTGCACTTCTGTTATTAAACTGTTCTTATCTCAGCCCATGGGGTTTCCATTCTTTCAATTCTCCTCCTCATCCTGCCCAGGGAGGAGGGAAGGGGGTGTGTGTGTGAGCAAGTGGCTGCATGGTACTTAGTTACCGGCTGGGTTTAAACCATGACACCTTCCTGTCAGAGCTTTTTTTTTTTTATTTTGCTGTATGGATTATTTAAAATTTATTCTTGATCTGGTATTTTATGAAGGTTTTTTTTGTTAGTGGAGCTTCTTTCTCTTGAACAGTACAGCGTAATACTGCCCATCATATTTCCCGGTGCTGGTTTCTGTATTTAGCAGCACACTGTATCGCATGAGGATTTATTTCATTAAAGGATTCCAGCCAGTCACCAATTAAGCCTACAAAGGCAGTGTGTTTAAGGAGTCACAGTTAAATAGTATTCACACCAAGGGGATGTCTCTGACAGGAAGAGATACTTAATGTTGACATCTGTGCAGGTTGATACTGTTGCTCATCGTCCCAGAGCCATTATTTTCAAATTCTGCTAGGTTTGAAGATGGTGGTGGGTTTTCTTCAAATAAGCATAATAACAGTTACAGTTGCCAGAAGCGGGAGTAATGTCTCAGTTAATAAATCTTTAACCATGGTGATATCATTCTTTACTTCAGGGGCTGTACTTGTGCAGGGGATTGTTATCTGAATTTCACAGATGTCCTGGTGAGAATCATTGGGTTTTCTGTCATTTTTGTTTGATTGATTCACAAAAGAATTTGCAGAGAATCTGAGTTTGTTTTCCTTGACCTCTCAATACCAGCTAAAGCTATATGGCAAGCTATGTTCCTTTGACTCAAGACACTGGAAATCCTATTGAAAGTATTCTTAATACTCCTCTCAGTATCACAGTATAAGTTCTTCAAAACTGTAAATACTAGAAGACCCTCTTCTAATTTATACATTTGATCTAAGCTGGAGGATGTATGCTTTTTTGAGCTAGCATTGGAAAGCATTCATCTGTATGTAGGCGGGTAAAAGCTTCCTTGTCTGCCTGATTCCACCTGTGGCAAAGCACTTGAACTGTATATGAGTGCTGACGGGTGCTCTAATTCAGGAAGCTTTTTTTACACTGCTGTGCAGCTGTGATTTGGACATACCTAATTAGTCCTCTATAAGTGAGCAAAAGTTCTGCCTTCAGGTTCTGGCCACAAATTTCCTTCAGAACAGATTTTCTTGATAGGGCAGTCTCTTATTCTGGTAGTCAGAGGATCATATAGCTCCCTAAAATTACAAAACCATGATGAGCTAAGGCAGTGCATGGGAAGAAGTAGAACAGGGAGAAAACAAAAAATAAAAAAATCTATATACTTCAAAAAATGGAAGCTACGTACAAGTCTTTCAAAAGCACTGGAGGGATGACTGTAAACATATTACTCCGCTATATATTATTCTCTCCTTTTTGCTTTCTTGCCTGCCTTCCTGCCTTCCTTCTCTCCTCTCTTTCTCATTTATTAAATATGTAGCAAAAGTAGGAGTTGCTTTTTATTTTTACTTTTGTGAACGTGATTGACCAGAACTGTATTCAGTGCTCAAGGCTGGGTCCAGACAGAGCCTTGTAGAATGCTGTCAGTATTTCTTCTACCAGAACTAGAGTAGGGTTTCATTTGAACTTTTTTGTGCCATGTTACATTGATCACTTTTACCTTACTAATCCACCTGATTTTCATCATCTTCTATTCTTCTTAAATTTTGAATTTGTTGAAGAAATTCCGTTAGTCATTAGTTGATCTTACGCTCGTTTCTATTTCCGTTACTTCTGCATTTGTGATTAAATAATTTTTCTCCTGTGATACTCCAGTTGTCCTGTGAATGTTATTCCACTTGAGTAGAAGGCATTGTCCATTGCCTGCCAATACCAAAATTGCAGTTATGGGAGGAGGAACATGAAATAAGTAAATAAATGACTCCAGATAGTCTCAATTCTTTCTTTCCTGAGTTGGTGTCTATGTTTTGGTGAAAAGGGCATGAAGGATGGCTTCTGCCATGTGGAGAGCTTTTTTGGTGGTGCATAATATAATAGTAGTTTCTTAAATATTTTTATTTCCATGAGGCAAAAACAAATTTAGAGTGCAGAGAATATTCTAGGCTTAGTATTCTGGATTCTGATTTTAAAATCTTAGTTGCAAACTGATATGATTTTTGAAACTGATCATGTTGTTGATGAAAATTATTTGGCATCTGGCAAAGTCGATCCACTTGTATGCACTTAATGTTTCATTTATGGATTAATTTGTTTTATTTAATTAGCTGGGTTCTTGTACTCATTCCCCTGAAACATGGCAATGTAATGTTTGTGGAAGTGCATGTGACCTTGGAGATACACTTCTAGCCATTCCCCTGTCTTATGAGAATACGAAATCCATATGGTGCTCTCCAAAAGGAAAGTGTTTATTCTGCCTTGATGCCAAATTATTCATCATTACATTTGAATAAAAGGTGAACAGTTTGAGGCAAAATCTAATTATCGTCTACTGCTGCTTATATTCTTTGTGCAAATTGAACATTTACATTTTTTAATAACAATGCAGAAGATCAAAGTACATCTTTGTCAGATTTGCTTATTATTGCCATCTATGCTGGTGTCATAAACTCTGATACTGACAGACTGACTGACAGACTAGCTAGAGAGCTAATTACTTGAAACAGTTTTCATGAAAGCTATTAATAAAGGTTTGTTGCAGTTACCACATGTGAAAACATGAAGAGAGTGCTGGTTTGGAGCACTTTGTGTCTACTGAAAATTTTGTTTCTATTGAAGAATGAACGTAACTTAAATGATTTACAAAGCTGTAATGAATTTTTCATTAGGTATAATTCATTAAGAAAATGGATAGCTTACATTTAATGAATGAAAACTTTCAACTTTCCATCTCAATCTATTTCATTTCAAAATGCACTTTTAAAAAATTATCAACATTAGTCAAGAAAGTCTACTCCTAAACTTAAATAAAGTGTTTGATTTCTATGTTGTCAAGTTTCATTTGATAGGAACTGGTTGCTTGAAGAAGCACAACTCTTTAAAATTGATGCAAAAAAATTTTTGTCCCCTTTTTAAGCCTACTAATCAAATCAATCAATAATGTCTTACAATAAGATAGTATTTCAAAGGCTAAGGATGTTTTTGGAAGAAATGTTGATATTTAAGAATACATTTGATTAATAGCAATAAAGTCATTATAAAATTTGATAGGAATAGAAGGCTGTAGGAGACTGTTAAGTAGGTCTTTAAGTTCAGTACTTTGGAACAGCAGTTAGACATCAAGCAGTTATACAGTTCATGATGGTCCACAAAACACCTGCTCCATACAAAACAGGCCACAAAGCATTTTCCTGTCTCAATTTCAGCACTTAAAGGACTGGGGATACAAATTAAAAAAACAAGCAAACAAAAAAACCCTAAAAAACATGTCTGCCACAGAAAGAGAGAAATCAAAGGCGCTAACAGTCTCCTGACTGCCTCCGGGTGTGCCTGCAAGAGTGCTGCACTCACCATGTCATTGAAAGTTGGACTTTGGAAGCATGACTGAGGCTGAAATTCCATCCAGTCTTCAAATCTGGAGATCAAAGACCCTAAGCTTATGATCTATACATTGACGAGATAACTCTGAGAGCTGAAATCCTGTGCTCTTTATTTTGTATATCTGGTCGACTGCCAATTTGATGGATCTAGCCAATCCCTCAGTGCATAGATTGAAACAAAAAATTCCCAGGTTATAAAGATCCTTTTTGGTCATGCTGTACTCATAAATATTTGGGAGAAGCAAAAGGACACAGTGAAGTTCAATGCACTTCCAAATGCAAACAAATATTTGTGGAAATGCTTTCTGTTCTTCTCTCAGTTCTGGCCAATACAAAAATATTTTCATAGACATCTGAAATTATACATTCAAAACAGTTTCAGGGCCAGATTTCTTTATTCTCAGTATTAAATTTTGGGTCACAGAGCTTGGAAAAGTTAAACTCCTGTTTTCAGTTTATCAAATGCATATCCCATGGTGACGCTGATAACGAAATTCTTCAGAGGTCTGCTGCCAATGTGCTGATTTTCCCTTGAAAATCACCTTATGTGAAGGTGCACTCCCTGCAGGACGCACCCGCTGGAGTTTCCACGCAGAATTTAGTTTGAGGGATTTTTACTTGTATAGCTTTGTAACTAGGCTGCATCAAAAGATTTCTAGAGTGTGCTGTGTTCACAGATGGTTTCGTCAACAACTACGTTAGTGATGAGTAGACTTGATATCCTGTTTGGGTGTGCTTTTACATTAGGACAACACATTTCTTGAGAGGAGTATGGCTGGACCTCTCTGTTCTCAAGTAGCTAAGAGAATTTTCGAGCTGAGTATATTTTTTGTGAATGTCAAATAGTCAGCTGCCAAGTAATGACACTTCTGAAATTCCTTAAGCTTGTAACACGTAAATAAGTTCGCAAGTAAAAACAGAATTTTCTTGGTAATATTAGATGAAAGCTATCTTGCTTGAGCTCCTGAAAGCCATACTAATATCTTACGTGTAAAATACGTGATTGGATTCTTTTTTAGCATCTCACATACAACTTTGTAATTTAAATGGATTTTTTAATGTGTATTAAATTTAATGAATGACTGGGAGGTCATTCTTTCCTGGAGAAAAGGAGGGAGGTAAAATAGTGTCTCTGAATCCTAACTGACTAATCTAATTGCTATAAATAACCTTTGATAGTCTGAGCCCCTACCCCTAGATGATTTCTCTCATCATTATCCAAGATGTTAAAGACCTGACCCCTGCAGAGGTTTGCTTCCAGCTGTTGGGAATAGTCCTGGATTTGAATCCTCTCCCTGCAACAAATATCTTTCAGTAGAGGTTGTAAGTAGTGTGTACCATGCCAAATCTTTGGCATGTTATTGCTCTGCATATATTGGCAATGAAAACTCATCTTAAACTGATGTAGATTGGCATTCATGCTCAGGTGTCAATTATGGAAGGGAGACTGAGGGAAAATAATACGTACCCTTGCTCAGAGGCCTGATTTTTGCTTGGTCTATGTAGTTCATACAGCAAAATTAGAGAAACTTTCATGCAACTACTGCAGAGATTTCAAAGGGAATGCAACAAAAGATGGGACAATGCGAAATGGATCAGAGGTGTGTGGGCTAGGAGACTTCTTTCCGCAGCTGCATGTTGCTAAATGGCTGTATGTCCCTCTGTATCAGCTCCAAATTCCTCCTCCTCTTCTTTAAAGCAGATCAGTACTATAGTTTGGGGTGGTTTGGGTTTTTTTGTTTGTTTGTTATTTGGGGAGGGAGGAGGTTATTTTTTTTTTTTCCAGGAAGAAAAAAAAGTTAATGCAAACAACTGTAGTTACAAATTCATTTTGAATGTGAATTTGACACCAAGAAGTTGATTCAATTGTCCAAAATAATGAAAAAAAAAAAAAAAAAAAGCCAGTATTAAAGCTGGCCAGGAGCAGGAATCATTAGGTTGTAGGTCCTGCATGTTTTAAACTATGAACTAACTAATTTCGCTCCTAGCTTTTATATTCTTTATTTTGGATCATTCTGATAGACTGCAGTCCATTCCTGATAAGATTATGCATTTGCTCTTGCTGTATCCATAGCACTTTGTGATATACATTTATTGTATATATCTTTGTGCTTTCTTGAAAATGTGACTAAGCATATTAAATATGTGTGTGTACCTATATATGCATGTGTATACATTCACATTGCTGTGCAAATGCAAAACATTTGGAACACTGGAGTCATCACAGGAGGTTCAAAGTAAGCTAAATTTGGTTAAATTTGTTGTGTTAGTAAGGCACTAAGGTATTTGATCTTTGGAAATTTACTAGTTTAGGCCTAGAGTCTTGAAGCTCACTTTCTTCTCCTGGCTGTTTTGTTTGTTGTCTTAGCTGAGAAACTGGATATCGGTAACAGGAATCACCTGTACCCACTGGCAATTGGCAGCAACAGGGCATGTAAAGGCTGTTTTGCAGTTTAGACACCATCTTGGTATAAATTGAGGGCTTACTAGTCTAGACTTAGTTAGAAAACTGTCTTTGCATTCACACAGTTATATTGGAATGAGAGGGAAAATGCAAACCTGTTTCATGATTGTCTTTGTGACAGCCTTGGGGTTAAAACTTTGAAATGCACAGTTCCCTCTGGTCAATATGGACACTACATTTCCCAAGAGAAGGCTTGAAGGGTAAGTTTTCCCTGGTGTACGTAGTTAAATACCTTTCTTCTCAGCTTGCTTTGTTGTGCACTGGGCTGCACAACAAATTGGCTGTATTTCAGTGCTGCCAAATGTGTACAGTTTGATAAACATGTTGTAGCAAATCTTCAGGATGAAAGGCAGTGTATAAGCGTCAAGTTATTTACCCATTTGAAAGCATTTTATCCTCCAGAGCCTTAAACCCAGAGCCATTTCCTAACACAAAATTAGCTTTTTAATGCTGTAGGACCCTCTAACACTAACACATCCTTGCTGGTGGGAAGGCCGAAGTTTACTGTGTCTAGAAGGTGAAGCTTCAGCAATTCAAGTATTCACACCAGATTTAGAATCACATTAATAGACCATACCGGGTCTTAGTTTGGCAGTTCTGTCATCCTGCCTTCTCTTATGAGCAGTATGGACTGAACATGCTTATACATATAATCACTTACAGAAATCAGCAGGAGCCTTAAGAATACAAGCAGAGGCAGAATAGGAGTCCAGGTTTCTTAGTGATAAAGTCAGCATAGGATAGCATGTTGTTTCTGCCTATTGCTTTATTTGCCTCATAGAACATGTGTGACTTCTTTTTTGTTAATTAGTTGTGCTCACCTGAAAATATGGCAGAAAACCTCTTTGTTTCTTTGCAGGCTGGTGATGTATTATACACCTTGTGTTTTATCTTTGTTGGTGTTTCATCGTGGATTAATTTTTTGTGTGTGTGTGTGTATGTCAGACTATTTCCTTCAGGTTTCTGTTGCCTAAATTTGTCTTGCTACTCTTATGTCCTTTTCTTAGAAGAAACAATCAATAGAAAGTGCTTTTAGTAGTGGCACAGCACAGTGGTTTACTGCAGTGTAGGTGCTGGGGGGTGTCAACACTGCTGACCTACTATATGTTGGGATTTTGGTTAAGCAGCAGATGTCATGTGCTGCTCCTTTAATATGTGTCTTTATGGTGCCTGGGCATGTCTGGGCTTTGTTAATACATGTTTGCTTTAGATTCTGAAAGAAGACCTAAGACAGAATCTTATTTACCATTTTTAAATGCTTCTTAAAGAATACTTTTTCACGTATAAAGCATGTCTGTTAACAATATGATAATGAGAAAAGGGTAAGCAAAAATATCAAGCATCCTATCTTCACTGTATTTTTACTGTTACTGACATTGGGGCGGGACATTACTGCTTGTTCCTGTGAGATTTAAACTCCTGAGACCTAAGCTCCAGAAAAAAATTTAGTGTTAATTCAGGCCTACCTGCAAATCATAGTCAAGAAATATTTCCTTGTTTGTCGATGACCCTACTATTAGGACCCTAAAAGTAACGCCGGTCGACAATAATTGCAAGCCAGGGCCATATCCAGTGAGATAATAGAGGTTTCTGCCTTGGATGGAATACCTCAGCTCTGGGCTTTCTTCAGCTCTCATGGGCTTGAATTCAGAATGTCCCCAGTTGACTAAGCTCTCCATGTGGCCATGCAGTTATGGGAAGGGGGGAGCATGGCCCATCCCTGTCACTAATCAGGCACCATGCAGCTAGCTGGAAACTGTCAGAAGCAAAGGGCGAGGAAGAGAAGAGTAAAAGGGGGCCTGGCTTTAGCAGTCTGTAGAGGATCTAGCATGAATGGGATCTTAGGCTAGTTCCTGATGATAGGTGAACACTTCGCACAGCTCTTGCTTTGAATGAAGAAGCAAAATACTGTCTGCTCTGCATCTCCTCCTTACTTGCTTCTCCACAGCACAGGTAGGTAGATTTTTGGCTTTCTTAGACACCCAGGACTTCAGAGTTAGGAAAAAAACCCAGAACTAAGATAGCAATAAAATATCTGATTTTAATCTGGTTCGTTTGATTAACTCTGATCTAGATCATGGCTTTCATTACCTGCCTTGAGAAACATTTAGGCATGTGGGCAGCAGAACAAAGGTGAGGACAGCTTGTCACAGCCCCTGCACCAAAAAGACGTGCGGTCTTTTCCAGGAACTGTTCAGTATTGAAACTCAAGGAGTCAGGCTGGGTTTCTGTTGTGGTGAGAAACTCATCTTCCCTCAGTTCATCCTCCGCTGTTACACTTTCTTTTTTATCTTTTGTATAGTTATAACAGCTAAATATCTTTTGTCTTTCTTTAGAATTGTAATGTCTAACTGAAATTAGGAGACATTAGTCTCCAGGTGGTTTGAGATTTTCACAGGCCTGAATTGCAAGAGAGAGAGATTTTAAAAAATATTCTTAGAAACGCAAAACAGGATGTAGGGTTACTTTGTTGTCAGAAAGCTGTGAGATAAAGCCTTGCAAGTTATAGAGCGTTCATGCTTAATCTTTTTCATTGCTGAAGTTACCTAGGAGTGATGTCTGCAGAGGCAACAAAAATGAATGGTAACTGGAGGAATTCAGGGAGTTTCCGTGATGAAATCTATAGTCTACTTCTGGAACAAAATAAATCATAGAATCATAGAATAGTTAGGGTTGGAAAGGACCTTAAGATCATCTAGTTCTAACCCCCCTGCCGTGGGCAGGGACACCTTCCACTAAACCATGCCACCCAAGGCTCTGTCCACCCTGGCCTTCAACACTGCCAGGGATGGAGCATTCACAACTTCCCTGGGCAACCTGTTCCAGTGCCCCACCGCCTTAACAGTAAAGAACTTCTTCCTTATATCCAATTTAAACTTCCCCTATTTAAGTTTGAACCCTTTACCCCTTGTCCTATCACTACAGTCCTTCATGAAGAGTCCCTCTGTGTCATCCCTATAGGCCCCCTTCAGATACTGGAAGGCTGCTATGAGGTCTCCACACAGCCTTCTCTTCTCCAGGCTGAACAGCCCCGACTTTCTTCATATGGGAGGTGCTCCAGTCCCCTGATCATCCTCGTGGCCCTCCTCTGGACTTGTTCCAACAGTTCCATGTCCTTTTTATGTTGAGGACACCAGAAGTGCACACAGTACTCCAAGTGAGGTCTCAGGAGAGCAGAGTAGAGGGGCAGGATCACCTCCCTCGACCTGCTGGTCATTCTTCTTTTGATGCAGCCCAGGATACGGTTGGCTTTCTGGGCTGCAAGCGCACACTGCTGGCTCACGTTCATTTTCTCCTCGACCAACACCCCCAAGTCCTTCTCTGCAGGGCTGCTCTGAATCTCTTCTCTGCCCAACCTGTAGCTGTGCCTGCGATTGCTCTGACCCAGGTGTAGGACCTTGCACTTGGCATGGTTCAACTTCATCAGGTTGGCATCAGCCCATCTCACAAGCATGTCAAGGTCCCTCTGGATGGCATTTCTTCCCTCCAGCATATCAACCGAACCACACAGCTTGGTGTCATTGGCAAACTTTCTGAGGGCGCACTCAATCCCACTGTCCATTTAATGGACATTGCCATTGCCATGATGGTAAATGCAAATAAAAATGACTACCTGAAGCCATCTTTTAAATACGTTTGAGAATCAGTGTAGTCATCTGGGAGATTTTCTTTTTTTTAATAATATATCATTTTTCCTCTTTACTTCCTGCCTAATGAAGATAGCTTGGCTTCAGAAACTTTAGGGAGTGCTTTCTGTACAGATATGTGGGAATACAAAGAATTTGAAGCCCTAAGAAGAGCTATGCTAACGAAATGCCTAATATAGATAAACTCAGGAAGTAATGTTTTGCATTTTGCCTGCTTATTTATTGTTCACAGAGACAAGTAAAGGTCATCTTTTGCTAATGGCATTATAACCTTGGCCTTCTTGTATCAAAATATTAAATATTATAAAGAAATGTTTCTGTGAGGGGGGATTTTAATTATAATAAATATTTATGTTTTCATTTTAGTACAAGTCAATTTTCTTTCAATACTGAAGTTCACAGTAATTTATTCATGACCTTTAACTGCTTTTAAGAAATGTAGTTGGGGAATTATTGCTCTCCTCACCATTGGAAGTGCCAAGTCAAGAATGCCTTGAGAAGCTTCAAGGGATTTTATTAATGAGATCTACTTCTGCCTTTGGAATAAAACAGCTAAAGCTGCTGGTTTTGCTCATCTTGGTGTATATGTGGAGGATCAATGTTTAAAATCACATGGAAGTTTTTGATCTAAGATAAACAAGTGATCAGACCACATAACGCTATTCAATTTCTGATGAGTAATCTAGTTGTTTAGGATTAATTTTCATCCTTGTGTTTCTGACTTCCCTCTCCTTAAAAGTTGAAATAGTGGAAAATTAAAAAAAAAAAAAAAAAAAAAAAAACCAACACAAAAAACCCCAAACAAAGCAAAAAACAAAACTAAACAAAAAAAAAAAAAAAAAAAGGAAAACCCCAAAAATAGCTGAGTTGAAAGACTAAGAAAAGAAAAAATTGTGCATATGTATGAATGTAATGGTAGGCGTATATAGCTTATCTACCTATGTATATGTAAGGTATGTTCAGAAACACAGATGTAAAATGTATTTCTTCACAAAATTCCTTAATCTCAATGAACTAACACTGTAGACACAAACTTCTAAGAGATATTTAGGAAGTAGACATCTGGGAACTGTTGACATTTCTATGTAGCTTTCTTTTCACTAAGCCAAACCTGACAACCTGGCACACTGAAAAGGGTGGAAAGCTCAGGAACCCTGTCTCATTTTTTTACTTCCCATAGTATGATGTACTCTGGGTAACTCCTCCACCCACTGTTACGAGTAGACTTCCTTGGTTCCAGCAGGACATTCTGTCATGAATCTGTACTGACAAACCACTTTCATGATCTGTACCTCATATGGAGTATTTTAATTGTGAACGTAATATTTTGTTTGGAGATTAAAGTAATTATTTTACTTATTGCCAGATGCAAGTTCAGATCCCTAGTGTTTAACACATTCTAGAACTGTCAGTCATTTTTAGTATACTTAATTTGATAATTACTGCTTTTTGGCATAGTCCGTTCTCTGCATTAGATTTTGTATAGGTAAATATAGCTAAACTGCCTTTTTAACTTGCTTTATTTACTCTTATTCTCTACCTACTTCTCTGCAGTAAAGTAAAATAATACGATTCAGAAACCTCCTCTTTCAAATTTTGTAGAACTTACTTTGGTCCCAGGTTTAATTTTACACTGAAAGAACAATGCACTTTTAAAAAGAGTTAATTTAGATTTAAGATAAACTCAGTTGTAACCTTTTTTAGGGGAATGACTGTTATTGCCATGTTTTGTTAGAAGTCATGAGAAACTCATGTCTTGTTTATTTTCTAATGAGAGAGTGATATAACCCTTGCAAGCAGTAGAAATAATTTTTCCAGTATAGCATCTTGTGGCTAAAGTAGAATTTTATTGTTTTATCAATGTAAGGTGTGATACAGTGGAACTAAAGCATAAAGTTTTGTTCTCAACAGTATTAATTAATGAATGTACTGTAGCAAGACATTTATTGTGATGTGCTTTATTCCCTAAATATGTATATGGCTTCTCTCCATTTGTGAACACTTTTCACAAAAGGATTGTCTGTGCGTCTTTGCTACTGATAAGAAATATTTCAGCTCTTCTGAGGGAATCCTTAATATTGTAACAAGTTCTCGAACAGCATTATGCCCACACTATATATATATATATATATATATATATAAAACTAAATTTTAGATCTAGTTGCAAAATTTGGGTTGAGCTTCCGGATTATGATACTTGGCAGGTGTGCTCAAATTCAAATGTACAACTCTGAACCATTTTTAAAGTTTTTACTGTATTATATGCATGACCAGTAAGCATTTACCATTAGATGCCTGGAATTTAGCATCAGTTATTTGGCAAACATCTTATTTAGGTTTTAATTTTACATACAAGGGCCTCCGTAAAAAAAAAAAAAAAAAAATCTCATCAAAAGTTCATCGTAAATAAATCAGTATCCACCAAGTGAGTGGAGAGAGAGAAAACAGAGTCTGCAATTTGGAAGGAGGTAACTGGGACAAAGGGTGAAAATGGAAATGAATAAGGGGACTAAGACATTTCTAAGAGCAAGACAGGGAGCAGACGAGGAAAGAACAGAGCTCTCAGAGCAGAGCTAGTTTTGGCAAGAGATGGGTTTGAGTGTTTTGTATGGTGAATTAATAAGGGCAGTGACTGAAAGGTATCTGGGATCAGGAGGGGAAAATAGGGATGGGTAAAGTGGGAAGTATTCAATGTGTTAAGTGAACTTAATTAAATAGTTTAGATATTAAAAAGTTTCTCAGTAGAAAAAAATACATGCCCTTTACACAGCACTCAGTATGCTTTCTCTATTAAGTTGGCTGCTTCAACTTGCTCCATTCCTCAGTACATTATGTGGTATAGTTAGCCTAGAATTCAATGTCTGAAGGAGCATGCTAATTTTGGTTGAGTAAAGAAATTTGAAACTGAGTTGGTAGGCTCATACAGGTCCAGTTAAGTCAAAAAACAGTGCTTAGAAAATGAGCAAAGATTAGAAAGAAAACAGAAGTAGAAGAACAGATTGGATTAATAACAGAGGAAAGGTCAGGCCTGCGAAGATGAGGCAGAAAAGTCTGTTCCCTAGGCAGTCAGTGTCTTGGGATGGCCTCCAGGGTTCATAAACACAACCGTTTTTCTGATAGCTGTAAATGTTTCTAAAAACCTCCAGCAGATTCTGGACTGGTATTTCAGTTGGTGGTGATCCAACAGTCACCTGCCTGTGACTGCTGCTACTTACTCTGCTACCTCAAGTAGAAAAACTTTGTGGTGGATCTAACAACTCCTTAAATAATTGCTGCTGGAACACTGGTGCGAGTAAAATATCACATAACAGGGTTGCTTTTTGCTCTGCTTTTAAAATTGAACCAGAGATTTGCAGAGAGAGCTTAAAAGCTCACAACGAAAGTAATGAAAGCAGAGCTAAACATTTTGAAATTACATTGCTCTGTATGCTTCTGCAACTTCAGCTGCTTCCCAATCTAACACATTTCTAAGGTTTTTTTCTCTGTTACATTTCAAACAAAGAGCAGGATAGGCCTGCTCTGGGAATTCATCAGTACTGACTAATGAAAGTATTTTAATCTGACTTCTGCCTCATTTCTTGCAAAAGTTGAAAAGCATACTCTTTAGGTAGGCAAAGGACTGCAGATGAAAAGGGGTCATTTTAGGACCATAGTAGTTGCCGCTATCTCTGAGAAATTATTAGATGCCTGCCACTGACATCAAGGCACTATCTTGTACCTGACAGGTGATTAAACAGACTTCCTAGATGTGATTGTATATTCCTCATTTTTAAGATTCCTAATCCAAGATCTAGATTTGAAGATGTGAAGCTTTTCCTCTTCCTTGGAAAATAGGCTTCAGTGTTCAGAATTGTTCCATGTGTTCAGAAATCTTTAAAATCAGGTCCTAAGTGTCTCATCCTGACTCTTGGGAAATAATGGATGCCTTGACCCTAAAGTGTCTTTGCTACAGTCGTAGTAGCCAGTAGTGTTAAGGCTGTTATGAAAATAAATCAGTCAACTTTTCAGAAAATTGTGTGAAGTATGGAAGGAAGCACCAGCAAAGTAACTCTGAGAAAATTAATAACTGAGAAGAAATTTCTGTCTTTAGAGCAGAATGTGAATAGTATGTTGTCGGAAATGCATGGAGCAACATGAACAACAACAAAGAGAAAACTAAATATTGAATTATTACTTAATTAAGTAGGTACTGTCTATCAGGAGCCCCGAAAAAGGTGGAGATTATGCGGAAAAAACCAGCATGCAGTCAAAGACATAATCATCCTGTCTGTGCAGAAAAGGCTATGTAAAAGTTTCACAGTCAGCCTCTGGAATTGCCTTACATTTATGTACTCAACCTTGCAACCATTTTGATGTTCTTTGATTAGAATTTTGTTTCATAAAACCTCAAATGCACATAAATCTATGTATATTTCTGCACAAATGTTTATTACACAGTTTCTAATTGGGTGATTACATTCTGTTTCTGTAACAAACTATATCTTTCCTATTCAGGCTTTAGTTTTAGTAGACCCTAGGGGCTTAATCCAGGCTTGAATTTTACTGTTCAAGCACAGTTATAACAGTCTGTTCACCACAAGCATTAATAGTGTTATAAATTATTTGGGATTGGTGCTCACTATGTTTTGTACTAAGTTTCTTAATGGAATAAGACACTTTTCTTAGTGTTTTGACTGTTAAGGTTTTGTCCTGCAACTGGAGGCAACACTGTGTATGTCGTTTGACTTTTCCTGGGCTTTTTAATGTCTCTAGTTCATAGGTTATTGTTATCCCTCCCTACCTCCACCCAACTTGTACAGGTAAAAAAAATTACCTGTGAGATGTTAAGGTAAACCTACATTCAGTACTATCACCACGCTTCTCTACTTGTTCTGCCAAAAAAGTTACTCAAATTAAGTACAGGGTGATTCTAAAAGCCACACTGAAAGCTCAGACAGGAATTGAATATAGATCAGCTTGCAGCAGAACAGCAGCTGTCTTCAGTTTGAAATAGTGTCAAAGGAAACCTAAAGTTGTTCTTCTCTCTGTGTGTCTCGGGGGCATAAGCCTGTCTTTTACTTTTCTAAGTGCACTAGAGAGGAGAAGTGCTTGATTTGTACTGGTGATACAGAAGAAAGTGTTGGCACCACTGTTACAAGAAGTAATTTAAAAATGGAAACAAGAAATCTTTAAATTGCTGCTGCTGGAGGAGGACTTAGCCAGAAAAACTAACATTCTCTCCCTGTTTTGAAAACATCGCAAGCCCATCTTTTGCCAGCTAGTCATAACTGCCAGTTACTGCGCAGCCTGCTAGAAATGCATGTAGGTTTTCCATCTAAGACAGTGAAAGGTTATGAGTCAATGTTTCCATGCATTTCTATTCCCATTGTAAGAGGACTCCCACCCAGTACATCTTATAAAAATGTATAATAGCAGTACAGTGTTTTCATTTTTAGAAAATGGCAAAATCCCTTGCAGTGACAGCAATCTCCTCTCGATACAGATTCTGATGAATCTGGAAAGCTGCTCTGCCTAGAAGTGTAACAAACTGAAATTTCCATTTTGCAGAGTATTCTGCAAAAGTCTAAATTGGCAAGCTTCAAAATCAGAAAATTAAAATTGCAATAAAATTTTCAAAAACATAATTAAACTTTTAGAGACATTTTGCTGTTGCATGGAAATATGCTTGTGAAGCAAGAAGTTAATTCTGAAATTCCGACTGAAGTTCCACTCCCAAAATGAAATTTGATGAAAAAGAAGCTGTAATTAGTTTCAATATTAATAATGTGCCTTTCTGTGTAGTTTTTACTAAACTGAAGATACATTCTGATGGAAAATAAATTGTTCTGTCAAAAAAAAATCTAATCTGTTCAAATTATACCATCCTTTTATCTGAACTGTAAGAATATATGTTTTTCTTTGATATAGAATCATAGGATCATAGAATAGTTAGGGTTGGAAAGGACCTTAAGATCACCTAGTTCCAAACCCCCTGCCATGGGCAGGGGCACCTCCCACTAAACCATGTCACCCAAGGCTCTGTCCAACCTGGCAAATTTATTTTGAACTAGGAATAGGAATTCTCTTTCTGAGTATGTAATACTTTCATTAAAAGTTGCACAAGTTTAGCAGTTGTGCATGTTGATGTACTTGAGCAGTTATATCAATTATATGACAAGATTATAAGATAAAAATACATATTAAGTCCCGGTTTAGTGACAAATGTTCAGTTTTCTTGTGTGGACTGTAATGAAGTAGGAATACACAGTGGATTTTTTTCTTCAAGTTGGAGTTCGTTCTGATTTGTAATGAAAGCTAAACAAACCAGAGGCATATAAATTCTAGATGCCCAAAAGCAGAAGCACCATTCCCAATTTCAAATTCATAAGACAGGAAGAATCTGAAAATGGTAGGCTTCACCCAGCCTTGTAGTCTTGAACTTGTTTGTTAGCATGTACTCAGGGCCTTCTGCATTCCTTGTATCTCCTCCTTGGCTTTTTAGCTAGACTATAGGATAAATTGAGAGCTTTTGAGATGGCTCGTAGCATCTCAGCTTGTCTTTTCTGCTTACTACAGTGCAAGGCCTGGAAGTTCATGATACTCAGAAGAATGTCTGAAGCTGGCAGGTGGAGTTGTAAAATATGCGTTGTCCTTTAAATTGACAGAAGTTGAATAATCTCCATGAAACACAGTTCCAATGAACTAGTATTCTTCTACAGAAGAACATAGATCAGGGAGCCTTCCATGACATCTTTCTTCCATAGCACAGCTGTTTTTTCAAACCTATCTGCTTGAAGCCCTTTTTTACAGCAGGAGAGCTGCAACCAGCCAGATGTCTCAGTGCTCCAACTTTTATCTCCTTGGCTCCGTCATATGTGGCTGAGTAGAAAACAACCATTTTCAGAATGTGTAATTCTGAAAACCAACAGGAAAAGATGTAGGGAAAGGCATGGCAGTGCTGGATGAGTGATTACCTCGCTGTTCGATATCATAGCTGACAAATGAAAGTTAGGGCTCACTGGGAAGTGTAATTTGAGCTAACCATACACATTGCTGTGTTCTTAACTGAGCAGTAAAGACCTGTTGTCCAAAATTGTTCAATGACTCTAGCAGGAATTGGAAAATCGAACAGAGAGCTGGGATGTTTAAACACAGATAGAAAATAGTGCTATGTTACATGTAAGTCAATTATAACTATTCAGTTAGAATGCAACATTCAGTTCTGGTTAAAAAAGATAATTCAGAAAATAAAGTAGGCATATGAAGGGAGACTGAGTAGAAAGATTTCCACAAAAATAACTAACATATTAGTTTAACTTAGATCTAAAAAGAAAGGGAAATCATGAAATGTAGAACTAGATACGTATGGGAAAGATGAAGCATGTTCTCAAACTTACATTTTGTTATTGTACAAGAAAGAATGGATAACTGAAAGAATATGAAGAACAAAAACATATTTCTGTAAAATACAAATTTTGTAAGCACAGACAACGTGAATCTCATTTTCACATACGGGATAGAATTGAGGCCAAAATCTTTATACAGTTTGTAAATGAGCTAGACATTTGCATACTTCTTTTGACTTTGTATTATATCAAATAAAGATTTTGTAAGCAAAGTGTCTTTCAGGCTTAAGACTTAAAAAGCATCCCCAATAGGCAGATTATTCCGTAACTGTTCATTACTTTCCACAAGGCCTCCTTGTCATGCTCTCTGCTTGAGATAGGCTACTGGAATAAACCAGTGGTACAATTTGTTAATAGAAGTATATTGTGCAGTATTTTAAATGTAGTGGTTTTAATATCATTAGGCCTGTCTATGTTTAAGCGCTTCTCAGACATTGTGACTTAAGCTTTGAGAAAAATACAGGCATTCCTCAAATTCTTGCCATGCCTCATATTGAAGAAAACTCTCTGCTCTAGCTCATTTTCTGCATATCAGTGATATAGATAACAGAGAGTACAGACAAGAAGCAATACACAAAACAAGAAAAAGGTTTCTCAGCCAAAATAAATATATCTCAATATATAGTGCAGTGACTGACTTAACTTTCTGCTCCTTCCCATCTATGAATCTGCTCCAAATCAAAGTTAGTATTGAACTCTAACAAAGGCTCTTAAATATTTCAAAAATGAAAAGGTTGTATTTTAAAGGTTGTTGGTTTAGAAGTACTTTTTCTTTAAAGTTAGGCCTGGGAAAATAAAAATATTATTTACCTGAAATATCAATGCAACCTAAATATTCAAAAACATCCTGAAGCATTTAAGATACTTACGATTAATTAGCCAATCTATTCATGAGAGACTGAGGAGCAGTCAGGAATACTTGAAGTGTGCTTAATGAATAGTTTTTATGATCCCTTGTTTTTTTCAGTGTTGTTTGCCATTTCAGACTGTGAAATCAAAGATTTACAAGCTTGTTACGCTTTGCACATTGAATTCTGCAGTTGCTCGTGTGGTCTGCTGCACAAAAGCATAGAACTGTCGTGGTCTGGGATCCTCTGGAGAGATTAGGAATAATCTCTCATGTTACATGTCTGTACTCAGAAAAATGAGATCTCTACCTTGTTCATGCTTCAGTACTGAATATAATAAATAGAATTTGGAATTAAGCCCTGCCTTCCTGAAAATAGTTAAGGGATGCTTCTGTCGGTCGCTTCAGTGGGATGAAGACCAGAACAGAGGTACTCTAAGCTATTAAGCTCTCATCTCTACTCTAACCAACTGTAAATGGATGTAAGTCAGAATAAGACTAAAATATTATCAGACACTGTGTGTTACCTTCATATTTACTAGATCTCATTGTTCTTTCTCCTTTAACTTGTCTAGTCTGCCTTTATATTCGTCTAAACTTTTATCATCCACATACTCCAAAGAAGTATTTCCACAGATTAACTACACATTGCATCAATATCTGTTTTAATTATAATGCAGGGCTTTTCTTTATGGAGGAATGATAAAATGGGAAGTACATTTATTGAATCGCATGAAGCGTGGGCAGGAGTTGTGCTGTATCCATGCTGTTACCATTTGTAACTGGTTTGCTGTAGGTAGCTCTCCTATCAGCATACTGGTTCTTGCTGGTAGTCTACCTGAAAGACTCTAATTTCCCTTCAGTTTTTTAATGGCCAAAGAGGCAGATAATGCTCTCTTTAACATTTCACATGGATAGCCAAGAGAATAAATTTGATCTTCAATATCAAGTTGGTTGTAGGCAATTGGTATCTTGTACCAGCGCAAGCAGATCACCAGCTGTGGGACCATGGCAGAACATGGAGAACGGAAGAGCAGGTTTGGGACAAAATTTAACTGCAGTGTGAAGTTCTCCAGTGTGTGAGAAATAGCTAAAGGTGCCACACCATTATATTATGGCAGACCAGTATGAACTCAGTACAGTTATCCACCCACACAGAATTCACAAGATGATGTAGGTTTTAGGACTTGAATGTTTTCTTTCAAAATTCAGTTGGAGTCCTTCCACTGACTTAAATGAAAATGAAATGAGGCTGCTCTTCAGCAAGGTGGCTAAGAGCATGTCTAGTTTTCAGGCACATGAGTAACTGACTTCAGAGAGACCTGGAACATGTGTAAGTACCTTAGTGAATTGAGACTATCTTGAATGATATGCTGTCAGGACTAAGTAGGAAGCGAAGACCATAAAATCTAATGGAAACAGCAGTATGAAAATAGCAGATTTTAGCCTCATTAAATTTTTTGCTAAACATGCTGCATTTGATTTCTTCTTATCCATTCAGGAAAATCTTCCTTAAAACACTGTCTTCTAGTGCTCAAATGCATTGTGAAAAGGTAAATATTATTTTGGCAGAATTAAATATGCTCTTAAAGGTCCAAAAGGAAGCATGTTTCAAAACAAAAATAACTTATGAATGCTGCAGTACCTAGTCTTTACTGGCCAAAAAAAGTAAATGCTGAGTTTTACATCAGGCTGGTTTGAATTGGCAAGAAATGTCAGAAGAGATATACTTTGTATAAAATTAGTATAGGGGATAGGGTGTTGTTGAGTGCGTGTTTTCATGCTGCCTGCATTCATTTCTGTTGTAACAAAACAATGAAATACAGTATCTGTAATTATTCAAATAGGCACATTTGCAGTTGTAATGCATTCTTTCACACTCAAATCTATTAATTAAAATTGAAAGGGAAGAAATAAGCTTTTTATGGCTTTAAATTAAAAAATACCAGTTAATATGATAGAGCAATTTACAGTTATCAAAAAAATTAAAGGTCTTTCTTCTGATGTTGCTGGTCTTAAGTCGATTTAAAAGTATCAGCCAACTAATAGCAACTGTATTTAAGACAGGGTGATTCTGTTATGCTGTCCTTTTTATTAAGATTTTTTAAAATTAGAGATCTTGTGCTAGTTGATTTGAAATGTTGGGTCAAGAGGTTATTTGTTTACCCTGCTCAGCTCTTACTGGCCAGAGCTTGTAGAAATGCAGACGTTTCATCATAGCTGGGAAGACTTCAGCTAGCAGAAGTCAGCAATTTCTATTCTGTCTCTTTTTCTGCCTGTCAGGGTATGTTGGTGTAGTAGCTTGAATGCTCTGGTTGTGCTTATACCTGATTCTGTATTAGAGCAGCTCTGAAGCTGCTTTAAAATGCATATCATATTGTTTGTTTCAGAAATTCAAATGCTAGAAGCTTGATAGTTCCTAGTTTTACAACAAGGTAATTTCATGCAGTGACAGCAACATAAAACTTGAAGAACGCAGCAGTGGTACAAGCCCTCCTCATAACTCTATGTACAAAGTAGATGCTGAGTAAAGGGGGGTTCATCCATCGTTTACTCAGTTTAAAGAAAAAACTTCCAATGATGTTACCTTCCATAGGTAGTAACTGTAGGTGCTGTTAATTTCTGAGTGTTATTTTACAAAAAGCCTGGAATTAACATGTTTATGGTTAGGTCCCGGTTAGTAACAGTTTTATATTGTTTACTAACCATCTCGGCATCTGATTAGACACCATAACAACCGTTTGGTTTGAGCTTCTTTACTTACGCTAACTGCTAGAGTAAAAGATAATGACTTGCAAGTGAAAATATACAGCTCACATGGGTAACACAAGCAATTGTTTTAGCTAGCTGTGCTATTTATTCCAGAACAGGAATAAACCCTCAAAGTTTCATACTCTACAAAGAGCCTGATGTATGGTTTGTGAGGGTTTGCTTGGCTTTTTACACTGAATGACCAGATCTGCAAGAGCATAACAAAGATAAAAGCTTTTTTCTCCTGAGCATTTTGTGTTCATAGAGACTAATAGCCAATTAAGAAAAAAAGAAATATTTGATGGCTAAAATCCAGTAATATTATCTGTCCAAGGTCAATTTGACATCTAATATGTTGTTTCCTCTTCAGCAATTTTACTACAAGGGGCAATTTAAGTATTTGAAGAGAGGGACTAAACTGTTTACATCTTGCATAGCTTTTTTTTTTTTTTTTTTTTTTAAACAGGTGGTTTATCGTTGCAGCAGTGACAGTTATGTATGTACATAGACACTCTATAAAGAACGTTCAGTTGTATAGTAAGGACTTTATTAAGATTGATATTATCTCCTGAAGTATTATTATTATTTTAAATAAGGCTATCAAATTGTTGGATTCTTGTTTCCAGACCTATGAGTAAAAAAGGGAGAAAACAGTTATGCCTTTTAGTATATGTGTATATCTTAATAGATTAATGCAGGATTATTGAATAGCTTTGTAAATTCAGTAAGAATACCTAGCCATCAGAATCTTATTGAAGTTGTCAGCAATAATAATGATGTAGAGTCATGAACAATCGGTAACTACTGGAAGTTTTGATTTTGTAAGTAAATGGTTTCTCTGAATCATTACAAATTCTTGCATGGCCAGTAGTCGCAATAAGTTTTTTTTCGATGAACCGGTGTGCTTAAAAGGAAGAATGAATGTCAGTAGTTGATGATTTTTTTGTAATGGTTAAATAATTACTTTAGACTGTTTCTGAGATTAATTTTTTAAAAAATGTTATGTATAAATGCAAGTCACTTTTAAAAATAAAAACAGCAAATGGCAGCCATTAGGTTAGAATTAATAGCTGTAGTTGGTGACAGCCCAAACCTACTCATTCTGAAGTCAAGGCAGGCATCTTCACTTTGGTATTACTGTTCCATAGCATCTTTTATAGCTAATGGCTGGCAAAGAGAACCCATCTTTTTATTTAGTCTCCTCTCCTTCAACTAATAAATACACAGTAAATACAAACCTGAGTTACAGTGAATTTTTGCCAGCTGAAACAGTGAATGTACCTATTTAAGTACCTCTGTATAGCGTGTCACATTCATGAGGTTGTGATAAATAGCTAGTTTTATCTGTTAGGTATAGAAAATTACTGCTTTTAAAATATTTTTTCATAGCTGGACAAAAAATTGTCGCATGTAATCTTCCTTTGGTTGTGTAATAACCCAGGGAAGACCATAGAACAGCTTTTTTTATTTCCTAGCAGTTTTTTCTTGATTTCAAAAAGCAATTGCATGTAATCATGGTGAAAAATAATTAGAATTGCTAGCAGAATAAAAATGCATAGATCTTGACCTGTAATTTTCTGGAAGCAGGGAGTGTATATGAGAGGAAGGGTCACTGCACACTGCTCCTGTTCTTAGACTGTTCTCTCAGCATCAGCTACAGGCCACTTTCCAAACAGGGATAACAAGATACGCAGACGTTGGTCTAGATATATTATAATTGCATCTAATTAAGCCTTATTCAATATAAGCCTGAAGAAAAACCCAGGAAAATAATCAGAAAGGTCACTGGGGAAGAAGAAAATGACATCTTCTTCGCTTAATGCACTACAGAGGTCATCATAATCTTTGGCAGAAATTTGTTTTACAGGTGAATGCCTCTAAACAGAAAACTTTCTTGAAATCGCTCCCTGAAGTATCCATCATCTCCATCCATTAACTTCCATGGATTCTCCAAATATTCTTCAGCTCCCATCCCCTTGTTAGACTAAAATTACTAAGTAGACAAAAAATTAAAATTCATCTTTTTCCCTGTGCATAGCTGGAAATGTCTCTATTGCTGTTTAGTGATGGACTTAGAATTCCCTGGCCACCTTCTTCCTTACGGACAAGGATGTGACATACCCTATAATAGTATTCCGCATTCTCAGTCATCCTTACATACATTCCTTACCTTAAATCAGATTCCTATACCTGCCTTTCCTCAGGCTTTCTTACACAGTCATAATGTTTTTTAACTGGTTAAAATCCTCTTGTCTCCTGTGGTTTGTATTGCAAAAAATGTTTCGTGTGGAGTTCCTTGGCTTAATACTTCAGGTCTGGTTTACAAATGCACCTCTGCCGTTTCCCATTACAGACTGCGAAAGAAAATGTATTCTGATAAATTTCTGTAAATATAATGATGAAGTAGTTCATATATATAATCCGTGAGTTGGAAACGCAAGCTTCTGTGCTGCAAATACAGATGTCTTTGCAGATGCATGTGTTTTGTTTGTTTGGCTTCAATGATTATATTCCTGTTTGAAAACATTTCTTCATCCTGGTATGGTGAAAAAGTCTCTGCTTCTGTCAAATTTTATATCCAGTATCAATAAATTCTTTTGAGTATCTTCTTTTGATGCTGTCACTTGGGCTTATTAATACTGAGTTATGAGAGCAGAGCCTGGGGACAAGATATTTGCAGCCTCCCTGTTTTCCCTACCTGTAAAAAAGGGATTTACACACTCCCTTCTAAATCACTTAATAAAGCAGGACTGACAAATATTTTGTTTCTTTTTGGATTTTGAAGGAGAGACCCTCATGCACACTCAGCATTACCTGATGTCTTTGTGAGATACAGAATGGTACTGTTTTCCTCCTGTAATAGGGAAAAACCTCACTGCAGGAGCAGTGGAAAGAACACATTAATTTCTGTGCTGGAGGACTCATGCGGGTCATGGTTAGGGTTAGCATGTCTTGAGGGAAGGAAAGAGTGTTAGCACACGAATGGTTAAGTCATCTGCATTTTTGTGGGCCTGCTGATAGTGAACAGTGAAAAGTCCTACCTGAAAAAAATTCCTCTCTTCTACCTGGGTTTATACACAGGTTGCCCACAGCTTTATGCCAAGCCCCCAGAGGACAGTGAGGTTGTGCAGGCAGACTTGCTTTCATTTCCTCTCGGGTGCTGAACATTTTGCTCTAATTAGGGAGCAGAAGCTTAACTCAAAACAGCATCACTTTTATTTATACATGTTTTTTATGTATGATCTATCAGTATTTCATCAGAATTAGCATTCTCATTCATGCATCAGAATCCTATTGTATCAGGCAGTATAGAAACATAGCATGAAAATACTGCTTTTACTCAAAGGGGTTATAAGACAAGAGATGGCAGGTTCCTACAGATGGGAAAGTGGGTTGAAACAATGAGACAGAGCTACTTAGCTTACGAGGCAGCATCACCAGTCTACCAGCACCTTAATCACTGTCAGGCAAAGGGAAGTTTCAAGGAGGGATTTAAAGGAGGTTAAAGAGAAGTCTTTGTGGATGCTCACAGGGAACTCCTGTTAGGCATTAGAGACAACTGCAAAGACTGTATGTTTGAAAATACAGCTAGTAGCAATGAAAGTGTCATAATTTGATCAGGGACAAAAACTGTAGCAAATGAAAAAAAAACAGGAAAAGAGTATCATATATAGTGCTTTGAAAATTGAATGAAGATGAATTAATTAAAGTTTATGCCTAAATGGGCTGCATAGGGGTAGTATGATCAACATAGTGTGCTGGGAAAGTGATCTTGCAAAACTGGTAAATATTTGAAGGATGCAATTGGCTTTGTTAAAGCAAGACTTTAGTGCCTTGCTGGATAGCTCTTTATCTTTGTGAAAATGGTTTCTGCTAAATCACGTGTGCAATGTAAAAAGAATTCTACACACTTTTTTTTTACAAGTGCCGTTCAAATAATTGTTCTTATTTCTATTTTCTTTCAAATCAAACATCAGTCATTCTAATGTGTTAACATCGAATTCGTGTATTTATTTTTTTTTTTCATTCGTATTTGTATTTCATTAAGACTGGGGCTATGACAGACTTTCTTATCATTCAGCTACTCTTACAAGATCAACATGAATACTTTCAAAGCCGTTTTCCACATGCTTTACAGAGGAACTAGTTTTCTGGCATTCCATTTTCCATTGAGGCTTTACTCTCTGATTGAGGTAAACAATTTGTATTGAGTTTAGAAAATTGTTTTGACTAAAAGGATTCAAAAAAGTGAAGACAACAAAACAAAAAGTGCTTTAGATTCTTAGAACAAAGTATTCTCATTTCTTACCTCAAAGTACTTTTTTCTGAAGTTAGTCTTTATTTCTCAAGTATTTAACATAAAAGTGAGCTTCAGATTAAATATTTTCTTGATGACAAGCATGTCTGTTGTGTGTATATATATATTTTCCAAATAATTTTTTGACCTAGTTTGTTCATCAGGTTTAATTGAGAGGCTTTTTTTGTTTTAGAAATTGCTATGTATATTGTCTAGGTTCATACTCTGTCAGATACTACACATTTGTCCTACTCTTTGGATACTACAGATAAGGGAAATGAATATAATTGGATGACCTAGAAACTGTATAAAGCAATAAAAAACACTTTATCGACTATTTATTTTTATCTTCTTGTCTATCATGAGAACTCTTATGCTAATTCCAACAATAAGAGTGCTTTGCAGTTTTTAATCTTTAATTCACTTCCATATGGGTTATATATTAGCCAAAACTGTTGCGGGGAAAAAAGTGTAAATATATTACAGGGCTACTTTTGTAAGCATGGAATGTATTTAAGAAAATCTGTCAAGGAGCTGCTAATCTATTTTTATAGAACTAAGGGATTTTGTAAATGATATGAAAAAAATGGGGCAGTATAGACCTCACTACTGTTTTTCATGTGTAGCCCACATGATAGTAATAATTATACAAAAAAATGTTTCACCCATGATGCAGGTCCACCTGACTGCTCTGCAACCAGAAAATAAGCACTGATTTCTTTCTTTGTTTTCAAAGCATCCACATTTATTCCAAATTATTTTTTGTGCCAAATGCTGAATTGCTGCAAAAGCTTTTTGAAATAGTGGCATCACCTTGGCTATTTTTTGATATCTGTGGGGACGGTTCTGTTTCATCTAAGCAGTGCACATGTGAAGAGCTGATGTAGTGGGAATAAGGAATGCCATGTCTGATTCATTAGTTCCAATTACTTACCATTATTCATTATTTATTTTGATTTATAATGGATAAAAAGAACCTACCCAAGGCCATTTTAGCATGAATGATAAATGGAGTCTCATAATTGGCAACTACTGCTTGTCTCTTAAGTGGACAGTAATTAATGCAAGATTGAGAAAATTCCAACCAATGCTTGCTTCAGTCTTTTTTTATGCAACTTTAATTACAAAATCTGGCTAGTCTTCCCCAAAGCTAGGAAACTTTTAGAAAATTTTTAGCAAATGAGGAAGAAACAAATTAAGGCCTCATCTAAAATCAAGCACTTTTCTCATTGTAGTCAACAGAACTTATTTTTTCAATGTGAGCAGTCAATTCAGTCCAGAGTTGTAGGGGACTAAAGCCCTGTCAGGGAAAGTTTTGGGTAAAAACCACTTTTGATCTTGCTCAGGCTATCTGTCAGAAGTTCTAGAACCTCTACTACAAGCTGGAAATGGTCTTTCATAATAGTAATCCAGTACAGCTACACTTTGAGTAATAAAAATTCCACACTGAGAACAGGAAAGGCCATCAGCTGTCAGGATGTCAGGACATTAAGTGCAATAATACAGCATACCAATCAATGTGTTCTAAAGCATTTATATTGAAAAGTACCATATATATACATATACATAATAGTATTTTCCAACCACTTATATCAGAATTTTACTGGAAAGGGAAATTATATCCAAAGTTTACATACTTTGACTGATTCTATTGCTGTTGAACATTTTGGATGCTACAGTGTTTCAATTTCTGTCTGCCTAGTAATGCGGTTAACTTTGCTGTACTTTGTTAAAAGAGAATCTTGGTGCCCTGGAAAGTCTTGCAAATATAAACATAAGCAAACACAATTGGGCTTGTGATCACCAAGAAGGCATTTCTAAATATCGTTGATTCAAGGATAAAAAGTTTATTTTAGCTATCATTACGCAAGTACTCTTTCTCTCTTAGGAGGAAAAAGAATTTCCTGAGAAGGGCTGCCTGCCCGTCTTCTGGCGGACATATCCTTGTATGCTGAAAGGAAATTAGCTGTCTGTTGCTCTTTGCTGTGATTTGCAAGTGCAGCAGTTCTCTGTATTGTGACTCTCACTACATATAGATGTGAAGCAGGATTTATCCTTAACAGACAGTCTCCAGTGAAGCCAGGACTCAGTATTTTCTGAAATTGTTAGAGATGGAGGTCTTGAAGTTTGTGCCTTGAACAGAAATGAAATTTAGTGACCAGTCATCTGTGTGACATTCCTTTAGTAATATCTGCATCTGGGAGTCAGTAACAGGAGTATGGGTATTTTTGCTCAGTAACTCTTTGCCTCCCTGCGTCTTTCTGTTATCCAGTGTGGTCTTCAGATAAGAACTGTCGGAGCACCCTCTGTTACTGGGAAAACCATACGTCATTCTTCTCTGGCAGTCACACAACAAAAAATGGTGTCTTGTTAATCACCATCTCTCAATGTATATACATCACCTATACAACATGTCATTGAAAGGTTTCTACTCAGCTACCTAGAAAGGTGGTATGTCTTAAGCATGCCTGTGAATATATGTAAATATAGTAATAGTTTTCTATCAGCTGAAGAGCTAATGAGAGTGCCTGGTTTCCTAAGGGCTTTTTGTCCTTTAATCTCTCAGATCTGTCTTCCATGGCAATAACATCTGGTCCTTCCTGGGCCTGTCTGTGACACCCCTGCAGATAAAGCATTTTGTCATTAGTCTGCAACTAGATATGTGCAGATTGCCTGGCCCAGCTGCCTTCAGATAGAGTGTGTAGCTGTTATGTTCTGCCTACCTTCCTCTCAGGAAATTATATCTCAGGATGTAGCTGTGTCCAGCTATCGGTTTACCTACCCTTTTTCTAGTCTCCAATTTTGTAACACCTTTTAGGAAGTCTATTTCTCTTTGACTCTCCTACCCTTTTCTAAATCTACCTAGAATTGGCCCACTGGCTCAGAAGTTTTTTGGGGCATGACAGGGAAACACAAAAAGATAGCTGTCTTGAGACTTTCTAAATTAAACCTATTTTTAAAAAGTCTAACTTTAAATATATATCTGAAATATCTTAAATATATTTGATAAAATGTGGTAATATTGTTTTCCATAATGGATAAAAGGAAAAAAATCTGTATTCAGTGTATTAACAAAATGTGTAGGACAGTATTTGATTTTTTTTTTAATTTTTTTTTTTTTTTTGCTAAGCAGTGTCTTGGATGTTTTTATTACCATTCGTTAACCAACAAACAAGATTTTGATTAACATACACAGTGCCAGGATTTGCACAGAGTTTATGTAAAAGTGGGAGCAAGTGGGTGACTTGTTCACTAGAATAAGTTTAGAATATACACTCAGACCTCTGATTTTTTATACTTTCTTGCGATGCTTTCACACTTTCTGTATTCTAGGACTTCTCTGTGCAAGAGCTGACAGTGTAGATTTCTCAATCACAGATTTGGCTATAAAGAGTATAAATTGGAAAGCTACTAGATTTCTATTACATATTTCTAAAAGCACATACTGTAGGGGAGGTAAAGAAAACACTAATGGACATGAGAATGCTTGGCTTTATTTAATACTAGGTAAGTTTTTTCCCCTTCTGAGTTAGTAGTTAAATTATGCATAGACAGCATAACAGATTACTCCCCTCTGCACCCTGACACTTCATCACTTAATGGATAGATAGGTGGAACTTCAGAAATAAATTATTACCATTATAAAAAAAAAAAAATTCAAGTATGAAGACTTGATTACCACTGCAAGACTTGTCCTAATACTAATGGATGTCTCTGCTACCATGTGCTTACTAGTTAACCATCATTGAAGATAGTCTTATCGTGACAGAATGGTCATTTCCTGTACAACTAGGAAGCAAATAATTTTGCTGCTTAGGCCAAAAGGTGAATAAGGGAGAAGGCTGGATGCCACTGGAAGAAAAAAGAAAGGCAGCTCGCAAAAGACTGCTAGGTGCGAAAGACATTCATTCTGTGTCAAGGATTTGGCACTATAACGTGAATAGACTTGCAGCTTTTTACTAGTAGCCCTAAACTGAATGGACAATGAAGAGGTAACACAGAAAGGAAGAGCATAAGCAGACAGTGCTACCAAGATGCATTAGTTTTATTCTATATAATCAATTTTCTGCTATTCTTCCAACAGCTTATTTAATGCTTCCAGCACTTGCAATAACTTTTGCCTCTGTCATCTCTTAAAATTCATATATTTTTATGCAACAGTGAAAATAAGTTAGGGAATTGTTAGAAAATGAGTTTATGATCAGTTGTGATAATTCTGTTTTGTATCATTTTATTAAAAAAGCCTTAGCTGAAAATGTAATACAGTTTTCCCAGTCTCATTTTCCTTTCTGGGGCTACCAACACATTTGTGCGTGAGCGCCTGTTTTTAATAAGTAATTGAAGCCGATGATCTTATGCTTTTCAGAAGTGACATAGTAAGATAACTGATATTGGAAGTCTACTGGGAAGCAAGCTTTAGATTTCAAGAAGCCAGCTATTATAATAACTTCTAATAGGAATCTCAGCAGTTAAAGGAAATTAGCTATCTATCTATTGTTGGTGGAAGTAATTTGGGAGTACTGCAGTTCTCTGTATTATGACTCTCAATACATACAACTGTATTTCCCACTGTTTCTCTCCCAACCAACTGATAAGGCTAAGTAATTGAAAATGAAATAATACAACACATTTTTGCTTTCTACTTATGGAAAATAAAAATAATTATTCTGTTTTGAACTTCACAAAGTATTAGAAAGGATAATATTTTAATCCATGAGGATGCAGATTGTAATGATAATTCCTAGAATAACTTGCTTTTCTTGTGAGAAGTATGGATCCCTACACCAAAGAAATATTTTTTTTTTTTTTTTTTTTCCCATGAGAGACAAACCAATATTTTTTTAGCCCACAGATATCATTCAGGTATTGACGGTGGAATGCCTGGGCAAGCCGTTATACCACATGAAGCTCTTCCCTCATGACAGGGAAGATCTCCACTGACTGACAACAGGGATGTACTGTCAGGCAGCCCTTTCCAGCCTCATGGGTTTTATTCAGTTGAATTTGTGCACAGTTTTCAATGAACACTTTAAAAGAGTCTTTAGTAAATGTGTAATATTTTGAACTTAATGAGGAAAGGATAGATGTCCGTAGGCACAAGATGCTAGTTATTTTTATTTGTTTATTTCTGTTTCACCCTGCCCTGACTTTTCACAGCTGGTATAAGACATTAGTAAAGCATTCTAGCGAAACGGTCTATGCATGTTCCTTTCTGTATCTTGACTTCCTACCAAGGTGGGATGAACATGAATACCAGCCACGCATTTCCAATGACAGAAAGATTGGGTTCATCAGGCATAAAGGAGCCATAATGTAGTCTATACAGGTACCCTGTTTCTACAATTAGGAAAGAAAAAGAGGGAGCCAATATCAGAGAGGATATAGCTGCATCCTAGTCTAAAGAGAGCCTTGGAGAATTTTGGCTTAGCCCTGTTGTTATTATTTCTTACCTTTTAAAACAAGTAATTTGGCTCAAAACAAATATGATAGAATGGCCATAGAAATTAATATTAATCAGTGATCAAAAACCTCCAGCAATATGTACAGTGGAAACACAATCAATCATTATCTTTGACTCAAGTTTGTAATTGTTATGTGATTTCCAGATAGCTGAGCTGTAATATTGGAAGGACAGAAGTGCTGCAGGTCAGGGTACATATCATATGTATTATTTGGCTCCTGAGAAACAGCCAAGAGAGGAAAGGAGAAAAATAAGCACTTAAGAGCCCTATGAGTTGAGTGAAGAAAGGCTTCCACTCCTGAAGACATGCTGTTCATGAAGTTCAGGTCACAAGAAGAGGCAGTCCAATCCTTTTAAGTCTGATATTTAGCTTACCACTACAAGTGCAGAGAGCTAGTAGTCAGTGTTTGGTGCATGTCTCCTGAAGCTTTATTTTGCATAACCTTTTACTGTGGATGTGCTCCTAATGAGGTGTGGGTTGCATCCACACTTACTACTTTGCTACTGCTACTTCTGACCTCCTTCACTGTCAGAAAGAAGTCCCATATGTAAGGAATGGCAACCTTGGCTCTTGGCCCTGTTCGTTTCAAGAATGATTGAACTCACCATCTTATGCCCTAATCATTATTCTGGGTGAGCATGTCCTCCTCCCTCCACGTTATACTTACACTACAATGAGTTAGAAGCACAGAAGTCATGACATAGCTTACTGGAGGGGGCAAGTCTCTCTTCACATTCGGGGAACTTAGGATGGGCACTACTGGGTTCCAGCTCAGTCCCATGAACAAAAGCGTACTCTACCAGCCTGCTTTAGACAAAGAAAGCACCAAAGCAGGAGCCAGCTCAGTGCCGAGCACTTTACTAGAATTGTGTTAGTCATTCTGGTCTTCTTGCTCTTGACTGCTGTAGACCTGGCTGCCCACAGTCTAGCTGAAAGGGAGATTGTTAAAAACACATTCACCCTGAGTTAGAAATTGGACTATATTGGTATGGACCTAGATGAATTTGAAGTACTTAAATGACAATTTAGATAGGCAGATCTGATTTGTTAAATGAACATAGAATGGTGACTTCTCTCCCACACCTGGAAATGCATCTGCGTTACAGCAAGTAGCTGCTGCCCACACTCTCTCCCTTCTTTGTCAATGATAAGGAACTCTTGAGTCCTGAGCAGATGGTCTAATACCTTGATGGATTGCTGAATTAATATTTACCTAAATACTTAATCTGCTTTTCTAACTTTGCCAAAAGTTTATATAATGTCCTATATTAGAAACAGAATAAATATATTTGCAGGTTAAGATTATTTTAATATAATATATTATTAGCAAAAGGACTGGTTTATAGAAAATAATCAAGAATTTAGGATAGCTGTATGGCATGATAAACAATTTTAGTCACAGGAGTCTGAGGAAGAAAGAAGATAATGTTGACATGAAGGAAAACAGGGAACACAATAGTTAGGATATATCTTAATGCAGGGAAATATTATACTTTTTTAAATTATTATTTATATATGTGCAGTATCCTTTGTGTAATGAAAGACACATAGTAAATCTTGTAAATAAACAATCTTACATAGACTTATGTATGTTCCTCCATATTTACCATATTCATACCAGTTAACTGTTGCACAAGTTTTTGGTCCTTCCTTACACTTATCTGGTTAGCATACTAGGGAATCAAACATAAAGCTCCATTAGTAATACCAGTGAAGTAGAAAAAAACCCAAAGAATATGTTTTTTAAAAGTACTTAGATACTCTCCTGTTAGTGTGTGCCAGACAAACCAAAGGTCAGCTTAAACCTGCCTGTTTTCTTTGACAGTGTTAAAGTTGCACCTGATAATAACAACAGTAGATTCACATAATTTTGCTGAAAAAAGCCAGCAAATACATATTTTGGCCTATGCATTAATCTTATTGCAGTCATTCGAAACAATCATTTCTAGAAATCTCAAAATTGTATCCCTTCAGTGTATATCTGATGATTAAAACTGAAAGAAAAATCTGGGAGAACTGACAAATCTGTGAGTATATCTGGCTGTTGTAGGTGAGGTTTTGCACTTACTGAAAGAGATTGGTTCCAAATCCATTTGTTGCATTATTCTGTGTGATTATCTTCAAAAGAAATACATATGAACAACCTTTCCTTTAAATTAGTTGAGCTTCTTGTTTGCAAATTGTACTAAATTCCTTTCCTTTAACCCTGTATGAGAGTTCCGGAGCTCCAGAAGATGAGCAAAATATATGGAAAAATACCACGTAATGTATCTGTCAAACTGCTTAGTACACGGCTGTAGATGACTAAAGGTGCTAGCTAATTATGATGAAAATTATTATAGAAGGACTATAGAGAAGAACACAGGAACCTGACAGAAATAAACACTGTACTCAGAAATGACATCATGAGAAAAAGCTACTGTCTTGGATTTTTGTTCATAGGTTAGTCAGATAGTTACAGTAAATATTTTTCATATTTGTCAAGCTAAAATGCTGTGGAGTTTATTTTTAGAGTATTCATGCTTTATTTAGAATTAAAACCTATAATTTCCAGCAGCTGTCTTTCTGAGTATAAAGATGCCAGTGCTTGTGCCCGAGTGACAGTCTCATTAACAAAAGCTCTGCTAATTTTCATATCAGCATAAATGTACTATAAATTGTCTTTTGCTGTAGTCTAGATAACATTTTTAAAAGACTGTTGCTATCTTGGGTGGGGGAGAAAATTCTTAAAAAATGGTCTATTGGGATCTGTAACCATGGTAACTGGAAAGCCGACTTGCTATAATTTGTTATAATTTAAAAAATCTAATACTGATTTACTTTTTTCTTTAGAAATATGAATTTGTAATAAAGAATCCATACTAGAAAGTGTTTGGCTTCTACCTACTGTCGAAATTCACTAAAATTGTATTTGGGAAAACAATGTGGTTTATCTGTGATATTTAAGTAAGTTTGTTGTTTGGGGTGTGTTTCAGTTGTAAGTCGAAAGATTTTAGCACAATGATACTACTTACGAAGTTTAGGTTAGAGTAGAATATATGTCTTTGTGTAGGGTACTTTTCATGATGCTCTAATGACAATTCTAGCTATATGTGCTTGCGTGTTCTCCTTCCACCACTGACAGTGCCATATCCTTCCTTGCTGTTATTATATTTCCACTTAGGGCAGTTGCTTTGCACCAGTACCTAAAACCTACATCCCAACCAGCTAGAAAATTAAAAAAGCTAACATGCGGAGTAGCCCTACCTCCTAATGCACAGTTCAAGGAGCTGAACTGGAGGGAGGTATTCCTGCAAATTAAGGCTCTTTTGGAGACAAGGAAAGAAAGCAAACAGAAATGTTAAGTCAACTCTTCCCAGAATGGAAGAAAGAGTTGCTCTCTTTAATTACATTTTAGAATTGGAGAACTTTGAAGTCAAGGATTAGCAACCTTCCTGCTTTAGGATTTAAATAAAATAGCTAATTAGCCCCTATGAGAGAAAAGGAGTCCCATGCAGTTGAGCTTTTGGCTTTGTTTTATGTTTCCATGACCTACGAGGATTATGAAGGTTTTGTTTTGGAAGTAAAAGACCATTTTGTGGGAAACTGTAACTCAAGGGGATTCCTGCACTAGCTGATTAGAACCTATGGTGTCGTCGTGCAGAAACTGACCAATTGCAAGGTTTCTAAGCGTTCAGGCCAAGATATGAAAAGAAAATTACTTCTGTCAAATGCTTTGGCTCTAAGTGCTTGCTGAGCAAAACATATATTCTCCATATACCTTTCAGTCATAGTAACTGCCTTGTTCAAGTAAAGATATTTTTATATTTTGCTTATACTTCCAAGGCAAGGATGGCATTTACTGTTAATTCTTGAGGGAAAGACCAATTAGTCCTTATACTGTCCTTTTCTCCGACATTCTTTGCAAGATATCTCTTCTACTGCAGTTGTGAAATACTAAGGTGTTTCAGTATCTGAAGTGCACAGGTGGGTTGAGACAACATATACATGTCCCTTAATATTAATACTTGCAATTTAGTGACAAGAAAAAGCTTTTGAATATGCTGAGCTAAAAAAAGGGTGAACTTCATATCGTTATTTGTCACGTCCACATCAGTGATTGATGGTGGTTTTAGGAACTGCCATTAACTTAGAATATCACAAATGAAATGGAGAGTTTTCAATATCAATCAAAATTTCAATGTAGGAATAGATTAAATAGTTTCTATGTTGAAGACAATCCATTTGAAGGATCATCCAAAAGGCAGGCTGTCTTTTTATAGAATTCATATGCTTTGAAGCATCTTTCTTTCTATTAAAAGGGAATATGTGATATAAACTCAGAGAGGTGTTTCAGTAAAATACATCTAGATTTTATGAGTCAAAATGAAAGAAAACAAAGTGATGCAATTAGTGCAAATCAGTCAGCCTGAAGCTAGAACTTTTTTAAAATATCTGATAAATTGCTGTTCATTTAGAACTGTACAAGTACTTCTGACTCATTCACACCCTTACTAATGTAACATGTAGAGATAGTCTTTACCAAACCAAGCCATTATCTTATTTGGGGGGAGATCATTGGTGGTTTTATATTCTTCAGAGAAATGAATACAGTTCTTCCAGGGGGAAAAAAGCTTTTTTGTAGTTTTGTAGACTAGTTTCTAGAGGACTGATAATAAATAACATCTTGGTGCTGTGTTTTGCTTCTGGTGAAATTCTACTGCTTCAAGCTCTGTTCCTGCCCTGACCTGGTTGAAAAGTTTTCCCTAGTCTTCAGCAGTCTTTTGTCCTAAAATTATGCCCTTCAGATGGGAGCTATCAAGGCTTTATTATTCCTGGTCTAGGAGACCCATGACATGGCCCTGATACCCTGAGACATTTAATGATGCAGCAACTTCATACCCTCAATTAGAACTCTACTTTCATAGAGAGAGATTCCCTGAATTGTCATATCCTCAAATTGCATTGTCTGTTACATAAATGAAGTGTAAAAATGGCTTACTGCTCCTGCAAGAGGCACTGCTGTACAAAGAGCTGCTCATAAAATTACTGAATAGAATGAATTGATTAAGAACATTCATGCTGGTACTTTCAGTGGATTAAATCTCCATGCTTTTTGTTTCATGTTAATCAGCACCTTGTACTGCAGGACGAAAAACCAACAAACCCTCAACCGCTAAGCCTCAATAGTAGGAATCATTATCATGCCAAAGAACTTTCATTGCTATAAATAAGCTGCTGAACTTTTAGAGATGCCAAATTGCATTTCCTAAGTATGTACTATTTCTGGTCTTTTTGAAGTGAACATAGAGGTATATTAAATGATGTGTTCAAAAGTTTAGAGTTGAAAAATTTCACAAGTAATCTAAGTTGTGTTAGTAATTCTGACTAAAGTGTAGCATGCACTGCATATAATACACCTTAACATACTCCCACACATGATATTAGTTTTTGCTGAAGGTGGCTGGATGACATAGTGTGGGTTTTTTTTCAAATTGCATGTCTTGTTAAAGAAAGAGATTTTGGGTTTGACTTAATGAATGTACAAAAATCCCACACTACTTTGTGTTTTATCCTACCACTGTTAAGCAGCTAAGGAATATTTTTCATAAAGATAGAAGACACACAAATGTGAATCCATAATAGAAGCCCTTGTGTGGCATTAACTCTGACATGCTACACAAAGTGCCTCTCATAACTATTGTATCTCATACATACTGTAACTTTTCAATTGTAATGTGTATTCACAAACTGCAGGCAGTCTTTTGAAAAATACATACATGGTAGTTATTCCTAGCAGAAGTAAGGATAACATTGACTGTGCCCTTATTAAAAAGCAAAATAAATTTTAATTTATTTTCTCTAGTAAAGGCTGCTCACAGATGTGCCACATCAATATCAAAACCTGAGGAATCATGCATAGATTATTTTAATCAAGTATCGTGTGTCTAATGCACTTGTATCAAAGTTTGCCATATCTTTTCAGGCTGTTGCTTATTTTATCAGACTAATTTTAAAAAGTGGACTGTGGGCTTTTGGGAGTTTTAAGCCAAGTATGTTTATGCAACTAAGGTATTCTGGAAATATTATGGGAGGTAGCAGCATTTCTATTTCACCCATGTGCTATATTCTGCCTTCTCATTCCCCTCTTCTAGAAGTAAATGTTTCCCTTGTCAAACACTTTGAGACTAAATCCCTGTTTGGGCACCCACGCAGGTAACATTTCTGTTGTCGGTCTGTATGTTAAGCCACAGCATAGAAGAGAACAGGGAAAATCTTCGTCTGTTTCTCCTTACCATGCATATGTATTTCAAATTATCTTGAATAAAGTTTTGGGGATATTTAGCCATTCCAAAATTCTCATTCAGCTGTTAGTAGCTGCCCTCTCCAGGTGAGTCTTTCCCCCTTGTTCTCTTGAAGTGAAATGTTGCCAAAGTTATTGTCATAGCTTATATAGAGCCAAAACTAACATTCTTTTACAGCTTCTAACTGTATTATATTTCATCTAGAATATTTCCTTAGCTCAAAAAATAACCTAGGCTTTAAAGCAGTCTATAAATCTGAACTATTTTATGTATAATTTGAAGAAAGCCCTTTATAGGTCCATAATTTAAATGCTAGAATTGCAAATATCTGCCAGTCAAACTAAAGGCTACTGTACTCTCATAATAATGGTGTAACTGTTAGCTGGGTAAGAAGTCTTAAAAAATGGTCCAACTAGAAACCCGATACACTTCACCTATTTGCTGTATGAGGCACTGTATGAGACTCCTTGATGTTTGTGATCACATTCAGCAGAATTGAGAACAGATCTCTAAATGCTCTGTTCAGATTGGGTATTACTTTCCTTGTGTGACACAACTAGCTAGTACTAATGTGGGGCAATGGTGGTCGTCTATTAACCCCAGCTTGTTCTCAGCAAACCTATGCATGGAATTACAAACAGCTGCCAGGAAAGATGAGAAGGGAACACATTCTTTTGCCTTACAGCTCAGTGTGCTTCCCCTAGGCTACAGGGAATTTGTTTCTTCAAAATATGTATCTGAAAGATACTAATTTTGTCCTGACTAGCCAGGCAACAGGCAGTGGGATTTGATTGAAGAGCTGATACTTCGAATTGTGAAAGCCTCGATGTACATTTTCCCCCTAATGATTAAGCACCCATGTTGTATTAAGCACAATTAAGCTCTTGAGAATTTTTTCCTCATCTTTTTGATACAATATTCTGCTAAACATTTCAATTCTGGTTGGGCAATAAGGATCACAAGTAGGACAACCTTTAATCCATTTCTTTTGTCTTCCTATGAAATGGCAGTGCTTACTTTCCCCTCCCCCTTTTAATTTTGTTTCGTTGAAATTATTGTCCCAGAGTTTTTTCCCTAGGGCATCTCAAAGGTTAAAAATACAAAAAATATTACAAGGTGGATTTTTATATATATTATTTTATCTTGTCTTTCTGAGTTTGTCATATGTCTGTACCTTTGGTGTTTAAGTCATCACAAAATCATAGAATCATAGAATATTTAGTGCCACCCAGGGCTCTGTCCAGCCCGGCCTTGAACACCGCCAGCGATGGAGCATTCGCAACTTCGGTTCCATTATATTCTTAAATCTGTGGAAAGTCAAAACTGCCCTGGAATTCTTTATCAACCTACCACCAGTCATAGTGTCCTCTTCAATGAAAGGTATTAAGTAAAATATTCAGCCCTGTTTTCCCTAATTTTAGCGACTGTATCTGGATTCAGGGTAATTCTTGACTCCTTGCCACTTCTTAGAGGCTTGTGTGCTTCTGGATCTGCCAGTATAATAACACAGATTATTGCTTTCTAACCCATTTCTGTCAAAATGAGGCAACATTGCACTAAGGCTGTGTTGGTCATACTGGCCAATTTAAGAAGGACTACTTACACACTTAAATCCACAGTGACATCCATGCTGCACTGTGTTTGTGATGAAGGGCAGTAGGGACTGTATCCCTTTAACCCGGCTTGTTTAACATCCTATCACAGCCTGAGTGATCATAGCTTTTTGTAATTTTCTGTTTGAATGTGTCTCTGGACTTAATGGTATGGATTACAGTAGGTCTAGCAGTGCTTAACTGTATCACTTCTGTATCAATACTTCAGTCACTGGATAAATCTGGTGGTTCTTTATCAAAACATGTAACTACCTATGTATTTGAGAACAGGAGTTCTGGGACATCATCCTAAAGCCATTAGGTCCTGGAAGGTGCTGTTTACTTCAGTCTTGAATAGGTCCCTAATAGGACATGCCATTTTAGTGCCATGGTATTGATGAGGTAGGGAGGAAGCTGAGCTCTTGAAGATTAGTCAAGGCAGCTCATGGTTTTTATGCTTCAAAGCAAAATATTAATGTAAGGTAAGCATGGGAAAACTGTTACCACCACAAATTTCTCCAAATTTCTATCCTTCAAAGATATTGCAAATACTCTGTGGAGTAAGAGATCTAAATGTTTCGTAAGAAATTTAATAGTTTTAAAAGAACTCTTTTTGATACTAAAGAACAGAGCTTGGTTAGCATTTACAGTACGCCTTTCCTTTTTTAGTGCTATTTAGCTGAGTGTCTATTTAATAAGCATTGGATGAAGAGCAGCACAAGTAACCTCAAGTAGACTATTTAAAACACAGCCCTACTTATCAGAGTAGCAGTACTTTCTTTTTGTCACAGAACCCTTCCATACTGCTTATAGCTGCATGGACAATTTATTTCAATAATTTGATCAAAAATACTTCCCAGATGATAAAGAAATGTCATGAAATATATTGTCATGAACACAATTACTTTGTTTTAAAGTGTTCTTATGCTTGCCAGCCAACAGAATCAAGCATCTTACATTCTTCCAGAGCACTTACCACGCTTTGCTGTTATAGTTGCTTGTGTGTTAAGGACTGATCAACACGTGCTACTTCACCGTTGCTGAACTCAGCAAATGGTTTATGCTGAACTCCAGCAGATGGGCCTATTATTTTCTGATGACATATGTTACATTATGGAGCATCTCATATCTTATGCTTAGTCAGTTTGTACCTTAATAGATACATTAATAAATAGACTATCCAGGTGGTTCAACTCTGCACTTCAAAAAGGTGAAACATCTAATGAAAAATAAACAACTATAAAGAAGATGATGCCAAATGCCTTGATTTCAATGAGACCATGGAGATTTATGCCGGTTGATGTATATGATGTTCCTTTTTTCTACAGGAACCTCAGATAAAGAATGGTATATATTCTTTTAAAAATAAAGAATGCCGTTTTAGATTTTATTAAAATGTGTTCTCATGGTATGACCTATGGTCTTGAGCTTTAGTCAGATCCCTTTGTTGAATGTACTGAATTCCATTCTGCCTGCCCTTTTTTGGTGAGTCTCTAAGATGTGACAGAGGTATCTTAATAATTTGTAAAAGCAATTAATTGTTACTTAAAAACTATCTGTGAGACCTCTTAGGATGAGATTTAAACTGTATTCAGTGTGCTGGCTCCTGGGGTCAAACATAAGTGTACTTTGCAAGGAAAGGGTTGCAATTCCAGGGAAGTTTTTTGTTGTAGGCGTACGACAAAGAGATTTGGAAGATGGTAGCAGGTAATAAAGAATAGAACAGGAATATAAGAGAAAAACATGTAAGCATCAGCTTTAGAGACTCTTACCTCAGATGTGCCAAGATTTGCATGCATCTCTGTCTCTTAGAGTATTTTAAAGTATTTAAAGCAATCTTATTCTGTTTGGAAACAGAACAAAACAATGTTAGTAAGTTACTCCACATTCCAAACACTTTTGTTTGAAATAATGTCTTCTAGAATACAGCAAAAATGGATTAGGAATCTCTTAATTAAAGCAAACTTTGAATGAAATTATGCTTTGACTCTGTGTTTTTTGATAGCAGGGCTGTGGGCCAGGGTAGAGGTTTCTAAGCATAGTAGTTCTGAGAGCTCTCTAGTAGCTACTGTAAGCTCTGATTCATTCATTTGCTAGTAGGGATGTACTTCCATCACTTGATGTTATAAAAATAGTCCTATAACTGGCAGCATCAATTGTCTGGGGACTGAAACAGAGGAATTGTAAATATATCTCCTCAGGACAAAAAGATATTCAGTGTTTATTCAGTTTTACCAATGATACACTTTAATGTTACCTTTAATGTTGTGAAAGAATTATTTTTATATATATGCTTAATTTTTGAAGGTTCAGAATGCATTCAAGGTATATGCTAAAAACTTACAGTCTTGGTTGCCATCATGTATTTTGAAAAGTCTTTTGGTCTCTCAGAAAAGCCTCATCGATACTGAATAGTTGAGAGAAACAGCATTTATTGTAAAACAGCGTTTTGGGTTCTCCTCACTGTGCCGTGTGGCTGCAGCAGGAGTAGAAGAGAGGGGCTGGCATTCTTTCTCTTTCTCCTAACTGTCAAAACCCTCCTACATCCTTGTGTTTTCACCAGAACTTTCTACCACATACTCACCCATCACTCGGCCTCTGCAGCATATGTCCTTCTGTGTATTATGGCGTTTTCTTGGCTTACTAAGTCTTTTCATGTATGAAGCAGAAGTACCAGTTTTTCTACCTTTCTAGAATAATTTTGACAGCTGTAAAATCCTGTTCACTGCAAGAATACAAAGTATAATGTGACCTGAATCAGTGACAATCCCTGTGTGCTCAGAGAGGAAAAATAAAATAAAAAAATTAATAATAAAAAAAATAGGCCTGTTAAGAACCAAAATCTTTGGTAAAATGATGTGAAGGGACAGTTAGAAGCAAAAAAAGTCAAATAGTATAAGGAGCTTTTCAACCTTTAATCCTGTAACTGTATCTCTGTATTTCAGTGGACACACAGCCGTGTATTGCTGTGTAGTGGTGTAACTCAAGAATCAGGTGATTTAGTCAGAATAATCCTTCATTTCTTTATTTCAATTTCTTTTTTTGTGATCTGAAAAAAAATCAAGAAATACATAAATCTGAAGAAAAAAGTTTAAAATCAAGAAGGTTGCTTTTTTGTTAAATTTTTTACTCTCTTGTGATGAATACATTTCTATATTTCTTCTAAGCTCAGTCATATCTAGAAGAAGTTGAATAAAGTGCATCTGCATATATCAGCTATGATATATATATGATATATAGGATATATTGGCTAGTTTGGGTCAGGTGTCCTGTCTCTGCTTCCTCCCAGCTTCCTGTGCCCCCTTGCTCACTGTCAAGAGCATGAGAAAAGTCCTTGATCAGGGTAAACATTACTTAGCAACAACTAAAAACTTTGGTGTTATCAGCGTTGTTCTCAGGCTGAAGTCGAAAACACAGCACTGCACCAGCTACTAAGAAGGAGAAAAATAACTGCCACTGCTGAACCAGGACAGCGGTTTATATATTGAAAGTTTTTAAGTCCTTTTTTAAAGTTAAGGTTAAAGGTGAAAATGCTAGGGACCCTGTTTTCTTCTTTTCCTAGAGTTCACAACTGACTTTACATGGAACCCCTGTATTGGTTTAACAGGGATGTAATAACAAGAGAAGAAATGTGAGAAATTATGGTTGTTAAAATACTAGATTCCCTTGTACATCTGCGTGACTAGGGGTGCTTACATTATGCTCATTCACCCACTACACCCAGTAAGACGTAAGGAATCTCTCATGTTATAATAGCTTAGTGACTAAGCTTCAGCATCTCTGTAATGGAAGGGGGCAGAAATGATCCAAAAACAGATAAGTTGACAGAATGACTCAGAAAATCTTCTCTTTGTTTCATTAGTCCTAAAAAATTATCTGTCCCCCTGAAAATGGTCAGTGTTATTTTAAGACCATTATTTTCTGTCAGTTTGAACCAAGCATAATTTGAATGGGTTATTTGGTGGTTAATGCCTATTTTCCAGACCCAGTCTTGCCAGTTATTCTTCTGGGACTGTCACAAGTAGGTGTGTTTTAAAGATACCCAATTTTGAAACATCAGCTGCATTGAAACTCATCTTTCTTGTCTGTCACTGGGTTAGCTAAATGCACCATGCAAAACTTAAGTTTTTAATTACTTAATCAGGTTTTCCAGCAATTTCCTAATGAAATTTGGCCTGTAGATCTTGGATCATAGCAGTCAATGCTGTGAAACTTAAAATTTGTCATGTTTCATCAGACTACAGATTTTTTCCATTGTTTTATCTCAAATTTGCACACTCTAGAGGATAGCAGTGTTGTTCATAGAAATGCCATGAAAAAGACATTCTCAGTGAGAAGGTTAACATGGTGAGGGTAAAGTTTTTCTTGCTGGCAAATTATCTGCAGAGCACTTCACTGTTTATCAGTTTATGAGGGATTGCAAATTCAACTTGTCTGTTCTGGAGTTGTGTTTTGCTGGCAATCATTCTGATACTTGTTATTTGCTACAGGGTATAAGCCTGCAGATCACTTATGAGGTCTTCTCCTATGAGCAGTGCCTCCAGTATTTGTTATTTGCAGTCTATGATTAACAAGATAAGTCATATGATAATTTTCTGTGGTCTAAATTTATATAAAAGCAAAAAATTAGACGCAGTGTCTCTTCCCTGGAAAAAAATATAAACCAATGATTCTTATTGTCTTAGATAGAAAAAAATTAGGTGGATTAACTACTACTTCTATCACTGAAAAAATATAATGGCCATAGACTGTTTTGGGAAAGGCTCTTTGTGAGCTCTACTTTTATCTGTAGTACTATAGAGAATTACTGTGCAGGTGCAGGATGAATGGAACCTAAGGTTTCTATTTTGTTTTATAGTTTTGTGGGTTTATTCATTTACTGGTTTTAATATTTTGTAGAAGACTCAATCATGGCTTAGCATTCTCAGTGTGAATACCAAACAAAATGACAGTTCATGCTCTTAAAGTCTAACCACATGTCAGGAAACTGCACCATTAAGATGAAAGAGGAAAAGCTGATGAGTATAGAATCATAGAATCATAGAATAGTTAGGGTTGGAAGGGACCCCAAGATCATCTAGTTCCAACCCCCCTGCCAGGGGCAGGGACACCTCCCACTAAACCATACCACCGAAGGCTCTGTTGAACCCAGCCTTGATCAACTCCAGCAATGGAGCGTTCACAACCTCCCTGGGCAACCAATTCCAATGCCTCACCACCCTTACACTAAAGAATTTCTTCCTCATATCCAATCTAAACTTCGCCTGTTTAAGTTTGAACCCATTACCCCTTGTCCTATCACTACAGTCCCTCATGAAGAGTCCCTCCCTAGCATCCCTATAGGCCCCCTTCAGATACTGGAAGGATGCTCTGAGGTCTCCACGCAGCCTTCTCTTCTCCAGGCTGAACAGCCCCAACTTTCTCATCCTATCTTCATACGGGAGGTGCTCCAGTCCCCTGATCATCCTCGTGGCCCTCCTCTGGACTTGTTCTATGATAGGTAGTATGTTAAAAATCTGTTGCCAAGTTTTGTGATGGCTTCAGAACAAAGGGAAAATTTATTAAAAGATATGAAGGGGAGTAATAAGATAGTTATACATGTTTTTGCAAGGAAATATTCCAAAATCTGAGAACAATATAGGGAGAAAATAAATATTTTTTGTAAACATAGTAAATAGATAGAGAATAGTCAGTGTCAGAAGTTACTTTTTGTGGCTGAGGAGAGAAATGGTCTTCATATTTGAGTCAACAGTGAAGGAAAGGCAACAAGAGGGATGGAGTGAAATGGATACCCTAAAGCAACTCAGTGAAAATACAGATTCTTGCAACAGTGTTATGCACAGAGATAACAGCAAGATCACATGCATCCAGGACACAAAAAAGGATGGTGCTGTGACTGTGACTTGAGGTGACTGATTTTTACAATTTTTATCTACATGTGCAGGTGGAAAGGGAAAAAAATACCTAAGATGTTATGCAGTGAGAATCTGCAATGTTAAAGCTAAGTAAAAACTTAAGTATTTGCATGATACTCTCTGATTTAATATCTTAATTAATGATTTCAAAGAACTTAATGACATGTTAATGAAATTCACAGATAACAAAAGTTGACAGGAGATGCAAACATATTTAGGAGAGGAAAGACATCCAAAAGCTGGAGGAACTGGTTAGCGAGAAAATATGTAAATGCAAATGTAGTAAAGCAGGATTGTTTACAGAGTGCTGGGGTATTAGCAGAATAGGTCAAGATATCTTTAGGTCAAGACACGTGACTGAAGTGCGGAAAAGATTCCGGCATCTAATTTGAGTTTGTTGCCGATTGCCAGTGTTAGGTTATGAAAAGCAGTAATATTGTTAGTATTACAGGAATAAATATCCTTTGGGATATCTGAAGTTGCCTGATTAAAGAACAACTGCTGCAGATTATAATAGGTTTTATTTTTGGGTTTGGGGTTTGGGTTTTTTTTCCCCACATAATCAAGCTATCAACAAAAGAGTACTCTATATAGTAAGCCATTGTAGAAGACCTGTTTCTTAAAAGCTACCCTGCATGTGAGTGGTCCTAAAATGGATCAGTTTGTTAGATTATGGAAAGAATACATACAATCTATACAAGGTTCTTAATTTTACAAGAGAACATGTGATTAATAATGTAGACAGTCTAGTGAAGTCATGTGGACTAAACAGTTACAGAATTTAAAAAATAAGGAGACCTAGAATTTTCTCAAGCATAAATGCAGAAGATACTTGAACAAAGGGAAGATGTTTCATAAGGAATAGTTCAAGTTCACAGCAGATAAATAAATATTTCTTCAACTTAAAAAAAAAAACACTTTCTGAGTATAAGCAGATAACTTTAAGTAGTATAAAAGCTACATATTAGAATTCAGCACCCATGGTGAGTATGAGAATTGCCAAATATCAAGCCAAGCTGCATCATACAAAAAGTAATCAAAACAAGAGGTCTTTAGCCATGTAAAATTGAGAACGAAAAAGGAAGAGAAAGGCTCTTTATTCTAGTAACAGGCAGATGTTAAAAATGGCTTATTTGCCCCGAATTCTAAATGTAAATCTTGTAGAAACTTTCAGTAAAGGCAATTGTGTGGAATATGAAGAAAATGATGAAAATGAGGATGTGAAAATATGATTTACTGCTTCACAGGAGAAAAAAAGCTTAAAAAATTCTATGTGAACCAGATGGGGGTGATTAGATAGTCTTCATTCCAGAATTTTGAAGGAACCATATTTGAAACCACAGGTCTGTGATCAACCTATCCTTAGTCCACCTTTCCCATCTGATAGCATGTACTGATACCATGGTAAAGCCTGCACATGAAGTTTAGAGGGAGACTTTAAGTGACTTGTGACAGTGCGTTCATCTGGCCCTTACAGCATGCAAAGTTTTAGAATAAATTTCAACTGAGATTACAATGAAGTGTATGAAGGAAATTAGAAATGGGACAAAATACAACATGTTTTTAACTGCAGTTTTTCTTTGATAAATAATTTTCCAGGCAAATGGCATGCACTAAAGCTCATCTATTTGGACTTCAGTTAAATGTTTGATTCAGTGCCAAAGAGTAAATTAAAAATAGGATTACTACAAGAATTTTAATGTGCTCCAAGGAACTTACTGAAGGGGAGAAAATCACGTGTGGTATTGAAATAGATAAGATACACTGCAAGGTAAGGGAGTTATTTTGGGAAATTTTTAGCATTGGTTTGTAAGTGTTCTCATTTAATATTTTCCTTAATGCCTTTAGTCCAAAAGGTAGGAGGATATCATTGGCATTTGTTTATGGTACATGATTAGAAGGATTTTGTCAGTGCAAAGGAAAACTGCCATAGAATCATAGAATGGTTAGGGTTGGAAAGGACCTTGAGATCATCTAGTTCCAACCGCCCTGCCATTGACAGGGACGCCTCTCACTAGACCATGTCACCCAAGGTGGCAAGGAAAGAATATTTTAAAAATAAATTAAAGGCTTAAATAATAAGAACAGGGGCATGGAACTAAATTCATTAGTGCACTGGATAGTCATAGATTTAGGGTCAAATGTACAAATTTGTACAGTAAACTGGAAGTTATTTAATAGGTGAAGAGGAAAAATATTTGGGTGTATTAGATGACTGAATCATCAAAATCAGTCAGATGTGAAGGAGGCAAAGTCAGTTGAGGGGTTGGCTCTGAAAATTGAGAAAATGCTAATGATGTTGTGTAAGGAAGTATTAAGGCCTCTGAAAAGCTTTATAAAGTTGAGGTTAAGTCTAAGAAAAAAAATTAGCTTACAGTGTAACTGATAAATAAAAGTATCTGAAAAGAATCAAGCAGGGGAAAAATAGAACATGGTAGAAGACACCAGGAAGGCGAGAAAATCAAAAGTTGAAAACAGATATGATTGTTTCCACAATACACCACAAGGATGAACATAGGAAGGGAGAAAGTTACAAAGTTAGAAAGTAGTTATACCATGAGAATTAATTGGATATAAACTGTCAGCTAATTATTTTAAGCTGGAGATAGAAGATCTCTAACCATGACAGCTTTGTGTCTAAAGTTTTCCATCAGAAACAGAAAAATAAGAAACTGCTTTACAAAATAAATTACATGAAGTAGCACTATATTAGAGTTAGTGAGCCACAAATATTTTTTTCAATCCAATGTTTCTTTCATAACCAAAGAGAAATATGATGCAAGTATCTGAAAGATATTTCATTTTTCCTTTCCGTTACTGTTTTTAATGTGGTGTACAATGATAACGTTACTATAAGAGTGCGGGAATGCAATATCAAAAAGGATAAAAATTCTTCTTTCTTTTGGCTCTGAGATAGCTGCTTAAGAAAAGTGGTGGTAGCTTCATCTCTTGGGACTTTTAAAACCAGATTCAACATGCTATTGAAGAAAAATGCTGTGGGGAACAAACTGGGAGAGGCTTAATAAGCAGTGTTTCCCCTCCCTGCTTCCTGGAGTGCCAGCCCTTCTGCTGTTCTATGCTCTGGTGTTGCATCTCCAGGTCTGCACACAACACTTCTGAATGCAGAGATTAGCAAAGTGGCTAGCACAAATGTTCAGTAGCTATTTCCAGATTTAAGTAATTTTCTATTTCACTTTTTTCTTTTAATTACAACAGCTACTCGCCCGTAAATTGTGCATACCCTTTGATTGTTAATGGGAGATTTAATTTTCTGGTTGAATATTCTGTTGAATATTCATTCTGATTGAATATTTGACTCAAGGAAAATAGCAGTTTCAGGAAACTAAGCAGCATATATCCAAGAAGTATTGAGAAAAATATGGAACTACAGAAGTCTTGTCTTTTTTTTTACTATGAAACCAAAAAATGGACAAACTTGTCTGTGAAAAATAAGTACATTGAATTTTTTGTGAGAATCTTTACTTAAAAATAAAAGCAAAGCATCTTCTAAGACTTTTCTGAATATAATTAGCATTGCTTCTGTAGTAGAGCAGAAAAATCCCAGACTGTCATGTTAGAAGTACCTGCTTTTATTCTCACAGAGAAAACAGTATTTAAACAACAAAATATACCATGACTGTAGACTTACAGAGTCATTGCCTTTCAGGCAAAGCTAAAGTTTGACAAGTTACAACCTGCAAGGACACCATTCAACATTCACAGGGCCATTTAGACTTAATGTGTTTCATCAGGAGCAAAGCAGTCCATATGTACATTTAGCTTACGGAAACGGTTATGCAGTGGGAAGCAATTCTGGACTGGAATGAGAAAGGAAGTCAATTTTAACCTAACAATTTTTTTTTTTTTATCATAGAATCATAGAATAATTAGGGTTGGAAAGGACCTTGAGATCATCTAGTTCCAACCCCCCTGACATGGGCAGGGACACCTCTCACTGAACCATACCACCCAAGGCTATGTTCAATCCAGCCTTGAACACTGCCAGCGATGGAGCATTCACGACTTCCCTGGGCAACCCATTCCAGTGCCTCACCACCCTTACAGTAAAGAATTTCTTCCTCGTATCCAATCTAAACTTCCCCTGTTTAAGTTTGAACCCATTACCCGTTGTCCTATCACTACAGTTCCTCATGAAGAGTCCCTCCCCAGCATCCCTATAGCCCCCCATTAGATACTGGAAGGCTGCAATGAGGTCTCCATGCAGCCTTCTCTTCTCCAGGCTGAACAGCCCCAACTTTTTCAGCCTATCTTCATACGGGAGGTGCTCCAGTCCCCTGATCATCCTCGTGGCCCTCCTTTGGACTTGTTCCAACAGTTCCATGTCTTTTTTATGTTAAGGACACCAGAACTGCACACAATACTCTGAGGTCTCACAAGAGCAGAGTATCAGCCCCTTTTCCCAAATTCATACAAAACCTTTATCCATTGGCTCAATATTTTACCATACATCTCTTTTATAATTTAATAGATTAACCAAATTAACACTTTACAGTAGGATGACTGAATTCCTACTTTGAAGGTCCAATTTTGAAAAAGAAAATAAATTCATTGTGAACAGGGGGATTAAGGGTGGGGGGAAAGGTGAGAGAAAATTTTGCTTACTGGGTCCAGCACTGAACCACTGAAATTGTCAAGTGTAATCCTCCAGTGTTGTTGTGAATTACTAATCTGGCATAAAAAGAAAGCAAACCTTAACTCTTGCTTTCACTGCCCCTTTTAGGAAGGCAGTATTCCTTTCTAGCTTGAAGAGAGTATTACAGTTTTAAGAAAGCACTTACTCTATCTTTGTGTTTAAAGTCTACACTTTTATTTAGAGGTCTAATATCACAATGCTAATTTTTATATTCTTTACAGAGCACTGAGGGGTTCATTGAGGTCAACAGGAAATAGTAGAGTTATTATTTAATGTCTCCATTTTCAGTAAAACCAAGTTGCTAGGCAAAGTATTGTTAGGTGTAGTATAAATTTTACAATAGCATATTATTACATGTGTAAATGGCCTAGAAATACTCAATTTAATAAGTTCATCTTGTTAGTTGACATGCAATTATGGTAATGCAATAGAATTGGAGAGTAATTTAGATGTAATTATCATTTTAGGACTTAAAATATAAATCGTACAGAACATGGAACTTGTTCTCACAAAGTATGTCTGAAATACCAATTTATCTTTGATTTTTTTTTTTAAATGGAATAAAATGAGAGTAATTTGTAAATCAAAATGCAACCATGATGCTCAGTGCTTCATTTTGCTTCCAAGTTTAGACTTGCACAAACAATGAGAAAACATATCCATAACTGAGGTTCGGTATAATCATATGTGTATCATGGCTTCAGTTTTACTGTTTCACCAATGCATAACCTAATAATAAATAATGCATCTGCATCTTTGACCCTAGATTAAATTTCTTACCAAGTGTACTTCAGTATTTATGTCTGCCTGTCTGGCTGTGTATGTTCATGTCTCATTTTTATAGAGATAACTTGCGAATCATTCCCTGCCATTGATATTACATACAAAGTAGGTGGCAACAGGCTGATGTCTCTGAAGACCTGCAGTGTTGGTACGGAAGCTTTTAGCCCACCTAATGTGAGTGTTTTCTCTGGTTTGGTCTTACCTGATTCAGCCAGCTGCAGAAGGCAGTACGAGTTGCTTAAGCTAACTGTCTGCCTGTTATGCATGGTGTTTATGAGCCCAGTAAGAAATATTAGCTGACTCCTGGCTACCATCCTTGTATTGCCACCTTTTCTTTGTGTCGTGGTTTAAGCCTAACTCACACAGACTCTCTCTTACTCACTCCCCCCTCTTTCTTGCCCCCCACTCCCGGAGGGATGGGAAGGAGAATAGACAAGAATGCAACTCCCACCGGTTGAGATAAGAACAGTTTAGTAACTAAAGTATAACACAAATCACTACTGCTACCACCAATAATAATAATGACAAGGCAAATACAAGGAAAGAATACAATTTCTCACCACCTAAAACCAAGCCCGACCACGCAGTGCACCCCCCACCCTTCTGAGTCTCTCTTCTCCATCCTCCATCTTGGGCATGACGTGCTGTGGTATGGAATAACCTCTTTGGTCAGTTTGGGTCAGGTGTCCTGCCTCTGCTTCCTCCCGGCTCCCCTCCTCCCTGGCAGAGCATGAAACTCAGAAAGTCCTTGGCCAGACCAAAACATCACTAAGCAGTAACCGAACCACTGGTGTTATCAGCGCTGTTCCCAGGCCCAAAATCAAAAACACAGCGCTGCACCAGCTACCAAGGAGGAGAAAAATGACTGCTGCTGCTGAACCCATGACACTTTGCCATATAGCTTCAGCAGGAGACAGAGGATTCTTATGTTCAGGGGACCACCAAATGACCTTGCTCCACTTTTGGAGAGCACTAAAGGCTGTGCACACCTTAGAATGAATGTTGGCTGTTTTCTGGATGAATGCTTAACTGCTAAGCTGTTAAACAAGTTATAAACTCACAATCTAAGTTTTTTAAATGGAATTTAAACAGGGTTAATGTCTCTCTGCCTGATTCTGGATTATAATGGAGCCTTTGGTGTGAAATATCATCTGCCCTGCCTTTTGAGGCAATTTTCAGCATGCACAAATGAGTAAACAGGGTAAGACAGCCTGGTTTCTTCAACCATCTTCAGAATCAGTTGGCTGGAAAGCAGATTTGTTGAAACTTGGTTTGGGGACCACATTTAGATTTAAAAAAAAAATCTAGCTCTTGCTGCCAAGGCAGCAAAGTGGTATCCTGAGCATTTGTCCTGGAAACTCCTGAAAAGTCTGCATCCACAGATTTTGCTTTCTCCAGCTACGCACTGATAAACTAAAAGTGCTGTGCAAGGGTTCATCCCAGAATTTTGAAAAAGCTGCTTTCGCTCCTGCGGTCTTCAGACAACTGATTATAAACACAATGAAAGAATACCAATGTTATTGTTTTGAAATCCTTAGAATGCTAAGCAAGGTCATATTAATCCAGAAAAAAAAAAATTTACATTTGTGTGAAACAGTACCATGAAAAAAGTTTCAAAAACCTAGCAATTTTCAGCAAAAATTCAGCCTGATGTTAAGGCTGCCCTACTCTCTTTTGTTTTAAAAAGTCATTTGCAATTACATCTTGTTTGGCAAATGGAGACTTTGTCTCATATATGACATTCTTGTACACTTTTTTAAGCAGTAGGGATCTCTGGCTGTCAGAATGGTCTTATGGGCATAAGTGTTCTTCACTAAGGGCACTGGCATTCTTCCAGCCATCTGTTCTAGAATGAATTCCATGCAGTATGGCTTCTTAAAATTAGTATGCCTTTTGCTGTTTTGAATATTTTATTAGAAAAGTGTCCACACTAAATATTGGCCAATCAGCAAAAGCTGCCATTCTCTTCAGGAAAGCCTGATCTGATTCAGGTCTCACACTGGAGTAGATGTAAAAGTGAGGTTTAATAATTAACTTCTACAGAATCAAAATTGTATTCAGAATTACTGTTATGCAGGAGGTAAGAAGAGGGAAACTGCAAGACAAGCAATGCAAAACCAATTTAATAATCCCAATGGCTTAGTACAAGCTCATTCAAGTGACAGAGCATCTTTTAAGGGGTATAAATTAGCACTGTGCATGAAATTTTGAATTCCGTCTAAGGTGCAACACTTATCTTGATCTGCTAAGTATAGCTTTCTGTTGCATAAAGCTGTCTCTAGAAAGCGTCCTTGAAAAGTCACTCAGAAAAATTGGCCATCTTACCAGCAGAACATACAGGAAAAAAACCCCAACAGAACGGAAACAAAAAATCTTCTCAATGGGAATGAACTAAGGCCGATGAAGGGAAAAGGAGTTTGTCACAGAGATAGTTTATATAGAGTTGCAAGGGGAGAAGGAGTGAAATTGGAGTGATAGAGCTTGGCAAGTGCCTGTTCCTCCTGGGCTCTGACCAAGAGGTATTTGCCTCTAGAAGACAGGTTTAAAAAGCCTGCTGACATTTTTTAATTTTTCCTTAAAGCATAACCATACTTCCTTGGGCAAAATTGCAGTCCCAAAACCAGAAGAAAACTTGCACATAAGATGCTTTCAGTCCTCTGATGGAACTTCTGTAAGTAGCATATGTATTCAATATAACGTGATGTACTGGATTTGTTCAATGCTACCTAAAACATTTACTTCATAGAATCATAGAATCTTATATGCTTTTTCTATATTTCTTAATTGCTTACATTTTTTTCCCAATACACTATTTTCCCTAAAATAATACTGTAAGCTTTGTGAAGTGATGGCTAGACAAAGAGGAAAGGCACTGGAATAGTGGCATCATTGAGGGCAAGTCTTCAAGAGAATTTAAAAGCAGTTGATTCTTTTCTCATCTCCTTGATGGCCACAGTATACATGCACCCTCAGTGCATATATGACTCAGAACTGCCATAGCATAATCTCAAGTCATTGCTGGGAGCCCAGGGAGAGGGAAGATATCGAGTGCATATCAAGACTGAGGGTTATTATTTGCATCTGCACATACAGCTGGAGAAACAGGTCATAAAGAACAGAACAAGGAGCAAGGCAGTGGCGGTTTAAAGACACTGGTTTAGATGACCTGCCCATCACTACAGTTGGTCAGATTTAATGTCAGCATATCAATCCTTTTGCTCCAGGTCAGAGAAGTCATATTGAAACGCCTGGGTTTCACTGAGGAAGCAGTGTGTCACAAAGAAACCTGGGCTGTTGGTGTCAATGCAGCAATGGGCTCAAGGATGTATCAGTTCATCTTCTGTGCTTGCTAAAGCAGTGGGTTAGGTCTGCTTTAGAAAACTCAGAAATAGGAGTGTTTTGGTTGCCCTTTTTCAAACCTATGCAGTAAAACAAAGTAGATTTTATGGATTAGGAGATTGTTTCTGAAATGCATGGCTTAGGGTTTACCAAAGGTTCATTGACACCAAAGTACAACTGCACAATGACCTTATTTCAACAAAGATTATTAAAAAGTTGACATTTTTACTTTATGCAAGGTGTATGCCAGAGACAGAAATGTAAATTTTCCTTTTTCCTTTTTTTTTTTTTTCCCTGAGTCCTCTATCTGTTGGTCACAGGAAGAATTCAGAATTGAAAATTGTTTTCATGATATGTCATTCCAAACCATTAATTCTTTTTTTTTCACTGTGAGGTATTTTCTATATCAGTGAAGGGAAAAAAAACCAAAATCTGTTCTCCTCACAAGAAGAGCAAGACAATGGGCTTTCTTCTGTTACCTTGTCAGATGTTAGGTTAATTTTGTTGCTCCATTTTCAGGTAAAGCAGGCTATAACATCCACAGTATAAGTATTAAAATTATGCTCATTCTTGCAGTTCTGCAAGTTGTTAGAGTGATCTATATCCAGAGAAATTAGCTTTAAAACCTATTCAGAAAATCTTTTTCCAAAAGAGCTATTTCAAATCCAGAAGCTTCAGTCTGTAACGAAAAGCATCACAAAATTATCTAGTTGTTATGGCGCAGATTTCTTTTTATCTCAGACTTTTCATCAGTTTGTGAGTTTGTTTTTTGTTTTGTTTTGTAGCTGCCATTTTCAATCTCTTCTTGTCTTTTCTCCTTGAAGAGTAATACTCATCCACAGTTTGACCTTTTGCCAAAGAGCTTTGTAGCTTATAAACCTTTTCCTCTCCCTCCTACTGTCTCCAGAGTGATAGCTCTCTGGGAAATGTATTGCTTCCTTCCCAGGATAACAGGACTAATCCATTCAAGGGCCCCCACTCCTTACTAAGACATATGGAAGGTGCTGCAGGCATTTAAATGGGAATGTGCTTCACCCTATTGACAGTTTCTTGGTTTGGCATGTGGAATGATCATTGATTTATCTCATTCAGTGTCTTGTCTCTGGCAGTAGCTTAAAACGCACAATGCCAAAAAGGAGATCATACACATGGCACCTTGAACAACTGGGTTATTCTGAATGAAGCAGGATGAATCAATTCTTTCAACATGAATGTGAATATTTTATTTTTTGTTTCAATTATTTTCTTAACTGGCCTGTGACCGTACCATGCCCAAGAATCCCTTGTCTGAAGTTCCTTTGTCTGAAATAGAAAAGCTGAAAAGCTGCCTGTATATGGTTACATAGGGTATTCTAGAGAAAGATATAGTTGGACAGAGCCTTGGGTGGCATGGTTTAGTGGGAGGTGTCCCTGCCCATGGCAGGGGGGTTGTAACTAGATGATCTTAAGGTCCTTTCCAACCCTAACTATTCTATGATTCTGTGTGATAGTGAAATTCAAACAGAGCCTGGCCTCCATGCAAGGTGCAAGAGTGGAGCGTCTTTGTCAGTCTTTTCCTATCACAGCATTGATGGCCAACTTTTGGCCAGTTACATTGGAAGCCAGTTACATTGGAAAGATCACCAGTGCCTAGTATCATGTTGAAATTCATCGGAGTAGGAGAGATTAATGGGTGCCTTCCTATCTTTCTTTCTGTGGGATATGTTTAAAGATGCAAAGTTTTATTCTGTAATAAAATATCTGAAGAGAACTAAAATGCCATGTCTGTATTTGAAAACATTTAGTCATTACATACAGCTGCATTTAAATGATATCAAAAACCGTACTAATAACTTGTGAGCATTGCACAAAGTAATCAAAAATGGATTTTTTGATTGCAAATCGAAGGTTGTTTTATGTTTACATACAAGTCAGATTTTGACTTTGGCTTTTTTTCTGTTACTTAATCTTATCATTTGGGGCATTTAGGACACAACATGCTATCCTGTTTTCAAATGGTATTTCAAAAGTATTTTTTTTAGCTGGATTTTCTTTTTTTCTTTTTTTCTTTTGGGTGTGAGGGGCTGGGAAGAGTGATGAGCTTAGTACTTGACTAATTAGAAGTGATTTGTTTTCATGATCTGGATGAAGTGTTTTTGCCAGATGCCTGAGATACCTTTGAGATTCAGGCAGAATTTTGTCGCATCATCCAGGAAATCCTTATCAAAACACAGCTTGAATCTCTGGTGGCACTGGATTTGATAAGTGAGTCCTATTTTCTTGTCCACACACCAGTCCTTTGTAGCAGAGGGCATTTATTAAGGAAACAGATGGGGAAACATCAGTTATCTTTTGTGCCTTCTGTTTTCTATAAAGGCCAGCAAGAAAAAGCAAGCTAAACCAAAATAATTGAAAGCTTCATAGAATAAGTCAGATACGTCAGGGGAGAATAGATTCACTACAGCTCTAGGAGCAGTATAGTTACTGATAAAACAAAAAATTCTGAAAAGCCATAGACATTATTTTCCAGAGAAATTTCAATCTTTTAAATTACTTTATACTAATACAGGTTGTCATGCTGAGTGCACATATAACTGGTATAAACCAATTCTAAATTAAGTTTATTTGAAAATTGAGAGCCTCAGAGGTGGTGAACCATCACCTGCAGTTTTTATGGACTTCCACAGAAATGGTCAGTAATTATTAAAATCTTAAGAAAGTTATCTTTAATCGGAATCATAATCATTAAGAGCAATATTTTTTGTCCAGTAAATAGCTTCTGTAGTATTAACTTGGGTCTACTGTGTTTATGTTTCTCTTAGTTTTGTGTTAGGTTGGCTTTGGCGAGCTGCCAGATGCTCACCCTGCTGTTCTCACTCACCTTCCTTAACAGGGCAGGGCAGAAAATAAGATGAAAAAGGTAAAGGCAGGGAGGTTGCTCACCAGCGAAAGCAAACTCAACTTGGAGAAAAATTAATTTATTGCCAATTAAAATTGAACTCGATAGTGAGAAAAACTAAACACTTCCCAACCCACACTTTTTCCCAGGCTCAACTTTATTCCTTCATTCCCAACTCTTCTATCTCCCCACCCCATGTGGTGCAGGAGGATGGGGAATGAGGCTTAGAGTCAGTCTATGACAGCTCCTTTTCACTGCTTTTTCCTGCTCATACTATTCCCCTGCTTCAGCCTGGCCTCTCTAGGGACTGCAGGGCAATCTGTGCTCAAGCATCTGCAGGTCCTCCATGTCCCTTGTGGTCTCATCCTGGGGCTCACAAGGCTGTTTCTCGCATTTATTTTCCTTCACTTATTGCTCCCAGGCAGTGTTTTCCTCTTCTTTACACACACTTTCTTCAAGGCATCGCCACCTTTGCTGAGGGGGTCAGCCATGACCTGTGGTGGCTGTATTGGACCAGGTTAGAAGCAGTGTCCAGCATGGGGCAGCCCCAGGCACTCCTCACAGAGGCTGCCCTGCAGCCCCCGTATTGTCAGAACCTGGGCATCAGCACCCAGTACAGGTTTGCAAGTAAAATGAGCGTTAATTAACAATACTAGAATGAAAAATATATGAGAGATGATTTCTTTCATCAGGGCTTTGTTTGAAACTGGGCTTCATCCAAAAACTATGAGTTTTTTACTTTTGTCCACTAATGATAAATTTGTTAATTTATAGTGTTGAATTAATTAAGTAACAAGCTAATTACAAAAATCTGAGGTAATTTTAATAAAAACTCTCATGAAAGAAATTTCAAGGAAAGTGAGTACTACAGTTTAGTTTGATTTCTCTCTATTTTTTGACACAGTCTCTACTATATACATGCATGAAATTACAATAGTTTAATTGGATTTGGTAATCAAATGCTGCCCTTGCAACAGGCTCTGGAAAGACAACGTGGGGTTCCTCAGGTGTATATACTGCCACCAGTGAAGGACAGAGTGAGCAGTGCAGTGATGTGGAGAAACAGCACAAGTTAAGAAAAACACTGAAAATGAAAAGCCTCACGTTAACACACACCATAACACCAGAACTCTTTCTCTTTTTAACAATTTCTTAACACTTTTTTAAATATTTGTGCAGGAAATTTAATTAGGCTTTATATTTAATGATATTGTATATATTAGCTCATATTATTTTGACTATGTTGAGATACCTAATGATATTATCCTTCAGAAAACATTACTAGGTTGCCTGCTATGGTAGTCATAATACCTAGTGTCATGGGTTCAGCAGCAGCAGTCATTTTTCTCCTTCGTAGTAGCTGGTGCAGTGCTGTGTTTTCGACTTCTGGCCTGGGAACAGCACTGATAACAGCAGTGTTTTCAGTTACTGTTTGGTAATGTTTTGGTCTGACCAAGGACTTCCTGAGTCTCATGCTCTGCCAGGGAGGAGGGGAAGCCAGGATGAAGCAGAGACAGGACACCTGACCCAAACTGACCAAAGAGGTATTCCATGCCACGGCACGTCATGCCCAGGATGTAAAACAGAGAGCAGAGACCCAGAAGGGTGGGGGTGCACTGCGTGGTCGGGCTTGGTATCGGGTGGTGAGCAGTTGTATTCTCTTTCCTTGTATTTGCCTTGTCATTATTATTATTATTGGTGGTAGCAGCAGTGGTTTGTGTTATACCTTAGTTACTGGACTGTTCTTATCTCAGCCTGTGGGAGTTGCATTCTTTCGATTCTCCTCTCTGTCCCCCTGGGACTGGGGAAGAAAGAGGGGGGAGTGAGTGAATGAACTGCGTGAGGGGCTTAAACCACGACACCTAGATACAAGTAGAATTATTTTTCACATTTCCTACATTAGTGAGATAGATCGCTAAAAAACACAGAGTTAAGAAGCTGAGATTTGTAAGTCCATATTAGATATGTACATAAGTTACCCTTTTTGCAAGTAATGTTAACATAGTTCAGCATACATCTGTTTGCTGACATTAAATAACAGGGAAAGAAGGTTGATTCCCTACCTTATTATTTTCTGTGTCCAGATGTCTGTCTTTTAATCATTATCTGTTTGCCATTGTTGCTGTCCAAGGCAATGAAATTGTCGTATCATAGCTACAGTAATGGAGTTTATCTATAGACTTCTGATACCAACTGGCTGTGTACTGCTTGCATTTTCTGTTATCTCTAGTCATTTTCCTTTGTGGATTCACAACAAGAAGAAAGTGCTGTTAATTGCAGTTTGGAGGTCTCTTAAAAATAATTCTATTTGTTTCATCTTTTTTCTTTAAGAAGATACGTCCTCTGTAGCATAATATAATAGTAGAAGGTCAAGGAGCTTAGAACTCATAGCTGCCTGCATCTCAAGGGAGCTATGCTAAGTCCTAGGTAGGTGACACACGGGGGAAACTCCATTATCCAACCTGTTTGCCACTGTCATGGGTTCTGCAGCAGCAGTCATTTTTCTCCTCCTTGGTAGCTGGTGTAGCGCTGTGTTTTTTTGATTTTGGGCCTGGGAACAGCGCTGATAACACCAGTGTTTTGGTTACTGCTTAGTGATGTTTTGGTCTGGCCAAGGACTTTCTGAGTTTCATGCTCTGCCAGGGAGGAGGGGAGCCGGGGGAAGCAGAGACAGGACACCTGACCCAAACTGGCCAAAGAGGTTATTCCATACCACAGCACATCATGCCCAAGATGGAGGACGGAGAGGAGAGACCCAGAAGGGTGGGGGGTGCACTGCGTGGTCGGGCTTGGTTTTAGGTGGTGAGAAATTGTATTCTTTCCTTGTATTTGCCTTGTCATTATTATTATTATTGGTGGTAGCAGTAGTGGTCTGTGTTATACTTTAGTTACTAAACTGTTCTTATCTCAACCTGTGAGAGCTGCATTCTTTTCGATTCTCCTTCCCATCCCTCCGGGAGCGGGGGGCAAGAAAGAGGGGGGAGTGAGTGAGCAAAACTGCGTGAGTTATAGATGCTTAAACCACGACAGTTCTTTTTGGCGCCCAACGTGGGGCTCTAAGGGTTGAGATAATGACAGGATTAATAGCCACTCGTCACAATGCTGATTTATTGGCTCTCAAAGTTGTTGCTTTTGGTTCTCTTGCGTTCATGGTTTCAGCCTGTTGTACCTTACTTACAGCCGGTATTTGTTATCTTAGCATGTTTCAGATATGGGTTTTGGTTTAAGGTTCTTGTTTCATTGTACTTTATTGGAATGGCTTGTGATACGGGCGGGCTCCAGAAGCCTTGGGGGGCGAATGTGTACCTGGCAGTTCGGCTGCTCTTCACCGTCCTGGCGAGGCTGTGGAGAGCCGAGGGGGGGCTGCCTCGGGAGCCGCCGGCTGCCGAAACGGCCCGGGGGAGCGGACCCGGGGAGCAGGAGCCGAGCCCCCCCACCGAGCCCAGCCCGACGGCTGCCGAGCAGAGGAAGGAGGTAGCAGAAGGGGTGAGCCCCCCCGCTGAGTCCAGCCCGGCAGCTGCTGAGCAGCGGGAGGAGACGACGGTGGAGAAGCCGAGCCCCGTAGCCGAGCCCAGCCTCGTGGCGGCCGAGAGCATTCCCCGGCAGCCGCCCGCAGAGCCTCAATGGGATGCAGGAGACCGCACAGCAGTTCCCAGCGAGGCAGAGGAGGAAGACCTGCACTCAGACAAAGAGCAGCTGGTGGTGAGAGAGCCAGCAAGCACAGCAGCTACACCAGCCCCAGTGACAAGTACAGCAGCCTCATTTGAGAGTTCTGAAGGGTTTGAATGGCCTTTGGGTACCCTTGAGACCTGCCTGCTGATTGTGATGGGCATCAGCATGTTGGCATGCATACACAGTGTGTTTTACCCACAAGCATTTTGTCTGGTCCCCAGAGTTAAGCAGAGTGGGGTGTGGGCCTTGTCTGGGGTTAGTCTGCAATGCAGGATGACCCAGAGATTTTCCCTGCAGCTGGACAGCCATGAGTGGCAGGGTGTGTGGGACAGTATGGGCAAGTATCTTGTCCACTGGGCCCCTCCAGTGCTTTGGAAGCATCACAGATGGAAGGCAGCTGTATGGAGCCCCCACCGACAAGCTGCAGAAAGTGCTGGAGGGATGGATGAATTATTTTGAGCCTGATGGGCCCATGACACCTCAGGCCATCAGGGCAGAGATGCAGCATACAGATGGACTTATGGTCGAGGGGTGGACTTAGCAATGGACACTATGGCCCAGGTTATTGACGAGTGTGAACTCTGCACACAGCCTCTCCTGCTCTGAAAGGCTGTTGCAAAAGATGGAGCTTGACATCATGGACTGGATGGACTCAGCAGCTTTGTAGGGATTGGTCTATGCACTGAGGGATGATCTCTCTCCCTCTCTGTGTGTGTGTGTGTATGCATATACATATACATGTGATGGTATATTGACAATGTGGAATCTGAGCATAACGTGAATGGTATGGAATAAGGGGTGGATAATGTCATGGGTTCAGCAGCAGCAGTCATTTTTCTCCTCCTTGGTAGCTGGTGTAGCGCTGTGTTTTTTTGATTTTGGGCCTGGGAACAGCGCTGATAACACCAGTGTTTTGGTTACTGCTTGGTAATGTTTTGGTCTGGCCAAGGACTTTCTGAGTTTCATGCTCTGCCAGGGAGGAGGGGAGCCGGGAGGAAGCAGAGACAGGACACCTGACCCAAACTGACCAAAGAGGTTATTCCATACCACAGCACGTCATGCCCAAGATGGAGGACGGAGAGGAGAGACCCAGAAGGGTGGGGGGTGCACTGCGTGGTCGGGCTTGGTTTTAGGTGGTGAGAAATTGTATTCTTTCCTTGTATTTGCCTTGTCATTATTATTATTATTGGTGGTAGCAGTAGTGGTCTGTGTTATACTTTAGTTACTAAACTGTTCTTATCTCAACCTGTGGGAGCTGCATTCTTTTCTATTCTCCTTCCCATCCCTCCGGGAGTGGGGGGCAAGAAAGAGGAGGGAGTGAGTGAGCAAAACTGCGTGAGTTATAGACGCTTAAACCACGACAGCCACCATCATTAGCATAAGAATAGATCACTCATTCATGCTGGCCCACAGCAAATAGATTGTTAGTTTAGGTAGAAAAGCTTCAAGGTGAAGATTAGATGTATAGGAAGACTTATAGGACTAATTCTCAACAAAGCCTTGTGTGCTTTACCCACCACTCATTTTTCAGTTACCCCTGCTATTTCTAAAGCACAACTTGACTTTTTTATGTGTAGTGTAATCTATCCATCATTGCCTGAAATTGCTGCAGTTTACCACTGGTGCCAACTTTTTCCATTTTATAACTTCGTAAGGTGTAGCTTTTTTACTGGACACCATTCAGTCTTGGCAGGTAGCTGATGAAGCACTTCATGGACTTTTCCATCTGCTGTTCCATTCTTTCTATCCAGGCTTTGTAGCATGTGTATTTTCTTCTCAGACATTGTACTTTAAGCTTGCAAAAGACTGTTTTCTGTCTTGTGCACCAGGTTGCATGATGTTGCACTAATCTGCCGAATCTGAGTGATGTTTTTTAATTTGAAATTTGTTCTTATTTCAGTGACAGTTTTGAGTGGGGGTATATAGCAGCTACCAGATGTGTCACCTCTGGGTACCATGCCAGCTAATGTTCATCCCATTAATGGGCTAATCAAAATAAGGAAGTGTTCATATTTTGGGAGCTTTTAAAGCATCAGGGACACATCGCCTTATTATTAGTGTACATCACAGTCTTACATTTTTTCATGGCATACTTTATTAGAGCCAGGTTATACTACACATAACATATTTATTAGAAACAGATGGCTCTCCTCAGGTTCTTGATGATGACCCAGAGTGCCCCCGAACACTTGTCTTCAGTGCAAGCAAAGGCTATATACTTCACTGGTTAGGGTTCTCAGCAGGACTCAGGACACATCAGCTATTCTCCATGCTGGAGTATTCAGCCATGTTTGGGTGAATGTTGGTAAGTCTCTGTCCTTCTCATTCTTCAGGTCCTTCTATTTTAAACTGAGAAGGTGGTGTTTCATGTCGTTTTGCAAAAGTCTTTGGATGAAAGGCACAGTAACAGACTTCTAAATGTATGTATTTTGGCTTGTTAATGACAACAGATGAGCAGAAAAATTGAAGAGGAATAGCTGAATAGGATCAGCATAAAAATACCTTTCCCAGGACAGACAAAAGTTACCTGTCCCAAAGGATGGATAAATCCAAACTAGGCCCACGGTGTCTTGTAGTCTCAGTTTATTCACAAAATACATGACTTGTGCCTAATCTTTTCCTGCCTGCTTTGACCTCTTGTATCTTGACATGTAAGTAAGTGGAGCTTTTTACAGTAATTTTCAAAATATTTGAAATAGTGTTGTTCGACATCAAGGTTATGTAACATGTGCAATGAGATTAAAATGGAAACAATGGGAGAAGGAGTTGTCAATGAAGGAAGTGATTTCATTTTATGCTCTCCCAATTCTTGGTCTTTCACATTAGCTACTAGAGAGCATCTTTCTACGGGACCTGAGAAGAGATTACTGTCCTGCCGTGTTACTGAAATGTGAAAAAGTGGATGTCTCTGAAATTATCATTTAAAAGTCATTTTCTAAATAAGTTTAGGCAATATTATTTTAGATCATATTGGTTTTTTTCCTGACCCAATTTAAATCTTGACACTTTCAAAAGTCTGAAGGCATAATATTCTGTGCCTTGAGCATACGTATATATATTATTGTATGCTGTCAGTGGTCATAATTTCAATATGATTTGTGATTTTAAGGTAATACCATTGTCATTTAAATTAAAAAAAAAAAAAAGCTGGAAGCTGCTTCAAATGGGAGATAAAAAAAGCCGTATTAGATGAGAACCAAAGATCACCTAAGCACAGAAGCTTGCCTCAAGCAGCAGCCAGCAGCAGCTGCAGAGTGAATAGTGCAGGACTCCATAGAGTATGGCCATTCCTTTGGTTTACCTACTCAGGTTTCAGCAGTTGGTAATTATCAGACTTCTTAAACCAAAGGCTGTGGCCAGACCATCGTTTTTGACTGCTATCAACAAACTAATTTTCCATAAAATTATCTTTTTTTTTTCTGTCTAAAACACAAAAGCCTGTGGCAGTATTTTTTCCAGTTCCATTATTCCCTCTGTGAAAAGATATTTCCTTTTTTTGATTTTCAGTTTTCTCACATAATTGTAGCTGACTGCCTCTGTGGCTGGCACTAGAAGTAATGAAACTTGTTCCCTACTTATTTCACTTATATCATCCTTGAATTTTAAAGACTTTTTCAAATTGCCCCTACAGCTTTCTGTGTACTGACTTCAGGAGTCCTAGTTAGTTTAGTCTGTCCTCAGTAGAAAACCTCCACCATTTGAATCATCCCTGTAACATACTCTGTATTTTTCCAGTTTTACTGTGTCTACTACTGCAAATGTGGTGCTTTTTCTAGTAGCGCAGGTCTGTGTTTCATTACCCACTCTTTCCTAATGATGTCTAAAATGTGGGGTTTGTTTATCATCAAACTGACATTTTGTGCTAACTACCTGGAATAATTTTATAATTTTCTGAGTAGTAATAGTTAGTTTAGAATCATTCACTGTGTATATTAAATATTCTTTTCCAGGTAGGTGCATCATTTTGCATTTAACAGGAATTATTTCATCTGGCATTTTGATGCCTAGTCATTCAGTATTGTGATATCCTTTGCAACAATTTGCTGTCAACTTTAATATTGTCTACTTTGAAAATTTGGATACTCAGAAAATTTGAGCACTTCCACACATCACCTCTTCTTACAGAATGCTTTCTCTGAGTGTTCAGTATTACCGAAGTATACCGAACAGTGTATCTGTTTGGTATACTTTTTATTATACTATTTACATTTATACTATTATTTACATTATAGTATGCATATATTATATTTATATTTATTACAATTTCTCTATATAGTATATTTCTATTATGTATTTATAGTATTTATACTTTTGCTGAAGTGTGCCAAACAGTATACCTCTTATGAAAAAACAGGTATACTGAGAAGGTTCGGCTACTGGTTCTTAACATCCTCCAACAAAAGTAGTGTTGATTCTCCCAAAACAAATTATATTCATCAAAATGTTTTCCCAGTCTAACCTAATTGTGGTCTGCATTACAGGAAGAGAAGAAACTGGTTGAATAGCGTTTTACCAAATTTATACTCCATCGCAGTGACTGTTGATAGGATATTAGCTGGTGTCATCTCTGGTTCCTGATCTCTTTTTACAAGGGTGGAAGACAAAGCCCAATGTATAATAATGCTGAAAAATAATATTTACCTTTAAAGACATTTCACCTTACAGATTAAACTGATTTAAAAAAAATAAAAAAAATAAAAATTAAGTGTTAAGAAACACTTAAATAAGATAGAAACTTAATAATTACAGAAGGTCAATGAAATCTACAGTTCCAAGTGACTTCATCTTGAAATTGGGATTTAAATACTGGCTAGGTGTGTTACCCTGAGATTAAAAGATTTTGTCGGTATCCCATGGGGAATCTGTGGCATTCCCTGGAATAGCACGCAGGCTGACAGTTCATTCATGGACTATCAGCTGTATCAATTAATTTAGTAATAATTATAACTTTTAGAGTAAATGGATGGATCAGATTCCATTTGTCTCACTTGAGTACCTGCACATACTCAGAGCAGATCGTCCTCTGCAGGCCTTCAGAGACACGTTCTTTCATTGAGTATATCACAAATTTGGTGGATGTTCAATACCTATAATGTAGATAGAAGTTAGGGTCCTAATTTAGGTAGATTGGACCTTGCCTCTTCTTTCTAAATAGAAGTTATGACTGGGATGAGCCAGTGTCTTAAATTCTAGGAAAGCACTGTCATTACATTGAGAAAGTTTATTCGCTCAGCTCTAAGAATTTTACATCCATGTATTTGGTGAAACCTACTTCTGGGCAGGGGATGAAGGAAGAGATTTCATTGCAGTGCAGCAGCATTTGCCACAGCATGGAAGGCAGTTTCATCTAGGGCAATGCATCCATGCAGGAGGCAGTTGTTTCTACCTGAGCTTTTCACAAAGCAAGAGCATGAACATCACTTAAAAAATAACTGCCACTGACGACCATTGGCAGCTCTCATCAGAAATCTGCTGGCACTTTGGTTAATTGCCCGCAATACTAAGCTGTCCTTACCCTGGAGTTTTACTTTTTGTCATGATTTTCTTTGTATCACGAGATAAATAAAGGGAAAATTTGATGACTCCTGTTTTTTCTTCATATTTTCCCAGATGTGCACAGGCTTTATATATTCATTCTTCTCTTCTACCTGGTAATAGAAGGACATTTTGAATGGGCATTGATCCTTTCTTTCCTTGGCTTCAGTAACAGAGCAGCAGGAATAAGACAGGTTGATTCTGCTTTGGTTATTTTTAACCGCTCAAAAAGAAGGCAGTTCTCCTTAATGTAAATTACTTTTCCACCTGACTATACTGTTTGCCGGGGAGGTCAGCTGCCTGCATCTTCATTGTGAATGGAGTTTTAAATATTATGTCACTGGGCTAGAGATAAACCACAGGGCAAACCGTTACCACAGTCATAACAGTGCTATGCAATTCAAAGCTGGAACTAGCAGGTGCAGCATTAATTGCCTAAAACTATGTTCTTGATTTAGCAGAGAAGCAGCATACACAATATTACCAGATTATCTTTTTGTGAATTAAAAATACTCTGTCTAGAAAGGTCACCTCTACCACTAAGAAAAGTGCAGACATTTGGTGTTATGTAAATGTTATTTTTTATATTGTTTCATTAATAATAGGAGTCAGCTTTGAAAAAGACACTGTAGTTACCCTCAATTTTATTAAAAGCTACTGTCTAACAAAGGTTAGAAGTCAGTACACATGCATCATTTAAAATACTAATACAATTACAGGAAAAAAGCTCTACTGTTGATTTTTTAGTATCTTATGTAAGATAGCATACGGTATGAAATTAAATTGGAACACTGTTAGCCTTCCTCTCCAGGTCTAATCCACATTAAATTGGTCAAAAACAATTTTAAACACCTCTTTTTTGACAGGTCATGATTGGATAGATGGTTGGGTTTTGTATAATTTGAGGAGGTCATTTGCTAACAAGACACAGCATTCAAAATGCCCAGACTAAAGCAGCTCACCTGAAATTGTCAGTTCTAGTTTTTCTTTTTCTTTTTTTTTTTTTTTTACTGGGCACTGTAGAAGAGTCTGGCTTAGGCAATTTAATTTGCCTTTCATAGTCTATCACAAGGCTTATGATTATTTCTTACAACAAAACATTCAGTGCAACAAATTAGTAGATTCAACTATGTTGGTTGGGCTGCATTCCAATTCCGGCCTTAGTGATGCTGGCTGCCTTCAGCACTGCCAGCACAATAATTATTGCTGCGTTTTCTAGACCTCATGAAACCAGTAAGGTGATCACCCTCTTGGAACAGCTGGGGATATGAGGTATGGAAAAGTGAAAAGAAATTGCTGCAACTCTGTGCTATCATGCCAGCAAGTGCCACTTGAATGATGGCAGCTATTGGCAAGGGTAGGGCTCTGCTGGGGGAGGGCTTGCAGCAGTTCTGGATTGTAGCTTTTGCTGCTTCCAAGAACTGCTGTGGGCATGAGGAATTAAAGAAATCAAATTGGAAGGTGGTAAAAATGAAGGCAAATGTAGAAGGGGAGATGATGAGTTTTGACAATGAAGCAATTTTTGGTTTACTTATGTGATTAGCTCTTTTAGGAAGCAAAATCTTACTCAAATACCATCATGTAAGCTATGCAGGTGTGTTAAGCAGCCCTCTCTAGCCTTCATCACATAATTAAGGTACAAAGTGGCATAAGCAAACTGATGTCATTCTTGTTCCACTACAGAGAAGTATACTACTGTATATCAGTATTTTACCACGAGTTACAGAAGCAAAGTAAAAAAAAAATAAAATCTAATTTTAAATATTTAACAATACTGTCATCATCAAAATGCCTGCTGAGAGGCTGCTACTGTGCTTGAGTACATATTTTGGATAAATAAATGGGTTTAATCCAAGGCACTCAACACTAACCTTTACACAAAATAAACACATAAAAATCTGAGTTTAGCCTCAAATTAGTTGATGTAAATTATCTCTGTGTAAATCAGAGAAACGTTATTGACTGCAGTAAACATTTATGCAAATAAGAATATCTGTTGTATCCCTCTGTTTCCTTTCCTGATTCACCATTTTGTTTGAACATTTTAATTTTAATCAAACTACCTTTTATTTTCTGGACAGTCTACTCACACAGAAGTGGAATATTTTGACACCATTATCATCACTGGGGTACAGTGGCACCTATTAGCACTGTGGAATATGATAGTCATTCATGATGTGTGTTTAGTCTTTTGTCAGAGCTTTGCATCTATCCTTTTCCTTGTCCCTCACATTTTTAACTTTTTAATCTTAACAGAGTAGGAATAAAGCTTTGTGATTAACTCTCCCTTAAGACAGAAGTTTATTATAGTACAGCATTTTTCACTGTTTGTTACCTTGTAGGTTGATAAAGTTTGGCTGAAAATAGATAATATTTCAGAAACATTGTACTTATATGCATACATGAATTGACATACTGAAAAGAGGTCAACATGCAGTATTAATACATTAGTCATTGCAGATTAGCTTTTTATTCATTGTGTTTGTCATCAGGGCTAGGGAAAAGGAATGGCCAGTCTGCCTTCTGATTTTATTATAGCTTTAATGTTGGAAGAGGCAAAAGAATGAGATGGTAAACAGTACTGCTTGCTTATATTACAGAGGCTGTGCTTTCCAGGAGCAGGTGATGGGTTTTGTATTTCTTTGAAACAGAAAGCTTAGGATACCACTTATTTAAACATATTGTTTCATAAAAACGGAAAAAACCTTTAAATTTTTCTTGATCTGTTTAATGGGACCTTTTTGAAAGCAGCGTCTGACTGACACACTCAAGCTGTTCACAGGGCTTGGAATGGAGACTCGTACCCCAGTTGCCCAACGACGTAGGTCTTTCCTGTAATGAGTATGGCAGTGTTTCATATGCTACCTTTTTTTCTTATAATCATGTTCAAAAGCAGATTGAATACAAATGTTGAAATTTTGAAAACTGCTGCAAATTGTCTGGCTTTAATCAAAGATTCTAAACAATTATTCTTGTAAGAATTCTAACCAATTAGTTGAGTCAACAATCTTGAAGTAGCCTGTGAGAAGACTTCATTTTCTTTACCAAATTGGGGAAAAAAAAAAAAGAAGCTTCACCTTTAGGATAGAAATTTCTGTTTGTGGGTCTGGGCTGTAGACAGCAGTTGGTTTTCCCCAACTGATCTGAAAGCTTATCCGTGGGACTCTGGAGCAGAGAACAGCTAACGAGTCTGATTCTTAGGGTAGCCATGTGCAGAGAAAACACATTGCTGCCTTCAGCACTACTTGGAGTTCCCCAAGGTCTAATGACTTTATATGCAGGTAATAGGCAAAGTTTAGCAGCTAGAAACTTTTCTATGACTGATGTCAATTATCTCTTTTCCATAAAGTGATCTGCACTGTTTAAATGTCAATTTTGAGGTCATGCTAAGGCATGGAAATAGTCTGTGTAAGAATAATGATTGTTTCAGCAAGAGCATCTTAACAGAGAGATTTCTGTAAGGTCAATCAAAGTCAGCATCCTGCTTATCTCTATTTACTTGTGGAATGAGTGACAAAGCAGGGAGCCCTCTGTGCCTTACAGTTCTGACATGGATTAGTTGTCATTTTCTCTCTTGTTCTGTGGACTACTCTTGTATGTCTGAATACAAGTAAAGCCACTACAGTAACTCTATATTGGCTATTTTCACTTCATATAGTCCTCTGCCCAGATGACAGATGCCCGCTTCTTATTGTCACAAGACTGTCCTGATGAGATAGCGAGTGATCCCTGCCAATAACCAATCATAGAATCATAGAATAGTTAGGGTTTGAAAAGACCTTAAGATCATCTACTTCCAACCCCCCTGCCAGGGGCAGGGACACCTCCCACTAAACCATGCCACCCAAGGCTCTGTCCAACCTGGCCTTGAACACTGCCAGTGATGGAGCATTCACAACTTCCCTGGGCAACCCATTCCAGTGCCTCACCACCCTCACAGTAAAGAATTTCTTCCTCATAGCCAATCTAAACTTCCCCTGAGTAAGTTTGAACCTGTTAGCCCTTGCCCTCTCACTACAGTCCCTAATGAAGAGTCCCTCCCCAGCATCCCTGTAGGTCCCCTTCTTATACTAGAAGGCTGCTAGGAGGTCTCCACGCAGCCTTCTCTTTTCCAGGCTGAACAGCCCCAACTTTCTCATCCTGTCTTCATACGGGAGGTGCTCCAGTCCCCTGATCATCCTCGTGGCCCTCCTCTGGACTTGTTCCAACAGTTCCATGTCCTTTTTATGTTGAGGACCCCAGAACTGCACACAGTACTCTAAGTGAGGTCTCAGGAGAGCAGAGTAGAGGGGCATGATCACCTCCCTCGACCTGCAGGTCAAGCTCCTTTTGATGCAGCCCAGGATACGGTTGGCTTTCTGGGCTGCGAGCGCACACTGCCGGCTCATGTTCATTTTTTCATCAACTAACACCCCCAAGTCCTTCTCCGCAGGGCTGCTCTGAATCTCTTCTCTGCCCAACCTGTAGCTGTGCCTGGAATTGCTCCGACCCAGGTGTAGGACCTTGCACTTGTCATGGTTTAACTTCATCTCAAGCATGTCAAGGTCCCTCTGGATGGCATTTCTTCACTCCAGGGTATCAACTAAACCACACAGCTTGGTGTCATCAGCAAACTTGCTAAGGGAGCACTCAAATCCCCTGTCCATGTCACTGACAAAGATGTTGAACAAGACCAGTCCCAACACCGATCCCTGAGGGACATCACTCGTTACTGGTCTCCAGCTGGACATTGAGCCATTGACCACAACTCTTTGCGTGCGGCCATCCAGCCGGTTCTTTATCCACCGAGCGGTCCACCTATCAAATTGATGTCTTTCCAACTTAGAGACAAGGATGTCATGTGAGACAGTGTCAAATGCTTTGCACAAGTCCAGGTAGATGACATTAGCTGCTCTACCCCTGTCTATCAGTTCCGTAGCTCCATCATAGAAGGCCACCAGATTGGTCTGGCAGGGTTTCCCCTCTAGTGAAGCCATGCTGGCTGTCACCAAGCACCTTGTTGTTTTTCATGTGCCTTAGCATGCCTTCCAGGAGAATCTGCTCCAAGATTTTGCCAGGCACAGAGGTGAGGCTGACTGGTCTGTAGTTCCCCGGCTCATCCATTTTCCCCTTCTTGAAAATGGGGGTTATATTTCCCTTTTTCCAGTTGTTGGGAACTTCACCTGACTGCCATGATTTTTCAAGTATGATGGACAGTGGCTTAGCAACTTGATTTGCCAGCTCCTTCAGGACCCAAGGATGGATTTCATCAGGTCCCATGGACTTGTGTACGTTCAGGTTCCTAAAATGGTCTTAAACCAGATCCTCTCCTACAGTTGGCCCAGGGTCTTCGTTCTCACAGTCCCTGCATCTGCCTTCCAAGACTTGGGTGGTGTGGTCAGAGCATTTTCTGGGGAAGACTGAGGAAAAAAAGTCATTAAGAACCTCAGCCTTCTCCACATCCAGGGTAGCCAGTTCTCCTGATAGCTTCCGGAGGGGACCCACATTGTCCCTAGCCTGTCTTTTATTTGCAGTGTACCTACAGAATCCCTTCCTGTTATCTTTCACATCCCTAGCCAAGTTTAATTCTAAGTGGGCCTTAGCTTTCCTAACCTGGTCCCCAGCTTCCTGGACAACATCCCTGTATTCTTCCCAGGCTGCCTGTCCTTGCTTCCACCTTTTATAAGCCTCTTTTTTTCCTTTGCGTTTTCCTCAGCAGCTCCTTATTCATCCAAGGAGGTCTCCTGGCCCTCTTGCCGCACTCAGAAATTACTTTACTTTTACTTGCTTACTGTAAGTAATTGAGTGGTCTTAGAGGTATGATTTTCCTGCTGAGAATTAGAAACTAATTTTTTGTTGTTGGTGTTCTAAGGTAATTTTTTTTGGGCCACATTTTATTTTTGGCTGAAGAAACATACACAGAAGATCGTTTCACTACCTCAAGACACCCTAGTTACATCCTCTTGTAACTATAACATAACTAAACCATAACAGCATTTTCACATCTTTGTTGAGTTTACAAATGTAATATACTGTAATTACTGTGTATAAACTAATTGTATCTTTGTGAATGAAAGAAAGACCTGGTTTATTGTCAAATATTTCCATAAAGACAGAAAGAATTTGAAAATGCTAGATAAGGCTAATCTTGCTGAATGCTTTCTGAATGCTTGATTTTTCCTTCAGGCTTTGCTACAGGCAAATTCAGATTGTGCAATTATGAAATATTATTGAGTCTTAATTCAAAAGTATTTTTATATTCTGCACTGGCTCAAGGCTTCTTGGTATTGTCAGTAAAATTGAGTTTTGCCATGTTAAAGATGAGGTGTGGGAGCCAGGGCTTCAGTGTTCTTGACAGAAGGATGTAAAGAGAGAGAGAGAGGGGAATAGGAGTAGGGCAGAGAGTTGGAAGGGAACCCCTGAGCGGTCTTGATCTGTCCATTTTCAATGGCCAAATGGGAGAAGATGGGATTGAGCATGTTGGCAGTGTTTGAACTTACTCGCATTGGTGGTCACTAGCCCGTCTATCAAGATGCCTCCTTTGGCCACAGTTACCGCTAGCCTCTCTCTATATACCTTTGACATGAGCAAAAACCCCAAGACCATCCTCATAACCTACATGACTTTGTACTAGGTAGTCATACGAAGCCAGCAATGCTAAACAGCAGGTTCCCTGTACGTTTAAGTCATTTTCTTAATCCTTGGTTATGTGTTGAGCTTACACCAGCAAACTGGCACGGCTTTTGGAGCAGGGTCCTGCAGCTGGGCAGGCACTATGGTGCTATACTGCTTCCAGGTCTGAGCTGGTATGCAAAGAGATGTCAGCCGTGTTTGCCCTGCACTCTGTAGTTTCAGAAACACTGTGGCAATAGGCAACCCTCAGATTTCTGCCCCTGTGATACAGGCCTGCACTCTCTAAACCTGCCCTTCTAAAAGTAAAAATCACACCTAAGCAAGTATATTAAGCTTTTCTTATATATTCTATCTTCTGTGAGTAATGCTTTGTTAGTATTTTTTAGTACCTCTAAGTTGTTATTACTCAAGTTCATCCTGTAGCTGAAAGACTAAATGCATTATATTTAGCCTCATGGGTAGAACAGTTTACATGAGATTGATTTTTCAAATTTTCTTTCGGAGATGCAAAACAATGTGGTTCTAATGCATGTTTAAGTCTTGTTACTGTTGGACAGCCAGAAACAAGAAACTCTGCCATGTTCAAGCACACACACACACACACACACACATTGCTGTAACATGATGTTAAGATTTGTGATCTAAATTATAGCATGAACTTAAGGCCCTAACCCAGTTAAGCCAGTCATTGGGATCAAATGTGCAGCTGTGTATAAAACTTAGCTCTGAAGGCAAATGAAGGAACTGAAATACTCTTCTGGTTTCAAGAGTATTGAAATCTACTATACCTCACAAATTCTGAATTTTTGTTGTTATTAGCGAAGGTAAATTTGGTCTTGTGCAGTAAAAAGAACTACAGGCATCTAAGACACAATTATCTCTACATCTCTGTCTAGCCATGTAAAATATTGCAATGAATTCAGGTATTTGCTCCAGGTTTCACAATTCTATATGTCTTAGGTGCAACACTTATTTATTAGATTTTTTTATCGTAATTCTAGCAATATGGTTCCTATAAGGTTATTCTAAAAGTAATTTTAGGAAGCAGTATTAAAAATACTAAGTCATCGAGTGTTAAATTAAGAACTTCCCCCCTTTTTTTCCGTCATTCTTCTTTTTCACAGATATTGGTGTTTTGTAATTTGTGTGGATAAAGTACTTTGCAAGAATAAAACTTGTTGATCGAGCATTTTGCCAGCAATTTCCTCTTTTTTATAACCTGCTCATACAGGAGGTGATTCTTCCAGGGAAGTACATGGAAGACAGGGGTTTGATTTTGTTATTGTTTGGGTCACCAGGTGGGTTTCCCTGTACGTATGATAGAGTCTAAATGTTTGTAAATTATGAATATAATACCCTGAAGATATGTTCAGTGCACACTAAAACATTTTTATTTACCAACTGTCAGCTTCACCAGCTCAGCTTTGCCTAGAATCTTTCTTGTCTTCATGTCATGAGTAATAATAACTGAAGTATTATTTAGATAACAGTTCTACTTCTCAGTACTACGTAACAGAAAACCTACTGTAGAAAGCTTGTATTTATCGTTTTTTTTTTATTATTATTACTGTGTGCAGACAGAAAAGGCAGCAGCTGAGACTTAGAATATGCTCTCTACCTGTGGAGAGCCCTGTTGTCCTCTGTAGGTCACAGCAGAAATCCACTTGTACACAATATGATGCAGGTATGTGGTGCTACACAGGATTTTTAAAAACTGTGATTACCTTCTTATCAAGTGTGGTGAAAGCCTAGTTCTGCTATCAGCAGAGTCAGATGGATTAAGGACAGGGGCTTAGTATTATTTATGTTATTCCTCTAAGGAACCAGTGGACAAGTGGAAACTTAATTCCTTCTTGACTTTAACTAGAATTACCTGTGCTTGTGATGATTTTTATCAGATGTGCTGAGAACACTATGGTGTCCACAGCTCTTCACAGAACATAATTTCAGTCTTGCCTGTCTTCTCACCAAAAAAAAAAATACTCAAATCTCTTTTTCTTCCCCCACTGTCTTTTGGTAAAGGACTTGACCCACATGCACATGTACACTTGCAGATGCATGGGTGTATTTTGTACGAATTTGGCTTCCAAAACATTTTTCTGCTGGGTAGCTGGAGAATTCGTTAAGTAACTAGGTCTTCTATCTCAGGATATTATCTGAACTTGTGATGAAAAAATAAATGAACCTAACTAAGGAGTGGCAAATACACACATTCTGCTTCAAAATGATGGAAGTGCTTGGGCAGGGTTAGCTGGGGATGTTGTATGTGATGCAGGCGTGCTCTAAATTTGGAATTCTTTCTTAAACCACAGGCCCAATTTGTATTTCTTGGGCTTTTTGTAATTTTCTGTACCAAAGAACCAAGAATTGAAAGTCATTAAAAAACTATACATCTAACTTAAAAGCACAAGAAAATTTGTAGAAGCTGTGGGCATCTGATGCAACACAATTGAGCTGAGGGGTCTTAATGAGTTACTGATTAGAGCTTAATTTCTGTAGCTCATTGTTAGCCTGCACCAGTCATAATATGGTTATGGTTGCTTAATTCTCCTTAACTGTGATTTAAGCTAATACATTCTTCTTCTTTTGGAGTGAACTGAGAGCTGTAACCAACACTCAGCTGGTGAGTCCATCATTTGAGTGACACTGCCCCAGACTCCAGTGTACTGCCTGCCTCCGTGCTGCATGTTCTGTCCAAGGGCCCTGCTTGGCAGGGGCCATACGTACCCACTTGCGTGTGTGTATGCCTGTATGCGCTTTAGTTTCTGTCAATGCCAAGTTTTGATTCTGTATCACTGTGAAGTAGTCGTGGTTGAGTTTCTTCTCAAGGAGCTTTCTGAGGAAAGGCACTATGTCATTTTCCATCTTAGAGTTTGTGTTATAAATCACGTTTTGACTGGTTTCTCCTTTGTGGTTCCTGTCTGAAATTTTAGTCCAATCACATACGTTAAGAATCATGTCAAAATGGCTTTCTTTATCCTCTGGAAATTCAATCCTTAGATCCCTCAAGGTTAGTAACACTTTAACCTAGTAACAACCAGCTTCTGACAAGAATCTGGAAGTAGTTTGAGCTATTCTAACTTGACAATATATAGGCTGTTTTTATTTTGTATTTATATTTAAAACAGCAGAGTCTGGAAAAATAATGCATTAGAAGAAATGGTTCACTGTAATTGCACTTAACTATAATTTTGTAAATGATTGGTTCATGTGATCTGCGTATGACATTTGGAAGATTAAGAAGACAATGGGGTGGATGTTTATTTTCTAACATTAGGAACTGCCTCTCCATAACCCTACATTCTTGGTTCAGTGCATTATTAAAATGGAGTTGAATTCAACCACATTTTTCTTTTGTTATTACTTTGTATTTTTTCATCCAAAGCGTCAATTTTTCCTCTTTCCTGTTCTCATTTTAAACTCATTTCCAGAAGAAGAAAATGGACAGTTCTTTATCTCTTCCTAGACTTTAAAGATTAATATTTCATTGACAGTCCTTTTCTTTCTCTCTGGAATGTCCTTGAAATATCATTAAACATTTAAAGCTGGTAGATATGATTTGGAAAAAGAAGTGCAGTTGTTTGACCAGGAATTTTAAGCTTTAGACATAAAAAAAAAAAAAAAAAAATCTTTCTAAATCAGGTCTATATTTTCTCTTGCTATGTAAGGAAATCCTTTATGATTCTGGCATCTGTGGAAGAGGAGGAAGGTACTGCTTTTAATGGGTTTTGCCAGTACTTTGTCCTATTTTTCACTTTTCTCCTTTTAGAAACACAGACCAAACGAGAATTTATATTAGTAACTGCATGAATTTTTCTCGTTCTTTGTGGGTTGTTTTTATTTTCTCTCAACCTTCATCTCTTCAGGAAGTGGGAATAAAGATTTAGTTATGTCCTACATTTTTCATTTTGATAAATCTGTGATGCACCTTGCTGCAGTAGTTTGATCTTCTAAGGAACAGCAGCTGCATTTTCACAGCATTTTATCTGCATAGCCCGCAAGAATGCTTCCATCTCACATATCCGACACTCCCCACACACAGATGATTCCTTGGAGTGATGGAAGAAAGTCTAATAGCAAGTGTGCCTATGGCAAATGTGAGGTAGAAACACAGAGACAGAGATAGTGCAGACTTGTCTCTTTGTTCTGCACAGCCAGTATTTACCCGCTGCCTTGTGTGCCATGTTTTCCAGTAGATCTCCCACCAGAATTTTCAACATAGCCACAAAATCTAAGGGAGTGGTTGCCTGGTCCTGAGGAAATTGCCAGTCATCAAAAGAAGTACATTGGTGTCTGAGAAGTGAAGGTTTGCAGAGAATAGCCATTTATTCAGTACAGCCCCATAAACAAGTTTAAGCAAATGTTGTAGCAGGAATATTAGGTTTTCTACCTTTTTTAATAATTAACTACCATGCCCCAATTTTCTAGTTGGCATACTTACCTTTATATTTTTCTACTGGTTAAATGATTTGCATCATCCCCTCATAGCATTCTTCCAATATCTGAAGGGGGCCTATAGGGATGCTGGGGAGGGACTCTTCATGAGGAACTGTAGTGAGAGGACAAGGGGTAATGGGTTCAAACTTAAACAGGGGAAGTTTAGATTGGATACGAGGAAGAAATTCTTTACTGTAAGGGTGGTGAGGCACTGGAATGGGTTACCCAGGGAAGTTGTGAATGCTCCATCACTGGCGGTGTTCAAGGCTGGACTGGACATAGCCTTGGGTGGCATGGTTTAGTGGGAGGTGTCCCTGCCCGTTGCAGTGTGGTTGGAACTAGATGATCTTAAGGTCCTTTCCAACCCTAACTATTCTATGATTCTGTGATCCCAGGTATTTTTTTGCTCGCTGAATCACTACTGTTACTCTACTAGGAGCTTGTACAGTCTAGACTTTTTGCTACTGCTTTGCTTTTCTCATTTACTCTTTGTTCAGCTGATGAAAATAAGATATCTTAATGATAAGATTAACTGAATGATAAATTTGAAGCATAGGCAATCTGAGGTTTTGTGTAGTTCCTAATACAGCTTTGCCTTCCTTTTTTTTCTTCATCCATTGATGGCTCCATTAAGCCATTGGCTCCATTAAAATATTATGTCTTGGGATTCTGGGAACTCTTCTATGATGTTGATTTGCTAGGGATGGTTTTAGGATAGCACAAATCAGTTCATTAAGATCTTGGAAGATGTAGGACTAGAATCTTATTCCGGCAGTAAATATGTAAAAAAGAATATTAGGCAAAATATCATGACTGGCTATAAACTGGATGCATTGTGTGAAAGGAATCTTTGTTGTAGAGAGGAACTCAGTGTTTGACATGAAAACCTGAACTTTCAAATTCAAAATGGTATGGCTGACAAACTTCCCCAGTATTATTTTGACAATCCCTATCTTAAAGTTCAACTTATGCCTGTAAGTACTCTATAATTGACACTCTTTGCACTTGCAATGCTGGCGTAAGTGTAGGCTGTCTTTTTAATGGCAAGTTTTTCACTTATTTTCAGAAAGAAAGTGTTGGTGTGGCAGTGGACTGCAGCATAAAAATTGAAAAACTTTCCCATCCTGCAAGAACAGTAGTTAATTATTAATGTAGTACTTGATCTCAAAAGTTATTATGTTTACAATGAATGGAGTGTGTGGCAGATACACCCAATTCTGTTAATCCACTGCACAATATAAGATGAGTGAATAGTCACCTGTCATTTAATGAAAATTTATAAAGAACCATCCTGCTTTTTCTTTATTTTCTGTATGTGGTGGTGGTGTTATTTATTTATTATTACTATAATTTTGTTTATTTTTAGTTTCTTTGTATTATTAACATTTGCATGGAACTTGTCTATTCACCGTCCCAGTTAGTGAAATTGTTGGAATGGTGTCAAAGAAATTCCTTACCCTTTCTGTCTGAATTCACTTCACCATCATGTTGCCTTCTAATATTCACATCAGTATTATTTTTGTCAAAACATGCCATTCTGTCTATAGTCTGGGGTGCAGTGCTGTGACATAATGGCCAAACACCAGTTAAGGGACACCTATTATCTGAATTCTGAAATAATTTCTACTGATACTGTCAGAAATGCAGTTTTTTTAGTTGGAATGCTTGGAATGGTATTGTTTGAAAAGAGTAATCAACAGCCCAAAATTGTCCTTTAATTTTCTGTCTAAAATTAAGTGCTTAGAGTCTTGGGCAACTGATGTTTGTGACAGTGAGAGGAGGTAAACTAGAGTCAGTAGAACCAGGTCAAAAAATTGCATACATTTGATTACACATGAAATTTCACTGGCAGATAGCTAGGGATAGAGGGAAGAGAAAAACCAAAAAGGTAGGGAAATAATGAAAGTAAAGAGTTAGGACAAGGCTGAAGGATGGTGTTTATGAATGGAAGCAAAGCTAAGGTGCCATAATCCTGCTATTTACTTTCAGCACTGGTACTCTAGATCATTGTTGTATTTGCTGGTGTATATAATAAAATGATTTGTGTTTCTCTTCCTGGAAACATACTGTCCTAGAGAGGAATTTAGTGTCTTGGTAGAACTGCCCACATGAATATTTTAGCTAACAGAATACAACTCAGTAAACTGACAGTGAGAAATGCAGCTTTCATTAAAACAAGAAGTTAAAACATTGTAAACTCATTTCATTTTACTTCTGACTGAAGTATTTTTTTACTCAGGGCAATTATCTTGGTCATGGAAGGGGAAACTCACAAACAGATGTTTCTGGTTGGTTCTAATCTATTTATGCTTTTGCTTTTTAACCACAGGTTTCTGTGCTCGAGAGGCAGATATTTGACTTCCTTGGTTATCAGTGGGCACCCATCCTGGCAAATTTTATACACATTATTATAGTCATACTTGGCTTATTTGGAACCATCCAGTATAGACCTCGTTACATAACAGGAGTGAGTATTTAATTTTATTTACTTATTTTGATGTGCATGTTAAAAAAAAAAATCTTATAGATGGAATAGAAATCTTGTCTTGGTTTAACTTTCTTCTATAATATTTTGCATTTACTTATTATGCTTTTAAGACATCTTCAATAATTAACTGGTAGCAACCTACACAAGTTGAGAGTCAATATGTTCATAAAGTACATGCCAATATGAACTTTCAAGAAGCGCAGTCAGTTTAAAGAATTACAGCATTCTCAGGAGTACAGCAATTTAAAGCTAGAATAAATGCTAGCCATAACTTTCCTAGATACACTGGACTTCAACAACAGATTCATCATTATAGTTATTCATTATTGTTATTAACTGTAGTGCTGGAGTGACTATCCATTATGTATATCCCTCCTAGAAATTAGTCCAATTTGAAACTGAAATACGATAATGTGGTAAGAAATGCAGGTTTGGTGGTTACGGACCAAGGGCTCCAGAATAAAAGTAAGGATTTTGACCTTTATATTTTTGATCTGTTTCTTTTAGTTATTCAGCTACCCCTTATACACGGGCTCAATACACTGTATGTACTCTGTGATACAATACAGTATTAACAAAATCCTCCTTTCTTACGCTGGGTTGGTTTTTTTTTTTCATATTCATAGAATCATAAAATCATAGACTAGTTAGGGTTGGAAAGGACCTTGAGATCATCTAGTTCCAGCCCCCCTGCCAGGGGCAGGGACACCTCCCACTAAACCATGCCACCCAAGGCTATGTCCAATCCAGCCTTGAACACCACCAGCGATGGAGCATTCACAACTTCCCTGGGCAACCCATTCCAGTGCCTCACCACCCTCACAGTAAAGAATTTCTTCCTCATAACCAATCTAAACTTCCCCTGTTAAAGTTTTGAACCTGTTACCCCTTGTCCTATCACTACAGTCCCTAATGAAGAGTCCCTCCCCAGCATCCCTACAGGCCCCCTTCAGATATTGAAAGGCTGCTATGAGTTCTCCACGCAGCCTTCTCTTCTCCACGCTGAACAGCCCCAACTTTCTCATCCTATCTTCATATGGGAGGTGCTCCAGTCCCCTGATCATCCTCGTGGCCCTCCTTTGGACTTGTTCCAACAGTTCCATGTCCTTTTTATGTTGAGGACACCAGAACTGCACACAGTACTCCAAGTGAGGTCTCACAAGAGCAGAGTATAAGACAGAATAACACGTCTGAAAACCAACATTTGAGCACCTTTTGTTAGAAATAGATTTGCATAACAATATTTCTGTCGAAATTGACTGCTAATTCACATAAAGTTTTTCAGAGACAGATAGCAGTCAAAAAGATTTGCTCATATCTTTTTGATACACCCATATTCTCATGTCAAATGAAAATAATTTCACTCAATCTGTACCCACTTCTGCAGTTTGTTTCCTTTTACTCTCTTCCCCTCGTGCACCGGTAGGCATTCAGGAGATAGAAAGTTTTTACTTGTACCCCTCTGCTACCATCCATATTTCAGGAGTGTGATGCTAGCAGTAATATATTATTATTAGTCTGTGTTTCTGTGATTTCCTATATGCAGAAAACATGTCTCTACTGGTAGAATGTCTTTAGGCATGCACACAATTTAATATATTCCAAAGCATATGCTATCAACACTGAAAAATATATTGTAAGTCTGAAATATTTATAGTGTTTCCTTTAAATCACAACTCTACGAGATATGTGAATGTGAACTGAAGTTCTTTTCTTCCATTTCTGGTTCTTTGACCAGTACAGAAGGTTTGAAGATTAAAACCCAAAATTCAAGGAAGTGTCAGTTAAAAAGAGTTAACAGTTCCATCCTAAGACTATTCAAAGGCATGAAAATGAGCATAAGCATAAAATGCTTAGGTGAGCTAAACAAAAAAAAAAGCTAGATTTAAATAGTCTTTTCAACAGAGTACAGAAAATTACCTGCTACAATAATTAATGCATTCTGAATGGGGAGGAATACCAGCCTTAGAAATAGGTACTGTTCACCTACTATTAGTAGGATGGTATGATTTGTGACACACCACCCTATTAATTTTCACATTTCTTCTTAGAGCTCCCTCTTCCTCTCACTGTGTAGCCATCTGGTGTTGTGAGTTTGCCTTATTGCATCCTCTCATTGAACTGAATAGAAACAATCTAAGATCAAATTGTTTGTCTTGCTCAGCTTTTTTAGTCGATACCTGAATCTGCTATTTATCACTTAGATAAGGAAAGTATGATGGAACTTTCATCCTTCATTTAGTTGCATTAACAGAGGAATACTATGATTTTGTAATTTCTACCGCTGCTCTCTTTGGAGAGTCGGGATGAAGGAAATGGTACTGGTCACTGGAGGGAGAGATGAAGGATCTGCATCTTTTCATTCAGTTCTGCTGGGCGCAGAATACCCACCTTGTTATAGCTCGCAAAACTCAGTAGTGTTATCTGACATTAGGAGTAAATTTGTGAGTTCAAAGGCGAGAAGAGCAGCCTATAAGCTGGCAAGGGGTGTAGCTATGAGGTGTTCAGGGGAGTGAATATAAATACTCAGACTTCAGTAGATTTTGCAAGGGTCAATCTATCTTGAGTGGACTCTATAGGACCCTTAATCCACAGTCACATTAGTACATCAAGTATAGCTTGCTTCAACAAGACTACAATAAATTTCCTTTTCACTGTGTATGGTTCATAAATGATATAAAAAAATGTTATCCAGAGGTTGTGAATCATAGGTTAAAGAGAACAGGGAGGTTTTAAGGTGAGATTTCAAGAAATGATTCAGTGGCTTAGGCAGAAGAGGAAATAAGTTTTAGACAGGTGGAACACCACAAGTGAAAGTACATCCTTGAACTCACAAGAGTCACAGGGAAGTTTAGAAGTGAGTGAGGTGAAAAGGTGACTGTGTGGCTTCAGGCCTTGGAAAATAGTTCAGATTACATGGGATGCAGGAATTGTCCACGACAAAGAGAGCAGGAAACTGAAGTTTAATATCATCAAGGGGGTTGATCTTAGTATAGGTTTGACAAGAACACATTGATTTTTGGTTGTAAATCTGAACCGTTAATAAATGAGCAATTGATGCAGGAGGTGAAACATCTGTTCTGAGGGTGGGAATGAGTGTCTCTTCAAAGATATCTTTTCAAAAGATAATAATTAAGCAATTTTTTTGTGAAAACAGTAATGATAAAAGGACTGATTAGCAAAACTATGCTAAAACAGAGAATAACAATTTCAGTAGAAACAAAGGTTAGCTGGTGTAATGCCTGAGATGTAAATGTGTTTTTAGCGGTATTGTCATAGGATCCATCAATACAAATGTCTGAGAGGTAATGCCAGTGCAAATTAAGAAGGGTTCCTGAAAGAAGCAATTCTTTCCACCTGGGTAGGGCTTTGACTGGAGGTTCACTTTCTCCCCATTCTTTCTACAGAGGGATGCTGGCTGTGCTAATATGCTCAGCCCATATTCCTCACTCTACTATGGATTATTAGTCGCCTGACTAATCTAGTAACCTTCTACAATAGAGTAACTGCATCAGTAGACCAGGGAGGATCTATAGATACAATCTATCTAGACTTCAGTAAGGCTTTTGATATGGTCCCCCACAACATTCTGCTCCCTAAACTGGAGAATTTGGTTTGATGGAAGGACTGTTAGATGGATAAGGAAGCGGCTGGATGGCTGCATCCGAAGAAATATATTCAGTGACTCAGTGTTCAAATGGAAGCCAGTAATGAGTAGCATCCCTGATGGGGTCATACTGGGACCAGTAGTATTTAATATGTTCATCAGTGAAATACTGGGATTGCTTGCACCCTCAGCAAGTTTAACAGGTGACACCAAGCTCAGTGGTACGCTTGATTCACTAGCTCTGAAGTGAAGGCTCTAAGGGGACCTTATTAGAGCTTTTCAATGTATAAAGGGAACTTAAAAGAAAAAAGGAGAAAGATTTTATTACTAGTGCATGTAGTTACTGGACAAGGGACAACAGGTTTAAACTGAAAGAGTGTAAGTTTAGATTGAAGATAAGCAAGAAAATTTTTACAGTGAGGATGGTGAGACAGAGGAACATTTTGCCCAGAGTAGTTGTGGATGCTCCATCCTTGGAAGTGCTCAAGATCAAGTTGGATGAGGTTTTGAAAAAACTTATTTAGTGGAAGATATCTCTGCCTATGGCAGGGAGCTTGGACTACATGATCTTTAAAGGTCCCTTCCAACCAAACCTTTCTGTGATGCTATCAGTAAGAAAATGCCATTGAATAAATCCATGTTTTCTGGTTCCTGAATGATGGAAAACCTTGGCAATCTCATTTTTCTGATGCCTTAGCATTTCTAGAAAGCATTCTCAGAATATACAGGAAAGACAAAAAGTCCCATTTGTACTGAATGTCATTCTCTTCTCCAAAAAGGAAGCCAGCTGACAGGTAAAGCTCACTGATTCTCCAGTGCTACAGGGGTAGTACTGTAAAATTAATTACTTTGTTTCTTTACTGCCATTGGTAGGAGTAAAGGAATATCTAGTGAGAAAGAGAAAAGCTTTGAAGTGAATTATGAAATATTAGAATTTGAGGAAAGTCATGTCTGGGAGGCTGTAATTTCCGCTGCTTATTTGTACCTTCTAGACCTGTTATATTTACTTCTAGAGCTAGTTCCAACAAAGAGAAAATTTTTGTACAATCCTGTAGTTTTACTGAGCAGTCTTATAGACAAACCAAGAGTGATAAGAAAGTGAAAAAGCATTTGTACTGAAGAACATTCTCCTGTCTTGAGTATAATATGAAGATCCAATATCAGTAAGAAAGAAAACTTTTAATCCAGAAGAAATTGCCTTGTTTCAACCCTGTGACAATAAGAATTTGTACAAAAAGTTTTTTTTCATAATTCATTGCACAGTTTAAGTGGACTTCGTGTATGAAGCAAAATTATGCAACAACGTTACTAGCATTTTCCCAGGGGGTTATTTATTCTGTTCTAGTGTTTCTTCCTCTTAAACATAATAGTAACACATGCTAAAAATAGTGAACATAATAGAATCATAGAGTTGTAGAGTCATTTAGGTTGGAAAAGACCTTTAAGACCATCAGATCTAACCATTAATCTAGCACTGCCACATCCACCACCAAACCATGTTCCTAAGTGCCACATCTACACATCCTTTTAAATACCTTCAGGAATGGTGACTTTACCACTTGCCTGGGTAGCCTGTTCTAATGCTTGACAACCAGCAGATATCTGGTACATTGAAGTCCCAATGAAAAGAAGGGCTGGTGATTGTGAGACTTCCCCCAGCTGCATATATTTCATCTGCCTCTTCATCCTGGCTGGGTGGTTCTGTAACAGATTCCCACCATTAAGTGACTGTTGGCCTTCCCTCTGATTCTTTGCCATAAGCACTTAAACTTATTGTCACCATTATTAAGCTTTAAACAGTCAAGACACTCCCTAACACACAGGGCTATTCCACTGCCTGTACTTCCTTTCCTATCCCTTCTGAAGGTGGCACTTCAGTTGTACGACTCATCCCATCATGTTTTTGTGATGGCAACTATGTCATAGTTTTCCAGCTGCACAATAGCTTCCAGCTTCTCCAGCAACAATGCACACAGCCCATGCTGTTGTGGATGCACTTCAGTTGGGAGATTGATCCTGCCAACTTTTGGAGGGGAGAAGCCCTAATACCTATGTGACCATTCTCAGGTGCCTTCATGATTTCTAACACATCAATAACCCTGTGCTGCCACATTGATCTCCATCCATCCACTGTGATGGCAGACCAAAGGACCTCACTAGCGCACCATTCCTCAAACATTGGCATGCTGCACCCAGGCTTATCTCTAGTGAGCCTGATTTTATCCCTTTCCCCCTTCAAATCATTTAAAACTCTTTCAGTGAGACCTGCTAACTCCTTTGCAAAGATCCTTTTCTGTCTTTCAGATAGATGCACCCCATCTGTTGCCAGTAGGCCTGCTTACGTGTAAACTGACCCATGATCAGAAACCCCTAAATTCTGCCAGTGACACCAGGCTCGGAGACAAGTATTGATAGTGACTCATACAGAACACAGTATACTAGCAGGAGACAAGGATCTCAGTTTAACACAAAGCAAATTTGCAGCCTTAAAGAGCAAAAAGAATCTTGTGCAGGATAATACCTGATCACATTAAGTCTGGGAGAAAAGGATAGATTATTACTGATGCCTTACTTAACATATAATTGCTTATATATATTAAAAAACTGAAAGAGGCAATTACCTTATGTCTGAGCTTCTTGCAGCATCATCAGTCTGCCAAACCATTAGGCCCCAGAGAGTATAACTGAGTTAATCTATGTATTTTTTAAGACTAGACGTTGTCAATTGCTTCAACACCCCTAGTGTGATCTACTTAATGCCTTATACGACAAGTAGTCCTGAATCTGCCAGATCTGTTTTGGATTATTTAAGTTTTATATTGCAATTTAGTATTTTCCGTGTTTTTTAATTGTTTGAAGTTGCACATGAAAGCGTGCAGAAGTTCATCTGTCATGTGTACATACCAGAATGCTATCAAACAACATTAACCATGCCATAGAAAACTATAAAGCAGAAAACATCAGGGAATCTGCAGTTCTAGAGCCATGCTTTTCTGAATTTTTAGACGGGCTCCATATACTTAATGATTTGGCGAGAATTTTTTTGTGAGAAAACATTTCAAGAGACTGTTTTGTTAGCTCTTGTAAAAGAACCAGTTTTTAGTTCTTTCTCCTCATGAAACAGTTTTTATAATATGACGAGGATTCTTGTGCCTAATATTTTTAAATAATTGAGTTCTTCTGAGATTAATTTACCTTATTGACCTAATACAATTTATTTTCCAGATACTTGTTTTAGTTAAAATAAAGAAGTGTGTGTACTCAAGCTCAGTACATGAATTATTAAAAAATATATTTTGCTTCTGCTTTCTTTATAGCTGTTGGGAAAACTATACGTATATAAACCCACTGAATAAACAGGAGGATGAAATGAAATTGTATGGTCGTACATTCTTGTCAGCCTGCAAAGCACAAATTTCTTGAAGTCTGTGAAGTCAAACTCCTACTTGAGACTGCTGCCTGTAAAAGGGTTTCTCAGGAAGTACTTTTATCTCCATTCTGACACAAGTCATTCAGTTCTTCACCTTAATTGTACTTATGAGATGATTTATGGTGTTGCAACTAAAATGCAGACATCTACAGAAGGAGGCACATAGTCACAGAAACTCCTTCTGTGCTCCTCACAGCTTTTCAAAGCAAATGGTAATTTGGGGTCATAGGCAATAATCTTCTGTATAATCATTTTGAGCTAATGCCCAGTAATACTGTAAGTAAAATTAAAGACCTGGAGCATTTTAGTGGCAGCTTTGTCTGTTGGCTGTCACACGAGACTGAATCAGGACACTGATTCTGTTTCAAAATGTGCCATTGGCAAGATGTTTTTCTTGTTCAAGTATGTTCAAGCACACATAATGATTTTCCTCAGTTTGTTTCTTGATTCAGTAGTTTGCGATGGATAATAATAAATGTGAATGTTTATACTGTAGTTTGTATTCAGTTCTGTATTTTAATGCATTCAGTTACTGAATAGAATATTACTAATACTTAATATAGCTTTCTGGTAATTTTATCTGTAAATTAAGCATCAGATACTTATATAAATAAATAGATATTTACTTATCTTTTGAAGAAGGCTAGCCTCTTAAACTCATTAAATTTCTGGTTGCAAATGTGCTTGAAAAAGACAGAATTTCTTTTTTGCAAATTTCACTAATACCGGCGACAGAATGAGTATTTTTTTAGGATACTCTGTCACTATATTTACTAAAATCTTTGCTGAACGTGAACCAGAAAGCAAGCTGAATTAAGTCTGAAATAAATCCACTTAAATGGGGAAATGATACTTGCAGGAAATATTCTCATTATCCATGCTGTTCTCAGTGTAAAATTTCTAGGATTTATTGGTTTCAATCAGGTTGGAAATACCATGATTCAAGTTGGTTTGTGTGGTAGTACTTGCAGGCCACACCAAAACCAGGAAGTATGTAACCACAGAGGCTGTATTTCGATGTTAGTAGAAAAATCTGTGTCAGTACGAGCTTATGTAATGTCTAAAAAGTCAGAGGTAGTCCAAATGTATATACCCACTGGGAAATTTAAAACAGAACAAAAAAGTGTCTTAAGGACAAGCAGTAAAAGAGAATGTTGACAGAGTGTTAATTTCTCCAAATAGTAGAATTCCAGAAATCAGGGACTATATAGTGAGTGTGTGCCTTAAATAGGGAGGATAGAATAACTATTTTATTTGGGAGTTCCATGTGTATAAAGAAGTTCTCACACTTGGGAAAGAGGTACGCATCCAGTAGTTTCAAGTCGCAGTAACATAAACACACTAACATTACATTTTCAATCAGAAAGAAAAGATTTTGAAAAACTAGACTATACAAGATCAAGAATGTGATAGCATCCCAAAAAGTGATCATTATGGAAAGCTCTGCCTACACCTAAATCTATTTCATATATTTCTTAATGCTTATTCATTTTATTCTTGGTCAGATGATTTAGAAATTGTCATATAGGAAGCTTGCTTTCAGTTGAAAGTAAATCAGTTGAGTTTGTTAAAAAATAATTCTGAATTGTAAAAAAACAGTGACTGCAATATTACTGGTCACTGTGTCTCAGGAAATTTCTTGGTGAAAAATGGGGAATAAAATACTGGTTGTAGCTTAGCATTCGCAGAGATACCCAAATTAAAAAGCAGACAAAGCAAAGGAAAAGTAGTACACTCATATTGCTACTTAGTGAAGATGGTTAACTAAAATAAACAGCTCTGTGAGAGTTTCTGTCTGATTAAGTAAATTAAAGAAGAAAATTGATAAAATTATAATGCAGTATAGGATTGTATAGAAGTGAAAAAAGCTTTGAAGAGCAAAGTGCATGACCAAGGGTATGAGGACAAAGAAGTACAGAATAAAAATAGAAAAATTAAAAGAGCACAAGTAAACCTTCAAAACCAACAAAAAAGGAGGAAGAGGACAATTAAAAGCAAGGGGCTTCCTCCTAAATCTGTTGTCCCCACCCAGAACCGCTTTGCTGTCCTGCAGGGGGCTGATGAGGAACCACACTCCCACCAGGAACAACCAGCTGATGCACTGGTAAAGAAGATCACTACTGGTGCTGCCAGGAAAAGGCGTTGGGTCATAATAGTAGGGGACTCTACTCTGAAAGGAACAGAGGCACCCATCTGTTGGCCTGACCCAGGCTCAAGGGAGGTGTGGTGCCTACCGGGGTCTCGGATAAGGGATGTTGCAGAGAGGCTGCCTGCACTAGTCAGTCCACTGACTATTACCCACTTCTAGTAATCCATGTGGGTGCTTCTGATATAGATATCAGTAGCCCAGAGAACATAAAGAAGGACTACAGAGCTCTGGGAGGGGTGGTTAAGGGCTCTGGAGTGCAGATTGTCTTTTCATCAATTCTCCAGGATACAGGGCAGGACCTTAAAAAGGCTAGGAGGATTGGCCAGGTTAATAAATGCTTAGAAGGGTGGTACTATAGTCAGGGGTTTGGGTACGTTGAACATGGGACTCAATTTAGTAGGCCAGGTCTCCTGGGGGCTGGTGGAGCTGGTCTGACAAAGAAAGGGAAGAGTGGATTTGGTAGGAGGCTTGCCAGGCTGGTCAAGGATGCTTTAAACTAGATGTGTTGGGGGAGGGTTATCAAGGGACTGGAGCACCTCCTGTATGAAGATAGGATGAGAAAGGTGGGGCTGTTCAGCCTGGAGAAGAGAAGGCTGCGTGGAGAACTCATAGCAGCCTTCCAATATCTGAAGGGGCCCTATAGGGATGCTGGGGAGGGACTCTTCATTAGGGACTGTGGTGATAGGAAAAGGGGTAACGGGTTCAAACTTAAACATGGGAAGTTTAGATTGGATATAAGGGGGAAATTCTTTACTGTGAGGGTGGTGAGGCACTGGAATGGGTTGCCCAGGGAAGTTGTGAATGCTCCATCGCTGGTGGTGTTCAAGGCTGGATTGGACATAGCCTTGGATGGCATGGTTTAGTGGGAGATGTCCCGGTCCCTGGCAGGGGGGTTGGAACTAGATGATCTTAAGGTCCTTTCTAACCCAAACTATTCTATGATTCTATGAAACTGAGTATTGCAGAACCATTTTGGGGACACTCCACTACAGCTTCAAATCGTGACATTAATTAAGACTATTACAGTGCTGGAGAATCCACCTAGACCCTGAATTAACCCCAGGTTTCATTCATGGTTTCATTTTCATTATGCCGTGTAAATCAATGCTAAATGAAGCACTGGTATTTTATGGTATAGTAATTACTGCATAGGGACACTTCCATGAAATGCTTTCCGTGCCATGAATTGAAAAGTGTATTCTTAGCACATTCCATGATAAGTATTCAATATCACTAGCATTCTTTTCAATAGAGAATTCATTCTAATTTGTTTAATTGATGAATGCTTGCTGTTTGTTGAAGCTCACCTTCCTCAAATCATCCTTTCTCCTGATCACTTTTTCAGTAATCATCTTTCAGATCTCATCAGTGTTTTCTGAAATATCTCAATGTTCACAAATACCTGGAGCAAGAGCATGTTAGTACAACTTTTAGTCTTAAAAATTCTTATAAAAGATTACTGGTAATAATTTGGATGTCACAGAATTGTAGAGTTTTGGATTCTGTCTATAGGCTGTCTTTTACTGGATGCTACCTCCGTAAGAATGACCTTTGTAAATGTTGTGAACTTCTATTTTATTGGGGAGTTTTGCTCACTTCTGGCAGATGCTGTGCAAATCAGTAGTGATGTAAGTAAAAGAGTGCCCTTGGGACTTTAAACAACATTTGCTGAAAGGGATTTCAGTTCACAGGGAGGTATACTGCTTAATAGAGTACTTTTGCTGCTGTTGTGTTAAAAGATTAGACTTTTGTATGTTGTGGATTTAAATGTGCTTTCATTTATATTTAAAAGGACAGGCTCAGCAGTTTACTTTTGAAACCAAAGCTAGCCTGCTTTATGGTAGGGATGGGAATGTGAAGTAAGAAGTTAGTGAATAGCTATCTGGTCAGTGTCACAGATGTAGGGGTTCAACTAATCCAAATTATGAGTCTAACACATTCCACACATGCAGAATTTGAACAAAGAAAAGCTTAAATGTTCCAATGGTCAAAAAGTCATTTGTTCTTTATTCTTATCGGTTAGTTTATTGATTGAGTATTAAATACCAGTTTAAAATAGAATTCCTGCTCTTTTACCTGACAGTCATTCCAGAAAGCTAGTCTAGGCTTCAGTTGTTCTGGCCTTTTGGTTTTGAGTTCTCCTCTTGGAAATATTTTTATAACTAGCAAGATATCTCAACAGATTTCGAAATCTACTGCCCCGGAGATTCAACTGAGCCTTGGACAAATATGTTGGAGAATTGCTTCCTACATAATATTATGCAAAGTGCGTATGTCTTGACTGTAGATGAAAGTAGCTAGTCTACAGTAAATTTCTCTGGCATTTTCTGCTTTTTGGGGCCCTTGACTTTAAAATTTTCATACTATTTAGTATAAAGACCACCCAAAGTTGTTTTTTGTTTTTTTTTCATAGAAATTGAGTTTGAAAGTTTGACTACTTTCATCTGCTCTCTTCATTTGTTAATATTTAGGTGTGATTCATTAATGTACAAAAGGATTGATCTAAAGGAAATTATGAAAATAAAATTTATTTTATATTCAGAAAACCTGACTGAACTTCTTGTTAAGAAAGTATTAAATATTCTTTCAAGATTAAAGAGTACCCAAACAGTTAGTATGCCAGCACTAGGGAAGCACAATGGAAAAATAACCTAAACCTGTTGATCAGGGAACTAGACATGACAGAAAAAGGAAATTATCCCATTTAAGAGATGCTAAGTATTTGATTCCTCTAAGTTTTTTATAGGACATCACTTTTTCCAAAGTCCTCTACCATCAGAAAACAGAGTTCTAAAGAGAAAAAGTATACCAGCCCTCTGGAGTTTCATTGAATATAATTGAGTGAGAAGCTTTTTAAAAAGTAGACTTTTTGAAAACACAATAAACTCTTATCACTTATTTGAACATGAAATCTGTTAGGTTCTTAGAGCCACAGAATCCTGAAAATTAATTTGGGATGGTTTCAGAAAATATGTTGAAAGACACCCTGGACAAGACCTCAAGACAGAGTTTACTTCAACAGCAGTTCTGCTTGAAGGTTTTTTTTCATTTATATTGAGATGGATTTTCATGAGTTTTCAGAGTGGTTTTTAAGTTTTCCATTATAACAAATCTTTTTAAAGATACTTGATTAATACTAGTTTCTAAAATCATAGCAGCCTTCCAGTATCTGAAGGGGACCTAGAAAGACACCAGAGAGGGACTCTTCATTAAGGACTAAGGGCTTCATTAGGACAAGGGGGAATGGGTTTAAAGTTAAACAGGGGAAGTTCAGGTTAGATATAAGGACGAAGTTCTTTATTGTGGAGTAGTGAGTTACTGGAACAGGTTACCCAAAGAAGTTGTGAATGCTCCATCCCTGGCAGTGTTCAAGGGCAGGTTGGAGTCTTGAGTGACATGGCTTAGTGAGTGGTGTCGCTACCATGGCCAGGGGGTTGGAACTTGATGATCTTAAGGTCCTTTCCAATCCTAACTATTCTATGAATCTATGATTCTATTAGAAGGTGAAAGGTTATAATTTGGTTCGTATAATGAAGTCCAGTGTTGATTTCCAGAGCCTGTTCATTGCATGAAGCTGTCTGATGTTTTCAATTTAAAAAATCCTTAATTATTAGTTACATAGCAGGTTTAACTGGTGTAGAATTCAGCTACATTCATCCTTTCCTAATGCTTGTATCCCCTTTCAGTGAATTGTATTCACATTTAAAAAGGAGCCATTCAAAATGTCTCTCCCTCATCCGTTCCACAGAAGAAGATGGTTTTCCAGGGAGTCTCCACTGAGAGTATGGTTCCATGTAGAACTGTTAATAACATGTAAAAAATGCAGTATTTTCTTTTCATTCAAACTAGATTGCTCACTAACAGAATCCTTGGTAAGGTGCCAAAACATGAAATTCCTCTACATTTCATTTTCTCTTTCTTTAGAACAGATCCTCTGGTTTGTCTGGCAAGTGGGTTTTATTCTACTGGGGGTTTTGTAATTTGGTTTTTCTTTTTTTTTTTTTTTTAAGAACTAGCAACCTGTACTCTTAAATCGATGTCTAATTGGCACTTTGTAGTTGATACTATAAAAAGCATGGAGAATGAAGGACTTAGCTGATGATGTCTTTAACAGATACTCAAAGGAAGAGATTAGAGAAGAAAATCCCTGGGTTTTGCAACTGCTACCTAAACTGCAGTTGAAAGCATTAAAATTCTCTCAAACATCCAATAGCTCTGGTCAGCTAGAGATAATTAAAAATGAAGCAAGGATAAGGTCATGTTTCCGCTACTCTGAGATTACCTCCATACTTCAGTGCAAAATATTTATCTAGAGTAATCAGATTTCCTTGTATTTCCCACAGTTGCTCCTATAACTGTTACTATGGATTTCCATATTGTTGATCTAGTATTTTTTTTTACCTGGCAAATATTAATTATTGCTGACACTCGCTTGCCTAAATGGTTGTAGCTCTGTCTTGTATGTTTTATCTTGTATGTGTTCATAGCATGCATTTATGGAGTAGCTGTCTATCTCAGAGCTTTTAACGTCTTTGTACTTGTGTCACACTATTGAAGTAGGGAAGTACCACACTGCTTTACAAAGTGGGAATTGAAACACTAAAAGACTGAAACATTTTCTCAGTACCAAAGGCTGTGGCAGATCAACATGTGAATCCATTTTTCTCAAGTTACAAACCAGTGCTTTATCCACTGCCTCCTGGAAACACAGAGATGCCCCAAACTCTCTGTAAAGTTTAGGATCAAAGATTGGCATCACAGCTACATAACAGTGTGGAATACTTGTGTAAGAAACAAGAATAATTAAATGGTCTTTGGGCAGTATCTCTGTTGTGGTTTAACCCCAGCTAAGCACCACATAACCTTTTGCTCACTACTTCCTGGTGGGATGGGGGAGAGAATTGAAAAGGTAAAAGTGAGAAACATTGTTGGTTGAGATAAAGACTGTTTAATAGGTAAAGCAAAACGCGCACATACGGGTTTGCAAGCAGAGCAAAATAAGAAATTCATTCATCACTGCCCAGTGGCAGACAGGTGTTCAGCCATCCCCAGGAAAGCAGGGCTCCATCATGTGTAATGGTTACTTGGGAGATCAAAGGATAGCACCCCCACTGACACCCCTTCTTACTTCTTCCCACAGCTTTATGCACTGAGCATGATGCCATATGGTATGGAATATCCCTGTTGTCAGGTGGGGTCAACTGTCCTGGCTGTGTCCCCTCCCACCTTCTTGTGCACCCCCAGCCTACTCGCTGGCCGGAAGGTGTGAGAAGCAGAAAAGGCCTTGTAAGCACTGTGTAAGCCTGTGTAAGCACTGCTCCACAGTAATGAAAACATTCATATGTTATCAACACTATTTCCAGCACAAATCCAAAACACAGCCCAATTACCAGCTACCATGAAGAAAACTTACTCTATGCCAGCCAAAGCCAGCAGACTCTTTGACCAAGGGCAAAGTCTGCTGATACCTCAAGCTGTCTTTTTTGTCAGGCTTAGTGGCTGTTACAGTGGCAGCTGGGACCCATAGCTTCCCTCCTTCCAGGAAGAGATAAATATATTTTAATTAACAACTTTTACCACAATGAGATAAGCATTAGAAAAGAACATGAAACATTGCCTCTAGTCCAGGCTACCTATCAGAGTTTCCTATTCCTCTGCTCTGCTGCCTCTCCTTGCAATGACCTGCAGGTTCTGAGCTTGTTCTGGAACGCAGTCACGTAACAACAGCTTTACTGCAGCTCCTCTTTCTATTCTAGCTCCTTCTGTACTCCTGTCTTTGTCTTCCCCTATTCTCTTCAGCTTGATTCAGCCGCTGATCTCTACACATATATTTAAAATGGCATTGTACTGCATGAAGCTAAAATGAAGCTGTCTGTTTTAAAATAAATGAAGTCTGAAAAACAGTATTTCTCGATACGTTGCACTGAAACCCAGTTCTTTCGGCCAACTGATTAAGATGTATGCAATCTCAGTCACTCAAGTGAAGCCAACTTTAGTCACAGTTGCTTTATATCGTACATTGGCTAGGGTTGGAAAGGACCTTAAGATCATCTAGTTCCAACCCCCTGCTGTGAGCAGGGATGCCTCACACTAAACCATGTCACCCAAGGCTCTGTCCACACTGGTCTTGAAAACTGCCACTTCTTTGGGCAACCTGTTCCAGTGCCTCACCACCCTCACAGTAAAGAACTTCTTTCTTATATCAAGCCTGAACATCCTCTGTTTAAGTTTGAACACCTTACTCCTTGTCTTGTCACTACAGTCCCTCACGAAGAATCCCTCTCTGACATCTTTCTAGGCCCCGTTTAGATACTGGAAGGATGCTATGAGGTCTCCACACAGCCTTCTCTTCTCCAGGCTGAACAGCCCCAACTTTCTCAGCCTATCTTCATGCAGGAGGTGCTCCAGTCCCCTGATCATCCTTGTGGCCCTCCTCTGGACTTGTTCCAACAGTTCCATGTCCTTTTTATGTTGAGGACACCAGAACTGTACACAATACTCCAAGTGAGGTCTCACTAGAGCAGAGTAGAGTGGCAGGATCACCTCCCTCGACCTGCTGGTCACGCTCCTTTTGATGCAGCCCAGGATACGGTTGGCTTTCTGGGCTGCAAGCGCACACTGCTGGCTGATGTTCATTTTATTGTCAACTAGCACCCTCAAGTCCTTCTCTGCAGAGCTGCTCTGAATCTCTTCTCTGCCCAACCTGTAGCTGTGCCTGCGATTGCTCTGACCCAGGTGTAGGACCTTGCACTTGTCATGGTTCAACTTCATCAGGTTGGCATCAGCCCACCTCACAAGTGTGTCAAGGTCCCTCTGGATGGCATCCCTTTCCTCCAGCATACCAACTGAACCACATAACTTAGTGTCATCAGCAAACTTGCTGAGGGCATGCGCAATCCCACAGGGCAGATGCAATCCCTCTGTGCATGTTGCCAATGAAGATGTTGAAAAAGATTGATCCCAGCACTGACCCCTGAGGGACACCACTTGTTACTGGTCTCCAGCTGGATATTGAGCCATTGACCACAACTCTTTGCGTGAGGCCATCCAGCCAGTTCTTTGTCCACCGAGTGGCCCACCTATCAAATTGATGTCTCTCCAGTTTAGAGACAAGGATGTCGTGTGGAACAGTGTCAAGCACTTTGCTGAAGTCCAGGTAGATGACGTCGACTGCTTTGCCCCTATTCACCAGTTCTGTAGCCCCATCATAGAAGGCCACCAGATTGGTCAGGCAGGATTTCCCCTTAGTGAAGCCATGCTGGCTGTCACCAGGCACCTTGTTTTTCATGTGCCTTAGCATGCTTTCCAGGAGAATCTGCTCCAAGATTTTGCCAGGCACAGAGGTGAGACTGTCTGGTCTGTAGTTCCCTGGGTCTTCCATTTTCTCCTTCTTGAAAGTGGAGGTTATATTTCCCTCTTTCCAGTCATCGGGAACTTCACCTGACTGCCATGATTTTTCGAATATGACAGATAGTGGCTTAGCAACTTGACTTACCATCTCCTTCAGGACCCGCGGATGGATTTCATCAGGTCCCATGGACTTGTGCACATTCAGATTCTTAAGATCATCTCAAACCTACCTGGTGATCTCTCCTACAGTGGTGCCAGGGTCTTCATTCTCACAGTCGCTGCATCTGCCTTCCAAGGCTTGGGTGGTGTGGTCAGAGCATTTGCCGGTGAAGACTGAGGCAAAGAAGTCCTTGACAACCTCAGTCTTCTCCAAATTGAGGGTAGCCAGTTCTCCCATTTCCTTCCAGAGAGGGTTCACTTTATCCCTAGTCTGTAACAGGGATAATGTCTCTGCATGGGATGACATGCCAGTACCTGAAGTCTGTCCTTATCTTTTTTCCAAGAGTTTTTTCTAGGCAACGTGTCTGATTCTCTTCTTTTTTGAGTTTGTCACCCTGAGGTTATGCTTCAGGAAAGGTGCATTGAGAATTGCACAGACCTGTGCTGTCCTATTCATTTACAAATCACCATTTCCGGTTTTGAAAGAAGATGGAGATTATTTTCTTTAGTCATATTCCAAACGTGGCTTTTTTTTTTTTTTTTCCCTCCTGAAGAAGAACCTACATAAAAATCATTCTGTAGATCTCCTTGTCACAAATCTCCATTTTAGGATTTCAGAGGTTTTTCTCTCTTCCCATCTGTACTTACCTCTTTCAGTTTTTAATGTTTTCATTATGATTTTCAAGTCCTGAAGCTCCGCAGGAAGAGGATAGCACTTTTTTCTCAACTTTGTCTATGCTATGAGAGCCACTACCAATGAAGATACATTTTATGAATGACACTGAAAGGCAAGATAAACAATGAGCAGAGCTGTGAAATGCACTATTAAACATTTCAAAAATTTCCATTGCTCCATATTTCTACAATTTAGCTGTCAAGGGCACTATTTATTTGCAGTTTAGTTTTATGGGTTAATGCATATATTGGGGCATAGATGTTAATGCTGCATGCATTCGTGTTGGATAAACAAGTATAAATAATAAATTAAAAATTATAAAGATCATAGTGAAGCAGCATTTATGTGAGCTCAGCAGGTATGGTTGAATTATAAATGCCTCTACAGGCAGAATTTTGCATACCAATATAATTTTTACTTCTAAACAAGTCTTGTAAAACAACATTTTATTTTTACAAATAAACTCTGTGAATCCCTTTATACCGGTTTGAATTGCCAATGCTGCTGCTTTGGTTCCTGCTGCAGTTTCTTACCTATTTCCAACCATACTGCTTGTTAGATTACTTATTTATTTATTTTATGAAGTTCTGCAGCTGTTTTTGATTATTTCAGTATCAATTTGGAGTGAGTGCAGACAGAACCAATTTTGCTTTTCATGCTGCTTTATTCAGCCAGGAAGCCACCTATTCTCTGGTGCTTCTGCTCTGAGACCAATAAGTGGTTTCTCCCTTCTTTATGGGTCAAAAAAAATTTACATTTAGCTGTGGTGGGTCTTCTGCCCAGCCAGAAAAATGCACTTATTAGAAATAGCTATGGAAGTTTCCAGTCTAATGAAATCACTAGCTTTGGGAAGAGCCTAGATGTTGGTCCTTGGATAAGAATTGTTGTTAAGGACAGTATTCTGTAACCAATAAACAAGCAAAATTAATGCAGCCATGTTTTCTTTCTTAAAGGTTTTTAATAGGTGAGAAATCTGAAAATAAAATACATGTTGGGGTGGCATAATTTATTTTGACTGTTTGCTCTTAATCAGTTTGACGTTTCTTGTCTAGGTCTCAGGAATCCTTCTTCAAAACTTTTCTATCATGTATAAAAACCAAAAAATTACTCATAGCCTGTGGCACTGGGCATTCTGCATATTTCCCCTTAATTATGTGTCTTCCTGAAGAGCAGTTCCTGTTCAAAATTTTATGTTGAAAGTTTCATTGGGTTTACGTATGAGTTTGGTTTTACCTACTCACTACTTCTGCTTTCTTTGAAACAAGAAAGAGTCTTCTGTCTTTATTCTTATTGAAATACCTATTCATTGATTTGAAATGTTTTTGGTGATACAAATGCTAGAAAGGTTATGGGTTCTACACTGCTTACTGTTCTAGTTCAGCCAAGTTTGGATTTCATCTTGATGTGCTGATTCTGTAAAAAATGTGAATCCAAGTCCTGTCTTGAGAGACTTATCCTTATAATAAATTTAATTAGTAGCAATATTAGTGGGTTTGCCTACATGTCTTAGGTTGATTGACAGTGCTTTGCCCTCATAAAGATGTCATTGTTAAATTCACGAGTTTAGACACTGTGAATAAGCAGCCTTCTGTGATACGTGTCTGTTTCTAAGATACATCACTGCTTCTGTGTCAGAAGTCTCTTTGAGATGACTTTATTGACACTGACTTTTTACCATTCAGTAATTGAATTCTAGCATAACTAGTTCTAAAAGTGTACAGTTTATTTATGGCCACATGAAGTCTGAAAATGGGCACTGGGTCAAGAATCTACATTTCAGCTAAGATGGAGAGAAGACCACAGATAAACAAAACTGCATGTATTTTTCAGAGACCTAAACCTGATATTTATTCAAGGTAGTGCACAGGAGGTAGATTTACCACAGAAGTTCAGGAATCAGTATATTAGTTTAGTAGGTGCAATCTCTAATTCAAGTGCAAAAATGATAATGTTAAACAAAATGCAGAATGGAAACAAAACGCAATCCACTCTTAATTTACAGAAAGTCACACTGTAAAAAAAAATAATCCACATGTTGTTGACTGAAAAGTCTTCAAAAGGCTGACCTAAGAAAAAACATACACTGTACACAACTGTAAATAAACAGTTCCATTCTGGATAATTTACCCTTAAAAACGAAGTGTCCATGCTACTGATTAAGAAAACTTGTCAGCATATGAACACTAACACATATTTATTTGTTTGCATGTCTGAAGCCTGATGTGAAAAATAGTAATTAATTGAAGTTGAAAGTTAAAATAGGTAAAGTAACATGACTGCAGTGTCTGAAGCACAGCCACTGACATCTTTTTAGGACTTGACTCTAACATACATATGTTAAATATAAGTCCTAAATGACATAAAAACTAAAAAAAAATGGTCATGAAATGAGATAAGTTATAATCCTTTTCTGCTATTATATGGATTCTGTTACACTTTAAAAGATGTGACTGCATAGTAGGAGGATTCCTGTATAAGCCATAACACTGAGACCTGTAGGAACTACAAAGGTCTGATTAAGTCAGGGTAGGTTGTATATTGTACGTACATGGGTGACAATGACTAGAGATTTTAAATACAGTGTTACCACCTGCTTAAGACTAGATTTCATTCCACTGTTAGGAAAGAAGAAAGGACACGGATTTATCCCTTTCTGCCATCTGGGAAACAGAGGTGCCAAGTGCTGGCAAGGCTGAAATCAGCGAGGATTGTTTTATTGTCTTCAGAGGAGCTGGGATTTTCTCTCTGTATGTCACCAGAGTGATTTCAGAAAAAGAAGCAAAACTCATATAAAATGTTTACACAGGAGGCAAATTAAGATGAAGAAAAAAAAAACCAGTAAGGCTAAAATAGATTTTGCAACATATTCTGTATTTAAGTGGTACCTTGTCAAGTAGAAGAGAAAAGAATAAAATCATGAAGATCAAATAAAAAAAAATTTTGGTAGGAGTGGAGAAATACAAGCCCAGCAACTTATGTTATCTACTGAAAAGTATATTAACATTTTCATAAATTATTTAATGTTATCAATAATTATTTTTCTCTGTAGGATGTTTAAACGACGACAGTTCATTTTTGTGCCCCCTGTTGGGCGCCAAAAAGAGCTGTCGTTATCTCAACCCTTTGTGCCCCACATTGGGCGCCAAAATGAACTGTCATGGTTTAGGCCATAAATCACGAAGCCCACTCACTCACTCCCCCCTCCTTCTTCCCCCCCACTCCAAGAGGGGGGGGAATGGGGAGAAGAATCGAAAGAATGTAACTCCCACTGGTCCACAAGAACAGTCAGTAACCAAGGTACTACACAAATCCCCACTGCTACCACCACCACCACCAATGAACAGGGAAATACAAGGGAAGAGGACACAATTGCTCACTACCCGATGACCGAGCCACGAACAGAACTCTTCTGGGTTCCTGCTCCCCGTCTTTTTTTTCATCCTGGGCATGACGTGCTGTGGTATGGAATACCTCTTTGGTTACTCTGGGTCAGGTGTCCTGTCTTTGCTCCCTCCCAGCTTCCTCTCCTCCCTGGCACAGCATGAGGCTCAGAAGGTCCTTGGTCAGGCCAAAACATTACTAAGCAGCAACTAAAAACATCAGTGTTATCAGCGGTGTTCCCATGCCGAAAGTCAAAAACACAGTGCTGCACCAGCTACTAAGAAGGAGAAAAATGACTGCTACTGATGAATCCAGGACAGATGTCTATCAATACTTGTATCTCATGATTTCAAAATAGGAACTGTTACTAAAAGAAAAAAGAGACTTACAGAAATGTTAAAATTTTCTTATCTTAGAATCATAGGATCAAAGGATAGTTAGGGTTTGAAAGGACCTTAAGATCATCTAGTTCTAACCCACCTGCCAGGGGCAGGGACACCTCCCACTAAACCATGCTACCCGAGGCTCTGTTCAACCTGGCCTTGAACACCACCAGCGATGGAGCATTCACAGCTTCCTTGGGCAACCCATTCCAGTGCCTCACCACCCTCACAGTAAAGAATTTCTTCCTCATATCCAATCTAAACTTCCCTTGTATATGTTTGAACCCATTACCCCTTGTCCTATCACTACAGTCCCTCATGAGGAGTCCCTCCCCAGCATCCCTATAGGGCCCCTTCAGATACTGGAAGGATGCTATGAGGTCTCCACGCAGCCTTCTCTTCTCCAGGCTGAACAGCCCCACCTTTCTCATCCTATCTTCATATGGGAGGTGCTCCAGTCCCCTGATCATCCTCATGGCCCTCCTCTGGACTTGTTCCAACAGTTCCATGTCCTTTTTATGTTGAGGACACCAGAACTGCACACAGTACTCCAAGTGAGGTCTCACAAGAGCAGAGTGGCAGGATCACCTCCTTCAACCTGCTGGTCACGCTCCTTTTGATGCAGACCAGGATACGGTTGGCATCCTGGGCTGCGAGCACACACTGCTGGCTCATGTTAATTTTCTCCTCGACCAACACCCCCAAGTCCTTCTCTGCAGGGCTGCTCTGAATCTCTTCTCTGCCCAGCCTGTAGCTGTGCCTGGGATTGCTCCCACCCAGGTGAAGGACCTTGCACTTGGCATGGTTAAACTTCAAAACATTGGCATCAGCCCACCTCACAAGAGTGTCAAGGTCCCTCTGGATGGCATTCCTTGAAGCTTTACAGTATCTGAGAAATGTCAGATCATATTCATTTGAAAAGGGTGGCAGCACTCTTTTTCCACCAGCACAGACACCAGTATTGTGTTTCACCCAAGATGGGCTACCCAGATGGTTAGCAGAACCTGATGTTTGCACTTCTATCTTTGAATTTAAACATTTTTGGAATAGGTATTCTGCTTTTTCTGTAGAATCACAGATCTTTCCCTTCATAAAGATTTTGATAGGTAAGATTAAAACAGTGTTTACTCTTCCACCTTTAAACTCATTTCATCTGCTTTGCTGACTGTTGCAAAACCTTATATGCTACTTTCAAAAAGCTCTTTTACCAATAAAAGTGTCTGTAAGGACAATTAGCACAAGCTGTTATGAGCTCTTAACTATGGTGCAGATGTGATTTGGTTTTGAGGATGAAGTACTGTTGATCTGGACTATCAAGACTAGTAGAAATGTGAGAAATTTGTTCCCATTGGTTCTATTTTGTTGTATCCAGCGCAGCATGAGATTCTTTAAGATCTCCATACTCTAGAGGAAGAGTCTGAAGGACTGGGTCGCTGTTTAGGTAATCTCCTTCAATAACATTGGCATGACTGAAAAACGTTGACAAGTCTTGCCTTGAGTTGTGACTGCCAGAATATGTGTGTTTGGTCAAAACTTCTGAATGAGAAAACACTTCTATGTTGTGTGTTTGAAAAGAACACTTTCCATTAACAGGAGATGCTGTGGAAACTCAGACCCCTGAGCTTCTGAAAAATGCATTACTGAACAAAAATGCCCTGCACTCTCTTTTAAAGATAATATTTACATTTTCTTCTGGGAGGAATATCATTTGAGCTTGAGAATGTTGGTACAAGTGATCTGCATTGTCTAAGTCTCACCTAAGCTTTCCTTGTTTGAAATTTTAAGTGAAGGCTTCAGTGAGTTTCTCTGCATAAGGATAAATTTAGCTGCAAAAAGCAATGCAAAACAGACTTGTTGACTAGTGCTGGAGTGATTGCTGTGATTCTTGAGCTATGAAGGTGCTGTCATTTCTGCAAAGCATCTGTGCAGGGGGAGGCAAGACATAGAACAGGTTTTGAAAAGGTGGATCATGGGTCCGTGGATATGCCCAAAAACTCATATCTTCAAAGCAAACAAAATATAATATGGACTTAATCACACTGTATATTCTTGGCCTTGCTCCTCTACAGGTATCCTTGCTGAATGCTCTCTCCTCACCATTCATACAACTTAGTTCTCTATGTTAGATCTTGTGTGCCTTAAGGTATGCTGTGTCTTGGCAATAATTAGATACTTTGCCACCTCTGGGTCCTGGGCTTAGTTGCAGTGCAAAGTCTCTGCTCAGTTCCCCTCCCCTTCTCAAAAATGGAGTCTGCACAGTAATGCTAATCTGTACAAATTACCCCTCCAAGGTTCAGCTCTGAGAGCTTTTTGTGTCTTAGTTTCTCTAAGTTCCTTTTAATCCTCTAATCACCTTTCAAATCTCTGTAGATCTACTGGCAAAACAAGTCCCTGTGGTAAGGGATAGCAGTTTTTCAACATCTTTTCACATATTCTTTTGTCCTATTTTGGAAATACAAGATTTTATTTCTACCAACTCCTTCACATAATTACCACTTCCTAAGGTTAGGTTATTCTCTGCTAATTTGCAGAATACTGATTAGATAGGGGGGTGTGCATGTTGAAATTGATTGTTTTCAGTTCTAGATCTGAATATAGTCTTTATATGTATAAGACTAGGTTTCATATATACATATTGCTCAGACCATTAAAACTATGCTGATAAGATGAACTGCAAAGTATTGGCTTAGACATGAGAGATCTGGAGTTCTATAGTGACAGACTCCAAGAGAGTTAATGATACATTAAAGAACAGTATGGTGGACTACACTATTTTTTAAAATATTGCCAGATAGTACATAAGTATTTTACATTGTTTGAATGCCAAAATATTTCAGTATGTTTCTGTGCTTGCAAACCACTAACTCGGTTGTCTAATATCTACTTCAACTTTTTTATCTAGCAACTGCCCAGGTTTAGCCCAACCAATTGGGAGATTTGCTTTCACTACTAGTAATGTACATTTTCACAAAAATTGGCATTTATTCGAATTAGTGATTAGCATTTGCTTACATTAGCCTCTTCATGAAATCCAAGTAGAGATAGGAGTGCTTCAACCTGCAGCTGCCTTTACCAGGAGAACCATGAGTTTAAAGCAGCTCACATTCACAAGCAGCTTTCCAGAAGCCTAATTTTATTGTAGTTTAAATCTGACATGGAAATGGTTTTGTTTCCACAATGAATTACTTTCTGCCAATACATTTCAAATCTGCTATGTGGGGAGGGTGGTAGGTGAAAGTAGAATTACTTGATACATGACTTGCATCAAGTTATCAAGCTCATCTGAGCTATGAGAGAATAAGATTTAAGGTTCTGTAGGCTCTGAATTGCTCCTACGCATCCTGTATTGCTGCTATATATAAGGACATTGTCTGTTCTTGATGATTTCTGTTTAATTAACTTTTCATTTTGCACAATGGGAAAGCTTTTTGGAGGCCAGCTTTGTAAAGTACCCTGTGGGGGACTTTTTGCTGGTTTCGGATTGATTTTTTTTTTCAGTGAGGTCTTAGCCTAGGTAAGTGCAACATTTGATGCTTCCCATCTCATTTAAATCTATCAAAGTAGTCACAGTCAGACTCTGCTATTACTTGAATGGGAGGACAGTTTGCATTTCGTTACAGTGTAACCTTTATCATGAAGGAGTACAATAATCAGTGGAATGTAAGCCGTCTCCCTGTGGGGGTTGACACTCAATGAATAATCTATCACCTGTCTCTCCATCTATTTTATGTAATCTGTTTGAAGCTTCATAGCAAGTGGTGAGTGCCGAATGTCTACGACAGCTGTTTCAAGCCAACCAGGCATATTCATGAATATGCTTGGGCGTAGTTTTGTGTTTCATTTCCCTGATATTTAGAACTACTTCTACTCACTTATTAGGAAACATTTACACTTATGAATGTTTACTTAGGAAGTTAAATCTGAAAAGCAAAGAAATTTTCAAGAATCAGTGTTTTAGTAGAATATTATTTGTTTATGTCAGTCTTCACAGGTCCAGTGCCCATTTCGATTAATTAGTTTATCAGTCTAATATAGACAAGGCATTGTATTTCCTTAGCCAACAGCACATAAAGTAGTCATGCAATGCTATAATTCGTAGAATCGTAGAATAGTTAAGGTTGGAAAGGACCTGAAGACTATCTAGTTCCAACCCCCCTGCCAGGGGCAGGGGCACCTCCCACTAAACCATGCCACCGAAGGCTCTCTCCAGCCTGGCCTTGAACACCACCAGCGATGGAGCATTCACAACTTCTCTGGGCAACCCATTCCAGTGCCTCATCACCCTCACAGTAAAGAACTTCTTCCTCATATCCAATCTAAGCTTCGCATGTTTACGTTTTAACCCATTACCCCTTGTCCTATCACTACAGTCCCTCATGAAGAGTCCCTCCCCAGCATCCCTACAGGGCCCCTTCAGATACTGGAAGGCTGCTCTGAGGTCTCCACGCAGCCTTCTCTTCTCCAGGCTGAACAGCCCCAACTTTCTCAGCCTGTCTTCATACGGGAGGTGCTCCAGTCCCCTGATCATCCTCGTGGCCCTCTTCTGGACTTGTTCCAACAGTTCCATGTCCTTTTTACATTGAGGACACCAGAACTGCACACAGTACTCCAAGTGAGGTCTCAGGAGAGCAGAGTAGAGTGGCAGGATCACCTCCTTTGACCTGCTGGTCATGCTTCTTTTGATGCAGCCCAGGATACAGTTGGCTTTCTGGGCTGCGAGCTCACACTGAAGCTGGCTTATGTTCATTTTTTCGTCAACCAACACCCCCAAGTCCTTCTCTGCAGGGCTGCTCTGAATCTCTTCTCTGCCCAACCTGGAGCTGTGCCTGGGATTGCTCTAACTCAGGTGTAGGACCTTGCACTTGGCATGGTTAAACTTCATCAGGTTGGCATCAGCCCACCTCACAAGTGTGTCAAGGTCCCTCTGGATGGCATTCCTTCCCTCCAACGTATCAACCGAACCGCACAGCTTGGTGTCATCAGCAAACTTGCTGAAGGCGCACTCAATCCCACTCTCCATGTCACTGACAAAGATGTTGAACAAGATCGGTCCCAACACCGATCCCTGAGGGGCAGCACTCGTTCCTGGTCTCCAGATGGACATTGAGCCATTGATCACCACACTTTGCGTGTGGCCATCCAGCCGGTTCTTTATCCACTGAGTGGCCCACCTATCAAATTGATGTCTCTCCAACTTAGAGACAAGGATGTCATGGGGGACAATGTCAAACGCTTTGCACAAGTCCAGGTAGATGGCATCAACTGCTCTACCCCTGTCCATCAGTTCCGTAGCCCCACCATAGGAGGCCACCAGATTGTTCAGGCAGGATTTCCCCTTAGTGAAGCCATGCTGGCTGTCACTAACCACCTTATTGTTTTTCATGTGCCTTAGCATGCCTTCTAGGAGAATCTGCTCCAAGATTTTGGCAGGCACAGAGGTGAGGCTGACTGGTCTGTAGTTCCTCGGCTCATCCATTTTCCCCTTCTTGAAAATGGGGGTTATATTTCCCTTTTTCCAGTTGTTGGGAACTTCACCTGACTGCCATGATTTTTCAAGTATGATGGACAGTGGCTTAGCAACTTGATTTGCCATCTCCTTCAGGACCCACGGATGGATTTCATCAGGTCCCATGGACTTGTGTACGTTCAGGTTCTTAAGATGGTCTTAAACCAGATCCTCTCCTACAGTTGGCTCAGTTTCTTCATTCTCACAGTCACTACGTCTGCCTTCCAAGACTTGGGTGGTGTGGTCAGAGCATTTACCTGTGCATCTCTATTTTAATTTCTCTTGGCCAAATAAGCAAATGTTTCCTTAAAATTGGGTGAACTCAGAAGGTCCTTCAACTCCAACAAATTAAGAGTGAGGCATGATTTCGCCTGTGTTTTTGTTTCATATTGGAATGTCTGTAATTGCTGTGTTATTATAGCTCAAGGCCCATTAAAGTTCTGACAACAAAATGAAAAGATATATTTCAGGCTTCATAGCAGTTTATCAGGTGGGTGCCACTTTACGCAGTTACCGAATTACTTCACAGTCAACACTTCCTTTGAGCATACAGATACTCGGGTAGTCATTTGGAGGTTTTCTACAGCTCAACAGATGCATGATGAAGGCTTTTCTTTTACTGGAGGGAAAAAGATAGGAGAAGACTCTGACCATGCTCTGTAGAAAACATCTACAACAGAAAACAGCCTGTAGAAGGAAATAGGAACTTGGGCATTTGAACTGCAACATGCAGATGTGATCATGATGCCATAATATGGCCATAATAAATTTGGTCTTCTATACGAAACGTAAAAACCGTTTTCAGACAGTTTTAGGTGGTCAAGATTTGTACCAATTCATGTGAAAAGAGGGTTACTCCCACAGCTTTATGGACATGATTGTAGCAGGATGAGTAAAGACTAGATAATACAGCCATGCTGAATCTGCCTTAATATTCCTCCCTTTGAAACAAGACTACAATGTGAATATGCTTCTAATTTTATGCACCAAGAACAAGAAGACCATGTGGCAAGGGGGCACTTAGAAAGTCAAGATATATAATGAATGTGCTGTACTGCAGTGAAAACTGTTTTCCTCCCGTGTAAGGCTTTCCTACTGTAAAGGAAGGAGAAGCATGGAAGGAGAATGGAGAGTGGTATTAACAGTTTAAGTATCTGAAGTTTTCCTGAGCTATAGATTAAATATTTATATCTGCCATAGGGAGAAATGCTATTAATCCATTCCTCATGAAAGGCTTCTAGTCAATAGTTGTGTGCATGCTGTGGTTGTCACCAGTGAAAATGAAAAGCTTTTAATATACATAATGGATAATGATTGTAATTGAAATTCTCTTTCTTGCCTTTCACTAATTCGGGGAATAAACTGTATCTTAAACAACAAATAGCTGCATTTTGGCTAGCTACTTATTTTAAAATGCATCTCCAGTTGTAAGTTTTCTCACTATTTATGTAATTCTGTATGTCCTTCCAGAATCAAACACTAGTCCAAAAATTTGCCTCAGCTTTTGCCAAATGAGGAGAGTTTTGCTGTGGCTAAATTGTATATGACCTCAGTTTGATTCTAAAAAAATTGCAGCCCTCAAAATGCAAGGCATAACTGAATATTCATAACCGAATATTCATTGCTAACTTTTTCTTTAAAAGTTTAAGGAAACTTTTGAAAGCAAAAATGGGTACAGAATATCACTATTTCATTGCTTCATACATTCTTTAGCAGATATCTCAAATATTGTGAAAAGGCACTAAGAAATTAAGGGTAAAAGAGGTTAATATTGATGCTAATACAAGATCTAACTAGAAGCTTTTCATTTCACTCATTCATTAAAGTAGTTGAACTATCTGTTCTTTGATTTTTGTGAATAGGCAGCTACGTGGAGTCATGAGAGGTTGCCGAAGTGAACAAAGGTATTCAGACAACTAAGGAGCCCATCCTACATACTCCTACATTCACGTTTTAACTTTTTACATATCGGCAAAACACTGAACTCAGCAGGATTACTTAGGCATAAAGAATGAACACATTTGAGGAATTGTAGCTATAAATTCTGATCCACAATATGATTGACTGAAAAGAGGAATTCCACTGGAACTTGATGTAGACCTTAAAAAGGGCAGCAAAACCACTTTTTTTTTTTTTAATTAAATCACATTTAAATGCAAGCCTACAGTGGGAAAGAATTTTTGCCTACTAAGCTTTCTAATCCACATAAACAGAATGATGACTTTGCATTTCAGATCTATGGAGTATCTGCACTTGCACCAGGAATTTTGAAGATATCTTACCAAGTAAATATATATGGTCAACCTTGAAAAAACACCAGAAAATATATATATCAAATGAATTTACACTGCTCCCTATGTCTTCTCTTCCTGGAAGTATTCTCATAAATAACCTTCAGAAGGATTAAACTTCAAGGCTAAAAGAAAAAAAAACCAAAACATTATTATGATGATGTACATTTGAATATTTTTTTAAGTTGAATGCAAATCCTACACTCATGTATAATATTCTTAGTTCATTATATTGATTATTCAGCTAAGTAAAGCAGCCATGCACACACGTGATTTCATATGATTTATGAAACAGCCTAAACAACAGAAATACATACTATCTTCACCAAAATAAAAAGAAGATCAAAATATTACTGTTTAGTTTGCTATCTACTAGCCAGTACATCAGGAAGTTTTGTATGATGTTGAAGTCAAACTTCTGAGTAATAGTGTATTTACATAAATATCTTTTGATTAATTGTGAAGTGAAAAGGTCCAATTTATGAAATTTTATTTCTCTGCACTTGCAGTTTTGAAAACGCATTTATGAGCATTACCACCTGCTTATGCAAGTAATAAATTATGTGTTCTCTAGAAAATTGCAAACTAATTTCACACCTTTTAGTTTAACTAAGGTCTCTTGGCAAAATGCTGGCATTTGAATTATCACCCAGTAAAATGCATGGTCTGAAAGATTGCTGCTGTTAATATCATTATTAATCACTTTTGTTACAGTAATTTCCAAGAGCCAACCGAGAATGTGCTATATTGTGCTAAACCATGTACAAATACTGCAATGGTGGGGTAAGATAATAACTTAGAGAGAAAAAAAGTAAGGAGAGAAGAACATAGCAATCGTAGTGACAAAGGCAAGAGTAAGGCTGTACACTTCATGTGTTTTATGGCAAGCCTTACACCAGGCTTCCATTTTGAAAGGGATCCTCCATTTAGATCCTTGCACCTCATGACCATAAACTAAGTCAAGCTGGACTTTTGCTATGGTTTTGTGGGTTTCAAACTTTTTGGAGGGGATAGGAGCATCATCCCATGCACACTGTCAGCATGCTGATACTGCTGGCACACACAAGAAAAGCATGGCCATGCAGAGGCTCAGTACAGGGAAGCCCTGTTACAGCTGCTGAAGGGTCTCAGAGGCTCATGCTCCCTGTCTGGCTTCTTTCTGTGATTAAGGCATGGAGTCCCTCTGAAGTTTTATCTCACTTGCTTGGGGAACAGAGAAGGACCACTGCAGCTCTGTTTGTCTGATGTCTGCTGTTTGAATGCTGCCAGGGTACAATAATTATGGAAGAGTTTATTGATTATCTTAAAATAAGAGCTTGCAGATAGAGAGTCTTTTCAGCTTTGTCTCCTTTTCCAACAAGATGACACATTAGGTGCCATACAAGTTATTAAGTGTCTAGCCTGTATCAGATACAGGATATCACAAAAAGATCACACAGTTATCACAGACCAGCAGGTGTGAGGATTTAAAAAACTTGTCTGAATTATAGCCTTGGTGTGTAAACATGGGAAGATACTGCTTTCAGTGGAACTTCACTGAATGTTCCAGCTAAGAATTTGGTGTTAAGGGCTGAAAGTAGAAATGATAAGATGCTTTTTTCCCCAATGTAAATGCAAAGAAATAACAACAACAATAATAAATCATCAGCATAACTATAAGAGTAATTGTATTAAAGACTGAATATAACCATTGTCTTATTTTGTCAAACACCATCCTCCCTTTCAAAATCTCATGATATTGCAGATGAAGAACTTAGGTGATGTCATGCTTTTCTTTTTATTACATGGATTTAGTTCTCATGGCAAATGGCAACTTGGTAGCATTTGAAAATTAAGTCATGTTTTTTCTCCATGAAGAGACACAAGAGTGCCATAGTTGACATCTGTGTTACCATCTGCATTGTAACCTGCTTAGGTAACTCATCATAGGCCAGTAGGTGAAAGAGTAGTTTAGTTCCAATATTAATGTATGTAAATTTTCCATGACAACATATTTAAATCTTTGGCCTGTTTGCCACATATAATCTAATCAAAATAGGTATTTTTATAGCATTCACTACTGTAGCTTCCAAGTGGCTTACAAATATTTTACATTGATAGCATTTTAAAACTGAGTAAATGTCTTTTTTTAAATAAATATATAAATATAAAAATAGCGTCTTTCTTCCAGCATAATATGCTGCTTTAAGAAGGGTTCTTAAACTCTTTAATTATTTTTTTTATTTTTTTCCTCCCTTTTTTCTTTTTTTTTTATTTCTTCTTCTTAGTCTATTAGTGTTATAGAGGAGATTTCAGAACATCATTGCAAGTACTGGTAAGGGAATTCCGTTTTAATGTGCACTGTCTGGTACCCGATACATTTAACAAAACCAAACCCCGAAGGTCATTCTTCAGTAGGATTACATTTAACATTGCATTTTGTTCAGCCAGGTATCACATGCTTAGCAAGCACTTACTTTCCAGTGGACCTTGGTTGAAATTAATAATCTATATTTACATGTATTTAAAGGAGGATTAAATTAATTATGCTAGATTAGAGTATTACATCTCAAAGAAATGTAGATTTCTGCCCATTAAATAGATATTACCTGATGACAACCCCAGGATTCCTTCATTTATTGCTGTTAACTGAAGTTAATTGATCCTATCACAGAAGAGAAATGGTTAAGAAATCTTTGATATGTCCTCCTGAAATTTTCATAGGTTTGGACCTGCATTTAGTGTCCAGTGTGAAATTCTTGAGTATGCTGGCTAAATTTTTCCAGCACCAATTTAATGTTTTTCCACTTATCACACGGCAAATTTTGCTCTGTGTGGAGCTTCCTAACGGGGAAACATAAATGGGCATGCAGGAGAAACTTGCAGCATGCACACAGAGAGACTGCAATTTTGATGGCCTTCTATGATGGGGCTGCGGAACTGATGGACGGGGTAGAGCAGTCGATGTCATCTACCTGGACTTCAGCAAAGCGTTTGACATTGTCCCACACGACATCCTTGTCTCTAAGTTGGAGGGACAACAATTGGATAGGTGGGCCACTCGGTGGATAAAGAAGTGGCTAGATGACCGCACACAAAGAGTTGTAGTCAGTGGCTCAATGTCCATCTGGAGACCAGGAACGAGTGCTGTCCCTCAGGGATCGGTGTTGGGACCGATCTTGTTCAACATCTTTGTCAGTGACATGGAGAGTGGGATTGAGTGCGCCTTCAGCAAGTTTGCTGATGACACCAAGCTGTGCGGTTCGGTTGATACGTTGGAGGGAAGGAATGCCATCCAGAGGGACCTTGACACACTTGTGAGGTGGGCTGATGCCAACCTGATGAAGTTTAACCATGCCAAGTGCAAGGTCCTACACCTGAGTTAGAGCAATCCCAGGCACAGCTCCAGGTTGGGCAGAGAAGAGATTCAGAGCAGCTCTGCAGAGAAGGACTTGGGGGTGTTGGCTGATGAAAAAATGAACATGAGCCGGCTTCAGTGTGTGCTTGCTGCCCAGAAAGCCAACTGTATCCTGGGCTGCATCAAAAGGAGCATGGCCAGCAGGTTGAAGGAGGTGATCCTGCCCCTCTATTCTGTTCTTTTGAGACCTCACTTGGAGTATTGTGTGCAGTTCTGGTGTCCTCAATGTAAAAAGGACATGGAACTGTTGGAACAAGTCCAGAAGAGGGCCGTGAGGATGATCAGGGGACTGGAGCACCTCCCGTATGAAGACAGGCTGAGAAAGTTGGGGCTGTTGAACCTGGAGAAGAGAAGGCTGCGTGGAGACCTGATAGCAGCCTTCCAGTACCTGAAGGGGCCCTGTAGGGATGCTGGGGAGGGACTCTTCATGAGGGACTGTAGTGATAGGACAAGGGGTAGTGGGTTAAAACTTAAACAGGAGAAGTTTAGATTGGATATGAGGAAGAAGTTCTTTACTGTGAGGGTGATGAGGCACTGGAATGGGTTGCCCAGAGAAGCTGTGAATGCTCCATCACTGGAGGTGTTCAAGGCTAGGTTGGACAGAGCCTTGGGTGGCATGGTTTAGTGGGAGGTGTCCCTGCCCCTGGCAGGGGGGTTGGAACTAGATGAACTTAAGATCCTTTCCAACCCTAACAATTCTATGATTCTATAAACATGAGTAAACAGGTCCTGTAGCAATTCCAGCACGTCATTAAGAAATGAGGACTTTGCAGGGAAGTCATGCTAAATTGTAGCATTATTACTCTAAATTTTAGCCCTTGAAATCAGTGAACTGTGAATCAAGTTTAGTTATTAATACATTTGGGTTGCAAAGGGGAATATACTGAGGGATATGAAACTAAACAAAACAAGTGACTTTCTTGTGTGGGTGGTGAGAAAGAGCAATGTTTCTGTTATGAAGGTAGAAACAGTCATCATAGGCACAGAGAGGTGGTTCCAGAGCCAGTTAAAAATCACCAATATATGATAATATTCCTAAATGTGGAAGGAGAAGGATAAATGGGGGGGGGGGGGGGGGGGGGGGGAAGAAAGCCCAGCATGGTGGAGTTCCCAATCTAATGCTATCCAGTTTTACTTTCAAGCATAAATATAGCATAATTATTGTATCTCTGATTTCCCAGGAATCCATGAACTCATGATTTTGCTCAGAGCTCTATACTCTAGGAACAGAACAGACACCATGAATTAAGTTCTTGTGTCCTGAGTTAACATTGCGGCAACAAGTGTTGCAGTTGAAATAACTGCAAACATTTTATTGCTCTTCAAAAATTTCATCAGATAAATAACTTTTACTGGCTTTAGAAAAGGTTTTTAATATTTCTGCCATGAAGTATGATAAGATGATACTGAGGTGGTTATTTGGTGTTTTGTGGTTTGGGGGTTTTTATTCTGTTTTTTTGTTGTTGTTGTTGTTGTTTTATTTGAGGAATCTGTTTGAAAATATGGCAACATTTTCTCTGATTCTTGTGCTTGTAAATGAGTCAATAAAGCCATCAATGCTTCTCAGCCAATTGGCCTGAAGGCAATGGGAGTTTAGAGATAAGACTATAGATCTTTTTTTTTTTTTTTTTTTTTTTTTTTTTGTAAGGAAATTACAAAGAGAAAATAAGCAGATATCATTCAAGAAAACAATAAAGAAAGGGGGAAAAAAGTAGTTGCTATGCCAGGGAAAACACTGAAGACTGCTTACCTGATCTTTCTTAGTATATCAAGAGCAGGCAGAAAATCTCATACTACTGGGAAATCTAAATATGCCAGAAGCAACTGAGAAGTGTAAAGCTATTCTTGGACCGCAGCAAAGCTACAACCTAGCTAAAAAAAAAAAAAAAAATTCAACAGTATGTCTGACAACAGAATCAAAAAATTAAAGACATGAGTTCAGTTGTAAAGTCAACTTTGGACAGAAATGGTGTTAGGCTGGTACTTGAATTTTGCTGCTTGCTCAGGTGATGTTTGTATTATTTGCTGGGTATGTTTGTACACTTTTCATTGCATCCTTCAAAATGAATCTGATCTAAACCAGAAACATCCTCATAAGTAACTGTCATGGGTTCAGCAGCAGCAGTCATTTTTTTTTTTTTCTCCTTCTTGGTAGCTGGTGTAGCACTGTGTTTTTGATTTTCAGCTTGGGAACAGTGCTGATAACACCAGTGTTTCTGTTACTGCTTAGTGATGTTTTGGTCTGGCCAAGGATTTTCTGAGTTTCATGCTCTGCCAGGGAGGAGGGGGAGCCGGGAGGAGGCAGAGACAGGACACCTGACCCAAACTGACCAAGGAGCTATTCCATGCCACAGCACGTCATGCCCAGGATGTAAAACTGGGGGGGGCAGGAACCCGGAAGAGTTCAGTTCACAGCTCGGTCATCGAGTGGTGAGCAATTGTATCCTCTTTCCTTGTATTTCCCTGATCATTTTTGTGGGTGGTGGTGGCAGTGGTGGTTTATGTTATACCTTGGCTGCTGAATTGTTCTTGTCTCGGCTAGTGGGAGTTGCATTCTTTTGATTCTCCTCCCAATTTTTCCCCCCCCTCGGAGTGGGGGGGAAGAAGGAGGGGAAGTGAGTAGTCGGGCTTTGTATTAGAAGGGGTGAGCTATTGTATCCTTCCCTTGTATTTGCCTTGTCATTATTGTTATTGGTGGTAGCAGTAGTGATTTGTGTTATACTTTAGTTACTAAACTGTTCTTATCTCAACCTGTGGGAGTCGCATTCTTTTCGATTCTCCTTCCCATCCCTCCGGAAGTGGGGGGCAAGATAGAGGGGGGAGTGGGTGAGCAAAACTGTGTGGCTGACTGGACTTAAACCACGACAGTAACATTGGAATAGGAACTTTGTAGTGTCATCTATAATTCTTTTTTATTTAAATCACATTAACGACATTGTAATGAAGTAGCATTTATACTGATGATATAACAGCAGTCATGTAAACTTACTTAGATATGCTTTCCTCTTTTGGGCCTGCAATATTTCCATTAAGAACAAAAATGAACCCTTACTTGAACAGTGGAGCTAAGCCTTCTTTCTTATTATCAGAAAGAACTCTGGTCTTCTTTTATTCTTGCAGTGCTGTATACGCATTTAGATTATGTTAACATTTTGAAGTTTGTTCTTCTGGCTAGAAAACACTGATCACAGCTTAAAATGTCATGATGGGAGGGTTCTTTGAGTAAAACAGCATCCGTTTTTCTCTGGAGGCATCTAAATTGGTTGTGTAGCTCTCCCACTTTGTAATGTATAACAAGCAGGAGTAGAATTGTACATTTTTACACTGGGATCAAATCTTCAATGTGTTCTTTTGTGGTATTTATTTTAACTTAGACTTTTAGGCCCTGATTTGAAGTCTTTAGAATTAGAGAGGCTACTGCTTAAGACTTTTGTCCATACATAAGTTGTCTTCCTTAGCATTTATCCTGCCCTGAGTCGTCTTGTCCAGATAGTCCAGATAGAGGGTAGTTAACCTTAAACTAATGAATTTTAAACACTTAAACACCTGATTTTGCATATTTTGCATACATTTTTTGCATACATTTTTCACAACCAATCTTCAGTTCAAGAATCAGGAAGAAGTGTTCTTTATACCACATAATAGGTTCCTACTAGGTATCTGTTATGAAAGGCTTAGAGCAGGTCTACTCTGTGTTGATTGGGAAAGTTTTACCTCTCCCTGAACATTCTTCATCTCGATAAACTACCATTTAAAAGTACAATGGATGTACTACTTCCAGGTCTAGACTGTTTTTCACAGGACTGTTCTTTAATAAATGTTTGTCTGTGGAGTCGCCACAACCCTTGGGATATGTCTTTTCAAAATACATCAGTGTGGATAATAGTCTTGGTATCTTCCAGTTGTGAAACTAAATAAACCCAAGCCTTTGTTTCTGCTTTTCAGTTCCTAAGAATTAATATAAAATGAGAAATTTAGCCATAATGCAAACTCTTACAGCATTCTGTTAATTACATCTGTATGTCCCAGACATGCTGTCCATCATCTATACAGTTTAGTGTCTAATTCTTACTTGCTTTCTAACATGTAGAGAGCAAAGGAAGCAGTCTAATACAGAAGGTTTTGAAATTGCTGGACAGCACACTGTTTCTTTCAGTTGTTTATTTTTTTATTGCTATGGTGAATCCACAAGTTTTGGAATAGGTTTGGTATCTAAAGGCATATGGGAAGTAACTGCAGACTTGCCTCACTGAACAGATATTCTCAACCAATCTGTCATAGCAGTGATTTATATATGCTGGCTGCAGTTCATTTTGAGAAAGGATTCTAAACAGTGCAATTAATGCCGGAGTCAAGAATTTAGGGGACTAATGTGTTTCTTGAGACAAAGATTCAGTATTTTCCTGTAGTTAGGCTGACATTCCCTTATCTTTCTTTCATCAATAAAAATGTTAGGCTTTTTAAGGCTCAGTTTCTGCAGGTTTATATGTAGTGGTCTTTCAGTTTCCACTGCAAAACAAAGTGTTAAGACAGAAATCCCTGTTGAATCAAAACAATCGTGCAGACCAGTCTCTGGCTTCTTTAAGGGATCACATCTGCAATCTGCACTTGAGACCTTCTATAAGACTTGCCATTTATTAGTTTGAATGTTCTGCAAGCATATCCCATGGGATAACTGAAGAAAGATCTACTTCGTTGCTGCCTAATACACCTTCAGCAGGCAAAAGTATCAACACACTTAGAAGAGCAGCTCTGAAGTAAATAAGGAATGTGAGTTAGATACCCATTTCACAGCAACCTCTTATGATGCTTCATCTGCTTTCTGCAGCATTTTGTTCCAAAATGGCTGTCATGGGAATATCATCATGACAATAGGTTCTCACTTGAACTGGGAGCAGACAAGGTTGCCACAGAATTAATTCAGCCAAAGACACTGCAAATGTTGGACCTGGGCAGAGGACCAGGGTGCACTTTCCTTTTCTCCCCATCCATCCACGCCCAGGCAAATGTGTTCTCATTCTGGGTAAGACAAGTGAGTGTTTAGTAATAGGAAAGGACAGATATTTCAAAGGATTCCCTCTTTCTAGGTCTGCCTCCTACTACTGAGCCCAGTTAACATACTGAGCATTTGCATAAGCCCTGATATCAATCTATGCACGTATGAATCTATGTGCATACTGCTAAGCCAAGACTTTCCAAATCCTTTGGACCAATTCTGTGTGGTGGGGGAGAGTTGGTTTTCTAATTTTACAGCTAGATCTATGTGACAAGTTGTCCTGGTTTCAGCTGGGATAGAGTTGATTTCCTTCCTAGTGGGTGGTGCAGTACTGTGTTTTAGCTTCAGTCTGAGAACAATGCTGGTAACATACCAATGTTTTAGTTGTTGCTCAGTAGTGCTTACCCTGGTCAAGGACTTTTCAGTCTCTCATGCTCTGCCAGTGAAGAGGGGCACAAGAAGGTGAGGGGGAGCAGGGACAGGACACTCGACCCAAACTAGCCAAAAGGGTATTCCATACCCCAGCACATCATGCCCATTGTATAAACTGGGTGGAGTTACCTGGAAGGTCCAGATCACTGCTCAAGTCGGGTTGAGTATTGGTCAGTGGTGGTGAGCACCTGTATTGTGCATCAGTGTTATTTATCGATGTTTTTTCCTTCCCTCTCTGCTTTTAGTTTTATATTCTCTCCCGTTGTTATTTCCCTTATCAGTAGTAGTAGTAGTACTATATTGTATTTTAGTTATTGTTATGTTCCAATCTCAACCCATTGAGGGTTTTACATTCCTTTGATTCTCCTCCCCATTCTACCTGGGGAGGGGAGTATAGAGGGATGAGCGAGTGGCTGCATGGTGCTGTTACCAGCTGGGTTTAAACCCCAACACAGGTCTATGAGTGTTCTAGATTTCTTTCTTTTACTTTCAATGACAAACTGTTTTGCAGTTAATTCCGTTGCTTTTCTATGGAAGTGTGGTCCTGCATCTAAGAGATTGCAAACATGAGCTAATTGTTCTTTTATGTTTCTTGTGATTTCATAGTGTTCTGGGACAGATTCCAACTCCCACTAAGGTTTTCTTAATCCTCCAGCTCTTAATTTCTCGCTGACCACTACATTGACCTGATAATGATACTGACTTTTTTTTTTCCTTTTTATTATTTTTCCTTTGGAGCTTTATACTTATCTTTCTATCTTTTATTCCCAAGTGCTTATATGAGCACCAATACTGCTTACATTTTAGAATTATGTTTTTCTTCTGTCAGTGAAATTGCACTTTTTATGCCTTAAAGATGTGATCATATTCTCCAATGACCTCTTATGGCTTATGTATTTGAACATTGTCTTATTTACTTAACCTTTTGATCACTCCTTTGTTTTGAGACTTTTTCTTTAACTCTCTTTGCGGTATTAATATTCCTGTCTTCCTTACCCTCCTTGCTTTGGAAATTCTCCTTTTTATTCTCTGTATTTCGACTGCTATAGGATGTCTGTAATGAAGGAATGAAGGCAAAAGAATTTTTAGCTGTGAGGAGTGATGATCAGCAAAAAGCAGCAAGACTTGGGTAATCCACTGAGATTTCTTGTAGACAAAAGGACAGCAGAGCTTTTCTATGAGACTATTTCTTTTGAAGTATCCCCAAGGACTTGAGACAATGCTGAATATTCCTGAAGTCCCAGCAGTATGTTTACTTAATGTCTGAAGTTCTAAAGGAGAATGGGAAAAAGAAATGACTGATTCTGTTTAGTGATTCACATAATGATAGTCAGGTTTGGCAATAAGTATTTACACATGAAATTGCCTAGCACTTTCCATTACAGGACCTTGATACTTAACTGCTTTTCTGAGTGGGTTACAGTTAAACCTTCAAGCTAAAGTTTTGCCTAAGTCTGTTGATTATTTTACAGTTAAAGCAGCTCAGCATTTCTGATTACCTAGATCAATGGAATTAAAACCCAAAAATTCAGTGGATTTTTTTATTTATAGCCATTATATTAATTAGTTTGAAGATTTTATTTTTGCAATGTCAGTGTGATATTTGACATGGAAAGAAAAAGGGAAGAGATGCCACAGGGCATGGTTTCAGGCTGGCACTTGTCCCCATTGCAAATACATCAAGCTTTGTTTGAGTGAGCAGTGATTTCACATTAGGGGACGGCAAGCAAGCCAGCGTGCAAGCGTCCGTCCCACAACTGAGCCACGGGGCTGAGGGAGCAGGCTCTGCTCCTGCTGAACAGACAGATGAACCCTCGGGGCTGCGCAGGCCCTCACTCTGCCTGTGCATGTCCTGGCTTGGGCAACTGGCACCTGTGCAGGATAGAGAACAAGAAGAGAACATCCTTTCTTTGCACCAGCCATGTGGAGGAGAGGAAGGAAGCTACCGTTCACTGCAGGAAAAGGGAGGAGGGCGGAGAGCAGAAGCCTCTAGCCCATATGATTGTGGCTGGTGGGGTGTTTTCCTCCTGTGTTTTTGTTGCCTTGATTGGCACAGGTTTGTTTGAGAGGCTCAGGATCTCTAATGGCTCACATGTAGATTAACATCTCTCATCTATAATAGTGCCTTAGGCTTTCTTTTTATTTTGAATGTTTTCTTTAAGCACAATAGAACCATTTATATCTATCTATTGACAGAAGACTTATCAGGGAGCTAAAAGGGCACTATCCTCCCACTATCATCAGCTCATGTGGAGGACACTACTCATCACACATTATTAACTCTGGATACCTTACTGCATAACACCCACTATCCACAGTATAAGCAAAGCTTTAAAAATACCTAGACAAACACTTTTATGTGCACTGGAACAGAGTTTATTGGAGCTGCAGATGCAGCACCTGAGACTGAGGAAGTTCCAGAATTGGAGCTGCCTCCATGACCTTTATTTAGCCACCTGCGTTTTTGAATTACGCTACACTCCTTAATTGTATGATCAAAGTGACCATCTCCTTATTAGTATATAACATGAGTTTCTGTCACTGGTAATGAATAATGTGATTGCCTTCAGCACCTCAGACACATTTGTGACAGAAATTTCTCATCTCTAACATGAGGCTAATAACTATTACCCTGCCCAGCCAGGGTCTTACAGAGGTAATCCATGCTTAAGATGTACACAGGAGCTGCAGTAAGTCAGCTAGCCTAAGAAAATCCGACAGACAACCAAATGTGGATGATATCTAGTAAATAAAGCAAAAGGCAGGATTGGGTGAGGAAGGTAAAAAGAAATATTGAACAGCAGCATCCATGAACTTCTGCTGTGATACATGAAGAAGAATTGGATGTTGATGTAAATTAACATGGCTAACTTTTCATTCTCACTTTTCTTAATTTTCCAGTATTTAATTTAAATTTCATTTAGAGGTTTGGAAGTGTCTTTTTTTTTCTTTGCATGAAATGCATTATTGTGCTTGGACAGGAAATTATTTTTTAAACATCCAAGCAATCAGGCAAACAGCATATTTAAATTTAATTCAAGCGTGAAATATAAGCATGAACTTTAGCTTGCACAGTTACAATTTCTTTCAGTGGTCACAAAGTTATTCTGTTGATCTTAAGGCAACAGCAATTTAAAAATGACAGTATTTTCCTACTGGGTGTTTCAGTGCTTATTTCCACATACCGGGAGTAGTATGTGCTTTATCTGGCATTCTGAAATGGAATTGGAAACCAGGAAAAACCTGTTTCATTTTCATTATACCTTGCAGAATTTGGACTAATTCAGTCCAGTTTCTTCAAAAACCTATTGCTTTTCCAAGCAAAGTTAACAGTCTGCCATGCTGTTGTCTCCTGTCACAAAACTGTCATCACAGTCTCTCTGATGTGACAATGCTGGGTCACTGGCAAAGCTTCTTGGCTGGGTAGTGCTCATATTTTGCATAGCAAGCTAGGTTGCTGAAATGAAAGTCACACAACTCTTCTGCCACGTTTTGGGAGCTACCATGCCTTTCGTTACTGATGTCATCAAATACCATCTTGACATCTGTATATATTCCCACCCCATTTGAAGTATCTGATGTTTATTCCCTAACTGTTGACCTTTCTTATTTCCTTATAATTTGTTGAGCCATCATCCTTTCAACAGTCTGCTATTTTTTTTTTTCTTGAACAGTACCATGAAAGGATCTGTGTAACACTGTTCATCAAAATAGTGGGTATGCTTTTCTATCTGACCTGTGCATAGGGTCATAAAGCCAAGGAAGATCTGTAAGAGGAAAATCTGGGTTGGGAGGAAATCATCTTGCCCAATATGCATCTCAAAGCAAAGTTGTGTAATCTTATGTTTCAAAGCAGCTTTTGGACCTATAGTCATACCACTGGGTTTCTTCACTGCATTTGCAATGTCTCCTAATGTTGTTATATCACAGATTATGCTGTAATTGATTATAGTAAGGATATATGATAAATTCATATGCATCTTGTACCTTGCAAAACAGTTTAATCCTTCCTTGTGTAACTCTTTAAGAATTTTTTTTAAGACTTGTTTAATTTAAAGGTTAATCTCCTTAGATTCCAATTTGCTGAGTTAGAATTGCTATAGAAAGAATACTTAGTCAAGACAGCTTGAAATAATATCTACACTGAAAAATGGTTGTTTTCTGGTGGAATATCCAAACAGAATTGTAGCTATATTTTAATTTGATTTTCTACACTATCTGCATATTTTAATGATGGATTTACATGAACTCTAGAACACTATATTCCAAGGGGATGATTTTCCTGGATCTTTTCTGACAAGTCCCCAGCCTTTGCGTCTTTCTTTAGTCACCACTTTGCTGCAGAAAATAATCTTCTGAAGTTGTAAATGTTTCTTGCCAAAACTATTTTAACTAGCTGCTTTCATCTCATAATCAGTACTCTATACTTCCTTTTTGTCTGTGTTTCATCACAGGCAATAAGTAAGGTTTCTATGAACCATTTTCCATTGAATTCCTCTTGAGAATGTGAAGATGACAGACTTTTCTTATGCTTAAAGAAATAGTGATTTTGTTTCTAGGGACTACTTTGTGATTAACGGTTCATGTTCCAGATAGCTGCAACTTCTTTTACCTTTAAATGTAGAGCCAATCTTATTCTCTTGTAGTTCTTAGTTTTGATGCAGTTGTAGTCTCCATGGAAGATTTTGGCCATGACTCATACAATGAGTGAAAAATATTTTTTTAATAGTATGTTTCTTAATTAAAAGATTGAGTAAACTACTGATACAAACAAATAAACAAAAAAAAAAAAAAAAAAAAACAAACAACTTTTTCTGTGGAAATGGTGTGTCATCTCTGTCGGACACATTCTGGCTATTTTGAACATCTCAGCTATATGTTACCGTATAATAACCTGTTTGGATTCCTCTCAGTGTGATCCAGTTCCTGCATTTGCAAAGCTTTCATTGTTTCAGAATGTGTAAAATGAGGGGTATTTATATTTCTGCATGGTTTTTTGTCCTTTAAATTAGTGGCATATAGTGCACAATACCTAAACTCCTTAAATGTACTTAACTATATACTTAAGTATAGTTTAACTATACTCCTAGCCTGCCATCCTCTGAATTTTATCTCATAATGGCTTTGTTTATCAGTGTCTTATTGTTGATACTGCTTTCTTTCCCTTTGACTACCAATACCGTATCTTTCTTCGTAAAAGAGATGTAAAAATGGTTTTGGCAAAACCCATCTTCAGTGAGTGAAAAAAAAAAAATGCACAAAGATGTAGTCTATTAGTATCTCAGCACTAACATTTCTTCCTACAAAAGAAATGGCACTTTCAGTGTTACACAGGCTACCCATGTAAAACCTTTATTTGGCACCTCTGCATACTAAAAGTGTCCAACTAGCTGATAAGTAGGCACCATGCCACCGAAGCAGATGGGCATAGCTGTAGAGAGCCAAAAGACAATGTATGTGCATCAAGTGTGGATGTTGGTGGCAGGCTTCCCAGTCACTGATGTCTTAACGATTAAATGTCCCAAGTTTTTTGCATCTGTAGTTACAGAGATGCCAGCTTTACTCCTGGATGGCATTTGAAAATCTCTCCTTTTTTATTTTTAAATTATAAAGAAATTTTTGAGAATACTTGATCTAGAAGGTACTTCAGATAAGGTTAGCAAATAAAGGAAATAGTAACAATAACTTTCTCAGTCCAAAACAGGAACATGCTTTCACCCAAAACTGAGATGAAAACTGGATTTCCAGAGGAAGGAGGGCAAAAGCATTATTTAGGGTGTTGGAGATATGCAATGGAGAAAAGCAACAGGTACTTTCAGAGTGAGAAAATCAGATACAGTCGGAGAAACTCAATTACTGTAGTTTTACCAAAAAAGAAGGACTTGGAGGTCATGTCATGAATGAGAGAGACTTAAAGGCAGGAATAAGAAACATTATGCTATTCTTTGATTGTATCACATTTAGGGAAATAGAATTTGGCCAATCTATGTATATTAGTAGGGCCGGACCACAAAATTACCTGATTATATCACCAGTATATCCTCAGAACTGGAAGAACCTCTTGCATACAATATTTTTAGCTAATGTTTTTTGATGCAAGTTGAAAGTAAAGGAAAAGACAGATATTCCAAAACAAGAGATTCTCTCTGAGTCCTGAGTAATACAGAGCCTCACATGCACACAGAGCCAGGTATAAACCTTCTTGAGGTAGGCCATAATTCATCCAATAAACACACAAAGTGTAATGTGTTCTGGTGATTTGAATGAAGTCAGAGATCGATTGATTGATTGATTGATAAACTATAAGATATTTTTATAATAGTACTTTCTTTGAATATCTGCAGTCTGTTTTCAGTGTGAAATTAATGTTTTTTAGATACAGTCTTAACATTTCTCTGAAGAAATTAGAAAATTAAGTCCATTTTGCATTTTATGCTCTTTTAACAAGAATGATGTTTGCAGATCTATTTTTATTTTATTGTTATACCTTCCAATTTCTTTTTATCTCATTGACTATATTCAAGATTGAAAAAGACTGAAAAAAGCAATGTTGTATTAAAACATATTGATCTCGCCAAGTCAAGCAGTCTTGCCAATCAGATGTACCAGAAGGGAATAAAGGAAGGGGAAGTGTGTTCTTTGTCTTCCTGTCTCCCCTACCTGTGGTTCATTAGCATCACTCAGTAAGTCAGTCACTTTATGTGGGCATGGTGATAATCTCACACGTATGTACCCCCCACACAAGGAAGTTGCATCTAACCATGTGCTCACCATACAGTTTCATGAAGCTAGTTTTTATGCCTCTAGAATTTTCACCATTGCTCCATACTATGGTTAGCTCTATGCAGCTGTCCTAAATGAGGTTCCTCTAAAGGCAAACATTAACATGTTTGTCATCTCCAAAGAATGGGAAGTGACCTTCGCAATTGACTGGTATTTTCAAAACAGCCATCAACCTCCCAAAAATCATGCTGCCTGCCAGTGACTTTGAAATCCACGTTCTCTGCCCCTCAACTGTGAAGCACAAGCTCAGCTTGTATCTTAGCCTCCTCCCAGTTTTTTAACAAAATTTTGGGGTGGTCCTAGGAATTTTTGAAATCAGCTCAGAGAGAGATAAGAAAGCACCTGATAGTCCTCTCTTATTTTTATTATGACAAGCACTTCTTTAGCTTCAATTTAATCTTCTTTGGAATGTGAACACCTAGGCACAAACTGAAAGCCCTGTGAACTCAGTAGGCAAGGTCCTCATGGCTTTGACTGTTAAAGTGTTAAATCAAAGAAAACGAAGAGAAGAAAACAGTACCTGGGCAGCTGAATGCAGACCTATTTTTATTAAACAAAAATATCTTATTGTAAATGGCTTAGTTTTATCAAGAACGTTGATGTATTCACTGCAGGAGATGGATTCCCTTTATAAATAGTTGCAGTTGGCACTCAAATACTGAGGCATCAATAAAAGAATCTAGATAAATGTCAGTAGAGTTCTGTTCCTAGCAACAGTATCTATTGATTTTATTTTTTTCATTCTGTTAAAAACAAACACTGAAAGAATCCTGAGTGTCCTGATTTGTATTTTTAATAGGGAATCTAAAAAGGCACAGCTGCTAAAAATTCCCTTAAATTAAACTGTTCAATGGCTGAATTATAATCAAGATTTTTATTTCTTGGTGTTTCTGAAAAAGCGAGAGACACCAAGGAAACAGTCAATATGTATGTAGCTCCACCAATATGCTGATGTCTGAAGCAAATTACGGCTTCCCACCTTTCCAGTGAGAAGCCCTTCACATTAGATTACAGCAATAATGTATTTCTTATGTCTATTTTATCTGGACAACACCACCTTGCCTTCCTGACTGCTCATTGTCCAATTCAAGCAGGAGGGAGAGACAATATTCCCACCCAGGTCTGGTCACTCAGCAGGTAGGTTCCTCCTATGCCAGAGGAGTAGAAGAGGATCAAAACAGCACTATTTTAAAGTTCACTGTTGCCTGACCAGCTGAAATTTTGTCTTGGAAAATAGAAATATTACTAGAATTCCAATATATGGAAAGCATTTTGAGCTCTTTTTAAGTGAGAATTAACTATATATCATTTTCCTTAATTACTAATTTCTATTTTGAGAGATTTTATAACCTCTTTCACAAATAAAGACTGCTGAGAAAATAGGAAGATAACATAAGAGGAAAAATATCGATCTGTCTGTGAATATATGCCTTTAGTTGGGTGGATATGTACTGTGATGTAGAAGGTTGGGTGTTCAGATATTTGAAGTTGCTTCCTGCTGTTAAATGTTTCATAACAAAGATTTGATCAAAAGAAATGCAGGAGTTGAATGATGAGTGAAGCCAAACCAATTAAATCTCTATTGCTAAGTCAAAAGGAAAAAAAAAAGGAAAAAAAATCCTATTAAAATTTCTGCCTTATTTCCTTTAGCACATAAAATGCATTTTTGTTAAAAAACATGTGAGCTTTAACATATGAATGCAGAAGAAGCCAAAACAAAAACAAAACAAAAACAAAACAAAAAAAAAAAAAAAAAAAAAAAAAAAGAAAAGAAAAAAAATTCATTTGGGGATCTGAAATATTTGTAGCACCCTAGTGTAACATTGACTGAACAATGCTGAAATACAAGTTATGTGTTTCTGTGTTCTTACTTTTAAAATTTTAACCCTAAAGAGCTGTGGATCCAAGAAACAGAACACGAACTAATGAATGATTCAAGCTTAAGCATTAATGCACCATCAGTGTGTGTAGGGTACAAGAGAGTAATTCTCGGAAGGTGTCTCTTCAGCAGTCTTTTGGGGATATTTTGCACTCATGACATTTAAATTGCTTTGTTCTTTTTTTGTTTATGTGGAAAAAAGGGAATGCATATCTGCATAGTGTAGTATTACTATCTTGTTTTTGGTGTCACTGGTACAAGATTTTTAATGGGCTCTGTGACATAGGGAATTTTGCCTTGGAGGATTTTAGCTTTCCAAACAGCAAGGGTAGTGTGATCTGTGTCAGACAGTGAGAAATGAACCGAGCCCTGGAAGTGCCTTTTTCTCTCAATTGACTGTAATGGGAATCTAGATACTGCTCAGACGAGGACATCTGCATTGCAGAGTTCTAAATGTAGGCAAATGGATACTCTGGCAGTAATGTGCTCTGTAGAAATTCAGCTTTTCTGCAGAAGGAGTTAGAGCTATTTCTTCAGGAAAGAAGAAAAGTAAATCTCAGCCATGTGTTTTGAGCGCAGTGTAATTTTAGCACACAAGAAAATGGAAATAAACCAGAAGAAGCCAAAATAAAAAAGGAGCCTAGTGATCTGTAAGTCCCTGGCTATGAGTAGATTGAGGGGTGACTGCACATCATAGCAATGTTCTGGGCTCTGTCCCTTCATCCATCTGTGACTTGATAAGAAGGTGCCTCAGTTTTCTTCCTGCCTTTTATGCTTATGAATCCTTCCCACACAAATTTAGGGGAAAATAGAGTTAATACACTCCTATAAAGAATCAAGGCTTATAACTGAGCCCAAGCAGCTTGGAAGTTTATATATAACCACTGGGTATATAGAAGCCTCTGGGAAGAAATTTTAAGCAGCACTTGCTCTATATCTGCAAGCAGTGATGCTCAGGAGTAAAAAGCCCAATCCAACAGTAATTTTCTGTTTGGTAGTGACCATTTCCAATGCCCTTGACAGTTCAGCAGCTTTCAGTCAGTTTTGGCAGAGAACACTAATTATTAAAGTATAATTATAAAGGAATTACAGTATCAGAAAGATATTTTTACCTGAGGGAGCAAAGGGAAGGAGAAAAAACATTAATCTGTAATTGATGAAAAGCTGAAGAGACAAGGACTTGCAATGCCAAGAGTTAAAAAAATCCTTGTTAAACACAAGCAAACAAACTAGGCAATTTGAGACAGAAAAGTTCAGCAACTCAAAAAAGGATCATAAAAATCAATTAACATCCATTTAGAACGGGAATTCACAAAGATGGACAGTGCTTTGACACTATAGCTGTGATTGATTACAAATAAAAATAATAATTAAGAAAAAAGCAATGCAATGTCTAAGTCAGTGATACTAAGAATTCAGCTAAGCAAAACTAGTGCAGGCTGCACGCTGTGACAATGAACAAGCAATGAAAAAAAATCTAGAGGATTATGTCATTCTACAAGAGCTTCACAGTATATTCGATATTTATTGAGGTTGAACTGGTTTCATGAAGCCCTCTGCTGCCAGAAACATTCCTATTTGTTGTCCAAGCTACTGGTTTTGGCCCAAGCCCTCTCCCATTGAGTCTTGTAGGTAACTGGTGGGCAGGGAAGTCTTTCATCAGGATCGTTAAAAGCAGAGCACAGTTGCTCTTTGTGTTAGGTTGCTGAGAGCAGCAGTTCTGCTTAAAACAGCTGGTACTTGCGCATTCAACAACTGAACCTCTGCTTGGAATTAATTTGGCTCCTGATCCTTTGGAGTCAGGCTGTGGTTTCTGATCCTGCTCTGCTCTGGAGGCTTCCTGCTGAGGTGTCCTGGCTTCCAGAGGCAGAACTTTTGCAGTTTGGTGCTGAGGAGGTCCAAACAGGCAACACCACAGGAGGTAATGACAAATAAACCGTTGACTTTGCTACCTAGGAATGGCAGCCTCCACCAAATAGTTCTATTTCAGTTTTTTTTTTTTTTCCAAGGTAAGCAGAGCTGTAGGCACCTCAAAGATGAGCTGAATGTTATCAGTAAGTTTAAATAGTTTGTTGGTGCTAAGTATTCGGAATTACACTTGTTATCAGGTTTGATAGGGAAAAGATAGGTTTGAAAATTGTATTTCTAAGTGATGTATCTTCATAGGCAGAGGAAATGAGGGGAAAATAACTTTAGAAGCAAAGATAATGATAATTGGGGACAGTTGTCACTGTGTTATTGGAAAGAGGTGTTCTTTCCAGACATGCTGGGCTCAAGGTAATCTTTGAACAACTCAAATACTGCTGCCTAGGTAGCGTAACCAATCACATTTTTAATTACTACAGCAAACATAGTAATTAAAATTTTAGAAATGCGTTTGATTTCATTTTCCTGAATGCACCATTGAAGGGTCTTAGAGCATAATATTTTCAAATTTGGAAAATGTTGAAACTGAAATAGCACATTTCTAAAAAAAAAATTGCTTTGAATCGCACAAGGTAATAATCTTGTGGGTCTGGAGACCTTGTCTCCCTCACTCGAGTCTGATTGCAATTGATTCACATACCCAAAAAGATTTTGGTAGCTAGAGAAATGCCAAGTGAAGTTCTGTGGAAAAAAAAAAAAAAAAACAAAACACTTAAATTTTAAATGTTCATAGCTATCAGAGTTGCTCACTATGTGTACTTCAAAGGTATGTGACGTATTTCTCCTTCGGGCAAAGTGATAAGAGTGTTAGATGTGAGTTCTGGTGACCAGGTTTATATCAAAGGCAGTAGTGGGCTACACGGACCTTTGGTTCTTGTGCCCTTCTGACCTTTTTTCTTTTCTTTTCTTTGGAATTAAGTCTAGTCTTTTAACTTCTTTGATCTTCAGTTTCACTGTTAGTAAAATTGAGAAAATGCAACTTAGCTAACTTTGAGAGAAGTGAGAAGAGGGATGTATGGATTCTTATTTTATGTATGGATTTTTAGTTACAAGTATTTTAATATTTCAGTTTTTACCATTCCTCAAGAAAAAAAAAGACTTCCTATATTAATTTGTGATGATTCATAGCAAATTTTCAAGCCTGTAACTGCACAGTATCAAGAAATCATAAACTAGGTAATTCTTATAATTCTTTGTCGAGGGTTCTAAACTCATGTTTACTTGAAGAATGGTAAGCTCGTTCTACCATGTAAGAGCTGTATTTATATAGTTGTTTTTACAAAGCAGAATAAAATAAATAAATTTTAAAAAAGGAAACTTTTACTGATTGGCTGCAACTTTGAAAAATAGTATTTAAATCTTTAGTCTTAGATTTCTAGCTATTCCTCTTTCCAGTGTGGATTTCCATAAAAATAATAAGCTCTGTTGTCATTGCTATGCCTTGTGTCATCTCCTGCTTGGTCAAGTGTGGGTTCATCAGAGTTTTTGTATCATTGATAATGAGTGCTGTAGCATTGTGGTAGCTTCTGTCTGATAATGCAGCTGTCTTGAGCTCACACATATAAGAATGAAAAAAACCCCAAAGCTATAGCCCTAGCCCTTTGAAGAACTCTTATAAAATGTGTTTATAATTAGATACATAGAATAGAGAATACCAGAGGGATTTGTTCGTTGTCACAGACCTTCAGAGTTAAGTTTCCACAACAATTTGCTGAAGCACATAGACAACAAGAGGCATGTATAACTGCATGTGATCCAGATATAAGACTTGCTAGATCTGAAGCATCTGAAATAAGAAGCAGTGGGAAGCAGAAGCATCCTTGTATTTCAAGACAATTATACTCAGTGTTTACCTGCAGAATTCAGGCAGCAAACATAAAATATTTCAAAAGGAAGCAGGTTAAAACATACATTTAAAAGACATTTTAAAACCTTAAGTGTAGTCCAATAGCAGCAGATGCTTCTTAAAAGAGTATATCTAAAAATCAGATGACTGACATTTTTTTGGTAATAGACTAGGCAGTGGAAAAGAGTTGTTTTATTTACTCATGTAAGCATAAGGCTCTCTGCTGGGATGAGCAACTCCAAAGTGCCTTGAAGTGTTCTGCTGGATGTGTCTTGTGCAGGGAGCTTTTTAATCAGCTGTTGCTCACATGCAATGTAACAAGTTGTGCCATGAGCAGCCGATCTGACAACACCAAGTTTCCAGTGGCTCTCTTCCACATTTTTCCCCTGTTTTATCAGTGTTGAGTGATAAAAGATGATCTGATCTTACAAGTCTTTCTTTGAATGAGGGCGTGGTAGAGTATCTCTTCCCATTTGTAGGCCTATTTTCCTGAAGCTTTTGTGAAAAAAATAAGTTTTCAGGTCTTTTGTCTAGTTTGCTTAGAATTGTTCAGGAGCACAGAAGTTATTTCAAGGGAACAGACATTGCACATGGATGTTACTTGCTTAAGTCTCATTTCTTTGAGAAACCTGTATAAATGCAGTATTTAAAATTTTCAATATAAGAAATCCAATTATCATCGTGTGTCAGATTGAATACTTGTATTAGCACCATCAGATTTTCTGTGTACTTGTATAGAACATTAAAGTATTAAAATAATTGGCAAAACCTGGCAAGTTAAAATTATGCAAAGTTAGAAAGAAAATGCCAAATTAAGGTTATTGAATCTATATTAATATTTCCTTCTTTTGCTTCGGTAGTTAGATCACTCAATGTTATATGAAAAGCCAGATGTGCCATGAGTAAGCTACAGGAAAATAAATGCTCAGTATACTTGATGTCTCAGAGTTGGGTTTAAAAAAACTGAATGTGTTAAGTCCATGCATCTGTTGCTATGTTCCAAAGTTTTTTGAGCAGCCTATCCTCAAAGAGTAGGTGCGCATTAGAAAGACCATGAAATCTCCATCCCTGGAGATAGTCAGACCTCAGCTGGAGAGATCACTGCACGACTTGGTCTGTGCTGGTCATGCGTTGAGCAGAGATCGGGCTGGGTGGCCCAGAGAGTGCCTCCTGATCTAGATAAATCTATGTTCTGTGACCAGATCTATGGACCAGAACCAGCTGTCCTATAAAGTATACATAATCTGTATGCTTTAAATTACCTAAAAATACTTCTGTGTAAAACAATTTGAGCCTTTAAAACTATGTTAGTTTTCATTAAGCCAGAACAGTATTGTATTTCTTTAAAATCTGTACCTGGTCTACCTAATAGCTAGGCCGGTTAGCAATTACTTACTTATCTACAAAAATAAGAAATCAGGAGAGGCCTAAATTTTACTCATGTTGGATGTAGTCTCATTTTAGATCTCCTAGCAAAGGACAGAATTTTACTATTTTCAGAGTATCTAGAAGAGAAGTTGAAAGTGGCATGTCGAATCCTAGACAATGTGGTGCAAAGCAGTACTTCTGAGAGAAATTAAAGAATCCTACATAGGTTGTTAACGAATTTACAGACTGAGATTATCATTTATGACAAACAATGGTTTGTATAAGGGATGGATAGTGTACAGTATAAAATATTGTCTGCTTATTTATAAGGTGATATAGTACAGTGCTGTGCAGAAAACAGTGTCTTCTGATTTGGAAAAGTAGTTTAAAAATATTTAATCAGTGCAGGTTGGAGAAGGGGCAACAGAACACAAAGAGTATGTAAATACTTGAGAGGAATAAATGGGTTGGTGATATAGCAGGAGGAAGTAGCCCTCCGCTATAACAGGTAGGGAATAGTATCATGACTTTTATTTCACACATATGCAGTGTCATGAGTCTGTGGAATGAAATTAGCAAACATGTAGAATTGAATTGTGAACAACTAGAGGATAGATATAAAAGCGATTAGAAAAACATTTGTAAATCCTAAGGTTTGTTAGATGGTGGAATTATTTGTCAAGGGAAGGTCTCAAACACAAGAGTAACAACAGCAGGTCAAACTTTATTATACAAGATCCTCCAGTGTTATGTCAGGGAAATGTAGTTTCCAGTCCTAGTACATGAGGTCTTATGAATACAAAAAAGAATCAAAGTAGTGGACAGGATAAAAGTAGGATAGAAAACATGTACTCCATTAGTCACATCAGATACCTAAATAAGAAATTGGCAGCCACCAAGGAACAGACTTTGCTAAAGCATGAATACTTCTCCTATACACTGTAATCAAAAACCAAAAGAAAACAATCAAACAAAAATAATTGGCTATTTAAAATACACTATACCCCTGAGGATGTTGAATAATTATGAATCATGCCTCGGAATGCCACAAAATTTATTGATAAAGGCAGAAATGCTGCAAAATAACCTGTATATTGAAGTCTCAAATTCAGCTGTTAGATCTATCCACTGTTTTCTCAGATACCGATTTTCTGGTGTGACTGAGTACTCACTACATCGCTCTGGATTGTGCAGGTGAAAGGGCAGAATTTATTCCTCCTTCTCTTTCTTATGCAACATTTTTGTTCATATGCACCATATATATAGTCTGGTTTTTGTCTTGGATTGAACTAATAGCTTAAAGTACTAAGGTTAACTCAGTTGATAACAAAATTATTAACGTATTATTTCTCTCCTCCTCCCTGCAGTATGCTGTCTGGCTGGTCCTTTGGATTACATGGAATGTGTTTGTTATCTGCTTCTATTTGGAGGCTGGGGACCTTTCAAAGGTAATTTACCACTGGATACATTTAAGCCATTAACACTTTGTTAACATGCCCCATTCAAAAGGCTGTGTTCTGTTTTACTCATCCTCTTAGTTTTAATAGAATGAAGGTAGTATGATGGAGATTTGGAGTATTCTGGGTACGTTAAAAACTTTTAATTGGGACAGTAATGAGCATATACTTTCTGGTGCCTGCAACAATAATGGTATATATATTTTTAAAGAAAATGATGTCTTTCTGCCCCCTCAGTAATTTTGCAATGCAAATTTCACCTCTATCAGAGACATTCCTTAGTGATTTTATTTTTTTTTCTCAGTGATTCCTTTGTGATTGAATACAAAAGATTACCCTCTCAAGGGTAAAAAAATATTTTTTGTACCATTTAGCTTGCTGCTAAATGGTGCTTAGCTGGATTCCTCTTAGGTGTCTTATACCATAGCATACTAATTTTAAAACAAGGTGTCTTTCATTAAATTAAAATGTAAACTGAGATGCCAGAATAGATTGCCATTTGGATACAGCAGTGTTTTTTAACTTTGTTCTTCTGGTAAGAATGTTATGATTGAACACTTGTACACAAGATAAACCCATAGGAAAAATTTGTTTTCCTAGGAATGGTGTATTTGTGGTGTTCTATTGACACTGTGAGAACACATGAAGTGGCACTTGGTAATGGGCTCAAACCAGCACCTCAAACCAAAACTCTTACTTTCTGGGGTGATCCTGGAAGGCTGGCAATTTGTGGGATAAATGATTAGCAATGGTAACAAATTGTTTTGTTAAAGTATAAGCTTCAACTGAGTCTAAATATTGCTCTCCATGCTGAGTTATGCTCACAGTGGTGTGAACTGACGATCAAGGAGAATCCCACATGTGAAAGAGATCAGATTCTCTTCTTGACTTTGAGATTTAGTTGCTGTTCCTGATTAAAGGGAGTTTGGCCCAACTGTAAATTACAGATGCAATTCTCTGATCCTTTGTGAGTTACTGACATGTTATGATGCAGAAAATTGAACACAATTATAGGGAGAATAAATGAGGCAAAGATACTTCCTTACCTGTATTTTTTGTCGAATCACCCCCAAAGTACAAAAAATACTGAACTTGGATATTTCATCCCCACGTATTCTGTTTCTTCAAAAGATGCTGACTTCAAAAGGATCTGAGTTTCATTTCCTGAGGTTGTGAAGTAATTTTCTGCTGGTAAATATTACACTTGCTGGGTTTTATATCTTCAGACAGAACCAATATCATTAAAAGATTGGCAAAAACCTAGTAAATAAAAGGTCTTGCATATTATCTTTTATTTGGTTAAAATGCTTTCTGTATTGCTAAGTGAACTAATATTTAAACCTGGCACCTGTTGTGCAATTATACTTAACCCAGTCTACTCATCTTTTCACCTGCTTGTTTGAGCCATCTGCATTTGTAAATGTGTAAATGTTGGGACGCTTATCGTGTCTGGGGAAGTGAAATGGGGTGGGAAGGGAGAAAGGAGAAGCAGCTATTTGAGCATTGTGTTTTAATGGGTATAAAAACAGCTTAAGTAAGTACTAGTTGGAGTAAAGGTGGGCCAAAACCAGTATCTAAGCCTGGAACTAATTTTTTTCTGAAGTCTAGGGCTGTGTCATGTAAAGTGTTTCACAATCACCCATATGGTTCAGCCTTGTGTCTGGATGCAGTTAAAATTTTTTTTTTTCTTAAGAGATATTATCTGTTGCAGTGATATGATCTGCCTTGAAATACCCACTAGAGTATATTCCTTCCATTTGAGCTGCTTTTCAGACTAACAGCATTGGTAAATTGAGGGAGAAAAGGAAAAGTTCTTATAAAATGGATTTATAAAATAGCAACGGATAGACTCTTTAACTACAAGAGGTCTGATTCGCCCATGGGACATCACGCTCCTTTGCCTTTCAACTGTGAATGGTACATCAAAACTTTGCCACATGATCAAGTCTTCTGCAAGATCTAGGGCCTAGAAATGTATGTCTAATGGAAAGATATCCAGCTGTTTGGGTGAATGAAACTTACCCTCCTGTTCTAAATCCTTCAGAGGCTCCAACTGCTTTACAGATATAAAGATACGTTTACAAAATGGATCATTTTAAGTTTTATGTCTCCAGTCACATTCATACATCTGAAGCTGAATCTTCTTTATTATTTATAAATTCATCTGGGAATAACTGCAACTTCAAATCTGTAATGATACTCCTGCGTATTTTTTTGTGTTTGGAATGGCTTTCTTTTTTTTGAAGAAAGCTCTGGGTCTGAATTGGTTCTAAATAGAGAATAAAAAATAACCTTTGGATAAATACCATAGGGATGCCTCTGAGGTTGTAAACCATTAGAGAGGATCCTGTGCAGCTTGGCTTTAGGAATTAATAGGTTAAAATTACAGCCTAATAATAGTTCAGCTGGGTATAGTTCATTTTTGTGTGTATTATTTATAACCTTCTACCAAATAAAATAAAAGAGAAGCTTTTGAGGGTTTTTTTAAGTTTTGAGAACATTTTTTATTCTGTGTATGTGTACATCAATTTTTCCATCATCATCTTCTGACACAATGGAGAGGACATGTTTCAATTGTTAATACACCTTATTACAAAAGACTTGCTAGCTTCATCCTTCTTTTTATTTTAGTTGTGGGTGTGGAGGTCATGACTTTTTTGCAGCTTCTCTTTATTACACTGAAACAGGGCTTCAAAGACTCAGAAAATTTTAAAATGAGGTAATCATCTCTGAAGAGACTGAGGAGACTCAAGGATTATTAGTGAACAGCCATGCAAATCTGTTTTCATTATACACCATTGCAATCATATATATCTTGTGGAAAATGGCATCACACTAAGGATTTTCTGTCCTTGAGGCATGGTTGTCTTTGCTGAAACTCTTTCACAGCAAGCTGTAATATTTATGGCTTTGTAACAAAGAGGAAGTGTAATCACTTGTTCTTAACCTTGTTATGTGGACCTGTGAATGAATGCCTAGAAAACTTACTTCTCAGACTTACTTTTCAGTATTACTTTTTAATAATATTTAATTAGCCTGGGTATTGTTTTGCTTGCTGGTGTGTGCCCTACTCTATAAGTAGGACTTTAAGGCTTCAGGAGTGGTAATATTTATTCTGGCCTGTGGCTAGGCAAATGTAACATACGAAAATTATAGCCTCATGTCTTGAATGAGCCACATCTGGAGTACACTGGTGAAACAAAAGGGGAAACTTAATAAAAAGCATCTCTGAGAAAATGTAATATTTCTGTGATTTGTTTAAATATATCAAGAAAAGACACAAGGAACTAGATTCAGCCATGTCAGAACAAAAAAAAAAGAAAAAAAGATAACAATCTGTTTAGCATTTTTTGCTTCTCCAGACAAAATTCTCATTTACTTCTATGGGATTCAACTGCAACCTCTGAATTAAGACCCTCAGCAGAAAGACTGCCGCAATTGCTCCTGTAATGGAGGAACAGCAGTCTTGCTTCAAGGCATTTAGAAGCTTTTCCTGAAGATGTCTAAGGATCCTACAAGCAGAGCAGAAGCAGAATAAGAACTGTTAAACTCCCACTTCCAGTTTAAAAATTAATAGATTTTTTTTACTGCAAAAAATGCATGGTTGAGGTTGCACTGGTCTCATCACAAGAGTGGGAGCATAGAGATGCTGCTGCTGTCACTTACTGGAAGTCAAGGTGGAGGCTTGACTTCCTGTGCTGGATGAGGGGGAGCAGCTATGGTCCAAAGGAGCCCTTGCAGTCCCATCCTTGTGCCAGTACATTTGGTTCGCCTTGCATGCAACCCTACTGGTGTGACCAGATACCAGAGCTCTCCTCTCACTTCTAGCTGGCTGATCTCCAGTATCACTTTGCTGTAGTTGCTACAGTACTATGTGAATGTGAACAAGAATACACTTTTTGGAAACTCATTTTAACTGTCAGAATTGAGTTAGTTTCTATTTGTGTGGCATTCTTGACATTTTCTTTATGGTTACGTACAAAGGTTACATTTAATAAATTAAATCTTAAGGTTGTACTTATATGTCTTTTGACACGAAAATTAGGTGTTTGGAAGTCAAAAACTTCAGTATCACGAAATGCCATTATTAAGGTTGCTTGTATGAGCATAATTTAGCTTTTTTTGTACATCCATTTTACATAACTTTTAATTATGCAGTCACAACTGGGTTGTTGTTGTTGTGGGTTTTTTTTCCCCTTCACAATCTTTTCCTTCATCTCTGTACAGAATGGCCTGTTTTGGAGATTAAGCGGGTTTGGGGAACTGAGTGAGGCTGCCCTACTGGATCTTGCTCCATTTATTGCGCAGTCAGAAAAAGCTTAACAAAGAGGAAGGGAAAAAGAATAATTGTGCTTTTCTTACCATGTGTGGCCATTACATATTTTATTTTCTCCTAATAGGCTATTATGTAATTAATTCCCATACTTCATATAAGTAACCCTGCTCTGAAAACATGTAGAATAACACTGTGAAAGCTTATGTACAGAACTGTGACACCTAAGCACAGTGGTGATAGTACGTACACAGCTCACCATATGCAGTGAAAGTGCAGTTCCTCATTAATTTAACACTCATTCTACAGATCTGAATTGCAAGCTTCTGTTCTTTTTTTTTAAAAAAAAGGCAAAACAGGCACTGTTTGCATTTAAATGACGCTACTTTCTTTCCTATATTGTCCTGAGCTGCAACAGAGGGAACATGAAGGAATAGGAGAGATTAAAAAAAAACCCACTTATTTGAAATTATTAAATATGATATAAAGGACTGAATGTATTGTAGCTATTAAAATATAAACTAAAGAAAAATATTCAATCAGATTGTTTTCTGCCAGAAGTTTTAAGGGAAATCAAATGTTTCTGTATATATTTTCTTTTGCCTACCCCAAATATCTGCAACTATTAGACCCACAAAATCACAGAGTAATTCACATTGAAAAAGACCTCTCAAGGTCACTAAATCCAGTCTCCTGCTCAGAGTGGCACCAACTTCAAAGTTAGATCAGATTGCTCAGAGTTTCAGCCAGTCAAGTTTTAATAGTCTCCAAGGATGGAAATTTTACAACCTCTTTAGATCTTAACCATTCTCATTGTGAAAAATCTTCTTCTGTTATGCAGTTGAAAATTCCATTGCTGAAATCTGTGTCTGCCTCTTGTCCTTTCACTGCATACCTCTCAGAAGAATCATACTTTATCTTTTCTAACACCCCCTTTAGGCTTCTAACTGCAGTTCAGTACTTTAGCTTTCTTTTTCCTCCTTCTGTAGTTGAATTCCTATTCCAGCCACACACAACTTGTTAAACTTCACAAGAAAAAAAGCTAAGTATCATGTAATAAAAAATCAGTTCACTTTTCACTATTTTAAATGCTTTACTGTGGAAGGAAAATGAAGGGTCTTCACATATATGTAAAACTATATAGTATCTTTAGTATAATGCAGAAAGATGAAGGTTATCCTTGCTGTCTAGAAGAAGTACTAACAGATTCAAAAAGAATTGGAATCCTTTAATTCAAAGACAATTAAATTTATATGAACATTTAAGTGCCTCATACTGTATTTAGGGAAATTTAGTTGCCTAAATTATATTTAGCCTGCATGTAAAGCTTGCAGTCAAATAAAATGGTGAAAATGTGTAACTCTTCCCCTTTTCTGCTGAGGTAAGTATGAACCAGGAAGGCTAACCAAAACTTGGTAAAGTAACTGATAGGGAGTAGGCAGAAGGCAAAATAATGGCATTGCTGGGGAATACTGGTGAGAGAGAGGCAGTTCTGGGAGTGCAAAGGAACTACTGGAGAAATGAAGGTTTAGGGAGAGGGTTTGCTGCTATTTTGTTACCTGCAAGTATTACCCACTCTGTAGCTGAAATACAAGTTTGACTGTTTTCCACATCATGGAAGCAAAGTAATAAAGGCAAATGTAAGAAATCATAGAAATGGAATTCCCCAACTGTCAATATACACTGTGATTAATATCAGTGTTTTCATATTCATAGCGGTGGTTCATAATAAAGTAAGGCCAGAAAGGACTCAGGATATGGTCAGTCCATTCTCCTACCTCCAGCCAGGCCCAGCAACTAGCCAGAACTGTGGGAAAGCATCTGATGCAAAAGGTCTTAAGGAAGAAATGAACAGTTTAGAAATCCACCCAGTGCCGACGTTCATGCATTAACAACTTTTCACGACTGATAAATTCACCTTTCCTTTGTTAACCTGAGATGTTAGTCCAGGATTAGCTGTATGTGTCTGGCTTTTAGTGGCTGTAGTGCAGTCTATCCCTTCTCATTTCCTTTTCCTCTGGATGACACTAATGGGAAGAGGAAAAAGCAGCAATGGTTGTAGCACTTCCTGCCAAAGGACACATTAATGCCACCCTGCATTGCTGGTGGAAATAAATGCAAGAGGTGGGATGAAATATGAAGCCACATTTCCTGCTATCATTCTTATTTGTCTCCGCCATCTTATCCAGCAAAATATAAGGACAAACCAGAAATAGGCACCTTTTTCACTTGACTATCGCAACATTAGCAAGGACACATCTACCTAGGCATCTAACTTTCACATACCACTGCTTGGATTGATACCTAGTTGCTCTGAAATGCAGTTTATATCCATATGCAAATTAAGTGCAATAGTGCAAATTACTTCAGGATATGATTTGCATAGCTTGTCATTCATGATGCTTAAAAAACATGCTGGCTATGAGTGCTGAACACTTCATGCAGGTAATATACTCTGATTTTTAAAGGAACAGTTTGATAACTAGACACATCTGATGTAAAAAGGAAATAAAAGAAACGGTTCAGAGTAACTGAGATGTAACAAAGCAATGAACTTGGTAACAAGATTGAACTTAGATTAGTTACACATTCATTCTACATTTGTGCCCATTAGTATAATCATTACACTGCTTTGATTCCACATTTATTAATTATTTTTGTAAGGTAGTGGTCGTTAACAGTTAAATGTCAATGTTGCACATACTCTAATAAGACAACCTGCAGTATGCTTAATTTTGAACATATTAGCTTCCTTGGATGTTGTTTTAACAGATGTCCTGTTAAGATAACAGAGAAATTAAATTAGTTTTCAACTCAAAGCATCTGGTTAACTTTGTAAGTAAATGCCTTTGAGCGGTAAATCTGACCAGGGTTTTCAGATAAATAGCTATCAGAATGTTTTAAGTAAATGACTTTATTTTTTCACTTCTATTACTCAGGGCAGATTTGACATGCTTGATCATATATCTAACAGATGAAAATTGAAAATAGTGCTGGCAACCAGCAGTGTTAGGTTATTCTGAGGGTAGTTTCATGGGTAGATACTATTAAGCATGCTTATGGTTTCAGATAATTTAGTTTTGCAGCAATTTTTTAAACTTCCAGCTTTACTAGCTGAAAGATAACTGTTTATAAATTTTAACTGTTTATTACTGTAGATGTAGCATATGGTGGAAAACATTTAGATAAAAGTGGAATTTTTCATCTCTTTAATGGTGAAGCAAATTGTGATAGGAAATCATTCAAACTATAGAAAAATATGAAATATGGTTGTATGGATTTTGCTTATTGTACAAAGTTTATCTTTTAGTATTCAGTGCTATATTTTATAGAGTTCATGAATAAGCAACATCTGCATATTGATTTACATATGCACACTTCTCCTATTATCTAATAGTTATGCACTGAATAAAGGAACACATGAATATGAGGGAAGCGATGCCATCCAGAGGGACTTTGACAGCACTTGAGAGGTAGGCCAATGCCAACCTCATTCAACAAGTTCAACAAGGCCAAGTGCAGGGTCCTGTACCTGGGTCAGGGCAATTCCAACCACAACTACAGGCTGGTAGGAGAAGTGTTTGCGAACAGCCTTGAGGAGAAGGACTTGGAGGTGTTGATTGACAAGAAGTTCAACATGACCCAGCAGTCTGTGCTTGCAGCCCAGAAAGCCTCCTGTGTAATCCTGCCTATCTACTCTTGTGAGACCCCACCTGTAGTACTGCATCCAGCTCTGAGGCCTCCAGCACAAGAGGGATGTGGAGCTGCTCAAGCAAGTCCAGAGAAGGGTCATGAAGATGATCCAAGGGCTGAAGCATGTCTCCTATGAGGACAGTTTGAGACAGTTAGGCTTGTTCAGCCTGGAGAAGGGTCCAGGGTGACAGAGCAGCTTTCCAGTATCTAAAGGGTGCTCACAACAAATCTGGAGAGGGACTTTTTGCAAGGGCATGTAGGACAAGGGGGAATGGCTTTAAACTGTCAAGAAGGTAGATTCAGATTATGTATGAAGAAGAAATTCTTTACTGTGAGGGTGGTGAGACAATGGCAAGGTCTGCCTAGAGACACTGTGGCTGCACCATCCCTGGAAGTCTTCACAATCAGGTTGGATGGGCTTTAGGCAACCTGGTCTAGTGGAAGGTGTCCCTGCTCATGGCAGAGGGGTAGAACTAGATGACCTTTAAGATCCCTTCCAATCCAAACCATTCTATGATTCTATGTTTTTATAAATCTAAGTAAGCATAGTGACTGATCAGATGATAATTCTACATGATAATTTTACATATGTATGTATGTATTATATAAATATATATGAGTGTACATATATAGTAAGTACCTTAGTTATACTGTTAAGTTTGTTAAGCGCATACTTTAATATATGCCTTAAAACAGTATATAGTTACATGAAGATTTTGGCATATATCTGAAGGCAGTATGATCGATATTTCTGCAAGTGTTTCAAATGCTATGGCCAGCACAATGCAAAAAAAACCAAATACATATTTATGAGATTTCTTTTAAATATTTATTAATTACATTGCAGTACCGTCTAGTGGCCCCAATTTGATATCAGGGTGCCATTATGCTAAGAGAACTAGACACAGGTAATACAAATAGAGCCTGTCCTAAATGGTGCATAGTCATAGTATGTGATGAAACAGAACAAGAAGTGGTAACCAACAACTAGGAGACTGCACAGGGAATGCAAACAAGTGTTGTATCTTTGAAATTCTTCATGAAGTCTCAGCTTTCTCAGCACGTTCTCCACATGTTTCTCATCCCCGTGAGGATGGTAAGCAAGTGACACAAGCCCTACTTCAGTTGGGCAGCTTGCCTGGTTCCACTCCATAAGGATATCACTTCTGAATGCTATAGAATCATAGAATAGTTAGGGTTGGAAAGGACCTTAAGCTCATCTAGTTCCAACCCCCCTGCCCATTGCTAGCATTTCACCAATTGTTTCAGCACTAATGGAAAAAACTTGATTTTGCTTAAAATGAAAAACTAGAAGATAAATTTATTTCCAGTGAAGCAGGTGCACAGAAGATCAGAAGGCATGTTTGCTATGACAGCTCTTCTGGGGAGTTGTCTATGCCTCTCATAGACAGTTTCTTATGGGTATATAAATCAGATTCTGAAGTTGTTTATGGACAAGGGCTGAAGGGTTATGTACCATAGTTGAAAGCTGGGGGGTCTGCCAGAGCACCCGCTCATCTTTTTAAAAGTATGAAAGCATCCAAAAATATGTTCCATTTTTTAAAACGACATTAAATTTCACTGTCTTATGGTGTCAGCTTTTTTTTTATTGTTTATTCTTTTTGAGTACTTACACAATACTTATTCCTTAACAATCTGTTCTCAATGCAGGTTCCTTGGGTAGAATATACTTTCTTCACATTTACCTTTCCTCTAAGTATAAATCACCTTCTAATTATAATCTATCATATAAGCTCTATCTTCCGATCCAGGGGTCTACCAGAAATTTCTAGGCAACACTAAGCCCAGATACAGTTCCTGAGTAGCTTTATATTACTTTGAATTCCTGAATGAAACCACTGTGATCCTTATGTCACTGAAAAATATGCCAGTGTTAATCCAGTAGGAAATAAAAATTCCATATTGCCTTCAGCATCTTCTCACATATTAATAAGCATTTATTGAAATGAGGAAAGTAATGTGAGCTGTGAAGAATTCTCTTTTTTTAATCCTGTTTAATATTGTCTCCATCCCACAGAACAGTGTGAGCGCAGCCAACGATCAGTGCAGTGTCATACTCGCCATACTCCTTTCTCACCACTGTGGGCAGAGAGCCCACAAACCGTAAGGCCATGCACTGAAAATGGCAGCAGTGGCTGATCATCTCTTACAGGAGCTCCTCATAAAGCTCCATATTTGCAGTTGCCTTCTGCTGGATGGTTTCACTCCCATGGCCCTGCAAGAGAAATGAAGCATTTGAACATTCATGGTCTATCTGTTGGCTAGAATACACAGGTGTATATTAAGCAGCTGAGCAGACATGTAAGATATGTTCTTACACACATGCACAACTTTGCACTAGAGGAGGTGAGTAGCTCCTATAGAAGACGCTAATAAAAGCTATGAAGACAGTAATATGTTCAAACTGTCACAAATAATTCAAAGTGAATGTCTGCCTTAGCCACAGAGCCATGCTATGCTTTTTGCACCCCAAGAGAATTTAAACTCACTAGATAAATCTCCTTCAACATTTAAACAGATATTTCCAGAAATATGGTGCAATGTAATTATTTGAGATAGAACAGAAATTATTTTTTCTTCCCGTAAATTTTTTACCTCAAATCTGTGTAATTAATTTTAAATATTAGTATTTTTTTCTTGTAATTTTCTTCCTTTCTCATTCCAGTGAAAGGAATATTTCCAAAACCCATGCTGAAAGGCAGCAGTCCTTGATAGATGGAAAAGTGAATTAAATGATGTCAACTTAGATAACTCTGTAGAATCTCAAGCTTTTGAGATTCTAACTGTGCATTTTTCATGGTTGACAAACAATAATGGGGTTCAAAGCACAAGATATTTCTTAAAACTACAACTTCTGGCTGTTGTGTTTGCTTTCCTGAATTCTGTGTTTTAATAGAAAAGAAGTTACATGCTCAGGCAGCTGTTTGGAAGAAGAGGTTACAGGAGCGCTTAGTAACAACAGTCTATGATACTATGTAATAAGTTTTTTTCTCTTCAGTAGCATATGCAACCTGCTAGAGGAATGAGAATATAATGATAATTGCCAGACTCTTGGGTTTTCACATTTGGAAATAGTGTAAAGTACAAATTTGAAGTAATTTGGCTTCTTTCAAGAAATGTCTCTCTCCACATAGTGAAAGCAGTAGCTTTTAAAAGACTATGGAGACTTAACTTTGATGTTATATTTCTGGCTAAACATATCGAGGAGATAGTAATACTTATCCTCATTCAGGTCTCAAAGTAAAAATGAGTGTAGCAATCTAACTTACCTTTAGCAGATGTTTGTCTGTGTTACAGTATGTAGCATTAATGATAGATTCTACAGAGTAGAGTTGCTTCTATATGAAATGTCTCTGAAGAGTAAAGTTTATTGAGAGAGAAATTTGTTTGGTCCTCGTACCCATTATGTTTAGCTTTAGGCACAAGCACAAAAATATGTCTGTTAAAAAGAGTATATAAAAATAATATAATGTTTTTTCACTGCCATTTAAAACAGTATTCCTTTGTCTTCTGTCATAGAGAAGCATGTTTTGAAAGTTGGTATCAAGTTCCATCTCTTTCATATCTCATACAGAGGTGGTGCAAAGTATCAGAAGCATAAGTAGCAACTTGCATTGAAGTAGAATGTTATTACACATATAACTTAGGTCTTTGATAACTCAAACTCTAAAAATTATTTTCACATAATATTCAAGTATTCTGCTATTTATTTAAGACGGTGGGTTATAGGCAAGAAAACATGAACTCAAGGAAACCAGCAAGCCACTGTGATTCCAGAGGCTGATTGAGATGAATCCAATGCTTAGTGCTTATCACCCATTGAATTCATTGTAGTTAAGCACAACAGGATGCCTTCCTTTATCACCACGTTCCTTATATATTTTAAAATCTGGTGCTATGGAGCCTAAATTGCATTTAAATTGGAATTTTAGTGTTTAGTCTGCTGAAAATGGGGTTTGAGTTCTTGCAAAAAATTCCTTATGTTTTTTTGAAAATCCCGTTTCATTGATTTGCCTTCATGAAAAGGAGGTAGAATGGCAATAGTAGAGTTTTCATTTATAAACATACTGAAAAACTGCTTTGTGTTTTCAGTTGGAGTTGCATAGTTTATTTGATTCTCCTCCTTCATTGATTATCATTTTGGTGCAAAGTAAGCCAGTGATGCTGCACATGAAATAAATTGAAAACCTGCCTACCATGTCCATGAAACAATGGGAGTCAGTTTTGAAAACCTTATACAAAAAGTCATACCAACATGCAAGTGAATAATAAGCATTTAGGTTTTCAGTTCAGAGCACGAATTATTCGAATTTCAAAACCTGAGATCCTTAAAAAAGCAAATGAAGTAAGCTCATGCTTCAAAGCAAAGAGTGATGTCAAGAATTGTGGCTCAGTATTGATTGGTAGTATAGAAGACACTTATAACAAGAAAAATGGCAAGACTGCATGAAAAATTCAAAGCAAAAAGTCTGATCTGAAGCATTCTGAACCTGAGCAGGGGATATGTATTCAGCCTACTTAAAAATTTAAGGGTATATTTTTATTAATGGCTGTTTCTTTGCTCTAGTATTTTCTTTGTGATAGGCTTCATGGTGCATATTCGATACAGTAAAAAAGGGGAAAAAGCAAACTGTCGAATATGTAAATCCTTCACAAAGGAATATTTTATTTTACTTCTTTATAATAAAATATTAAACTGTAGAAATATGTACTGTATTTTATGCGTACAAAGTCACATGGCACTATGTTAAGTATAAAGTCCTTTAGGATGATTATTTATTTGATCATTAGAATTAAAAAGAAAAAAATAAAAGCAAATATTCCTTTGTTGCTGGTGTATTTAGAAAGATATACCCATGATTCCAGAATGTCCTGTCTCGTTTGCTCCTCTTCTTATAGAATGCTAAATTGCCTATAGTTGATATATAGAAACATAAAGAGGAAAGAGATCTCTTTATATTTCTTGCACATAGAAATAATATTTAATCCTATTTAACCTTTTATACTTGGTTAGCTAAGTGTTTATATTAGCTTTTTTAAACTAACAAAACGCATTGAGTGTCGTTACCAAGTAGCCTGGTTCTGCATGCCAGAAGTTTTTCCTAGTATCCTACCAAAATGATTTTACTGAATATCTTTTACTTTTCCTGAAAAGGCAGGACAAACATTCTCATTATACCATCTAAATACTGAAAGATATTTATCATGCTGGTTCTTCATTTTTTAATCTTCTCTAGCCAAAGTAGACATATTTCTTTCATGTTTCCTTATTGCTTGTATTTTCTAGGTCTTTTATTCTTATTGCTTTCCTCTAAATTTTTTACCATAGACTCTGTAGGTCTATTAGCGTGAAGTAAAAAAAAAAATCCAAGCAAACAAAAAAGTTAGTCCAGCAGAGACCTCACCAGCACAAATAAAGCAGTTCTAAGGGACTTCTGGTGTTTTATCTGTGAAGCTGCCATTAAGCTTTACTGAATCAGATTTCCTGGGGTTTGCACAGTGCTACAGTGTTAATTCTTATTTCTGAGTCACTGTTAAAATCTCCTACAGTTCTCATATTTTGTTACCTTGCCAAACGGTACTTTCCATATGTTTGATTCCTCCTGCCTACGGGAAGTACTTTGCTCTTCTCTTTAGCTAATTCACCTTGATGTTCTTCACTCATCTCTTTCATTTGCTGAGACCATTGAGACTGCAGTCCTGCTCTCTGTTATCCTTTTGATATAAACAGTGTTCAATTCTACCACCAAAATAATTCATAAAAATTCTGATTGAGTTGAACCTGGAGTGGACACACACCTTCCACGTCAAAACCTTTTTCAGCTTAACAGCCAAACACTGATAAATACCTTTTGTAAACAGGTTTTAAAACAGCTGTGCAACTGGTGCATGGTGATTTACATCCTCTATGCACTTTCATAGTCTGCATATAAGTGACATCACACAGCCACATGTCAGAAACCAGAATAAAGTCATGTCCTGTCTACTGCTCCACCTCTCCAAAACTGCAACAGCTGACTCACCTGTCATAACTGAAGAAGGAAAGTTATTTGAGTATGGACTGCTCTGAAAAGCTCATTGAAGTATCTTTTTTATCTTACAATTTCATAACAACACATGGATTGATGGATTACCAATTTCTTTTTTTTTACAGAATCTCAGCATTGAATACAGACTCACTATTCTAAAACTGAGGAAAAGTCTTTCTCATTCTCTGCGGATGCTCCTTCAGCTTTTTAATTAGTTCTGCCTTTTTTTTTTTTTTTCCTTGGACATAAATTCCAGGTGAAATCATGTCCCTGTTGAAGTCAATGCATGTTTGAAGGTTTTTTTATTCCATTCACTGAAATGAAGCCAGGAGCTGACATAAATTCTTCAAGGGCTTCTCAAAGTGTCAAGTCTTATCCCTAAAAGCATGATGATGCCTTGAGAATTCTGCACATCAAAAACAATTTCATAATAGAAAAGATTTTAGTTTCATTGATATGGAAATCATGTTATAGAGGATGCATCTTGCTAGCATGCAGTTTCTACACCGACACCGTGTAAGGCAAGCATAGATAATTTCTATCCTTGACAAAAAGTTATTAAATTAGATTTAGTCAAAAGACATACTGGCATTTATCATCACAAAACACAGATAAACATATGACTAATAGTATGAGTACTGTCTTGCATTCTAGCTTTCATATTTCAGTGAAACTGGAATGCAAATGTTTGGGATCTGAATCTGTACATGAAGAAGTAAACATTTATTAATCTATTAAATATGATCTGCTCACTGAATAAGTCATTTATTTAACTGCAGAAAAGGCACATGACTTTGTAGTTCAAAACTTACTTGACTGAACCTTGGGAGATTTGAGTCCATTTATCAGCTCTGATGCATAATTTCCTGTAAATCAGAACTTCTGCCTCAACTTCTGCTCTCTGTTCTTGCCAATGTAAAAGATCATAGAATCATAGAATAGTTAGGGTTGGAAAGGACCTTAAGTTCATCTAGTTCCAACCCCCTGCCATGGGCAGGGACACCTCCCACTAAACCCTGTCACCCAAGGCTCTGTCCAATCCAGCCTTGAACACCGCCAGCGATGGAGCATTCACAACTTCCCTGGGCAACCCATTCCAATGCCTCACCACCCTTACAGTAAAAAATCTCTTCCTCATATCCAATCTAAACTTCCCCTGTTTAAGTTTTAACCCGTTCCCCCTTGTCCTCTCACTGCAGTTCCTCATGAAGAGTCCCTCCCCAGCATCCCTATAGGCGCCCTTCAGATATTGGAAGGCTGCTATGAGATCTCCATGCAGCCCTCTCTTCTCCAGCCTGAACAGCCCCAACTTTCTTATCCTATCTTCATATGGGAGGTGCTCCAGTCCCCTGATGTCATGCGTTCAGCAGCAGCAGTCATTTTTCTCCTCCTTGGTAGCTGGTGCAGCGCTGTGTTTTTGATTTTGGGCCTGGGTACAGCGCTGGTAACACCAGTGTTTCTGTTACTGCTTAGTGATGTTTTGGTCTGACCAAGGACTTTTTGAGTCTCATGCTCTGCCAGGGAGGACGGGAAGCTGGGAGGAAGCAGAGACAAGACACTTGACCCAAACTGACCAAAGAGGTATTCCATGCCACAGCACGTCATACCCAGGATGTAAAACAGAGAGCAGAGACCCAGAAGGGTGGGGGTTCACTGTGTGGTCAGGCTTGGTATTCGGTGGTGAGCAATTGTATTCTTTCCTTGTATTTGCCTTGTCATTATTATCATTGGTGGTAGCAGTATTGGTCTTCTGTTATACTTTAGTTACTAAACTGTTCTTATCTCAACCTGTGGGAGTTGCATTCTTTTGATTCTCCACCCCATCCACCTGGGAGTGAGAGGAAGAAAGAGAGAAGAGTGAGAGAACGGGCTGCGTGATTTACGGCTTAAACCACGACACCTGATCATCCTCATTGCCCTCCTTTGGACTTGTTCCAACAGTTCCGTGTCCTTTTTATGTTGAGGACACAAGAACTGCACACAAAACTCCAAATGAGGTCTCACAAGAGCAGAGTAGAGGGGCAGGATCACCTCCTTCAACCTGCTGGTCGCGCTCATTTTGATGCAGCCCAGGATACGGTTGGCTTTCTAGGCTGCAAGCGCACACTGGCATTCCTTCCCTCCAATATATCAACCGAACCACACAGCTTGGTGTCATCAGCAAACTTGCTGAGGGCGCACTCAATCCCACTGTCCATGTCACCTACAAAGATATTGAACAAGACCGGCCCCAACACCAATCCCTGAGGGACAGCACTCGTTACTGGTCTCCAGCTGGACACTGAGCCATTGAGCACAACTCTTTGCGTGCGCCCATCCAGCCAGTTCTTTATCCACCGAGTGGTCCACCTATCGAATTGATGTCTCTCCAACTTAGAGACAAGGATGTCATGTGAGACAGTGTCAAACGCTTTGCACAAGTCCAGGTAGATCATTGCAATACCTGCATGAAAAGGACAATATCACAGTGAGGTTAAAACTTAGTATTCAAGTGCCTTGAAGTACTTGTGGAGACACCCTTTACTCTGATGATTCACCATGTGTAGTCGTGTTCACACTGCTATATCTCTTCAAGCCTAGCTTATAGAAATGGGCCCTATTAAGTTTTCTCAATTGTGAATTGTTCCCTTTCTCAGTGAAATTACAGCCTATTCCTAACAAGACAACTAGTTGTCAATACATTGAACCTTTCTTCTGCTAACTTTTGTGATTACTATGTTTATCAAACTTATATGCAATTTATTTATTGAATCATAGGGGGGGTGAAATATTTTATTAGAAACTGTTCACTTGACCACCTAACGACAGACAGTCAGTTTGGTCTAAAGGTATTTTTCTTTTTACTGGTTTGATGAGTATAATATGATTAGATGGGGCGTTTGCATTATTTAAGAAACTGGCTAGAGTAATTTGGAAGAGAAGAAAAATCAAAAGCAAGATTAGCCACTTCTTTCTGTATCATCTGAAAAAAACAAACAAAAAAACACCAAAAAGCCATCAAAACTGCTGTCATGTTTTATAAAAATCATGTTTATCATGTTTATAAAAATAAAATCACATAGAAATAATCTCTTAAAAAAATAAAGAATTTCAGGGTTCCTGAAAGTGGCATATATAAAATTTTTTTAATTATATTTGCTTGGGTTTTGCTCACTAATTCAAAGAGTCAGTGAATAAATATTGGTAGGAAATGTGTGGCAGAATCCTTGTAATGATTTCTTTTGTCTGTATTTTGGGTGAATGAATCTGGAAAATAGACTTGCAGAACAGTTCAAAAATTCAATCAGTTCTATGCAGTTGTAACTGTACCTTCTTTTACTAGTTATCCTTGGGTTTGATATTATAGAAGTCATATGAACAGTATTTGTCTGTAAACAGTATAGTTACACAGTTAAAGATAAAAACTGATCAAGATGCAGTCTGCCAGTTTAAATGAATCCTTTCATCTATATTTCATTTTTTTTGTGGCATGAAAGAAATGGGGAAAAGGAGGATGAAAAGCGGAACAAGTTTCTTTTAGAATTTCAGTGACAGCTGCTTATAGGCTACTCATATATATCTTAATTGTACTTAGTTTAGGGATTATGCAGGCTAAACATTTGTACAATATTCCAAGTCCCTAAAACAAATATTCTAGCTTAAATCATGAAGATAACTGCAATCCATTTAAATGAGTACTCATGCACTGAAAGTTTCTGTTTGTCATACTTTAAGGTGTCATATTTTGCTATAGAAAAGGTGATTGTCCCTGACAAAAACTATGGTAAATCACTTTGAGTAAAAAAAACTTTCACAGTCATTCCTGTGGCATGAAATGAAGTACAGCGGACTTTTTTTTATAAGAATCTTGGGGAAAAAAATGTCTGATTTATGTTTAGGCATCACTTTACATTTTGGAGTACCTGAAATTAATTTGTGAACAATAGATATAGGAATCACATCATCCGTGGCTTAACCATAGCAGTAACTGAAGGTGGAGGTCTGAGCAACCATTTTCAGGTGACAGAAGAAGAGGATAGGAGAGAAAGGATATCTTACCCCCCTAAAAAAAAACCATAATTTGGATATGCAGAATGTGATTAAATCCTTCTGGTCACTACCTTAACATAGAGGCCAACACCTCCCTAACAAAAATATGAGTATTTTTGTTTGGGACTTATAGCAATCACTAGCACGTAAACATTAGACAGTTCATCAGAACTATCACTAAAGGGAAGTCTCTTAGGAAAACAATTATTTTTCATCCCAGTGTGGCCCCAACCTACAGCTGCCCCTCCAGGAGACCTGAGGGCTTTCTGTGGGAAAGAACAACATACTGAGGGTAATGTCCTCTCCAGTAGTGCAGATGTAATCAGATAGAATGCCAGGGATTTTGCTGTAATGTTCTGCCAGTAAAATGCTGCTAATTTCCCCTTTTTGTTTATAGTAGAATATTACCTGATAATCCATAAGCATATAGGAAAAAAAGCAATAGAAAAAAAAGAAATAAATTTTTCAAGGGAAGAGCTGGCTTATGGCTTCTAGCAGGATTTGTGCTAGAACCTTTGCTCCAGCAGAATATTTAGCATTGGTCAAGCAAAAGTGATGAATAAAGCAAAGTGACAGAAATAACTTGGTATACAGAGAGCTTCAGGTAATTCAAAATTAAGAGGCTGGGTAGAACTGCGCACTGATGTCTCAGTCTTTGTATTTTACAAGGTAGCACGATAGGTCAGTTTGACCCTGATGATAACTATGCAGTGATGGGCTTTAAGTTAGCTGTTGCCAGTTAGAAAAAGATCTATCATATGCCTAATTTTCTGAAAGCATTGGCTCAGCACTGGAAAAACAACCTTATGACCTGCTTGGAAAGGAGCAGATCATCATGCAAGGAATAGCGTACTGGTATCAAAAAACCATGATGACCCTCAGTATTAACTTCTGTGTTCAGGTCTGTTCATTTGTACCAAAAATAATCAATAAAATTGCTCAAGAAGGAACAGGGATGCCGCAATGGTTATAGGAGGGCTGAACGACTGTCACAACTTCTTGGTGTAAAGAATATTTTCTTCCAGTATCTGTTTTACGCTTGCAGTGTCAGGGCTATAGTTTTGGCCTAGGCCATGGTTCCCCTGCTTTTTTGTTTTCAGGAAATATGACATTTTGATTTGTTGCTTGTAAATATTGCTCTCTGAAAAACAGCAATGAAATGAAGAAATCTGCTATAAAAATACTGACGGACAAAGATAACTAGACAAAATTATTTAGGAATTTTCATGTAATTGCTAGGTTTTGCTTTTGTAGCTGGTGAATCGCTCTGTCTGCCTTCTCTCCCTCTCCTTTTCTGCTTCAGTAAAGCAGAGAGGAAGACAGCAGTGATAATCCTCTTGGACTGAAATATTTTACACTTGTTTGGTAGGTGATAAATGCTGCATTCCAAGGGGATTAGCACAGTGAAACTTAACTGAAGGAGTGAGAGTTTCTGCATGCACACTAAACAATTCATAGCCATGTTGGATCAATAGAAATATTCATACTTTTTCTGTGGGAAAAGCTAATACAGGAGCAATAGCCACATGAAGTTAACCAGAAACTATGTTTCGAATAAATGATGTCATTCTACTGCAGCTGCTGTGTTGTGAACACATTTAACTGTGGGGTTTTTGTTCTGGGTTTGGGTTGTTTTTTGTTTGGGTTTTTTTTTTTTCCCACTAGTTTACACTAGTTTGTGAACTGTTCAATTAAATCTGAACTGAGTTAGTAACATCTATTGCGCCTTTTCGGGAAAGGAAGGCTATTTTATGCAAATTAAAATTCTAACCCAAATGAAACATTTGTAACAATCATCATTGCAACTACCATAAAATGTTAATAAACATATATCCTAATACATGCAAATGGTATAAAATTGCAAGTGGAACATTTCTACTTTTAGTAGATTCCTGTCATTTCTTTAATCATTTCAATTTCATTAAAATCAGTCCTTGAAAAGGCATACTGAATTTTCAAGAAAGGCAACTGTAAGAATGTTTTGCATTTCCTCTCCAAATCTATGAGCATTTAAAAATATTATTGAGAGCATGCAGGTTTGTTTCTTTCCTTAGTGAAAGTAATGTAAGAAGTACGGCATGCTTAAAACAAGAAATTAATTTGATGATTACAAGCTGTTATAACTCCTTTCTTCCAGATATGTCAAATTTATGGTTTAGAAAATCTTGTAGCTTACAATTTTTTCAGTCTACATGGAATGACAAGGCAAATAACCTATTCTAACATTGAATCCAAACAATATGAGAATTGAAGAACCACATGGAAAGAGCAAAGTGAAATTGCTTTCTGTTTTCTTGATATCTTAACACAGATGATATCCTAAGTCTTATGAAAAATGTTAATTTATGGTCATTTTATGTTTTACTTCATTTTTCCAATTCTGTTATATACAATCCCTAGTCATGTCCTAATGCCCGGGCAGAAGGAACACCAGGAAAAGAGAACCTTCTAACCCATCTGATGCTAGACTTTTTCACTACCAGATGGTATCATATGGATGATTTTAAATTCTGAGCTTTATGCTAGAGCTGAGTGTTCCATCTGTGACAGACTTCTAGCTATCCAGGATGGAAGATACTGCTTTTCATCCATTTCCCTGCTAAAGACTGAATGCATTAGTTTTCAAAAAGCCATGCTTTGAGCACAATTATATTTACTTTGAAGCACTATTGCAAGATAATGTCCAGGGAATTGATGCCAACAGACTGAGAGATGCTTGCTCCCACTTGAGCAATTTGTAATCCTCACACAAGTTATTGTCATATCTGATCTCAATATTGAACATGTTGGGGGAAAACAGGATTTCCATAATTACCTTTATTTTCTTTTTAAAATGTAGTTTACGCGTTTCTTTCTTCAATTATGTAAACTAGCAGACTAAGGAATTGTAGCCATGTTGCATGAAGCTGTTGATATGTGATGTAGTGGAGATGAAGGAATGGTAGGCCAGAGTGATAGAGAGCTTTCAGCCTGGATAGGAATTGATCGCTGGGAATATTGATATATCTTCCCTTGAACACTGAGATACCTTTCCTTCATCAGTTACTTTTTGTCCTGGGTTCATCAGTAGCAGTCATTTTTTTCCTTCTTGGTAGCTGGTGCAGCTCTGTGTTTTTGACTTTCGGCCTGGGAACAACGCTGATAGCACCAATGTTTTCAGTTACTGCTTAGTAATGCTTACTCTGACCAAGGACTTCCTGAGTCTCATGCTCTGCCAGGGAGGAGGGGAAGCAGGGAGGAAGCAGAGACAGGACACCTGACCCAAACTGACCAAAGAGGTTATTCCATGCCACAGCACATCATGCCTAGGATGTAAAACCTGGGGGCAGGAACCCAGAAGAGTTAGTTCGCAGCTCGGTCGTAGGGTGATGAGCAGTTGTATTCTCTTCCCTTGTATTTCCCTTGTCATTATTATTATCATTGGTGGTAGCAGCAGTGGTTTGTGTTATACCTTAGTTACTGAACTGTTCTTATCTCAACCTGTGGGAGTTACATTCTTTTGATTCTTTTCCCCATTCCCCTCCCCGGAGTGGGGGGGAAGAAAGACGAGTGAAAAAAGAAAGTGAGCAAACTGCGTGAGTTACGGCTTAAACCACAGCACTTTTACAGTGTAAAAAGTGGTCAGGCTATGCATACTGCAAGCTGATTTAGGAGAAGTCTTTTTTTTATTTCATTGGAATGTTCAAAAAAGAAATAGTGAAGGCAGAATTCAGAAAGCATCATGTGTGAGAGTATTTTCCTCCTTCAGTGCCTTGACATGAATTGCACAGCTTAAATGGTAGCCAGTGCATTTAAAATAAGTATTAAGCTAGGAAAGGAAAGTCCTAATAAGTCACACTACTGTATTTTTCTGATGAAAATGTAATTTTTACTATTTGAAAAAAGGTACCAGTGATGACTAATTAGACCTCAAATTTAATGCTAAAATATTGTAATTTTTTTAAACCATCATGTATAAAAAGCCATCAAAAGCTACATTTACAGTGCTTGGCTTAGAGTAGGTTATTTCATGGCTTTATTCTGGCTTTCCAATATGAAATGGACTCATGATGGCAAAAGATAAAAAGATGCCTCCTTTGCTGATTTAGGCTATAATATTTAAATGCTGTAGTATCTGGAAAAACTGTCTGCATTTTAGTGGCAATTGTTAGTAAATTGTTGAACTGCTAGAAATCTTCTTGACACATACAAAATATAAGAATAAAATATTTCTACACTGATGCTGCAACACTAAAACTATCTAAATACTATCAGAGAAGTGGTTTGATGGTTAACACCAAAATTTTTACTTTTCAAGGAATGTAAGTTTTTAGCTCTTTAGACAAAAATATTTGTGGCAATAGAAATCCACAGTATTGGAAAGTTCATTGAATATATTTCCATGTAGATGAAATATTATGTGACTTTTTACTCTATTACTTAAAAGTGCAATAACATCTTCTAACATAGGATAATATCTCAATAGCCAAAGTTACAATCACCAACCTCAAAAGCTGGGGAATGGTCAGTGGAATTAGTCAAATTTTTCTTAAACAAGTCCCCTAATAAAAAGGGCTACATGTTTCATCTCTTTGCTTAAGACATTTCTAAGTAGTTCAAATATTGGATATAGTATTTTGGAGATAGGTTTTTTTGGGGTTTTTTTTCAGGGCTGACTACAAAATTCTCTGAGAATTACATAAAGACTGTGTCTGTGTGTGAGTATACTGAGGGGTGGTGCATGGGGTTCCTTTTCTGCAGTACACATATCAGCACAAGCAGTATGTAGGTGGAAGGCACAAGATAATAAAAAAAAAGTTGTAAAAATTCTTCTGTGAAGAAAAGCATGCATACAAAAAATATTTTTCCTCAGCAGATTTGTTATTTTGGGTCATTTCTGGTTTGTTGCCAAAATACGTGTTTGTTCCTTTTTATTGCCTTATTACAGTGTTCGTACGAATATGAACAGGTGGACAGGTTCTTAGATCTTTCACTTGTCTAGTCATTGTCATTATTTAGTGAGTCACACTTTTAAACCCCTTTGAAGATTATTAGACACCATTCCTGTGACACATTTAATGAAAAATTGGAACTATAAAGGACATAAATTATCTCACCAAATCTTTGCCTGGGTAGTGGCATGATAAAGGAAGGCACTGTTTGCCTTCAAGATTGTGTACTTAATTTTGTGTTTCTTTATTCTTTCATCGAGAAGCCATTTAGAAAAAATAAAATTGGAGACATGTAAAGTCTTTTGTAACTCTAGGATTACATCTTCAGAGTTGTGGTTGCAGTAGATACATACATATTTGTTGTAGCAAACCATTTTGCTGAAATGCTCTAGCATCTTCCTTTTTCCTTGAGGATCAGAGAAAGCACTGTACTTTTTTCCAGAATATGATGTAAAGCTTTTGTTTCTGAGGGCGAAAAGTATGGTTATGAAATGTGGCCATTAAATTATAATACATTTTATAGCAGGAGTGAATTTAAATTGAAAATATTATCAATAATTATAATATGATGATGCTAATAAAGGATATTGTAACATCTTTTAATACATGTAGAAAGTGCAACAATACTATGAGCATTCACCTGCCTGTGAAAATTTGAGCGTGTGAAAAGGAAGGAAGGTAAGAATAAAAGGGAGTTGGAAGTGTTACAAGGGTGGTTGGATGCTGTACAGTAAGAGCTATAAAATTTTTTTTAATGAGGATGAAGGTTTTTATTATTACTGTAAAGATAACATTTAAGTAACCACATTTAAAAATAATGTGACTTGTCTTTCCAGAAATATGATATTCATTAATTTCTGGTGCTTTTTATGGGAAAAATTTTTTGTTCAGTCCAACTCCGTACCATCAGACATCGTCTGTTGGAAAAAGTCATTAACATGCTAACTCCTGCTGAGGGAGGAAATAGGTCGATATTTTGTTGAGGGGTAGTAAAAAGGTCAAAGGTATTTCATGAAATGTTATGGCAATTTCTCCTTTATACTTGCTATGTACTCTGATGTTGAAAATTACATACTTGTGATCTGAGATGTAAGTAATACATTTAAGGCTGTGAGAGACCATTATGATCCCCTAGTTTGATCTTTTGAATAACACAGTCCTTTGAATTTCACTCAGTAATTTTTCAAATTCTGGTGAAGCTGCTTCTTGCCTTATAGAAAGAAACTCATTCCAGTCTAAAAGATTTAAAGTGATGGAAAATCCATTGTTCTAGATAAGGGTTTTTTTCTACTGAGTGGGCATATCTTCTATTAAAAAAATGCTCCTATGTCATCTGAATTGATTTGGCTTCTACTTCCAGCATGTGCTTCTTGTTATATCTTAGTCTGGTAAGTTTAGCATCTTCCATCATCAGAAATTTTCAATGCATATTTATATTGGCTTCCTTCTTGCACCACTCATACTGTATCATCTTCACCAAGCTTAAACTATAAAGATTGCTAATATTAAACTATAAGGGTAAATTAAAAAGATTATGACTCTTAAATCTCTTACTGTAATTCAGGCTTCCCAGATCCACAATATCTTTTTGTGCCCTTCTTCACTTTTTCAGTAGCCATTTGGAAGTGAAACATGAGAGCTGTCTCCTGGTAATAATCTCAACAGTATCAAGAATAGAGTAAATAAAAACTCTAGTTAAAACACTAGAAATTCAATGTAACACTTGCATCTGATATTTATCTTCTGTGATTGTATCTATTCTCCTCTACATTCTTTTACTCTGGGAATTCTAGTTTATTAACTGCTATAGATATCAAAATCCTGCCCAAGAATCATTTTTCAAAGTATGGACATTCATCAGAAAAGCTGTGTTCTGCAGTCCTAGTTCCTCATGGTAAGATATTAAAGTGCATCATTTTGAAAAGTCCACCTTACTTTGTAATTTATGTATAAGTGTAACACTGTCTGTTCCTTGTTACTGTTCATGGTTCCACCATTTTTGTATCAACTGCATGGTTTTGCTACATGAATACACAGTTTCTTCAGGAAAAGTTTATTACTGGGTAATTGGTCAAGATCTTTGCACTAACACACTAGAAATTCCTCTTCTCACAACTAGTCTCAATTGACAGCTGTTTTCTGAGGTTTGCCCGTTAACCAGTTTTTCAAATTGTTAGTGTGTTGCAAGGAATTTTGTGTAGTGCTAATTTTTAATCTGAATGTTGCTTCAGACAACTGCCCTTACAGAAGTTGTGTTACGTCAACACACTTTCCTCTCTGAACTGAACTTGTCACCTCATCAGAAATTTTGACAAGATCTGTTTTCCATAAAACTGTGCTGGTTAGCACTAATTATGCTACCAGCCTTTAATTCTTTACTACTTTTATGTTGCATCAGCTTTTCTGTGACTTTTCCCGTAATGGAAGTTCAGCTGACCAGACTATAATTATTTGGGTCATCATGTCTACCCTTTACAAAATATACTACAATAGATAATTAGACAATTTTTTTTTGCTTTATATTATGTTTTATAATCATACCCTTAGATCTCTGTGCAGAGTGGAAAATACAGTTTTGTGTAGCATATCCATGAAGAGGACTCAGATTTGCAGGCCATGGAACAGACTGTCCCACACAGGACAAGAGTGCAATACACATGGAGAGGCGGGATATTGCTTACATTTTATGTGACATAGAGTGCATACTGGTGATGCTATTGGAAAGGTTACAGCCTCCTCTGCTCCATTAAGTCACCCTGTATCTCAGAAAATCTCTTTCAGTGGTAAGTTTTTAAAGCAGTATCACAGTTCAGTATTATTATCTTTGTCTTGTCTGTTATGGCAAGACATCAAAGAATATATGCCCTAGAGAGACCATGAAGATGGGTGAAGATCACTACACAGAATATGATGCTTTCAATTGCGAAGAATCAGACACACTTAAAGGTATTTAGAAAAGGCACCACAGAATATTTATTGATTCTGGATCTTTAGTTCTGGATCTCCTGATCCTGATGGAGTTATAATCTGAAGCCAGACCCTTGGAGGGTAAAGCAGGGTCAAAAAGCAATGATCTGTTGAATGCCACATTGCCACTATTTCTCCTGCAGCTGAGCAGCCATCTTCATTCTGAAATGGAATTAACACAGTATTTTTCCTTTTACTCTTGCAGAACAGTTACAAGAGTTGCATGACATTATCACAATCTTTTCATATGTCTTTAAGTATTTAATATACATTTGGAGTTTTTCCAGTTTTTTTCAGAGGTGCCCTGTGTAGCCATGTTGAAGAACAAAAGATAGAAAAGTGGCACAATCAGAAAAGGAACACTTCAGAATAAATATCTAATATTTTCATGCCTGGTCTTGCCCTTTCAGTGGTGCACTTTTAGGAAACAGAACTTGATTTCTCCACTGTACAAACTCAGCCTTCCTTTGTGCAATGAATAAGGTTGACATATATAAAGTGAAGAGCTGTGATTTGTAATGTCATTTTACCAGCTAACCAGATATACATTTTCTTGTCGTCTTGGTCTTAGAAAATAATTGGAGGACAGAGTGTTCTTAAAATATGCCAGCAAAAATGTTATATTAGAAGTCCTTTTATTTTAAAGTTGCACTGCACTACACTGAAAATCAGCAAAACTGTATATATAGGAATGGAAAATATAGTACAATAATCCTGATTTCTGTGTGGAAGAATGAAAGTGTAAACAAAACCTATTTGATTATCCAGATTTATAAAAGGTGTATTAAAATGCATAAGAGACATAAATAAATTTGGGAGAAGGTAAAATGTGATCTGAATGTTATGCCACAATTGAGGATTCATAACAGATATCACCTTGAGCAACTGCTAACCCATGTTCATGTACGTGTACAAAGCGTAATCATTATTTTTACAGATAAAAATACTGCCTAATAAAATTCTTGTTAGAATTATATTAGATAACACAGAATAGATTATATTTTTATGTTGTTTGCATTGCACTGGAAGTAATCTATAAATCATCTCTGGTCAAGGATTTTCCTAAGGAGATTTTGTCTTAGGAAATCTCTAATGCTTATTCCTATTAGGAATTGAACAGGTAGCTTTCATTTTCCTGTAAGCTTTCTAAAATCTAGAAGGAAAAAAAAGTAAGAAAAACTCCCACCTATTCTGGGGGCAATATATTTGTGTTTGATTCCATGTCCTGGGAAAGGCTCAGATTATATTATTACCTGTGAACAGCATATCTGTTATCTGTGATCTGGGCCAAAGTAACTTGAAGATGAACTGAGATTGACACAATGGAAGTATAATGAATCCTCTCCCAAGCTGTGGAAATTTGTGATTATCAGCTGAAGAACATGTGGTGGAGAAATTCAATTTCTAAATTATAAAATGTTTTAAAGACCTTGAACTTTTTAATGCAAGCGTATCCTACTGGTCAGTCATTAGAGAGGTTCTAATTAATTCACTTTTAGCTGAGACATACTTGCCAGTTGCTCTTTCTGTAGGTTATGTTTGTCTTCCATCCAGAATTAGCCTGCACTTGGTAGTGCCTATTTATGGCCAGAGGCTCTAGTGAATCCTCAGCAGTAAACTTCAATGTGATGTCTGACTTTGCAGGTGTGCTTTGCATTTCAATGGACAGTTTCATGTTTTGAAGACAACTGTTTTACTTGGAAAGCCAAGCACAGTCTCTTCTTGGGCAACACCAGAAAACTTGATCCAGATTGTATCATCTGAAACTGTACCCCTCTGTTTTCCATGGAAACTGTCTGACTAAATATTATTCCTGTATGCCATCACAATCGGCTTTTTCTATAAGTACTGTTAGCATTAGCCTTCATTTATGGTTTAATGAAGGTGATAAAGTTTTGTCTGTAGACAGCATTGAAGAGCGATATGTTCATATGGTGATGAGGTGATATATCGATTTTGGGAGGTTTTTATTTTCATTCTTTACTTTTATGTAGCTTACTTTACTATTTTGTCATTTGATTGTGCTGTAGACTTCAGGATTATGTAACTAGAAAAGCTGTCCTGGTTTAAACTGACTCCAGTTATGATTACAGTTCATAAGGCCACCTCACTAGCTAAAACTACGTTCCCAAAATTAGAGATAACTCTTGGAAAACTGCTATTGTATCTCTTGTGTTTGGAATGTCTTTTAATTCCAGTATTCTTGATGATAGCTTTGGAAGCCTAAGCTGCAGTTTTGAACTCCATTTGTACAGAGCCTGTAAGTCTCTGTAAATTAAAGAAGAAATAGGACGCAAAAATAAAAGGGGTCGTAACAGTCACCAGCCCATTGTTGATGAAACTGTGGGAATGGAAGAGGAATGATGAGTCTGTAATATTTTGCTTACTGAATAACTAGATCTAGAATTTGAAAAATCCGATCCTCTCTTTAGATAATGCAAAAATCCTGTTTTGTAGTTCAGTAAGTAAAGGAATTTTTAAAAAGCTCTTTTTAAAGACAAACATTTCCTGACTCTGACAATATCTTACATTTAATCCAGACACTGCACAGGACCTCTACAGTTCAAGTTTTAAAGTAGTTTCTCGGGCCAACAGAGAATATAAGCTCTTTTGGTTTTTAGCTATCAATGGCGTCCTAGTTGGGAGGAAACCTGAACTTCTTGAGAGCTCTGTTGATCAAAGTCTAGTTACAGTTATACTCATGTACAGGTATTTATGAAATATTCATCTAGAGGTAGGCTAAGCAATGACACTGCATACCTGTGTTTTGAATTGCTCACAATATCTATATTTCCAGGCAGATAGCTATAGTTGAAAAGAAATACATATTTCTTTATCTGAACTTGCTTTTTAGACCATGGAAAAAAGTTTTATGTCACAGTGCTGCTACTCAGTCTTCTTTATTTTTGTTGGTTTTGAATTCTAAATTAAGGCGAAAACAAAGCATTCTTTATCAATATTTTGATTCCTTTCCTTTTTTATCTCCAAAATTTAAACAAACAGAAATACTAGCAATGTAGCATCTATAAACAACACTCCGTTCTGAGCAGCAAGAGCCACTAAGGGAGCCTCAAGTCCTCTACAGGAGTTAGAGATGTGTGCACATCTACAGGGATACGATATCGTTGACATCACAGAAACATGGTGGGATGGCTCCTATGGCTGGAGTGTTGGAATGGAAGGCTATAGGCTCTATAGAAAAAGCAGGGCAAGAAGACAAGGAGGGGGAGTAGCTATTTATGCCAGTGATAGGCTGGAGAGTGTGGAACTCTGGGGACAGGATGAGTCAACAGAGAGCTTGTGGGTCAGGATCAAAATGATTCTATATTGATATCCTAACTTTAAAGTTTTTGGTATAATAAAAAGGGGGTGAAAGTGGGATACTTAGAGCTAGTGCAAGGAACAAAAATTCACCGTGGATAAAGTATTGTGTGTCAATGCAGAATAGAGACAGAAGAGTTTTGATGGTTTAGATTCTTGTATGTGCCACTAGTTTCTCCTAAGCAGACTAGTTTTTCTTCAGTTAAATCTGTTTTCATTAGTGTTGGTTGGAAAACCAATGAAAAGCTGCATTAACAAAAGTGATACTACAAAAATTGCCCATGGAAGGTTAAAAAGGCCTATAAGTGGAATAATTTCCATAACCTACTGTGCTTATATATTTTAAAATTATTAACGTTGTTTGTGTAGTTAGACTTCTATTATTCTTTAAAGAACTGAAAATTAGAATCTTGTAGCATGTTTGCTTTCTTGTTGTTAAATATTAAGAGTGCTTTTGCTTTTTGTAGAAGTTCAGTGTTTAGAAGATATTTCAGAGTTTTGACATCATTATGACGTAATAGCTGTGAAGGAATTGAAACCTGGTTAATTAAGATAGCATGTTTTTTCTTACTCTGATTTCAGTAATATCTGTTTAACCACTTCAGAGAAAGGTGAAAGGCTATCTGTGTCCCTTGGCTCTGTATTTAAGGACAGAAAAGCATATCAGACAATTTTGAGGGAAGAAGAGGCACCAATAGAACAAAAACAAAGGACAGATTGCAAATAGTTGGGAAAGAATGATATGGGAAAGAATCGACAAAGATTTTTCACTGGTACAAGGTTAAGGAATTTTTTCCTTGCTTTTAGCCCTTTGGGATCAGTTTCTAGGTGTTGGAATAAGTTTTATCATATTTTGCTATATTTTTGCATCATAGACTGAATGATATTTCACTTTTGGTTTGTGGAAAGGGGAAGTACTAGGAAAGTACAAGAAAATGAAACAGCCTTAATGCTCATTTCGAGTGAGAGGTCTTTATTCCTGAGCTTATCTAGTATTCAGTTTCTGAAGACAATTTAGAGACATGGAGATTTGTTGCCTTTACTGAGTCTTGGATAGACTAAATGGAAGAAATTCAGCTGCCTTTAATTTAATTATTTATGTTCAGTGGAAAGCAAGGGCAAAGAGAAAGAACAGTCATGTCAGGTCAAGGCTCCTTTTCTACAGGGTGACTTCCCATTTTTCAACTTTTGAGATGCAGTTGCTCGAATACGAAATTGCATGATGCATATGCAACTTAATGACTTGAAAATGTTACAGTTCAGGCAGTTTTGGTACCAATGGAGTTCTTTTTTTCATTTTGTATTTTATTTTAATGACAAACTGTTTAATTGTAAGCTCTTTTTCTGAAAGAGCCAAGAATGCTGGTATTCTTAACAAGCAATACAAAGTAGAAGGTGTTATAATGAACTTCTTGAGGAACCATCGCAAGCCTCAGCAACTCTTTCTACAAAGATGGTACATCTTTGAGTTTCTTCTTTCTTAATATAAATACAGAAAACATGTATTAGGTCAAGGGGATTAGGGGAACGCATAGGGTAGCTGTTAGTTACTTTGTTTAGACTGTACTCAACATGTAATTCAAAAAGAATGGAAATGCTAAAATTATGTTTAATTTGCTTCTTCCTGAAGAATTATTTCTATAATATATCATGTAATTTTGTCTTCAGAAAATGAAATTTAGAGACCTGATGGATTCATGAGGTTAATGATAATTCATGTCTTAAATACCTGTCTTTAACTGCATGTCACAAATAGCCTCTTCTAGTACCTGTGCATAGAAAACATATGTACTCTCAATACTTTCCATCTGTCTTTCACATTTGTGCTCACTGCCGTTAACAAATAAATGGTCTATTAAATATTGAATACAGGATGCATTACAAGCGACATTTGTAATCAGAATCTTCAGTCCCATACAGATTTACATGTATCTTCAGAAATAAACACAGACAACCCTACCATATTTGTACAGATGCTATTGATTTTTGAATACTAGCATAAAGGCATTTTGAAAGTGAAGTCCTACTTTTTTCTGCTTTTGTGAAGATAGTATTACACAGAATGTGAATAGATGGTCATACAGAACTTTTACATCAAGTCCACTGCTACATTAAGTGCACAGAGTGCTGGTCATGTTCTAAAACAATAGCACATATTTCTGTTTCTGGCATCATTTTATTACACGTTTTCCAGTCTCTGCATAAAGTAAGTGTTCTTTTTAAGGCAAGATTGTTTATAAGGATATTTTATAAGGATATTTATAAGGATAGATTTTCCTTCAGAATAGTCACCCCTTTGATAAAAACCGAGTATGTATACTGCTTAGCCTTAATAAGGACACCTCCTTTTCTCCTTTCTGACGAACTTTGCAAGCAATGTAGTAATTATGAATTAAAACTCATTATATATCACAAACTAATGCATGGTAAAATACTCTGCTGAAAAATCACATGAATAGGTTAGAAATAGTTGTGCAAACTGCATCCTGATAAGGCAGTCCAGTTTTCTTTGCAAATGGCTTGCCACAGGCATAGTATTAACAGAACAGGAAGACAAATCAGGCATTTCAACTCCCTGACTGTTCCTTGATCTGATGGGAGCTGTTCTTTTTATCTAAATTACATATTTTAAGGGTGCCTAATAATCCAATTACACTGCATCTAAAAACTCTGCTCTTATCTTTCTAGGAAGATTGCCAGTAGTAAATAGGAAATAATGCCAGAATAGTTTTCAAGAATTGTCCCAAAACATTTCATGTAAGCTTGTGTGCTCGTGTTGTTCATTCAGTGCTCTAAAATAGCCTTTACAATGGGATGTACCAAATCCTCCCATTGAGCTCAGCATTTTACTACACAAGCAAAATCTTGGGTTTATATTCCAAAATGCTATTTTGCCTTCTGACATTGAAGAAGATCCCCAGATATTTCATAACTGCAGGTCTTTTCTGCACGGACTGTGTCTCCCCTGGAAGCTGGCACACTTGAGTTACCAAATGGTTTCTCAACATTATGCTGAGATATTGATCTGCTACTGAACAGAGGGAAGAGTGCCAAATACTGAATCACCAGTGCTCCTTTCCTAAGCACCTGGGTTTTTCTTTGGAAAGTTCTCAACCAATTATTATGCAGACCAGAATCTGCTTACCTTATGAGATCTGATGAGATCACAACCCAAAGAGGCACAGACGGTAAGGCATTCCCATCATCACCAGAATGCGCAGGCAAATGAACTATTTTCTGTTCACATCTGCTTCCAAGAAGACTTAATATTTGATGGATATAATTATGTTAAGTGAGCCTGAATCTAGGAATAGATATGGAACTATATTTGCAGTGCGTAGACAATGTATTTCAGTTATGGATATATGACAGTGCTGATATTTAAAATATGTGTGCACAGCCATGGCATCACAAAGGAAAATGTATGTAACTCTTGCAACTTATTTTGTTGGCCATCAATTATAGGAAAAAAAAAAAAAGGCAAACCAAAAAATAATAAAACCAAAACCAAACAGTCCTACCAACAAAAAAAAAACAAACCCACAACTTTGTTTGCAAGGGTATTTCCATACCTTTGGCCTGTATGTATGTATATATATGAATTCAAATGCTACAGACCTAAAAGTGTCATGGGGGAGGTCTCACTATTAAGAAAACCCAATTTTAACTCATAGCTCCCCTCTGAGATATCTGGAGTGACAGTGGAGTCCATGGGAATGGTTCCACTCAGAAGGCAGAGGAGATGAGAACAGCATCATTCTATGATACTATGAGCATAGAAGTCATTCCCACTTTCTGACTCAGTGAATATCTTATAATTTTACAAATTGGAATAGCTTCCAAGTATGGACTTGCAAGGAGGTACTGCTACTAAATCTACCCAAAATTTCAACAGGAAATGCTGAGACTTGTGTTTCAAAAACTTTATAACTGACAAAAAAAAAGTATTTATTTGAGAGGAAAGTCTAAATCAGACCAAGGAGATTTAAAACCCCCACATTCATTTTAAATTTAGAAAAAAAATAGAATCTCTTCAGTTTTGCAAGTGATTTTTCATAAGAGAACATTTTGATAGGAAGTGCTAGAATCAGTTGTTTAAACACGCTTCTCATTTGGTGTCCTGCAAAGATGGATTCCACAGAAAAGATAAAATGCAACAAATGAATTACCAAGACTGAAGAAATAAAATATGCAACAAGAGAAATGTTGCTGTCCAGATTATGTATACATAAAGTCAAGGATTTATACCATCTGCCTCCTCTTTTTTTGAACTCCAGATATTTTTGAATCCCATCTTTTCTGACAGTTGCTGCTTTGCAGCCTGTTAATCTTTTCAAAATCTCTCTGGCTTTTCCTTTTTTAAAAGATCTATTTTCTCTTTCACAGAAGTCAGTTTGCAATTCCTCTCTCCCTTCATATCAAGATGTCTTTCTCATGTAGTTGAATTGCAGTGCTTTGGCTCAGAAATTTTACTGTCCTTTTCACTGATCGCAACCTGTGACCCTCATGGGGCAAATACAGTTCATCTACAGCAACAAAGATGAGTCTGCCTTGATACCATTTACCTGCCTCCTTTTTCTGGTGGCTTTGTTGTCCTTCAGGGCTATTATTTCACCGGAGTGAAGCTGTGCTTGTAATATACATATTTCTATCTGGAATGTAGATGAAAGGAAAATCAGTCTGATTAATATGCTAAGAAATGTTATTCTTCTGACTCACTTTAGGGTGGGAGCAGATGAGTTTCCAAAGAAAGACGTTTTTTGTTTCTTTTATCTCCAAACCATAAATAAATAAAGGAAAGAATGTCAGCTACCCAAAGGAAGAAGCCCCTCCCATAAAATACTAAAACAGACTTGCTTTGTGTGATAGCCATCATCTCAGTCCTCTCTGCAATTATACCATTTTGCTCTATAAAACCACTGCAATTAGCATCTTAAACATAGCCCTTCCAAAGTATGCTGTTTAGCTCAAATTTATCAGCATTTTCATTGTATAAACTTCTATCTTAACAATCCATTAAGGTCAAGCTATTATCAAGAAACACCCAAGCTCCCAAAAAGCATGCCTGAAGCACAGCAGAAAATTCATGACACTTAAGTGACTTGGCTGTATATCCTTTTCATCTCAACAGCCCTTAAAACTCTCCACGTGAAAACAGCAATAACCTTATGACAGTTGCAGGGCAGTGTGTTTTTTCTGGGCATTTGCTTACTTGACTTTTTTTTTTTTTTAAACCTAAGGGTAATGTACAATGTCAGCATATTTGAAAAGTTAAAGGCAAAGCCAGACATCAAACCTGTAATATTTATTCATATATTCATATATTTTTCAATAAATAGTCAAGTATGTAGATGCAGTAGATTTGCATGTGCATAGTATTTTCTGTGGATGCCCTGAACAGAAAAAAAAAAAATCCATTTCAATTTGCATGTCCTTTTTTATGCCCCACAATATTAATTCTTACAAATATTTGTTCAGCTGTCTTTCTGAAATTGTTTCTTCCTACAGCCTCTGCGTGAGGCTGTAAACTGTGAACTTTAGTTTATCTAAGAGGAGAAATTCCATCAGGATTATTTTGACTATTTGTGTTTCAATACTAAAATCTGAAAATTAAAGCATTTGACCACAAGTGCTCCTACTGTTTTTATTTTTACAAAGTAAAACAAACAAACAAAACAGAAAACAAAGACACTTTTATACACCTTTTATCCTTCTTCTATTACAAATATCAGCATTAAGGTTCCAAATACATTCAATTTTTTTCCACTCCTGGTTTAGGTTTATGTCATGGGTGTAAATTGCCTTCTCAATGCCTATAGCACTGGATTTGAGAAAAATTTTTGTAAACACTTAATGAAGTGCTGTTTATGGCCCTAATCTTGATCTCCCAGGGATCTTCATATTTTATTTTTACTTTACATTGCATTCAGATTTGTCTCAGATTTTTTTTTTCCTGCATACTGTGTACACATTCTGTTAGCTGACAGATTCATCAGCTGTCCAAAATTCTGTGTCATTAGTAGAGTTAATGGGGCAAGCAAGTGTCCATTGTCTAATGATACACACACCATGATACAAAGGCAGATGAAATAACATTTGATGGAGTTTATTAAGGAAAGCTGGGGGAGGTTGCTGCTGCCCAGATCAGTGTTAAGAAAGACAGTAGTCAGTGCTAAGAGAATAGAAAACAGGCAGCTGATATCAGTATTCAGCCATTTAAAATAATTAAGACACATGCTCATTACGTGCATGTCTTCATACGGGAGGTGCTCCAGTCCCCTGATCATCCTCATGGCCCTCCTTTGGACTTGTTCCAACAGTTCCATGTCCTTCTTATGTTGAGGACACCAGAACTGCACATAATACTCCAAGTGAGGTCTCAGGAGAGCAGAGTAGAGGGGCAGGATCACCTCCTTTGACCTGCTGGTCATGCTCCTTTTGATGCAGCCCAGGATACGGTTGGCTTTCTGGGCTGTGAGTGCACACTGCCAGCTCATGTTCATTTTTTCATCAGCTAACACCCCCAAGTCCTTCTCCACAGGGCTGCTGTGAATCTCTTCTCTGCCCAACCTGTAGCTGTGCCTGGAATTGCTCCTACCCTTTGTATGTTTTTAATAAAGACGGCTATTTGCTTAAGGACAGCAAGTTCTTCAGTGCTGAAGTTAATGAATAATATTTACGTAGTACATATCAACTCAATGTGGATTTTGAAAGAAGATGGATCAGTAACTTAACTAGCTGTCCTGTTCTAACTAAATCGGTTCTACATTTTACAGTTCTGATTGTTGATGATTGTCTTTCATTTGTCTAAGTAACAAATTCAGAAAACAGGTTCAAGATTAGAGTGGGAATCATAAGTCTGTAAGTACTTAATAAAGTACATAAGTACTTAATAAATATCCTATTTGTCTATTTTCACTTTATTAAGAGTGGAAACAAAGGAGAGGAAGAGTTTCTTCTCCACTGAAGTAGTACTGTGTACTGAAGGATTGTATTATTTTCTTGGTCAGGAAATATATTAGAAGGTTTAAAAAGTCAAAATGAGAAATTAACTTAGCAAGAACTGAAAGTAATTGTAAATTATAAGTTCACAGGAGTCATAAGCTTAGATTATTTGCCCAGTAGAACTAAGCCTGATTAGCTTTCCCTCTCTGCCACATGACAAGTATGTGTATGTATACATATATGCACATGTCTGGTTAATGGAAGTCAAATTGCATTTTTTTATGAGCGTGTTAAACTTTGCAAGATGCAGTGCTCTACAACAAGATCAACTATGAGACATTTCTACCACTAGCCTCTATGACTTCATATAAAATTTCAGAATTCTGATAAACTGTCATGGGAAAAAATGATAAAGTGATTAATACTCCATTTCACTGGAAGGGAGAAATGCAGAGGCTGTCAGTCTGGGTCTTCAGAACAAATGAGTTACAGTTCATGAGGCAGCTCAATAAGGCTATCATTTCCCATCAGCTCCTATCACTGACAACCACAGACTTACTGGATGGGAAAAGGAAAAATGGCTGAGTTTTGGTGCCAGGTGAGTCGACACTATTATTCCATCAACCAGACTTGTGTAGACAAGAGGCTACCATGAATATTTGATAGAAGCTTCTTCCCAGAAGTGCCTGTAGAAAGCAGTAAAGCTGTTCTTTCATTTCTGTAAAAAACGCTCACTGCCTATCTGTTTGGATCCTGTTGAAAATGTCCATTTGTAAACCACTAAGGTTTCTCTGATTTATTTTTTGTGTGTGCATTTGTTTCATTCATCAGCCTGTTTACTGCCACATGCCTTATTTATAGCCCTCACAGAATGAAACAAGAGAATCCTCTCTCTGCTGGGATTTCATATACAATGCATTTATCACTATCCGTCTCACAAAATGGTAATGTGAACACTGCCTCAGAACCACCTATGCATGCCCAGAGGAAAGAGGCCTTTGATCTGCCACAGTTCCAAATTGTTAGATATAGGTATGTTCCACTTCCAGGCAGAAAAAGATTCTGGTCAAAGCTGAAGAACTTAATCTGTACGTATTCATGTTAAAATAGATCAACATAAATGACTTCCATATTATCCCAGCTTTCTGTTACACAAAACTTCCCTGGAAATAGTTGGTGTCTGTTCAAAGAGCTACTACGTATGCTGCCTATCTTTTTTTTGAGGATGGTTGCACAGCAAGATTTCTTAACAGATATCCACATTTACATCACTGATACTCAGATGCATGAAACTTTTAGGATTTTTTGATCATAATGATCAGTAATGGATTTGGTCCTTAGATGTCAGCATTAAATATTCTCTTAGGCTGGATTGTTGTGCTAAAAGGGGGCCATAAAACCTGCAGTTGTTACTGCCTGTTTGCCTTTTGAGACAAATATGTATTTTCAAGGGAGGATTTAATATGACAGTTAGAAAGAAGGCTGTGATGTTCTCACACACTGATATACCTAATTCTATGTGCAAGTGCAAGTCTAAGTTATAAGTTGAACATCACTATACCTTAATCAGTCATCAGAACTATCTCTTTATCCCATAATTACCTACAGAAATTAGATATTCTCCAAGCCTTTGCTTGTGTCCATAGCTTAGACAAAATATTTTTTAGGTATCTGTTTGGTTACAGAAAGTCTTTCCATCACAGACCCACTCAGAAAAAGAGCTGTATGGTTCACAAAAAGAGAATTCAAATTATTATCAAATATGGCTTCAATTAAAAAAAAAAAAAAAGAAAAAAGAAAAAAGAACAATCTAAGAACATAAAAACATGCAACCAAACAAAAGTCCCCAGCATGAAATATCATTTATATAGTTTCACAGACCATCTATTTGAGAGAATCTTTGCTCCCAGATCTGCAGTTCTTTTCCTAGATAATAAGTAAATATTTGAATAAAAGCATTGTATCCTCAGAACAACCATGGGCTGTCTTCATCTGTGTTTGTGTTCCTGAGTTTCCATGGGAAAATTGGATCTAAGAAGGCTGTGGCAAGGATATCCAGGCATTGCAGCTAAGACTAACCTAGTGCAAAAAGTGTTAAATGATGTCAGATTTGATTTGAAACAGATGTTTTTTATCTTGATATGAAGATTTAAAATAACCTTAAACCTTTCCACAGTTATGGAAACGTACAGCTAGGACAAATATTGCTAACATTAAAATGATCAGGGTTTTACATGAATCTTTAAACCAGTGCTAACTGGTTTATTTTGTTTTGTTTTGCCTAGAAAATAAACACGTTTCCAAAATATTCTTTGAGTATTTTTCCCGAAGTGCTTGAGCCTTTCCTATCATTGATAATAGGTACCATTTATTTTTTCAAATACTGCTCTGCTTCCATTTGCTTTAATGACTGAAAGCTGTGTACCAGCTCTATCTTTAATCTTCTTCTCTTAAGATTCAAGAATCTCAGTAAATACACTTTCTAAACTAGAAAAGAAAATTTCAAAGTCAGATCAGATTGACAGTTTTGTCATTTCATGGACCATTTTTCATCTAACAATCATAAATATAAATAAGTATTTTCTGATTTGTATTTCTCTCTCCTGGAGCTAGAGATGCAGACTGATGAAAACCAAAAGTGTGTCAGAAATGGACCAGACTCTGTGTAGACAGAGTAAGGAAAGTGCAGGATGACTGCGGTAGTAAGAGTCCTCATGGTGTTGTATTTGTCATCTGGCATGTTAAACTCTCGGAGTACATAGCAAAATACAGACTAGTCTAATCTAAGAAATCCTAACATATCTATTGCCACATGTTTTTCCACTCCTTTTTTTCATGATTTATCTGAATGTAAGAGATGATGTTGTGACAGAGCATCAAAATTCTCAGTGTAGGGAGCAGGAACTCATAGGAATGCCTGCGTCACCTTAGGTTTTGTCTTCTCTATGTTCACATAGCTGGTCATAAGAGAGGATAGCAAATTAGGATACCATGATCATTATTACTCCAGCAGTTTTCTGCTTTCTCCAGTGGCTGAAGCACTGAGCATAAACTGGAATAATTGCTGGGGCTTTTTCAGAACGTCAGATGAGCCTGGAGCATCCTGTGTCTCTGTGAGTGAATGTTATGGCAGAAAGGCAAGGCAAGGAAGGGAAAGGAAGTGGAGAAGGGGATGAGGAAAAATGTGAAAGTGGAAAAAGTAGGAAGGGAGGAAGGGGAAAGGGGAAAAGGTAAATGGAAAGAGAAACGGAAAATGGAAAGGGAAACCACGCATGGCAGAAGGTTTCTCAATTAACAGATGGTCCTGTAAGAATCTTGCATTTTCTGATCGTTTTGTTGGTCATGAATGAGTTCTTTTTGATTTTCACTCAAATTTTAAATTTACTTCTGTTTTTTGTAGCCTCAGCTATGAGACATGAGCTAAAAATCAGATTTATAAAGTTTTCCAAAATTTGAGTTGGCTTAAATTTCTTGTTTGAGTGAAGATCTTGTCTAATTTTAACCTGTTTTACACTTCCCTAAAGAGATCCCCACCTCAACTGAGAATGCTAGGAAAGTATTTTTCTGATAGTTTCCCCTCCCATCTTGCCCAACTATAGCTGACTATCAGACAAATCACAAGTTAGAGATACCTGTCCTTTGTGAAATATTTTTCAGAAAGCTCTGATGGCACCTGGTACAACCAGGGCCATATTTCCTAAATTTCTGTGCTTCTGATTTCAAATGAAGACCTGCAGTGCAAGAGCAAATGAATTTTCTATGTTAGTCCATAGTTCACATTTGAAATGTGTTTGTATCAGAAAGCTGGCAAGGGTAGCTGCAGAAGAAAACCATAACTGACATAATCAGGCATGATGAATGTATAACTGAAGAGTGTCACATGGGCAGTTTCCACATTGCCTGTCTGTCTGTCCTTCCCAGAATCTCTGGCACTGGTTCTTATATTTATTTGATCATCCTGTTTTATGAGAGTCATATTTTCTACCTCTGATTTTGTGCTCCCAAGGACAAAACAACCAAATATGTGGGGTTTTAACCAAAGCCCATGGAGAACCAAATGATTTGGAGTCAGTGCAACAATAGCCTGTCTTCTGCACTTGAAGCAGTCCTTCTGTACAAACATTAAAGTTATCTTCAGGAAGAAGAAAGTGTCTTGTGAATCCCTCAGTTAGTTTTGCAGGTGAATATGTGCATATTATATGACATTATCTCCATTTTATTTTCTAGTAAAACTAGAAGAGCTGTAAAGGTAGAGAGCCTGTGAAAAAAAGATAAGAACACGCTAGAAGGTATTAATTGCTGTCACAGTTATTCATGGATTAATCATATAAATTCTGCTGTAAAACTGAGCTTGTAAGAATACAGCTGCTGAGCCATTTTCAAACTGCATGCAGTTGTATAGCCAGTGATAGGAGAATCTGGCTATTCACCAAAATGCATCACTCTACTTTTCTCACATATGTTAACACGGATGCTAGTTTTTTACAAGATGAGAAAGTGTATATTTTGCTCAAAGATAAAATAATTTACTTTCTAGTCACTGAATCACCCCTCAGATTTCTTTATTATATTCTCCATTTTCTAGTAATAGAGTGCTGTTTCTCTATAGCAATTCAAGGTGTAACACATCAACTTTTCAATTTCTTGAAATAAAATCATAATGGATAGTGTATAAAAAAAAAACAAAAGATGGACCTAATCCATGGTCCAGCTAAATAAGAACCACAGTAGGCATGATGTTGCCTTTTTTCTTTGAATCTTAATCTGAATTTTCCAGTCCTGTTCAAGAATATGAATAGAATCATCAGTAAGGAAATAAAGTGTTAATAAGGTTAATTCAGGAAGTTCTGAGATCATACTAAAGTATCAGCTGCAGGTTGGGCAGAGAAGAGATTCAGAGCAGCCCTGCAGAGAAGGACTTGGGGGTTTTGGTTGAGGAGAAAATGAGCATGAGCCAGCAGTGTGCGCTCGCAGCCCAGAAAGCCAACCGTATCCTGGGCTGTGTCAAAAGGAGCGTGACCAGCAGGTCAAAGGAGGTGATCCTGCCCCTCTACTCTGCTCTTGTGAGACCTCACTTGGAGTATTGAGTACAGTTCTGGTTTTCTCAACATAAAAGGACATGGAAGTGTTGGAACAAGTCCAAAGGAGGGCCACGAGGATGATCAGGGGAGTGGAGCACCTCCCGTATGAAGACAGGCTGAGAAAGTTGGGGCTGTTCAGCCTGGAGAAGAGAAGGCTGCGTGGAGAACTCACAGCATCCTTCCAGTATCTGAAGGGGGCCTATAGGGATGCTGGGGAGGGACTCTTGATGAGGAACTGTAGTGAGAGAACAAGGGGTAACAGGTTCAAACATAAACAAGGGAAGTTTAGATTGGATATGAGGAAGAAATTCTTTAGTGTAAGGGTGGTGAGACACTGGAATGGGTTGCCCAGGGAAGCTGTGAATGCTCCATCGCTGGTGGTGTTCAAGGCTGGATTGGACATAGCCTTGGGTGACATGGGTTAGTGGGAGGTATCCCTGCCCCTGGCAGGGGGGTTGGAACTAGATGATCTTAAGGTCCTTTCCAACCCTAACTATTCTATGATTCTATGATTCTATCACTGGTGCCAGCAGAAGCCTTGAATGTTAACTGTCTAATGATACTGCATTTAATCTGATAACTCAGGAGCCTATAAAGATTACTTTCTTTCAATCTGTAGGAAAAAAATTAAACTAGGCCACAATTAACAACTGACAGACATTAAAGGCAAAGGCACCCCTTGGCATGGCTGATTTTTATAAGGGTGCCTTCATCCTTATGTCAGAGAAAGGATAATTTTTGTTCTGTCTTTTCCATGAAATCTAGCTATACATATACAACACTCATCAGACACAGTTCTGGCAATAACTAGAAGGGTACAAAGCTTTATGAAATACCTGTTTGCAAGGGGTAGTTCACTTAAATATTGCAATGACATACACACAACAACATCTAATGAATAATTCAGAGTCCAAAGTGGAGTCTGTATCCCTGAGTTAAGTTTAGTGCTTAGGCTAACATATTTCTGGAGATAAAGGATGCTGATCATCACCAAGAGACAAGAGACAATTCCATCTGTGTGTTTCTTTTAGCTAGTTTCAGAAATGCAGATATAACACACGCAGATGTAACAGCAATGTCTCCATTCTGTCTCCAAAATTCTTGTAGCCCACAACACCCAGCTGCCACTGCCCCACACTGGTCGCAAGGCCTAGTCAGTCACCCCTACATGTAAAGGTCTCAGTCCTTAGCCTCTTCGTTTCCTGGAGGCCCCAGTCCGCCCCAGCCTTTCCAGCTCTTTGCTCATCCATCACTCCCTCACTTGGTATGCCCCTGTCCTTATACCTATACATTGTCCCCAAACTACTCAGGCGTTTTCTTCTTCAGCCCCAGTTTCCTGCTGTACAAATCCAACCATTTCAACACATGTCCTAGAAAGTGTTGCTCATCAGTCATACCCTGCAGCGGCCTGAGGGCTAAATCCCTACTACATTTCTGCTGCCCGTCAGCTCTACTGATGCCTTACAGGTAGCTGCTGGGCTGACTCAATGCACATCAATAGACAGCTCAGAGATAAAATGTGGACTGTCTGGCATTCCTGTAAAATGCCTGGCAGTAGGCTTCTCAGAGAATGATTCAGACACCGTCAAGGGGAGAAGTGAGAAGGGAAGCTGCTGTAATACTGTTGATGGCCTAGAGGGGAGGCCACATATCATTACAGCCTTGCTGTCATCTGCTGATGTGAAGCATATGCCATCCTGAGAAGTTCTCACAGGGTCAGGGAAAGCACCAGCCCACAGAAAAATTGACTCTTGAATTTGCACAGTAGCACTGGGGTACATGGCTGACAAAGCAGTCACCTGATATGGGGATAGTTTTCTGTCTATCCTGGAAAAGTCAATCCTGAACCTCAAACCATACTAGAAAGTGACTTCGCAGCAATACTGTCTGTACAGGTGGTAATACTCTTGATTCTTCAAGCACAACCTGTTATACAAAATAGCATTTAAGATTATTTAGACTTGAGAGAGTGGAGGTAAGGCCCTGTAAGTTAGAACATGGGGGCCAAAAGTGTCAGGTGCCCATGGGAAGATCAGAGAATCTGAAGAGATTTATGTCCCTCCTTATCTTCAAAAGTCTCAGTGGAAATTGGCAGGTTTTTATGAAATATGTTGATTTCTTCAAATTGATGTTTGCCAGTGGCAAACATTTAACTTGGTGAATTTGCAATCAGTTATTCTTCCCTGCAAGAAGTTGATAAAGGTCTGACAAGAAAAGAAATTCATGTCAAATTTCTTTTGTAAATAGAATTCTGACAGTTCTGTTGATAACAAGGACTAATGATTTGATTGTCACATAAATTTGCAACAATCCAGTTCCAACAAGATGAAAACATTGCTAACATGCAATGTTTTCATCTTTACACTGTTTTTCATCTTACAAGCTCAGGAATGTTGTTTCCCTACTAGAAGTGCAGCAGGAGGTCCAGGAGACCTCCTTGGATGGATAACGAGCTGCTGAAGAAAATTCAAAGGAAAAAAGAGGCTTATAAAAGGTTGAAGCAAGGGCAGGCGACCTGGGAAGAATACAGGGATGTTGTCTGGGAAGCTAGGGGCCAGGTTAGGAAAGCTAAGGCCCACTTAGAATTAAACTTGGCTAGGGATGTTAAAGGTAACAGGAAGAGATTCTATAGGTACATTGCAAACAAAAGACAGACTAGGGAAAACATAGGCCCTCTCTGGAAGCTATTGGAAGAACTGGCTACCCTGGATTTGGAGAAGGCTGAGGTTCTTAACGACTTCTTTGTCTCAGTCTTCACCAGCAAATGCTCTGACCACACCACCCAAGTCTTGGAAGGCAGACGCAGGGACAGTGAGAATGAAGACCTTTGGCCCACCGTAGGAGAGGATCTGGTTCGAACCTGCACGTATACAAGTCCATGGGACCTGATGAAATCCATCCGCAGGTCCTGAAGGAGCTGGCAAATGAAGTTGCTAAGCCACTGTCCATCATATTTGAAAAATCATGGCAGTCAGGTGAAGTTCCCGATGACTGGAAAAAGGGAAATATAACCCCCATTTTCAAGAAGGGGAAAATGGATGAGCCTGGGAACTACAGACGAGTCAGTCTCACCTCTGTGCATGCCAAAATCTTGGAGCGGATTCTCCTGGAAAGCATGCTGAGGCATATGAAAAGCAACAAGGTGCTTGGTGACAGCCAGCATGGCTTCACTTAGGGGAAATCCTGCCTGGCCAATCTGGTGGCCTTCTATGATGGGGCTACGGAACTGATGGACAGGGGTAGAGCAGTCGATGTCATCTACCTGGACTTCAGCAAAGCATTTGACACTGTCTCATAAGACATCCTTGTCTCTAAATTGGAGAGACATCAATTTGATACGTGGACCACTCGGTGGATAAAGAAGTGGCTAGATGGCCGCACACAAAGAGTTGTGGTCAATGGCTCAATGTCCATCTGGAGACCAGGAACGAGTGGTGTCCCTCAGGGATGGGTGTTGGGACCGGTCTTGTTCAACATCTTTGTCGGTGACATGGACAGTGGGATTGAATGCGCCCTCAGCAAGTTTGCCAAAGACACCAAGCTGTGTGGTTCAGTTGATATACCGGAGGGAAGGAATGCCATCCAGAGAGACCTTGACACTCTTGTGAGGTGGGCTGATGCCAACCTGATGAAGTTTAACCATGCCAACCTGATGAAGTTTAACCATGCCAACCTGATGAAGTTTAACCATGCCAAGTGCAAGGTCCTACGCCTGGGTGGGAGCAATCGCAGGCACAGCTCCAGGTTGGGCAGAGAAGAGATTCAGAGCAGCCCTGCAGAGAAGGACTTGGGGGTGTTGGTTGAGGAGAAAATGAACATGAGCCAGCTTCAGTGTGAGCTCGCAGCCCAGAAAGCCAACCATATCCTGGGCTGCATCAAAAGGAGCATGACCGGCAGGTCGAAGGAGGTGATCCTGCCCCTCTACTCTGCTCTCCTGAGACCTCACTTGGAGTATTGTGTACAGTTCTGGTTTTCTCAACATAAGAAGGACATGGAACTGTTGGAACAAGTCCAGAGGAGGGACACGAGGATGATGAGGGGACTGGATCACCTCCTGTATGAAGATAGGCTGAGAAAGTTGGGGCTGTTCAGCGTGGAGAAGAGAGGGCTGCGTGGAGACCTCATAGCATCCTTCCAGTATGTGAAGGAGGCCTATAGGGATGCTGGGGAGGGACTCTTCATGAGGTACTGTAGTGAGAGGACAAGGGGGAACAGGTTCAAACATATACAAGGGAAGTTTAGTTTGGATATGAGGAAGAAATTCTTTACTGTGAGGGTGGTGAGGCACTGGAATGGGTTGCCCAGGGAAGCTGTGAACGCTCCATCGCTGGTGGTGTTCAAGGCCAGGTTGGACAGAGCCTTGGGTGACAGGGTTTAGTGGGAGGTATCCCTGCCCATGGTAGGTGGGTTGGAACTAGATGATCTTAAGGTCCTTTCTAACCCTAACTGTTCTATGATTCTATGCAAGACTTCATATGCCTAAACATGCATATATGTACAGAAAGTGCTGATGTATTCCATTATTTCCTTTTCTCTAAAATATACATTTCAAAATAAAGAGATTGAAGCTCTCCCTGTTTCCACATAATGGCAGTCACCACATCTTCTAGTTCTTCACTGAGTTGCTGGTATTTAGCATGACTTACTCCCTTCCCACTTGCATTTAGAAATAGTTCTTTAAGCCTAATCAAGCTACTATTTGGAGAATCGCTTTTTGACTGTCTTAATCAAACTGAGCTCAGCAGTACCACAGTGCCTCTGCAGATGCTTGTCCATATTAATATGAAGTCTGTTGAAGATCTTAACTGAAACATTTATAACTGTTCTTGCTTGCAGCTCTTATCTTTTTAAAAAAATCATTTTGATCTTTATCAGTGGAGTCATGGGTTCTTTAGAATATTTGTCTATTCTTTCATAGAAAATTTGCTGTGCACAGCATATATTTACAGAACTGTAAAGGACTTCAAATTTCAGTGTTTTTCTAAATACTATATTATTAATATTAATTATTGTGTCACTGAAATTAGAATAAGAACATCAAAAGTCTTTCTTTTTCAGCTGAACAACTGTTCAGTTGCTTCAACATTTTAATTTTGTGTTTGTGATTTAAAATGCAAAGCTTAACTGCCTTTTAAACCAAATAAAAATAAAAACATTTGTGTCTAAAGCAAACTTCTCTGAATCTACTGATCTTCTCATGGAACATTTTTTTTTTAAATAAATTAATATCTTGCAACAGAAAATGTTTCAAAAATCTTGGTATGTTTTTAATTGAATTTGTGTATTTCTGGCCATGTTTTGGAATTTTGTGAAATTCTTCCACCTTATGCTGAGCTTTTTATGATCTCTTGATGTTCTGTGTAGACTTTGTTATCCTACACTTTGAAGAAATGAGTAAGGTAAAGTAACATTCTTATTTTCAACCAAGTTAATTCTGTTCAAATTCTACCTATATATTCCAGCTGACTTTGTGGCAGATTATAGGGGACTTTATACTAAACCAGTGCAGTGTCTTTATGATGTGTCTTTTTCTTTTCTGTTTGCATTTTCATACTGGTTTACTATGTTTTGCTATCTTTACTTCCTCCTTCTTTAGCTTTGCTAATTATCACATTTTTAAAAAATTGTACTCTTACTGTCATTCATTCATTTTCTTTAACTTATGATTATTATTCTAGGCATTTCATTTTTCTTAATTCATGACACTTTCCTCATTAAAAGATAGAACTTTACTAATGCTTGACAGGGCAATTAATGAAGTATTTTTAGGGAAGATAAACTGTGCTTGTTTAATATGCTTGGCTGGTAGTAGTTGGAATTTATTTTTATGATTACATTGGAAGCAGAGAAAAATCAGTATTAAATCTTCAGTATCATGTCAGATTTTATTTCTTTTTTGTGACCTATATCTTGCCTTGTCCCTTATATAAGAAAAAAAAAAAAAAGGAGTGTGTGCTATTGGACTATGTTACAACTTGCAAGTTTGGGGCTTTTCCTCTTAGTGTGATTTAAGCCATCAAAGTAGGTGGCCTACTTGCTCCACATACTATTCTCTGACTCACATAGCAGCTGACTAAGTGAAATGTTATGAATTTTCATTCCAGTGCTATCAGACTATATCAAAAGTGGTATAAAATGGGTATGTCTGCTCAGAGGAACCCCAGGAGTTATTTTTTTCCACACAGGAATCAAACGGAAGCTGAAATAAAGCTTGTCCTTTTTTCTTTCTTTGATTCATGCTACTTTCTTCCCAGTGGGATGGAAAAATTTTGTTCAGTTCTTTAAAGGAGAAAATTGTTTTGTTTTCCTCACTGGAAATGAGGGCCTCCATGAATGCTTAAGCTTGTATGGGACTGTGAATCATGCTCTGAGAAGCCTAATTCCCTATTTTGGTCTGACTTCAGGGAAAGGCAGCAGATTTCCAAGATTTACTTAAGTGCCCTTGAAATCTGAATCTGGATCATCCTGGTTTTTAGAGTTCACAGAACCACAGAAACATTAGGGTTGGAAGGTCATCTAGTCCATCCCCCCTGCCAAGGCAGGGCCACCTAGAGCAGATTACACTGGGATGCGTCCAGACATGGTTTGAATCTCTCTAGAGAGGGAATTGGGGAGCCTCAACTCTTAGAATCACAGAATTACAGAAAGAGTGAAGTTGGAAGGGACCTCTGGAAATTATCTAGTCCACCCACCCCTGAGGCTGGGCTAGCTGGATCAGCTATAGCAAGAGAACCAGCATGTCTGGTTGAGTTTTGAGTATCTCCAAGAATGGAGATCCTTAAACCTCTCTGGGAAACCTGTGACAGAGTTTGACCACCTACTCAACAGTAAAAAATGTGTTTCTTGTGTTCAGATGGAATTTCTTGCATTTTGTCTCTTGTCCATTGCCTCTTATTCTTTCCCTCGGCCCTACAGGAAATAGTCTGTCTTTCTCATTTTCACTCTTTTCCGTCAGATAAATTTTCTTTCCTTGCTTAAACGATGACAAGTCTTTTTACTCCCTGTCATTTCTCAGGACTGCTGCAAGGAAGATGGGTCTCCACAAATGCCTAAGCTCATCTGGCACTCTGAATCAGACTTTAGGCAATGGTTAATGCATTGTGGGTAACTAACAAGCACCTGTCTCCTTACGTAGTCAGTACTTTTTGGAGAAAAAGGAGACTAGAAAGAAAAAAGTAACACATGAATCCTTTTATCTGAAATTTGAGCAGGTTATAAATATTCTTAATGTGTCATTGCTCTGTAGCACAGAAATTATAAACATTAATAGAAAGTAGATTTAAAGTAACTGTGATACCATCTCCTCGTACTTGGCTTATTCTAAACCACCTGTATTAAGTTCCTGTTCTTTAATATTGGTTTCAAATTGCAAACTCAGAGACATGTCCTGAGCTTAAGAAAGTGGAATTTCTGTTAAAATTTTGTTGCACAAAAAGAGAATCATTAAGTGATGCTAGCCATAATAACAGGTGAAAATCAGAATCTTATTATGTACTACACCAGAATTTTAAGAGCTGAAACGTGAAGCTGAATTTTAGTTAACTGAAAATACTGTTTGAATTTGGAGTAAACAAGAAAACAACTGTTAGCAATAATATATGAATCTTTGATAAACTCATCTCTCAAGCCCTATGATATTCTGCCCTCAATGCACACATAGATTTCTAGGATTTCCATGCAAATGTCAAGGGAGTATTCATTCCAAAGGCTGCCTAGATATATCAATTTATTTCACCTCACTGAGTCCAATAGTTCAAATGCTGAATATCCTGATGTATATTTACGATAAAAGATGCTATTATAAAATATCCATCTAGATGGTGAAATAGCTGAGAGATATTATTAGCGATAAAACATTGATTTTGTGATGCAAAATGCTTTAGAGAAAACATTGGGGTTTCTTAACAGAAATAAAAAGGGAATGGGAAGGCATAGTGAGAGGAAGAAATAATTATTCAAAGTTAAAAGATTTTTTTTATAAGACATTATTGGAGAGAGTAAAATATGCTATTTATGTGGTGATTTGCTATTTCTCAATTTTATTCAGCCTTTTGCATGATGTAAAGGTAGTTACAGCAAACATATTTTTTTATTTCATCTACCTGCGCTTTTTATCAAAATCACTGTACTTCTTAAATGGCCTTACGGCGTTTGAGAACTGAAGGTGTATATGTTTCAAATTGCTTAAGGATTGGAAATCTGCTGCTTAGGAGCACAATGTGGTAGTTCATAGTGATGCATGAAAAATAGATGTCTCCCAGCTGTGAAGCAATACGAGAGATAGCTAAAATACTTGTCAGCAAAACTGGAAGTGAAAAAGCCAGTTAAAATCATTATGTCCCTCAATGTAACCGCAATTTCTGTGTGTAGTAGTTTTACTGGAATTTTGCAAATTCATTCTACTGATGTATAGTCATAGAATCATGGAATCATAGAATAGTTAGGGTTGGAAAGGACCTTAAGATCATCTAGTTCCAACCCCCCTGCCATGGGCAGGGACACCTCCCACTAAACCATGCCACCCAAGGCTCTGTCCAACCTGGCCTTCAACACTGCCAACGATGGAGCATTCACAACTTCCCTGGGCAACCCATTCCAGTGCCTCACCCCCTGGATTGCTTGTGCTGGGCCGTACCATCCCTCCAACAGATATCAGGGTGGTTGAAGCCCCCCATGAAAACAAGGGCCCACGAGCGTGAGGCTGTTCCTGTCTGTCTATAGAGTGCTTCATCCACCGAGTCCTCTTGGTCAGACGATCTGTAACGGATCCCCACAATAATGTCTCCCATCGCTGTTCTCCCTTTAACCCTGACCCACAAACTCTCTGTCGACTGCTCACCTGTCCCCAGACAGAGTTCCATACTCTCCAGCCTGTCCCTAACATAAATAGCAACTCTCCCTCCCCGCCTACTGGGCCTGTCTTTCCTAAAGAGTCTGTAACCTTCCATTCCAACACACCAGTCATAGGAGCCATCCCACCATGTTTCTGTGATGCCTATGATATCATACCCCTGTAGACGTGCACACATTTCTAATTCCTCTTGTTTGTTCCCCATGCTATGGGTGTTTGTATAGAGGCATCTGAGCCGAGCTCCAGTTGAAGCCGGCTCATTGCCTGGAGCAGCTGGAATATCTCTACATTGCTCTGAATGTTTACTATAGGTGCTGGCAAGTGACTGGTGTGCTGGGATGGAATGATGCCCCCCTCCCCCAACACATCTAGTTTAAAGCATCCTTGACCAGTCTGGCAAGCCTTCTACCAAATCCACTCTTCCCTTTCTTTGTCAGACCAGCTCCACCAGCCCCCAGGAGACCTGGCCTACTAAATTGAGTCCCATGTTCAAGGTACCCAACCTCTGACTATAGCACCACCCTTCTAACCATTTATTAACCTGGCCAATCCTCCTAGCCTTTTTAAGGTCCTGCCCTGTATCCTGGAGAATTGAGGAAAAGACAATCTGAGCTCCGGAGCCCCTAACCACCTCTCCCAGAGCTCTGTAGTCCGTCTTTATGTTCTCCGGGCTACTGCTATCTATATCAGTAGCACCCACATGGATCACTAGAAGTGGGTAATAGTCAGTGGGACCAACTAGAGCAGGCAGCTTCTCTGCAATACCCCTGATCCGAGACCCTGGTAGGCAACACACCTCCCTTGAGCCTGGGTCAGGCCAACAGATAGGTGCCTCTGTTCCTTTCAGAGTAGAGTCCCCTGCTACTACGGCCCTCTGCTTTTCCTGGCAGCACCAGTAGTGATCTTCTTTACCAGTGCATCAGCCGGTTGCTCCTGGTGGGAGTGTGGTTCCTCATCAGCCCCCTGCAGGACAGCAAAGCCGTTCTGGGTGGGGACAACAGATTTAGGAGGAAGCCCCTTGCTTTTAATTGTCCTCTTCCTCCTTTTTATGTTGTTTTTTTCTGTTACCGTTTCCCAGCTTCCTGGTTTAGCGGCCTCCTTTCCTGCATGAGCGACAGTAGACTCTTGAGGCCCCTGCACAGTCTGGTCCTGGAGCAAGTAGTGCTGCTTCCTCTCAGCATCCCTGACACCTTTCAGCCTATTAACAGCGTCCCGCAGCTCAGCCACCTGCTGCAGGAGGACCTCCACCAGGGAGCACAGAGTGCAGCCCTGCCCATTGCGCACCCTCCTTTCAGGAGAGCAGTGCAGGCGCTCTCTACACCCCGAGCTCTGCGCTGTGTCCTCCCCTCTCATCAGCTCTGTCTGAGTGCCTACACTGGCTACTGCCGGGGCAGCCAGAGCAGAGCTCCCAGACCGGAACCTGGTCATACGGCGAGTGCTCACCATCCCACTCGCCTGCCCGTGCAAACTGCCTCGAACCTGCCCTGTTTGTCGCACTCCTGGTCGCTCACACTCCCTGGGCAGATTTTTAACCACTCAGGGCTGGTGCCGCTCCTCCTGCGCTGCCCCCTCTGAGTCAGCTGCTCGCGTCTGCTGAGCTGCCGGCCCCTGGGCATGTCCTGTCGAGGACTTGAGGCTCCCTCGGTGCCTGTTGCTGCTCGGAGTTGAAGCTCCTGAATGCAGAGCCTCCCCCCTATCAGGCGCTGCAGGCGTCCCCTCTCGAGACAGTCACCTCAGCAATGGGCCAGAAATGGCCGATGATGCCCGGGTTGAATCTGCTGTCGCTCCTCCTGGCGACGCTCCCTCTGAGTCAGCTGCTCGCGTCATTGAAATAAGATCCAGTTATGTTCAAAGGTAGAATTGTTATGTTTAGAGTTTGCCACAAATTATAATACGTATCTTCCTTTATGCTGACATCCTTTTCATTAATGTATATGCAATCTATTGGGAAATGAAGTTCTCTGTTTCTTTTAGCCACTTGGCTGCTGTTTGGATGAAAATTTTGAAGAAAGGGTCTCTAAGGTTTGGCACCTACATATTTCAACGCTGATGATTTTTTTTGGAGCTACTGAGTACAGCTGGTCGTTGTGTTGTCATTTTTATCTGTATGAAAAATTCTGACTTAAACAATCTGTTTACTAAAATTCACAGGGGAGTGTGTTGTCTTCCCAGTGAAGAGAATACTGGAAACATGAGTTTTAGAAACACTAGTTTGGATTGAAAATTTGGAGACATTTCCAAAGAATACATTTATGGATACATTTAATGAATACGTTTGCCAGATGGAAATTATTTTCCCAACTGGAGATTTGGGGCATTTTTTACCATGTCTGCGCTTTGATCAGTCCAACAGCAACAATTGCTCTCTCTTGGCTGGGTTTTTTTCTCATATGGAAGGAAGTATGCAAATAATATCAATATTATGACTGTGCACTTTAAACTTGGATGATTTCTAAATTCTTGCATATTTCAGAATGCTATCTGCTACAGTGGCTGGTTGAAGGCAAGAAAAGGAGGACATAACGCAAAAATGCAGAAGCATTCCCTGCCTTCTCTCTGTCTTTCTGAACACAGATTCAGAACAGTTATGATCTGATTAAAACTAACAATGCAGTAGAAGTATGGTCTAGTTAGCTATACTTATGCAAAAAATTGTTTTACACTGTGCCAGAATTATTTGAGAATGTAAATGTGAATAGTGTAATAATGGTATAGTAGATGGAGCACTGGCATGCCACATCTGCAGTCTAACCTGAGGTTTTAACCACAATCAGAAGATTGTTTTAGAGTTATTACCTTTTAGGCAGTAGTCCCCTGTTATTTTTAATAAGGAGAACATAATGTATCACAATTAGGCTTAATTGGCAAATCTCTGTCTGTGTTCAGCAGAATATCAGGACTTTATTTCTTCCGTCCCCTAGGGTGATTTTCGTGAAATCATTTCCATGCTCAGTGGTAAACAGTATGAGGATCTCATTTTAAAAAATCAAAGTTAGGAATTCTGCATCATTAGCTATGACACACTGCATTTCTCCCCAAGTCAGGCATTCTACGTAATTCAGTTAGTAGACAGGGCACTTCAGTGAGAAGATATTTTAAAGTGTATGACATTAGATGCACAGAAATCGAAAATAATATGCTTTGCAATACTTACATTCATTAATAAGATTATATTGGTGAGTGCTGTTGAATATTATGGTGGCATATCTTTATATGTGTAGAGAGAATAAATAAAAACTAACAGTATCTTGACTTCTGTGGACTAGTCTGTCCACCACTTGGGCTGTATTTCTGGAGAAGTTGTAGCCCCATTTAAGCTTTTTCCTCTGTTCTGGAATGTTTGAAATCATTCTCCACCACTGCTGAAAGTGTTAAAAAAGTTTGTCTTATGCACAAACGGCTCAACTGACCTCAAGTACATTTGTTTGTCTCAAACAGCATCCTTCCTTATCAGCTGCATTTAGCTTTCACCTATTATCTACTATAGCAAAATTTATTTATTTTTTTCAGCATTCTCTGTGACCCAGCACAGACAAACGCAAGATGTTCATAGGCACATGTCTGCCTGTCATTTCTGTAGCTGCTTCATGGAACAGGGGAAAATGTGGGAAAATGAAAAAGATGGGGTTTATTGCTTTATATATGTAATTTCATTGTTTCAAAATCCTGCTAAAAGTTGTTATTCTAGATGGGCTTTAGTTGTGAAGCATGGAAGCATAGCTTTATTTCACAAATAAAAAAAGTAAACTCTGAGCCTAGACTATGACATGTTCGATTTGGACTAATCTAAAGGATAGCCATACTCCTAAGAACATGACAGTATATGTAGATGAATAATTACCCATGTATTACTTGAAATGCAGTAATTATTCTCTTCTTGCAAAAAATAACCTGAAGTGACTTCCTGGTATACAGGACTTGCTAACTGAATTTGATATTAAAAATTTCTATGGATAGTGATGACATGGCATAAGGAACAGTAAAATCTGCCATCGTTTCCTCATAGTGAATGCTTAAGCAAGAGCAAAATTAACTCTCAGGATAAGTTTTGTGTTCAAATTATAAATTTTTTTTAAATTTTATTTTAAATACAAGGAGTGACCAGAACACAATCAAGATTTTTGTGTTTGTGGGGCTTCCTAAAGGAAACATTGAGAAGTCGTAATTTCTTCTTAGGGTTTAAACACAGTATTTGTTTCCAGATGCTGTTCTCTCTAACAATTCATTTACATTAAACCAGCATCACCTCTTTCAGCCACTGTAAGTACACTTGTTTAGCATCAGAAACATGCACTTGGTCTTAAAAAAAAAGTAAAAATAGATGCAGATGTGGGGAATGTAACCACATATTTTGATGAGAATAAAATATTGTGCACCAGAATTTATTGGTTTCTAAACTGCTAGAATGAGAAGGAAATAATCTGCCTCAAAGCACATGAATGCAAAGTAGTACAGTATCTGATAAAATTTATATAATGAAGAATCAATATTTTACGCTTTCACTTGAGATGTAAGACCTGTGTCTTGCAATGTGCTGGTTTTGACCTATGAGCAATAGAGAATTTAAGCAGTCTCTTCAGTGCAGTAGCAACACAATATATTTATATAGCATCTTCCCTGAAAGAGTCACAAGAGGCCTATCTGTGATCTTTCAGCATGTCAAGGATACTGGCTCTGACTAATTTTTAGTGTGGTGAAAGGAAAAGTGGATGTTGTTTAGATCTCCTAAACAACAGTTGTGCTTCAAAAGTAAACTATGCAATAGGTGTATATTTGATTCAAATCTAGATTTAATGTGGGAGTGAAAGAATATGAGTGTCTGGCATTGTTTGCCTGGGCTGTTTCAGACGGACAAATAAAACTCAGCCAGGCCTCAGTAATATTCAGTTCTCATAATATAATAGTTTTTATAGGTATCTATACAGATGTATATGGTTTTGTTATAGAAAATTTAATTCCATTAATTTTATTTTATTGATGTTTCTTAAAACAGTGTAAATTCCATTTTCCAAATGGGCGAATGCATATTATAAACCAGCAAATAGTAATGCGTTTCTTTGTTACTCTTTAGATAGCCTTTTTAACAAAGCATTCTTTTCCATCTTTTTTAGACCTATGTATCTCGTTATGCATAATTTAACTTGCCTGATAGATGTCTGCCATCCTCAGTTGCCAACCCAGGTACCATAGTAATATGAATTAAACTGAAATTTTTGTAACAGCCTACAGAAAGAGAATATTCTCCACAGAAAGCGACAAAGAAGTAATTAAATAAGCATTCCTGTATACTGATGATAACATCGTTAAAACCACGGTTATGAAACAACCTCAGTTTGATTTCTAGCATGTATGTTATCATATATAAACACTATTTTGCAGGGTTCATTTGGGCACCAACACATGGATTAACTAAGTAAATGAACTGATTTTCAGCTGCATCAGATTTCCGGTGAAGATCTAATTAGATGAGCCAAATGTAGCTAAACCTTTTTTCCAGGACTACTCCTTGGGGAAAGAGGGAAGAAATCAACAAAAATACCATAAATGGTAAAAAATTGAGACAATTCTTCAATGGCATTTTATCCAGAAGAAATTACCTTTCTTCATGAATTGTTGAATTTTTGCAGCAAAATTCGGAGGCTCCACTCTGCCTATTAAATAATGCTAACTTAACATAAATGGAAAATTTGTTTCCTATGAAAATTAATGTTTAAAGTTCCCCAAATTAACTAAAACATTTCATGATGATTTGCCTCAAACTATTATTGCTTTTCTTCAGCAGGCAAATTAATTATATTTGCTTCTTTGTTCATTCACTGTTTTTTAAATGTCATAGCCACAACCACAAAAGTTTAAAAATATTATTTCAGGAATCCCGAAAATTTACATTATCCCTTTAGATGGACTTGTCAAGCTATTTTTCATTTAAAATACTGTATCTGAATATGTAAGTAGATATGCTGGTTTGTAAATTAAAATGTGACACATACATTTTAGCAAGTAGTCTGAGTAGAAAGCAGACCTGTTTTCATTGCCAATTTGTATTCTCTCATTTACTTTTCAGAAGCAAAAACTTGCCATATTTACATGTTTGTGACAATTCTGATGGAAAATAATTAGATAATTGTAATTAATGGGTATCTTTTTTCTCTCATTGAAAGACTTCATTTATCTTTCTAGAGCAGCTGTTTGGCTGTCAAAATTGGCCAGGTAGCTTTTTTGCTGGTGAGGAATGTTTGTAGGAACCATTTTATTGCTGAAGATAGTTTGAAAGTTCTTTCAGCTGTTTCGTCTCAGTGTTAACTGCAGTGTAGTTATCCGTAGGAAATAAATTTAATTTATTTGTTTTATTGCATTTTAACTGGAAAGTATGTACACTTTAAGATGAGGAATTAAAAGTTAAAGTCAGAGATAAGATTTAAGACAAGTAAAGGAGTTGATAGTGTATTACTAGTAATTTTTTAGATGAGATTTCTTTAAAACGTACATATGAAAATGGACTCTTTTTCCCTCACACCAGCTTTCAGAGTAGTGTAATTCTATAGTACTTGGAGGATTTTTATGAAACTATATCTCAAGCTTCTGTGCCATAAATCCCTTACACAAAGAAGAGAAAAACCTTGTAACTTTAGTGGGACTCCCTCCTGGTATTCTGATACTGGACTGCATTTGCATGGAGAAGGGTGGGGAAGGGTGCCATGGGGAATGGATGTGGGATCAGTGCCTAAAGTAAAAAGAGCATCTAGTCCATTGAATTAGGAAATAGAATGGATATCAGACAAAGTAACTGACAGTCTTCTTGTGCACTCACCCCATGGGAGAGCCATTGCCTTACCTGGAGTGTACAAACACTGCGCATACTTCTAGTTTCCAGGTTTCCCAGCAGTGTGTCAGAGACTGGTGCTTGAGAGCAGATGTGTGTTAGATGCTAACTGTTGAAAGCTGGAAGAATGTACTTGTGGAGAATGACTGCATACATGCGTGTGCATGTTCTTCTCTGAAGCTTCTGAAACTAGTCTGTATCATAAAAGACACTGGGTGCTGTTACGATTCAGTGTCATCTGGATGGAGAGGGTTTGTTTTCACTCTCTCAGATTTGACAGCTCAAAGCAATACTGCATATTTGGACACCAAAATGCTATTCAAGGCTTTTTTTTAGACAGAAGGATTTGCAATAGCAGGGTCTTCATGTCATATTGGCATGACTTGTGTCAGATTATATTTAACGACAAAATGTTAGAAGAACTTCAGAGAGTCCATGGTCTAAGCACTGACATTTGGCCACAGATTCTACTTTGAAATCCCAAACTGCCATTGCAAATAGCTGGAGTATTAATGAGGAATTGAATCTCTTTTCAGTAAAAGATGAGAAAGCATCTTCTTTTATGCTTCCCTGCCCTGTCTGAACTACTTCCCTTATAATGGCTGCATTTCTGCCAACTGCCTCATCTTTCCAGCCAAAAACTATAAAAGCAAAGTGCCCTTGCCATTTGGGAAAGATGTTGACAGGAGGTAGATGCAATGATCCCCTGCATACTTATGGCATCAGTTCTTTCCCAATAGCATCGCACATGAATAAGTGACTAACTGCCAAATGCCGTTCTCTGGAATAGAGACATTTAGACAGTACTGGAAAGTCTAGTCTGGATCCCTAAAACAAGAAAATTCAAGTTCTCATCTCTGCATAAGAATGATCTTAATTAGTATTAAAGCCAAGTTTATTACTAAACAAAGTAAGTGGTCTTAAATAAGGCATTGAAATGAATGTTCACACTTTACAGATGAACTTCTAGGATATGTATGGTGTGTACAAATGACGTAAAAGTATTATATTCAGCACTAAGTTGGTCATTGAATTAATGAGAATATGATTTATTTTCTGTCATGGCTTAAACCATGACATTTTCCAAAGCTAAGAGGACAGCTTGGATCCATCTTTGGTCCTGAAAGTTAAGCCATGCATTTTGCATGGTTGATCTAAACAGCTGAGAGCTGCTGAAGCAGCACATGAGTTGGTCAGGTCATTGCACATTAAAAATTGTATTTTGTCTTTATATTAGTAATAAACTGTTTTTCATTGATGAGAGTAATGCAAATGATAATATTTGGAAAGTAATATTGTAATGTAGGTACAGTTTCCATAGAAACCCTTGAAACTAGCAAGTTATTTACAAGGAATTATTTGACAGCATATGCCAAACAGTGACTGTTAAAAGAACCCAACAAAATTAGGGTATCTGTAGGCCCCTCAGGCTGAAATATTACTTATCCACTGTAAGTTCACTGTCCTTAAAGGAAGTTGTGTAGCTTCTGTTTCTAGATAATGCATCACAAGGTGGCAAAGCTCCTCCCTATTCTCACTCTCTATGTAGCCTGTGTTGCCTCTTAAATGACTGTAACTTTTCAGTGAAGAAAGAAGCACATCCTTAGAAGATAGGTTTTAGAAATAAAAATGGCAAATATTTCACACTATGTGGAGGTGTGATATGTTACAAGTAATCTTGGAAGAAATGGAGTAGTGGGCAGAGTGCAGGTGGAGTGTTCAGAGCTGCATTTGTAATTCACACTTAGCGTGGTGGGTGCTATAAAAAAAATCAATACATAAACTTGAAGGCAGATGGAATTTATCATGTGTCTCTGCTGTTTGTCACCTGAATATCACCAGTATGTATAGATGCATCTGTATAAATTAATCTTGTTTTCATTCTAAAAACACATACTACATGCATATTAATTCCTATACACTGAACTAGAAGTGTTTAGTGTAAAATATGACTAGGATGTTGTGAGGTTTTAGCTGTAGATAACTTGAATAGTGCCAGAACTACATGCATCTTTTCCAAATATCATGTTTACTCCTCAGTGAGAGATCTGTCACATCAGTACTTCATTTGGGTAGCTCATTCTTTGAAATGTACAATAATTGCTTAACTTATAATGAAAAATGACAAGACAACAAAACCTATTAATAGTAGCAATCATTGTAGCACCCTAGTTAAATATAATATGTTTCATTTCCATAGCTAGGCCAAACACTGATTTTTGACAAGTAGAGCATTCTGGGCTTGTCGTTTGGTTGAGCAGGGTAATCCTAAAAGAATGAGGGATGATTGAAATCTCTACGTATGTTCTTGCTATGGTAAATAAAAAGTGGCCTTCAGGAGTTTGATATTATATTGAAAAATTACCTGTTAAAGGGGAACAGTAAGAATTTGAATTACAATATATAATTTTCAGTTTTTCTGAGAGGGACCTTCCTGATAGTTTAAATTGTAAACACCTGAAAGTCCAGTGTAAATTGATATTATATTTACTGTGTAACAGTCACTTTCAATATGCTTGCCTTAAAGCCTCAAAAGCAAAATCCTGTGTATTAATACTATGACTTCATAAAAGCAGGCAGAAAAATAACCATTGATGCTTATAAATATGATGCCTACAGAGTATAAGCAAAAGAAATTTATAGAGAAAACCTTGAACAATTTCTACAGCAACATCAGCCCAGCTTCATTCTGAACTGTTGAGCCAGAAATGTGAGAAAATGAAATGACTGAAGCCTGTCAGAAAAGAAAAACAGCTAGTGGAATGATGATATGAATCTGCAGACGGCAGCATTGAAACCACTGTCTTCACTGCATTGATTAAAGACTGTTACTATTCAGGCTTCACTGAAGCCATGGTGGAGATGAGCACAATAAAAAGTTGTTTGTCATTTTTAACTCAGTAGGACTCTGAAGTAAGTTACTGTTTTCTTCTTTTTTTGCATCAACTGAGTTATATTAGATGGCTCATGGAAAGATATATATTTTTGTGTATGTTTCTTCCTATAAATACCTTGGTTTATAGTACGTTAGCAACCAGATTGCATAAGATCCACGACAGGACTAAACTTTCCAAATACAGCACTGCCTTACTGCTATAGCTTGTAGATGAAGTTCATCCAGCTTGTGTAAAACAGAGTATCACATTTAACCTTGTTTGAAAATGAATCTGAACCTCACAGACACCACAGGTTTCAGAGTGCTCTGCTGTCTTCTGATCCAAATTGCTATCAGTATTTCATGCCAATTGCAATAGAAAAAAGTTAGGCCTTTTTATTAATAGAGATTTCAAAATTTGTTCTGTAATTGAAACTTTAGGGTGTATGGGCTTTATTGTAAGAAGACAGCAATTTTTATTAAACCTTCATCTTTTTAGCATTTCTCAGCTTGAGGACAGATTAACTGACCAAAGTCAGACATATCACCCTTAGGTGGTCCAGAGGACTGCCAGGGGGGAGGCATTTACATGAAGTGTTTTTCCTGACTCAGAACTGAGTATCTAAGCTGGGTCTTCCACATTTCAGTCACACCTTCTATACATGCAGCTGCATGGCGCTATGAGTAGATCTTTCCAACCACTTGTGTAGGAACACAAGGAACATTTTGAATATATAGATCAGGGAAGTTATTTCAAAATTTAAGTTTGACCTAGCCTGCCTTCATTTCAATGAAGAAAGTCTTCTTGCCTTAAAAAAATATTTAATACCATTATTGAATATATTATTCATATATATTATTCATGACAGGCCAGGACCTGTAAACATGAGGTATGTGGAAAATGTCCAAACAGCCTTGAAGAGTTACCCAATTTTGGAGGCTTGTAAGGGGTTGGACACTGGCTTAAGTGAGATTCAGCAAAATGCTATTATTATGTCTTTCTATTGCTTTAACATGAAATAAATCCTGTAGTTTACAGCATACCATTAGGAATGACTTGGAGATACTGTCAGGAATGCACCAGGGCAAACCTCTGCTTTGTTACATAGTAGCAGAAATCAGATAAAGAGCATTCACTGAAATTTAAGGGTAAAATAATTATTTCTTCCAAAGCAACTTAAATTAACTTGGCATTATTTTAAATCTGTGAAGTTAAATTAATTCAGAATCCTTTTTGTCTCTCAGTCAGTTATAAAATAGAATATGGGTTTTGTTCCATATCCCTAGGAAAAAAAAAAAGTAAACAAAAAAAACTAATTTCGGTGAAACTGCTTTGAAATATTACTTATAATAGTAGTATTTGACATAGCATCCTCAGCCTGACAAAATCAACAAAACCAAAATAATTTGCTGTGTCTGTCTTGCTCCTACTGAAAAGCTTTCAAAAATCAATGGAAAAATCGCTAGTGATTTTACAAGACAACCTCCTTTTAGCAGTTGATAACTCTTCTTTTTCGATATCCTTTATCCTCTCTCAGTCCTCTTTTTGGGATCACTGCAGAAGAGACCTAAAACTTTCAGGAGATATTTGTTGAAATGTTAGAATATGAAGACCGTGGTCTGAGTTTGCAATATGAAGTTATAAAAGTCAATAATTGTTCAGGACTTTGGATGGAAGGAGTTTTTGTTACAAATTTTATCAGATAACAGTACTATATGATTTCAGTAAGCTCTCACCCTGCATGGAATAAAATTGTGGTTAACTCTGCATTCTCTGATGCAAGTTTATTTAATTAAATATGATTATTTAGAATTTATGAAGTTACTATTAAGAAAGCTGTCACTAGCATTTTGTAGGTTTTTAAGAAATTTTTCGCTTTTACTGTTTAAAATTGGTTGTATCATTCCAGTTGACTTTATCCATCCTTACACAAAGCTTTTATAAGTATAGCAGAAAAATGTCAGTCCTACTAATGCAAATTCGTATATCAGGCATAAAGCCAAAGTGAACTGGTTGTTGCATATTCCCAGTCTATAACTGGTGCACCTGAATGTAATTAAATGCAAATTGTTATTTAAAAACAAAATACTGATGGAAGAATATCCTTCAAAGTAGTTTCCCTAGTCACAACATTTTCCAGGCTTTTGCAAGATCTTCAAAATGAACAATGAATAGAAAGGCTGATCAGGTGCTGGGGTCCTCTTTGTTTCTTCCTCGTCTGGTGACCTTGCTTTGTCAATTTAAGAAACTCATTCCTGCAGTGAGTTATTCACATAGCAACAGATAAACTAGATTGCTCTCCCTCTCAGTTAGAATGTCAAGCATATATTTCAGTGGTGCTGTGTATTTTCCAAGAGTTATCAATTAACCTTAAGGTGAAATTCAAGGTGTTGGTACATAGCCCTAACTTTTTAACATCCTAATTCCTGCAAGACAGCTTTTCCGTCTTTGCATAGCCGTGTTTCCTGTGTTTAGTTGTCATCCCATAGGTAGTGTGGTGAGAAGTCACATGCTATTCATTTTGCTGGGCTCATGTTTTCGGAACTGATCGTTGATGGATGAGTGTAAGTGTGACTACTTCTAGAACATGACATAAGCTGTGAGTCATGTTCAGGTTTTCTACTCTACATCCCTTGCCATATAGTTTCCCAACAATTTCTCTTTCAATTCCTTGATCCTTCCAGGGAGTTAGTTAACTTGCTGCAAGGGATCACACAGTACAGTATTCCCTGTCATAGGGAAAAATGCCCCTTGTAATTTTCTTCATTTTTAAATCCTACAAGGATCCCAGATCATGGAATGGGAATTTAATAAATATGCATCTTAGTAATTGCAATTAAAATTCATTAGGATCTGCACTGCTATATGTTTGGGAAGAAAATTTTCTGTGCATGCTAAGCAAGGAGGAAGAACAATGAGTCATCCACAATACAGGTGGTGGGAAAAATGGAAGCTTTTTTACAGAAACATGAATATTTTATATAATCTGAAGCAGTTACTACTGGTCTTTGAGAGAAATGCTTATTATTAGTAAGCCCACCCCAACCACTCATACCAGCGCATGTGATACCTTGCAATCATTTAAGTGGGAGAGAATAGAAAGATGAGAGCCTTCTGTATCTTCCAAGTTTGGGATTCTTATCACCTATTATAAATTTGGTAATGATATTAATTTTTGCTTCTTTAGTTTTATTTACCTTGTATAAGATAGAAGAATGAACAAAAATCTCAGCACATGTACGTTTTGTCTGATACACTGTCTGTGGTAGGCAATGACTATTGCAAGAGAATAGGCAGACTGATTTCTACTTGTGTATCATCCCAGCTTCAGTAAATATTTTAAGGACTTTTTGAACAAAAATTTTCATCCAGTTTATTTTGTTCAGTAGCCTGTAATGAACCTATCTTCCGTTAGTTTTTGTGGTAACTTTTCTTGCCCATTTAAACTTTTGGCATTCAAAGAACCTGATAGCAATAATTCCAAAGCTGAAACGTGTGGAGCATATAGACTTCCAATTTTTTTAGTTTTCAGTTTTGTTTAACATCCCTAGTAGGGAGAAATCATTCCTAGTAGGAGAAATAATGAAAAAATGAATTTCCTATTCACTCTTTCATTGTCTCTGTCATTGCATGTAAGTTTATAGCCCTGTCTTCTTCAGGCCGTAGAGTCACAGGCTGCCAGCTTCTCACCTCCACAGTTACAGCTCCTTCTCTTAGGGAAACCATTCCACTTGTTTGATCAGCCTTATCCCATTTTATGCAGCTTTTAAAATTCTTCTGTCAGCTTCATATATTTGAAGATCAGGTGAGGAGAGCTGTGCATATTATCCATAGTAAGGCTTCACTATGACTTTAAAGTGGATTATCCATAGTGAGGCTGCACCATGGCTTTAAAGTGGCATAGTGACATTTTGGGTGGTTCTGATTTCCTTATAATACTTTCCAGCATCTTGTCTTACCACTGAGCATTGAGCCCCAAGTACTCTTTCTTGACTAGAAGGACTAAAGATACCCAGATTAGAAGCTGCTTTCAGATCTTTTTAACACCGAATGTCACTCAGTTATTTAGCAATATCTTGCAACTTTGTTGCACATCTCTGTTCCAGTTCTGACTACCCTGGAATTCTTTTAAAATTTAGAAATTAGGAAACATTTCAAAGTGTCAGACATTTGCACATACTGCATGTATCCATTCTTCAGTGAATGTAATTTAGTTCAGGGGGATTGTTTCTATTGTTTATCATGTATTGATTTACTTTGTCACTTTATTCTAAAACCTATTCTATTGCCTCTCCATTTTAGAATCATGCCCAAAAGGGGTGGGGAAAAAACAATCCTTGTAGGCAGCACCTTTAGAAAGAATTAGTCTACTTGTTCTGCTGTGATTCTGTCTTCTTTGAGTGCTCATACGACACACTGATCATCTGTAGGCACTGAAGACTTTTTTGCCAATTGAACCCTTCTAATAAGTCTAGAAAAAATAGGTTTTCTGAGTTTAATGCATTTACAAAGTACTTCCTCACACTAGTTTTTTGGCCTGTGCTATCATGTTTTTACATTTACTTCCCAGGAATTATATTCTTTCTGTTCTTCTAGTCTGGACATAAATTACAATTTATGAAGGATCTCTTTTACTGCTAATATCTTCTTTTACTTTTTTTTGGTCTGCTTAAAATCTTACTGATGGGTGTTGATTGTTCTGACCAGCACACTCTTGGAGCTCACAAAGTCATCAGAATTTATGTAGACTTGGAGAATGGACAGCAAACCAAGACTAAGTCACACCAGAGCCCCTAGGGTTGACATACCACATACTAGATAATGTGGACAAACCTGTTGTTTATCCAGGATCTCCTTTCTGTGGTCTGAACACTACCCATGATAATAGCAAGTATTTATCTTTTAAGCATTTCCTTTTCATTTGTTTTTAACAAACATGTTTGTTTTCTCTTTAGTATTACTCTGTGGATTTTATTTTTTTAATGTATTTCCTTCAAGGATGCAGATAATGAATATTTAATATGACTATTATAAACTGGCTCTTACAGCCACTGTGCCTTAAATCAGATTCTGCACAGCTATGTCATTTAACATAAAATGCTAACTTGAGTAATTTATATATATATTTATTTATATATATTAATATATATAAAATAAGAATATGAATAATTGGAAAAAAAATTTTTACCTTGCAATGGAATATATCAAAGACTGAGGATTCCACACTGAAATTAGGTTTAAAGTCTGTTAAGATGGTAGAACACCTTCAAAGAAAAGCATTTTTAATAAAAGCAGTTACACATTCATCTACTACAGGCAAAATCCTAAATCTATCATAAATATAGCTGCTATTATTGTATGACAGAACAGTGAAAAGCAGATGGACCTTATTTGCAATAATGTAGCTGGGCTGAAGGTATTTTTCCGCCCCTCTTCTGCATTAATAATGACAGGTGGTGGTGGAGATAATTTTAACCAGATTATGGTGAGCTGTAGTTCAGATTCAAAGACTTTTTTCCAGCTTCTCATGCTTGGTATATGACTGAACATACTTTTTAATGCAGTTCTTCAAGAACAGCATTTGAAGATTTGTGTGCGTGAGAGCGATGAGGTGCTTGCCTTTTCTGAAAAGAATTCTTTGAAAAACTTAAGAAGGATGTATTTAAAAAAAAAAGGTTCCTCTGACTTTCATGTGAAGATACCTATTTTGATATGAAAATGCTTGTAAATGGGATTTTCAAATAGCAGATTCCCCCCTTCTGAAAAAAAGGATCACAAGCGAAGTGAAGAACAAAAAAGAATCCTGTGTGTACTTTAGACCTTGCAAGTTAACAAGGTAGTGTATTAATTGCAAACTAATTGCAAGGTAGTATTTCTTCTCTTTAAGAAGGAAATAAGTATATAAATTTATGTTGTTCTTGGTTTACCTCACAGCTCAGTGAGTTATCTTCAAAGCTAGCTCAGCCCTTGAATAGAATTTCAGTTTCTTAACTCATGTTCTTTGAGTTTCACCTTCTGTGCTATGTGTATTTATGCATATGAATGTATGCAGATATATGCAAATGATTGCATATGTTCAAGCTTTCTATAGTTTAACTGTAAGTAGTGGGAAAGTCAAGTAAAATACTGCTTAGACTGTAGTTTACAACTTAAGTGGGGGAAGAAATTATTTGTGAATGGGTTAATATCCATAACAGCCCTATTCATCTGAATGATGTTATATATTAATGAAACATTAAGTAGAGAACTTCTGCTTTCTGTCATTTATTTGTGATTTAAAGTTTTATTTTATTAAAAGCAAAGTCTGTTTTCAAACATGAAACTGAAGATACAAACAAAACTTAAAAAAATACATTGAGTCCAGACACAAATTTACCTTGAATGGTATCTGAATTACCAGGCTGTGATAGTTGAAAAAATGGTAGCTACAGCTATTTGATCATTTCAAAAGATTTCATTTGCTTGGGAAAAACAATATAAAGAACAGTGGTAATTGAGCATGTACCCACTCACTGAGCCTGAATAATTCCAACTTCTGTGAATGTTTGTCTGTTCTGCCTGTTGAAGCTAAAATTTGATGTACTTTGATTCAGCCATCTGAAGTCCCTCTGCAAAAGTTAGTATTATTGAAAATACATTAGAGTAATAATATGGTGCTGCCTGAATTCAGTGAATTCTGTTTGAATTCATTTTTGTCATCAAGGAAGTATTCGTGTCTTGAGGAAGAGCTGGGGGCAGTTTCCTGGGAGCCTAAGGCTGAGGCTAAGGTCAGGGGCTCCTCCATTCTGTTTGTACATCAAGTACTTTTCTTTGCTAATGGTTTTGCCCAGCTGAATCTTCACCCATACTTGCAGCTCACTGAAATCACTGAAAAATGATTCAGAGAAAAAAATAAATAAAAAAAAAAGATGTTTCTCCAAAACCAATTCACAGTCATAGGGCTCAGTTTTCCTTTGAAACACCTTGATGCATTTGAGGATGGTTCCAGTCCAGTATTTTAACTTGGTTTTGAGATGAAGTGCTTGGTAGATCCCTGTAATATTCTGTTAAGTCTCACTCGCATACACAGTACAGTTGCTCTGCACAGTAACACTTTTCAGACATGGCCTTTGTTAGTTACTGCCCAAAGTAGCAAGGTAATTAGCAGTGCCAGCAGATATCTGCAGCTAAAATTAATAAACTTGCCAGACGACATTAGCTTAAAATTTCAGCCTTGAATCTGTGATACTGTTATCTTAGTTCAACCAAATGTAATAAATCTAACTAATTTGGCCAAACCAGTAAATGAAGTTGTGCAGCTACTTTTATTGCAGTTTAAAGGAGATATTTTTCAATTGAGCGAACATTGGAATCTGTTTAAGCTTAACTGAAATAAACTGCTTTTAAACTGAGTTATACATCCACAATGGAGTTTAAATAATTCACTTTATAAAAAAGCTTAAGTTAATAAACCAGAAATCTTTTGTGTGAGCAGAACTTTATTCTTCCTGTACAAAATTTATAAAATACTGTTAAATTAAGATTTCCTTCCCTTAACAGAAAGGTATAAAAGGAGTCATATTTTACACACGGTAATCAGACCGCATGTGTACTTTGCTGAAATATGCTCAGATAGAAAGTGAAGGTATGAAATAAAAATTCTGCTTGTTTAGAATACGACAGCAAGTGTAAGCACTAAAAATGTCTGAGAAAATATAAAAAACTTTGAAAAGCAAGTGCTCATATCATTAGGGAGAGGTAAGAACAAAATGAACAAAATATCTTGGTTTACATGCTGGATTCTTCGCTATAATGAAGATTCTGGAACTGCAATGATTAATTTATATTACCTAATGATCTGTCTTCTAATATACTACTAAAATGTGATTTCTTTCATACACAAACCTGACTACAGGCCAACAAAGTTTTTAAGACAGACATTTAAGATAACATTCAAGCATGTGCTTATGTCCTATCAAACACCTGAGGAGAGAGAGACTTGAGCACATATATATGGACTTCTTCCCACTGGGACTCTGTATCATTATTACCTCTATGTAGGTGCAGGTTCTCCTGTGTTATAGTGGAGTATAACTGAAAAGAGAAATTGCTTTTGACTTCGGAATAAAAGACTACCTCAGGAATATTTTTATTAGAGCAGCCTGAGACCTGTCTGTGAACAAAAGGGGTTTGGAGTAGTATAGCTCTGATGCAAAAAAGCACATTCTAAGATGTTTAGATACCATGGATCATACCTTTAGGGAAATTGTATTGAAGATCACTTTCATCAGGCTTTGATACTTTTTTCTATATCTGACTTAACTGTACTCTTCCACAGAAAGAGAAGCAGCAGCTGTGCTAGGCTGCTTAACAGCACTTTCACATGTGCCAGATGTAGTGAGGTGTATCTCCTCACTGTGATACCAGAAAAGGAAAAAGGAACAAGAGACTTTACAAAATATCACAAACATTTCGTATCTGGAGCCATGGAGAGGATCAGACACCATTTATTCATAACTTAGATTTATCTTGAATCCTTCACTTGAGCATCCCTGCCTTTAGTATTGTCTTGCTGAGCAATCCAGATCTTCTGGAGCTAAAGCACACTGTTTGCACAAACGAAGTATGGAAGATGAAGTGACAGACACCTTCTCACCAAGATGAAAGTCTCACCTCTAAGACAGGAGCCTGCCCTAGAAGAGGCATGGAGCTGGAGATTGTACTGGGACAATTACAGGGGGGACTGTGGCTATATGTTGCCCTATAAGACTGTATTAGGCAATAGGGAGAAGGAATTTTGAGGCCATAAGTAAGATCAAAAAGAAATTATGGTTGATTAGTCATGAGGAAAAAGAAAAAATGCTAAGCTCCATCTTAAGTAGGTACTTTGTTTCCATAGCAGAAGGCTGACATGGAATGTCTTAACTCCTTTTAAACTGTGTGTTTTATTCAGGATAAAATTTTGCCAGAATCCAGTTATTTAAAAATAAAAAAGCAGCAGCTTGAATGCAGATAAAGGCACCCAACTCAATTAGGAAGGATTTTTATTTTTTTTTTCCAAATCTAAAAGCAGGCATTATCCTCCTTCAATAGAAAAACACAGCTGTGCAGTGCCGAGATACTAATGCATTCTGCATTCAGCAGATTGTAGGGAAAACAGACATTCTTATTTTGGATACAATTCAAACTTTTGACAGTGTCTTCCAGCTTCTGAGGTCATTTACATCACTTCATTACAATGCTCACACATTGTTCATACCTTGTTATATGCTAATGGAGTATAAGTAAGTATTTGCATATTATTGCTCCACAGCTTATTGAGAGGCATTTCATTTCAGAATTTTAAATATTTAGTGACCAGGTGTTTAACTGCCAAATACAAATTATCATGTCTGTTTCTGATGAGGAAAATATCCGACCAATTCAGTAAGACATTCTCAGGATCCAGCCAGTGAAGTGTGTAAAAAATGGAGTGAACTAAATTTTGTTCTCATTTAAAACAGCACAAATGTACAATTATTCCTCTGAAAAAAAAAATGCACCACCATATAGGTTTGATTTTAATTAAAATTAGAATGTGGACTCTAGTGTATTAGTATGATAGTGATATTTTATGTTGAAACAGAAATACAATGAATGGAATCACTAGTCATGTGAGGAATAAAGAAAACAAAAGTGCAAACTTCCTTCAGGCTTCTTGTCTATTGCTGTTTTCATGGATTTGCAATTACTCACATCTCATATTTGTTCTGCTTTGTTTTCAGTGGGTTTTCCTTGGTTATTTTTTTAATGGGTGGCTGATTGTTAGACTCTTTAATATGTACCTAAATTAAAATAGCTTCATTTCCAAAGTCATAAAGCATCTTCTGCTCTCCTTGATTCGGCAGCTTTCATTATTTGACCATGGAATGACCATTAAGATGAATGTCATGGGATCATAAAAAAGGCAGATGCAGCATTGGATTATGTCAAGTGGGGCATTTCCACTAGAAACAGGGAGGTATTAGAAGGCATGTTTGAATCTTCATACAAAGTATAGTCCCAGTGTTTGCTTTGAATAACCAAGTATTCAAAAGCAACAAATGTAAACAGAAGTTGTTGGGATGAGTAGAGGTTTGGACATCTTGCAGAAACTGACTGAAAAAGTTCAACTCTCATTTGAATAAAGAAAAAAAAAAATAATATAAGAAAGAGGAAAAGACAAGGGTGCTCTTTTCCTGGTATCTCCTCCTGCCTCTGTGAACTAGTGTATTAGAGACCTCCTGAGCTGTAGAAAGTTGTTCCAGACTACCAGCATCCTTGTCACTTTATTTGTACTGTGATAGTATCATAATCTTGTGTCCGAGATAAGTGGCCTGAAATGTGCACAGTTTTTTGAGATTTTTATACAATGGCATAAGTAGGTTTTCCATTTTGTCCTCTTTTGTTTAGTTTCCTACATTGTTTATTAGAAAAATATTTCAAATTTTCTGTTGGTCTTTTTATTGTTACTGATGTTTTCAGATCTATAATTCCAAAATCTCGATATCGTAGAATCATAGAATCATAGAATAGTTAGGGTTGGAAAGGACATCAGTCATTGAGATCCTTACTCTCCAAGACTGTGGATAATAATGTAATCTCATCACCATCAAAAGCACCACCATGACTTTAGCCTGTGATCAACAACCCATGTTTATATTTACCTGTAGGCTTTTGTTGCTTTTTTTGATTAAAAGCTCCAAGGTGGTGTGATATTTTCAAGGTGAAGATATCCCTCTTTTTCATTACATGACTTCTCTTCCTCCTTACCCATTCATTGGGCTCTATCCCTGCATCAGAGCAGTCAAAATATTCTTTTAAACATCAGTGCACAATTACGTACAACTTTCCCTAACCCTGCTTTTCTTCACGGATATTCCATTACAAAAGCCCTCTACAAGATATGCAGGTTAAAAACCACTTTTAACCACTGTAGTTCTTATGGTTGCAATATAGCTGATTCCTGTCAATCATATCCAAGACTTCAGGGTGCCAAGACTATCTTTTCTTTTAAGTGATCCGGGTTATCTTAATCAGATGCCTATATTTCATTACAGCGTATAGGTATGCCTTCTTTATTCATGGACTTTGAAAGAGAATGATGAATGAAGTTTCTCAATCAGACATAGTGATTAAAACTTCAGCTTTTAATAATTTTTTTAATAATTACTAGATTGTGGACTCTTACTATTTTAACTTAAAGCACTGTAGTCATAAATATTTTATCAGACAATTTTAGAGAGTCTTCACACTAGCAAAACATTCTGTTAGGTCAGTTGATAGCTGAAAGTTTGAAGGATCTCTTGTTGAAGTGCTGAGGGCTGTTTTATGTTCCTTTTGCATCACAATGCCTTAATTTGGGGGTACTTTTTAAGCTAAATAAAAAGCATGTTTTTGTCTGGAAGACTTCTAGATATTTTCTTTCCTTTTCTCTGAATCAGTGAGTACAGAGGAGAGTGTATGCATATAGGAAAAATGACATCTTTGTAAAACAATCAACCCTTCTGTGAACTGGGAGCCTAATAACCGTGACCAGTAATCTTCTTCTATATCTTTCAAATTTAAATGAGTACATATTGTGTTATTATGAAAATAGTTTTCTACAGTGTTTTAATCATTCCTTTCTTCATGTAATGTTAGAATCATAGAATCATAAAATAGTTGTGGTTGGAAAGGACCTTAAGATCATCTAGTTCCAACCCCCCTGCCACAGGCAGGGACACCTCCCACTAAACCATGCCACCCAAGGCTATGTCCAGTCCAGCCTTAAGCACCGCCAGTGATGGAGCATTCACAACTTCCCTGGGCAACCCATTCCAGTGCCTCACCACCCTTACAGTAAAGACTTTCTTCCTCATATCCAATCTAAACTTCCCTTGTTTAAGTTTGAATCTGTTACTCCTTGTTCTCTCACTACAGTTCCTCATGAAGAGTCCCTCCCCAGCATCCCTATAGCCCCCCTTCAGATACTGGAAGGATGCTATGAGGTCTCCACGCAGCCTTCTCTTCTCCAGGCTGTTTGAGAATATAAGTATATATATTTATATATTTGAATCTTCATCTGCTGACAAGCAGTGATCTGGTTTGATATACAGGCTCTAGCAAAGATCATTACTTTAAGGTAGGAATGCCAGTTGTTTCTTGTTGGTTTATTTGTATCTGGGGGTTTTTGTTAGTAGTATTGCATTCAGAACTTCGGGTGTTTGATATTTTTACATACCTGCAGTACAAAAACGGAAGATTTTCATTCATTAAATAATAAAAATGCATGTTGCTGGATGCATCTTTGCTCCTTCTGTTTTCTGTACATTGAGAAATTTGTTGTGCGTGCATTGTCACACATCGCACACGCAGAGAGATAGAGCATATAAGCCAAAGGCAGTTTAGTTGAACTTCCATAAAATTTTCTTCCTCTTCTATGACAAATCATTCCAAACAGTCTTTGTTAAAAAGCTGCTTCTTCATGAGAAAGCTTTAAGTAAGACATGTACATAATTTCACTAAAACTTAAGTCTCACGTTTTAAAGTTTAAACTCCAGGGTCCCAGCATTCATTAACCTCACAGAGGAAAAGGAGATGCCCTTCTTTTAAATTAAAACTATTAGGATGCAGTACTGTAAATATCAGACTGTCAGAAACATGATTCTTTCCCTGCTAAGCCTTTAGATGATCTTGATTAAAATGGTAACTGTTTCTGAAGCTTGACGTATCTCAAATACTGTAAAGGATCCCATGAAACCATCTCCAAGCAGAGTTAAGGTAAAGGGGCTCAGAAAGTTGTCCTATGGCAAGAAATATTGTTCTTACATGTTGTACTTACAAGAATCCTGTTTTGAGGTGTTTCAAGTTTTGAATTCCAGCAAAGGTGCGCAGAACGCCAGTCATGTGCACAGAATATTAAAGTGCTGATTTGAAAACAGAAATTGATGTTCACATTAGCAGATTTTCCACTTTCTCTTTGCTAGGCTTATAAATATGTCAGCAGGTATGCCTGGACCTCACTTCAGCTTCTGGTAATTCATTTGCCTTGTTGTGCTATTATTTATGTCTGCTTGATTGCCAGAATAAAGAGGATGCCCAAGGTAGGTTATGTTACTTTATTAACTTCAGCCTTGGTCTCTTGTTCACTTTCTCTTGCTTAGTGCCATTACAGACACTTCATTTATGAGTACTATCAGCAGTTATGAAGGAGCAATAAAAATGATTGAGGGTCTGGAAGGGACTGATGAGGAAAAGGAGAAGAGCTAAATATGGGGTGCCTGTCTAAATAATGATTCATGAATGACATGCTAAATATCTGTAAGTGTTTTAAGAGGGTAAATGAGAGAGGAATCAGGTAGGGTGGTTCAAAGAGAAGTAGTCAGGAGTGACAGAAGGGAACTAAGTAAAGGAAGCATTTAGGCATATTTTTCTTTATAGGCATATTTTTCTTGTAGTAGAACTGCATACAATAAGAAACAATCTCCCAGGGGTGCTTAAAGCAGTGCTGCAACTTGACTGGATCAAATGCACCATCAAAATGCTTTAAGAAATTACTCTTCTTTGAATCCTTAATAGCTATAAGAGCTGCTTTTGTATACATATCTCAAAGTGCTCAGCAGCCAGTACTTAATACCTTATGACACCTTTTGTGTCAGGTGAGGAGTGTCAGTGAGGAAAACCAGCCTAGACACAGATGTTTACAATTTTTGACAGAAGTCACTCAGGACTTTCACCTTAAATGTTTTAGTTTGAATCACAAAATTGAGAGAAAAGAAATGCTTTGCCTAGCAGCTTAGTTGCAGTCTTAGTTCATGGTTCCACCCTCTCCTTCATTTCTAGATATTTGACACTATGTCTGTTACCTCTTAAGAGGAAGGTCCAGTCAGCATGTATAGAGCTAATGACTATGAAGCTTTTGAGGTGCATTATTACTATTTTCAACTAGTTAAGCTATTCTGCTTCCTAGAAAATTCTTCTGCATGAACTGCAGAAAGGAACTGAGAGTGAGTCTGTAGCGTGATAGCCCTGGCAGTCCTCTGCAAGTTGAGCAATCTGTCAAGTTTCTCTGAGCCAAGGAGGGAGCGTGACTTCCAAAACCGGGCAAGTATTCTGATACTGGTTTTTCTGGTCATATCACAAGATACTCTGAGATTGTGTAAAAAGAGCCTAGAGAACTAAAATGTCTCATTCATCCCCAGCAACATTTTAGTTTCTGTTTTACATATAGTATTGTATTCACTTCAATCTGTAGGTTTTTTTCAGTTTTATCAGTTCAGCTTCCAAATGAAAAAAAAATAATAAAAAATCTGACAGCTGCCAAACATATGCAAAAGTGCTGTCATTCCCTTATAAGTCCCAAACATCCTTCTACTACCTGCAAAGATGGATGACCTAGAAGCATTCATGGCAGTAAGATTATTGTGATAAAGCCACACACCAAATATCTGAATAATAAGAATACCAGTGAGACAAGCAGGAGAGGGGAACTTGGAATACTGGAAAATTGCTCTCCTCTTTTTAGAAGATCCAGCACGCTCTTTGTTTATTGCAGTGTGAAATTACAAAGACAAGGAGCAGTGACTGTGTTTCCCCTACTCTGACATTTTACGACCTTATTTCCTTATTAGAATATCCTGCTGGCTTAGGAATGTTCAAAAAAGGTACTTCTGTTTCAGCACCTTTGCAAGATGCACTTCTCAGGAGGTGAGGAAGCGGTATAGGATGTCACCTCTGTAAGATGACATGGAAAAGAATTTCAGAATCACAGAGTGGCTTAAATTGAAAGGGATCTCTGGAGATCATCTGGTCTGTCCCCCCTTCCCCTGGGTCAAGCAGGTCCACCTACAGCCAGTTTCACAGGACCATTTCTAGACAGCTTTACAATATGTCCAGGGATGAAGAATCCACAACCTCCCTGGGCAGCCTGTGCCGGTGATCAGTCACCCCTGCAGTGATAAAGTGCTTCCTGATGTTCAGAGGGAACCTCCTGTGTTTCAGTTTGTGCCCATTGGCTGTTGTCACCTCTGGCTCTGTCCTCTTTGCACCCTCCCTTCAGTATTTATATACAGGGGTAAGATCCCCTGAGCTTTCTCTTCTCCAGGCTGAACAGTCCCAGCTTTCTCAGTCTCTCATTATATGAGAGATGCTCCTGTCCCTTCATCATCTTCTGGCTGTTTGCTGGACTCTCTTCAGTATGTCCATGTTTCTATTGAAAAGGAGAGCCCAGAACTGGACCCAGGATTCCAGGAGTAGCCTCACCAGTGCTGAGCAGAGGGAAGGATCACCTCCCTTGACTTGCTGGCAGTGCTCTTCCTAATGCAACCCAGGATACTTTTAGCTGGCTTTGCCATAAGGGCATTCTTGTGGCTCATATTCAGCTTGATGTCCCCCATGATCTCCAAGTCCTGTTCTGCAGAGATACCTTCCAGATGGTCATCCTCTAGCATACATACTGGTGCTTGGAATTACCCTTCCCCTTCATACTTACTTTGTTGAGCCATAAAGAGGTCAGGCTAATGATGCCCAGTTTTTAAAGGGGAGAGGTTTTTAATGTCATTCTGTTTTTACAGACATACTCAACAATTTGCACTTTGGTCCTGCACAATTAACAAAGAAGTTCTCTTTTCACAGTTGGCCTGCTAACGTATACTTATGCAAATCTTGCCATGGATCCTGTAAATTGGACTGGACAAGTCAAGATCCGTGAGCTGGTCAGCAATCAATATATTTGGTGTAATTTTTAGTTTCCTCAGGAAAAGCTGATATCTGAAGGTCTTTTGATTCCTAGTATGTAAGGTGTATTAACTTTCACTAATTTAATGTCTTGCAGAAAAGACTCTCCTTTAGCTTTCATATTTTTCTTCTTTTACATTATACTTCTTGCAAGAACTAGTGGAATTATTATTGCCATAATAAATTATCTCTGATTATATCAATAAAACAACTTTGAGGAGAAGAATGTGGTTTTTTATCATCCAGTCCTGAATCCTAAAAGCTATTTTGGACTTGCTTTGGTTTATATACCAGTGTTAATTACAGAAACAAGTAATATATTAATATTTCCTTTCTAGACTACAGCAGTAGGTGTAGAGGTTGCACCATATATCATCTGTGTTCATAGATAAGTATGACTAATGCAGTGTACATCATAAAGAAATCTATCCTGAGGCACTATGCATGAGTCACAGAAGCCATAGTATTAGATTTAGAATAATAATCAGACAAGAAATAACAGACTCCTAAAATTTAATGAGGTCATTTAGTTAAAAAGCGTATTCCTAGTTCGTGTCAAGCTACAGGCCAGTATTATATATGCTTGGATCTTTTTCTTTCTTTCTTTTAAATTCTTTTAAACAACCATGTGCGTCTGAGCTATAAATTACCATTACATTAGTCCATAACCTTTACAAGGTAATATGAGGTGTCTTCAGGTTTGTTTCATGATCATATTGCCAGTCATTAAATAGAATCATTGTGAAAATAAACATCTCTAACATAGGCTGCCTTAAAGGTGAGTAATCCTTATTGAATCACTGTAGGTGATAGAGGCAACCTAAAAAAAAAGAAAATAGAAATGCTTCAAATTTTCCCCGACCCAAATACAAACAGGTAGGAGATTTACCTGCTAAAAAGGTCAGGAGTCAGCAAAGCTCCATTCCTTCTGCTTCAAAGAGATGAGATGTTGGATTAAACACCACAGGAACTACCGTCATGAATTCCTCTCAAATGACAGTCTTGTCCAGTTTCTGAGCTACTCCTAGTTCTACTAACTGAAGTAAAAGAGCAGGTTACAGATGTAACTCCTGTTATTTGGGGCTTTAGGGTGGTTTTTTATTTTTCCCTTTTCCTTCTGGAGTAGTATAGCTTCTGAAGTAAGGGTGTTTTGAATCGGTTGGTTCTCCTGTACCTGATATATGTATATATATATGTGTATATATATACATAGAATAAATGCCTCTTTTCCTTTCTTTCTTCATCCCCCCAGCCCTCCAAAAAAAGGCAAAAGAGAGAAGTGATGGGCTGACATAAAATGAATAAATTTTTTTACTATAAACTGCAAGGTCATGTTCTTTCAGCTTGGTTTGTATCTAGCTCTAATGTCCAGAAAAAGCAAATACTGAAAAATCAAGGTATTTTGAACTATTAATGAAATTTTATATGGAGACGATATCTAGGATTATTCAAGAATATGCTTGCTGAACCACAAATAATCCACTATAAGTGAAAAGGCTTTCTAAATGTTAATGTCATCATTCTTTTATACAACCCATAAACTCGAGTCCCATCAGGCTACAGGGAACTATGCAGGATTATTCAAGAGAGAGTCTCTTGGCATAGAAATATTTCAGCGCAGGATTTGAAATGTTAATGGGGAATCCTTTTTCTCTAATCCGTGTTTGTCTGCTTTTTTTTTTTTCTGAGATCTCTATTATCTGTTAGTAGCTGAACCATAAACACACCGCAACATACATTAATTTTCCTAATATTTCAGTTGGAAATTATATTCTTTACTGCTCCAGTCCTGGGGCTAGCTGCTATTCCTGAGTTAGTTGACATTGATGACTGTTATCTAATACTGAAGAATTGGACAAATTGCTTTAAAAACAAACAAGCAAGCTAAGTAAAACAAGCAACCAACCCACAGGAAAAAGGAGGATTTTTTTTTTCTAGAAAGGTTTTCTATTTAGGCCATTAATTACCTCCTAAAATAAATCTTAAAAAGTCACCTTCATGATGTGCTGTATGCTATCCTTGACATTGGGCATGCAAAAACAAGAGGTTAATTTGAAGATTTTTGTTTAGGATGCTCTGCAATTTGCACACTATACTAGATACACAGAATCTGATCTTATCATGTAGCAGAAATGCATTAGCATTAAGTGAAGTACTTTGTTGATACTTATTGAGGAAGAGGACTTTGGACTGATGCCAGCATTTTGGTAATTAATTGTGGTGGTCAAAACCCAGGATACTGTCAAAGATTCTCAACTTCTATATAATGCTGGTGTGTTTTAATCCCCCACAGAGATAACGATTGGGTTGCTAGGAAACTTACCTGAATTCAACGGGGAGTCATGTAGGCATCTCACCTATGGAAATTATGCATGAGCCAAAATCTGTGTTACTTAAGGAGCTACTTAACATAAAATGTGTTTATTTTTGGCTTAGAATGGGTGGACAGCTGCACCTGTCTCTTCACAGAAATATTTTAATGGATTCTGATTTGTGAGAGTGTACGAATGTACTTTACCTTAATCTAATTCCAAAGTGCAGACTTCCCTGAGACTTGATGGGATCATTTCACTACCAGAAACACACAAATCTTTAAACTGTGTCAGTGACAGAACCAGGTGGACCCTATCTGTCTTTCTTGAGTCCATCTCTAACAAAATTTTTTAAATCTAATAGCATGTAAGCAAAAAGGGGAGGTGGAGCGAATTATTCTTTGATGTTGTCCTTTAAGAAAGAGAGACTTAATTCTGATTCCCTTTGCCTTAACCCTGAAGACTAGACTGTCTCTGTGTGTTGTTTGGTGCTGCCCCTTCACCTATGTTGTCTTTCCCCTACAGCTAAAGAAGAGGCAGCTTCAAAAATATTATTGTGCCTTCCCCACTGTTGTTTTTCCCTAAAATCACTCCAACAACTGTAAGGGCGTGACCCTCGCCTAGATGATGGGATCTCTTAGCTGCTGCCCTCATGTCAGCACCACCCTTACACAAGGTTTAGAAAAGGTTTCTATTCAAGGGTGAACCTATATAATGGCAGTGAAGACACTGATACATACACCTCTCTTCCTACTGAGACATTTCCCAGCAGGACACAGCTTTACTCTGATTCATTCCTGTTACCTGCAACTTCAGGCAGATAGAGTCAAGGTGATAATCTGACTTTGTAAATTTTTCCACAAAAAAGCTATAGAAACATTCTGTGACTTGGCCAAATGCCATTGGTTTTATCCTTTTTGAATTGTACTAACATTTTCTGTGAGCTTTCTCTTCCTGGAGTAACCATTTGGCATAGTTGCCTTACCTGCTATTTCCTTCCTTTCCCTGTTATAAATATTTTCGTCTAGGATGTTGTAAGTATATAGAAAGATAAAAACCCCACTTTGAAATAATGTTAGAATGCTTTGCTGACATTTCTACCCTTCCAGTTTTATGATCACTGACAGTAGATTTGCTTTTGGCTAGGGGGATATGGCAGCTATCGCTTGCACTGTGCAGTCCACATTGTTAGCATCATTGAGATCATACAAATCGCATCAAAATATGATGTCCAATGCTCTTCAGTAGAACAATTTATTTCTATTTCTTGCTGTCAAAATAACAATGACATAAGTTTAAAATAACAAGTCAAAGAGAAAATGAAAACAGACCTTATGGTCTTCAGTCTATTTACTTTATTCCTCACAGTCAGTATCTGTAATCAGAGACATTCAGGATATTGAATGGGGGTTCCAAGTCTGCTGGTGAATATATTTTTTCAGTTTTAAGTAACATTTCAGAGGGAAAACTATGTAAACTTCAGTCAAAAGTACTCACTTTACTTATTAAACTGATTTTCCTAGAGACTTTGGAAATGCCTTTGTGGAGCTCAAGTCACAAGCTTCAGAAAGAAGTGTTTTTTTGAGTATGTCCTGGCATTAAACATATCTTTTAGTCAGGAATAGCTCCTTATAGAAAAAATATTTATATAGCCAACAAGATGAATCTGAACAGGTGATAGAGGAGAAGTATCACAGTCCTCAGCATCCCAGAAGGGATCAATATAAGATTTAGAGAGATTGTAATGTATATAAAAACTTTCCACAATTAAAGCTATGAAAGTAATGCGAACAGCATTTTTATTGTTATGAAAGCAATTACAAAACTGAGATTTGATTAAGAAAATTAATATAGCTGTCCTGATTATAAAAGAACAAATCTTAAAACAGAGAAGAGACTTGTGTGATATTGGGGGATTAAATCTCGTAAATCAGAAAGATCCTCTGACAGGTAAGCAGTTTATATCACACCACCGGTCTTTATATAATATAGGCTATGCTATCATTCAGGTTTTATGGTGTAGGAAGGTGACTGTTCTAAATGTAAAAGCTATAATCAATATTGTAAATGTGATTATTGTTCACTGATTATTATAAAATTAATTTTTAAATTTGTCCAATTCTTCATGACTGAGTTTGAGAAAAGGAAAAGGAAGCAAGGGATTCTTGTTTTGAAGAGACCTGAGCTGAAAAGCACTCATCCTTCGTGAGGCTGAAAAAATTTGTGTTGAACTCAAAAACCCCAGAAAACTGTTTCCTTCAAATTCTTCAAGATCAAATGTCCCACTGACTGAAATCTTTAGTGACGAGCAGAAAATTGATGAGTCTAATGATCCTCAAAAGGGACATTTTTATTTCATCATCCTCATTGAAATATAGCAAAAATTTTAATTGATGTTTCTTCTCCAGAGCTTTCAGCAACATTTTAACATCTGCTTTATTCAGGAGTAGTTTTTATTCATTTCCGGCATCCAAAACACCGCAGTGATCAATCTGTGCTGTATGACATAAAAGCAACTGCAAGGCAGATTTTTAAACTTGATCAAAAAGTTAATATTTCCTTTTATTTTAATAAAATTGTCTTCAGTTGAACAAAATCAATATTAAAAATAGTGAATTGAAGGCTTATATTTACAGATTTGCTAACAAATTTGGCAAGCAGAAAAAAATAAAGGTAGTGATAAGGGGTGAAGTAAGGCTTAAGTCTTACCAAGGTTGCAACCATGTAAAGCACGTACTGAGCAACAGAAGTACAAACTGTGAATTGAAAAAAAGAAAAAAAGCAATTATTCAGGTTCATCTGACCATGAAGGCATCACCAGACACATCACTGACTTAAAAATTCTTTAGTGACCAGTGCCCCTTGCACATGTACAGAACTGCTGTCATTTGAGGCTTCTGTTTCCCTCCTAAATCTATGGTTTGTATGCCTGAATTCTCTAAAGGACCTAATCTGTAATATAAATATAAACTGTATATAAAAATATATCTCTATATATATATGTATATAAAAACATATGTATATATAAATATCATCTGTAGTCTAATATAAACTGAATTCTTGTGGCAGTCTGGTGGTTGGTTTTCTTATATAGGAAGCAGGTCATCTGGATTCAATCTCACAAAGGCAAAACAAAACAAAACAAAATCTCCGAACTCCTGGAAAAATGCCTTAGTCAACAAGCTATGAAGAAATACATCAGAATAAAAATCTCTTCTCCATTTTGAAGCAGTGACTCTGAAGTGAAGAACTCAGGAGAGAGTGTATAGAGGAGGGAGCATGAGTCTACATCCTTGTGATCAGAGCATTCATTTTATATGAAAAATATAAAAGTTCTGTTCTGTTGGTGCATTTTGTGTTTCAAAGTCACTGGCTAAAATATTGAATAACACCTCTTAAAGAACAAATTGAAACCCTGATCTCTTCTCTCTGGATGAGCATCTTATTACTGTACTTCCTAAAGCCCTGTGGATCCAAATTCTTCCCTGCAGTGATCTAACTTCAGAAAGATAGCATAAATGTATCTCTAGTCTGAATGGCAGGTAGTGTAACACCTGGTGCTTTTTCTGGAAATGCAGATTTTAGGTTGGAGTCATCTCATTTTTACATTCAAGACCTGATGGTGGGGGTTGGGTACCAAATAGAAAGAAATTGCTTAACATAGGAGTGAATATAAGGTTAGTATAAGGCAGGTTTTATATAAGGCCCTGTTAACTTGTTTACTGTGTGAGATTTTTAGTTTACGGTTCTAGTACTTAGCCCAGTAAGTCCAATTTTCATTGGGGATCAATATGCTTAAAATTTAAATGCTCCAACACCCAACTTGTAGTCACCTAAGTTGTTCACTAGAGCTATCACTACATAATTCAACAACTATAGTAATGCCAGATGGTTAATCAGGCATGACACCTCATCTAAAAATCCATACTGTCATCCATACAGTTAACTGTTCTCACTACAGAAATACCCAGTGCAGAACCCTGTGTCCAGGTTGCTAGGAATGCAGTTTGTAAACCCAGGAGTTGCAAAACAAGCTCAGTGCTAATTTGGCACTACCACCCTGTGAGCCACCTTAGAAATACCCAGGGCTGTCTGGTTACCCCTGCAAGCCAGACAGCTCTGACATGGGCCTCTGAGATAAGTACAGCAACAGCAGTTGCACACCAGGCTGCATGACCAGTCCTGGATCAGTGCCTACATTAGGGAAATCCTACTGTTTCCGTGCCAGAATTTATATGTAAGTATCTTGTGTGCCATGCTGTGCAACTATGCTGTCAGTATTGTGAATGGACACACAACGTGGTGAAGCACACAATGGAGTTGGAGCAAGTCTTTTCATCAGAAAGTAGATACCTATCATCTGGTCATCTGAATCACTTCTTAGGCACTATTGACTCCATTGACTGCAGCAGAACATTATAGGCCCATATAATGGGACTGCAGATGCTTATCGCACAAGCAGACACCTATGTGAGATGTGAAGTAGAGTGTCTTGCACTGGATTTGTTTTGTTTCTTGGAAATCAGAACTTTGCCATGCTGAAGTCCCCAAAGAGCTTTATAAGCATCATCAGAGTGTTCTTGTTCACATCATTCACATTAGGATTATTCAGATCAATATGAACCTTTATAAATGTTGAGCCTCTGTGAAGGAATACATTTTGAAAGGGCAAATAACTTCAGCAAGAGAATGTCAGTGTCTCAGAATAAACTCTAAAAGCTGACTTCCCTTCACAGTGAAACTAGATTACTTAATGCTATATGCTATTTGCAGAATGGTGAGTTTTTCATTTACAACATGAATATATTTTGGGGTTTGGAATAAATATGCTTATGGAGTAAATTTAGGATTTCCAGTTCCACAGGATTTCAGTAAGGTACTATTTTTCAGAAATTATTGATTTGCAGAGAAATCTTTCAGCCAATGAAAATTTCTCCCTCAGTTGACTGCTGTTATTCATTCCTCTCTTGCAGAACAGTAACTCATTTCTCCACATCCTGAGGGACAGATTGTTCCTCTTCACGTGCAAGAGACACAGGCAGTGCGTCACAGCTGAGGGGCTGGATCATCTTGCTATACTTAAATAATTTCTGTTAGCTTTACAGCTCTTGTTTTATTCTGTCATCTTCCTTTTACTTCCTTCTTCTACATCACTCATCCTGGGAAGTGGAGAACAAGATCTTCCTGCTTTACAGAGGCAAGAGTCTCTCTGTAAGAGGCAAAGAAAAATTTTAGAGCTATAGATGGGGAGGGGGGGAAAGGCTGACAGATGCTAAGCAGGGACATCTGTGTTTCAAGAATGAGCTTAACTGTGAAGAACTGAACTTCAACATAAGTGTACCCAGCCCCTGAGCTGGAAGATAGGGACAGGGAGCAGAATGAAGCCCCCTGTAATCCAAGGGGAAATGGTCAGTGACCTGCTACACTTAGAGGCACACAAGTCTGTGGGGAGATATGGAATGCATCCAAGGGTGCTGACTGAGCTGGCAGAAGCACTTACCAAGCCACTTTCCATCATTTATCAGCAGTCATGGCTAACCAGGGAGGTCCAGTTGGCTGGGACTTAATGAATGTGATGCCCATCTACAAGAAGGAGGATCTGGGGATCTACAGGCCTGTAAGTCTGACCTTGGTGTTAGGGGAGGTTATGGAGCATATCATCTTGAGTATCATCACATGCCATGTACAGGACAGCCAAGGGGATCAGGCCCAGTCAGCATGGATTTAAGGAAAGCAGGTCCTGCTGGACTAACCTGACCTCCTTCTGTAACAATTTGACCAGCTTAGTGGATGGCAGAAAGCCTGTGAATGTTATCAACCTAGACTTCAGTAAAGCCTTTGGCACTGTTTCCCACAGCATTTTCTTGGAGGAGCTGTCTGCTCATGACTTGGATGGGCATACTCTTCCCTGGGTAAAAAATAATGGCTGCATGGTCAAGCCCAAAAACTGGTGGTGAATGGAGTTAAATTCAGTTGGTGGCTAATCACTACTGGTATTCTCCAGAAGGAAGGTGTTACTTAAAATGTAGTGGATACAGAAGTGTAGCATTTGAAAAGAAAAACTGTTTCAGAAACAGAAAAGGGAAATGCATTGGAGGAGATGAAAGTGATAAAGATGATAAAATGCTGAAAGTTTTTTGGAAAGGAGGTAGATGAGTCGAAACACAGGTGGTGGTATCTGAATAGGAGAAAATCAAATCCACAACAACCTAATATCTTTTTTGATGAAAAATGCATTAGTACCTCCCTGACATAACATTCATAAAGGGTGGGCCATATACTCATGGGAGACGGGAAAAAAAAGATAACATGATTTTGTGTTTGTCTGTGCCTATGCCTGTATTTGAGAAAGTACCCTTTCTTCTCCAAGTTTTCTTTTTCTCCAAGTTCTTCTCCGTTATACTGGGGGGAAATAATACTAATAATTAAAAAAAAAAAATTAAAAAAAAGCTTTTAATAAATAAAAGCTCTAAGCCAGGAAATAACAAACTCTTAAGGATAATTTTTACTTGAACTACTAACTTAAAACTGAAAGAAAGGCTAAATATCTTTCAAAAGCTTTGGTTGCCCTCAAGCCTCAGTATAATACTGTGGTCTGATACTCAGAAATCACTCATTATTTTTATGCGAAATTTGTGTTGCTAGAATGAAAAGCACTCTTTGCAGTCCCATCAGGGTATTTGCATTTTTAACACAAAGAGTAATGTTGTAACGGGTAAGTGGACTCATTATTTTTTTTCTCAGCTTTATTTTATACAGTATGCAAACCATAACCTATGACAGACTGCTGCACAGGATTTAAAGAGAAAGGGCCTTTCCTGTTTTCTGTTCCTAAGGATCCAGACTTTGATTTATAGCAAATTAAGAACTAGAAATATATATTTGGGATAACTTTATGTTAAACTTGTTTTCAGAACTAAATGAAATTAACTTCGGTATTGAGGTTATAGCTGAGCAATTTGGGTTTTCTCATTAATTTGTATAAATTTATTGAAATCTGCAGTTTCATCGTCCGGACATTCAAACAGTTGTGTCACAATTAGCAAATGGTTTTCATCAAGAAAGGGGAAAATGTCATTTTTTAAGTAACATTACATAGATTATTGTTTTCAGTTTTCTGTTTTAAAAAAGAGTTTTTTCTTTAAGCAATTCTCTTCAGAAGTTATAATCAATTTTTTAATATGAAAGAAATGGTTTTCATTTAAATCATATTAAAAAAGTATAAGATAATGATCTTTTGCTTGTTAATTCAATTGTAGTTGACAAAAATCAAAGAAATTACGGTTGTACATATTGAACCATATTTGCACACCTTGTTGGTGCTATTGTTTGGCCACTGATCAAAGAAGCATTTTTCAGTTTACTTTTGCAACAGAAATCCATGTATAATATACACCTCTTTATTATTTCTGTGACCAAATAATAGCTAGGATGGGTTTACTGGAAGAAAAGAACAAAAGAAAGTCTGTTTCAGAGTGCAGTTACTTCAAGGTATCTTTTTTGCACTATGCATATGTAATAGGATTGACTAATACCATTCCTTGCTTTCAAACACTTCATCTGTGCTTGACATGGAGCAAATGTCATTCATTATATGGCTGCTAACACAGTTTCTGTTCATTGACCCCAATTATCAAAGCTATCACTGCTCAGGCTTAAGAAAGCACTTAAGGCACACACTTGAGTTCCATTAATGGGACTTGTTGAACAGGGAAAGGCAGATGCCAGCCTGAATGCTTTGCTGAGTAGGGTCCACCTCAGGCACTAGGCCTGCTAGCATTGGCATCTTGTGGTACAAGACTAGTCTCATTGATTCCAGCAGGGCAGCTCACACAAATAAAAGGTAAAAAATAAGCGCACATCTGATTATTGGAAGAAACAGAAACTTAATGTCTGTCTGCAGTTAACTGCAGATAACTGTAAGTTAGCCTTGTCCGCAGTGCAAACTGGCCACTTACTAGCTCAAACCTTATGGCAGTTGTGGTGAGTCTGGGAGGATGATGTTAAGACTATTTCTTCAGCAGCCCGTGTGTCTGCTACTTCGGGCCTTAATACATCATTGCACAATAGTCATGCACATCACAAGTTCAGTTCTGGGATATAGGAAGGGGAGAAGCCCTGGCAACAGTGTTGTCCATGCCTCTGTATTAAGCGCCTGTATCAGTTAGAGGACATTGGAAACATCTCCACAGCTCTTACACTGGACAGCATTTCCACAGTAAAGGATTTGTCATGAGCCACTCAATGACACTGGGATCACGGCCAGATAGATGCTTTCTCATGAAAAGGAGATATGGTGATGGTGGCCAGGGGAAAACAAGGAATTTAAATAAATTTCATTGGAAATGTATCCTTTCTGCAATATACAGACATTCCATATAAGAAAGGAGGTTAAAAGATACCCTCTTTGATTGCAAAAAAATGAAACAAAGCACTTATGTCTGCACAGAGTACACAGTTTTCACATGGACAAGGGATTTCTATGGAGACAGTATCTGTAATTCTGTACTAAACCCTAAGCCAAATTTACAGCTTGTCATTCAATTCACTTTGATTATTCTATGTTCTTATTGCTGAAGTGGTTTTTACTTTCACATCTGACTCGTCTTTCTTGACAGACTCACCCATCCTTGCAGATGGTATTACACAAAACAGCCTTTCTCTTATGTCACTATGAAAGCAATGCACTGATGCTTCAGGTGCAGAACTTACTACTAAATATATACCCTGCCAACAAGGAAACAAATGTATAAATTGCCTTTGGCCAGCCATCACATTTAATTGTTTTCCTAAACTGCATTACCTCCTAGGCACATGCTGCAACGCTCTTGTATCAGAACAGATAATATAGCATCATGATTTTTTCAGGGGGAAGAAAAGGATTTTAATGAAAATGCCACATTTAATAAGAAAACTCAATAATATTCAGTCTTTGTTGCTCCAGCTGAGATATTAATGTCTTGCACTTCTTTCTGGAGTTCAGTAACGGAGAGGGAAAAAGGCTGAGACGGAGAGTTAGAAAATACTTGGCTGTGCTAGGCATATAAGGTCACTGGAAATGGTGGTGGAACTGATATAACAGCACTTGCTCTTTATAGATTTTTTTGCACTATTTTTCTAGTTAGCTGTAAGGGAACTTCACATCCGCCTAAATGATGAAAATGATGACACAATTTTACTGTGAGGCAGAAGCTATATCATGTGGAGACCAAGAAAATTCCTAAACTATTTGGCATGCAGTGGCTTTGTACTACCACCACCTTTTACACAGGGACGATGACTGAATACAACTGCTGTTCAAAGTCATGGATTGGAAGTGGGGAAGACCTGGTAGTCAGATATTGAAACAAGCAGGTTTTGCATTCACAGCCTGTTTTCTGCTTTAAGGAGCACTGTTTGACCTAAAAAAAAGCCCCATAGAGTGACCTGATGACTGGGGACCTGTTCTCTGGAGTTGTGTGCTTAATGTAACCAACATGAGCAGACCCATTCACTTTCATGAGACTGTCCTGTGCATAAAATTAACAATGAGTACTTTTAAACACCAGGAGATGAAGTCCATTAATGTTACATACAATTGTGATTGATAGAGATATATCAATTAGAGACTCAGGTGTGATTTAGGAGAGCCTCTGCTGAGGAGGTATTTGACAAGAACTGATGCCTTTTCGCTACTTACCCCTCACTCCACAATTGCTGAAGTAAGATTACTGCATATGCAGCAAATCCCCACAAATCAGAAAGAAAGTGTGGGTGGCAGCTGAAGGGTATTTTCCTAGAAATTTTAGCATGTTGGGCTTCCTAAATGTCCTTAATTTTCCACTGAAGCCATGCTATATTTGGTTTCTGCATTTTTTTAAATTGCAGTTTCACAATACTTGGGAAGACCGATGTTCGGCTTATTCTTTAGCCCCCCTCCCTCTCTCCCCCTTTTAATTCTTATTGTGGGATATATTTCAATACTTAAATGAATTAAAAAAAATGTGGACTGAAACTGAGTAAATCCTTTCATCCCAACATTTCTTTCTTTTTGAGCTAGAGACAAAAATTGCAGCACTGCTATATTTTATATATCACTTTGTTTACAAAAATGTGTCAGTTTAAAAAGAAAAGTCTGAACTTTTTACAGTGGCCAGTTGTATGTTTTCAAAAGGAAAATCTCCAGTTTTTTCTTTTGAAATATTTTTTCATATTATACCCTTCAATTCTAAAAGTAAAAATTAAACTAACAATACAAAAAGCCTGGATATTTTGTTGTTTCATAATCCAAAGTAATGTGTTTCTTCTAAGCTAGGGAAGAAAAATGTTTTAAAAAACAACATAGTAGCAAGTAAAAAAAAAATCATAATTCTGTGGGAATGTAGGTTTCTAATTTAGGACTGAACATGGAGTATCACAGTTTATTCAAGCTAAAGTGTACAGAACTTAGGTAAATGCCCAATTCATGCTTCATTAATTTTGAAAAGCCACAGGAAAATGATATTTTGGTAATGATTATAGCCCTTATCTTTTACAAATAGTGTAATAAATAAATAATTTTCCTAGTTTATGTAAAACCTAAGTTATAGGTCTCTACATCAGTCAGTGGGGCTCAGAACAGCTGGGACAAAATGGGAAAACCAAAGCTGGGCCACAGTGCAGGAAAGTATACAAGATGTATGAGGCCAAAAGGAGAACACAAAAGCATTGATGTTGATGTTGAATCTCCACTGATACTGTATTTGAAAGGCAGTTGTCATTTGGATAAGTACACTTTGGGTTGAATGACACAATCACAGAATAACTTAGTATGGAAGGTACCTCTGGAGGTCACCTAGTCCACTCCCCCTGCTCAAAGTAAGGTCAACTATAACAGGTTGCCCATGTCTAGATGGGTTTTGAATATCTCCATGGACAGAGATTGTACAAACTCTCTGGGAAACTCATGCCAGTGCTCAGTAACCCTGATAGGAGAAAGTGTTTATTGATGTTCAGAGGAAGCCTCCTGTGTTTCAGTTTGTGCTGATTGCTTCTGGTCCTGCCACTCAGCACCACTGAAGAGCCTCTTTACAGTTTTGCCTCAGGTATTTGTGCACACCTACAAATTTCCCTTGAGTTTTCTCTTCTCCAGGCTGACCAGTCCCAGCTCTCAGTCTCTCCTCATATGACATATGCTCCAATCCCTTCATCGCCATAGTGGCAGTATATCCATGTCTGCCTTATACAGGGGAGCCCAGAACTAGACCCAGCACTCTGGGTGGAGCTACACCAGTGCTGAGTAAATGGGGAGGATCACCTCGCTCCACCTGCTGGCCGTGCTCTGCCTAATGCAGCCCAGGTTACCATGGGCATTCTTTGCTATGAGAGTGCCTTGATTTCAGGACCCCAGGTCCTTTTCTGCAAAGATGCCTTCCATGTGATCATCCTCCAGCCTTTTGCTGACAACCTTGGTTATCTTCTCCAGGTGCAGGTGCCTTTCCCCTTGCTGAACTTCATGAGATTTTTGTTCATCCCTGTTCTTAACCATATATACAAAATACAATTATCCTCAAATTAAAGCACTTAATTTTGTGTGGTTACAACTTTCCAAGTGTTTGAAGTAACAAGTCCTCAGATTGCAATGAATGAACCCTTGCTGCACAATGGCAACCGATGTTTATTTTCTTATTCAGAACTCATTTTTCTGAAATAGAGGCACTGAAAGGTTTTGAGCTTTTCTAGTACAGTATAGTGTTATGGATGTCTGCTGCTGGCTGATTTAGAAATCATATAAGCGAAGAATATCTGCTTCCTTTTTTTTATTATTTAACTGCCTGCTGTATCAAATGCAATAAATAAACTGACTTGTCTGTAGCAGTGAAAATCAAGGATCAAACTGGAGTTCTTTGTAATGATGACAAGTAGAGTAGTCATTGAAGCAGAGACTCCCCTGCCCCTATTGAATTGTTTGTATCTAAGCAGCACTGTCACCCTCCGAGAGATTTCATATTCTAGTGCAAGTAGTAATTCATCTGTGGTGGTTTGATCAGCCCCATCTTGACATCAGTCTAGTTTTCTGAGCTTCAATGAATATATTTCAAAAAGAGATGTAAGTTTCCTCACTTTGTTATGCCCAACATCTGGGTCGGTATATGCACAAGCATCTTGTTAATGTTGGACATGAGCAGCATGCTTGAAATTTGGGTGAAGAAACACCAGCTGCAAGAAAGAAAGAGGTTTAGAGGAAGAGGCAGGACACCAGTCTGTGTGCACAGGGCTAGAATTCTTCCTGTGATTCCACTGCTTTTGTAAATAGCTCTTATAAATAAAGAAAGAGTTCAGACTTATGAAGCACAAGTTCTCCAATGTAATTAGGTGGTGAACAAAGCACAAAACAAAGTAGAAGGGATCTGTCTACCAGCACTCACAGCAAGGAAGAGAGGATGATTAATAGGAAAAGAATGCAACATATTGGAACAGAGCAGCAGGAAGCAAGGAAACTCTTAGGCTATCTGTAAGCCTTATTTCCAGGAAAACAAAGCAACCCTTCATAAACAGGAAAGTGGTGGTAACAATAATTAAATTTGTAGCTGCTTTGGGAGAATGAGGGTATAAAAATGAGAATATGAAGATAAAGTTAATTACTACCTCTTTTAAAGGACAGGAAAGGGAGTCAGTGAGACGGTGTGGCTAGACATAACTTTCTAAATATCAAATGACTGGCAAACACTTGAGTGCTGCCACACAGGACAAAATGGATTGGATATGACCTGTCTTTTAGGGAAAATTTATCTGCATCCAACATTGGGTGTCTAGTCTAAACATTAATCATGTCAGACTCCCTCTGTAGTGAACATAGAGAAATAAAACTTCTCTCCAGAAGCAATATATCTCATCCTAAAAACAAAAAGTCAAATATTATGTATCTCTACTTTTCTTACAGAAATCTTCAGTTAGCTTTGATTTAAATGTAAAACTAAACTGCTGGGTGAGATAGATGTCATCAATAAGGGATAGTGATACCAATTTTTTGTTTGTTTATTTACTTTGGAACCAGAAATGGATCTCAGCAAATTATTTATCCCTATAGCTGCCACAAGGCTGTAGCTCGGAAACTTCCAACATATTATTCAAATCTGTTAGAATTTTTGAAACCTGTTTTGCTGAGGTTTTAGGCACCACCACGGCCCTAGATAATTTCTCCCAATTTTCATTACTTTTAACATTAAAACATTCTTATAATGGAAAAAAATTCTATGAGGATTGTTGAACACATGTAATCCACTGTGCCGCAAGAGCATTTCAGGAATTAAAGGCAATATGTTTGCCCCTTCTTACCTGCCTTGCAAGGCACCTGCTACTTCCAAGGCTATTGACAGAGACAGGACACAACACAAGATGCATTTTTGGTCTGACTCATTACAGCTGTTCTATCTTTCTAATGTTGTTCCTTAGCTTTCTCTTCTTAGTAAGGCTACACAGCACAGTTTTCAAAAAGTATCAGAGTCAAGATCAGTTGTGAGATTTCTAACCCCAACTTCCAGGAGGGATTATCTCAAAGAAACAAATTCAAGTGCACTGAAGTGACTCCAAAACAAAAGTGACCAAGCTACCCAGGGTAAAATTTAAAAGGTAATCCCTGCTGGAGAACAAGAGCGCCTGGCTAAGCTTCAAGAGCTCAATCAGCAGGACAGAAACGCTAAGTGTTAGACATGCAATGTCCAGTATGGATACCATCAAGATAAGCATGGTTAGAAAGAAAATATCCACTCCCTGTATAGCGATGGGAAAAGGGTGAGAAATAATACTAGCCATCCCTTCAAGGCTTCTTCTATTCTGATTATCCCAGCAGGCCTGTGTGAGTCCAGCATCAACAGCTGTGCTCCTTTGCAGGCAGTGTCAAAGTTGCCCAGGGGTGCCCAGGCTTTTATAGCACAGTACAGTTTGTTCAGAATAAAAGAACAGAGGAAATAGATCACAGAACAGTAAGCAGCCTGCAGTCTCGCCTTGATATCATAACACTGCCTATTGAACCTGTAAGAGCTAATTCTCTTTAGTTTGGCATTTTTTTTTATTCTGGTTTTATGTCCCCTATCCTACCAAAGCAACATATATCTCTATTGGGGTTATAGATAAATTATAGGATCAGGTAACACCCATGTACTGTAAGACATGCATATGTGCAGAAAGGCATATAACACTTTTAGCACTCCAATGCAATAGTTTTGGAATATTTCGTGTACCCAGATAATCTGTTATATGTCAATAGAATATTTATTATTTCATGCTTCCAAAACATCTGTTACAAAAGGTGACATCCATTCTACTGCTGCATTTTGCAACTGTGCAATCAGATCAGTGACAAATTTTATTCCAGCTGATTTGTGGAGCCATGTGCAATTTAACCCCCACCAAATTAGAAGCAGAAGTATTATACTGAAGGAGTACGGCTAAGCACTATTCTTATAGAAAAAGAAAACATTCTGAGGCCAGTGGCCGAATGCAGTAATCTTAATAAATTCCTAAGAAAGAAGGTTTGTAGGTGTTTGCAAACATCAGTGGCACCTGGAGCTAGGGAGCTGTACAGATAAATCCCTATATTCTCAAACTGAAAGAAGAATTATAAGGGGCATTTGTACAGCTTGCTAATAGTTAGCAAAGGCATAGTGCTATGAAATAACCACTGAGATAGTAAGAAAAATGTGAAATAGTGCTTGAAGTGCAACACAAGAGGTTACAGTATCCAGCCCTTCATTGGTTTTGGTGAAGCTCAGAAGGAAAAAAATGCAAATCTGTAGAGAAAAAGCAGCACTGGCCACAGCACTGGTTGTGCTGAAACTTGCACAACCATCTAGGAAACAGTGAGAAACTCACATAAAGTTCTGCACTGCACCTAAATGAATTCTCAAAATGTGTAGATGTCATCATGGGTTCAGTGATCCTGTTCACACCTGCCAGTCCATCTAGGAAAAAGTGTTTTCTGTATGTGAATAAACAAGGTTAGCTAAGTAGGTGGGGTCCTCCAAGAGGGAGAATGCCCAATAAGCACAGAAGAAGGGATAATTGGAAAAGCTCAATAAAGTCTGTCAGGAATGACCAAAAGGGTAAAACATTTTCTTGTGTCAAAGAATATTGTGCGATGTCCAATCAGACGAACCAGAGACAGTACAAAGAAGCTGTTAAGGTTTTGTGAGGCTAAGCAGACACCCATTAATAGCAAAGAGACTGAGATCTGAGACTGACAAATCCTGTTTGGTTCAGTCACACTTCAGATAAAACAAGTGAAAGGCATCAGGCTGAGCCTCAGGAGCCTCTGCTTATGTGGCAACACCACACATTAAAGGATTAAAATCAGGAAAACTGTCCTAAATTGGCAGCAGTTTCTTCTCAGTGGCAATAACACAGCAGGAAAGAAAAGGGATATTATTTTGATTAGCACAGATGAAGATTGTTCGTGATTATTAAAGGAGAAAAGTTTGAGAGTGAAGATCATTTTGCTAAATCAGCTGTATACTTGTATTTCTGGTCTCAACAAGTTAGTTATTTGAAATTTCATGATACATGAATTATTCATATATGAATTCATCACATATATGAATTATTAGAAATTTCAGAGCAGAACACATTTTCAGGATTTAAGATAAGGAGAGGGTAGAAAAAAGGGTTGAAGGAGGTGCCTGGAAAACAGTCTACAGCTGCAATGGTAGCCACTTGCAGTGTCTGTGTACACAGGGATTTGTTACATGAAACTAGTACTTTAGTCTTACACACTCTCGTGCAATGCAAGCAACAGAGATTGAGACAAAGCTGAGAACCTTTGCATCATGAGACTAGAAGACATTCAGGTTTTCTGTCAACCCCTTGCTTTTCCATAGGCCAGATGTGCCAGTTCAAACTGTCATCTGGTACAGGCTGGGTGAGGGAAAAGCAAAGCAGAACTGCTCTGGTATGGAGGCACGAACTGAAGGTTGATGGTGTCCTCAAGGACCTGGATGCAGTCCCACAGTTCTAAGCAAGGTCCACATATCAGTAGTGACAAGAGAGTCTTAGACAATAAGTAAATGGGTCAGGTCCAGGGTGCATTCAGGTAAACAGCAGAATGTGGCCCAGGTCACGTTTGGAGACAAGGCTATGCAGTTCATTATCCAGCAAGCCCAAGGTTTAGATGTGGGCTGCCCTGATCCTGGTGTGGATTCAGTCTCTTGCAACTTCATGGATTTTACAACAGGACTATGTGTATTACTCCAGAAATGTTTAATTCAGTGCTAGCAGGGCTCTGTTTTCTAAATGTACAGGACCACACACTTAGGATTCATACTAGTGGCAGATGGCCCTACCATGCTTTACTGAATTTTTTGAACTGATGAGGATACATTATTTAGAAAAATGTAGTCAATAATTTATCACAAGTTGTATGGTATTAAAAGACCAATGTTGAAACAGTGCATCAGAAAATTTTGCTTTCCCTGGGTTTCAGTAGGAGAAAAGTGTGTTTTATTAACATTTAACAATGGTTCTGTAACTGGCCCAACACGGTTCTTATTGAAGTGTAACAATATCAGTCATATGGGGTATAAGTCCTCAATATATTTTATAGTTTGTAATGTCAAAACCATGGGGTTTCATTTCTGTGAGATTTTAATACAACAGAGTGACCTAAAATCCTTTGAAGATTGTGAAAAAGCACAGATTTTATAGTTTTTATAGTTTTATGGTTGTTAAGGATTAGTGAAGTAAAAATCAGAGAGGTTCCACCCCATAAAAGTATTCATCTGTATAGGCAGAAAACAGCCAGATACCTCCTGGGGGTGTGTGGAGCTTCTGCTGCATCAGTGGAAGCCTCTGATGAAGAAGCTCCCTCCCTGAAGAGGGAAGGATTGTGTCATAAATTGGTACCGTTGCCATTCCTTGACCAAGTGAGTGGGAAACTGAGAGGTATACAAAGATAAGTGCAACTGTTTGCCTTCATAAAGCTCCACCTTTATCACATTAGAACTTATTTCCCTCTTGTATAGCAACCTGCAAGTGGCTATTTACATTTGGCTATAAAAATGTTCGGTCTGAAAATAAGTATTTTTCTCATGCTGCACACTGGAGCAGCCTGCTTCTTACCACAGTTTGCGCAGAAGTTGATGATATCTTAATAAGTTTTCTCTTTCTTGTTTCTAAAGCACACTCTGAATTACACATGAAGGCTGGATTAAAGACCTTGTTGGAAATTAAGAGCATCTAGCAGCAATTTCTTGCTTTGAGAGCAAGATTCTGTCTGGGCTAAATTTTTCCCAATAGGAGCTACTGTTGATTGTATAAATGGCTCTGGATGAAGTATACTTGCAGGTGCTGCTAAAAACAATAGGTTCCATTAATGCTCTTTATCACTGAATCCCAAAAATGGGGGTTTAAACAAAGGAATCCAAAATTAGCTGAAGTGCCAAGCTGGTAACTTGTTAAAGAATCATTTGCTTTCTTACCTGAATGAGCCTCACCTACCCCCCGTTCACCACTTGATTGATGTGCTCGATCTCTTTCTCTTACCTCACCTCCCAGCTGAAATAAGAATTATACTTATGTGTTTAGAAGCTGAAGCCTTTGTATGCTGCAGCACTAGGGAAAACATCTATGATGTTGTTAAAATATTTATACAGCTGGATTCAGTGAGATGCAGCATCTGCTTTTAAGTTAACAAGCCTCTGTCAACTGCTGGTTAGAAAAAAATAAAGGTCACCTTTAGAGCCAAACCCCTCTCAGACAATTTTTGTGGTAATCTTACGAATCATGTAATTCACAGCATCATTTAAAACAGTGTGCGGTGCCACATCCCAAATACAGAGCAGGATATGTACATAGTTGTGTGTAGAATAGGCATAACTATTCTTAAGTCTCTATGTTTGGAAAGATTTTGCTTTAGTTCTAACTCTGGGAAGAGAAAACATTTCCAAGAGAACAGGAAAATAATTTAGTCATTGTCGAGGTGAAACCTGTATATGTATTCTATCTGGTAAGATCAGAGAAAGCATTTTCCTCATAGTAGAAGTCAGAGCCAGCTTTCTTTTATGTGTGTTTGATAAAGCTATTATGCCAGGAGTAAATTAAAGGCTAAGATACAGTATCTATTCCAGTCAAATATGTCATTATTATTTTTGCACTGACAACAATATCTGAAATTTTTGATTTAAAATCACTAATTTAGAGAGCAGAAAGTATTCTGTATGTACAACCACAAGACCTGCATGATATTCTTAGCCTATTTCAGCATGCACAGGCTGGCTGCTCACATAGAAAACCTGGAAAATATGAGCAGTGGAAGCCAGCAAGCTGCAAGGTGAATTAAACCCCATTTTGGTGTGTGCCTGTATGTCAGACAGGTGTTTATACATACATCTCATGGTCTGGGAAACGTAATTTTCTGTGTGAGCAGTTTGGAGGAGACTGCCTTTCTAGACAGACCCTAGACAAGTCACTGTCCCACTTCAGTCCAGCAGCAGGCAGCATTCATGGCCATATAACCTCTCTTCCTTCCCTAACAGAGAGTCTTAACATCACAGGCTGTGCCTGACCACTCCTGGAAGTCTCTGGAAACTCCTCATCCCCCGAGGCAGTTTCCTGACAACCTCTCAAGATAAGCTTTTAATTTTTAACTCCATTGTGTAGTTCTGGCAATGGGGTCTGGGCAGTGTTAGTGCTGCCTATGAATTTGCAGGAAAGTTCAGCTATTCCTTAGAAGGGCCTATATGGAAAGCCAAAGGCAAGTATTTGTGCTAGGTTTTTCTCTTTGATTTTGGAGAATGCTTCCTATTTTAGATTCTGAAAGATGATTATACAAATTTTGGCTTTGGGATTTAGAAATGATTTCACAAAAATGTAATTGTGTGAACCCGTCCCTGAAATTAAGAAAGCAACTACATCTAATTTTTACCATTGTAAGGATAACAAGCAGGTGGATGCTCAACAAAATGGTACTCCTGACAGTTTTGCTGCAAACAGTGGTATGACAAAAATGTCAGTTTTATTTAAAAGCTGTAAGGGGTCATGTGTGGGGTTAGTGCCCTGGAGCACACCTGCCAGTTCCATGTCTAATTTGGGTGCAAGGTGGGATCTGATTAGGATTGAAACTAAATTATAAGCCAACAGAATTCCCAGGGTCAAATTAGCTTAATGGATTAATCTAGATTGCTTGGTGAAGCAGTCTCATTTGAAAAATCCAAACAATGCCAAATCCGGGATCATGCATCTAGGAACAAAATTTAAATTATTCCTGTGAGATAAGATAATATCTTGGATTGCATTGAGGCTGGAAAGAATTTGGAGGTGTAAGAGATTAAGGAAAGTCTCAGATATGTAGGTCTGAGGATAAATATGACCTATGAGTATAGAATATTGCATTTGTAAACTGCCATTAGTCTCCTGAACACAGTTTTGCTGTCAACATTTTTAAAAGGGTAGCAAAAACAAGAGAGTAGTGGAAAAAGAGTGATTAATAAAGCATTGCAAGAAATACAAGAAACTCAATCTATTTGGTTTATTCAGAGAAAATAAAAACAATCTGTATAATGACTTGAGAAATTTTAGCAAATATTTTTTTTAATCTAGGAGAAAGAAAAGTTACAGTAAAAACTAATGATTGGAAATTCTAGGTAGAGAAATTCAAAGAGCTTACTTGTAAAACAAAACTAATTAACCTTCCCTAAAGAATTGGAGACGCCCGCATATCTCAAAGTACTTAAGCCAAGATTTGTACTATTTTGAGTTCTGTACAGAACACCACAGGACAATGTCTTTGTATGTGGTGAAACCATCTGAAATTTTCTGTTCTGTTCTACAGAAAATGAACTATCATATTAACACTCCCCTCTGACTTTAAAAACTACATCTCTGGTATTCTTGAGCTTTTTCTCCAAGGAGCTCAATGTGTGGCAGCTTCCTGAAATCCTGGTGTCATTTAACATCTCCTACTTCCCTTTATATTCTGTTGGCTAGTGAATAAAATAGTAACCAAATTTCGCAGGAGAAGCCTTGATTGTATGCACATTTGTAGGGAGATTTTTCTATGTATGTTTATGACAAATCAGGATATTTCAAAACAGCTGTTTTGAAATCTCACCTAAAGCCCTGAATCATTGTTCACTCTGCATACTGAGGTCTGGTCTGCACCTATCTGCATTCAGACAGGAAATAATTGCATTTACATATGCAAATGAAATCATCTCCAGTAACCTAAGCCTTGGAAGCAAGGTCATTGTATTAAATCGATTACTTTTATCAAACTATCCTTGGGGGAAAGTGGGGAGGGGGGGGAGAAGGGGGGAAGAGAGAGGTAAGGAAAAAAAAAAAAGGAAAGAACACTTATCTGGGCTCCCATAGCCCTTCTATCAGTGCTATGTTTAGAAGCAGGGATCACAAAGTTTGCGTGTGTTTCACGTGGTTGGTTGTGCAGTCTGATTCTAAATGCTTTTACTGTCTTTGGGAATGATTTTCATGAAGTGAGGTATTACTCGTCATAAGCAATAGTGCCACAATTAAGCCTTTTAGCAGTAAAGTCAGCAAGGAGAATTGCCATAGCCCACAGTGAATAAAACTTTGGGTTTTTTAGGCAACTGTAGTGACAAAAAATTGATTTAAAGCAAGAATATGGATTGTAAAAGGCTCTTTTTGCAAAATTTTGCATTGTTCAGGTGCAGCAAGAAAAAATAACAGAAGAAACTTGATTTTAAAATGCTCCACAGATTATCAAAATTTGTTTATTTATTTTTATTAATTAACAAATAAACAGATTTGCTTTGATATTTTTGAGCACAGAGACCCTTGACTTTTCATCCTTAACCAAGACACTGAGCGCAGCAGTGATCTCAGACATGTGACATTTTAACTTGTGTTCATCTGATAAAAATATGACTTCAAAAATATATTTCTTCAGAAATATTAGTAAATGATTTAATGTTAATTAAATGTCACAAGTTTTGTGTTGTCTTTATAAAGCTATAACATCCTGCCATGCTGTCCTTTATGCATTAGAATTTCAGAACTGAAGGCCACCCATACATTACGCAGTCTGGCTCACAGCAAGGTGTTCAACTTGACATTTTGAAGAGCATGGATATTTCTATCCCCTGTTTCTTTCAGCTTAATGCATGATAATTATGCATTTTAAAGCATTTTTACTCTAATTTATTGCTCTCCTTCCAGCAATATTGCTCTTGAGTCTCATAGAGCATATATTTCATGACAAGTATAATTAATAGTTTTTTCAAAGAGACTCCTTTGTGTATACACTGTTGCATCCAGTGCTATTTCTCAGAATTTAATATAGGTAAATCTGGGGGAAAAAACTACCCCTCAAGCTATTGTTTATCTCTTGCCCTGCACATACAATAGGAGCAGAAACATCTTCTGTGAAAATTTAAGTCATATATACTGTACATATTTTCAAATGCAGTGTGTACTATAAGATATTTACACTGTAGGCTTATAAACAATGCAGGCCTCGGCTTCCTCTATAACTTAGGCTGTATAGGGGTTCTGTCTTCCAAATTGCAGAAACCTGAGTTAGTCTATAAGAGCCAGCAGAACTAAATTCCCACTCTATTTGAATTGGAGATCCACAAAGTAGCAATATATTTGCCTGTGTCCTGTGACTGTATCTGCTGATTTTGTTCAGTCACACTCACAGTGATTTTATTCACAAGCATTTGTGCAAGGAAGACTTTATTAATCAGAACAGTCAAGGAACACAAAGAATGATGACGAGTAGAAAGAACAGATTTATGGAGTATTCACAGCTAGTAGAAGGCATCATGGCCCTTTATTAAAGCCTCTCTTTTGCCTTTATCATGAGGAGTCAAAAACTGTGTATATTCATGTATAATTCATTAACAAGCAGGTCATTTTTCTTGCTTATAATACATAGGTCATCCATTCTTGGTGTAAGTATAACGCCATCAGATTTTGGTGATTAATCAAAGTGTGCAGAGTAAATAGGAAATAAACATACTGAACAGTTATGAATAAATTCTACAGGAGGTTAAAAACTGTGCATACAAACACCTACAAGTAAACAAATTGAGAGATTTAATTAAGAGTCTGCTCAGGCATGATTTGCAGTATGACTGCATTCATCAAAAAAAGTTGTTCTCCATAGTTAGTAAAAGCAATAAATATTCACTTTTTAATGTTTTGTTGCAGTGCTTGGTATGTTCATATACTCCATGAAGCCCTCCACAAAGTTGGGAAAGTTTAATAATCCTCAGGTCTTCCCCAGAACACCCCTACCCTCACTTTTCATCTGTGATAATACCTCAGTTTGCAAAAAAAACCCAAAACAAAACAGAAGCGCTTACAGAATGCATCCTGTTACATTTGCTATCTACCTGGTTGGGCAAGAAAAGCCACCAACCAGCCTGCATAAAGAAATGTATGTAGACATATTTTAAGCTTTCCTTCAGTGAATGTAGTAATAGGTTGTCTCTTCTCTTCCCTGTTTCCTCATTTCATGAAACTTGTACAATTCTTAATACCTTGATGTCTGTTAGATTTGGTTAGAATATGCTAGCAGGCTCAAAAATTACATAGGAGTAGGGAGGAAGGAGTTATACAGAATGAGAGAAAAATAACAGACAGGTAGTTGAGTGCTGAAAGCTGGTTTTTTTCCATAGAAAACTGAACTAAAGAAGTTCCTGTAATGCACAGTTAAGTACAGAGATTTAAATATTTGTTTACTAGCTAATGAATACACAAGATAAGAGATTCAGGATACACACATAGTTTATGTGGAACACTAGCTTTAATAGAAAATAACAGTTTTCCAAAGACTGGTGATGTTGTGTAAGATCTATGGCAGGTCGCAGCAGGCAGGTGGTCAGTATGAAGTATGAAAAGCCTGCAGAAATGTTAGTAGTAGTCGACAGAGAAACTCTCATTTAATCTTCGGAATGGTAGGAACTCAGTATGGATGGCACATTTAGCTTTGGTGGTTTTTCACTGCTTGGCAGCCAGGAAGCCCAGGAGAGACATGAGAAACCCTGGTTATTAAGAGCAAACATGGACGCAATAGATCTGCCAGGTTCTCCACCTCCATGCTAAGGCATCCTTTGACACAGTCAGTGATGTGCCTCTCTGTCTGTCCATTATAAATGTCTGGGTATTTCCTGAAGGATAAAAAAAAATACCAAAACCAAACCCAAAAAATCTCCAATATAGTTTATTACTGGAAGTGTAGATAAATTTTTATACTTCTTACAAGAACCACCTTCTGACAGATGAAAATGCCTCCCAGTGTTCATATATAGCATACAGAGAAAAGAGCTTTTTGCATCTGTGAGAATACTTTTCAAGTTCCTTAGTGCTTGAAGAATAAACATACAAAACATAAGCTGTTCTTCTGTTCCCCTCAAAACACCCAAGAACTCCATCTTTTATAAATAAGCAGTTAGCCAGATGCTTTTTTATTAATGACACTTCTTTGTGTAAGCATGTTGCCTAGGAGTATCAGTCATCGACCCAGACTTTCTCGACTTTCTCTGCCAAGTGCTGTACAAGCAAAGGACAAAAAGATAGCCCCATGCAAAAGTGCTCACTATTTAAAGTATAAGACAGGAAAAAAAAAAAAAAAAAAGAAAGAAAGGACAGGAAAGGACAGGACAGGACAGGACAGGAAAGGAAAGGAAAGGAAAGGAAAGGAAAGGAAAGGAAAGGAAAGGAAAGGAAACATAAGATAACATAAACGTTAGAGGTGAGTGGATTTAACTTTATTTAGGATAGTTTAACTCTGCAACTCTGTGCCTTCCTGTTATTCCAGTATTTCATTTTGGCTTTGGTTAGCTGTTTGCATTTGAATAGTTTCTCAAATATTTACAGGTTTAGGTAAGGTTTAAGACTGCAGTATTCTTGCATTGGTTTCCATTTGTTTTAGAGATATGTATTTACAATCACACTCAATTTTAACAAGAGTGGGGAGACAGATGTTGTCCAAAACCAGTATTTCCTTGTGGTTTGTGGTTTTTTATTCTTATACACTCCAGCCAATGACCCTCTTCTCCTCAGGCAGCAATCCTTAACATCTTCCATGTAAAAATACTGCACTCTTGCAAGAGAACAGCGTATCTAGGAATTAATTTCCTGCATGCAGGATTTAGTATAAATCCTCTTTACCTTCTCACACCATGTCTTCAAAGTATAGAAGCCCATTAACTTCAGCGTGTGGTTCTGTTGCACCACCTGCTTCCTCTGCTCCTGTAAGGACTGCAGTAAACACAGCACTGATAAAGGCAGTATATTGGTTTTATCCGCCACAACTTTAGATTTCCATATTTGTGTTTTTTAAACTGGTTTCTTTCCAGCATACAAGGTGTTAATAATTCTTTGTATGATCCAGTCTTTCTACAGAGCTGAATGAAAGGAAGGATGCAGTATGGTTATCAGAGAGTGTATTTCAGTGTTGATTGCCAGTAGTTACATTTGCTGGTAACAGAATGCATCTATCTTCAGCGGCATTTTAGATAGTTTCACAACCTGCTGTGTATTCTAATGAAACCTGTATCACTACCAATTAGACACCTGCAGAAGAAGTGGGCTATGCAAATGCCTTACCCCCCAAATGCTGTTTTCCCTCTCTCATTAAGCTTTCAAATGAAATTACATCACAGTTAATGGCTAAAGGCTTTCCCCTCAAATTTCAGTGTTCCATGGAATTTAGCCAGACATTTCCCACTAGTTTTAAGGAGTTGTGTGACTGCACTGTGTCTTTGAAATGGATTTGAAATGTGTCTTTGAAAGTGGATTTGCATAACTACCCACATGCCTAACCTAAGCCTGCACCTGACCACCTTCCTTTCTTTGCACATGAACAAAACCAGAAATACACTCTCTTCTTCCCTCCATCCCTCCCTTCTTCCACCCTCCATTGCTGTCACAAAGTATTCTGTGGGCTTGGCAAACTGTAGATTATTGTTATGCTTTTCATCTCTGGAGGTCCTTGAGTTCAGATGTGATTAGATGTAAGTCATGCTTGCTGTAAACAAATATTTGTTGGTTATATAGATAAGGTAGAGAATCAATAGCAGGTATCTCATTTATGAGGTTATATTTCCATCAAGGGTTTCCAATGATATCATGAACCATGAGAGAAAAGCAAACGTGATTTATGAGGTTGCCACAAGTCCCAAAACAGAACTTTATCTCTGTAATTCATACTTACCAGTGTCTTTCATGCAAATCTCAGGACCTGTTCTAAGTCCTGCCTGGGATACAGTCCCCCATCTTGCTCTAACGAATGTTGCATTAACCTTTTATCTATTCCTGCCTCCTGCTGTTGCTGCCCCATATTCCATTCTGTCTGGCTGCTGCTCTGGTTGCTTTCATCTCCTTCTCCAGGGTGCTCTCTGCTGAATGCCTTGGCAACAGCTGTAAGCATTACCCCATATCTTTTAATTACACATGCAGACATATTTCTGAAAGCAAGCTGTGCATTCGTAAGTCAAAATTGGATTATGAGATGCCTGAACAGTTTGTGCTCACAACTGAGTATAAATATGTGATCATCTCTGAAAATGTGGACAGCACAGATTTGGAAGTAGGCTTTGGATTCCCCCTTTGCAATTTTGGCTATACCATTTTAAGCATTTCTTGAAAAAAAAGATGAAGTCTCAAGAACAGCTAAACAGAAACTTAAAATCTGATTTACAAAGCTAGAAGGAGGGTAGTAATCAAATATTTTACTGAACCTTCACATACTCTCAATTAAACAAGATCCTTTTCATGTGTTAGTAACTGTCACATGCCACGGAAAATCCATCCGTGCTTTGCAGAAAGAAAATATATGGTTTTTGAAGTTGGACTATCCCGGCCACAAAAGTGAGGGTTACTTCATTTTTATCTGCAGTTATCATGAAGGTTGAACATGCCAGTCAATGGCTTACCCTTTTTTATTGGACAATGTCAGTGAGACCAGTTGTAAGAATACCTTCAGTTCATGTAACTGACAATGAAAATTAATGTCATTCTACTTTCATGCACTTTCTTATAGTCTAAAACCAGAAAGAAGATGAAAGGCTGAATCTGGTATTGAGCTTCACTTCCTATGTGTAATTTTATATTTTAAGTCGTAGCCAAAGTTAGAATGAATTTAAGGCATTATATCATGCTTTAACTGATGCTAAAACAGGTATGTTGTGACTTAACCCCGATGGACACCTATGCCCCACACAGCTGATCATTCACTCCCCTCAGGTGGGATGGGGGAGAGAACTGGAAGGGTAAAAGTGGGAAAACTGGGTTGAGATAAAGATAATTGGATAGGTAAAGCAAAAGCTGCCTGTGTGGTCAAAGCAAAATAATCAAAATATGAATAACATTAACTCCATCTCAACCAAACCACAACAAACGTGGATCTAAAATGCAAGTGCATATATCAGGATTACTTTTATGTTATGGAACCTGTTACATTACACATGTTTAAGTTGTAAAACGCATACTCTAGTAAAACATAGGTCTCTGTAACATTTGTTATTTTTCTAGAGAAGAGGGACAAATATTTTTTAGTTTTGCATTCAAATTCTTATTTTATTTTTTGCCTTTTTATTCTCACTATGGTATTAATAAAAAAAAAAATTCAAGTTCTAGAAGCTTTAAAAAATGTGTGCAGAAGATTGGACGGAAGTATTACTCTGATGGAAACATCAGCGGTATAGTCTTTCTAGCTATCGCAAAAATGGCAAGAAATTTGCACTGTAATATTAACTACAAATATTGCCTTTAGCGCAGTTCACTGTAGCTGGCTATCAAGCAAACATTTACAATGTGAACTTATCTTTATCACAGAGACCCTTGCTCAAGGGGCAGACTTTGTGAAAAGGGATGTCAAACGACTATTTAGTGAGCAAGGTTTTGTTTATTCTCTCGATGGGGTTTTCAGGTAATTCTTTTGCTAGCTTGCAGTAACACCTGTCTTGGTGACAGAAAACGTTTGAGTTTGCTTTATTTGCTGTCACTCACAAAACCTCAGAGAACGAGAGTGTGCAATTATTCTGGGTTTTAAGAAAATGAAAATTTTAGATAGTGCAAGAAACCCTATTGCTAACCTGTTTACCTGGAATATTTTTCTGACAGCACACAAGGTATTCCTGAATCACAAACAGATGCTGTTTTCTGTCTCAGAATGAAATGTTGCTATTGATTAAAATATGTTTCATTTGTTAATTCAGTTTTGAGGAAGATATATTCCTTTTAAGCTTGTTTTCTCTGCACTCTATAAGAAGTTGGGAGAAGTTTAAGATTTAAGTCTGAGTGGACTGGTTTTTCTGTCACAGCCCTGGCCAAAAACCAAGAGCAGTGAACGAAAAGATTCAAGCAATAGAATGAGAGGCAATTGCCTTGAAATTGTGCCAGAGGATGTTTACATTGAATACTAGGAAAAATGTCTTCACTGAAAGGGTTGTCAAGCAGTAAAACAAGCTGACCAGGGAAGTGGTGGAGTCACCCTACCTGGAGGTGTTTAAAAGACATTGTGGAGCTTTGGAACATGGTTTAGTGGTGGACGTGGCAGTGATGGATTAATGGTTGTACTCAATGATCTTAAAGGTCTTTTCCAACCTAAATGATTCTGTGACTGATTCTCTGGGTGAGCATAAGGGAGTTCAGCACCCAGAACCTACTGAAACAAGTAAACTGTGCTGCTTCATAGCAATGTCTTCCGCCTCTTTCAAGTATCAGGGTGGCTCAAATTCCTAAAAATTGCCAAGAGCTGAAACACTGGCAATTCTTTCTGTAATGTGTGGGGGTTTTGCTCAAATTCCTGTTTCCAGAGTCAAGATTTGTCATGCAGATACTCCTCTACCATATGAATATCCTAATGAAGGATCTCAAAAATCTTAATTAAAAATGTTTTAATTACAACCTTATATTTGTTAAGAAGTACTTTATGATGTGACACACCTGTACCCAAAAAGCTTATGAAACCAACAAAGGGAAACAATTTCTTATTTTTAAGAAAGAAGTCCTGATGTTTTCCAGTTTAATCTCAGGATTCTGAAAGACCTGTTCAAGATTTTTATACATTTTAGCTTGAAAGCCAACCTAGATATAAGGAGAGAAAATTAAGTTGGACCCTATCTCTCACAATTATTCTTTGTCATCCTTAAGCTGATGTGTTTTTTCCTGAGAACGTTTAGAGTGTATCAGTGGAAGGGAAGAGCAATATGAGAAAGAGATCATCATCCTGCTACAGGAACTTCTCAGAAAACAATGTCTTTTGGTTCCCTAATAAGTCTTTCCAGCCTTCTTCCTAGTATATTTAGTCATCCACAGATTAATAGTTCTGTCAGGGTCCTTTTGGGCTGTCTGGGGTACTATGATCTGCTAGTAACCATCAAAACACTAAGACTTCTCTAGTCATTGAAGAGGGATTGACATCTTCAAAAGGTTATTCATTTCATGAGCCTTGGAAGCCTTTCAATTACTCTCTGTAGGCCAGCTGGCTAAGAAGGGAGCTTAAATGATAGACTGAAATCTGTCCATTCAATGACTAAAATTAGGTGGGCTACACCCTTATCTTTTGGTAGCGCTGCATAATGATAACATATCAATAAGTGTTTGGTGCTGTTGCTGTATAGCCAATACTACTTTATCAATTTTTGTTTTGTTTTATGGGACAACTGAAGGATTATTTTGACAACATGCTGTTGAGCTGGAAGAATCACAATCAATAAGTACTACAACTACTCAGTGACTACATTATTAGAAAAATAAATAAGGAACTACCCTGCTTGCAAATAACCATTATTTCACATGATGGATAGAAAAAATTGGATACATGTCATGGCATATTGTTCATTTGCAAACATATAGAGCCCTTTTCTAATGTTATAAATTTCATTTATTGATCAGAGATCATGATAAATTGGTTTCTTTTGGAGTGCTCTTTGCCTAAGCCCTCTCTTTTAAATTAAGAATCTATTTTACATTACCACAACCCAGCATAAAACTACATGCTGTATGTGTACAAGAAAGTCACTTGTCTCTCTTCTATTTCAACATAACTGACTTTGCAGCCTTTCCTATTAAGGAAAAAAAAAAAATCGTCTTTCTCCAGCAGATCTGCATATTCAGGTATAGCAAACATACTGTTTCCTGTTGTTGCTTATGCTACAGGTAATTCTGACATTTGCACTTCTATATCATGTGCATTTTGAAATAAAGGAGTGACAGCTTAGCTGCATGTTGAAAGCAGGCTTTTGTATTGGTATTGCTCTATAGTTTGTTGTTTTCTGTTGTTTTGTTTTGCTTTGCTTTGCTTTGCTTTGCTTTGGTTTCCTTTGGAAGATCTCACAATCTGCTGTGAGAACTGTTGTGTTAAAAGAGGGAAAAAAAGAAGTATAAATCCTGCAGAGAGAAAGTAGTTGGTGCAGAGCAAACTTGTCACAAAGCAGCAGACACTGAAAGAGATTCAAGCCTTTGGGTCCACAACAATAAAACCACACCAAGATAGCCATAGATTCCCATAGGGGAATCTGCCCTTTCCAAGCACACTCCACATGTTGTGTTGATCAAGGAATGTCAAGGTCTGAAAATGCAACTTCTCATCCTTAAACAAAGCAGAAAGAGGTTATGATGGAGAAATACACAGAATTCAGTATACAGAAAGAGGTTTCCAAACTGTGACATGCACAGCTCTGGTCTCCCTTGTAAATAGCAATAATCAAAAGCATCTGGCTGGCTGTGTGTATGCGTTTGCCTTACTTGGTACTAAGCAAATGCCAACTCATAGATAATCACAAGCAAGCAGCTGATGGAATTAAAAATAAGTTGATAGAGGTAGAGGGATGAGGATGTGGAAAGCAGAGAAAGGATGGGGGCTGACACTGTGGTACAAAGGAGAAAGATGTTAGGAAAAAGGCTTTAAGGACAAAATAATCCATATGCTGTTATTTTCATGAGGCTATTTTTAATGCAAAACTGTCTAAAAATTCAATATCTACAATGTAAAGGTCCAAAAGCCAAATCAATACAAATCATTGCAGCTCAGGTCTGTCTTGGATTCTCACTGAATGACAAGATGAGCTGAATATTGAACCTGAAGCAGGGCATATCATTGCCTTAGCACAGTTACACAGAAATACCAGGGCAGAGAATTAATTAATAAATTACCACGAATTTTAAAAGAAAATGGGTAAAATTATCAGGCTAACCCATTACAAATCTGTAATCTGAAAGATTAACTAGACTTTTAGTTCCCCTTTTCCGCTTGCTCATATCTAGCTAGATGTGTGCATAGCTGTCCTGCCAGTTCCTGAACTCTTAGTAGGAGAATTGGGGAGAAAAGAGGAATTATGCTGCAGCCAGCAGCAAATGTTCCCCAGTATGCCTCTTAATATATGCTCTACCACTTTATAGCTTGTTGCTAGCTATGCTAATCACTTTTTGGTGACATTTTCTCATTTCCAAACAGCATGCATTTCTTTCATTTCAGAGCCCAGTGACCTGATGGGCAGGTTTGGTTACACACCTTTCTTCTTGCAGCTAGAGGAGTGTCATGTAACAGTGCTTGAGAGAGTTTATGGAGCACTGGTTTAATTATTGCCTTCAACAGGCATTTGCAGGCAGCCTTTGAAGTAACAGAGATGAGCCTGAGGCACTAGAAGAACCACACCTCTGCCATGGTCTCAGTGTTCACCCAAGGATGAGCCAAGGGAGCTACATTATCAGAGGGCTTTAGGACAGTGTTCATACAGAGAGAAAGCAAGCCTACAACAGTGGCTAAGTTACTGCCATAGAGTGTTCATAACACCATGCTCACAAAAACGTCACAGTGTATATAAGGTTGTCTCTTTCTTTAGGTGTTTTTTATTGCATAAATGCAGGATTTTCTTTTTTTCTCCCCTTGTTAGCGTAAATCTTAACGTATTTGTCTGTGGCACTAATGTATGCTGCAAAATATGCAATATGGCTGACTTAATACTGCCAAGCCTTAGCTTTTGATAGATGATTTTTGAGTCTTAAACTTCAGAAATTTAACACTGTGGGGTTTTTTACTTTTTGCATTTAAAAGATAAGACCATGTTATGCAATATTTTGCTTGAAATAAGTTTGACTCTTTCAATGGAATCAATGCCACTTAGTAATTTTCTTTGCTCATTATATCATTCGTTTTGAAGTAAAGTGAGTGTAGCACTCAGAAAATGTTCCATGTTTCTAATCTACAGAATAATACAGGTAGTATCTACTCTCCAGTCTACACATTTCCAGCTTTCATGAAGGTACAGATTCTCAAGAGTGGAGAAGTAATTCATTCTCTGTACTGATCCAGACCCTGGCCTTGCTTCATATGTTGAAAACAGCTTTCACAAAGTATTTTTTCCTTCCTCTTTTCTCTGATAGATTCCATAAAGTAAGTCTGTGGGTACTGGTATAAAGCATCCATAGGGGACTAAAGATAAAAAAAAAAAAGTCATCTTCTATGTTGTAACAATGTGAGCAAGGAGTGAAGCAGCGTAATATGAAAACATAAGGACACTGAGCAATACTGTTCTCTACTGCAGGAAAGTGTATGCTCTCCTGTTCTTAAATAGTACTTTGAGGTGTTCAACGTATGTGACTAAACGTCGTGCTTCTTCACAGATCAAGAAGTGAGAAACAGGTGAACCTGAGGCCTTTCTAATGAAAATCTGTAGTTTAGGGTTTAACAATACAAATGACAGATGCTAATGACTAGATGTGTCAAATCACCCTGACCAATATTCTTATCTTTGAAAACAAACAAGTAAACAAACCCCAAACATTCCAGAAGATAGCATCTGCTTCCTGGACAATTTTGCTTCCTTTAGAAATAAGACTTACAGATGCTCTACATCAGGACAAAATGAATGTCTTCCCTGTTCTGTGCTTATTCATCCAGTTCCCACTGCTCCCTGCAGGGGAGAAAAGGTCAGGAAGTGATTCCTGCTATCTGCCTACAGCATCCTTTCTGGAACACCACATCCTTACAAACAGACTTTATCTTTCCTGTGTAGTTGGGAGATAGAAAGGTGCTATCTCCTGTTTAGGAACTGACAAGTGTAAGAAAGAGATCTGTGGGTTGGGGTGGTTTTTTTTACCAATTATTAGTATGTTTTTACCAAATCTTGGAAATCTGCATAGATCTTCTGTATCTTGGGCCGCTGTTCTTACTAACTGTGTCTGGACCCACAATCCAGACAGCATCCTGTTTGCTTGCTTAGCTCTTCTTACATCCATATATTCTGGTAAAGGTGAATATACTCTGGAAAAAAATTGAAACAATGGGAATACTCTTCTCTAATGACTGAATGCTACAGAGTCAAAGTGAGAGTTGTATGCCAAGAGCAAACAACACGTCAGATGTTATACAAGACACTAAATGAAGACACATCCAAAATTGTATTGGATAAAGCTAGTTTTTTAAATGAAATATACTGCCGGAAGAATTAAACCAAAACACTTTTTTCATGGCGAGATGTCCTCCTTCAGAATGCTGTGAAAATTTCTTTAAGTTTCCTTGAAAAGCAGATCTTGCCACTTGAATACCTGGGTTACAGCTCTGCAATACTTATTTATAGCAGCAGAACTCAGTCTATAAACAAGCACTATATCCCGTGTCATTTGTTACGTTATCTGTATTTTACTGTGATTAGGACAAGCAGCCAGATCAGTTCTACTTCTTGTATTTACAAAGTAGCCTGATAGACGCTCAATAGATTACTTTTCTGTAAGGCATAAGAACAAACTGGGGAAAACAGGCTTCTCCTGACCCCTTTTCTCTCTTTGACCATTACTGCTTTTTTTAGTGTTGTTTTCATCAAAAAGAACCACCCCATGACCTTTGAGAAATGCCAGGAAAACATTATTTTCCCTGCGCCACCTCAGTTTGCAGACATCAGGTACATCCTTACCCCGTGTCCTGCTCAGCATAGCAGCTCTGAGATGCTGCTTGCTAAAGTGCAACTTGCTGCACTTTCGAGGATGCCACAAACCCCTCCTGACCTTCTCCGCCTGCTAAATGTGGCTGTGGGAGTTTCACTAATGAACAGCAGCTCACCATCTGTTTAGCTCCCACCATTGCGCCTCCTTGGGGTGAAGGAGGAGCAGCAAGCAAATGCTGGTCCAATACTTCAGCCTAACTCACAAAGCAATACAGCTGCTGCTCCTGTATTTTCTGTCCTTTTTTTCTTTCCAGTAAGGTATTGTCATTCTGTAATTATTTTAATTGGCCTTTAGGCAAGTGAGGGAAAATATTTCTCTATTTGGGTTTTCAAAGGGAAAAAGTCTAATAGACGGCTGCCCTGGGTGCGTTGTCCATTCTGATTAACAGCAAAATTCTGTTGCTGTGCTCCGTGTGGAGGAGCCTGGAGGGGACTGGTAGCAGAAAGCATACACATGTTGCTGGTCAAGCAACCCCCGCTCTAAATGGATGTCATGGTCTGATACAAGACCCAAAGTAGTTTAGCCACACCTTGTACAGCTACAGGAAATTATCTGATTTGGGTTAGGGCAGTCTTGTTCTGAAACTCCTGCCTCTCAGTTTCCTTGTTTACTGTCAGCAGCACCTGCATTGGCTCCATCTTGTATTGACACAAAATAGCACCAGGCTCAGATTGTCAAAGACCCACATTGATGTCATCCCCAAATTCACAGCAATGAAGCAGTCTCTCTTCTCCACTTGTCAGAGTATCCTAGGCCAGCCCTCTGCTGACATCCAGGTCCTTCATCCAGCTGTCCACCTCACTTGGCTTTGCCCCAGGAGCCACTGTAGACTGTCCCGTTGTGAGATGTGGTTGCGCCCTGGCAGTCTGACTGCTACTTCCCTATTCCGACAGCCTCTGAGAAAGAAAGAGCTGGTTTTGAGCCCTTCACAAAGCAGCATAACTCTTTATGCAGCATGGTACAAAGAGACAGAAGGAAGAGAGGGCAGAAATAAGTCTTTCTCGTCACAAGCCTCTTCATGCCACCTTAGGTCACGGGTATACAGACAAAAGCAAAGTAACCACTCTGCAGAGTGATTTTCCCTGCTCTCCAGGGAAAAGTAGGAGGTTAACAGAAATGGGGAAGAAATTTTTTGCTCTTCTAGTAGGACGAGTCTCAGATGGATTATGTGGTAGAGGAATATATTTTAACTTGCTTTCAGCAGGTGTAAGTAGATAGTTTAAGACAGGCAGAGGCGTGACTCCACTAAGAGAAAAAACAAAATGGAAACAAACCACAGTACTAGCAACAAATAAAAACTGCATTGTGGTTGTTCCAGGTGTAGTCAGAGACACAGAAGAGTTGTTATTTACTTATGTGTTCCTTCCTTTTTGATGTTATATTTGCTCCCTGCTCTGCATTTTGCAGCTCTTTATAGGGTTGAGTGTTGTGCAACAGAGAGGGAGCAGATGTCATGCTTCCTTTGTGAGCAGCTATGCCAGGGACAGGATTTGAGCGTATTGGGCAGATGTCTTATTCACCAAGGCTAAAAAGTGATTTTCTGTAAAGTTTAGTATTGAAAGATAGGAGTCATATCTTGTGGTTTCTTTTGGGTTTTGGGTTGTTTTGGGTTTTTTTGAGGTGCCAATAAAAGATCAAATTGGTTAATTACAGGAGTTGTAAGAACAGTTGCGTTTTACAATAGCACAGGGAAAGAGATGACTATGTTAAGTTGTATGTCCCCAAATCTTCCAAAGCAAGAAGTATGATTACATCAGAACACTAAGGAAACTCAGCAGATTTTCTTGGATTTTTATTCAGTCATGCTGTCCAACTATTAAAACCCTGTCCAATAGACATGACACTGCATGATATACTACAAAGCCAGGATTTAGGCACTATCAATTATAAAGTTATTTATTTGGGAAAACAGTAATAGTAAAACATTATTTTCAGACTGTCCATTTGAAAATTCCTACACACATCTCTTTGGGCTTGATTCAAGTTCCATAAAAAACGTGTTTGTTGCTCAGGCCTTTTGTAAATAGCCCTGCATACTGGAAGGAACAAAGCAGGAGGAACAGAGAAAATAAAAATAAAAGAAGGGATTAACTCACTGCTGTTAGAACAAGTCTACTTTTTATAAAAAGGCAGGAATGTTTCTTTTGTGACTGATACTGGTGGTTTAAGTTTTTCATTAAAGGAAAGGCAAGGGAAGGTAAGAGAAGGCAAGGAAAATATATATAGTCTTTGTACTTAGTGGACACAGAAGTGCGAATTTAATCAATCCCCCTGCCACCCGCATTTGTCTGTCTACAGGGAAAAACACAGTGATACCATCAGCAATTTGAAATAATTGTCATTTAAGTATGAGTTGGATGAAAGTTCATTTTATTGATGACAGATGCCTAGTGCTCTTACTGTTGTATTGACAGCAGCTTGTTGTTGCTTGGATTAAATGAAGGAGCAGGAGCGCGTGTAAAAAAAATAGATCATAGGACACAGGAATCCCTCCTCCCCTCTGCCCACTTCCTTTTGTTTCCCCAGGATGTGAATCAAAAGCCTCAGCCAGAAGAAAGCAGTGTATCTTTCTTTTCTTTCTGTGACACCAAAAGGGTCTGATCTACATAACACCTTTTTGAGCTGCTATGGTGAGATCCTGTTTATGGCTTCCAGCTATGATAAAAAACCAGACACACAAGAGTTCTGGCCTTGCAGTGGTGAGCTGAGCAGTGCCCAAGATGAAACACAGGCTTTCTCACTGGGGTGGGATCTATTGTGTTAGCAGTCACTCAATAGTAAGCTCTTTAAATACCACTCTTTGCTCAAACATTGTTCCTAAATGCACATGAAACTAATGGAATTAGTGCTAATAGGAGAGGAGACTAAAGAAGATATTTAAATAGATATATGATTTATGTAGAAAAAATATATACAATTTTATCATCACTAAGTAAATACATTTAAAAAGAAAACTTTATATGGCAAATAAGACAGCCAAAACCTACATTAAATCTATACAAATTGTGGAGCCCTGTTCAAATAAAAGGATATATGCAGGTAATTCTATTAATGGTATTGATAGCTATCTGCATGAATCCCACCTTTTTCAACAGGAAAAGAAAGGTTTCTTCATTCAGAAAGCATCTGGACATCAAATAATGTTCTACTGTGACCCATGCTTTCTGTTAGGAAGAGAAGGCTAGTATTCTGTATATAGTTATGATATACATTTTCAAAGACTGCAGCAAGATTTATTTAAGGGATTTTTTTAATAGAATGAAAAATAAGACCTTTGGTTATCTTTCAGGAAGCCAGGGCAAATCTGGTATATGAAGTCTCATTTTTTTCTGCCCAAGTCATCTGTAACACTTGAAAATTTTAAAATCACTTATTGAGATGAGTTAATTCATTTTTACCAAACAGGAATGAGTTTATGTACAAGAGGTATTGAAGAATTCTGAGATACGTTTCTTAAAAAACCTATGAATTCTGCACCCAACAGCTTAAATAGCTGTGTGGGATTTGATAATTGCTTATGAGAATTCACAGTGCAAGATCTCTGGTCAAATAATCAGTAGAGAGGCTTTTACCAAATGCTAACATTTAATGAAGTTTTCTAGAAGTTTTTCTTTGTATGAGATTGGACTCGTAACAGGTTAAGCCTGGAGGAGGAATGTGTTTTCAGAAAATGGGGGCAGGAGGGAGAACAGTCATTATTTTGTCCAAATATCCTACCAAAAAAAAAATCATTTGTAGCTTGAAAATAGTGGATCTAAACTCAAAATTGGAATGAACACCTGGGTCTTCCCCAACCTTACAATGACTCTTATAATTTAGCAAATATTTTTACTTCCAGAAAAAGATGAATGTGTGCATGGCAATATAGCGCGTAGGGCAGGCCTTTCCCACAGCCTGCATTTGGCTAAGTGACCCACACCTAGTGCTGTGATGTTGCAGGTTAACCAAGCTGAGTTGCTCAGCTCTGTGTGCACTGCAGCTGCACCTCTTAGGTGCCCTTGGGGACCCTAGAAGTCCATCTGATAACACTGCTTCCAATAGCAAATGTGGAGCTGATTTCCATGCAGGGAGGCTTATGCCCAGCTTACTTTTGTCTTGGTGTCACGTACTTGTCTCTTGCACTGATTGCATTTTGACTTTTAGACTACAAAAAGTAAAATCATTATGTGTGATGGTCAGTTGCTGTTGGGAGGTTTAGAGATGCACTAAAGCAGAGCAGGAAGCAGGAGCAGAACAGGAAGAACAGGAAGCAGGAGCAGCAGGTCCTGCCACGGAGGTGCTGAGCACTGGCTAAGGCTCTTGATGAGAAGTGGAGCTCACTGTCCTATGCAATGCAATGTGTCACTGCATGGATGCACCTGCTCAGGTGGGCAGTAACACCTATATTGCTGTGTAGGGTTTTTTGTGAGGATTAAAGCTACCTTCTACCTTCTGGTCTCATAGATAAGGTCTCTTCAATACTCCTCCACATACTTAGCTAGAGATTTGCATCATTATGTCAAGTGACTTTTGAATCCTGTTTCTGCTATTTTTGTTAATTGAATACTGTGAGTTACAGCTTCAAATAACACTTATTAGATTTAGCATGACCAAAACAATTCTGTTGCTGTCAATTGTATATTAACCTGGAGATAGTAATAAACCAACTGTTGCAAATTATCCTTTCTGAGGGGTGGAAACATAGTGACACCCAGAAAATCTGGCGGACTGCTGGTAGAGGTGGGCAAAAAGAAGCCTGTAGTCACAGTGTTCAGGACAAAATATTCTGGGAAGGCCTACAGGCACATTGAACATATTCTAGAAAGCCTGAAAGGATTGAGCTGAAAAGGAGCACACAGAAGGGGAAAACCAGATGTTGCTCTTTATGTTTGTCTCTTACAACTGACAGGAAAGAGCTTTACAAAATATTTTTGACAAGGGTTATTTATTTCTTATTATTTTATCTCAAGTCTGTGCCACAGATATGTGTTTTGATATCTGTTCCTTCTCTTAAATGGTTCAACCTGTTCCAAAGTCAGCAGTGCATCTGTTTCTGTATTCCTCATGCTTATATACAGTGTGCAATCATTAGTAAAGTCTGTGGCTAATATTTTATGCTACTCCACACCCAGAAGTAATGAGAAACTATTTTGTAGCCACGCATATCTTCTGTTTACTTTGCAAAAATAAAATTTTCACAGAAGCTGGCAGAATTAGAAGTAGTACTGAAATTATAGTTAAGAATTATTTATTCCACTAGGATTTTGGACACACTTGCTGTAATAACTTATATTTTATTAAAAGCTTTGATAGTAGTAAAATATTCTACAACTATTTTGAAATGACAATTTCTTTCAGAAAATTTTCAAGGCCAACTCTAGCATGAACTATCTAAACAGAATAAAAATATTGTAACTGCAAATATCCACATCTCAAGTGGGAAAGGGTTTTAAAGACTACCTGTAAGGTGTCCGTTTTATTTCACACTGGGGAGATTGTTCAGTACGTCTGAGGAAATGGTGTGCCTTCTCTGTAGAGCCGTAACAGGAAAGAAGGAGAGCTCTGCGTTCCAAATATTGGATTTCCAGGTGTTCATTCATGACAGAGATGACTCCTTGGTTTCAGAATGGATGAAATTCACTCCTTCAGGCAGTCTGTAAACAAAAGTCACTGCCTTCAAGTCCACCTTACCCTCGCTAGTGTATGTTGTTACTGATATCCTAAGTAACATACTGGGAACAATTTTGTTTCATGTATATGTAATTATCTGTCTTCCCAAAGCTCCAGGGAAGCATTTTGGAGAGGTTAAATATAAGGCACAAACTTCAGAGAAAGAAAACAAATATGGTACCCTACCTCCCATGAAGACCAGTTTCAGAATACCAACTGTGCTGAACTGTACCCACTGCTGAGCAAACATCTGCCAAAGCCTTGCCTGTTCACTTAGAGTTACTTTGGGATTGTTACTTCTTTTAAAATTGTTTTGCAATCCAAACTTAGAGCAGGATGCATGGAAACCAACCCCAACCAAGTCTTGCTACCAAATGTCACACCAGGATTTCATCTTACGTTGCAACAAAGGGAATAATTTGTGATGTACTGTAATACGTACTGTTGCTTCTGCTTGGAAAATGAGGTAGTCTTATAACATTTTACAGGAAAAATGTATTTAATTATCTCACCTCTACTAGGGAATGTACTAGGCTGAATAGCTGTTAAGCATATTTAATGCTATTTTAAAAGATTAAAACAGTGTGTGGAGGGCAAGATTTACATTTCAGTCGTATTTCAATCAACATTAAAAGGGCTGTTTACACAGTAAAGGTATAAAATATTAGCTCATTAAATATGCACAATGTGTTGCATTGCAGAAAGGATGTGGATTGTGCTTTGGATTTCCAAGCAAATTAAACCTCCTGTCAGAAAGTACACTGTAGCAGGATACAGTGGGCTCTGTGGAAACCAATTTAAACAATTTATGCTAGTGCTTTAAAGTTGGGTGAATTGGATTTCAGATAAATTCTCAGTGACAAGCTTAAGTTCCTCTTATGAGAGTAGAAAGAATACTTATCTCATGTAGGCATGAGATATTTCCTCTTTCCCTGATCCCTATACTATGGTTTTACCCTCTATGCAAAGAGATTCAACTATGAGTTGAAAAAGTTGGAGTGGGAGATCCTATACAGAAAGCACAAAAAATGTAATGTGCTGAGGCAGTCTCTAGAACTTAGCAGCAGTGGGTTGCGTCTTGATCTGTACACATTAGGGGTTGATCAGTTAAAGTATGTAGCTTGCAGACTTGCCTTCTTCCATGCAAATGCAGCCAGCCCAGTCAGCAGGCCCATGTTATCCTAGTTTCCTTTATAATTTCAATTCCCAGCTACCTATTAACTCATTCCAGTCAATCTACTTCCTTATATTGTTTTCCATAATCCCTATGCTATGAAAAAGAGGAGGATAAACCATGCCCATCCAGTGTCTTGTGGGTCTTTTTGTAAGGTGCAATTAGTAAACTACAATGCAAATGAAGTTTTCAAACAGCAGCTTCTTGCTCCTTTCCAGTGCTCCAATGAGCAGCCAGGGACACATCTTCACATATAACTTTTTATGGTATTCACTGTGCTAAAAAAAAAATATACTAAGAACTTCCAAACACTGATTCATCATCCAGCTGAGGGTGCTGAGAATTCATCTGCTGGGAAAAAAGTTTATGTTAAAGATAAAGCCACAGAGTAACTGCTGGCATTTAATTGAAAAGCATCTCAAGTAACTGTATGTGTAACATAAGAGAAAAACAAAACAATTTTGAAGATAACCAAATGTCTAAGGTAAGATAATTTTATTGAAAAAGTATAATTCCTTAGTAAAAACGCATTTATGTCTTTAGGTTAGAGGATTCTAAAGCCCTTTACAGACTGCAAGCATTGTCTTTGCTGTATTCATAAAAATAGGCAAAAAGTTCCAGGTGATACTCTTAAAAAGTAAATGACTCAGCGGGTCCATTTATGACTCTTTCTCAAAAGGGAAAGAATCATAAAGTGACTAAAAAATAAAATTATAAAAAACTCAAAAATAAAATCTCAAAAGAGTCTGGGAGGCTTTATATTGCCGTCATATCCTCCCAGTCAACGTATTGTTAAATTTCCTCCACTGCTGAGGAGATTGGGTTCTGTTTGTACAACACCTAACAGCATTTTCCGCCATCTCATCTCTGGACAACAATCACAGCAAGTCCAATTTCTAGCCATAAAGTCTATTTTTTCCAAAAGTGGCATCTGTCTCCCAAAAGACACACATCAGACACTTCTGTTAGCATCCTTCAAGTTTCCTCTGGATGATTCTCTCATGCAATTAGGTTACTGATGGGCTGCCATGACAAGTAGGTTGCCATTTGCCTTTTGATGTACTTTTGATTTTGATGCTTTAAGTATTTTCTCCTTCTAAATACTGTCTTCTGGGAGCTGTTCCCACTCTTTTTTTGTGTTTTGAATAAAATACTTGCAGAAGCATCTTTTCTTTGTGAATCCAAAAGCAGACTATAATGTGTCATATTTTTCCCAAGAGTGAATTTTATTTTGAACAATACTTATTGTACTGTGGAATAGTCTGTAGACTAAAAGGCGTATTTTGTTACCATTTTTCTCTGGCCTGAGAGAGTTAGCCAATAATTCTCAGTCCATTAGTAATAATGCACAACTGATTAAACAGGCAGTGAAATCTTTCAGTTGGTAAAATAAATGTTCTTGTTTTTCAAAAATGTCTAAATATAATGTTTTCTGAGCAGCCTTCATTTGGGTCTGTGCCTGGCGGCTTATGATACCATCTTTAATTATTTTATGATTTACTATTTTTCCCTAAGATTTCTGCCTTGCTCACTGCACAGTGGAATGGATTTGCAGATAAATCACATATAAGCAATGAAACAGACTCTTGTCAGAAGGACCTCCTTTGCTGACGTTGGAATAGTAAAGCAGGAGCCTGCAAGAGAGGGAAAAAATAAGACACCTATTGCTGCCCTGGAGGGCTACATTCTACTCCTGCTTTACTGCCTGACTTTCTGAGTTATGCTACTGTCCACTTGCTAACGTAACTTGCCTAATAAATGTATTTTTCTTCTTTTTCTTGATACTTTTTTTTTTTTGCTTCAGTTAAGTTTGCACTGGGATATCTTTTTTTTGAAGAAAAAACCTAACAAATAGAATGCTATCATAAAAATGTGAAATATGGAAGGTCAAATTTATCTTTTTGCTGTTTGTGTTATTCTGTAGTTAAATTCAGCAGGTAGCTCTGACTGCTTTAACCTGTGTTGGAGGAGTACTAACTAAGGAAAGCATAATGGCTTTTAAATTGAGTTATAGAACTGCTTTACTGTACAAGATCGATGCTAAACAATTACAGAATACACTCCCAATTTCTCACTGATGTAGTTTTCCAATTTTTCATGTCTTATTTTTGCCTGGGTTTTCCTACACCAGTATGGAATAATTCAGGTCGAACAGGTTTAATTCATTCTTAAAATCATAGAATACCAGGTTCAAAAGGAACCTCAAGGATCATCTGGTCCAACCTTTAGTGGTAAAAGCAGAGTCTTGATAAGATGGCCTAGCACCCTGTCCACCTGAATCTTAAAAGTGTCCACCACTGGGGAGATTATTTCAATGGCTGATTGATTTTGTAAAAATTTTTACCTGGAATCTCCCCAGGAGTAACTTGTATCCATTACCCCTCATCTTTTCCATTTGACTCCTTATAAAAACTGAGTCTTTATCTTCTTTATAGCCACTCTTTAAATACTTGAACATGGTGATAAGGTCTCGCCTGAGCTTTCTTTTCTCAAGGCTGAACAAGCCCAGTTCTCTCAGCTTTTTCTCATATGGCTTGCCAGTCCTTGGGTCATCTTTGTGGCCCTTCTCTGAATCCTCTCCAGCCCATCCACATTTTTTTTTTTTTGTATAGCAGGGACCTTAACTGAACACAGTATTCCAGGTGTGGCATGACAAGCGCTGAGTAAAGTGGGATAATGACTACCTCTGCTGGTGATGCCTTTGCTGATGTAACCCTGCATTTTGTTGGCTTTCTTTGCCACAGCTGCACAGTCTTCACTCATATTGAGCTTGCTGTTCACCAGGATACCCAGGTCCCCTTCCACAGAGCTGCTCCCCAGCTGGGCAGATCCCAGCCTGTGCTGTGCTCCTGGATTATATTCTCCCAGTTGCAAGACCTTATGCTTGTCCTTGTTGAACTTCATAAGGTTCTTGTTAGCCCACTCTTCCAGCCTGCCAGAGGTCTTCCTGAAGGGTGGCTCTCACTTCCAAAGTGTCCACTTCCCCACCCAGTTTGGTATTGTCAGTGAAGTTGGTCAGGGTACACTTGATCCCGTCTTCCAGATCAGATCTTTTTTTATTTTATTTTAAATTATTTATTTTCATTCCAATCAGTATGAGCTTTTATAAAACTAACTTCAAAAACTTGTGCATTGCTGCTTTTTATTACTGTGTTTAATGAATTAATTATGAATTCAGATTTTAATGACATAAACATGAGTATATTGCTTTTGAATTTTGCAACACATCCAGAGGGAAAGAAGTAAAATGGCCCCTTAAATGAAATGTTTGGTACTGCAGGTGGTTAGGCAACTCCTTAGCTTTTCCGTGCGTAAGCAGTGACTACTCCTATGTTTCATCTATACAAATGCATAATACAATTCAGGAATTTGTCCCTAAACAAAGCAGCTGATCTGGTTGAATACTGAAGAATCTGAGGACTCCAATTCTAATTTTATTCAGTTCTTTTCTTTTAGCTGCTTAATGTCCTTGTGACTTGCCAAACAAACTGTCTTGCTGATGAGGCATAGTTACATCCACTTTCTAAACACTGGCTTTTCTGACTTTTTTTTTTTTAAGTTTCTAGGTAGAAATACTGACACTTAAGAATACTCTATTCACTCTTCATTTAGGCAGTTAAAGGATGGGTTTTACCAAAGCAATTGATTTAGTAATGCAAGTCCTACTAGTTGTAAATGAATATCTCTGGTCAGTATAAGGTAGCATTAATGTTTTAGAACTTTTGATACACTGGAAGTCAAATGTATCAGAAGATGTCTATGGCCTAAAAGCATTGTCAATATCCAGTTTATATAATTAGAAGAGATAAAGAACTAGAAGTAAAAAACCCCATAAAATTATTCAAAGTAAAATTACAAACTTTACCCAGGTTAGGCTATATTCCAAATTCCTCCCACAAGTCTTTCTTAAGTATGGAAGTATCCTACTTTATTTTTATGCTGTCATCTTTCTATTGCAAGTAGGTAACAACTCTCCAAATGTTGAGTTTAAGTTAAAAGAGTAAATACTGAAATTTAGAAGACCTTCAAGTTTTTTCATAGGAAACCTCAACTTCTGTGTGAACTTGTCTTTCACAGTGAAGCTGCTGCCTATTTCATCATAATGCTTACCAATGTGTTCAGTATCTTCTGCACACTTTAGATTATCAAAATACTATTATGTTTATGAGATAAGGAGGCATAGTTAATTATGGCATATACTACTTAAAAGATTTATTTTTTTTTCATCTACAAGAATTTGTAGGCTTTATGTATTTAGGATGTTTCCTTTGTACTGCATACTAAGGAAGAGTACTAGAAATTATACTAACTAGCAAATATAACTGCTTGTTCAAATATTAATATACTCCCCATATAGTCATTATAACTAAAAGGAAAAAATTGCTTTTGAGCATTTCATATTCATCAATAGTTCATGAAAATGCATAACAAGTTATGACACATCTAATAAAGATGAAAGGGATGAAAACCCTTGTGAATTTTTAATATGGATAATAAAGGGCATTAATACAGCTTAATTATATCAATAAATAATTAAAATTACTTTTCAAATTATGCTTTATTTTTATTTGAAATAACTTTATCTGGTACTCTTGGAGTAATTATATACATGACATTACAATGCCAGATGCCTTACATGGGGAAGTAAAAGTTGCTTTATTGATTATCTGAGTAAACATGGCTATTTAAAACACTCTTAGGACATTTCAGCCAAAATACTGTATCTTTTAAAATATCATTTTAAATCTAAAGTTTGGATAAATATTCAGTAACAATGAAAAACCTCAGTGGTCTGTCCTGAGGTTAGATGGCTGATTAAGCTGCCACTCTAGGCAAATCAATTTCTATACATCATCATACTAAGCAATAATGTGGCTAGTTTCACAGGGGGCACAATTGGTTTTCAGTCACCTACAGGCAGAGCTAAGCGAAAGGAAAGGTAGGCAGTTGATTTAAAAACAGCAGCTGCAGGTAGTACTTGAGATGGGACTGTACCGGTGCAGCATAGACCAGGACAATCACCTCCCTTAAACAGCTAGCTATGTTGTGCTTGATGCACCACAGGATACGGTTGGCCCTTATGTCTATGTATACAAACTGTTGATTAGTATTCAATTTGCCATCAACCCAAACCCCCAGATCCCTGCCCATGGCAGGGGGGTTGGAACTGGATGATCTCTAAGGTCCCTTTCAACCCAAATCATTGTGTGATTCTATGTCTCTTTGTGAGGCTGCTCTCTAGCCCTTTTGTCCCCCAGTTTGTATGTATAGACTGAGTTATCATAACAGCTTGGGCTTACCAGTTATCTAAGTTTTTCCCCTTCTGTTGCTGAGAGCAAGGGAAACAATTATTGCAATCACCTGAATCAGCCAGTGCAGTAAATATTTACAGGTTTGTTTTGTTTTGTTTTTGAGAGGCAGATGTATTTACTTGCAGTACTGCCACCTGATAGCAGTTTCAACATACCTAAATGCCTCCCAAGGTCCAAAGGGATTTTGTGTCCAAGACTCAACTGAGGCTGATTTCTGCCTTCTCTATCTGAAAAATTCCTCGGAACTCTGACAGGAGTGTTTTTAACGGCTCTGGAGACCTTTAGTCCTGCTCTTCAAAGGTCCTTGTTTTGGCAGTGATGAGAACAAAGCCTCAGAGTTACTAGTAGTGTCCTGTTGGACATGTTCAAACAGGTGACTGTCTTGAACTATCCCCATCCTCCTGTTTGACAGATCCCTACAGATAAATACTTAAACTGAAACACAGAAAACACTGTGCTGATAAGCAAGCAAGCCAACATCTATATTAATAAAACATTGAAATCCCTGCACCTTTATCACAACCTCCACAGAGTTAACTTTTGAAATATTTATTAAGAGCATAGTACTTTATGCAGTTGTCTGTATTCCTATATTAAAAAAAAACGGAAAACAAAAAAAAACCTCAAAAAGCCACCAACATGACCAAAGCAGTGACTGCTGGTAGGAATTCTCAGCTTTTGGTAGGAAGCAGACTGCACCTTTGCAGCAGCTAAGCAGCACCTGCTTTCCAGAGATAGAGTATGACTGCTGCACTTCTTGCCCCTGAGGAAACATCACCTCCATGGCCTCCCAGCACAGCAAAATTAAGATTTTTTTTCTCCATCTACTTACAGCTGAGGGTAATTGCATGGGTCAAATGATGAGAGAGGGAGAACCTCTCACTGGCCAAGGATCTTAGCAAGTCATGAAAAACTTACAGGAAAAACAACCCACCCCCCACCACCACTGCCTGGAGGATAACAGCTTCACGTACATCTGTAAACTACCCTCTCTTGTGTAAATATTCAAAGGAAGTATTTAGTCATTTATTAGAATAAAATAAGCCACTACAGCTGAGGTAAAAGCTTTGGGAACAAGGTTTAGTGATTTAATTTCACAAAAGATTCGTAAGTTCAAAAAAATGCTTGCATTCAAATTGAGAGGAAAAACATACCAAAAAATGTACTTAGGAAACATACAAGAAGAAGGGGAGAGGAACAATAGCTTTCCTTGCTTTTAGAAAATGGAAATCTTTCATCCAGAAACACTCAAATTTGAAAAGGTGACAGAGTGTCTCCACTTTAATAAAAGTGGGTCATGCCATAGACTCTCAGGTGGCTCTCTTTGCAGCAGTTGACCTCCAGAGGTGCCTTCCAGCCTGAGCCATCTACAAAAGGACATGTCCCCTTACAGAAAGAGACCTGTTGCCAACCAGAATGAGACCAGACTGCCTGCTGAGTTGGCCCTGGGGACATGGCTCAGAAACTCTTCATTAATACAAGGTGTGTGTCCATGATGTAGTTCATCAGCTCTTGGCTTGTACTGTATTCAGGCTGAGAGAGAACTCAGGGCCACATGTATTAATTGAACAAGGTTGCAGCCTCTCATCCAGCCTTACCTCAGTGTTTTCTGCACTTCTCCCTTCATTGTTTTGAATCAGACCCTCCACATACCAGGGTCTTCTGTAACATTGTAAATGATTACACAGTCTTCTGCAAGCGCTTGCCTCAGTCATGTTCTTTTATCCTTTTAGAAAGACCTCTGAAAAGGCTCTGAGGTCTTTGCTAGGGATAGGATAATTTCAATGGAGGCAAGGTGACAGTAGCCAGCACTAAATACTCCAAATTGGCAATAGGGATAAGGCACATGTCTTTTGGCATTTCTTTAGAAGTTCCTCCTAGCCCACCGCTGACTGGTGTTTATGGATGTCCTCAGGTACTTGTCATGCCTTTGCATGTTTCCATTGATTTCTACATTTGCCTTTTAAGCCTATGGAAATTTGTCCTGGAGGTCAATATCCTGCAGCAAGGAGTTCCACAGTTGAATTACAGTTTGTGTTACAACAGTATATGTTTGAACCTTTAACTAGCTTTTTTCAGCAAATGTTTCAAGACAAAGTGTTCAGGAGTCCATGCAAAGCTGCAAGATATTGAGGACATATCTATTGATGAATTTCCTTTCCTTTCTACTCATATGATCTTCACTACCTCCTTTGGCCATTGTATTCTTTCAACTTCGTACTGATAGAAAGTTTGAAGTTACAATAAAGAAACTTGATTCCTTATTATTTCGTTGCCTGGACCCATGAACAGAACTTGGGAAGTACCATTCAGTTTTCAATGCCTTAAAGACAAAAAAAAAGTTTTAAAATTAGGTGAAGGCTATAAAACCTTGTGTTGAAACATTTTGATTTTTATATTGCAAAAGCTCCATCTTATACATGACTTTTATCTGAGAGAGACAAGACTTCATGATTTTCCCACTGTCTTCAGTATTTTAATTTAAAAAAATATATATCTCTTGATGAATTTGCTTAACATGTAACTACATAGTCATCACAAAAGGATACCTCCAAGTTATGGTTGGGGTTTGCTCACACATTTACACGCCTTTTGAGCAATTCAGCAGATGACACTAATACCTCTGCTTATGGGAGAAGTTCAAACTGACAACATATACAAAGGGATACTGCCAAAGCAGTAAAAGAAAGCAGTGTCAGTGAAAGTTACATGGTCAGGACTGAAATTCAGTTTTGGTTCTTTGCTAATAATATGCAGCATTACCGCACCTTAAAGAAAAATATATTTCTCAGTGCACTAATATTTAATCTTGTACTTTAATGAAAAATGCTTGATCTTATAAGCAGCTACATAGAATACTATTAAAATACCTCGACATGGTAACCTCTGTAATCTCCTCCTTTTTTGCTTTATTTTGCTTTTTTGAGCATTTTGTAAGAACTGTATATCAGATCATAGATAAAGCAAACCATTGCTTGGGTTGTTCTCAATCACTTAGTGCATTGCAAAGGTCCAGATTTGAAGGAGTTTTAATTTCTTGGGTTCATTTTGCTGGATTTTGGAGTGACCAATGGGTACTTAGAATGCTAGGAGGATATCTTTACAAAATATAATCTCACAGGGGGCAGTTAGGAGGCTTTTTCAGAGTATTCAGATATGCCAATGATTAGATGTATCTCAGCTAAAATCTGTGCTTCTGAAAGCAGTGAGCAGCTGTATTTTATGTAATTTGAAACATCTTATAATAAACACCCATTGCAAAATATAAAAGCCTTGCCTTTGTCTTCTGAAGATTGCTAAGGCTATGTTAACATTGAATATGTGACCCTGGGCCAGAGTCTGAGGCTCTCACCTCCCAAGTCGGCTGTCATGGCCTATTTATGTCCCTAACTTAATTCCCAGTTTGGTCTCTCTGTTCAAGCAGCACAATTAGGGCCAATTCCATTCAGCAACTGGTTGCTATTAAAGGGCATTGATTGGGTTCACTCCCTTACAAGGGTTTTCTGGAGCACAGCCACAGCTGTTGTAAGAAGGGAGTTTTACTTTTCAAAAGGAAAAGAGGAGTTCAAGGTGAAGGCTTAGCTGTTTATTTTGCAACTGTGTGCTGCTTGGTCAGATGCAAAGTTTGGGGGACAGTCAGTACAGATTATATTCATATTCTTATCACTTCATGGTAATAGGGTGAAATTTTACTTCATTGTGATTTTAATACAGTCTACTGGTTTAGTTTGCCTGTTTAAGTAATACTTGTGGAATAACATCCTATTCGGATTTGAACTCTGATTTATTTTTTGTGTAACAAATTTTTTGTATGTATAGTTTGACATCCTGGGATCTGAAGAATTTCTCAGCCTTTGTAAAAAGAAAAGTGAGAATTGTCCCGTGAAGAGCCCTTTAAACTCAGGGGCTAACATATTCAAATTCACTAAGTTGGTTAAGATCCAATTTGCTCACTTATACTACCTCTACGGATAACGCATGCTAAAGAAAACAAACCTAGGGTTTCATATCCAGCCTAAACAATCTAAAATATACTTCTAAGAGAGGTGAAGTTACAGCCTTCCCATCATGAGAAAAAAATCAAGCATAAGCAATGTACAGTTGCTGAAAGGTGCTTGTTGAATGTAAGGATATTGATGGAAGAAACCACTCTGAGTAGTGCCCTATACAATGCAGTGAATAATTTCTAAATTATGCTCCCTAAGAGCAATTTTGAGGAATTCTGCTGTGGATTCTGGCAAAAGAGAAGCATTGCATCACTGACATAGGCAATCATAGAAGCAGGGCAATGATCACTGCCCCAGCCCTGCTGGCTACACTCTTTCTGATACAGGCCACAGTGCTGTTGGCCTTCCTGGCTGCCTGGGCGTAGCTCTGTTGGCATAGCTCTGACCAGAGCATATGGTTATGCTTCACAGCCTTTATAATACTCCTTTACATGTTTAGGATTATATGACTTACTCTTTCATCCCTTTTCTGTTTGTTCATTATATGTAGGCAAGAAGAAATTAAAAACTACCTTTTGAGCAATTTGTGGCAAAAGATTTGAGCATAAGTTAAGAAAGAAGATGTGAGAGTTGCTGAGCGGTTAGATTCACCAGCATAGTGTTTTTTTGGTGGTAAATAGATAAGAAGCACATGAGATCTGCAAGTGAGAAAAGCTGTAGGATTCAGGAAGCTGATGATTAAAAACTCTCAAGAAAAATGGAGGGAAATTCTCAGTCAAAGATTTGAAGACCTGGGATAAGCTGCAACTAGAAGTTAGCCTAAATGAAAATCATAAACTTTAAATAGTTCTGACCTTTGGAAGGCAGATCACTTCTTCTCAGTAAAATACTAAATCTCTGTTCAAGTCTTTCAAACACCTTCCATGACCTGGGGGGGGCGGGGGGAGGGGTGGTTTGTAAATCTGGATTTTGAACCTCCATTGAATCTGGGAGGTTTTAAATTGTGATTTCAGTTGCAGACTTAACACTGTGATCTATTTTCCGAGTGTGAATCGGGTTCACAGGCTTGGCTTATACTTTGCTTGAAGTTCTTAGATGCATTTGGCTGCACCTCTGTTTAGTTCTGTGTCTGTGTGAGTAGGTATGTGTGTTTAAAATAAGTAACTGAATCCTACAAGGGAGGGAGTACATCTTACAGTAAGATTTCTTGACCTGGAATGCTTGTCTCTGTTTAGTGCTGTTACCTGCTAATTTAGTCTTGAATATATACTTTTGTGAAAATTTCAATTTGATTTTAAAGTTTGTTATTTCTTGAACAGATTTCTATAGATCATCATGTTTTCTCCTTTATGAGAAAATGTTAACCTAGGAGAAATGAGTTAGAATATTCTACTTTTCTACCTTTACTGAATATAGCAGAGCAAAGTTTTCTGAGAATTCAGGCCTCTATCACCTGAAATGGAAAAGATGCTGTCAGGATTAAACCAAGAAAATAAACAGAAATGCTTGATTTTCTTTATTTTCATCTCTTTTGGAGTTCTTCTCCTTCATAGAGCCTAAGTCAAAAGCAATATCAGGGTCCTTTTTATCATTTATTTTTCTCTTTGGGGGAGTCTGTAATGGCTTTCCAAATGCTCCACTACTGAATCCTTTTCTGTGACAGACACACCTTCTGCTCTGTAGTTCTTGAGAGAGTTGGGCCTTCTTACTTTCCTCACATGTGTTATTTATGAGTACGCAGGAAAGCTGAGAAGAATAAATTGGCAGATTTTCCATAGCACACCATTCAGCAGAAAGGTCAGGGTGCACAACACCACAGAAAGTACACCATAACTTTCCAGATTTGGACAGTTGGGAACTTCAGAATATTTTACTTCTTTATGGGCAAAATGTCTGGCTTCTGGCAACATACCTGGAAACTAACCATGACAACAAATACTGGTAAGATTTGTACGCTACAATAAATGAACCCAAACAATAGCAATAATTCAGAGCACACCAGATTTTCCTTTACTACTTTTAAATAAGAAAAAAGTCTAGGAAAGAAATTGTAAAGGTAGACTGTGTTTTAAATAAGATATTTTGTGCATGTTATCTGCATCTTATATCATCCCTAGGCAGAATTTTCTGTCTAGATACTAGGTGGAAGGAGGAGAGGAATAGCTATTTGGGAGTTTTGCTTACACCTGTTAACTGGGTGACAGGAATGGTGGTAACAGTAAATTTCTGTGAATGTAGGCCAGCTAGCTTTCTGCAGAGATAATGGACAGTATTAATAGAATCTCTTCTCTGGGATGTTCCTGGAGTGGAAGGACATCAAAACATCTGCTGGAATAGGCACTCACATATGGCTAAAGAGCTGCTTAAGAAACACATTCAATCATAGCAGTCCCAAAAAAAACTGCTTGACCTACTCCAATTCAAGCCTACAACCCAGTGCAGCAATGCAGAAAGAAATGCATATCTGAGCTGAACTACCAACCTGAATGTGCAGTACATTGGCATGTGCAACTGTAAAATTCCTGAGTCAAGGCACAGGGTGGCTATTATCTGAAAGAAGCATCCTAAGGTCATTGAAAATATAAAATTCAAAAAATGTTGCAATTACATAAGAAGTAGTATAAAGCACACAGATATGCTGCGAGTCACGGTTCTTCACAAGTGTTTATGGTCTCTTTCACTGTGTTTTTTCATCCTTAGCTATTACCAATAAGAGACCAATGCAACAGCAGCATTTTATGAAGGACAAAGAAAGCTTTATTTACCACAGATGAACATTTAAAACAAGAAGTTAGAAGATACAAGAGCAAACTTCTATGAGCATCTCCATTAGAGATTTTCTAATCTGTAACCATTGCCTTCTATATTCACAGTCTCCTTCAGAGCTTTGCATGCCATTTAATTCAAGACCACTTCTGCTAGCCTGCAGTTTGCTGATAACCCTGTACTACTATTCATATCCAAAATGTGGGAATATCTTATCAATCTTTATCAACAGGAAGGCTGCATTTTTCTTATGTGCTCTATAAACACATATAAAATGCAAATACACATAAAATGTAAAGAACACACAAATACAACATGACTATTTCTGTTCAAAACAAATAAAAAAACCACTGAAAATAATTGTTTTATTTTTAATTACATTTTCTGTCATTGTGAGCTTCACATGTTTTTCTTTAGTTTATTCAAAAGTTTTCAAGTCATAAATTAGATAGAACAAAACCCTAGCATTCTTATTCTAACCCTAATTTCTGCACTGACAGGTAAACAAACCTGCACAGTAAAATTTAACTAAGGTTTTTTTATATAGTCTGCATTTCCTCCTGAATTTGAGCACAAAGTAAAATGGGGAAATGGGAATTCATGTTTTTACCCTGTGCTACTCACTCTAAAATAGCAATTTTTCTAGATTATTGAAGGCAGACAACTAAGACATAAAAAAGATTAAATTACGATATGTTTTGCTGCTGTGTCTAAAGCTATTTGTGATGGAGAAAATAAAAGTCAAGTTACAATTCAGATTCCATGTTCATAATAAACAGTTCTTGCTTACGGATTTGATGAGTCTATAAAGCTTAAATGTAAAGAGTTCTCATTAATTTAAAATCAAATGTTGGTCTTGGATTTCTTTGCAAACTGCTGATGTAAAAGATGCAGGATTGTAAACTATTTTTTTCTATTGAGTTTAGATTTTGGCTGCTTGCAAAGTATTTTTCTTCTGCATAGTCGGTTATTCACTTGGCTTTGTTTGCTATGACAATTGCTGTAAGTAAGTCCTAGCTAGGTGTAAGAGAAAGGTTTGTTAATCAGGGCAAGCAACTCACAGGACGTAGCAGAGTATCCCAGGTCAATGTTATGTGCTGTGTTCTGATTGCTACAATTAAAAAAAGAAAAGAAAGAATGGAAAAGCTTTTCTAAGTGCATGCATCTGCATGAGAGGACAAAAGGCAGAGAAAGCACAAATAAAGACAAAGGGGTGTGATGCTCAGTTACTGCATGCTGAAAGATTCATATTCTCTGCTGTGTCCACCTGACCCAATTGTCCAGATTACCATTGTAAGTCAATGTAGAAAAAGGTTCCTCTGAAGTATTATTTTTCTGCCCTATGTTATATAGGGCAGAAGCCTGTACACATATAAAGGAACAAAATATATTTACCTCTGCGAGAGACTGTTGCCTTTGATTGCGAAGGGATTCCAGAGATCTTGCTTAGTTTGGCTACATTTTAGATGTATAAGAATAGGTGAGACAAACCCCACCCTGAATGCCTAGAAAAGAGTTAGATCAAAGCAAGCCTGCACCTTACTTTAGTCCCAGTAACTATGTTGAGCAAATAAAGCCTGCCTTTGACACTCAGGTGGGGTCCAACTGGTGATAATGCATAACTATGTTTAAGTCAGTCAGCTTTCTCTCCTTTGACAGATACTGGAATTATATTTAATGGCGTTAATGGGCTCTAGGATACAATTTCTCTCATCTACGAGTAATCATCTAATATAGGTCATATACAGGTCAGCTTAAAAGTTAATGTTTGCCTTTGCTGACTGTAAAATGGGTCTATAACGTAGCAGTGAAGGAGGAGCCTAGCATCAGGGTAAGAGCGCCAGGCTTGTAGATACCTTGCTCTCTGTATGGTCAAGCATTACATGGCTTAGAAAAGTTATTTATTCCAGTGTCTTCTGTTGTCTTCACCCTCATTCATTCATTTAAGACAAATTATACTCTCTCATAATTAATTGGGCTAAAAGCATGCTCACGGATCTTGTAGCTGATCAGCTGACAGGAGGCGGCTTGTTAAGTCACCACAATTCAATTGTGTTTGATCGTAATCCTAAAATCTGAAGCTTTGGCTTTCCTCTGCTGTGGGTTTAAATCATGAGTAACTTCCCTGAAGACATTAGTTTTATTTCACAGAATAAAACCTACATGAGAAGAGAACAAGGCCTCAGGCCACCCAGCTTAAACAATAAAAGGGAGAAAGGAAATTTATGGATTACATGAGCAAAGAAGTTCATAAAATCAAACTTATAACTTGAAATAGCTATTCTAATTAAGAAAGTAGATAGCAGAAATTGGAGGATATAATGTACTTAACACAGTACAAAACCATAGAAAGTTAATTTTTGTTTTACTAGAAATCCAACTGTTGAACAACAGCTAAAACCCACAGAAGTCTTGAATCATGAGTGATTAAACTTAATCAGAGGCATAGGCATATGTATCCTACACAATGGAAACATACAGCTTAAAGAAATCAAGTGATTATGAAGCCTTTAGATATCTAAGGTATTTCCTATCACATTGTATACATCTGAAGCATGAACACAATTTGATTATTCAGTTAAATAGATTAAAAATCAGAAGCACACCAAACACACCATACTGTTCAACATTACAAAACAATTATTCTATTCAGTCAGTGCTTTAAAAACAAACCTATTCCAGAACAGCTGGAAGCCTGCAAGTGACATTTATAACAATCGCAAGCAGTAGTTAACATAATGTAGTGAAAGAAAAGATTGACTCTTTTGGCCTTTTTGTCCACATATTTTACTTTTCAATTTATATTTGGTTTATGATTTTTCATATAATATCTTGCTGATTCTTTTGTCTCCCCTGAAAGGTTCTAATTAACAGTTCTCACTGGCTTCAGTGCACCTGTCAGTAGAATTCCTTCTAACATGTTTTCACATGCCTGAAGTCTGGTCCAGCATGCTTTTTTACCAGTAAGTGTATTTGCTTGTTTGTTTGTTTCAAAATCAGAGACAAACCTGCAAAAGCAGGTTTTTCTACCAAAAGGAATTGTGTCAGGTATGTTTGTATAGCAGTGCTCATAGCTGATTAACTACTTCTAAATGTACCTGTAAGTAAAGAAGCATTTCTGTACATTTTCTTTAATCTTGACAAGTGACCTCTCATGGGTTTGTGCCATTCAGGGCAGATGTCAGTAAAAGGCAAGGTAAGACACACCAAAATGATACTCCACAATGACTCATGCCTGAAGAGAAAGAAAAGCATCTGGGAGCAGAATGTAAATGCTAGGTTTGAAAGGCTCTAGCTTTTTTTTTGTCATCTTGGTGAAGGTGAATCTGAAGACTGGCTAATACCAAAGCAGATCAGTTCAGACTTAGACGTCCAAACCCAAAAATGACCCACTGAACTGGATTTATTGTGCTAATACACCTATACTTGCTTATTTTAATTAAATTAACCAGACAGCAGCTATAAAGCCAGACCAATGAATGAAAATCATATTTACTGAAAAAAGACCAGAAGACATCATAATGGGTGGTCAGTCACCTCATGGATCTTTAGGTGACAAAATTAGTGGGTGAAGAGTTAGGAACTTAAGAAATGGAGAAGAAAGACTGAAACTACTTTGCTGCACAGAAATAGCTCCAAAGCCAAGTCTGTGTCCAGATTCAGTAATTGCAGAACCAGTCCTGGAAATGTTTTGCCAGGTCTGGGAAAATCGAGGTAATACTGTATGCCTTACAGTACACCTCAGGTTACATGTACCTGCCGTGTGGGTAAGCTCCAGACCTCATCCATCTCATCTGCTGTTACCAGGGCTTTTATGCAACTGATATCAGATGGTCATAAGTGCCAGGATTTGTCCTAAGGAAGCCCTGTGCTGCTTACTGCTGCAACACAGGCTGCTCCAAAGCTGCTTACACAAACTGTGTCTGCACAAGCTATCAGGTCTTGGGCGTGCCTGGGACTTCAAGCACTCAAACCAGCTGGCTTGGCTACCTTCCGTAAGCTTTTCAGTAATGTAGCTGTATCTCCTGCTCTCAGTGTTCCTTTGGAGGTTTCAGCCATGCTCTGATGACTGTAGAAGTGTGGGGGAACCAGACTTTTAAATTAGACGCTTCAACCTTGTTCCCTAGAGTTGGGCATTGAGAATCTCCACCACTATGCCCATGCTGTCTGATCCCCAGCACCACAGGGCACTGGAATGAACTTGTACAAGAGTTACAAACATGGATTTTAGTGGTTGCACAAAGATACAAAGTATTCAGAGATATTTTAAAGCCTGGTATTTGACAGGGAGGGTATATTGGGGGTGGGGTTTGTTTTCCACTGACTCCTTCCAGACCTGCGAAGAGACGTACCAGACTTCTGATTTCAAAACATTAGGACAGTGATATGGGCAGCCCTAAGGCACCATGTAGGGGTACTCTTATTCCTCCCAGACTCACTGAGATTTCTACATGCAGTTCAGCCCATCTGAGCAAGAATTGATTAGAGTTTACAGTGCTCTGTCCACATTCTATATTCATGAATTTTCAGAGGAAAAGGGAGCCAATGACAGCATGTTGGAGAGATCAGTAAGAAGATGTTTTTTAGAAACTTTTATCCTACAAGCCTAATGTACTATTAAAAGACATTCTGAAGTCTTAGTGGATTCTTACTTCTTTTGTTGCCATACCAAGCAATTTCAGTTGTTGTGATTTCCTTGTTGTACAGTTTTATAGTAGCTATAGAAATAAATTGGAATTTCTTTCCTTGCCTTTTTATTTTCAAATAATGTTAAAAATGAAATAATGATGAAACTTTTTCCCCATGGATTTCATGGATGGTACTCTTTAAATTTCCTACTTTTTTTCTCAGCTTAATAATTACGGTTAGGAACTTGTTTCTCCCCTCTTTTCCTATACCTGACAGAGCAAATTATAGAAATTGCTACCAGTTCACATTTTACTGTGGACTAAACCTTGTCTGAGATTGTTCATCCAGAGCACAGCCTCAGCTTGTGACAGCTTCTGAATCTGTGTAACCTGAGTTTTATTTCAGACAGTTTGGACTGTAAATCTCTCAGATCTCACTGAACCTTATCAAAATTGGTGTTGATATCTGTAGTACTCAGAAAATGAAGGAAAGGTCAATACCATCAATTCAGCTTCAACTGAGGTCATGCCAACATCCAGGACAGATCCTCATATAAGATATGATGACTCATCTCCTTGAAGAAACCTGCAGTGTGGTTCATTTCTTGGTTATTACAGAAAGATGTATCTAGTCATCAAGGCCTGCTGCTGCCAAAGAAAGGTAAAGAGTTGTCTAGCTCTCAACTTTGGGAACAAAACTGCTTTAGTTCTCCATTAATAGGCATCAGTACACGTCTGGCCACAATGCAGGTGTTGTTTTTTCAGTGATGTGATATATCTTACGAACACAAAAGCATTATGCATTTTATCAGTATAGTCATTTTCAGAGCCAAATAGTGCTGTATACAATAAAATTAGAGAGCAGCACACAATCCCTCACCAACACAGTCTATAATCTAATAGATAAACGTTCAGAGAGTGAAAAAGTGAAAACCAAGGAAGAGTCAATGCAACTTTTGCATTTGGCATAATGCCTTCTTTTCGACTGCATCTTTCTCTCTTTAAGTAAAAGCTTCTGAGCAGACCTGCTGGCCCAGAAGTTATGACCCAGAGCATACAAAGCCCATCTTCCCAGAGAATAATCTGTATGGAAGTCACTTCCACATAATGACAAGCCTGAAAGTTGTAGGAAGGAGGGAAACCTCTGAAGGAAGCTTCAAATTCTAGTAATCAAAAGAGCTGCTGTCAAAAACATCATGCTTCTCTGTTTCAAAGTTGCTGATGGTTACTTGGTATAGCTATAGCAAAGGTACCTGCTTCAGTATATCCCTTTATTCCATGTATCTGTGCAAATTAAGAAAAAAAAATTATTTTCTTTTTGCCTGAAATTACGGGACAGACCTAGATATTTAATAGGAAGGACACTAATATACACAATGTGATGTGTAAGAGTACTAAATATTATATGAGTTCTAGTCCATAGTGAGTTAATTATATGTAAAACTTTGAAGTGAAATAAAATATTTCCTACCAAAAAATTTAAACTTTATTAGGAACAAGTAAGGTGTGATCATTTGATGTATTTGGATTGTGTTTGAACAACACAATAAGGCATTAAGAGCCTGGGAAGTAAAGCAAAGCAAGTAGATAAGGAAACTGGTGAACAAGCAGCTTGTACTGAGGAAACTCCACTTGATATCTGTCTGATCGTTTGATAGCAGTCCTGTAACACTGCCCAGCTGTCTTTTATTCACAGTCTCAAAAGACTGCTCCTAAATGGCTTTTCCACTGTTTGTGGTTTCTGATCATGCTGGAGAGCTGAGGGTGAGGCAGCAGGGACACGAAAGCTGGCCACAACACTGGCAGTTGGGATCCCCGAACTGAACCTGATGACTTGTGATTACACGGACATGAAAATGTTGTACTTGCTTATAGAAGTGGCAAAGAGAGAAATCTGTTTCCTTGTCACATCCACCTGTGGGCTTTTCAAGATTGGTAAATATTGCCTAAAATTTTTATCATCTCCTGTTTTGTTGTAGTCTAATGCTATGAAAGTCTGGCATCATTTTAAGTAGGAGTCACGAGCTGCAGCTGACAGTGAGATGTCTAAAGCAAAGCTAATTAGCTTGTGGTAATCAGCTGGGCAGGTGGGATGATTCATCCACCGGAGGTGGCAATGGCTCAGTCCTGCCAAAGAAGCCTAAACAGACAGTTTACTCTAGCAACTTAGCAATTAGTCAGCCAAAGCAGGTGAGATGAATCTAACCTCTGCACATAAAAATATTCCTATCTGCTATGAAGCTATTCTTAGTCATAGAGTTTCTTAAGATGATAGATGCCAGCCAGTGCCTTTCACTGAAGTAGGTGCAAGAGTCTTTTGAAGCAAGAGTGGTTCAAAGCTGCACCAGGTAAGGTTTGGGATGGGCATTACAAAGCATTTCTTTACTGAGAGAGTGGTTAAACACTGGAACAGGCTTCCTAGAGAGGTGCTCAATGCCCCTAAGCATGTCAGTGTTTGTGAGTCATTTGGACAACGCCTTTAATAACGTGCTTTAACTTCTGGTCAGCCCTGAACTGGTTAAGCAGCTGGACTAGGTGATCATTGTAAGTCACTTCCAACTGAAATAGTCTTGTATCCTCTCCGACTCCCTGTCCTCTCCCTCACTGGTATTTTGTGTCCTCCATCCCATTGGGCAACCATGCATAATTAAGTGAACCTTTATCCCACTGTCTATTCTGCAGTGTGGTCTGCATCATCTGGCAGCACCTATAGGAAAAAAGTCAAGCTCTGCCATTAATTATAGTATGTTGAGAAGACTAAAATTTGCTTCTATCATTTGTCTTGGAAGTGCAGGTAAATAAATGAACTGTAAATGTCCTCGGCTAGTGGGTAGTTTTAAATTTCAGACTTTTCTCAAATGATCCCTGGCAAAAATATCAGTTTGAGATGTATATCTAAAATAAAATCCCCCAAAGTTTTCAGTCTTTTTCATTACAGTCCTTTTCCTCACCTGCTTTTCAGGGGCAAAAAGGAGTGAGAACATGAAATAAATTATAAAATCCATTTTATAATTTTGTTATGAAAATCCAAATTTGTTTTTAAGCAAGTGTAAAAAAAATGGCATATTTGAATGAAATTTGAAATAACTGGGTATAAAAAGGATATTTTTCAATGTGAAATTGCTTTAAGCTGTTACTGATTTCTTGTTGCTTTGATAAATCAGCCAAATGCTAAGAATTTCTGATGGTGAAAATTACAGATGAAGAGATAGATACTCTATTAACAATACAGGCTCATGTTCTTGCTGTTGGTAGTTGATAATTTTGTTCTGTCTGTCTTCAGCAAGGATCTGTTCATGTGATTTTTTTCACCACATATTTAAAAGGCTGCCATGCATGCATGAGGGTCAGAAGAACAATGACTTTTATTTTTACGTTATCATATAAGTTGCACAATTCAACTGTATTTCAGTGTCTGCAGCACTAGCTCTCCAGAGTTAGGGTTAAAAAAAGTTGAGTTTAGAACAAAGATAAAAATTATTAATTCCAGAAAGTATTCATTTCTTCTGGGATATTGGGCAGCAGCTAGAATAAAGTAAAGTAAGGTATTGTGGCTCTCCCTTTATAGAGGATTTTGTCTTTTAGTGTTCTGAGCATCTACATGTACTGCCAAGTTTCTGTGAATACTGAAAAATGACTATGCAGAAAAGCACAAGAACAAGCTAGTGGAGTGGAGCTGAACTGTCAACTTAAAGAAACCTATTATGTCTTTTTACATATATTTGTGGAGCTACATAGCACTACTTAGCTTCCACTGAGATATCCAGAAAAGGCCTTGTTATTATAGCTCAAAGTAATTTAATGCAGTTCAGTTTTTTTTCTTTTAGAGTGTTTTTCAACTCCCTCCTGCACTGCAAAGTTGTGGAAAAATATTAGAGTAAGAGCAGTCAAAGCTCCTTATACATTAAGAAGCTTTATATGTAATATTGTTTTTTCATTTCTTTCACTTTTCTGAAGTAAAACAGCACCTATATTAGCTACCAGATAGGGCTACAAGTAAAATCTGTTTTCAAAGATCTTCTTGATTGTCCTTTGTAAGTTATCAAGGTCATTAAATCTAGACCAGATGTTAGAGAAAGTGAGCCTGGAGATAAACAGAGATCCTACCAGCCTGGAATTGTATTGGAGGTTTTTGATTCTATTGCATGCATCGCAGACTACCTGGTGTAGCCCTGCAGAAATCTGTTCTGAAATGGGCCTCAAGGGCCGTGAAAAGATTGATCATTTATATAAAATAATGTTCTTTTTCTGGTTTATTCTGTTTGTGCAAACACCAAAAAAACATTTCCTTTCGTGACAAAAGCATTGTTCACCACCTGACGGGTCTTCTGAAGCTAAAATATTTTATTTTGCACCAGTAGATAGAATTCTTATTAAATACTTTGCCATTGTGCTAAGTAATGTTCTGCTTGCCTCTTCTTTTTCTTGCAAAGGCATATTAATTGTGCCTTCCTTTTTGTGTTCCATTTCAAGTGTATGGAGCAGTGTTTTGCCACTTAAGTTTACAAAAGAAAAAAAAAAAAAAAAAAAAAAAAAAAACAAAAAAGCAACAGAAAAAAAAAAACCCACAAGGAAACAACAAATATGAAATGTCATTCTTCTCATTCTTCTGACACTAATTCAGCAGGTCATTTAGGCTTATGTCTAACTTTTGCCATTCAAAAACACTGGACTACAGCTCACACTGAAGTTTGTTGTCACCTTGCTTCCCTGAGCCTCTGAATAGAACATTTTTTTTATAACCTAATAGTTTTTAGAACAGAATTTAATCTTAAGGACTGCTGGGTCTCCGTGTATAGTTTCCATCTCCATTTCTGTGGGAGTCACCACTGGCCATCTTCGGTAGTTAAAGACGATGGAGAAAGTTGCCAGAGAGTTTCTTAAAGAATTTGACATTTTAGCAAAATCATTAACAAATTGGTATTGTTTTTCTGATGCAGCTAATCCTCTTTTCTCCAGTGATGCAGATCCTTTTGATCTTTAGGTGAAAAGTTTACACATTTGTAAACAAAAAATATAGTGGCATGGATATCTGTCTGGTATAGCAGATGTGATATGCGCTATGCTTTAGTTCATGGGTGATATGAATCTCATAAAAATACTCTTTAACTCTTTAATAATTTAACTTTAAAAAATAATGCCATCATATTTACAAGAAAAACTGTAATTGACCACAAGACTAAGAAAGCAAGCAATGCAGTAATTTCTTACTACCATAACTGATGCTATTGTGAAAAAGCATATAATTTCTCTAAAGTTGTAGAACAACTAACAATCTAATTATGAATCTACCTGAAGGGAAGACTTGTGGACTCAGTCCCTAATTATGCCTAGGATTCATTGTTTTTGTTCTTTGAGGATGGTGAGCTCATAGGAATTTGCTGGGATTTCAGGCACTGTGCTTAGACCATTAAAAAAAATCCTTAACACTGTTACCTAGGATTTTTATTCTCTTTTTTTTCTGTGTAGATCAATTTATTCCTCATGTAAAGATATTTTTTTATTATTTAATTATATCAAACACTTAATGATTCAATTTTGTAATAAAATGTATTCTAAAGGTTATATGCATTTCAGTATATAAAGGTATACAAAATTTGACCTAGATTCAAGGGAGGCCATGCTGATATTTTGAACCAAATACAAAAAAGGATGTGTTCAGCTCTTTTCTGGACAAGAGCTTTAGTTGCAGCATAGATGAAGAATAATGGGAGTTGCAAAGGGGAATATTTCTCCCCTCACTGCAAAGTGGCCAGAAAAAAAAAAGGAGAGAAAGGAACCTCATAGGTTTTGATAATAAACATTAGAAGCAACAGAGGGATGGATTTGAAAAAACTGTGCTTTTAAAACTATTTTTCAAGTTCAAAATTTTTTTTTTCTCTATTCATTTTAAAGATAATTTTAAAATCAAATGAATGGCCTCTTTATGTACAATCAGTAGTCACTGAATATGTAAACGATGCTTTCTAATCAATGTACAGGAAGAAACGCTAAGGTAGAAATATTGTCATTGACAAAAACATCCCTGTATAGCTGAGAAAAAGTGGACATGAAAATCTTTTTCTGTATATAACCTCATAGTAAAGTTTTTTCTCCTGAGTATGAATTACTGATTGGTACTTAAGGACGAACAAAAAGCTAGATTTGAGACGTATAGGAACAATAATTATAAAAACATGAAAGATATTAAAATGTACTAAAGTAAAAACTCTTCATTTGAAGCCTTAAACTGCAATTCATCAATTGATGTGGGATGACTACAGGAAAAACTTTAAAGTATAAGCACTTTCTTGAGGAATACCATGTAATTGTCAGTAAACCAAGTTCCAGGTCCTTACTTCATCCTGAACGATGCTTCCTTTTGGAAGAAATTCATGTAATGTAATCCATTTGTCAGGCTGATCAAGACTGACCCATCTATTAACATATGGAGAAAAAAGCAGAACTACAAATAATCAGACATGTTGACAAAAGTGGGTGGAAATGTGCTTTATAATTTTATTGAATTTGGAGAAATACCAAACCAAAAAGCAGAATTTGCAATAACTTTATATTGTCCCCAAATGCTTCAGTAAATGCAAATGTGAGAGAAAGCTTTGAGATACTACTGAAATACACATCTGTGGTTCTTTTAAAGTCTAAAATTCCCATTCAAAAACATGGCTTTTGTCCAAAGGCAATTTCCCTAGATAATCAAGGAAAAGCTTTGCCTTTGCTAGCACAACTGTGTAATGCACTTTCTTCTTGTAGGCTGACAAATGCATTGAAAAGAACACTAAATTTGTATTGCTTTCCCTAACCTAGCAGAAAAGTTCAGGTTTTTTTTATTAAAATGCATGTTTGACCTTGGGTTATTAAATAGGAAACAATTGAGTATATATGAAAAAGTTTTATTTTTGTAGTCTTTCTGTTCTTCAGCCTGTCATCCAATAAAGCCAAATATTTGTCTTGCTATTGAAGAGCTATAACTACTCTGTCAAACGTGACTTTTTAAACCTGTCAAGCAGTCATTCCTTTTCCATTGCAAAACATCTAACTTAAACTTCCTAGCCTTCTTCCCAAACAAAAGTTTCAGAAAAATATGTGGTAAAATCCCACTTTATAAAAGCCTTTTTACAAACTCTAAATCAAAGACAAATCTGGAAAGATACTCCAATTAATATTATAGAATCATAGAATCATAGAATAGTCAGGGTTGGAAAGGACCTTAAGATCATCTAGTTCCAACCACACTGCCAGGAGCAGGGACACCTCCCACTAAACCATGCCACCCAAGGCTCTGTCCAACCCAGCCTTGAGCACTGCCAGCAATGGAACATTCGCAACTTCCCTAGGCAACCCATTCCAGTGCCTCACCATCCTTACAGTAAAGAATTTCTTCCTTATATCCAATCTAAACTTCCCCTGTTTAAGTTTGAACCCAGTACCCCTTGTCCTATCACTACAGTCCCTCATGAAGAGTCATCCTGATCTGAAGCTCAGATAATTGATGTTTCTTCACCGAGGTCCAAGCAACTTCTGTAAACAATAGTTCAGAGGGGAGCTGTGTGAAAGAGAATATTTTTCCCATTGGTTACCACCTATCAAGAATTAGAGTGCTGTGGTATTTTGTTATCAAACTGTCAACATTTATTTAAAGCTGTATTCTTTAATTGTAGCACAGGTTGTGTAATTAAAGTCCTTTACTGCCGCTTCAGCAGGAAATTCTAGTGCAAAATTTGTATCATTAATAAGCTACTAAAAATAAATGAAAGTGACTTTCTCTGGCACTGGATGGTGTTTTTATGTATGAAGCTGCGTAATACATTTCACCAAGAAATCACAGTTTTCAGCAGCTTATGACTTTGCGTTAGGTCAACTTTTCATGCTGAAATTTTCCATACTTGCTCTCAGCTTCAGGGTTTTCTTTTTCGTTCGGGGAGATGGGTGTTAAATTGCAGCAGTCGTTCAGGTACTTTAAAGAATGAGAGTAGATGAAAGTTTTACCAAACAAATTCCCAGGTGTTTGTCTGATGCTTTCTGGACTGTTGATTGTTTATAACAGTATTTTTGTAAGAATAGTGTTGGAGATACACGTCTTCTTCCTGCTCTACCTGTACAGTTTGCCACGGATCTCCATTGGGTGATCCAGGCACCTTGCTCCTGGTCTGGTTCCACAGTGTGCCCACTGCACTGAGCCCACTAGAGCCCTCCCAGGTACAGAACACATGTCCCAGAATCAAAGAGGCTTTAGGATCAGGAGATCCTTCCCATCTGGCCTGGGGCAACAATGAGTTTTGAGCTGGAATTCCCATTTGCATGATAGTCCAGCTTTTCCAAGAATAATAAATTACAGATATATACCTTCAACTCTTCGTGATTTTATAGGTGTTCCAATCGACTACTCTGTTGTATACTGACAGCAAACACTAGTTCTGTGTCTTAAAAAACAAACAAAACAAACAAGAAAAAAACAAAAAACAAAACACACACGCAAAAAAAGAAAAGGAAAAAAAAACCAAGAAATTGGACAAACTCTTTTCTGGAAGATCTGAGGCTGTCACTCCATCATCCTGTGGCAAATTTTGTCTACTTAGCCAGGGAACTATAAGAAGAAGTGACCCTTTCCAAGCAGATCTCAAGAAATAAGCCTGCTAATTCAGCTTTTTGAAGGTCAAATGGTTAAATGAAAATTAGCAAAGAGTCTCTATATACATTTGGTTTAGACCATCCTGATGTGTTGCCACCTGCGATCAGTTCCAGGTTGGGATGTTTTAGGGAATACCCACAGTGCTCCTTCAGGGGCAGAGAATACAAAACCACTGAAGTTTCCAATGGATAGATAGGTTTAATAAGAGATACTGAGTTCTGGGCATTCTTTGTTTACCCTGCAGCCATTTTCCAGTACCTCTGACCCTAGCCTTTCTTTTCTCTAGCAGAAAACACCAAGCACAGAATTTAGACATATAGCTATTCTATGTACAGCCTGCGCAGTTATACTAACAACCTTGGAAACATGTAAAGAAAATTATGTTGTTTTGTGAATACTTACAAAGTCATATGACAAAAGAGAACAAATATTCTTCATGGCTGGATTCTGGGCTTTGTTCTAGTTGTACTTGGAAAACCAAGCAAAAAACAAAAAGCCCGAGATCATTTGTCTCTTTACTCAGCCGTATTGCTGACCCCTAAATCGCCTTCAAAAGCCCAAAGTCCTCTACTTCACAACTGCATTGTTGTAAGCTTTGGCTCAGGATCCTGTGATGACTACAATGAGAGATCACAGTGAATGTGCAACCTGAACTAAAATTATACTACCATTTTGTCGCCAACTTCCACCCAAGGTAGAATGAGGTACTCTATTCCTCATAAAAATCGGATACTAGAAGAAAAAAAGAGTACAGATTTTTTCTATTTTACCAGCATGACAAGTTAACTATTCCTATTATCTCTTACAAAAAAGGAGACTTGAAATCAACCTACACTGTTTTCTGAATGCCACAGAGCCTTCAGCTGACTTTGTGTCCATCTCTGTACAGGTAACAGAAGAGGACAGATAGTGACTAGTGACTGATATTTGGCATCAGCTGGACACCTCAGTTTCTGAAGTTTCCCCTCTATTTCATTACAATAAACACTTTTTGAGACACAAAAGGCCCCAGGAGACTTCAGTCCTCAAAGCAGCGACTTAAACTTTCTTATTGAAACAAGTTAACACCATCTCCCTGTAGTTTTCCAAAATGTTTTTACTCTTTGAAAAGCGTACCGTATGTGGGCAGAGGTAATATTAACAACATTTTTCTAAAGCATAATGAGGTCTTCTAAAAAGCTGAGTAACATACTCCATTCTGAATGTGTTCTGTACTGGCCTAAATTATTGCAAAGCTTCCCAGGTTTTTAGTAAAACTGTCATTCGCAGGGAAGTGAGTAAAATATCAGAAATAACATGTGTAAGTTCAAATGCTCTTTAAATAGTATCTGCCTGCAGTCTCAGAACTGCTGACTGTGAGTCAGAGCAGGGAGGCAGGTTTCTGCATCTGTTTTAAAACTGGGCAAAGCCTTTTGCTTTGTCCTGCTTGGCCATAGCAGTTTTTATGAGCTGGTTTTAACAGAATTACTCAAAGTAAATAATGGAGCAGAATTTTTATCACTGCATAGAGCAGCGCCTAGGAAAAAAGATTACAGATCATCTCAAAATGTCTCAAAGCAGGAAAGTTTTCCCTTGGAATAAGGAGTACAATGTATTAAAACTGCTCTGAACTTAGCATTTTCACAGCTTTGGTCAGGCTTCCTAAGACCAGTAAATACACATCATGTCATAGAATATACAATTAAAATTATTTATATGCTCAAATAGAGAACAAAAACTTACTTTGCACCCACCCTTATTCCCTCAAAGCAACAGGAAAGGAAACAAACTGCATATCACAGATATGAGTCACGTTGTTTCAGTCGCTGCTGGAGAAAAGCCAGAGTTTACAATGATGAGATCAGTGTAAGTATATTGAATGAAATGCTATTGCTTAAGGACAGCAGAGAGGCTGAATTTGTGATAGCAGTCCTGTAGACTTATACTGTGCACAGAGCAAGGTGGAACAAAATGGTCATAAAAGCATCCACAACCATGTTTTAGCTCCATAGCTGTTATCAGTGGCAAGTTGCTCTGCTTTGTTTCAGGTTAAACACACAGAGTCTGTCTACATCATGAATCTTAAAAACTTTGTGAAGCTGGATGAAAGCATCAACCAATAAATGGAGGACTTAAGAGAAACACAGAAAAGCAAAGCTCCTGATTATAGAAAATAAAAACATCTTTTTACTGTTTGTACTGACATGCAAGACACAGACAGATTTCATAATGTTGTAGAGCATGTTACACAGAGAAGAAAGAAGTTGTTAAAACCAGGACATTCTCACCAGGTTTCTAGGGCTAGTATGAAATGATTTGCTGGCTTTATAGTGCTTCATATATTTTCATTCACAGCAAATGTCTGAATTTGCATATAATGGTTAACTCTTTGAATTTCCTTTGCAGCATGTTATTATTCTCTAATCCTTTACTTTTCTAAGAAATTAAAGTGGTCTTTGGTAAACTTTGCATCAGAGAGTTGCCTTTGCAGATATCTAGGCTTTCCAGATGGGCATATATTTCCCAGATTCATCCAGAAACACGCACCTCCAAAATGATAAAAATACCAAACCATGTGTCTATAATATATTCCTACTGGGTTTCAAATAATTTCATTGTAGGATAGTATTAAGACCTGTCTGTAAAAAAAACATATTATTCACTAAGCTGAGCACCCAGTGCAATTGAAATTTATGTGGTTCATTCTTTAACTTCTGCATGGGGCAAAGTCAGCTGTTGTAAAGAATATGACTGTATTATATTCAGACAACAGATACAAATGAAATATGGAGCAAATGGTATAATGAGTTGCTGAGAAGACAAGATCCAATTCATTATTTTTAGTGTCACTGAAGTCATCCTACTAACATCACTTCTGGATTTGTCTGAGATCAAATGACAAATTGGTATATTTTATTTTTATTCTTGGATAGAAGAAAGGAGTGTCAGGAATGGAGCAAAGTCTCACGGTGCAAGACCTTGTACAACTATAAAGCAAATTTTAATTCTGAATTTTTTTAAGTATAAAATAATATTTTAGTTATTTCAAGGGATTTTATCCTATGTTAAAAAATTTTAACATTAAATTCAGATTAATTTAGTGGCAAATTGTAGCCTAAAGGATTGGTCTAAATAATTTTGAATTTACATTAACAAGTTGAAGCTATAAAAAGTGTTTTATAATTCTGTGGTGCAGTTGTGAGGCACAGTTCTGAGATCATGAATAACTGCCACATGTTTTTGTTGTAGGCTCTGTTACTGTATCATATTTATATGTTCATGTAATTCATGTAGATCCATAGCATCTGGGACCTGGAAAATTTTAATCCTTTCTGAATTCTAAAAAATAAAATCACATAATTCTGGATTCCTTTTTAGGTTTTGGTAAACTCAAAAAACAATTGAATTGTTTTGAAAATAATTAGTTTCTAAATGTTTTATCTACAATGTAAGTTATTTAAATTTTTATGTCCAAGACATTAGACAGTACATAGCTGTCCATGTACAGTGTGAGTTCTACAAAGGAACAGGTAAACTCACATGGGAGTGCTCTGTGCTAAACCATGGGTGTATTGCTAATTCATTTAAAAACATAAAAGACAGTAATCATGGGTCGTGACCCTTTCCCCATGATTAATAAACTTTTCACAAAGTTTTTAGTCTTTTTACTTTTATTAGCATTATAAGAGTTGTCTCTTACAATGGAATTTTTTCACATAGAAGCCCAGTACAGTGGTTTGAGGAACCTGAAAATGCATAGGGCTTCTGAAATTGATTTCCCTTTATGCAATGTCTGTAGCCTAATTTGTCTCTTAACAAGTTCCACTATGAACCCTCAAAGCTTTTCGGCTTCTGACCAACTCCAAACAGAATGTCTGTGAGGGCCTGGGCTGTTCAGGAGATGGGACTTGACAAGAGAACATGTCCCAGACACAAGACCCTGCCTCCCCATGCCCCTCAGATCTGCAACAAACCTTGCACTCATGGTTCATAACACTTCTAATTGCCAAAGTAATGGGCATCTATAGCATCTGTTCTACAGCAATGGCACAATGAGATATCTGGAGCCACAGGGACCATTGAACAGCATGTCCAACACAGTCCAGGGCCATGTACAGGGAATTTCTTTCTGAAGCACAGGTAGGTGCAGCATGCAGTAGCTGCAGGCGATGAGGAAATGGTTGGATAGTTGTGCTTTATATGACACAGAAATCTGAATTTTGTTCCAGTCCCTCAGAGCATGTGGTCATTACATATATCAGAAAGGTCTGTGGGAGGACCCTTGGCATAAAAACATGAGCTTTGACTCAACTTTGTGTTCTTTCACCCAGTAACAATGAGGATCTTTTACCAAAAGTCCCTTCCTGGCAAATCGTAAAACTGCACAAGAAAATAAAGCTCATTTGTGCATGCTTTCTCACTGGCATTAAGTGACAGTTGATAAGCTTTTGAAAATATTCTGCAGTACTCACAGTCTTAACTTCATTCCAATTCTATTGCTACTATTAAATCTCTGCAAATCTCTCATAAGTAAGGAGAGATGCTTCTTAAGCTATGCAGTGGTGCTACTTCTTTTTTCACAGAAGGATTATATAGGGGTTTTTAATTACTTCATTACTGCACGCTTTTTTGGTTTTATCGCTATACTAGGCATATAATTAAGCTTGATATAATAGCAAAGTTTTGTTCCTTACTAAGTATTGTCATCGAATGAGTTATGTAGTTGGAATGAAATTGCAAAGACATCTTGACCAAAAAAGTTAATATGTCTCAGTAACTGTTGTGGGTTTTTTCAGGGAGCGGTAAGATAGAAGAGCAATAAATTTCAGTACTGTGAAGAATAAGCCAAAAAGTGTGTTAATGAGCACTATAATTATCTCAGGTTTTAGTATGCTTGTGCCAACAAACTGTCCAGCCTCATCATGAAGAGCATAAGGTCGGTTTTACCAAGACCCCTGTTGTGTATTTGGTACAGAGAGCCCCCAGTTTAGACAGAAAGTTTGAAATTGTGAACCTCTAACCAAATAGACTCAAAAGGCTTACTATTCTGAATGTACTCAACTGTATTGAACAAGAGAAAAGCAAAACTTTAGTGAGAACTAAGGGAACACTGGATCACATAAACATAATTGCTACATCACACTTCAGCTACAAATGTGCCATGAAGCATTTTATTGCACCTCGCATCCTAGTTCTGCCTGTGAGGTTTGTGCAGAAAGTACCATTCCAGCAGGCTTTGTCATGCAAGTGTGCTTTTGTATCAGTAATTTGCTAACACTGTCACCTTACAGAATGCAGCAGCATTAATCTTAGGAGTAGCATGTTAACATTCCCCAAATGATCACAGTATTTGGAGCACCTGCATCTGGTCTCTGCCTGCTGCTAGTGCTAAACCTTCGTCTCACAAAGATGATCTGTCTTTTCATGTTATGCTTGGTCTATGAAAGGGAGAGCTTCTCATTAACAGGGTGACTTCAGCACAAGGCTTCTGACTCCAATAGATCAAAAACTGCAAACTAACTGTCCTGGGTTCAGCAGTAGCAGTCATTTTTCTCCTTCTTAGTAGCTAGTGCAATGCTGGTTTTTTGACTTTCAGCCTGGGAACAGCACTGATGATAACACCGATGTTTTCAGTTGCTGATCAGTAATGTTTAGTCTGACCAAGGACTTTCTGAGTCTCATGCTCTGCCAGGGAGGAGGGGAAACCGGGAGGAAGCAGAGACAGGACACCTGACCCAAACTAACCAAAGAAGTATTTCATACCACAGCACATCATGCCCACTATAGAAACTGGGGGCAGTTACCCAGAAGGGTTAGATCACTGCTTGGTTGGGCTGGGTATCGCTCAGCAAGTGGTGAGTGGTTGTATTCTCTTCCCTTGTTATTTCCCTTATCATTATTATTATTGATGGTAGCAGCAGTGGTTTTGTGTTATACCTTAGTTACTGGACTGTTCTTATCTCAACCCATGGGAGTTACCTTCTTTCGATTCTCCTCCCCATCCCTCCAGAAGCGGGGGGGAGAAAGGGGGGGGAGTGATCGAAAGGCTGTGTGGTACTGAGTTACCAGCTGGGCTTAAACCACGACACTGACCAACACCCAATTATAAGTCTTTGAAGTATCAGTCTTATCAGGCACCATATCTTATATTTGTACATTTGTGGGTGCCTAAGAGGTGACACTTTTATTAAACAGGAGGGACTGTTGAGCAAATTTCCATGTACTGCAAAGCCTTTGTTCCCATCCACATCCTGGCTACATGGAGCCATTGTAAACACTTTTTAAAAATCTAGCCCTTAAAAAGCTTCAATCACTTCTCAAAAATTCTCTAAGGCCTATCGAAAATGGATACTGTAGTCCCTTTCATATAAAGATGAGAAGCATGACTCCATTTTTAATCATATTTTTATTCTTTATGCAGAGTTGTCAGATGCTTTTCTTTAGTACGTAGCAAGATAATTAGAATGTAAAAAAAAACATTAAAAAAAGCTGAACAGCCATCTCTTAGTAAATATATCTCTAAAACTTGCAACAGTGAGATCATATGCTTTTCCTGTGTTAAACAACTGATGGCACATGTAGCTGCCATGCATCAAAAATCTGCATTCCACAGTGATGTTATAGACTGAGTTGGGACCAGCAAGTTGATCAGCAAACATACTAGTAGCATAGAAGTAACTGAACACTGTGCCTAGGCAGGGAACAACTTCCTAGATTGGGCATCCAGCAGTAATTACACAAGTACTCACTTTCTGGAAATTCTAGAAAGGGCAACATTCAGCCATGATTCCATGAAACCACCCATGAATTTGGATTTCTATAACAAAAGAAAAAATCTGCAGAATAGGTAAATATATCAGAGCAAAACCAGATTTCTGGCCCATCTTGGAATGCATGCTGTAAAACTCTGAGACAAAACCACCCACTTTATGCATTTAGAACTGTTCTCTCCAATTTCATGGTTACACCACTGTAACTTGGAAAAACTATGAGAGCTGTCCAAAGATACATTATTTCATTTTTTATCTCCTTTACATTTGTCACCAAAATGCATATAATTCTGAAAAAATGCAGACTTTTTTAGCAGATGAAGGCTATGCAGCAGATATCTGACAATATCTATGCATGCCAAAATAAGAACTTTGAGGTCTATTTCCATCAAAAAAAAATCCACAAATTTGGAATTCCTTTTTAACATTATTTATGGAGTCTTTTCACAGCTTCATATGAAGTTTTCACTGGTGTTATCTAAATCATTTTTAGGCTGATGTGATGGTATGCAATTAAGGAAACTGTGCCACATGAAGGTTATATTAAGAGTTTACATCTTGATAGGGCTGTTCAATTTGCCTGGTAGATATAGCTAGTAATTGATCTGGAATGGTGAAACATTGATTATTGTTCTCATTTCCTCCGTAGTGACTGTTTTCATACACTCAGAACAAAGCACAAACACAATTCATTTGATATTCAGCACTAATAATAGAGCAGATCTGTTCACCAGGAAGGAGGGGTAGGAATTGCTTATGGTGGTAGTTTTACCATCAGAGGAGGAAGTTTTTATAAGCTTTGAGTATCTATCCCCTTGTAGTATTTGTTATGGTTTATTTGGAGGATGATGAATTTGGAGGGTAGAAGCCTGTGGGCTGACAACTGGCGCTCACAGCCACAGATTGATAATACACTGAATTGATGTCAGCTGTTACTTTATAAGCAACATGGAGTATAAAATAGTCTTGATGTAGCAAAATTTCTTTTTTCTGAACTGCAAATGGAGTGCTATTGAAGAAACATCTTACTGCGTACTGTTCAGAAGAGTTTACAACAATTACGTATACTTGCAATTATACATAGATTTCAAGTCACTTAACAGCTTAAAATGCAGCATGGTTGTCTGACATGGGTCTAAGTGGGGTAACCCACAAACATACAGAAGATAATATGATTTGGTTTTCCATTTGGTTGCTTGGGATTTTTTTAAGGAGGGCTTTTCTCTATAAAAACTTTTTGTCAGAAAATGTTAGAATAAATTCAGAGAGTGTATTCTCCTTTGGAGCAAAGGTAATTCCTCTAACATTAGCAGAAATACTGCAAAGGGCAATTTAGTTAGTCTTATAGGTATCTAGCCCTCAGTGACAAGTCTAGAAACATGCAGTATTAAATACTTATGTTTTCACTGACATCCTCAGAGGTAAGGATGTAAAAATGAGTCAAAACTTTCTGTGCAGAATGTACTTTTCTAAAAGAACATAATTTACAACACTATAAGAGGTGATAGGAATTGTATTAAGACTTTAATTCCCAACACGATCAGGCTTATGAAAAAAAGAAAAAAATAAAAGGCTTCTAATTGCCTAAAATACATTTTGGGTCTACTCCTTGTATCAATTGTACTCACTTATATCAATTGTTGATACATGAAATAGATAAATTGCTGTCATCTTTCTCTTCTGAAGGGAACTTCTAGACTACGGTTAACTAAAGCAAATTCTAATCTTGTGTCTTCATTAAGCAAAATAAGGGAGAGAGGCATTTGTTCTAATAGCCAAAAAGCAAAGTTGGAAAAGAGTAACTCTTTAGTCCTAATTTGGCAAAATCAAGTCACTTTTCTGTCTCGGTTTCTCCACTTACCATGATTTTACTACTGCCATGATATACCTCATGCCGTTCATTAATTCTAAAGTGCTTTGAAAATATAAGGAGTCAAATGTTGTTATTAAATCACTAAACAAAATAATTGAAGTGTCTAAACAGAATTACAAAGAATAATTAGCACTTAAACAGGATGCTATTATCTGTGCAGTGTGATGATGAGAGTAAAACTAGGAAAACACAGAGCCCATCTGAATACAGAAGAAATAAGCAACACTGAAAATGTATGTAAGTTTCAATTCATTAAAACGCATCTAAATGACTTCTAAATACATTTTTGTCTCATAGGAAGTGATCAGATTTAAGCCTTAGAAAATCATTTTGCCTTCTAGTTGCAAATTTATTTTGTTCAGCTTCAGCTCTACATGATCAGCAGAAACTCCTTCCTGGAAGTATCAATGAAATGGAAGCCTCCAGCAATTTCATCAGTGTCAGTCATGACTAGTTAGTATATATAGGTAGTACCAGATCTGTAACATATCCTTGATCTGTGTGTTCTTAAAAACAAATATTCCGTTTAGCTGCATGTGTTCAGCCCTCAATGGAAGTCACGGGGAATTATATCTGGCATCTATGGGCAGAATATGACATTTATTTTAGAAATACGGATTTTTATTGTTTGCAGATAGGCAACTAGATTGCTAAGCACCATGTCATTGCAATGATTGTATTGACAGAAGGAAAAAAAATTAAGATATAACCTGCAAGTCTGAAAGAAAACCCAAGAAGCTACCTCAATTATTATTCTCTTGAATTTAGAAGTCTAATTCTCTTTGGATAAAAAACAGGTATTTTTTGGAAGGGTGTGATGACCTCTCGGAGTCATCCTGTTGAAAGTAGTGGTAAAGTATAACATATGTATTTACAAAATCAGAGGTTATTCCTATGAAGTCCGCTTTGAGTGTGAAACCTGTCAAATGCTTCAGTCAGCAAGTTGGGATCTGAGAGGCTGGTTTAGATCCGTGCTTTGCCACAAACTTCGTCAGTCAAAGTCTCTTAGATCCAGATTTTTCAATGGATTAAAATGCCCATCAATATGGACATCGGCTTTTAAGTGCCATGAAAATCTTAGGCAATTCTCACATCCACACAAAGAAAAATGTGGTAAAAATATTCTTCTATAGAGACAGAAAACTGTGAACATAAGTACAATATCTTCATTTAGTCAGACACTACCTAAAACAGGTGAAGTTGCAGAATCACGTGCTCTTCTCTGCAGTAAATGTGAAAATAACTGTGTTTCTGTGCTGTCCCAAACAACAGACATGTCAGGGAGCCACAATATCAATAAAGCGACACAAATACTACATAGTTTGCATATAGAATCAGGCTGCTGGAAATTCAAATGAGCTGCTTCATACAGGCACCAATCTACTGACTTCTCACCAAAAAATAAGAATGTGGAGGAGGCATTCAATTCACTATTTGTTTTCTCTTCTAGAAGCTTTTCCAGATTGTTGTGTCATCATTAAACATGTAAAACAAACAAACAACGGACAAAAATGTTTCTTCCTTTGGTTACAGTGGAGAGTGGAAGCAATACAATAGGATGTCTCTGGACCATATTTTCAGATAGGGTAGCTTCAAAAGTATTGAAAAGGAAATCACTTAGTGAATAGCCCTGATCACCAAGCTGAGATAAAAATATTGTCCTAAACAAAATTTGATGTTATTTCTTAAAATAGAACATTAAAAACCTATCTCGGTTGCCTATTATCGGAATAATGAGGTGAAGGCCCATAAAAAATCAGGTAATTTCACAAAAATGCTGACAAAAGTCTCATTTTCACAACTGATGTAAATACTCTAAAGACTTTCTCTGAGATGCTATAATAGAAGTGTGTTTGGTCATTTAATTAAACATCCCAGGGAATCTCAGGGAAGATTTAAAGAATATTTAGATTTTAGCACAAATGTGAAATTATCTGTAGCTCAAAAAATCCCCCAAAAAACAACAAAGAAACAATGAAGAAATATTGGTACTTTTTAACCAAAAAGGTACATGATTTAATAAGATCTCTTAGATTAATAACCGTCCCATGAAGTCACAATTTTGAATGGTTCGCCAGTTACTGGTAGAAAACACATAAAGGTGAGTTCCCTTACTTTTTTAGTGTTTAGTCATACTATGTAGACATCGGATGGTTCCAGCCTGGGCGGTGAGAGCACCAGTGAAGTGATTAGGCAGACAGCTCAAGGCAATGAAGGTAATCTCAATGCATTGTCTAAAGGAGATAAGCAAAAGTAAGCGCAGAGGAGAGCTAAAAGTGTAAAAGCAAGCCTTGCATCCAAGTTGCAGAGCAGGGTGCCAGATGTGAAGAGTGGTGATCCAAGATATATCTTGGGGAAAGCATACAGTCAGGAGTGAGGTAACACAGGGAAAGGCAAGAACTATGAGTAGGAGTACACTGCTGAAAGCCAACGAAGAAACCTTGTAAGGAGCTGTAGGAGGCAACCAATGAATTTGCTGGATATGCCAGGTCTCAGCAAGCCCTCTAGAAACCTGAGTGTCACTACTGTTTTACAGATGCTGGTAGTCATCCAATAACTGGCCAGAACACTAAAGACATACTTACTTTCTTTATGAATTAAAAGTCAGATACTGGTTAAGGCTGAATTCTTTTATTATTTGGCTTAGGAGCTGCTTTGCTTAACCACCCACCTCTTATTATCCATGATTATAATACATAGGGCTCAGCTGCCCATCTTCCAGACATCTGACAAAGTTTATTGTATCATCATGAAGTACTTAACCTATTTCAGTTGAAGAGAGGCAGATAAGTTTAAGGAATGTAACTAGCTGGTCTGTGCTAGACTATTGGCTAGACTATCGGCTAGACTATCAGCTCTAGAATCATAGAATCATAAAATAGTTAGCGTTGGAAGGGACCTTAAGATCATCTAGTTCCAACCCCCCTGCCATGGGCAGGGACAACTCCCACTAAACCATGTCACCCAAGGCTTTGTCCAGCCTGGCCTTGAGCACCACCAGCGATGGAGCATTCACAGCTTCCTTGGCCAGCCCGTTCCAGTGCCTCACCACCCTTACAGTAAAGAAGTTCCTCCTTATATCCAATCTAAACTTGCCTGTTTAAGTTTTAACCCGTTACCCCTTGTCCTGTCACTACAGTCCCCAATGAAGAGTCCCTCCCCAGCATCCTTATAGCCCCCCTTCAGATAATGGAAGGCTGCTATGAGTTCTCCACGCAGCCTTCTCTTCTCCAGGCTGAGCAGCCCCAACTTTCTCATCCTATCTTCATATGGGAGGTGCTCCAGTCCCTTCATCATCCTCGTGGCTCTCCTATGGACCTGTTCCAACAGTTCCATGTCCTTTTGATGTTGAGAACACCAGAACTGCACACCATACTCCAAGTGAGGTCTCAGGAGAGCAGAGTAGAGGGGCAGGATAACCTCCTTTGACCTGCTGGTCACGCTCCTTTTGATGCAGCCCAGCATACGGTTGGCTTTCTGGGCTGCGAACACATGCTGCCAGCTCATGTTCATTTTTTCATCGACCACCACCCCCAAGTCCTTCTCCGCAGGGCTGCTCTGAATCTCTTCTCAACCCAGCTTGTGGCTGTGCCTGAGATTGCTCTGACCAAGGTGGAGGACCTTACACTCGGCATGGTTAAACTTCAAAAGGTTGGTATCAGCCTACCTCACAAGTGTGTCAAGGTCCCTCTGGATGATTTCTTCCCTTCAGCTTATCAACCGAGCCACACAGCTTGGTTTCATTGGCAAACTTTCTGAGGGCTCACTCAATCCCACTGTCCATGTCATCGACAAAGATGTTGAACAAGACCGGTTCCAACACCAATCCCTGAGGGACACCACTCGTTACTGGTCTCCAGATGGACATTGAGCCATTGACCACAACTCTTTGCATGCAGCCATCCAGCCAGCTCTTTATCCACCGAGTGGTCCACCTATCAAATTGATGTCTCTCTGATTTAGAGACTAGGATATTGTGCAGGACAGTGTCAAACGCTTTGCACAAGTCCAGGTAGATGACATCGACTTCTCTACCACTGTCCATCAGTTCCGTAGCCTCGTCATAGAAGGCCATCAGATTGTTCAGGCATGATTTCTCCTTACTGAAGCCATGCTGGCTGTCACCAAAAGTATGTATGTAGTAAATACTATACTGTAGTGGTGGCAGAATTGGTTTTAACTAAATGACACATCTGAGAAGCTGGTAACCTCTAATATACTGTGGCATTGAGGAGGTCTTCAGCCAGCCAGATTCAGTGGAAAAAAAGGTGTTTCTGATGCCTACCTTACTTGTTGGTTTTTATTAGACTTGCTATAAATATATATAGCATTATTAATTTAAACTTGTTAAAAACAAAACCAACCACAAAATTTTAAGGCAAATAGAAATAAAATTCTTTATTAAGCTTCCCTCTTGAAAAGCAAGTCCTGAAAAGCATTATGACAGAATGCATTACAGCTTTGAGAAGAATAGTGACATCAAGAAACATTAATGCTATGTGAATGAATGATCAAATGTACTGACTAAAAGCATAAAGAACTCATAGAAATCCATGCCATCTCAGCCCTCTTACACTGTATCATCCTGTCTAGAGTGTGCACACTCTCTGAAATACAAAGAGATGATCAGAAATGAAAGAATTCATTTTGTCCCATTTGTTAGTGACCTCCTGATTTTCTCAATACTGCTCAATAATAAGAGACTATCCTTCTCTATCTCTGTTGTGAGTTACATTAGCTCAGATTAATTTCACAAGTTTCGTAGAGTTGTGCCTGAAGTAAAAACTATTACATGAAGTTCTAAACTGAATACTGATGTGGCATTAACAGCCTTTACAAATAAAGCTTAGGGGTTTAGATGACAGAGTAAGCTAGGTCAAGTCACAGCAAACCAAGCCTTTTAGCATTGTGTATGCTCAAGTCAAATTTATTAGTTTCTAATGAAAAAAATGGCTCAAAAGCTTGGAGGGTTTTCTAGCAAGTAAAAATAAATGAGCACAGCCTCTCGAAGCCAGAAAGATCTAATTTAAATCCCATAAAATAACACTAGAAACAACCTGCCAGAGGGATCAAAAAATGTTTAAAACATTAAGACGCATCAGGCCTTTTGTTTCCTCTCTACCAAGCATACTGCCTCAAATAACCTGTTCAAATTGTTTCAGCCCCCCTTTCTATCAGGAAAGGGGTAGTATTATACTACATGCCAGAGCAAAAGAAGTAGAAAACTAAGCATGACCCTAAAACATCATTTTACTTGCATAGAAGATGTTAGTTGTCATTTTATGTAGTCAGAACCATGACAGCTTTATTTTGTTTAGGTTAACTACTGGTAACCATATAAGTCATAGCAATGTGGATATTACAAGCCTATCCAGGGCCTCTAAGCAAGTGACTGAATAATTTTATGTGCTTTCTTAATTCATATTGTTATATGAAGCTAGTTAGATTAAAGCTAACCAAGGCACATACACCTAAACTGTAAACTCACACTGAATTTCAGTGTCACAAGACAAATTTTTCCTCTCTGGGTGGTTCAGTTAGTGTGAGCCCTTATACAAAGCCCACACTGAAGTAACTCGTATGTCAATTTGTAACATAATTATCATAATGGCTAGAAGATAGATGGGATTCCAGTGGAGATTATAAAACCAGATATTCATTAGAGCAATTGCAATATGGTTACCTAAGAAAACTCAGGTCAGTTAAAATAGAATTAGGATTTATTTTTTTTTTTTAGTATACAATTTCCTGATTACAGAAGAATCTACAAGATGTACTCAGTGTTTTAGAAAATGAATATTGCCTATGTAGTCAGGTGCTAATGGTGTTGAAAAGAGGATTAAATGGTACAGATTCTACTCTGAATTTTTCTACTCTGAATTTATCAGATCTGTTGAAGCCAAACATTATATATCAATAAATTATTTCTTGTCCGTAGTTCTTTTATATAGAGGTGATTGGTCCTTCTACTTATTGTTTTCAATGTACATACCACATATACAACGTGTCAGTATGATCTGTTACCGTCCTCTTGGTCAGATTGCAATGTCATTTTACCATACCTGTAGTTTTCCAGGTCAATTTATATTCCTACACTCAAATGCTACTAAAGTGAATGAAGCAGAAGCAAAAGTCCTAATTTAAGAGAAAATCCCCGTTAAATTAGACTGTTGTCTTTTTACTAATCCAATTGTGATGATTTGAACAACATATTAACATTGTGGAGTTTGCTAGTAAGTATTTTCAATAAGCTTTATACTCTTTATGCATACTAAACTGCAGAAACAAGTTGATTACCTTGATAGATTACTTTACAATACATTTCTGACTCAGACATTAGATAAAGGTGTCTTTGACTGTGATTCACTGATAATAATGTGGTGACACATTAAAAGATTAAACTTTTCACAGACTCCATACTGTTCATCATTTTCTATCATTTAAAATAAAAAAACTTGATACAATGAATAAAATTGTTTCAGACATGCTCTTGATCAAAGAAAGTATTGCTCAGTTTTTGTTTAAGGCCAGTGACTATGCACTCATTTTTTCATTCTGTGGGCAGAATAAGACCAATGCACAAAGATTTTAGTGTTGGTGTTTACTGGCAAATAGCTTCAATGGAGCTTTAAAGGAAAGTACCTAATTTATACAAGTCTAGACAAAGCCATCTATTTTGCACTCAGAAAATCATAAGCAAGTGAAAACAGAATTTTAGTGTTTATCCCAATATAACCTTTATCTATAAACACATGCAACAGAACAGTCACGGCTGTTACTTTTATAACAGGAATATCTGTTCTGTGATTCTGTCCAACACACAACATACACACGTAGGTATGCAAAATATCCTTAAATTAACAAAGTATGTATGCTCATCAGAAAAAAAATATGTATTTAGGAGGACAAGGAAGAGGTTGCAATATTGCAATGCATGGAGCTTAATTCAAGTACATTTACATTAATGCAAACGTTTCCCCTCGTATCAGTAGACCTTGGATAAGGATCTCTTCCAGCTTCAGAATATTAGGAAAACCAGTAAATAACCCAAATTATCTTGTACCTACTTGAAGTTCAGGCATTTAGGTTATGGTAGTTGTCTAGGCAGTGGAAAATTGTTGTTTTCTTCAAGATACTTTATCACAAGGATCTTTGGCACCTGTAAAAACAGGAGGGTTAACAGTTGTCTTCTAGTGTTATCTATTCCTCTTCACTAGCTATAACTCAACAAGGGAGGTAGCTTTGTCTAGATAACTAACTTTTAGCAGGTTAAAGTTAAGTGAGTTTAATCCTGGCCTAACTTTTGCTACTATAAATTTTAAGGGAGTTTACTGTATTTGCCATAGTCATTGGTAGCCTAGTATGTAAGTTAAAGTGGAATCGTATTTAGTAAAAGATGTAATTAAGGTATAAGTAAAAGGAGACCCAATAAGAGCCTGAGTCTATTCCCTGGTATAGATTATTGTACAGAGAGGTTGATAGCATTCAACAGGGGTTATCATCATCCACTGATTTCACTCATTTCCCTTCCTTGCATATATAAAGTGTCTGTGTATACATGCTGACACACATGAATATAGGCAGTTATACATATCTCTATGCATGTATCTCTGCATCAGTTCAGTTCCGAGCATTTCTTCTAAAGATGTTTATTCTTCATGGCATAGAGGTAGGTTTTCAGTTATATTATGCAATGTAAAGGTGGGAGCTTAAAGAACTTTATGCCATTTTCCAGCAATGGACGGAGGCCTTCTTATATCCTATTTCTGCAATCCATAGTTTTGGTGTGAACGGTTAAACAGTGTTCAGAGCTAGATAAATAAATAAAGCTCTAACTCTATAAACTGTATCCAATAAGCATCTGCTCACTAATAAGATTTTCCATCTCATCTGACCAAGGAGTTTGCAATCTTCTGCTCAGGTTTTATCAAATATTTGGTTCTATCATGTTATAGATCATTTCCATGTTTATTCAAACTGTCTGCTCTGTAGCACAGGAATAATATACCTCTGAGAAATAACTGGATTTTAATAAGAAATGTAAAGTATGATTGTTCACTTTGATTCGTCATTCGGTGATAATATCAGAAACTCCATTTCACAAAATTATATCCAGAGATCCAGTGAAAGAATTTATCACTACTGAGCAAACACTGCCACTAATGACTAATTTAGAGTGTTGCAATGCTGAACAGAACATGGTCCTTGCACATAGAATAGGAATCATGAACTTTCATCTGCTTGTTACCAGGACATATTGTTTGAAAGTCCAGTGATTAATATCTAGTTTGAAGCTAGAAATAGGAGCCTTACCTGCTGATATTTCAAAAGCATATGTACTGTTGGAACATGTCCAAAGGGGGGCCATGAGGATGATCAGGGGACTGGAGCACCTCCCCTATGAAGATAGGATGAGAAAGTTGGGGCTGTTCAGCCTGGAGAAGAGAAGGCTGCATGGAGACCTCCTAGCAGCCTTCCAGTATCTGAAGGGGGCCTATAGGGATGCTGGGGAGGAACTCTTCATGTGGCACTGTAGTGATAGGACAAGGGGTAACGGGTTCAAACTTAAACAGGGGAAGTTTAGATTGGATATGAGGAAGAAATTCTTTACTGTAAGGGTGGTGAGGCACTGGAATGGGTTGCTGAGGGAAGCTGTGAATGCTCCATCGCTGGCGGTGTTCAAGGCTGGATTGGACATAGCCTTGGGTGACATGGTTTAGTGGGAGTTGTCCCTGCCCCTGGCAGGGGGGTTGGAACTAGATGATCTTAAGGTCCTATCCAAGCCTAACTATTCTATGATTCTATGATTCTATGAATTCTGTGCAGGGATCAAGAGCCATTCGATCTAATACATCCATGCACGTTACATGAGCTTTGGCGGATAATTATAGCTAGCAGGAATTGACTAATTCTAGTAGAGACTAGAATTATTCAGGATAATGATCACAACAGGAATGACGGCAGCTAAGAATTGGCATAATACTGACTAGAAAATTAGGAATTAACAGGTATGAGAATCATCACTTGAAAATGGAAACTAGGAAAATTACTTTACAGTTCATACAAAGAAAATAGAACATATGTACATAGTTACCTGTCTTACTAACCACAGACTAAATTAATTACAGGCAGGATCACCTTTGCAAAATCTAGAGGATATCAAAGGCCACTTTGTTTGCAAGAAGATTTAACTTTTAAGATTCAAAATCAAGTGATATCAGATTTTGATCTTTTGAATAAAACAAGAACCAAATATGCTCAATGCTACTACAGGCTATTTCATTTGTGTTACTGTATTTTAACAAATCAATTTAAGAATGCAATGGGCATTAACAGAAGCTAAGCTTCAGGAAATTCCTCTTTTTCTTTGTGACAGTTTAACATTTGTGTTCAAGTTAATGTTGTCAAAGTAGTTCCAGGTGCATTAAATTTTTGTGTTGTCTTCTTTTACTGGGCCTGTAGTTTTCAGTTTGAAAGCAAATTCCTCTTCACAGTATTAGGTAAAAGTTAGTTTGCTGCAAAATTTATTGCTTTTTTAATTTTTTTTACTTTCTTTGTGGCTACTTAAATCAACTTTGTCGCACCAAATATAAATTCTACTGAAAGTTTTGATATTATTACAAACACAGCATCTCCTTTGTCTTCTGTCCAGTTTTGGGGTGGGATATCAGATGCTTGTCAGAGAAGTCAGTGGTTAGTTCCAGTGGGAAAGTTTGGAAGTTTTGGATTTTAATCCAAAGTGCAACCATGGCAAAATCCTGGCAAAAGGGTGGGAACTAACTGCAGCACTGCCACAGTTTCTGGAGGTCACAGGTACCCGTCAATCAACCATTTAGTTGATTAACCCAGAAATCAGTTTTCCAGTATCACAGACCTCCAGGAACCTTGTCTCAGAGCCCTCAGATTTCTCAAGGTACAACCATTCACAGTTGTTTAATACTAAGTTTCCAAAAAGCTCAAGAAGTTTTGGAATCATACCTATGTGTCAAAGCAAATAATCTTAATTTTCAAGCAGAATTTCAGTATTCTTCCAAAGAAAATTCCACGTTATGTATTTAAGTAATTTTTTTTTCTTTTTTTGTTAATGCATGATGGAATTTCGAGCTTATCAGACAGGTTTTTTTAATACCAGGTATTTCTAGTTTGAAGGCCTTCTTAGCACATCTAGCTGCAGAAAACATGCAGTTGGCTTTCAGGTCATATATAGAGATAATATTTTCTATTTTTCATCTGATTTATATGTATTTCAGGGTATCTATACTTTGGATTTTTTTTATGTATATGGAGTTGAACTGCACACAGACATCTACCTTTACATTAGTATCTAGATCTGCTCTAAAGCCAAAGAACTTTCAAACAAAGGACATTTTAAGGCATGATTCACCTCATATTGAAGACAACTTCTACACCTGGTAGGGTGAGTCATAGCCTGGAAGTGTCTTTTCAGCTCCTTTGAGTATATATAAGTGATTAGCTTAGAAGATGACCAAATCTAGAGACAGGCACTCCAGCCGTTGCTGGTCATACCTGTTTCAACAGTTCCAGACAGAATGTACTGTGCAGTACTATAGGGATCATCCTATCAAAAGTGGGAATCTAAGAAAGGGGAATATTTTTATAGAGAGTCATTCACTTAAAATTACTTCTATCAACAAGGCTCCCTTTTCTTGCATTAAAATTGCTCATAGATGATCTTAAGGTCCTTTCCAACCCTAACTATTCTGTGATTCTATGATTCTATATCTGTCAGAAAACTCCAGGGAAAAGTGTTTCATTTAAATTCAGTTATGTTTTTACATGTTGGGTACTTCCAATTATTATATTAAATACATTAAATCTCAGTGGAATGACTGATGATGAGTACTACATATTTATAAATATTATGTATTCCCAGAACCATGCTTTCAGTCATTAGAATCATAGATTCACATTGCTGAATGATTCAGTAGGTCAATTAGTCCATGTCCCCAGCCTAAATATGTATGAAAACCTGACAGAAGTTTCTCTATCTTGTTTTTAAACACCAGCAATAATAGATCGTACAGATTGCTCAGGCAGTCCTTTACAGTGATTTCCTCTCCCTTGGCTTCGGAAACTTTTTTTCCAAGATCTAATTTGTATCCTCTTTGCAATGCACTCTAGTTCCTGGCCCAGTGGTGGATGTCTCTCCATTAAAGGCAGGAAAACAGGTTAGTTCTTTCCAACAGCCAATTATGCTCTCAGTGTTCTCTCTTCTGAGCTAGGAAACCCCAGTTCCTTCTATCTGTCTTCAAAGGTCTTGTTTACAGACATCTGCCCATTCTGATTGGTCCCCTTTGGCTCTTCTCCAGTCAGCCCACAGTTTTTTGTGAAGTCTTTTGAGTTGAAGCCTTGTCAATACTACAGCTTGTGAACCATGATAACCTTCCACTCCCTTGTGAGAGAACAATGCCGAGGCTGTTGTTATGCATACTGTGTTTGCACATTTCGTTATTTCAACCTAAGTGTCGTACTCTCCATTTGTCCTTACTGAATAACACTTTCCACAACAAATCTTAGGTTTCTCAAGATTATTTTGAATACTGCTTATTTCCTCAAACATACTTGCAATCTCTCAGTGTACATTCAATAAGCCTTTTCCCTTTTAAATCATTCATGTAATTAATCAAAACACAATAGTATTGGACCCACAACAGACCACAGCATAGGATCATTTGATACTTCTTTCCATTATGGACATGAACTGTTGAAATTTCTCTCTGGATATAGTTCTTGTTTTGCAGAATGACTTATGGGTGCATCAGAACAAAAAATGGTTTTAACACTAAACTTTTTCTCATATGACATGTTCTTCAGTATGCTAAGGAATCACAGTAAGTTTACCAAAATCAGCAGGAAAACCATACCCAGAAAAAAAAGATACCCATGTCACCACCATCAATATAGAAAGATATATTAATAGATTCAGTGTACCTCTTGGAAACTGTTTATCTGAATGTCCGGTCTCAGTGTAACAAATTTAATCTCACATCCTGTGAGAATCCCATTAATTCAATGAAATTATTGTCAGTTAAAAAAAAAAAAAAAGAAAGAAATTATGAATTTATCTTGGATTAAGCTGTAAATCTCTACAAGTCAAAGAAAAAAAAAAAGTCAAAAAAAAAATGTGAGGGTAAATTAATGATGAAGTTTTACAGGATGCTGCACACTCAGCTCAGGCGATAGTGTGCAATTAATACTATATTGTTGTGCTGAGGTGCACTAGGGCAGAACCAAGGAGTTTGTCATTTCCTAACCTTTGAGGACTAAACTATGTCTTCAATTTCAGTCTTAAATCTGCCATTCATTTTCAAGATTAGATCCTTTTTTTATTTAAGAAATGTGTGCTTTAAATGTAATAATACTTTACAGATCACTCTTTCAGATTAAAAGAAAGCCTGTATTTGAGGCAGGAAGCATATAGGGCTTTACTGTTACCTTCTGTGGGCAAATCCAACTCCCACTGAAGTCAGAATTGCACTAATGCACATTGTAGAAAACTGCTCTGGTACTAGGAATTCAGTGAAGCTTTTATACTTCAAATGCTTTTGTTCAAGAAAGAAAAATAATATCAGTGATATTGTTGTAAAAGCTGTGTGTCTGTGCAAAGAAAAAAACTGCTCTTAAAAATATTTCATAAGTTTTACTCCGAAGAAAGAGACAGCACATCTGGTATATTGCTGGCACTTCATACTGAAGTGATTATATAGATACTGCAAAAATGAATTATTTATTGAAGTTTATATATTTTTCCACTGGGCAGATATATATTTACTTGAAAATATTTCTAACCAGTCTATATTAAATAAACCAGATATACTATGTTTACTCCTTGACCAAAAATAATGAACTCTGCTTCTTTGAATTCACAATGTTTTGCAATATTCTTAAGCGCCAGGAAATCAAAGAAGAGTTCTTTGTATCATTCTTCCCTCTGCAACTGTTCTATTGTGTATACCAGTTTCCCAATTCAAAGTGATAACAGCATCGATCTTCTAACATCTTGACAGTGGATTTCCTCTAATTCTGCATTAACACTAAACACAAACAAAAAATTTAGTATAAGCAGCCCCAAGAGACGCTTCAAACAGGTTTCTGCATTTCCCTGGGCTAAATCAGCTCCTGAAAACTTAATTTAAGAAACTGACACAGACACTACAGTTAGAATGGTAAATCTACTCCCCGTCAGCTTCTTGAATAAAGTTTTCAATCACTGATTCAGTCTGCTGAGATAGAGCTCTGTTCTAGTTACTCCTCTCAAACTACACTCATTAAAGATCATTGCTCCTAGTGTTTCATCTCAATCCTGGCTGGAAAGTGGAGAGTCTTTGGATACAGAGCTAGATACTGAAGAGGGTTGGTTTTTTTAAAGTAAAATTTTAGTCAGTCAGCATGAAATGCTTGCAAATAAAATATGCACCCCTAAGTACTGTGATGATATGATTCAAATGGAACAAATGCAGCGTTTTGAAATAAGTTTCCTAAATCTATGAGCACTTTCATTTTTTGTGATATTTCATTGGAAGAACCCTAATTTTAGCTGCATCATTAAAAGTCTCTACAAAATCTCTGGGGCCAATATTCATCCCACTTCAGCGCAACCTTTTCCCTCTCCATCTCACTGAGGAGACTCATCTAGTTTGTATCAAGGCAGAAAGCATATAGGTTCAAAATGTATTCTTGGTTCCTGGAAGTATGTTTACCCTGCAGAGTAGCATATAAGTCTGATTTGAGTTGCAATGGTTTTGCTACTACCCTGCTCCCCAATAATGACAGTAGGATTTTGAGGGATACCCCATAGATATTTATGCTGCAGGAAGACAATTCATTCTGTAATTGGGGGGTTTTTTGACTGGTTTTTGTTGGGTTTTTTTTAAGAACTGTAACAAAACTTCTAAGTTTTTAAGCAAAAGCACTTTGAATCACAGAATTATTTAGATTGGAAGGTCATCTTGTGCAACTTCCTTCTCAAAGGAGGGCCAATTAAATTGTCATTTAAATTGTTCAGGTGCTTTTTTGGTCAGATTTTGAGTATCTCCAAGGATGGAGTTTTAACCTCACCTCTGGGCATCTGTTCTAGTGTTTGGTCATTCTCATGCTTAAAAAAAATAAAAATCTTTAGCTCTGGTTGCAGTTTACTGTGTTCCAACTTATGTTTGTTGCCTCTTGTTCTTCTGCTGTGGACCTCTGAAAGGAAGCTGAACCAGGACAAGAGTCCTTCTGCTTTGTCTGAGTCTTCCCTTTAGGTAGTTAGGGGCAGCAGTAACATCTCCACAGGGCCTCTGCTATTAATGCTAATCTGGCCTCTTCTTGTATGTGCTCAAGTCCATAACCAGTTTGGTGGCCTTTGGGAGACTGGCTCCAGGATGTCCATGACTCTCTTGTATGGAGGAGCCCAGAACTCGGTCCAGCCCTCCAGGTGTGCTGTCAGCAGTGCTGACAAGAGATGAAGGATCACATCCCTCGGCCTGCTGGTGGCACTTCTAATGCAGCCCAGAAGGTTGTTGGCCACCAGGAACCCCAGATCTTTTCCTGCAGAGCCTCTCTCCTGCCAGTTAGTGCTCCGTCACAGAGTTCCATTCTCTTTGAAAAGTTAGGAAACTGCCTGTCTTGTGTGAGTGGAGCCAAGGACCCCCCACATTCAATCTATCTTGGGAACAATCAATGTAAATTTGAACTGGAAGGCAATCCTTCCTTTTGCACAACCCTGTGAGATGGAGCAAAGTATTCAAACATAAGTCTTCTGTGACAGTGGAGTTGAGATGTGACATGGACTGTCACTGAACTATCATCAATACATAGCTGATCTAGGAGTTTATTTTTAAGGGGTCCTGCCAGATACCAAGTCCTACTCTGCAATTAATAGGGGGTTTTGTGTTGTCTTTTATAAAATGCCTCTTATATATTTCCACTTTAATACCTGAAGTAAAAAGCAGGGAAAAGACTGTTTAAAAATGAACTATTAGAATCAGTCTTTATTATTTTCTTTATATTAATTTAAATTCAACTGTTAAAAAGAGGGTAAAGCTTTTATAAGACTACACTAGAAAATACAATACCAAACAGCATTTCTACATCATTAAATAACAGGGTTTATTATTTAACCACTATGTTTTCCGCAAAATACCAGATGAAAATATTTATATGTAAGAGGAAAGAGAATTAAATCACAGGAAACAAAAGCTGATGTAAAGAATTGGAGGAAGAAACACTATGATATCTGGAAAATTACTTGTGACCATCTAATAGCGCCATCAGTTCAAAATGCTGCTCACTGAATTTGCGTAATACTTTTTGTATATCTTATGTGTATTATAGAGGCGAGTATATATGTTGTATGAACTGGTGCTAAGTACAGGATTAGCAAAATAATTGGTCTTTCTATAGAGTTGATTTTGCCATCTTAAATTAAGTTTTCTTGTACTATAAATAAAAACACACATATTCTCATCTATATGTGTATATAGGTGTATATATCTGTGTATGCTTTAGCAGCATTGCATGCAGTGAAGTCAACATGTAAAAGAGTGACAGGCTATTCATCTATGTATTAGTGGCTTAACTGGGTAAAATTGCTACAGTTTCTTTTGCAGTACATGAGGTACTTTCCTTCATACCAGATAAAATAATCTAGCGTGGCATCATAATATTATTCCTCAGGGTACACTTCTGAAAACTTTATAAACCCCATACATTTATGCAAAGTTGTGCACTGAATCTTTTTAAATGGCTTTGAATTGTTCTCAGGAGGCTGTAGTTTACTGAAGTAGTGGGCATTGTCATATCTTAACAATATCTCGTAAGAGGAAAGGACATGCGCTTCAAATGTTTGCTGGGATCTGGTTTTTTGATATAGTACTTTGTTTATTAATGTAGATGACAAAAGTTTCTTTTTGGACCGTTTCCATGAGACTCATTATGTCAGAATAGAAGTTTGTGAGTAGCTTATTTTTCATTTCCTAATCAGGGATTTGAGCCTGTATGACCTACACTGTATATGTGGGAATGCTAACATGTTCCAGTTAGCAAATGCAGCCTAAGTGCTCTAATAAGTCAAGTTTGAAAAAGTATAACATTTTCTCATAAAAATGTTGAAATGTATTTTTTGCAGTGTTGTTCACATTCTTGTTCTTTTCTTTTCGAAAGCTAGAACTAGCTAAATTGGAATTCCTGAGTAGTCTTATCATTCAGAATCATGTCTGAGGCACAGCTATACAACAGAGAAAACAACGCACTTTGTTTCTTAGAAATAATTCAAATAATTCTCAAATGCAGGGAGCAGCCAATATACAAAATATCTGCAATTCACACTGTCTTCAAAATGAGTTAGATCTTATTATTTCTGTACTTAGGTAACAGTAGTGAATGGTCAGATTAGTTTTAATAAAACTAATCTTCCTGCTGAGTGACATAACACTACACCACAAAAAGGGAGTGCAATTTCACCTGATGTTAAATGAATTACCACAAATTATGTAAATGTAAAGTGAAAAGAGTTTGATTTATCAAATCTGAGCATAGCCTTAGGTATTCTAATAAACACCATCACCTGCAAGGATGTAAATAAACTCTTGATGTACTAAAATTTATCAGAGTCAAATAACATCTGACAAATGTCTTTTCTGTTAAAAATAAAAATAAAGAGAACCTTTCAGTCAGGAACTAAAGGTGGTTTTCAAAGTCTGTGGGATAAGTATAGCTTGGGCAAAAGGAGCTTTTGTCACCCATGAGCACCAGACACCGTGACAAAGGTTTTCCTATGTCACCTGCTGGAACTGCAGCTGTGCAATCCCTTAAAATTGATAGAAGTCACACCTAGGTATAAAATATGTCAAATTAATGATCAGAAATGTCCTTGCATATATATTGAGCAGTGTTGCACTAGAGACTGCCACACACAGGCTTTGTGCGCATTGTGCTGATTGTGTATTGGTGTGGCTTCACTGGTCTGACTTTTGCTTTTCTGGCACAAATTTGCAAACTACATGACTGCTGTACAGCTTCAATCTGAATCTGATTGTGTGGATGATGTCTATCAATTTGGTCAATAGTGGAATAAATTATAGTGAAAGAGCCTGGAATAGTTAATGCAGGAAAGTTATTCCACACCATTTCTTAAACTGGACATAAGGTCTATATAGATATAGCCCGTACTTCCACTTCTGCCTTTCTGCTTCCTTACCATCAGTGTGTGGCTGGCTTCCTGTACAACATCATATCTTCATTCCCTAAGCAGCTGTTCAGAGGCCTTCACGAATACTTGGCACTGTCTTTCAACAAAGTCCTTTCTATTGGCTGTAAAGGAATTCAAACCATTTAAATCTAGATATTTTATTTCTTACTTAGAATGCAAGTGTATTGTGAGGACTAGCTGTGTATTTTCAATTGATGTTTAACTCATTGCAACCTACCCACACAAGTAAACCTTTATGAAAATATTCAACTGGGCTAGATTTTAATCAAACTGAGTAAGATGGCTCCACATGTGTTTTAGTAATTTCCTGACTGATTCAGGCATCTTTATTCTGAAATCTTAATGCATATAAAATCACTGCTGTCTAGAAGTGATTAGACTATAGAGCACTATGTACAACATATGTTTATTGTCAGCCTGGTGTTTCATGAAGCCATTCTGCATGACAATGATCTCATGTTTCCTAACACCACTTCTGGGATAACAAAACCATTTCTGTGGTCTGATAACTCTTCTGTTCAAGTCTGCCTACCGTTTCCTGCACACACTGCAGGTGGTAAATTCTTCTGTATTTGACAGCAGAGGCTGATTCAAACAAAAGAATATTCTTTACTATAGACATGAGCTCCACCCTAGGGTCATAAATGGAGCTGTTTAAAAAAAATTAAAAAAAAAAAAAAACAAGCAAAAAAGAAAGTGAGAATTATTTACATTTTAAACAAGAATAAAAAGTCAAAAGAAAGAGAAAACAAAGTTTTCTCACAGTACACACACATTTTATTTTACAGCACCTATTACTATTCAATAGCCAACACTAGGAGACACTGAAGAAACCACATGAGCTGGAATTTCTTTCTGCATACAGTCTATAAACCTACTGATGTTTTAAGTTCTACACCATGCACTTCCTTACTATACCATCTACACCGTCTTTCCTTACTAAATGTTGGACCATAAAATTTTACCTTGGACGGAGATGATCAAGCATAGTTTTCTTGAGGTGGTTCAGCAACACTGTATACCATTTACTCTAGAAAAGGAAAACATTTTAAGGATATTTATTTAATCCGGTTATTTTATTCAAAGCCTAGAACTTTCTGGTTGCAGCCTGCAGAGCTGTGTTCTCAGTTTACTGGAAGCTCTGCATAGTCTTTTGGCTATTCTCCAAATATAAGGTGTCCTTGTACTTAGAAGGGTTTTATTTATAATTAAGAGGTTATTTATATTTGAGTCTGCAAATTCTAAGCACTATCAATCTGTGTATTTGCTGGGGTAAACCAAGACAAGAGACAAAGCTCCTTTACCATTTTAAAAGAAGAGGGGGGAAAAATCAGTCCCAAGAGGTTAAACAAACATCTTTAAAAAGCATTATGCCTTACTCATAAAAAACTAGTGCTGAGACATTGTGAAAGCAGTGAAATAATGGGTTTTCAGCTCAAAGTGACTAACCAGGGTTTGGGAACCACTGAAACATTCACCTCATTTAGGAAAGAAATCCAGACCCACACTGGGTTTAGTAGAATCATAAAATTCTTCACTACTTTTGTGGAAGATAGCTTTGGTGTGGGAAAAGACACCATGCGCCATCACCTTGTTTTAAACTCTGGACCTCTGCCCTAAATCAGGCCTTTCAAATCCACTTCAAAGCAAAAACTTTACAAAGATATCAAGATCATCATGTTCTGGTACACCAGTAAATATTTAAATTTCATGTTTTTTCCTTCAGGTTTAATCCAGACTTTAGAATAGTTTTGTCTTTTAAAATGAAAGAAGCTAGGTTTTGCTTCCTTATTACCTTATTACCAGGTTTTAATATGATCTGGTAATAATTCCATGCCCATCAGTAGGGATAGAACAATAAATATCACCAGGGATTGGAAAACTGGCCACTAGAAAACACCCACATTAACAAAGTAAGTTTGTCGGCAAGCTGTCTTCCTTAGAGAATGGCAATTTGTCAAAAAAGAAACTTCTCAAAACAAGGTATTACATTTAAGTCAATTTCCTTCAACAAATGTTCTCAGTTCCAAAATGATATCCCTGATTACTCCACAGTGAGAAATAAATAAGTATCCGCAGAGCTAGGTATCACCCTGGGATGTGAGTGCCCCTGGTCATCTGCCTGTTTCGGTGTATTTTATAATTGTGCATGCTTAAATCCTCCAGAAAGTAATTTTCCAAGAAATAACAAAAATTCTAGTGCTCAGGATTTTTGCTAAATATGTACAAGAGCTAAATGAAAATTTCTGTGGGATAGGACAGGGACTGCAACTTCTCAGTCCCCGTGATAAGTGACACGGGGTTGCTGGGATGAGATTAATTCTCTTGTTCTGCACCAAAAAAAAAAGAAAATAATTATCTTAGCCAGAATATTTTTAGTCTAAAAATATTCTGTTTCAATATAAAAATCATTCATGGGATATTAATAATCATTTTAACTTTGCAATACATATGGAAAGTTTTAAATTTCTTTTTATGATATTTTTAATTTAAGAACTATAGAGATAGAAACTTTTTGAACAAAGATGGTAACAAAAATGTTGATGCCACTGAGCTGATGAAATTAGCATTCTGGAGTTCAGCAGGTACCTTTTTTTCATGAGTTGAAACAGAGCAGATTAGAATTACTAGGTTTTTCAATGTACATATTCCAATACTAGAAAAATATGAAGATCTTAATTAACCTTGATCACAGCTCTAACGATTTCGTGAGTTTATTGATATGTATCATGTAACAGAATTGAAAGCAGTAATGAAAATCTCTGCATAGCAGCACCTGTGCTTTTTGAAGACTATTTTGTGGTATTCTATTAATCTAATACTCCAGTTTCACCAGGACACCAGAATCATCTCCTTTTTTCATGCTGGTATCTTTTTAACTAATTCATTGACATGCTCAGAAGTACATTGAAAATAACCTAAGATACTTTTGGAACGTTTTTAGCAGAATACTGAGAAAAGCTAGCAGTGAGACAATTTTTCCTAGTTATCATGCATGAACTTCAGAAGTAAATCTGTTGGGTAGGTTCAGACTGGTTAAATCTTGTCTGATTAATGACAAATACTTAAATCAAACTCCATAGCCAATTTGAAATTATACTGTTACAAAACTGTTTTGTAAGAGAAAATTAAAGAACAGTATTCTAGTTTACTGGGAAAAAAAAAATTCAAATTAAAGGGAAAGAATTACCACGTACAAAAAAGTGGAGAGGCTAAAAATAAGTTCATATGCAGCAGGATAAGAAAAAATAGAAACTTTAAATATCCATGATCTGCACACAAATGTACAGTGATCATTTCCTGCATATCAAGTGTGGATTAAAAAGCAAAAGGTTAAAAATAAAAAAATAATAAAAAGCTCTATTTTGACTCTTCAGTGAGGGCAGGTTTTTTCTTTAGACAGGAAAAGGTCTGCTTACATGAAGAAATGGTACTGCCTGATGGGAGTTAGCTTTAGTGGAAAAGTGAGATAAAAGAAGAAAAGAAATGCCTGTATAGGCCTCTGTGCATCTGCGGCACCGGGAACTACAAATGCGTTCAGACACTGATCATTTTTTTATCACTGAAACCTCGTGTAATCGTTCAGTCTCCAAGCATCCTGTTCTTGCTTGTCTGAGTCTGAAAAATGAAACAAGTGGTTACATTGTTGTATTTGACAGACCTTGTTCAGAAGCTTGGCAAGTTTGCACAGATTCAGCGATTCCTAATTAGAAAAATGGAAGAAACCTATTTCCCATGACACAGCAAGCCACAACCATTGAAGTCAATGGTTTAATGGAATTTAATTTCCCAGAGTCTGCAAGATCTCCTGGAATTTCAAAGAGAATCACTCTGAATCACTACTGCCTCTTTTTTCTTTAGGCACTCTCTTTGGGATAAGCTTCTCTGAGCTGCACCCAACAAAATCCATTGAAACAGTAATGTATTGTTATTACTGCCTAGAGATAGTATACTCTACTAATATGTACTAGTAGTAATACATTACACACAAAGCAATCTTCATTTTGAGCACTACTCTCCCCCTGCTGCTACTTAATGCAAGGAAGATTGTGTTCATTTCTAGCCGTTCTTGCAAAGCTTTCTGCTGCCGTGTTCTGCCATCAGCGCTCCTCAGTCAGAAAATGTTACATACTGTGCAGTTAACCCCAGCAAAAATTTTTAACTACCATACTAAACACAGGCACAAAACCATCAGAGCTCAACACTTTCTACAAACTAAGCTGAAATCAAATTACAGACTTAATTTGAAAATGTCTCATCTTCTAATCTCTGAGATCTGAGCCTCTGAGACCTCCAAATTCTAGCCTTTGTCTAATCCACCAGTACTTCCCCTGACTACTTACCAGCACATCTGAAGAATGTCAGCAAAGATGTCCTGCTAAGTATTTTCCTCTGGTGGTTTAGGTTTGTTTGGGGTTTTTTTCCCCTCCCAGTTGAATAGCAAAATCTACTTTAATGCACCAGTTTTCTTCAACAGGCTTTACAAATACCACCAGCATTTACAAAAGCAGCACAGTGATCATCAATAAAGCTCATACAGATGTATTTCTGTGTCCATGAAGAAGCAGCTGTTTGTTGAATTTAGGATAATGAAATCGTCTTCGAAATACAGACTGTGAACAACACTGCATTGGCATGCCCAGTGTGTATCAACAGTTCTTGTTAGGTTTTGTAGCTTCAAGGATTATCAGACCATTTCTCTGCATTTCCCTGAACAACATTTGAGCCACAGATGTTGGAAAGAAAACAGACGGCAAATACACTGGAGAGTACAACAAATCCCCAGCTTCCAATGTAGACTTTGTCTATGTCCACTAAAACTGTATTCAAACAATGAACAAAATAAATAGCAAGCAGAGTTTGACCAAAAATAGCTCTAAATGTTTTCAGTTTAAGAGATGTTAAAGATAGCTGCATCATCCCCTCCTTGGCTTCTACAGTTCTACAAGGAGATTCAAGTCCTTAACAGTTTTCTCACTGCGATGTAAAACTTTTCTGTAAGTTGGGTGACCTTCACTACAAAGCAATAAGAATTTCTCTGCTAATATGGTTGCGTATAGGAGCACATGGTTTGAAGGTTAAAGGCAAGTTCAAAGCCCATAACAATTTATAGCTGACAAGCTTTAACTGTGCAGCGGCTGACTTTGCAGTGAACAGGCTCCTTCTGTATTTATTCTTATCCCATCTATTTCTGGATTAGAATTTACAGTGTCTAACTTACATGTTGGCTTTTCAAAATCTGATTTCATTATCATTCTTATTCCAGCTGAGATCTGAAGGGGGCCTACAAGGATGATGGAAAGGGACTCTTCAACAGAGACTGTAGCAATAGGACAAGGGGTAATGGGTTCGAACTTAAACAGGGAAGTTCAGGTTAGATATAAGGAAGAAGTTCTTTACTGTGAGGGTGGTGAGGCACTGGAATGAGTTGCCCAAAGTAGTAAATGCTTCATCCCTGGCAGTGTCAAGCCCTGACTGGACAAAGCCTTGGGCAACATGGGCAAGTGTGAGGCATCCCTGCCCATGGCAGGGGGGTTGGAACTAGATGATCTTGAGGTCCTTTCCAACCCTAACTATTCTATGGTTCTGTGATGCCTATTCTTACCACAACCAGATTTCACATCTGCTTAATGTTTTGCTTTCTGAAGTTCACAGTTTTTAACTGGTTCAATGCGTAATAGCTACACTTCTTGAAAGCCTTCTCAACCACATTACTCACAGTTTGCTAAGATTTCAGTAGAATTTATTTTGGTTTACTACTGTAAAAAAGAATGTAACCTTTCTATGACAGGTATCAGGTATATTTTATAAGTAGAGGAAGCAACACAGCATTTTCACTTGGAGATAGAAATAGGATAGAGATGTGATAAAGTCCCGTAATTTTTTACTGGTAAGCACTAAAAGACTATTCCTTAACGAAACAAGATTAGTCCTAATCACAGCATTCAACTTAACTGTGTAAAGATGATTTGAAGGCAAGGGAATTTTCTAAATATAACAAATCATTTCAGAAAATCATCTGGGATAAATTTAGGGATGGAAGAAAGCTGGACTTTATGAAGTTTTATTTGCATATGTAATTATAAATATTTTAATGTGTGACAGACTTTGGCCTCTTCAGGAACCTGCTCAGTAAGATTCCATAAGATATAGCCCTAGAGGGCAGGGGGGCCCAAGACTGTTGGTTGATATTGAAGGAACACCTGCTGCAAGCTCAGGAGCGATACATCCCTACTAGAAGGAAGTGCTGCAGGAGGGCCAGGAGACCTCCTTGGATGGATAAGGAGCTGCTGAGGAAAATTCAAAGGAAAAAGGAGGCTTATAAAAGGTGGAAGCAAGGACAGGTGGCCTGGGAAGAATACAGGGATGTTGTCCAGGAAGCTAGGAATCAAGTTAGGAAAGCTAAGGCCCACTTAGAATTAAACTTGGCTAGGGATGTTAAGGATAACAGGAGGGGATTCTATAGGTACATTGCAAATAAAAGGCAGACTAGGGACAATGTATGCCCCCTCCAGAAGCTATCAGGAGAACTGGCTAGCCTGGATTTGGAGAAGGCTGAGGTTCTTAACGACTTCTTTGCCTCAGTCTTCACCGGAAAATGCTCTGACCACACCACCCAAGTCTTGGAAGGCAGATGCAGGGACAGTGAGAATGAAGACCCTGGGCCCACTGTAGGAGAGGATCTGGTTCTAGACCATCTTAGGAACCTGAACATACACAAGTCCATGGGACCTGATGAAATCCATCCACGGGTCCTGAAGGAGCTGGCAAATGAAGTTGCAAAGCCACTGTCCATCATATTTGAAAAATCATGGCAGTCAGGTGAAGTTCCCAACAACTGGAAAAAGGGAAATATAACCCCCATTTTCAAGAAGGGGAAAATGGATGAGCCGGGGAACTACAGACCAGTCTCACCTCTGTGCCTGCCAAAATTTTGGAGCGGATTCTCCTGGAAGGCATGCTGAGGCACATGAAAAACAACAAGGTGGTTGGTGACAGCCAGCATGGCTTCACCAAGGGGAAATCCTGCCTGACCAATCTGGTGGCCTTCTATGATGGGGCTACAGAACTGATGGACAGGGGTAGAGCAGTTAATGTCATCTACCTGGACTTGTGCAAAACATTTGACACTGTCTCACATGACATCCTTGTCTCTAAGTTGGAAAGACATCAATTTGATGGGTGGACCACTCGGTGGATAAAGAGCTGGCTGGATGGGTGCACGCAAAGAGTTGTGGTCAATGGCTCAATGTCTAGCTGGAGACCAGTAACGAGTGGTGTCCCTCAGGGATCGGTGTTGGGACCGATCTTGTTCAACATCTTTGTCAGTGACATGGACAGTGGGATTGAGCGCGCCCTCAGCAAGTTTGCTGATGACACCAAACTGTGTGGTTCGGTTGATCCGTTGGAGGGAAGAAATGCCATCCAGAGGGACCTTGACACGCTTGTGAGGTGGGCTGATGCCAACCTGATGAAGTTTAACCATGCCAAGTGCAAGGTCCTCCACCTGGGTCAGAGCAATCCCAGGCACAGCTCCAGGTTGGGCAGAGAAGAGATTCAGAGCAGCCCTGCAGAGAAGGACTTGGGGGTGTTGGTTGATGAGAAAATGAGCATGAGCTGGCAGTGTGCACTCACAGCCCAGAAAGCCAACCGTATCCTGGGCTGCATCAAAAAGAGAGTGACCAGCAGGTCGAGGGAGGTGATCCTGCCCCTCTACTCTGCTCTTGTGAGACCTCACTTGGAGTATTCTGTTCAGTTCTGGTGTTCTCAACATAAAAAGGACATGGAACTGTTGGAACAAGTCCAAAGGAGGGTCACGAGGATGATCAGGAGACTGGAGCACCTCCCACTTGAAGATAGGCTGAGAAAGTTGGGGCTGTTCAGCCTGGAGAAGAGAAGGCTGCATGGAGACCTCCTAGCAGCCTTCCAGTATCTGAAGGGGGCCTATAAGGATGCTGGGGAGGGACTCTTCATGAGGGACTGTAGTGATAGGACAAGGGGTAATGGGTTCAAACTTAAACAAGGGAAGTTTAGATTGGATACGAGGAAGAAATTCTTTACTGTGAGGGTGGTGAGGCACTGGAATGGGTTGCCCAGGGAAATTGTGAATGCTCCATCGCTGGTGGTGTTTAAGACCGGGTTGGACATAGCCTTGGGTGGCATGGTTTAGTGGGATGTGTCCCTGCCCCTGGCAGGGGGGTTGTAACTAGATGATCTTAAGGTCCTTTCCAACCCTAACTATTCTATGGTTCTGTGATTCTATGATTATATTTCCTGAGTAACTTGGGAATTTACTTGTGCTTCTAACCTGTAAACTTTTGAATTACTGCATCCTTTGGAAGCAAACATAACTGTCTCTAGAGCAATGGTGTTCTAACCGCAGAACCCAGTTTTGATTTTTATATTTGGCTCCTCCTGATCCATTTTAACTTCATCTGGCAGATACATTACAAATACTCAGTTCCTGCAAGCCAGTTTATCCCTTTGTTTTTCAAGGAATGCATTTTTCATCCCTTGTCTGCACTTCGTAAAATTTTTTTAGTCCATCATGATTCTTCTGAAATTATTGCAAATGCTAAAATAGAGTCAGACAATAAGCCCTATTCGTTCATACTGCATCTCTGATAAGAGACTAGAGGTTAAGAATTTTCCATGGTAACTAGAATGGCTTAAAGGTCTTCTGACAATAACATGGTGGTTTCCAATTTTAGTCATTCAGGAATAAATCTACTCCAAAGATACCTTTCTTCAACTTTCTTACACTAGGTGAGAAGGCCAGAGTGTGCTACTGAGGGGCCATAACAGCTCTGACTCCAGAAAGAATAGTATTCTGGCTGTGATGTGGTAGAAATGCCCATTTCTGAAAAACATCTGGCAGATGCTTTCCAGTGTCTGCAACTTTGGTAGGGAGGGGTCCAAAGAAAGGAAAATTTTGCTGTGGATGAAGACTTACAGCCATAGTAAATGTATCCATTCTGGGGGAAAATTGCATAGTTTCTACAAATGTTCACTGTTGCTTTGATCACCTTCATAGAATCATAGAATCGTAGAATGGTTAGGGTGGGAAAGGACCTTAAGATCATCTAGTTCCAAACCGCCTACCACAGGCAGGGACACTTTCTACTGGACCATGTCACCCAAGGCTCTGTCCAACCTGGCCTTAGACGCTGCCAGGGATGGAGCATTTATCACTTCTTTAGGCAACCTGTTCCAGTGCCTCACTACCCTTACAGTAAAGAACTTCTTCCTTATATCTAACCTGAACTTCCCCTTAATTTAAATTTATTTTATTAAATAAGTAATTTTCCCCTTTACTTGTAATTAATTATTTTCCCCTTTAAATTTAAACCCATTACCCCTTGTCCTATTGCTGCAGTATCTGATCAAGAGTCCCTTTTTCAAATGCTTGAAGTTAGTTGCATGATTAAATTCATGTGAAGCTTCATACATTTTCTCATACAGCTTATTGTTTGCTGGAGTGGGCTGTTGTGAGAATGTAGGGTAATTATTCATCACAAAAATATTTATGAACCTTCCTGACATCTGACAGCTGGGTGTGCTTATATAGGATAGGAGTTTGTTTTTTTTAAATTTACAAAATTTCTGCACTTTTAAAAAAGAACTGAAGCTTAAAGAAAAAACTTTCAGCTACACTAATGTTGAGTTCAACCACAGATCAATTGATGTGTCAGTCATGGCATATTCCAAAACCCCTCTGGATGGAGTTGCCTTTGCATGAGTTAGAGCAAAAAAGGAAAAGAAGTAGGACTGAAAAAAAGACAATTTTTGAAGGAAGGAAAATGTGGATACAATGTATCTGCTACAGAATGACATTCTGTTCCTTTTGGCATGGTAAACCTAATTAAATAATTACATTCTAAAATCTTTATGAGAATCTCAATTATTAATGTCATCAACAGACTGAAAAAATGTAGGTTAGGTGTGGGAAGAATTTGGCTTTGCAAAGACGTTACTTGAAAGCAATTTTTTTTGCATGACTGAGCGCATGTGCACACAGACCAGATACTCACACTTTACAATGAGGTTAAACTTACAAATTATTTATAAAGGGTTGGTAAACACTGTAAGCTATTACAGAATCCACAAAGTACATAGTTTTGTTATAACTATGTAAAATACCCTCAAGTAATGTGCAATCAAGTATAATTTATAAAAGTCATATATGTAGTATTGTTTATGATGTATATTAATCATTTAATAATCCTTTATGAACTATTTATGAATTCAGTCTTAATGGACAGCAGGCCTGACTAGTTACTCCATTGCACTAGCTGCATTGGAGTTAAAGGTTGCAGGCCTCTGCCACTACTTTTTAGCAAGCTAAGCAGTCTTTAGACAAGGCAGCATTCAGTAGCCATTTCCTTACAGACTCCTAGGAAGTTAGAAATCTGAAAGAGGCATTACAAAGAGGTTTCAATTGCAAGCATATGTACAGAATACTTCTTTTGCATCTTCTCCAGTATTTCAGTATAATTGCCACAGGTCTGCTTCACAGCGTCCATGAGATAAAACTCCTTGAAGATGCATATCAAAGTCTATGAAGTCTTGGATCCTGAGGACTCTTGTGTAATTTGTTTCATCAGACCACCAAAATATTGGCTATATTTCTAGGTACTGAGCAGAGGAGAGTTGTTGTGTAAATGTGCACGTCCATCAGTCCTTATGGTTTCCTCAGGAAAATGGGCAATGTAACAGAAATGACTGATACAGTCTAGGCTATCATAATGTCTAGGAACAGATCACAGAATCATAGAATGGTTTGGGTTGGAAGGCACTTAGATGCTGGCTTACAGGATTATTCTTCTACTACAAAGCAATTCCACCTGCCAAAGTACAGCAACTTGTGCTTGCTGCAGGCAAGATCCACTTTCATGTGACAGTGCAGTTTTATCACTGCTTTTGTCTTCTTAATGCATCTTGTGAAATCTCTTGATGCCTGAGTACCATCCCAGTACACTAATTCTTCACTTTGTTCTTTTGCAGGAAACAGATCTCATTCTGACCTTTAATATCTCAATGCATCGTTCTTGGTGGATGGAGAACGGGCCAGGCTGTACCGTGACCTCAGTAACCCCAGCACCAGACTGGGCACCAGAGGATCATCGATACATCACTGTCTCGGGGTGTCTTCTTGAATATCAGTACATAGAAGTGGCTCACAGTTCTCTTCAGATCTTCCTTGCAGTAAGTGTTTACTTACTTACTTTACTTACTTAGCTTCAGTTTCACCACATTTTCTAGATTTCTTCTTGCAGAACATCATTACCAAAGTATTGTGGCATTCATTCGCAAACCCTGGCTCTAAATTAGTTTTGTTATGAAATTGTTTTAATGCAGCTGGTTTAAGACACTGGTACATGAAAAGCATCAACATAGACATTTATTGCTCTTACAACTGCTGACATGACATGCTTTTATTCCTGACCTCCATTTGACCATTGACAATGCCACAAATCATTTATATCAGGTTACATTCAAATTACACTATGGGATATAAGTTGTGACTGAAGTTACAGGTGTTGCTGTGAAGGCCAAATTGAATAAAAAAAGAGAAGCCAAAATGAAAGAGTAAGTTTCAAAAGATGAAATATATTCACTGATCAGTTCACACAACCCAAAACTGATCAATTTGAATTTACTGGAGAAGAATGGGAAAGTTCTTTCCAAATGAACAAAATGTTGTACTTATATGAAATTCAAAATCAGAAATCTTCATAATTTTTTAGGAGGATAAGAAACCACTGCTACATTCATAAAATTAATAATGAATTAAAACAGCTTGTTTTGAGGATAATTGATAGGTTTTTTTCAACCAATTTTGCCTTGTGTTATCTCTGACCTAGGTGAAAAGATGACATAACTGAATTACTATAGATACAAATTTGGAGCAGTGCCTCCAGAGATGGAGATTCCACCGCTCCCTGGGCAACCTGTTCCAGTACTTCATAACCCTTAGAAATTATTCCAACTATCCAATCTAAAGCTTCACCTGGCACAAATTGAGGCCATTTCCTCTTGTCTATCACTTGTTACTGGGCAAAAGAGACCAACACTGACCTCGCTACAACCTCCTTTCAGATAGTGGTAGAGAGCGATCCGGTCTCCCTTAGCATCCTTTTCTCCAGCCCTTGGAGACATAAGCCTTGTGCTCCATACCCCTCACCAGCTTCATGCCCTTCTCTGGACCTGCTCCAGCATCTCAATGTCTTTTCTTGCAGTGAGGAGCCCAGAACTGAGCACAGAGCTCGAGGTGCAGCCTCACCAGAGCCGAGTACAGGGGGATGATCACTGCCCTGGCCCTGCTGGCCACACTATTTCTGATACAGGCTGTGATGACATTGGCCTTCTTGGCTGCCTGGGCGCAAGCTGGGTCATGTTCAGCCATCTGCTGACCAACACCCCCAGGTGCTTTTCCACCAAGCAGCTTTCCAGCACTCTTCCCCAAGCCTGGAGCATTGCATGGGGTTGTCATGGCTCAAATGCAGGAGCTGGCACTTTGCCTTGTTGAACATCATGCCGCTGGCTACAGCCCATTGATCCAGCCTGTACAGATCTATCTGCCGAGCCTTTCTATCCTCAAGTCCTCCAAAGAAGATACTCAAGCTTATTTTTTTACCTTTTTTTTTTTTAATGTAATGGATGATGACCAAGAAACTCAAAGAATATGTAGTTCAAGCTCAGTTGTGTCTCGCAACAATGTTTTTTGTGTGTCTGCCTATACAGAGCTGGGTTTCTAGATAAGGTCATTCTTTGCAAGCTAGGAGAATGGTTCAGAATAGCAAGCTACTGGTAATCCACTAGCTGTAGCTGGCTACAGCTGGATTTATATTTCCATTCTTGTTATTGCGAAGGTGATAATCATAAGTAAAGAGCTACACAGTGTAATTGTCGGTCATTTTTCCAAACCTCAGGCTTGCAACTTTACACCATTTTTACATTTCCAGTTGTAGGCATGGGGTTCTTTTTCTAAAAGAAATTCTAGCATAAATTCACTATCATAGTAAACCTGGTGAAGAACAGAGAAATTACCTTGTACTGCGTAGAGATATATAACACAAATTTAGAAGAGCAGATATTGCTAGGTTTTCAGTAAACTAGCTTTCAACAAACCTAAGCTTTAGATCAGATTTATCTCCAGTTAATAGAAAGAAATTAAACTTTCCTTTTAATTTTCTTTTATGGACACTTAAGTGGATCTTGCACTTTAACTGTAAAACTATACATTGCAACCTACAAAATGGTTACTTGCTTTCTATTTGTATTTCTGTATGTTCATGACCATGATCAAGCTGATGTTGATCTTGGCTTTTTCACGACTGGTAGCATTGCAGCATTTTTTTAAGGATGTTTTCTACTGCCTGTGATTAAAAGTTACAAAGACATTCAGCTTCATTGAGTACCACTTACATCGGTCTTTGAAAACATTATACTGAGTACATTTTGTACAGCTTACCAGTAAGCTCACAAGGAATCCAGCTACAGAAGGTTAGGCTTCACATAGATGTGGTGTTTGCTGTGGATTACTTAGTGGAAAGAATATGACAGCTAAGATAAAAGCTATAATCCAACCCCATATTTTATACTTTCTAAAAAGCAATTCTCAAGGGGGGCTGTGGAATATTTCAGGATTGCAGACAGATACTCTGCTAAGGAGGTACGGAATACTCATAGCCTCCAAGAGACCTCATGTCTCCAAAGGAACATGTCCTAGACTCTAACAGCACCAATTGTCAACTATACAAATACTGCTGCTAATTCTGTGCAAGTCAACAAAGGTTTTTAAGAGTAACATTTTGGAGAATTTTAATTTCTCCTACTGCTTAAACTAAGTATAAATTAAAGCAACTGGAAGGTTAGATGATTCCAAAGATCAGGATAGTCCCCAGTGTGCAGAGTGGTATTGTTCATTGCATAATACTGGCCTTGAGAGGCTAAAGCAGATGTGATGATGCACATATATTTTGCCAGCTTTTCCTGAGCAATGGATTTTGCTCAGGATAAGCAAACAACTGGAATAAACTGCTAGTTTAGCTCACATTGAAGAAGTAACAGAAAATTCAATTTGGTGGTCTCTCTATTTTCACCAGCTGAATGATCCTGGTTTAGAAAATCTTCAAAATGGGCAAAAATTATTTGAGAACTAATATGTGCAATAAAACCCTCTGATAAAAAAAGGATTATCCCAATTTGGGTATTTAGCATTTATGTATGCAAAACAGGATCAGAATAACCCACCGTGACAATAGGGTCTGCAACACAGCCACAACTGCTCCTTTGTCCCATAGCACAGAGCACTTAGCACATTGGGTGATGCTGGTGGGAAACTACAGCCTCTAAACCCTATCAAATCAATCCTTGCATCACAGATAGAAAAAAATTATCATATAATACGCATTTATGTCTGTCTTGCAGCCATTCACATGTCTGCATTTTAATTCATACTCGGCTGCCATCTGATTTTTTCGTGTTTATGGTAATTTTGAAGTTTCCACTGATTTTTCACTCAAATACTGTGATAGCTGCCTCTCTGAATCATAGAATCAACTAGATTGGAGACAACCTCTAAGATCATGAAGTCCAACCATTACCCCAGGACTGCCAAGACCACCACTAAACCATACCACTGAGAGCCTCATCTACATGGGTTTTGAACACTTCCAGGGACAGTGATTCCACCACTTCCCTGGGAAGCCTGTTCCAATGCCTGATCACCCTCTCTGTGAAGAAATTTTTCCTAATATCCAATCTAAACCTTCCCTAGCATAGCTTAAAGCCATTACCTCTCGTCCTATTATCACTTGTTGCTTGTGAGAGGAGACCGACCCCCACCTCACTGCAACCTCCTTTCAGGTAGTTGTAGTTCTAGAGACTGATAAGGTCCCCTCCTCTTCTGAGCCTCCTCTTCTCCAGAATTAGTACACCACTAAAATCTCAGTGCCACACACTATGCTTGTCAGTTTTCACTCTATTCTCCATACTAATACCTTCCATTAATTTTTTTTGAGATTGAGCCACATTGCTATCGCTATATCTCTACATCTTACCATCTTCTTCCAGCAGGTTAGAAAGAGAGAGAGGTTCAGGGTGAAGAACGGAGAATGCAAGTGAGGGGAATGTATTTTATTTTTAAGTGCAGCTTTGCAGCCTGCAGTGCTGCAAAATAAACAAACACATTTTTAGGGCACCACCTGCAGCACACAGCTGTATGGAACTGAACAGAACTGCTAAGGGTGTGATTTGTTCTGCTTTGTGTGAAACCCTAGGGTCTCAGAAAACATGTTGGGAAGGCATTTCTGTGGAACAACTCCCTGCTTCCCTGCCCTCCCCAATTCTTGGTGAATATTATAGCTGAATCTGTAAAGGTGAGATCTTATGTTCATTGCACTTTGACAGCAACAGTAATTTATCAAATGCTGTGCCGATACATAAAGAATTGGCCACAGCTAATTCACTTGTTTTGGGGCACAAAGATAACCCTCAATTCAGCCTGTGCTCATGTACTGGGCAAAGCTCTCCACTCGACTCTTCTCTCCCAGAAAAATTCCCTTTACAGATCTTTGATGCCTCGAGCACCTGGACTGTCCAATGTCCTCTGCAAGGCCCACATCTCTGCCTGTCCTTGGTGCCTACATATTACCAAAATGAACTGGTCTGGTGATGGCATGACTTGGATACCTGTATACTTCATACATTAAAGTGCCATGTGCTTAATGGTTATTGGTTCTTGCTGCTTACATCAGAAGAGTTATTTCATTTTCTGGACTATTGGGTTTCAAAGGTATATACATTTGAATTACTGATCTCTAGAGAGAATTTTTCCAGGTAAAGAATGAGGTCAGAGGTACTAATGGAGATTTGATTTGCTACTGGTTTGTGAAATCTGAGTTGTATTCCGTATAATATTTACAAAGTGGAGGATGAATGAAAGTTCCCACCCACCCCTAAATGATAGGAGGTATAGATGCCACTTCACCATGAGAAGAGCAGTGTCTGGGAGGGACACATTGCAGATTATACACCCCTGCTAACCTTGGCATACAATGTCAGGGCTTAAGGTGGTGGTTGGCTCTATGTATGAATAGTATATGCATCCCAGCTTTTTGATCACATAGCTAAAAATGAGTCACAAGCTTGCAGTTTCACAGGCACCCGCACCCATCGATGTCTGATTCTAGCTACAGAGCCTCTGTACAATTTTCTTCATTTGTACTTTTTATTGAACTCTTGTTTTATAATAGAAGGTGGAAATCTTTTCAGTTCAGGTCCTAAGCTTTGGTTTAGGTCAGTGGATTGTGCTTCCAGGTCTACCACAATGTCCTTGGGAAAGTAATTTCATCTTTCTGTGCCTCTTCCTCAGCAGAGAGGAAAACATACCAAAATTTTTCACATTCAGTTTAGAAGACATTGTACCATTTGCATACATAGGGATCTCTTGGATCTCTCAAAGAGCCCTAAATGTGGATTGCACCCAGTACAATAAGGCCTTTGTGTGGTACAAGGAAATTATAATAATGGTAATTGTATTTCATACAGATTCTCCATATCTTTTTTCTGTCTATGTTTTACTCTTTGATTATGCATGACCTGCTCCCACTCCCACAAGGCTGTTCGTGCAAAAGTCAACAAATCAAAATCCATTTGTAGATCAAACCCCTGAAAATATGCAAATAAAAGATCAGCCTTGGAGATAAGTGTGACAGAATTACCTCTCTCTTTGCCAACACGGGATTAAAAGTATTTATTATCCTTGTCTTTTACTACTCACTTGCACACTCAAAAGCCTATTGATTTTAGTGGAACTAAGTGCCCGAGTTATGGGAATAAGACTAATGTGAAGGTATCACCTTAGCCAATTTGGGTTTTAGTTATATAGCCCTCAAACAGATGAACTGTGTAATATTATTCCAGTAAAATGAGTAGGGGAAAAGCATTTCTTATATACTGTATCTACATTATTGATAGCAATTTACATACCAAATAAATAAAACCATAAGTAAACTGTTACATAAAAGTATTGACCATTTCCATAGTGATCCTGTCCACTGACTTTTATGTGCTGTATATTAGTCTGTATCCTTTTTGCTCCTTCCTGTATTTATACTTGAGTATATGCTTTATGCAATCATTAAGATTACTATTTCATGCTTTAAAATTCATAATATGTAATTATACATCCGTACTAGTTACAGTAAATGTATACTGTTTGGATTCTGCAGTCTGTGGCATGCCTTCAAGTTCTGATGCTGTTAGATTGATTTAAAACATAATGAAGTATAACTGTGTTATTAAAATTCAATAATACAGCTATGCAGTTAGGATGCCAGCTTCAAAATCTCTGCCTTGTTGCAGACTTGCAGTATGACCTTTGGCAGGGTGCTTAATTCATGCCCATTATTGTCTGTACTGTACAAACAATGGTTCTTAAATATTTCAAAAAGATGTTGCCAGGATAATTCTTTTCAACATTGTCAGGTAATCAAATATTACAGAAAGGTGGTCCGTGTATGTATTTAAGCACTTAGAACAGTGGAATAGCATTAATGTTACCTGCTTTTCTCAAAGACTGATAATAATTAGAATAGAATTTCTTAAAATCCTGAATGTTAGCATTGCACAGGTGGCAACATAATCTCATGCGCTTGTAGAGAAATGGGAGCAGTGAGTAGTAGTGTACTTTCATAGAAATTTCTTTAGTGGGATGTGTATATGTGCTTTAGGCCCATATGCTCAAATATTTTTCTGATAGTATATCACTTAAAAGCCCCACACAGTGCTGAAGACAACAAAGCACTGCTGCAAAGTAGTAGACAGCTGCAAAGCAGCAATTCCTGTCCAAAGAACTAACCTTCAAAGTACAAAACAAGCCAGTGAACCTATAAGGACAGAAAAGAGAGGAAAGACAAAAAACAGAGAGGGAATACTAGTTTGAATTTTCATTGCGCCTCCTGTTGGACCATTGTCAGCTTTTTTGTAGGCATGATAAAAAAGCCCTAAAAAGAGCTATGAACCATAGTAATGAATAAACTTTGCATTATTGGGGGGAAAATTCCCCTAAAAGGCAGCAAAAAAGGAAAATGTATGAAAATTTGAAATTTATTAACTGGCTGACAACAAGCTGATGACTCATCAGCAGTACACTCTCATACTGACAGGAGGGGACAAGGCAGGTAAGACAAGCCACAGAGAGCTTTGCAGGTGAATGGAGTAGTTGAATTTCCCTGGAAGAAACTAAAGAGAAGAAATGGAGGCATAAATCAAGCTGTGGAAAATCATCTCTATTGTAGCCTTCTAGATGGGTTCAGGCTAGACTGAGGCGTTGGTCAGGAGCAAGGAGAAGACATGGCATGTGTAGAGGCAGGATGCTCCTCTGGAACTAAGATTCACTAAGTGGGAGATCAGGAGGGCATCAGGAGGACAACAGAGGTTAAAGGAATAGATAGCTTGTAAAACTGCATTTCAAGGAGGAAAGGTAAACCAGCTTTCTGCAAAGGAAAAGAAGAATACGTGCTAGCTATTTTTTTATTATTTCCTTCTTTAAAATTAAAAAAAAAATAAAATTGGAAAGATGTTGATGAGACCTGAGCAGAGAATATGACCAGCAGTTCCTTCAGACACAGCAGCAAATAACAGAGATGGACTAAAAGAAACTGGCAGTGGGTGTAAAACATGTAGGTGTATCAGCAAGACAGCATGCATGACAGGAGGAGGGGAAAAAGAGTGAAGGCAGGGGAGACAAGGGAGGGAGGCATTCATAGGAATGCCTGAAAAATAAAAGGTGCTCAACTAATGATGTCATTAGGAGTGAGACAAACAGCAAAAGGCTGTGGGTCTCAAAATGTGCATGAATGGAATCAAACAAACCTAAGTTGGTCCTGGCTTGTCCAGGTTGAAACGCTAAAAATAAGCAGGCAGGTCCCTTTGTTAGAGGTACAAAATCTCAGGGCAAGGATCAGTCTAAGAATTTGTATGGTATTTAAGGTCTTCACTGAGTTCAGATGGATAATACTCATCTTTAAGAAGTGTCACTGGTCAATATAGGCTTTGGGTTCTGCTAATAAACCAGCATATCCCATTCCTGTGCTCAAAATGCACAATACATACAATGTCATATGCTGTGGAAAAAAAAATATATATATAAAGATAAGATCTACTTACTGCTAATGCAAAAAGCCAAAGCTCTTGAAAAATATCTGACCCTCAAGTGTAGTACTGAAATAACACTGAATTCTTAATTTTCCAGTCCTCAGTTCCTTTGTGCTGACCAAAAAGTGACATACAGTACATCTGTTTGCAGTAATAAGCCTGATGCCACTTCCCTTTCTAGCCAGCACAAAGGTCTTAAGTTGAGCAGGAAGCACATCTTGCACGTAAAAGCCTTTGCTCAGATTTACCCTTGCTAATTTTGTTTCCCCACCTCCCCGTCGAAGGCAGCCTCCAGCTCTTCCATGCACGTACACTCATGCGCATGCCTTGCACATCGGCTGCCTCCTCCTGTGCTAGTAGAGTGGTGAGAATATTTATATGTGAGAAAGGAGACAAGAGCTCCTGTAATCAAGTTTTGACTTCTTGAACCTAATGGGGGAAAATAACATTATTTAATTAAGGTGGATTTCCTTTCTAGGGCAACACAATGTTTGAAAGAAAATTGATTCTTAATGATATAGATCGGTACTTTAGAAAGATTGGTTTTTCACTGCAGGACTGGGCAAAATCAGCACAATGGGAAGAGGGTATGAATCATTGTAAAGTGCTAATTTAATGGCACTGTCGTGCCATGTTAGCAGAGGAGCAACATCAGGTTCAGGCATCTTTGACATTGCCTCAGAGCACAGTATATTGCTGGTTTTCCGTTTGACAATAATGTTACAGCATATGTCATTAGTGTTTTGAAGGATTGCTGTAAGAAGAGATTTATTTATGCCTACATGTGTTATCTGTTGTTGCTTCTATCAAATTTTACCTGCATTTCTTCACTACTCCTTGCAGAAAACTGAATTGTACGCATAAAAGCATAAACGGTTTTTTAATGAGCAGGGAGCTTTGTCAGTTGAATTGTACTCATTCATTTCCCTAAAAGCTTCTCTTCTTAATGAACTGGGCTCACATAAAGCTACGTTATATGATAATTGTCTGAAAACAAGTTTGTTCCAACTCAGTGGAGAGAATTTGGCTTTAAGCAAGTTACCTGACCAATGCACACAGGACTGTTTCTGAGAGGTTTATTTCCCTGATGAAATGAAAGGCAACAGCACCTCAGCATGAGCTTAGACTGGAAGAAGCAGTTCTTCCTCTCACAGATCCTCTTGCACTAGCAAAAGCAAATAGTGAATGTGATATTATGGGGGGAATCGGAATTGTGAGCTGACCTCATTACTTTGAGGCCTGAGGAAAGTTCCCTGAGTATTTCTTTTGACCATCTCACATGTACTCCTTCACACACGGGGCTCTGATTCTAGCTCACCCTCTAGGATAGATAGTAACATGACACAGCAATGAGATTATGATTCCCCAGGTTCAGTGCCTCATGGCTATCCTGGGGCTATGTAAAGCTGGTGGTGCTGTGCTGACTGGTGATGCTGGCTTGCTGACTTTCTTCCTCCCACAGCTGGGATTTAAATTACTCCACAGTTCTGGTACTAACACAGTCCTGTTACCGTTTTTACAACAGGGTCATAGCTCAAGAGCTGCGTGTGAGCACTTTCCAGCTATGTGCAGGTCAGATGCCTTGGACTGGTGTCTTCTCACTTAGGTTTGGTGAGCCTCTATAGGTTTTTTATGTTTTCAAGATATTCTGGAGAAAGATCTTGGTCCATTCGATTTTCTTTCTCTATAAATGAATTTGCATGGTAAAGAAACCTAATTACACGTACTTTAGATGTAAGAATAATATTAGCAGTAACAATGAACAGCACTGTATATATTCTGTAATCATAAGTATTCCATTGCACATTTAATTAAACAAAAATCAATCCCTCTTGATATTGAAAACTCACAGTAAATTGGCAAAAAAATGCAGAAAAGGACGGTAATGTGACTGGCTTTCAGGTAAGGCTTTCAAATTTGTGTTGAAACTTGCACAGTATTTTCTGTAGTATATTTCATGTTTCATTTTTGTGTGCTGTTAACACAGCTTCCTGTGCAAAAGACAAACTAAGTACATAAAAATATAGCCTTATCTATGAAAACTAATTTCTTAGTGCTTATGTAGCATGCAAAACGATGTGTGCAATAGAAAGACCCTCTGTAGACATGTTCTAAGGACTCTTTGCCCTCTGACTTTTGCAGTGCTTCAATTCTAATTCAATTTCACCACTTCTTTAATAGACATTATATTCAACGCTGGTTGGACAGGTGGAAAGCGCCACTTATGTGTTTGGGGGCTTTCAAGATGTGCTCCTGAGCAGCACCATTCACCTAAACTGCAGCACTATTGAGATATCTGTTTTTCAGTACCTGACTGCTTGAAACTGATTGGCATAAAGTGATTCATGTTTTCAAAGTAATACAACAAATTTTTTTCTGAACAGGCAGCATTCTTTCAACTCTACCCTTGAGCTCTGCTGACTTAACCTCCATTCTGTTCTGAACATGGTAAAGAAAATAGCTATTTCTTAATGCATACAAATTAATAATGAAATGTTGGGAATTTTCCTCTGCATTATTTTATTTTGGAGTGCCTGACTTTCCTGCAAACATAGTCTCCACCTGAAGCAAAAAAGCATCTGCAAAATCATAGGAGTGTTTTTCTCTGGTCAAGATCATTGCCATAGATGAGAATTTAACATTGACATGACAGAATTTATTTTTTCTTATATGTAGACATGATCAAGTAGTGACATCTGGAATCTACCCCAGAGGTTCAAGTCAATGAAATATTAATAGCTGCCATTTGCAGTGAGGGGGGTGTAACAAGAGCACAGCAATCTCATGCATATTTGCCCCTATTGTTCTTCCTAATTAGTTTTCCCTTCCACATACTTTTCTCCTAAATATTAGAGAAAATAAATCTGGGACTGAGGCACAATTCCATATTTCCAATTTAGGTAAACTGCCATACAAACAGCCCTGGTTTCTGTGGATGCTCTATTGGGAAGTGGCTACTGAAAAGGATCTGCATCCCCTGGCTCTCCTCACTCCCACCAAAAGCTGGGAGGAGTGCAGACTGACTGGGCACAGGTGATACACAGTGAAAACCAGGCACAGAAATCAAGGCGATGCCTGGCAGTCTCATCTGAAGCACTCATCATTTTACCAAGAGATTGACAGGGCTTTCCTTAGTAATTGAATTCAGTGTATTCAGTCATGACAAGCAGGGAGAGTAGGTGGAAGAGAAGGACTGTAGAGCCTTGTTTCAGATAATTCTGTTCTTGCTATTCGTCTCATTCAGTGAGTAAGTATTAATAGTCATTTATGCATAAGAAGAAATAATAAGGTTTAATGAATCTCCAAAGATCAGCTACTTCATAAAAGCAAATGCCTCACTTTATCAGTTAAAGGCCTCCAAGTCCGACATCAGCAGCAGAGGGATTTTTTAGTTTAGTGCAAATTGCACCCAGTTTCAGTAAATTATCATAGAATGATTACTCGACTTTTATCCAGTCAATGTTATGTCTCCCTAGTGAACTGGTTTATTGTCAGTATGTCTGCTTCAAAACATGTCTTCCCTAGAAAGCACTCCTTCATTCAGCTTCTGCTGCTGGAAGCAGGCAACAGCTTGAAGCTAGCAGCTGCTCTTGAACAAAGCAGGTAGAGATGCAGAAAGGCTGCCGAATCCATAACAATAAGCACATCATGACATAATTACAGTAAATCTCCAGAGTGGTCTATACACAGAAAATGCCATATGTTTGGGGTAGAGGAAGAGTGCACTAGTAAAACTGTAGTATAACATAAGCATTTTCTGTAGTAGTCCTGTTAGCACGAAATTGGTTTTTTTATCTCAAAAATTAGCATTGACAGAACAGAAGATAGCATTTGAATGGTCAGTTAGTTAGACTTGGAGGATATAATTAATGTCCTGAAGGGCACGAACAGGTGATAGAAGGGTTTGGGGTGATTTTCCAATTGTAACTGTGCATAAATTAATAGCTGGTGCATCCATTTAACCTTTCTTTGATATCGTCTTCTTTCACCACTGAATGTAATAAGTGTTCTGTTTTCTAAATGTCTTCATTTGACTTTGAACAGGTTAATAGGATTTACTTCTTCTGCAGCCTGCCTATACAAAACTGATTGTCAATATGAACAATACTTTGCACTCTGTCATGGAATAATAGACTGCTTTCTCCATCCCTGCTTTTAGGAAATGATTCAGTGTCCAAACGATTTAGATACAAATGGGAGAAGGGAGAGAAGTATTTTTTCTGTGTGAGTCTACTATGAGCTGGTACTGCTAATAGCCACTTGGCATTTGCTGTATCAGCTGGTGGTACTTGCCTCGTTTTCAGGTGATTCTCCATTAGAGATGTCTGCAGAAATTTCGCTTTGGCAGATACCAACTGTACAAAAGATATAACCAATATGCATTTCAAAGACTGTAGTGGACACTTGCAAACATCTTCTGTTACAAACTGCATGAATTGATCTCATCTTCAAAAGCATGAATCTCCTAAATCATTGTTTTGTGCTCTGTCTGAACCTGCATTTTATGTTTCAGTGGCTTTGTTTTTTGTAAAGATGTTTCTAAAATCACTGTGTCATAAGAAAAGGATTTTTCCTCCGGCTGTTAGCTCTTTCTTGCCATGATTATTGCTTCCTGCTGCAACAATCAGAATATAACGATGCAGCAAATTTTACAGGAGTGTAAACTGCATGAACTAAACAAATTGTCATTTTCTGAAGTATTAGGTTCTTTCCTTTGCGCATTTACACCTTTATGAGTTGTGAAACTGACTGACTGAAAGAGGTTAATGTCATTAGCGATGATGATACTGATTATACTGTAAAACATAGGTAAACTGCAAATGTGCTTCATTTTCAGTGTCTGTTTAATACTGGAAATAGTGCTGCCAATGGGAGGTTCACAGTGAAGAGCCTAGAAGTTACCAGAAGTAGTAGTCATTTAATCCTCTGGCTTTTAAATATTGTGAACAAATAAAAGCCCATCATAGTATGTTGTATTCTCATCCTGAAATGCTGCTTTTTTATAGCTGCTGAGCTTCCTTAAACTTGCTGATTCATTTTAATAAGAAAAAAAAATCCTAGAAGAGCATGAGCAAGAAAAAGCATAATTTTTTTTTGTTTCTTTGTGTAATTGTCCATGAACAAAAACAAACAAACAAACAAAAGATCAACAGATTTGTTTGAAAAGTCACACAAAGATATTATCCTTTTGAGTACTTGCTGAAAATCACCTTGGATAGTGGGTGATGTGTAAACTCAACTTGGATACTAACAATAATTCATGTACTTACAGAATGACAAAATTAATCCCACCTATTTCCAGACAAGGGACAGCCACAGATGACAATTGTCATCAGCAGACTGAACTATTGCTCTGCAATTGAGCAATGTTTAATCCAGGGAGTTTGATCTCAGAACAGCTCTGAACTTTGGGCTGAACTTTGCAAAGGCACCTTCCTCAGCTCTAACACACTTAAGAGCAACAGGCTTTGTTTGATCCACAGCTCCTTAGAGAGCTCGACTGAGTGCAGGAAGCTTTGAACAAGTCTCTGGGGGAATTTTGAGGAGGGAATGAAAAGCGTTTAGGCCATTAACTGCCTCATAGGGAGATTCAGTGGCATTTTTGAGTTAGCTTATGCAGCTGCATGGATCATTCCAGAGCTTTATGATTCTTCCTCTAATTTCAGGTGTTTAAAGAACACATCACTGAAATTAAAAACTAGCACTTTTGCAAAAGACTGTTTAAAGTACTTTTCTGTCCCAGACTGCCATCTGGAAAAGTACAAGCAGTGTTTGATGCCTCTAAACGTACAGTAGGATCTAGAAAGATATAGTTGCCATATCAAAACCTTTAACATCTAATAAGCACTAGGTTCAAGTTTTGTGTCTTCCAAATACTGGGCCAAGAGCTAAACTGCTGTAAGATTACAGAATATTAACTCCTGGTTTCTGCACATGAACATAGAGGTTAGTTTACTATCATATCTGAAAATCTAGCTCTTTTTAAAAATTTTATTTTTTTAATATCTTAGGGAGGCATTCAAGAACTTACCATTGTTTTCCGCTATTTACAATTACCTTCAAAAATCCATTTTTCAGATAATTTTCAAAATGGGCTTTAAGGGTCTCTGTGATTATATATCAAGATCTTTTTTATACAAATCCCACAATTACTACTTTTTTATATGTACTAGTGAACAAACCAAAGACTCAGATGGTGAAATTCAGATTCAGATTTTTTTCAGAGAATGTCTGAGAGACTTAATTTTCACATGAAAAAGACCTATCAACTGGAAATGATAAATGTCTGAACTGTTACATCATTCAACATTCCTCTGTCTGGTTGTCTACTGAAATTTGAAAACTCTAACTTAATTCATTTCCTCCTCTTTCTTCTAAATCAAAAGTTAGTACTGGTGTTGTTTGTTGCAGTTGTTATTTCTTGGTTGCTGATGCTGTTGTTGTAATTTGATTTTATAATGTATAATTATTGTCTCTTGATTCAATCACTTAGAATATCAAATACTATTCAGGGTGAAATCAGAAACTAAGTATTATATGCTGCCAGATTGTCTATAGACCCCTACCCCTGGCAGGGAGGTTGGAACTAGATGATCTTAAGGTCCTTTGCAACCCTAACTATTCTATGATTCTATGATTCTATGACATTATATACGATAAATGTATGTTTGTTTACCGAAGCTACTTTAGCATCCCAGATACATGAAGTAGGATCTATTGAACATTACTGAGATTCACATGAGATACCAGAGTACAGTACATTTGTTTGATATTTTTTAACCTCATTTAACATAGATGGCACTTGTCAAAATTTCAACCTGTTAATATAAACTTGGGCATCATTCAGCCAGCCTCCACACACAAAGGTACTTTGGCTATACTTCATGCAATGTGGGCCGTTTGTTTGCTCTCCTTTACAAATTCCACACTAAAGCTACAGAGACAGACTGCCATGGAAGAGTTACAGTAATCTGGAGCGTGCATGGGGCTGGACTGTTTTCAATGTCATCTCAATAATAATGCACCTGTGACTAAAGCAGGTGATTGGAAGTGGAGCGGATGCATACAGACAGATGGATTAAGACAGTAGTAATTGTGCTTTCACTTGATTATAATATTAAGAGGCTCCAGGTGATTTCTATTTTTTACAGCGTCACTCATATCAACAAATCACAGCAGGCTTGGAAGCAGACTGGAGATGCATCCTGCTTTTCACACAAACCTGTTTCCAGCGTGAGCACTTAAGAGAGTTCTTCTATCGAAAAGCAATTAGCTTCTGCAGTCTAGGGTGCCATTTGGAATATCCAGGCTCATGTGTTTCATTGTAAAATTGACCTTTTTAATTTTTTATGCCTGAGATTCCGCACTAAAAGAGTAAGCATTAAAAAAATACAACCCTAGAGAAAACACTGAAGGCACATGTAGAATTTATTAAAACATTTATGGCCCTGAAGTGCAGCTGATAGTAACTCCATCTGAATATAATAAATATGAAGTATGCAGTATTGTGTTCTTAATTTTTAAATAATTGGTGTCATTAGATAACATGATACTCATTACATAAAATGCATAGGAAAGCAAACTTATTGCTATATCTAAAGACTCATACCTTTCATCTAGTAATTGCACTTCCATTGCTTGTTGATACCTTTGAATAAGTGTGTGTTAATTAACCTAATGTTTCAGAGTTTGTTTTGCTTTTTAGTAACATTGCGTATCTTGGGATTATACTTTTTGACAAAATTTTGCATCATTTTCATGTAATAGAGACTTTTAAAAGACACTAACTTTCAGGACAGGAAAAGAAATAACTCTTCTGCTCAGACAACTTGAGTTAAAACATTGCCAGCAAAAGTAATGTCTTCCCTCCATCTGTGGGAACTCTCAAGTTTCCATGGAGACATTAGAGAGTTTCAGTAGTGCGAGAACACTCAAGAGTTAAAGTTCAAATAAATGTTAAGCCTTAGGAATTTCTGACAGAAGTTGACATAGTTTTAGACCAGTCCTTCAGTGCTTTTGCTCTAAAATTTAGTAGTGAGTTTCACTTGCATCTCTACTACTTAGACAGAAAGAGGTCATAACAGCACTTTTAGCTGTGCTTGGAGGTGGTTTAAAGTCAGCTAAGATTCTTGATGCTGGCATCAAGGTCCTACTTAGGACCTAGTATTCAATATCCCTATAAAATGATCCTCTACTGTAGCACAATTAAGGAAAGAGTGAACTTAGAAGGAAGCAAGAACATACATATAACAACGTACATGTGTCTGTATATGTGTGTGTGTTTATATATATAATGATTTCATAAAGCTTAACTTGGCTAACTGCCTCACAGTCACAGTATTTCTTAGAAATGAATGATGCAGAACTCACAGCAGTCTATGTAGAAGAGATCTTCAGCTGATGTGCTGTAGAACATAAAAATGACATGTAAAGAAATTGTCAAGATTTATGGATTGTGTCACTTATTAGGCTGCATTCAGCTTCAGACCCAGCCTGTCCTGTCTGGATAATCAGTTGTAGAAATTCAGCAAAGACATTGTTACACGGTCATTATATAAACACCAGCATAACTCAGTGGTCCATCAACATCGCAACCCTATCTCTGACATTGCCAATGAACAATGTTTCAGAAGAAGCCATAAGGTAACTTAGTTCCTATAGTGAATTAACTGATTAATATTGCACTCTGGTCTGATTTATGACACTATTTCATTCAGGCTCAAAGATAGGCCATCCTTTTAGAATGTACCAAATTGCCTAATTTTCTAGGAGGAAAAAAGAAATAAAACAAAAGCAACAAGAAAAACTACCTATCCTGTGCCATTTAATCTCTTCTGAAATTTCTCCATGCAGCACACTAGGTCACTTTTCTTTCTTCCTCTCCTCACTGTGGATGCTCTAACTCATTAAATTGGATGTCCTCTTTCTCTTTATATCATTTCCCGAGAGCCCAGTTTCGCATTTCTAAAACTGATTTATACTTACAACTTTATTTCTATAGCCTCTTGTTTTCCTTGCTCTTCCTCCAAAATGGTGCTCTTTTTCTTGCTCCCTCTTTTTTGATGTTTGCTGAATCATCCTGAAGCCTCTGGTTTGCCTTAAAACTTTTCAAACATTTGAATTTAAGTAAACAACTCTGACTATGATCACCTTAACCTTTCTTTCAGGCTGTTTTTCTTTCTTGTGACTTGCAATTTGTTTTCTAGCAACTCCTCCTCAATTAGCAACTTTTCTTGGTTCCAGAGTCCTCCTTGAAACTCTCTGTTGCCTTGTTCTCATGGCCAGTATCTCTTCCTGGCTTCTGCCCCGTGCTGTCTTTATTGTGTATGTTTACCTTGTGTTATTGAGACACTAAGTCCTTTGAGGCACAGGATGTCAGTTTATCTATGTTTGTAATAAACTGTGTGAAATTATTGCCCTCTGTAAAGTAATAGTGAGGCACAGTTATTTGACTGATAAATCAATTTGAAGAAAAGCTTCCAATGATTAATGAATCTGTCATATCAACTAGGACACCTACTAACTGTTTTTTGAGGTGCTGACAAATACCGCAGTTAATTACACCAGCCGTAGCCTGCTTAGTGCTCAAAGTTTTACTATCATTGCAATGGTAAGGAGTCTCTGAAAATTACTTTGACATCATTTCCTTCCCCTCACAATACATGCTGTAGTAAGAAATTTTGTGTTCTGAATTTTGCTTGTTAAAGAGTTATTTAAGCTTAAGTTCCCTCAGGCCACATGGTGAGGAGAAGGAGCCAGAGCAGGCATGGAGGACTGAAGCAACCATCAAAGAAAACACTGTACTTAGAAAACTAATTTTCCTCTAAGTATGGTAGATTGCAGCTCCCTGCAGCAGAGACCTTTCTTTCAAGAAACCAATTTCTGGCAGATTGCAGGGGTTATTCCGCTTTGTTTTTCCAGCATCAGACGGGAGATGGGAATTGTAGAGCCTCTCTCAGGGGGTTGGCAGCTTCACAGAAAAACAGATGGGACCTGACAGGCTATTTCCAGGAGATGGAATCTCTGAAGCAGGAAGCAGGGATGCATGAATGACTATGGGGAAAGCTCCTACTTTTGAACTGGGTGAATCAAGTACTCTTTTGACAGGAGGCAGCATCCTTTCACAGACTACCAACTGTCCTGTTTGTTATGTGACAGTCTCATCAGTCAAAGGTTGTACTATGAATTGTGAATTGGCTAATGTTTGACCTGTGCAACACACGCTGCCTGTACGTGGTTTGACAAGAACTGTTTGTTTTGCTTTGTCAATATGTGCCCCTCCCTTAATCTCCAGCCTGCATCATGTAAAAGACCGACCTCACAGATCACATCATAACTCCTCACCCTGTGCCATCATTCAAGTTTCACCCACAAAGTGAGGCATCCCACTTTTTTCTATTTCTTACTAATCCTTTAAAATTAAAAAGAAATTATTTTCTGAAAATACTTGAAATTTAAAGAGAGGTCTGCTCATGGCAGCCTTTGAAATTCTATTTTCTCATCTTGAAAATGTAATCGAGTGTTTGCAAAAGCTGCATGCTGCTTCTGTCAGAAAAGGGCTGTCCCTGAAGAGCTAGCTGTATGCTTCACAGGCGTGCAAGCAGGTACTGTTCTTCACCAGCTGCGGGAAAGTGTGCCAGCTTTTCAACAATTGATGAGAATAAGCTTCAGCAGGAAAAAAAATAAAAAAAGGCTGGATGAAAAGGGCTTATATGTATGTCCTGATACAGTCTGCTAAGGTGCTAAGCTTTTGTTTATTGGAGAAAAATAGAAAGATAGATACTCCAGAGGGCTATTCAGCTCTTAGATACTCTTTCTACTTAATGCAGAGATGTACTGAAAATGCCAATATAGGTTTGGATCATGGTTTGTGTGCAAGACAATGTTTATGGGCTCTTTCTCAGTGCAAGAAAGGACCTCTGAACAGAAATTGAGGTCTCCTATAGAAAGGGTGTGTGAAAATCCACATCATAACCAGTGCTCATTTCAATCATCTTGGAGCAGATGCTTCCCATCCTTGAAAAAAGGGAGATGTCGGTAACACCTATCCTGGGTTCAGCAGTAGCAGTCGTTTTTTCTCCTTCTTGGTAGCTGGTGCAGTGCTGTGTTTTTGACATTCAGGCTGGAACAACACTGATAACACCCATGTTTTTAGTTACTGCTCAAATGTTTAGTCTGACCAAGGACTTTCTGAGTCTCATGCTCTGCCAAGGAAGAGGGGAAGCCAGAAGGAAGCAGAGACAGGACACCTGACCCAAACTAGCCAAAGAGGTATTCCATACCACAGCACATCATGCCCAGGATGTAAAAATTGGAGGCAGGGACCAGGAAGGGTTAGATTGCTGCTTGGTTGGGCTGGGTATTGGTCAGCGTGTGGTGAGCAGTTGTGTTCTCTTCCCTTGTTATTTCCCTTGTCATTATTATTATTGGTGGTAGCAGTAGTGTTTTGTGTTGTACCTTGGTTACTGGACTGTTCTTATCTCAACCCATGGGAGTTACATTCTTTCGATTCTCCTCCCCATCCCCCCTGGAGCGGGGGGGGGGGGGGGGGGGGGGGGGGGGGGGAGCTAACGACTGAGTGGCTGATCTACAACTGGGCTTAAACCCCAACACACCTCACAAACACAGAAGGCAAAAGTTATAGCAGGGGGTTAATAATCATGTGTCCATGCAATGACTCTGCAGCTTTAAGTCTTCCTGCTCCTGGGCTGTGGCAGGGACTGATGTGACCCATGCTGAGTCACTGCTTGATACTACAAGTGCCTCTGAGAGCTGATCTATATGCATGCAGCACTTGCAGCTCCGTTCCCTGTGCTCTCATTTATAGCTAGGGGATTCTTAGAAAGCAACTTTACTATTGCAGCTTGCAGAGCTATTCCTGGGGATTCCTTCCTCACCTTGGTCTTGGACCCAATCAGAAGCCATTAGTGTGGCTAGTTATATCTTGCATAGATATTCAATGAATTTTTAAGTGATCTTTCTTTCTTCCTTCCAGGAAAGGCACTATATCCTAACATGGTTAATACAGTTATTGTTTGTTGCAATGTTAGAACAGATTTCTAATATCTTCTGTCATCATAAACATGTATTTCAGGGGATTTCAGATATGTAGGAAATGAAATCTGGTGTAATATAAACGTTATATAAAGTTGGATTTTTTTATATACACCAGTGTATTTGGAGCTGCGCACCCATTCACATAGCAAAGATATGCATATGTTCATTGAGTTTTAATTAATAGAGTCCTTGCCAATTCCTCTTTAGACCTTTATTATCCCTTTCTTTTTAGGCACTTCATCACTTTAAAAAATTAGACCAATTTAGTAGCGTAATTTGAATCCATAATTGAATTTGCTAGCTACTCTCAGACTTTACAAGTTAATCAAATGGCATAGTTTTAAACACATATTCGGTGCACGGGAAAAAGTATGTTGGTGGCCAATCAGACCATTTAAAATGAGCTCTTATGTCTCATTCTCAGCCAGGTTCTGTCCTGATTAAACTTTCTCTCTTCACAAATAATAGACTAGACTTTTTACATTACCTAATAAAAATTAATAACGTATGCTATGTGGAAGGATGAATAAAGTATAATTCTAGTTAAAAATAGGAAATAACAAATATAGGAAAAATGCTATGCGAGGTGGAAGAGAGATGTGCAATTGAGCAGCATTAGAACCATATGTCAAATGCCTTCACAGGAAGAGGTAGAAAAGGAAAATTCCCAAAGTAGCTCTGTGAAAACACCAGAGCAACTGCTACTCTTTCTTACCAGAGTGCTGTGGATTCAGCAGGGACATCTTACCTGGTCTAGCATTTGACAAGTTAGCATCTCTGTTTGTGTGTGCTGTCACCCAGACAATCCTTTTTATTTTTTTACCCATTCTCTTTCTCTCTCTCGGGCTAAAAAATTATTCAAATTAAGCTACCGGAAAGTAACTCAAGTAACTTAGGCTGGACTGACATCTACCAGAATGAGTCACTATATCAGAAAGTCGTCTTGTTTTGAGCCCTGATATGTTTGAACCGTTTCTTCTATCAGATCTGCATAGAATTGTGTCAGACTTGATTTGAAAAGCCTGGCAAACAACTAGTGTATATATATATGTACCATATTTCTGAGGATGTGTGTGTATCTGGAATAGGAGAAAAGAAAATGTTGGATCTGCATGGAAAATAAGGATTTGAAAATTTATACAATGCCAGTGTGAATGTCTTTAGGATCAGTTTATTTTCCTGCCCCCAGCCATATAACTTTACCAGCAAAAGCATAGATATTCATGCTGTTATATTAAAAAAATCTGAAATCTGCTCATGAAAACGGCTTAAGCTGTAGCAGCAGAAACCTTATTTTGTCAATATATTCTACATTTCCTTTAGAAATCTTTTCTTGTGTGGCTGTATCGGTTCTCAGTGAGGATATATGTCTTCATTTTAATATTATACCTCTGCTTTTCCTTACTTTGTTGGCTTGTAAGCAAAAATGTTGAGTAAATGATTCAGTGCAAATAACATAAGCCTTTGCTCTTCCACTCAGCAAAAGACACATTGTTCGTAGAGCATAAAACATGTAACTTTTAGCAGCACCAGAAAGTCTTGCAAATGACATGTTATCTCCCCATGACGTAATTAGTAGTAACTCAGTAAACCCCTTTCTTAGCAGCTTTTCTGGGAAGCCAATAAAGCCACCCCAGCTAATGACATGCAGGCAGTATGGCTTCACTGGAGACAAGAGGCAGTGATCCCAACCTAAATGACAACAAAGAGAAACTGGAAAAGGAGAGGCCAAGTGCTGGCAGTGAAATAAGAGACCTTTTTTTCACTGCTCTTACTTTTCTTTCTTTGTGGGTTGTGTTGTTTGTTGTTTTGTTGTTTTTTTTTTCCTTTGCTATTGGCATCAACCAAATCTTTTCATGCCACTTTCTCTTTCCTTCTATTGCAAATTTCACAGAACAAAACAACACAATGGCTGCCCAGCACACGTGCAGTCAAATCTTCACCTCATTTATGTGAGAAAGCATTCAACATTTCCTCAGCTCCAGAGCTGTAAGACTACCTACCTCTCCAAGCATGAAGTTCTTTCAGGCCTTTGATATACATTTGATACGGGATGCAACAACAGTACTTTTACAGCTAAAAAATTGCTGGCCGAGACTCCCTCTGTGCATGCAGTTATGTTCATCAGCTACCTCACCTAACTCAGCATTGTCATGGACTCAGGAATTATGCTACTGCTTCTTCAGCAGAAAAGGAAATTAGTATAGCATCATTGCACAGCGATGTTTCACCACGTTTCAACATTTATTTTAATTGGTAAAAGCCTAGAATAATTTTAAATCACTGTACAATTAATTTAATTTTTTCTGTGTATTTTTGTCCTAAATAGAATATACAATAAGTATATTAGATATAATGAAGAGTACTGTGATTCTTTGTTGTTCTTTATTTCCATGAAGTAATTAAAATGGCAGGAAAATTACATTTAAACTCCCTTTTATTATTTAGTATTTATTTTAAAATCTTACAGAAGAACTAGTGTTCCTGGCACTATTGCTCCTGTGTAGCCCACAAGAGAAAGAGGCAAATTAGTGAATTGAGTTAATTATATTTTTCTAGCTTATTTTCTGTCCTCATTTAGGATTCTCAGAAAAGATCCCAGAAATATTGTACTAATTTTATCTTTAAATAGCAAGAAGAAAAAAACCTGTGAGCATTGATTATTATAAAAACGAATGTGCAATTCTCTGTGGATATCAAAGTAAGTGAAATAGTACTTAGATCTTAAATTAACATTTGGCTAAATTCCAAACTAAAACTAAGAAAGATCTAGAATATACTATTCAGTCTGATTTTTTTTCCTGATAGAATTATACTTTTTAAAGTAAGTCCTACCAGACTGTAACTCCCAGAACCTGGGCTCATTTCCAAATCTAAGCTTGAAGATTTATTGCATTTCCACCCTCTATTCTGCTTCCCAGGCACTATCCTCTTCTTGCAATTAATACAAATGTTATGGGGTTTGATTTGCTTCACTGCAGCATGTGAACTCAATTTCTTTTCATTTGTAGCTTTGAAATAGCATAAGCCTCTTTGTGACAGACTTTCACGTTGAATCGGTATTGCTTACTGAGCCATGGACTCACACCGTCAGTCAGCTATATGCTGCATTCCTTTTGTTTGCGTCTAGGTGCACTCACTTTGTGCTATGTCAAGGCAGGAATTCAGACAGACAAGTGTTACAGCTGGGTTGGAAATGGGTTTTCAGCCATATAATGACACACATAGCTTTACATGGGTTAGGATGCAAGTGGAGGAAGCCCCACAGCTAAGAAGATTACATGACCACTCCAGGGATTAGAGCTTCATTTATTTTTATTGTACAGAATATTATTTTAAGTCATGTATCTCAGGTTGTTCCCACATTCATTTGTTCACGCCCTCACTTACAGATGAGCAAATGTGTCCAAACCAAATTTTATAACAATTTCTGCACAGGAAGAAAAATGTCAATTGGACACAAAAAGAAAACTGACTGATCAAATGTGGTTGAGAGTACAGTCATCCCATGTCTCTATCGAAAGCTCTTCAAGCTGCAGCAGCAGCTTAGTACAGGAACAGCTGGCCATCTTACAACCAAAAGGCGCATCCTCCTCTGATGGCCTGATTGATAGGGTTTGACAGCCACGCTGTTCTGGCCCACCAGTCCCAGTACATGCATCACATATGACAAAATGAAAATTACACACATTGTCCTTAAAATCAGTATCTCATTCATGTCTGTTGTACTTCTGAATGGATTGCAGGAGTTGACTCCTGTTGCATTGCAGCATCCATTGAGAATAATTTTGAAGATGGCAACCATTCCTCCTCCATCATCAGAGTGTTTCTTATGTTTATTGATCCTCAGAAGACTTTTCAACAGTAACTAATGACGCTTAAGTTAGATTAAGGTAGCTGCATCACTTTGTACTCTACTTTATAATAATAAAGTTATCTTCACTCCAGTAATAAGATACTTGTAGGAAGGTGTCGTGGTTTAAGTCCAGTCAGCCACGCAGTTTTGCTCACCCACTCCCCCCTTTTTCTTCCCCCCACTCCCGGAGGGATGGGAAGGAGAATCGAAAAGAATGCAACTCCCACAGGTTGAGATAAGAACAGTTTAGTAACTAAAGTATAACATAAATCACTACTGCTACCACCAATAATAATAATGACAAGGCAAATACAAGGAAAGAATACAATTTCTCACCACCTAAAACCAAGCCCGACCACGCAGTGCACCCCCCACCCTTCTGGGTCTCTCCTCTCCGTCCTCCATCTTGGGCATGATGTGCTGTGGTATGGAATAACCTCTTTGGTCAGTTTGGGTCAGGTGTCCTGTCTCTGCTTCCTCCCGGCTCCCCTCCTCCCTGGCAGAGCATGAAACTCAGAAAGTCCTTGGCCAGACCAAAACATCACTAAGCAATAACCGAAACACTGGTGTTATCAGCGCTGTTCCCAGGCCCAAAATCAAAAACATAGCGCTGCACCAGCTACCAAGAAGCAGAAAAATGACTGCTGCTGCTGAACACATGACAGAAGGAAATGGGGAATTTTAGAGAAAAAGTACATTTACCTCACACAATAGAAACCGTCCAGAAATACCCAAGCTAGCCTTGAGCAGTGAAGTTCAGAGGCTAGCAACACTGTGCTCTGCCTGAAATTATCTGCCTGTGAGACAACCATTTCTTTAGCCTAGTTGCAGTGCATTTTAAAATGCAGAGTTGTTACACTTGAAGTCTTACTTGATATATGCAGCTAAGAATTTATTGAGACCAGTTAAAGATTTAATAATCTTGTCAAAATACAGCAGTTGTTATTAGTCTGGTTACAATGACGCTAATAGTCTAGATTACCCAATTATTAGATGGAAATCTGACTAATAAAGTTGTTAAAATCTTTATGAAAAAATTTCCAGTAGCTACCCCCTTCTCTGGTGTTACACTCATCCTTCTAATGTTCTTCTGGGTCTTAAGGCCATGATGTTACTTACACTTGTACTGTATCACAGTCTGAAAGAATGGTAGCTGAAATGCATCATCCTTTCTCCTAGTCCATTCTGCTGTTGAAAAGACAGGCTTTATGATTAAATACGCTGAAAATATGGAGATATGATAAAAAAAGTTATGCTTATTCCCAAGATACTTTCTTTACATAGGTAACCACTTTTCACAGCCTTTTTCACAACCTGCTAAGGGGAAAAAAAGATCTCTTTTTATCCTGTTTTCCTCTGAAGAACGAAAAGGCAGAAAAGGCACAAATAAAGAAGGCTGAGAAAAAAAATATAGTATTTATGTGATAATATATGTGAACAAAATCAGACATTCTTGAAAATCAAAATATTCTGTTTAGTCTTCCATTCATTTCTACCGTTAACACATATATAGGTCTTGGTGGAAAAGACAACTGAAAGTGTAAACTTTATCAAAACACAATAGCCCAAATACCATGGAGAGTTGTCAAAGATGTAGGTTATTCTCATGTCTAATCTCCCTTTAGATTTGTTTACAGTAGATTCCTCTTAGTACTGTAAGTTACTAAGCTTTCTCTTAGTACCGTACTTTGGCTGTCCTTACTGATGCCACCTGACAGGTAATGGGTACGCATCTTTAGTTTATGGTAAAGGTTTTTGCTTGCACCTCTGCAAGTGTTGCTTACAACACTTTGCCTCTCTACTGGCAGACTGTGGAGCTCTTTTGGCCATACCATTTACAAGTCCTTCTAGTTAGAAAATATGCAATCTGGTTTGCTTTTTAAGTGAACATCTGCATACTCAAAAAACATAAGCATCCCTGCAAATATAGGTGTGAAGTGAAAAGCCAGAAAACTGGTCTTGTCCACTGAAGAGCTAGAACTGAAACTTGAGTTACAAGGCACTTACGTAGTAATCTCCCCAAAAAATCCACAAGTATTTATGTTTGCTGAGTTGTACAAGAAGCAGCTAAATGCAATTTCTATAGAAGCAATGGAAATGTCCACTTTTCAGTACTGTGGGATAGACCTCAGCTCCTGTCTAAACAGTCAGTATAACTGGCTCAGTAAGACTCACGAGAAGGAACTCAGACTCTCTCAGCTCTGTACATATTTCAGAATATTCAAGCTGCTAGAAAATGAGTTTTAATGTCCAAAGAAGTGTGACTAGAAGCCCTGCTGTGAAAATTTTTTATCATAGTTTGGAGCTGACATTTATAACAGCAGTAAAGCAATTGTTGGAGCTTAATAGCATGATGCATTCTCAATTATAGCTATGTACACACATCAGCCAAGATAGCTTCCCCTATCAGCCACTATCATCCAATCTAGGTTAGTATCAAGAGACAATGATGTGTTGTCTTGTCACAGTTAAAAATAATTCTGTGAAACTGAGAGTATCACACAGTTTGTCAAGTATACTTAATTGAGTTAAAGCAGCTCAGCCACTGATCAAATCCCAGTTGTATCATGGTGACATAACAGGCAACAACACATTACAGTACAAACTATGAAGAGTCTTAAATGATAGGTAAATAATTTGAATTACAAGAATGGAAGTGCATCAGGGGATGCTGAGAGTGCTATAATAAACCCTAAATGCAATGCTCCAGTAATATTGCATCTACTTGCATTCTTGATCTTGTTCACAGTTCCTTTTATGTACTCATGAGATATGCATGAAATTACAAATTCCAAATGAGGCAATTTGTTTTGTTCTTTTAAAATCTGAATTCACACTGGTGTGATTTCTGTGTGATACCCATTTTCAATTTACCACAGGTATTTTAATGCAGCTCATTTCTGTGTTTCCTTTTTAATGAGACATATACCACACAGTGGTAAACTGAGCTGGCATAGTTTTTCAGGTTTTATTCAGCTTTAAAAAAAATATCCTGGTCTAATTCTCCCTGCCTTGCTTTTGTACTGCCACTGTTTGCTAATTCTCCACGGGGCTGACTGGAATATTAAGACTTCTCACATTCAGGAGTACAAGGGTTTCTTGCTGGATTGCACCTACTCTGAAAGGCACTTGCTAGACCAGAAAAGAACTGTCATCCTTGTAAGTTATTGCTTTTCTGTAAATTAGGGAGGAAAAGAAAAAAAGTAAAAAAACATTGTAATGAAATCCAAATGAGTCCAAAGGATGCCAGGCACACACAGAATCATAGAATCATAGAATAGTTAGGGTTGGAAAGGACCTTAAGATCATCTAGTTCCAACCCACCTACCATGGGCAGGGACACCTCACACTAAACCATGCCACCCAAGGCTATGTCCAACCCGGCCTTCAACACCGCCAGCGATGGAGCATTCACAACTTCCCTGGGCAACCCATTCCAGTGCCTCACCACCCTCACAGTAAAGAATTTCTTCCTCATATCCAATCTAAACTTCCCCTGTTTAAGTTTGAACCCATTACCCCTTGTCCAATCACTACAGTCCCTACAGTCCCTCCCCAGCATCCTTGTATGCCCCCTTCAGATATTGGAAGGATGCTATGAGGTCTCCATGCAGCCTTCTCCTCTCCAGGCTGAACAGCCCCAACTTTCTCAGCCTATCTTCATACAGGAGGTGCTCCAGTCCCTTCATCATCCTCATGGCCCTCCTCTGGACTTGTTCCAACAGTTCCATGTCCTTTTTATGTTGAGGACACCAGAACTGTACACAGTACTCCAAGTGAGGTCTCATGAGAGCAGAGTAGAGGGGCAGGATCACCTCCTTCAACCTGCTGGTCACGCTCCTCTTGATGCAGCCCAGGATATGGTTGGCTTTCTGGGCTGCAAGTGCACACTGCCGGCTCATGTTCGTTTTTTCATCAACCAACACCCCCAAGTCCTTCTCTGCAGAGCTGCTCTGAATCTCTTCTCTGCCCAACCTGTAGCTGTGCCTGGAATTGCTCCGACCCAGGTGTCTGATGGGAGGAAACAGTTCCTAAGATGATTTTATCATTAGTTTATGCAATTTGTAGTAAGTTACTCTTCATTTATTTTCCAGTCAAAGTAATTCATTCTTTCACAACTGAGTCCAGCTCATGTGTGGAGGAGCATTACCTGATGTCCGATGTAGGGTGTTGATATCTGCATATCCAGTTGCATAAGCTGGATATTTAAATCATCAGAGAAGCTACAGAGGCTTTTTTTGGTGTGCTGATAAACCAGGGCCATTGGCAGAGCAGGGGGAAGAAACTGCCATTTCTGCCTTTTCCTTACTGGATTAATGATGCATTTCTAACCATGGGAAGCTGAGTCTCAGAAAATTATACTATTTTAGGAAGAATACCTTTTGGAGCACAGGTGAATAAAATGGGAAATTCCCCTATTGCTAATGCCTGCCCTAATTTCAAGAAAACAAATGGTGGCTAATGAGCTCTGTAGATATGCCAGCTTTCAATGATATTAAAGACAAATAGTTGTATCTACTTTCGAGTTGCTAGTAAAGCAGTGTTAGTCTCTCCCATTTCACTCATAATGTAAAATAAATAAATAAATAATTCGATGTTACATCAGAGGGTTTCTCAAATTCGTAAAGCTACTCTTATTTTACTAAGTACAAAACTGAACTTTCATTTTCTGGTATAAGAAAGGGGTTTTGGGAGCACACACCCCATAGGTTGTGTTTCTCTCTACTTCTGTTGCTGGCCTTAGGTTGAAGAAGTAGTTCTTTTGATCTCTGAACAAGCTAGATTCCTGGAACAGCTGCATCTTCCTGTGTCTAGACTATCAAGTAGATTCAGGAAGTACATCAGTTGCACTTATTCCCAGTTTAGCTGTCCTCTAGCATAAGTCAAAAAAAAAAAAAAAAAAAGAAAAAATAATACAAGCAGAGTAAGTGGCATAATGGTAAGAGGATTTTTCTACTCGAGTTTTATCTAGATTGTGCATATAGTCTCCTCTTGTGATGACTGAAAAGCACCACAAATATTTATCTGGTGCAACATCTGGCTTCATGACATCCTAGTTTAGATTTTAATTTGTTTTCCTCTAAAAAAGTCTTTTCTGACATAAATAAAATATTTAGTACAGAAGTCCAGCAGCTTTGTGAGATATTCTTTATTGTTCTCTGACATTTGAAATTGGCATTTTATTTGCATTAACTCATAAGGAAATTTACCTGCAAACTGAAAATTGGTTGCATGAAACTTAGACCAGTATCACTGGTTTTTCTTAGTTCTTGTGCTTTAAAATAGGGTATGTTTATCATAGCTAAAAATATTCCTTCTCTCACTCTTTCTAATAGGCTTTCAGTTGTGGTGTCTACCACAACTTCTTTTCATTTACAGTTTGCTCATACAACACTCAGACAAATCACTGTCAGATTTCACTTCTCTTTTTTTCAGTGTGTTAGAATGGTGCAGTCTCAGTGATAAATAAAGTTGAATCATGTTGATAAATTATTATTTTTATCATTCCAAGCAAAAAGGTCTAAGGCACTCTAGATCCTCTCTCAGTATAAATTTAGAGAAGAAATAATCTGCAGGAACAGATTGTGAACAGCTGTTGAACAAGAAAGCAAATCATGTAATCATATCATCACTTTAAGCGGTGATAGCTGGTTTATAATAGTGGAAAACAGGACAAGATATTCCAAATACCAGTGACAGAAAGACATAGATTGCCTTCATTAAATCTTGTATTCACAAGGGTACCTAAGTACTCTTTAAATGTAATTCATCATCTTAGGCAAACTGTAGGATGATATCAATATCTGCTACATTTTCTACACACTTTCATTTTTTTCCACTGAGCTTAATTTGTATCTTCATACTCTCTTCATACTCAGTTGTCTAACATTTTTGTTTTTATCGCTTTATCAGGTATAGCTAAAAACAGTAAAAGGGCATAGCCACTGTGCAATTACTGATATAATTAAAAAAAGGATTATTTTCAAGAAATGTAAGAAAAAGAGATATGAGTTGAAATCAGTAGAAAACTTTTTTTTTTTTTTTAATTTCAAAAGCAGTAGTATTTGAATTTCTTTCTGATATGAAAATGAATTAAGGATGAACAATAATACTGTTTGCAGACAGATTATCTGTGCCGGAATAAGAAATATCTGATGCAAATTCAAACTGCTGCAGTGCTGAAAAACAATTTCTATGAACTGCTTTATCAGATTCTAAATAATAATTTTGCAAGAGTAAGTATACAAATATTGTTTTATTTTAAAATGCACTTGTAATGTATTTTCTGGTATTCTTTATTAGCATTTATTGTATTCTTTTTGGAAGGAAATGCAAGGTGCTATAGAACTTCCAGTAAAAAAAAAGATTCGCCCCAGGATACTCACAGTGCACAAAAAGACATTTATCAGGAGACAGGTCAAGCTTATGTTTGCTGCAGCACATTCAGAATTCCATAGATGTTTGGTTTTTATGTTCGCTTCAAGGCTGAGGTAAAATAAAATATTTTCTTTCATTCATTTTGTTTATTGCTGAAATCAAAATACTCTCTTTGGAAAATAATATGCAACTTTATTAGAAAATAATTAACTGAAAAAAATCAGTGAGCTTCACAGAAATTGGCCAATAGTTTCAATAAGTTTGAATCTGTATTCTTCAGCAAATAAAACATGAGAATGAAAATGCTGCTGAGCTCTAGCACTCATCCCAGCACAACTAACAACTTTTGCTAGTGCTACTGAAACAGCTACATCATCTGTTGATGGAAGGTCACAAGATCATTTTAGCACTGAACTATATTAAATCATTTCACAGAAATAATAAACCTAGCATAAAGCTGAAGCATCACTGATCTCTCCCAGGTTTGCACAGATGGCACAGTAACACAGTCATGGGGATGGAAGAACATTCAGTCAGTCTTGTACTGTGCCTTGAGTCTTAAAACAGCCTCTGTTTAAATGTGATCTGTTTAAAAGCATAAACAAAGTATTTTCTATTAAGCGTCCAAAAAATAGTAAAGTTCAATTGGGTCCAATACCATTCAAAACTAAAAGAAGTCTTTCACTTACTTCTCAACAAATGACAACTGTCTCTCACAATTAAGCTACATTTTCAATGCATTCAAGAAATGTTGAGGACCAGAACATTGATTTGAGCCTTAACCAGTTTACAACTGCTGAAGCGCATCGGGATGATTGCAGGCTCTCTCATCTACAATTTAATTGGCACCATTTCTCTAGCACTGATGGCAAGCAAAAAAAAAGAAAGAATTGCATGCTCTTGAGCCACATATTAAAAAATATTGTTTATCAGTAAACAGATTCAAATACTGCTACTCTATCTGTGCAAGACTCAAATCCTGCACATTGCATGGAGTAAAGGTAATGCTGTAGATACTTTTTTGCTCCACAGACAGTATACATTAGAGATGGAACATTTCAATAAGTCTATAAAAACCTCTAAAAGAAATAGTTTTCTTTTTGCCTAACAAAGTAGATTTGTAGTTGCCATCAGCAAGTCTAATAAAATACAATAATCAGTGACTCAGTGAATTACTATGCAATTTATTCCATGGAACCATTTACAAGTACAAATACAAGAAACCAAAAAAAAAAAAACCAAACCAAAAAAACATGAATTTCTGTTATTGCTGCTTTCACTATCGCTGCTATTTTCATAGAACCAGCTCTGGCAGTTAGGTCTACAAAGACACTAATCATCTAAAGCTGTGCTTTGGCAGAGTAGGGCTATTCACATTTGATTAGTGAGATTCAGACTATGTCAAACAAAATGTAAAATCTCTTTACAGGCAGTGTAGAGAAGGCTCAGAGGTGATTCAGAGCATCAGTCAGGTGCCCATTGTCAGACAGTATTATTAACTATTTGCATCTTTTGCTCTGCTGATATCTCCCCCTTTGAGTGGCTGGAGCTTACATTGCCCGAACTTTCACTAGTGAACTTTCCTTAAAAGCTAATATTTTAGTTTTGCTGAGAAGAAACAGTCTTGCTGCTACTGGGCAATTTCGTAATTGCATTTAATATGTGCCCTCCTGGCCTCTGATTTTACAGTTTCTCTGATTTCAGTTAACTGCAGGTGATGCCTGGCTGTGAAACATGTTTCTGATCATCTGCTGTTTTCAAAGTGCCCAACTCAGGCATTTGAGAGCCTTGTAGCTGAGGGACGAATATAAGGGATGAAAACTGACCATGCAAAGAGAAAATGGTGGTGTGTTTTCTTCTGGCTTCATAGATCCAGTGCTTTCTAAAAGTGAAGGCAAGAAGGCTGCAATGAGCCTGATGGTACCCATGTTAGAATCACAAGGTGTGACCCCAGACCCAGCTGGAGTCAGGACTGGACACTGCACCAGGCAGAGCAGCTGCTTTCAGATCAAGGACCAGAACCTAGGACTTCTTTCTCCTACCTGCTTAGAAAATCCATGATTCAGAAATGAACAGTAGGAAGGAAAATGGGAATAAACTTTTCAATGTCTAGTTTTACCAGGGCAGCAAATCCTGGGTTTAAATTGCAATGAGAAAGACACAGAAGCATAGTACTTTTATGCTGATGGACAGTAGGGAGTTACTGGCATGGATCAACCAGACTAATCAAAGAATTCTTCTAGGGGAGGTTTCTAAGACACTTTTGACTCCTCCAGCAAAACATCTGTCAATTGCAATATAGGGAGAGCTGCCTCTGCCTTGGGGTTTGCAAAGGCTTTCCACCCTTTTTCGTATGACCCCCTGTCATGGTTTAAGCCTCTATAACTCACACAGTTTTGCTCACTCACTCCCTCCTCTTTCTTGCCCCCCACTCCCCGGGGGGATGGGAAGGAGAATCAAAAAGAATGCAGCTCTCACAGGTTGAGATAAGAACAGTTTAGTAACTAAAGTATAACACAAATCACTACTGCTACCACCAATAATAATAATGACAAGGCAAATACAAGGAAAGAATACAATTTCTCACCACCTAAAACCAAGCCCGACCACGCAGTGCACCCCCCACCCTTCTGGGTCTCTCCTCTCCATCCTCCATCTTGGGCATGACGTGCTGTGGTATGGAATAATCTCTTTGGCCAGTTTGGGTCAGGTGTCCTGTCTCTGCTTCCTCCCAGCTTCCCCTCCTCCCTGGCAGAGCATGAAACTCAGAAAGTCCTTGGCCAGACCAAAACATCACTAAGCAGTAACCGAAACACTGGTGTTATCAGCACTGTTCCCAGGCCCAAAATCAAAAACACAGCACTACACCAGCTACCAAGAAGCAGAAAAATGACTGCTGCTGCTGAACCCATGACACCCCTGGTATTCTTTGAAAATTTATTATAAGCCTCAGAGGTGGGATCTGGGAAGTAATTCTGCACATACACACCCATGTGAAAGAGAAGAAGGATATTTATGTGATTATGAGAGAAAAAAATCTTACCTCGCCCCATGAAAGGGGACAGGGCAGGGCCTAGTACAGTAGTTCCTAGCCTTTTCCTTAGACCAGCTCCAAGTTCCTACTATTGCTTCATGAGGAGCTTTCTACAGGATCCTGCTGGAGCTTTCTCTTCCACATCATTTTTGGATGCAGTCCTTCAGGACTATCAGCACTGGGCCCTGGACAGTGGGTTGTTGAAGACGCATGGTGCATAAGCAGTCTGAGCCTTTCTCTGCCTGGCTTCTTCCTCCCATTGACTTGCTATTAATGGGGGGCTGGGTGAGAGATTGCAGACCAGCATGGACAAAGACAACTGAGGGGATCCATACGGTAGATGTGGCGAGAAGCCATAAGACAGATTGTGCACCATGGCTGTACTCATTCTTTGAACATAATCATACCTAAGTTAGGACAGAAAGAGTACCGAAGGGCTAGGGAAGATCAGGGCAAGAGATGAAGATGAATGGAGCATAATCAAATTTGCAGCACTGCTTCTTCCTCCCCATAGTTCACTTTGACCTTCAATGCTACCTTGCATTAAAGAAAACAAAAAGAAAAGCAATGACAGACACAAAAGGGACATATCTGGTATTGCCACTTCTCCATAGAGGAGAAGAGTTCCCATCTTTCAAAGGAATATATTGCCACTCACCAGTATCTACACAGTGCAGCCTGCCCATCATCACAGGGACGGGGTAACCCTCATGGATATTAAGAGAGGGGCTACAGCTCCCTACAGTCGCAGTTGTACTGGATGAATCTAGAAAAAGTCATATGTGAATTAGTGCGTGTGGTTCAAAGCCTAGGGTCCCAGGCTCCTGGTGCATGCCATAGCCACCAGCTCCTGTCCTGACAACCCCCAAAGCACTTCCAGCTAACAGGGAGTTACCCCATGATATCTTTCTGTCATTTCCCTCCTCATGGCTACCAAACTCCCACCTGAGCTATAAACAACTGTAAGGTTATACTGTGTTAGGGTTAATATCTGAAGGGAAAAAAATTCATCTTCCTCAGTATTCAAAATGAGGGTCTTGAAAGGAAAGAAGTGCCTGCTGTGATACCTTTGAGGGAGGTTCTAGGAAAAACCTTTCAAGGCTACAGGCATGGTACAAATGCCCCCTGCTAAAGAGAAGAGATAATGGTGTTGCAGTGCAGCTAGAAAAAGAAATGTTATTTTGGCAACTGGATTCAGTATATGCCATATTTACTTAAAGATGTCACGGCCTTCGTCCCTGTTATTCACACATACACACAAGTACTGCAATGTGGCCCATTTATTTTAAAGCACTGCTGCAGTTTGACACTGATTCCAATTCCAGTGGAGAAATGCAAAGTAATAGAGTGTTGGTTTTAAATATACTACATGGAAAATATGTCCAAGGGATTTATGTATATAATTTCTTAGTACTGCTTTAAACACTTCATCCCTAAGGGCTCTTACTCACTCAACTGTTTGGGTTTTGTGCAGCACAGACATTCAAAAAAACCCAACACTGCTAGAAGGTTTATCAAGTAGGGTGGCCAGATGTTCAAAAACATCAGAAAAGAGTGAGGTTAAATATCTCCCTCAGGGATTCCTCTTCTGAAATTATTTTATGACTGGGCTATTCTGAAGAGTAATGAACTGTATTTTCCTGTTGCTTTCCTGCAGCATCACACAGAGCAGAGTCTAACAGAGGCAGAATGACAACATGGAAACTAGAAGATCAAGAAAGGGCAGAGCTTTGCATTTCAGAAGCACCCTATTGTTTCTATTGATATAAAAGTCTAGAACCCAAAACAAAAAAATATAGTTTAACATACAGTATTGTACTGTAACATAAACTCTGCCATGAGCTCAATGGTCAACTGAGTTATGAGGTTTAGTTTAATGAGGTTCAGCCTAAGTTAAAGAAGTTTGACAGCTAATATGAATAAGCACAAATTATTTCAGATGTACTGTTACAAAATCAGGAAAAAAAACAGTAAGTCTTTCCAGAACTGGAAATTTTGTTTTGTTTAGGGGATTGAGGGTAGTTTGATGACTAGTTTTGTATTTTTTTGTCTTCACATGTCTTTTTTGCACATCTATACTCTGTCATACTTTATGATGACTTATATTTTCATGATCAGGCATAGGGTGATCATTCTGGTGTGGCACAGACTTTTGGGCTGAGAGCTGTTGCAGCCGTGATGAGATAGCTGTCCATTAGGAAACTTCCTTCCTGGTGGCTTGCCTTTAAAATATTTCCAAAATTATTTTACTAGAAAAGAGTTTTGTCTTTCTCTTTTTTTTTAATCTCTCCTTCCCCTGCCCTGACCCCCTCTCCCCCCGCTTTGGAGTTTCTTCCAAGAACATATTTGCAGTCATTAGTAAGAAATGTGTTAAACCTTCTGTCAATTAGCCTAATTGATGTAAAAACCTGATTGAGTCCTGAGAGAAATGAATTTCCCTAGCTGAACCTTATCAAAGAACAGCTTCGCAAAAAAAAAGGAAGAAACCAAAACATGCAAGACTGCCAGAGAAAAAAAGTGTGATGCTTTGAGACAAGGTGAAAGAGAAACTCGTGTGCAGATTGCTGTGTAGGTGTTTTACAAATAAGTCAAATGTTTTTAAATGCTTTACTGTTAGTGCATAGACCTAATATAAAGCCTTTAAAAGTAAACGTAGAAATAAGGAAAAGATGCCTGTGAGATAAAAGATTTATCAGGAAATAATATCAGAATGTGGAAAGAATGGGGACTAAAAAGGTAGTTGTTAACAGGCAAGAGAAGTGACTTGCTTTTTTGTTTCTCTTCTGTAAATTCTTGTTACAGAATACAGCAAATATAGAGTGTGTAGAGGGTATGGTGACAGTGGCCTTAGCCGTATGATGCTGTCAGCAGAACTGAGTGCTAACTGGTAAAAACACAGATAGTGGTGAGCACAGGAAGCTCAAACCTGAACGAGAAATTGCTGTTGCAAACTCAGGTGTGCACATGTGATGGAAAACTCTTAGACAAATAGTTGGCTCAACTGCAAAAGTACTTCTGCTTTCACTTCATGTCTGTTGAATTAAATATTGGCTGAGACCAAGTTACTAATGAGTTCTAATTTTGCTGATAAAGAAGTTTTATTTCTACCCAAAATCACATGGAAATTCAGTCTCTGAGTCAGTATTAGAGCCTGTGTTCTACATTCTGCTCAGAGTATGAGGACACAGTGACCTCCTGGTAAATCACTTTATCTCATTGTATCTTCCATTCCCCACTTGAAAAGGGAGGTAACAAGTTACCTGCTATTCTGCTATAACCTCGTTGTGAATTCCTTGGCTTATGCGGAGGGGGAAAAAAAGAAATTCATTGGAATTACTTATTTTTGTTGGCTTGAAGGTATATGTGGGAAAGAGTTCAGATTTATCAGTTCTGATGGAGAGCTGGACAAGTGGTGCTACATCCAGACCAGCTTCTACAGGGCAGGTTTTACTGTATTTAATCTAGATCTCAAAAATAGCTCATGAAGTTGCTATATTACATGTTCCGGTTTCTGCTAGTGCACTCTTTCACTGCCATAAAATGCCTATGTTGCATCCATTTACATTTTTCTCATAGTAAGGACACAAAGGTTAAACAGACACAGCAGGAAACATTCTTTTTGATGCTAGTGTCTACATGGATCTTTCCTTGACCCTCTGTTTAAATATTTACTGAACTGGTTACTAAACTAAAGCTGAATAAAAAGCCCAGATGGCGTTAATGCTCAGTGTTGGTGTGCCATGTTATCAGAGACATTAAAGAGTGATGGCTGGAGGCTGTCAGGCTGTATTTTCTATCATATCTTTTCACCAGATAGTCTGAAGAGGAAAATACATTCCTTGTACACAGAAACTCAAAAACTGTAAGAAGCAGCAAGAATGGAGCAACAAGTGGAGCTAGTCTCTTTGCACCAAAATATTTCCTCTCTCTCTCACACATGTGCAAATACACATGTGCACAAACACACACATTACATATCCTTTGCAGATAAATGTTTTAAACTAGCAAATATCTAGCAAATACTTTCACTATTTTTTCATCCTTTGCTGAAATGTGGTGGGGGTAGGAAGGGAAGGGATGTCTGATGGGAAATCTTAGCATCCTTGGAAAAAAGAAGTGGAGGAAACACTGTGATTTATAAAGAGCACCACCTGTTTTATGCACAGAACCGCAGTATCATTAGGATTGGAAGGGACCTCTGGGGATCATCTAGCCCAACCCCCTGCCAAGGCAGGGCCACCTAGAGCAGGTTACACAGGGATGCATCCAGGTGGGTTTTGAGTATCTCCAGAGAAGGAGACTCCACAGCCTCTCTGGGCAGCCTGTTCCAACTCTCTGCCACCCTCAGTGTAAAGAAGTTCTTCCTCATGTTGAAATGAAACTTCCTGTGTTTTAGTTTATGGCCATTGCTCCTCATCCTCTTACTGGGCAGCACTGAAAAGAATCTGGTACCATCCTCCTGGCACCTGCCTTTGAGATATTTATATACCTTAATGACCACACAAGTGAATGAACAGCTCACAGAGTAAGGTAAATGCAAATGCTGGAGACCTCACTTCCAACTGAGAGAGGGAGTAAGTACATCCCCACACAGATGCAAGGAAGACCTTAAATGTGGTCAGCGGAAAAATGTGAAGGGAAACTAGGCTCTTCATCTGTCTGACTGGTTCCAGTTGTGCAGCAATTACTGCACTTGTTTGTATTAGCATTCAGGAGACCACTAATCTCAGTAAGACTGTCTATGACATGCTACTGTAAGCTTGGAAGAATTATTATTATTATTAAATATGTGATGCAATTTATATCAATATTAAATATTTAGTAATGACAAGAATAGAAATAATAAACACCACTAACAATATGTGTTTCAAGTAAGCCTGGCATCCCTTTGAATTAAGGGCTTAAAAAGTGCATGTCCTCAAAGGGTGCATCTCTGTTCATAGTAAGAAAAGGCCAGAGACAGAGCTTGAGCACTGGACTCCTGATAAATTACGCTGCTTATTTTGTAGCTAATCATACAATCATAGAATAGTTAGGGTTGGAAAGGACCTTAAGATCATCTAGTTCCAACCCCCCTGCCTTTTTTAGCTAATGCCCTTGTGAGAGTTTTGAGTACTCTCACAAGCATTTTCTATGACAGTACATGAACATATTCCTGAAGATAGCTCCTTTCAGAGACCTCTCCCAAAAAGCAGGATGGATAAGACAGCACCACGTAATCCCCAGTTGTTTCAAACCCTCAAGCACCCCCCCATACCCTCCTGCTACATCCAAAAGGCATGATACCACCCTCATTTTGCATCGAGGAGTATTTTGCAGAGTTAAAGACAAGACAAAATCAATGGAACATCTCAAAGCAGACATTAATATCAAACAAGAATATTTTCTGCTGTCTCTCTTCTGCCTTGTCACCTTAATTTTGAGAATGTCCTGGGTTCAGCAGTAGCAGTTGTTTTTCTCCTTCTCAGTAGCTGGTGCAGTGCTGTGGTTTTGACCTTCAGCCTGGGAGCAATGCTGATAACACCGATGTTTTTAGCTGTTGCTAAGTAATGTTTACTCTGACATGGACTTTCTGAGTCTCATGCTCTGCCAGGGAGGAGGGGAAGCCATGAGGAAGCAGAGACAGGACACCTGACCCAAACTAGCCAAAGTGGTATTCCATACCACAGCACTATACAGTCATGCCTACTATAGAAACTGGGGGCAGTTACCCGGAAGGGCTAGGTCACTGCTCAGGTTGGGCTGAGTATTGGTTGGTGGCTGGTGAGCGGTTGTATTCTCTTCCTTTGTTATTTCCCTTATCATTATTATTATTGGTGATAGCAGCAGTGCGTTTGTGTTATACCTTAGTTACTGGACTGTTCCTATCTCAACCAACGCGAATTACATTCTTTGGATTCTCCTCCACATCCCTCTGGGAGCAGGGGGAGGAAGAAGGGGTGGAGCAAGCAAGCGGCTGTGTGGTTCTGAGTTACCGCCTGGGCTTAAACCACAACAGTTCTTTGTGGTGCCCAATGTGGGTCATGAAGGGTTGAGATAACGGCAGATCTGACCAGGCTGTGCCTAATCATATTTGTGATAAGCATTCATTGTTTCAGATTAATAGTCACTCCTCACAATGCTGATTTATTGGCTCTCAAAGTTGTTACTGCTGATCTTGGAGTTTCAGCATGTCATACCTTACTTACAGCCGGTATTTGCTGGTTTAGTGTTTATCAGCTGGGGGACCTGGGCTAAGGTTTTTGTTTCATTGTCCTTTATGGTAATGACTTGTAATACAATAGACTCATTGATCATGAAACTGGTCTGACTTGCATTCCCAGTGTGGTCATCACCTCTATACTTTGGGAGGTATATAATAGAAGTGTTTAGCAATTACACATCTTTTTTTTCCTCCTCAGGTGGTCAACCCGTGAAGGAGACATTCCCTTACACCCCACCTCCCCCACCAGACCATTTACAGCATCATTTGAGAGTTCTGAAGGTTTTTAATGGCCTTTAGATACCCTCGAGACCTGCCTGCTGATTGTAATGGGGATCACCATGTTGGTACCATACAGAGTGTGTTTTATCCATGACCATTCCATCTGATCTCAAAAGTTAAGCAGAGTTGGGTTTGGGTCTTGTCTAGGGTTAGATGACAATATAGGAGGACCAAGAGATTTTCCCCGAGGCTGGACAGTCATGAGTGGCAGGGTGTGTGGGATAGTATGGGCAAGCATCCAAGCCAGTAGGCCCCTCCAGTGCTTTGGAACTTCACCACTAAACAAGTGCAAAATCCGGAAAAACTAGTAAAATACTTACATGAGGTGTGTTGTAATCCTGGTCATCCCAGAGAGGGACAAATCATGGCAACATGCTGGGGCTTGGCCTACGCATATAGAGCCCTGGTCAACATTGTCCAACACCTTCAAAAGGAAAAAGATGTCTCTGGATCTGATGGCAAAGCAACAGACAATGCAGCTACTCCAACTTCAAGTGCAGCAGCTACACCAATCCCAGTGACAAGTACAGCAGCTACTCAAACGATGACCACAGCAGACGACACAGCTACTCCAATTCCAAGTGCAGCAACTACACCAACCCCAGCAACAAGTACAGCAGCTACTCAGACCCCAACAGCAACAGACAACACAGCTGCTGGTGCTACTCAACCCCCAAGCGCAGCATCTGCACCAACCCCAACAACAGATACTACAGCCACTCCAGCCCTAGTGACAGACATTGCAGACACTACAACCAGAGTAATAGTCACTGCAGCAAAACCAAAGGACCAGTTCTTGCTGCAAGGGGAAATGCAAATAAGAGGCACAAAGAGCAACCCGTACAGTGAAGAAAGATGAAGAACCAATGCACTTACTACAAAGGACAGCATCTTAATGAGAGTTACTATTACGTGGATCAGAGGAAGAGGAAGAAGAGGTGACTTATCAACCCCAGACCTCAACCGAGCTAAGGAACTTGCTGAAAGATTTCACCTGTCATCTAGGGGAGCACACTGTCACCTGGTTGCTCTGATGCTGGGACAATGGGGACAGCGGTCATGAACTAGAAGGTAGGGAAGCCAAGGAGCTGGGATCACTTGCTAGTGAAGGGGGAATTAACAAAGCAATTGCAAAAGAGAAACTATCTCTCAGCCTTTGGAGGTAGCTCTTGGCAGCTGTGAAAGAAAGGTTTCCATACAAGGACGATGTTATGAGTCGTTCGGCCAACTGGACCACACTAGAGAAAGGCATCCAGTCTCTGAGGGAATCAGCCATTGTAGAGATGATCGCAGGCCAGATCCCAGGAATGCACCCGTAGATCAAGATGAAGTCAAATGTACATGACCCATGTGGCGGAAATTTACACAGAATGCACCATCATCATATGCCCACTCATTGGCATCAATGACCTGGCATGATATGGCACCACCAACAGTAGATGAACTGATTTGTCAACTCCAAAAGTTTGAAGACAATCTCACCCCTTCCGTCATTTCAGCTGTGGAAAAACTGTCCAAGGAGTTCAAACAGTTGAGAGATGATCGATCTATCCAGCTCCCCAAGTGTAACAACACATGTCTCAGCTATTAACAAAAGGCATCCTACTGCTCGAGAGAGAAGATATAGGAGATACACGCCACAGGCCACCCTATGGTTTTACTTGCGGGATCATGAAGAAGACTTGAGAAAGTGGGATGGAAAACCTACCGGCTGGGTTTAAACCATGACAGAGAAAAACTTGGATGTGTATGACACGGCTATTTTATGGTACAGCAATAGTATAATAGAAGGCAAAACCTCACTCTGTTGGGCTGTGACACAATCCTCATTATTTCAGACACCCTGAACTGATTAAAAAAAAAAAAAAAAAAAAAAAAAGAGAAGATGGCATTTCCTCAGAGCTGTAAGTCTCGCTGCGTAGGACTCTTGGAAACCTCAGTTAAGTGTTACACAGCCTCTGTGCTCTGGCTGGAGCTGCACCAAACTGGTGCAGACAACAGCCAGTCTACACAATTTGGTCTTAAAGCCAGAGATTGGCCCTTACCGATTTAGCAATATAGCCATAGCCAGAGTATATTTCCCTGCATTATTAATTACCCAGGTCCCAAGAATGTACTCTATTTTATGAAGATAAAATATTTCTAGTTCTTTAGGCAGCATGGTGCCTCTGTCTCATTAGTGTGGCTTTATTCTATAAGACACTTGATTTATGTCACTGTACAGATTTATGTCACTGTACAACTTCCTGTCACTGCTGGTTCACTTATTTTAATACGTTTCATTAAGGCTGCTTGCTGATGGGGGAGGGCTCCACCAGTGATGTGCTGCTCCGGTGTGCTTGTAGCCTTCAGTCTCTGCACCTGATCATTTCATAAAATCAAATGTCTGGAACTGTGGTTATGTGGTGATCAGCAGAGAGGAGATGTTTGCCTCAGGCAACCTCCTGCCAGTGGTACAATGCCTATTTTGAAATTTTGTCCCTCTGCACATTTCATACTAATCCACACCCCTCTGTAGAATAGAAAAGTCAGAAATATTATGCTCCATAAAAAATGAAGAATTAGAAAAAAAAGGAAGAAGTGAAAGAAAGAGTCAAGGTGACATGTTCCCTCATTCCCTTCTCTTTACCCTAGTCCCAGGTGCTTTTTACTGTCTTCAAATCCTCTGCATTTTGTTTCAGCAGTATATTTTAAGACGTTACTTTCTTCCTTTCTGAAGATTCATATGCAGTTCCTCACATAAGGGTTGAAGCTTTCCAGGTGTGACTCTTTTTCCCATATTTCTGTATTAAATATTAAGGTGAGGTCTGGAATAAGCTGGTTACTCCTTTCCTGGGGTTCTTCGGATTTAATTCAGCACTATATAAACAGCAATGTCAATTACATGTCTAGAGAATAAGGTGTAGTAATAATGATGTAATATGCACTGTGCTACTTATTACTGAAAGTGCAAATTGAAGTTAATTTATTCAAGAAGAAAATAGTAAAAGAAATTATAATACAGTTGAAGGTAATTGTACATTGCTGTAGGTGAGTTATATACTGATTGCAAATACTTTACTATCACTACAAGTTTCTCTGCTATTTTTCCACTGAAGCAAAGTGCTAATTTTTCCACTTTTGTGGGGTTTGGTTTTGGTTTTGGTTTGGTTTTTTTGGGCTTTTTTTCTCACAAATACTACTATACACTAGAATTGTTGCTTACTAATATTGCATATTAGAGTCAAAAACCATAAAGCCAGAAGAAAATGTTGCAATTACCTAGTATGACTTCCTAATAGCACAGGCATAGAGATTCTCTCTATTAATTCCTGCCTGAACTTCAGTTAAAAATACATTTCATCTTGATCTTAAAATGTCCTAGGATGGAAAGCTCACCACAATTTTTATTAAAATTTACCTTTAACTTGTCAAAATTTCTATCTTTCAATCCAGATGCTTACAATACATTTATCTAAAAAACTGCATCATCCTGTCATTAGCAGGAGTTTACTCCCTGTTTTTACTGATTGTGATGAAGTTTCATCTCCTTTGCTTAGCTAAACTGCTTAATCTCCTCCCTGTAGTCCACTGATTACAGTTCTTCTCTGAACCACTTCTGTCAGGGAAGGACCTCCGTAGTGAATGATTGTGCCTGACTGAGGCAGCAGCAAGGACAACTCAGTGGGCTCAGTAAGACCTCAAGACCAAGTAAACTGATATAAGAATGAAGAAAACATATGCCATCATCAGGATCTTCATATTTGGTAGAGAAATTTAATGTCCTAAAAAGAAAGTTAAAAGGAAATTGGAAAGATATCTCCAAAAGGATACAGAAGAGTGCTAGGGTGGCTCTGTCGATTTCAAACCAAATGGATGGGGAATCATTATTCAGATTTTGTATCGAAGTTGAATGAGATAGCTGGACCAAATGATCAGAATGGGGAACAAAAAGATTCCAAAGAAGGCTTTTGTGTTAGATGCCATCCTCCAGATAATATAGGTATCTTCATGAATAATGCAAGTAACATATCTCTGAATATCAGTAGGGCTTCATATCTGTTTGCTGCCCAGTTGTATAAAGCATACAACTGGCTAAATTGCAGCATGCTGAAGATCAGAGTGAAATTCAGAGGCAAGCACCTGCTAATCAGGCACATATTAAGCATGAAGTCTATTGCCTTGCCATGGAATTATATCAGTGGTGGCAATTTAGCAAACCTTTCATGAGAAGCTTCTGAGCACCCAGGCTTTCTGGGCACGTAAACAGCCACCTGCCTCAGCAAATTGCTCCTTTCATTGCAGAGGGACACGTGCCAAGCAGGAGCTCTGCTTATCCCAGCCAGGTCCCCAGACTTTTGAGTGAAGGGACCAAAGCTACCAGATTACAGTAGTTTTGCCAAACTGGTTATTTAAACACAACCTGCAGCACTTTTGGAAATGGAATGTTTCTGCCCTAACAAATTTTGGATGCAAGGTGTCTTGGTATTTTCAACTTTAATTTTGACCATTTTCTTCAATATTATTAATGTATCTGACCTGCTTCAGTTCTTTGGGAAACAGAGACCTGCTTATGAGACCTGTGTCAACTCTGATTTGTAGACATCTAACCAGAGGATCTGTTTTATTTGAGTAGCACATTCATATGTCAAATCTTGCAAATTGTACCTTTTAGCTTTAATAAGGCCTGCTGCCATTCCAGTCCCTGTTCACTGAATGTTTGGCTGCTGTTTCATTTGTCTTGGCATAAAATATTGAGGTTTTTTCAGGTGCTGTTTGGTTTTACTCCATTTTTCTATGACTCTAAATTTATTCTGCAATGTCTCTGACCTTCCACTGGACTTGCATACTTAATGTGTTATACCTTGTACATTTCCATGTTCATGCTGCAGACTTGTGTTACTCCAGATTGATGATTTATTGCCCTCTAATACTGTTGTACATTTTCCAAAAATTACATATCTTCTTGGGTATTCAAAGATAGTATTAATGGTTTACTGCAGTAAATGTGAAAAAAAAGCCAAATCTATGAGTTTATGAAAGTATATCTCATCTGTAATGAGGAGCCTTCACAAAGATAAGGTAGTTCATTTTAAATCTTAGATCAAACAATGTATTAATATGTATCTTCAAAATTATAATAACCTCCCCAGTGATGGGCACAGCATTTATCAAAGTAATAAAACATAATAGGGATGGAATTGTTAAAAGAGAATTGTTCTCCTCCATAGTGAAGGATTGCAGGATCTATTTACCTGTTTAGAAAGGGTTATCAAGAAATGTTATGTTTTAATTGAAATTATCTTGAGTTCTGTGTGAAAAAATGCAACTATCACCTTGCATTCATTACTATCAAATAGGAAAAAATAGATGCCTAAATTGATATGATGTTCATAAAAGATTAAACTTTGTTCATGTTAGGGCAAACACTGCATCACAGAAATGGGAGGTTCTGGAAGCAAAGAGAAAGGCAGAGCATTTTCAGGGACAAAGAAGGAACACAGCTGCTGTCCCAGCATGGTGGCTACTGTGTGTGCTGCTGCCAGAGCAGAAGGAAAAGGGCTATGGCCTTTTCTCTCACTTCATGCAGTCCATTGCCAGTGTGGAGGCTGGATGGTGATTGTCCTTCTCAGCTGGTGCAGCAGCTTTGCCTCACCCCTCCTGCAGAGGCCAAGGCATCCCAATCTGCTAGTGTATGGGTTGCTCTGAGTGACCTGTGCCTAGAACAGGTGACAGAGCTGCAGCCTTCACCACATGTGGGTTCAAAAACCTACAACTTCACATTTTTCATGGAGACTAGCATGTCAGGTACAGCTGTCAATTGTGCTCCTCCTACCAGAGCAGTTTCTGCATGAGCATGTTAAATACCCTCTTACTGAGACCTAGGGAAGAGATTTGTGCGGCTACTGAGAGCCACACAGAGCTTCAGAACTTCAAGCTGACAATCACTGCTTTAGAGGATGAGAGACGCGCTTCGTTCAGATGAAACAGTTTTAAAAGTGCATCTCATGTCTGTCGGTGGCAGAGCTCTAATTTAGACTTCCTTGATCACCATGGCTGGCACACTCCCAGGTACTGCATTATATTAACAAGGTTCATAAACTGTCAGATATAACTCATCCACTTAACTCTGCAATGAGGCACAGACTCTGAGGACATGGCCTTTCCGAGAATGTTCTCTCTTAATAATTTGCCATCTCCCCCAGATGCCTCATGTGATATGCTGTTACTGGAATCCTCAGTGAAAACGATCATGGTTTTCTGGTCACACGTAGCGCAGAATTTATTCATGTGTATTCTGCCACCCCAGGTGATGACTGGGACCTTTTGCCATCAAGCTATTTCCATTCGGGCCAAGGAGATCACTGTCTTTCATGCTGAATAGACAAGGTAGTGAACCCCTGCCCTTCAGCAGAAGGTCTGTAAGAGGAAAGGTGCCTTTGGCCGTGGAATTCAAACTGTGCTTCCCCTTGGATGCTCTAGAGTGTAATCTGTCTTTGTACCAGCCTAGGCTATATGGTGTGATATTCCTTTAAACTCTCCAGTGGTTCTCCTTTTGCAGGAAAGGTTTCACAAAGCACTTTGGCATTTGCTTTTTGAAGTCTGCTTAGCTGATTTTGCTGAATGAAAAAGGTAGCACTGAAATGTATCTTTTATTATAGATTACAAAGGTGGAAAAAGCCTTCAGTAGTCTAATGCTAAGAGGGAAAATAGCATTGAAACATGAGCTCAATTCAGTTACTTTAAACATTAGATGCCACAGGAAGAGGTTTTATTGACCTTGAAACCCCCCGACACTTGATGCTGTTATATTGTGCATTTAGAGCAAAATGTTTGTGCTAAGCAGTGCATTTGCTAGATGTATGGATCCTAGGGAGATGCAGTGATGTGGAGCATCCCATGCAGACTGCTTTGTACTTTCAGAGATACCTCTCTTTCCTTACTTCAGAGTATGAGGTTTGAGGAAGCTGTTTGGTTAAGATAAGTTCATTCTTCCCCATCTTGCTTACATGCATTTCCAGAGAGAAAGACTATTCTGTTAGATATTCCACCTTCCCATCTTGTGCATGGGCACAGACATCCAGAGAACACGGGCGAAGTCTCCCTCTGACTTAGTTACCTTCCTGGCACCTCTGTTGCTGATGGCACTGTCAAAGAGATCAGTCTATTCCTCTGCTGTTAGTCCACAATTCCCACTGGAATTCTGAATTGCTATTACTGTATTTTAATAATGAATCAGTGTTCAGATTTTACAACTTCAGGCCCTATTCATCTACATCACACCATCTACAGCTTTTCCTATAAATGCTTTATTTGGTTCTCTTTCTGTAAGTTAATGAACTTGACTCTTAAGGTTGCTGAAGAGCTGCTTCAGCTGAGTAGTGTACTTTGCATACCAAGCATCAGTCTGCCTTGCCAACACTGCTATCACCAGCAGTGATGCACTTTGATGAGAGCATTATTAGGCCTTAACACCATGACAACCACCACAAAGCCGGTGTAGTGCCAAAGCTGTTGTGCACCAGGAAGCTTCTTGATCCTACGACCACCATCAGAACCTTCAAACAAACAGCAATTCATCACAGGGAAAAAAACAGCATCACAGGGAAAGAGTCAGTTGTTACTGGAAAGTCTCACCTCTGATGAAATGTTCTGACTCTTGCCATTTATGTGACAGCGTTGCTCTAACTTAATCTAATATGTAATGATGGAGAAGAGCAAATAGCCTGTGCTTCCTTTCTGAACTTCTACTCTACACAGTTTTTGTGATTGGCCACAGTCTTGAGAAACCAGCAGACTCAACAACATGTTACTCTCTCATCCTCTACTCACTCTCCTTTGAATGCTTCTGTTCCTTGGATCTGAGAGCCCAATGTTCACACCCACATCATCAAGCTTCACTTGCCATATGGGTGCCTCAACATGGAGAGATGGGTTTTCACTGAACAGAAGCACTCATATGTGTTTGTTTATCAAGAATTCAAAGTTTTCTTGTACCATCAAGATATTTCCCCTATACAATCTGCACAAACTTCAGATATGCACTTTATTTCCTACTGCCCTTCCAAAGACTGAGTAGCATTGATAATTAACTCTTTCTTCTAATGCAGTTCAATTTGAAATGCTAGGCATTCATTTGGTGAGCTTTGAGCAGTCTGTGGCTTTCTTAGATCTGCAGCATAAAAAACCAATTTTTCTTATCTTAATCCTATGGCTGTCTGGAAAAGGTTAGTTAGATATGGCATAGTTAGATATAATGATAAGAAAAGCTCCTGCTGCCAGAGGCAGTCAGATACCAAAGTCAGATGATTAAACCATTCCAAAGTATTCCTAAAGGACAAGAGAAACCAAAGTTTTTTTCCATGTAAGTTTTCTTTCTATAAAACCTTCAAAGCAAAGCCCACATACAGACACATATACACTTCTGCTTTAATAATCTATTCCTATTATTAACACAATGATAATCACCAGGGTGATAAGTATTTTAAAGCCTTTTACTCATTTTGTTTCAACTTCATTCTTTGTTTCGCTGTTTTGCTGTTGCTGAGTGGATAGAGGCAGCTGGCCTTTTTTTAAAAATAAATGGAATGATTTTTCCCAGTCTACACTGCTCTAATGGCTAAATCCCTTTGATGTGAACAGCAGTCACCACATGCTATTGACCTCTGTATAATCAGAGCTCTGTTCTGACAGTGGCAAGTTTGGTTTCAGATCGACGTTGTGAGAGAAAACAGAGCAATGGACTTTTCCATTTTCAGGACTTCCCATAGACTCAGTATGGATGAAATTAATGAAAATATGTAATCAAATATATCCTTTAACCCTAATCATTTTGCAGCACTAATGCCTTCAGCCTGCACTGAGCAATTCAGAGTTGAGCGGAACCCAGTACATGCTGAATGCAGCTGATGGGGAATTTTCTCCTGGCTTCTCAGCCCTGTCATTACTCTAAGCTGTGATCTGGGGATCATCACAGGTCAGCCTGTCAGTCCCAGCTGGGACATTTCACCTGTGGGAGCAGTAATGTAAAGTTCTGCACCAAGCCTGAATCTACAAGGAACTCTGCAGTTCAGTTAGCACAGAGGTTTGCAATAAGCAATCCCTAGTTCCATATCATACAAACTGGTAGGTCCTGTATTTTGGGTTGGTTTTGATGTCTGAAGCAGGAAAAAGGGCATCCTACTCTTCAGCTGTGAGATTAAATCATGGGAAAGTGCCAAATATCTTGTGGTTATCAAAAGCATAAATCACATTGAAATACCTAGGAAGAGGGAATATTTGTAGAAAGTTTTAGATAACATATGCAGGAAAGTTTGTCTAAACTTTCAGGAAATTTGGGTCAAGCCGAGCCTCTGTAATACAGCTTCAAAACAGGTAAGTATCTCTTGCTTTCTACCATTGTAAAGGTTAGCACAGCTCCTATCTGGCAAGCCACAGTGCTGTGATTTTCAGTGCCCCTGTGGTCTCTTCAATTCATCAGATGAAAAAGCTTGCCAGGGAAGACGCTAAGGGAATGGCTGCCCAGAACATGACAGAACTGCTCTCAAATGCCAGCAGCATTTCAAACAAGAGTATTCTAGCAGGTCTTCATGGTGATCTTCAAATGCTTATACAAAAAGGAAATCTCCAGAAAATTGAATAGTCTACTGAGAAATACTTTATGCTAAGCACCTTCTAGACATCTGATATAAAAAGAGATTATGGTAAACTAGTTGAAATAAATGCAATTTTTATCACACTGCAATTTTCCAATGTATCTGGATTTATCTGTATTTATGATTCATGTTTTTACTGTGCCTGCTGGGAAAAAAATATAAAAAAAATCTGAGGCAGCTTTCAGCTTAAGAAAGGAAAGAAAAAGAATTTGACAGCTACATAGTGTAACAAATTGAGCATTTGGTCTGGTTTTAAATTTCATGATTGCCCACAAGATGTTCATGTGGACATGGCAACTTAACATTGTTTTCCTTTAATAAGTATTTTATTTCACAGAGTAAAGCTACTTGGCCATGCTGATGAATTATTCTTTCCAGACAGCACATAGGTAGTTAATTCTGTAGAAAAATGGCTGCAAGGCCACACAGTCTACATTCCTCATCAGAAATCTGCCCTGATATCAATAGTCTTCCAGTGCTCCTTTCATGATGAAAGATAGTTAAACTTGGAGGAATGACAGAATTCTCATAATATTAAATGTAAGCACAAATAAAAGCGTGCCTCAACAGAGTAGTTTCCATGGAACATAGCTTGAGTTTTAAATTAAACTCTAGCAATGATGTTCACTCACTGATGCTTGCTGCTGCAGGCAGTGGAATCACGCTTGAAAGAGTTTTTGCGGGGGGCACCTTTAGAACCCCCGTGGCATTGACTTAATTCTACAGATATAAGAGAATGGCCTCTGTCTCACTTTCTCTGCTGAATAATGAGTATGATTTTTCTGAAAATCAATACACTGGAAGCTTTATAGCTAGTAATTCTCCAGTTTTTCAGTTGCTCATAATATATTTATATATATATATATCTCCAGCCTCCAAAAATCTATTTTAAAGAAACACTGTTCCTTAAATGCACAGCATCATGAAGTCTTTATACATGCAGCCCCTCTAAACTTAAGAAATCTGATTAAATTGCACATGGGTAGACATGTAACATTGACACTTTGTAATGTAAAGTTCCCAGGACCAAAAGTAACCTTCATGTAACTCTGCATTATTGTCTGAACTAGCCCAATTTTTGCTAAGATCTTAAAACCACAGTGCTTGTAGAATCCTGCAAAAATGAAAGTAAATACACAAGCCTCAGCTGTTTCTGAAGGTACTATGACATCTTTCCATACAAAAGCACAATGTTTTTTTGGTTTTTAAATCTAAAGTCCATTTTTCCTTACAAAGTCCAGTTACAGAGTAGAACACGCTCATTCACTGAAGCCAAGATCATGTATTTCCACAACCCTTAACTCATTCATCTTCATCTTGAGCCTTCTCCTCGTTGCCTTATTCCAGCCAGATCTTATCTAGTTTTAGGTTTTGCTTTTTCCTTGCTGTCATTCTTTTCTTTCTGGCTTAATAAATATAACTCCTAATAATTATCTATAGAGATATTGCTTTAAAAGAGGGAAAGGTGGGGGCCTTCAACACAAATGATAGGGTTTCACATAATAGCATTTTTCCCAAATCTGGTGCTATTTGCAGTATATGAAAACATTCATCCACATAAAACAAGTGAGAAAAAAAAGCAAGACAGGATTTTGATCAATACCAATTCTGATCAAGTTTGATCACAGCACTTGACATTTTGAGCAAGTCTGGAAGTACACTCACAGAAAACCTGGGATTTCCTAAGAGTCTCTAGCACTGTAACAGGATGCTGCTGATTTGGGTAGGAAATATTCTGTCTACATTTTTTATTTGCCTCATACAGCTATAATAAGGCAATAAAATTCATTAACTTAATCCTATAATTAATCTCATTGACAAGCCTTCAGTACTGTTGTTATATTGCTGACTTATTTTGGACTTTTGCTATTCTTTGGTTTTGCCTTAGGAGAACAAATGATGGTTTTATCAAGGTGTTACAGATGGAAAGAAAAAAAAAACTGAAATAAAAAAAACATTTGAGATCACTGTGTATAAAAATGGTCATCAGATGCCATCAAAGTAACACCCAGGGAGCTGGTGCAGGGATGGGTAATGTCACGCTTTTAGAAAGAGCAATGCTCATTTATACTCTCATATGGACACATCAAGGAAAGTTGTAAAGAGACAATTTTTTCAAGCTGCAGAAAATTATGTTCATAAAAACAGGCTTTCACTAATTACTCTGAGAAGCAGTGTTGTTAATGATTCCTTCTCCTCTGGAGGCCCATACTGCAACATGAAAATGTGAATGCGACAGATGTAGACACCTAATCTGGATGGGTCTGGGATCCAGAACTGATGTTCATTGCACCTATTTATTTTAATCTCTACATGGTTTATAAAAGAAAGCTCGGTAAATAAATAAATAAATTTAAAAAAAAAAAGGATGCAAAGCCACAGGAGTTTTCAAGCTGGCTTTCCTAGTTTTTAACTGATTTTCTGAGGCAGGCTCCTTCTCTTCTTTATCTCTGAGGACTCATTCATTTCCTTCTCACATAACACAAAAATCTTTCTGAGATACTGAATCAGGAAGACTCTCCTCTGTGGAATTTTCATAATGCATTCAGCACTTCTATGTTTGAGGGTTTCCCAGGAACATATTAAGCTATGTGACCTGTATCATTTGGGTTGGTTTGGTCTGGGGTTTTTTCGCTAATTTCTTCTACAGATGAGGAGTGTCTTCAGTTAAGTGTTTTGTTGGAAAATTATTGTATATATTTTGTGCTGTATATCAGTACATTGTAGCATGTTTTTCTGCGAGAAACAAGGTCAAAGAAATGCATCTTGCACTATAACAGAGATGGTAAATTTTGGGAGACCCCTTCATCTGTGTGAGAATTCATTAATAATTTTATATGACTGGTCCCCAAGAAGTCTCTGCTACATGCATAGGTGAGCTGTACCCTTCCTACAGCAGGTCTTGGTCCACCCAAGAAGCATATTCCTCGTCCCAGAGGTCTCAGTAGTCACCAAGAGCTCAGGCCATTGAGCATACTCAGAAGTAAAAACTGCCACTTCTGGTTCTGAACTGCAGCTCTGAGTGCGTGCCCTCTGATGATGATGCAATTAGAAGATAAATACTAAATGGCTGTTACTGGATCAGAACTGATAAATTGCTTGGTTAAAAAAAGAGGGGGGAAAATCAACAGAAAGCCTAATGTGATGTTCAATTTAAAACAAAATTAGTATGTGTACCAAGCAAAGGGCTGGATTAATGTGGGAGAAGGGGAAGTTTATTTTGTGAGCTCTGATTGTCTCATGTGAAACAAACTTCCATTTGTATTTAGAACAAAATGATTTCTAGCTTTAAGGCACTCTTTTAATCAGGCAGCTGACCTGATGAAATGCTATAGGATTTACTTGTATATCGGAGGAGTTCCCTAGACATTTAAGAGATGCAACTGAATACAATTAAAAGATCAGTTGTAACCACTATTTGTGATAGTTTGTTTGCTGAGCTTTGTGAGAGAGGTTTAGTGAACTTGAGGTGTTTTAGAAGATAGTAAACTACTGAACTGTATTACAAGAAAAGCTTTGCCATTTCAACCTACTAGAGATGCAACTGTTCAGCTATCTTGGATCTTATGGTCTGTAAAAAGAGAACAGAGAAACTATTAAGCCAAGATTCACATCCAAGAATGGCATCATTTATGAACAACCTTTCTGGACCTAATTTGTTGCTGAATTAAACCCCATGTAATGTCACTGAAGTCAATGGGGTTATGCAGGGCATAAGTCAGTTGAGAAAATTAGGCCTCTGTCTTGAAGCCAAGAAACCAAAAGAAAGAGTGATCCAATAAAACAGAGATGAAATGCTGATATTAACTGAGTGCCACTGTTCTTGGTACAGTGCGTTCTTTGTATCTAGCAGTGAATATTTCATCCTTCCCAGGTGTAAAACCTTCCCAGCAGCGCCATAAGGCAGATTTATTATAAATGACAAAATTAATGATTTAGTTCTATTGTAATACAGCTTCTGGGCTCCCAACAGGAACTTAAGCAGTTAGTAGACAACATCTATGCTGGCTACAGTATGATATCCAAATCAAGTCTTGATCTCTTCAGAAAAGTCTTGGGGATGGCTGGTTTTTTTTTTCCTTTAGCTGTCTCTCACCCATACAGATGTTAGAAGCTAGAACTTGTAGGTATGGAGAGCTTTAGACATATAAAACTCACAGAAATACCAGGAATATCTGTGCGAGAGTTGGAGTAAATAAGGCATGGTGACTGCCTCAGTCACCATGAAGGCACTTGGAAAAAAAATGGATTTGTTTGCATTTCATATATATGGGTAATATTAAGGGCTCCAAGAACCCACAATATTTCAATGATTGTAGGTGCACCTTGGATTAGTGAAAAAAAATCCATTTGCACTGACCAGCATTCATAACAATATATCATCTTCTGACAGATTTAACCCTTTTTATTGTCTAATTTGATTATTTATTACTGATTACTTTGTCTGAAACATGGGGTTTGCACCGCACACAGAGAGCTCAGTCCTGGCCTGAGCCTTCAGGCAGTTTTATTATCTGTATAAAGAAATAATTTCCAAACTCTACAGCTGAGTTTGCAGCTCATGAAAAGATCTCTGTGAGGTGACCTGTGCAGAATAACACATTTTGGCAGCATGGCTCACTTTTCACTGCAGATATCAAACAACCTGAATTCTTTTGCATCCTACTATGCAAACTTAAGTGATCATCTAAAGGATGTAAAACAGTTTGTAGGTAATCTGTAAAGAAAACTCTGCAGATCAACACGTAAGGGAAACTGTGTAAAGCATGTAACATGTGGCACATTTTGGTGCTGTAGTATTTGTCCTGTTGCTTCTGGTCTAACTTCCTAGCAGTGACAGAACTTGCAGGAGGGACTGACTAACAGAGGGCTGACATGATACTTGGCGTGTGGCATGTGTGATGATGGCCATTTATTCCTTTTTTTATTTTGCCAGGTGGTACTCCAGAACAACTCCAGATTCTCATTTTTTAAAATTCTTTTGCTTCTGTTTACAATTTATTTCTGGGAATGCTCTGAGGAGAGGAATGAAGGGAACAAGATACAGATTTGCCAGCTGCAGCATGAGATGCTGCAGTTGGGTGTGTCTTGAGGCTTGGGAGCTATTGCAGATACAGGAGCAAGTCCCACTAATCCACAGTCCTAATTTCAAGTGATAAAATATCACTATATAGCCAGTTTGCAAGTGTACTGAATTTGTCCTCAGTTTAGTCTGCGAAGTTCTGCTGAAAAACAGAGTTCTGCTACAGGGTCAGGATTTATTGAATAACAAATTTGATTTTGACAGAAATATTTACATTTTTCAATCACTAAAAGTCCATCCATCCAACCATCCATTTGATTTTCTTGTTTTCAATAACTAAAAAGATGACAATTCAGTAATGTAAAATTTTTGATCAATTTTTTGGAAGTTTTATTGAAGAGTGTGTTTTTCAAGAAAGATGGAAAAGATACCTGACTATTTCTGATTAAAATTACCAAAGTGTTGTGAAGAATTATCATCATCTCATCAGACAGAGTCTGGTGATTTATTTCTTTTTTTTTAAATTCTGCCTCTGTTGTTACTTTTCTAAAACTAACTCCCTTTTTTCTTTTGTATTTGCTTTACATCTAACGTTATTACATTTTGTTTCAGCTGGTGGGCTTCATCTATGCCTGTTATGTTGTGAAATGTATTACTGAAGAAGAGGACAGCTGTAAGTACTAAAGCTTTATTACATACAAAATGAATTCTTTTTTTTTAAATCACCCCACCCACACACTATACTGACTTTTGCTGACTTCAATCTAAATGCTTTATTATACTGTAACCAGAACATGATTTCTGTCCATCCTTCTGGATCTAAAGTTTGTGAATGCCTGAAAGACAAAGGAGTCGTGAAATACAGCTTAAAAAATCCATAGTCCTTTCTTCTAAATTTTTTTTCCTCACAGCTTCAGACATAAAAAAATTAGAATCCCAACTTGTAAATACAAGCTTTGTTTTTATTTCCTTATTCCATGTTGTTATTAATTATCTTCACAGTAATTAGTTACCACTGAGGCTATAGCTCTTCTGTGTTGACTTGTGTGTTGGCTTGTAAAAGCACTTCTGGCCAAAAATAGCTTTAGTTCCTTGCAGGACCTTCATTTATGAGAGGTGAAACTGTGATGCTCCTCTTTGCTCCTGCTGCTCCCAGGGTACAATTACAAGGATTGAAATGATTTCATATAGATGTACATTTGTGTTTCTTCTGCTTATTTATATCAATAGAAGCCTGTTGAGTCGAATTTGCTCTTATTACATGCTATGAAGTCAAGCCATTTCATTTTTTTCTCTGTTCTAAACTTGATTATTTAAAAAGGGCCATGGCAGCATTTCAGTATATCTTGGGATTCATACTGAAGCACTTTAGAAACAAGTATCAGAATTGCATGTAACTTTGATAAAATATACATGAAACCTAGAGAGAGGTGTGCAACAGGAAGCTGAAGGGTCTTTACTTGATTGAGAGTACTGCTAAGGCTAGTGGGGGTTCCTTTGTGTATTTTCCTGCATAGAAAATAGCTGCAACCCTATAATCTATTGGCAATAGAGTGCCACTGTGAGCAGTCAAGGGGAGATATAATGCTAGAATCAAACCACATTTCAGAGGTCTTTCTGACTATGCTCGTTTCAGTTGTCTTTTTGTTTCTGTGGAGGCAAGGAAGGCATAGGAGTAAAAAGGGTTTGGAGCAGGCTTGTGGAGTAGGGGTATGTCACAAATAAATCTCTTCTTTTTAGGGAAGGACCCAGTCATATGTACTTTCCCCTGCTTTCCCCTTGAGTGCATTCACTAACCACAGAGCTGGAGGACAGTGACTCCTTGTCCCCAAAATGAAATCCTGTTTAATACTATTTTGCCCTCTCTTCCATGGGCTTAAATCTTTTTTTCACTCTTCTGTAATGCTTTAGGGAATGATATTAGTAAAAAGCAAGGAAGGGACTTGGCTCACCAAACGAGTGCAGAAGTCAGAGCATGTTTAAAAGACTTCTCCTGTGGTCTGTAAAGCCACTTTCCTGGCAGCAAAGTGCCATGGCCAATATGGTATTGTTTTAAGCTCACTGCAGCAGGAGCTCGCTGTTGCTCAGAAGCCACAGATTGTCATGCGTTGAAACTTTTCTTGCTGTTGTCTTGTTGTTTTGAGGCTTTTATTACTTTCTTAGTACATCTCAGACAGGACTCTACTTGTAGCAAAAGAGCCATCTTCCCTGCCTCTGAGGTACCAGAGTGAATCCCCACCCACTGCAATAACACCAACGCAAGCGCAAGCACTGCAGCGTCACCTCTAGTGAGGTTTGGAAGTATGAATGGGGAAAAGGGGGATTACAGTGGCTGGTTTGTCCCAGCACTGTAGTAATACTCAGATCAGATTTGGCCTCTCAAGAGTTCTGTAAAATTAAAGCAGCTTTAATTTCTACTGAAAGGCTGCATGTAGCAGAAAGTGAGAATCATTCTACTTCTCTCTCTGTTCAGCCATTCACTCTGACATGTGCCAAGCACTCTCTGTGACCGCCAGAGGCTACGGTCCATACAAATACCCACTGCTCAGGTTAAATTTTACATTCTTTTCTTTACATTTAGATCATTTTCTCACTTTTTCTCTCCCTTTTGGCATCACACCTGTATATCCTACTTCTCTGAGAAATAATATATCCCTTATAAATGCTATGTTATTTACTATTTATACTCCAGAGGAAGATGCCTAAGCATAACTTCCTCAGTACATTCACGGGTGGGGTCATCTCATGTAGACCAAGTGAGTGAGAAGGAGAAAAGCTTTCAGGAGAAGTGGAATATATCTCAGAGCCATTGCTAGAGCTTCCTGCATTTGCAAGTCTTTGGTCCGAGATCACTTCAGATCCCCTAGGTGTTTCTCTTCCCATAGTCTCTTTTTCCACTTTTCCAGGCCCTCATCCCTGCATGCTGCTGTGGAGTAAACGGTGTGGCACAAAGGGATGAAGACACCCCTCCTGCCCACAGTGTACTTCCTCCCCCAGATTTGATAGACATCTAGCATAGCAGAAAAAAATCTTTACTCTGCTGCCCACCAAGCCCTGCATAGCATCTATACCGTACCTGGTAAGGAGTGTTTGGCAGCTGGTGTTCCCTCTGTGTGCTAAAGGTGTATCAGCTGTGAAAGATCCTCTGGTAAAACCAGTCACCAAAAAGCAACCCTCCCACAACACTGCTGTGCTTTCCCAGCTGCTGAAGTACTCTGTGAAGAGTAATAGAGAGACTGCCATCTTCTTACCCACCTGTACATTCACAGACATCACAGGAGAAATCTAGATCTCTGGTTTTCAGGACAAGTCATGCCTGTAAAAATGGGATTCGTCACTGCCAAAGAGGACCATAAGGATAACCATATTGGATCACACCAAAGGGGCAGTTAGCTACAAGTCCTGTCTGATGAAGCAGAGACACTAATAAAAGCCCTTCTGATGAGACAGTGCCAACAGAAAAAGCCTGTTGCTTCTCACAGTGAGAACACCCATTTCTTCTGCTTTACTAATGAGCCACAGCAGTCCAGAAGAGGAGCGAAAGAGGCAGAAATACTGAGCCTGGCAGGGGTGGGCAGCAAGGTATGAGACTAGAGAAAAAGTTATGCACCATCCAAGAGCCAAACATGCACATGTTCCATATTTTAACTGTAGCAACATATCAACACCACTCTGGAGCAGAGAAGGTGCCTCATCTTTTGGTGGCACTTAGCCTCAACTGTAGAAACACAATCAAGTTCCTCTTAAGCTGCTTCAGCTGAATTAGCTTCGCTCTCAGAGTAATTGAAACAAGCTGAAAGAATTACTATTTCTCTATTCTTTATGCAGATTTTAAGAGGACAAATGAGCAAGGGTAGAATTAAGCAAACATTTCACTAAGATTAACCTGCTCTAACCTCACTAAAGGATTAGAAATGGAACAATACAGTGATCAAATCAGGGTCATAACTGGGCCTGAATCAGCAAGTCTAGAGGTTTTAATTACTCACACACCAAATAAATCCAGCAGCAGCCTCTCTAAGTCAAAGCTCAAGTCCACACTACCTTATCTGCTTTAGGTTTAATTCTGCATCAAGGATTAAAGAAGAAGCTGCTTTCCCTCCTGATACAGTACCAAGCAGTGCTCTAACACTGGGTGCACCAGTGCTGAACTTCAGTGCCCATCTCCAAGGGTCACACAAGGGTGGCTTTTCCCCAGCTACTTCTCTTGGTGGTGGCTTGTTGCTCCTAAAGGTCACTTCTGCATCTTGTTCCCTGTGGCTGTGCAGAGGGAAGGAACTCTGAGGCTTGGAGCACTTTGGGTCCCCATCTGGGAGAGATGAGGCAGGACAGGTGCCCAGCAGAGCTATAGCCAACTCAGTGCTCTCCTTTTCACTATTGCCACTGGTATGCCCAAGCCATCGTCATTCTTATCTCATTACCATTATTAGCTGCAGCAATTAAAAATAAAATATGAAAATGTCGGCAACAATCATTACTTGAAGGCATTCAATGGCTGTAAACTTATCAGAGTTCCTCATTTGTTTTCCAAAATCGTATTAGGCCTGTTTTTTTCAAAGGCTCCACATTATTTTTAATAGCAGTGAAATGTTCATTTAATGTGCATTTCATCACTAGCAGTTTGGCTCCCTGCTATAAGTTGTTACTGCCAAACTAAAAGAAAATTCAGTGGGTTTTTGAAAATGTTTTTAAATATACAAGTATTTTGTGGAAAATCCTGAAATGTAGACAATACAGCAGCAGCATCCTGGGGCTTTTTGTCTGTAAGCAATTAAAAAAGAAACCTGGGTTACTGAAGTGGAATTTTGCACTCCCTCACAGGATCTATTGAGGGAAAGGAGACTGGCTTGTTCTTAGAAGGACAGGTGTGACTGTGAAGGAACCCCAGCCTAGAAAATATCACCAGTGTGTCCCACAGTGAAATCCTAACCCAGAAGGCTCCCTTGCAAACCCAGACAAGGAGAAGAAGCAATATTTACCCACTATATCACAATGGCAAGGCAATCAGAGAATAAATATGGCCTGTCTGACTGTTCCCTGAGTACCATAAGGTACAGCTATCTCATGCTAGGAAGGATCCAACTTGCACATATAGGATCTTCTTTTCTCTTGAAATTGTTTCCAAGTAAACTGCAAAGCAAAAGACATTGCAAGGGGGTTAAGTAGAATTTGGCTGCATATTCCCTTGAGCTTTTGGGCATGTCTGGCACAAAAATAAAGTGCTAGATAAACCTTTATAACTATTTCAGACACACACACCTCCCCCCCCCCACCACCACTCATAAAAACTTGAATTCAAGATTCTGTTTGAATTCCTGAAAATGTTTGGGAAAACAATATCCCAGACAGGGGATATCTACTGGTGAGCAGTACAGCATAGCAATTATGTGCCAATAAACTCAGTGCCAAACAACAATCCAGTCTTGAATCCTAGGCCTGACCTGGAAAGGTGATGACAAAGATTTTCTTTTAATAGACAATATTGAATTCATATAGATGTGAGAGATGTGAAATATTGACAGACATATGGGATAGGTAGAAAAGCCTTTTATTTTTAGCTCTGTTAGAGGCTGCCTTCCACTTTTGTTCAGGATATTTAACCTCTCCATATTCCCATTTCCTATATTTAAAATGGGAAATAATGACAGGGACAATAACAGGCATGTTGCTTCATAACTTTGAGCTTCTAGGATGAAAGGTACTATTGAAGTGCAGAGTATGCTCAGGTATCACTTTATTTCTGTGTCAGATGCTTCTTACAATCTGCTTAGCAAGACCTTACAGAGAAAGAATACCTTGGCTTTCATCCCTGCTAAAAAAACCTCTAAAACAAAGACAAAAAGAAACCAGTATCAAGCATTCAGCTATTAATTCTGCTTCTTTATTCCACTTCCCATTTTCTGGTGAATATGTCTGTAAATCCTGAGACTACCTGGGCAAGAGAAAGATAGGAAGGAATCAGAAACTAAGGCTGAGGGAGATGGCTGAAGATAACTGCAACCGTCTTTCTGCAGTCAAGGCTGGACTTGAATGCTTCTCTGGAAGTTGTCATCTGGGGAAGCCTGGCAGGTCTCTTCCTCCCAGCTGAAAGGTGACACCACAGCAACAGCGTAAGCTGCAGCCCTACCAGTGCTGCATTACGTATTACACTTGTGTAATACAAGATAGGAGGTGCCATGTCTACCCAGCCCCATATCCAATATCCAGTAATGACAAACATCTGGTGTTTACTTCCATATCTGCCATATTTGTCACGTAGGCATATAAGAACACAGCAAGTTTGTGGTTCCCAGAAAATCCTGACAGTAATTTGTCGTTCAGGGACTTCCTTAGCAGGAAGTGGTCTCCTTGTATTTTTTTTCCCACAATGTTTTTTATCTTCTTTATGAGTGAGTGGATGCTGGGGAGGGACTCTTCATGAGGAACTGTAGTGATAGGACAAGGGGTAATGGGTTCAAACTTAAACAGGGGAAGTTTAGATTGGATATGAGGAAGAAATTCTTTACTGTAAGGGTGGTGAGGCACTGGAATGGGTTGCCCAGGGAAGTTGTGAATGCTCCATCCCTGGCGGTGTTGAAGGCTGGGTTGGACATAGCCTTGGGTGGCATGGTTTAGTGGGCGGTGTCCCTGCCCCTGGTAGGGGGTTGGAACTAGAAGATCTTAAGGTCCTTTCCAACCCTAACTATTCTATGATTCTACGATTCTACATTTGAACCAAGAAAGTTTGTATGTAGCAGCCTCCCAAGAGGAGTTTCGGCACCTCAGCTACATATTTGGTTAGTTTTGCACCTACTGTTGTTCATCCTGCATCTTTCTCTGGAAAACACCAGCTATTCCATCTTCACCTTTTCCATGCTGCTGCAGGTGGCATTCATCTCACACACCTACAGCTGCATGTAATTAGTCTTGCAGTTTAAACTAACAATTGAGATTTCCACCACAGTCAATAGAAGCAGGGAGATAACTCCAAAGAGCAGTTTACCCTATCTGTGGTAGGCACCTCCTCACAACAGAGTGAGTCACTGATCTGACTTGTTTGGTTAATGCTAAGGTCAGTCTGCAGAGGCAACACAGCAGCAAATAAGAATAGAAATAAATACAACCCAATATTTAAAACAGTTGTTCTCCAACTGCTGAACAGGTCATTTATGAATGAGAATAAACACGCTACAAAAGCTGAAGCTACAGCTTGGTTTTGTTCAGCTGTGCTCTCCAATTTATAGCATGTAGCTAAATTAGAAGTTTTTTTCCATTTACTTGTTTCATTTAGTGCAGAGACCACTATGTGAACTAAGTAAACTAACGGGAGGGAAATGGGATTCCTTTGGCTGCCAGGATGCTGATGGAAGCATGGAGGGAAAGAAGCCTTTGAAATTCCATGGTACTGCCTCATGCTTGCCGTCCTGAAGAGAGCTGCCTTGGAAAACTGCAGTATCACAAGGAACATTTAGGAAATTTCCTGAGATGCCTTTACAACATCAACCGTTTGCACATATCAATAGCTGGTTCCTGTGTCATTATTTCCAGTCATGTTCTGTCTTGGAATGGACCTTTTGCAGAGCAGAATGCTGGTGCTGTGTCTCATCCTCACCACTGCAGAGCACAAGCACTCTCCACCCACAAGGTGTGCTTGATTGGATCAAAAACACACGCTGAAGATGTCTGACCTGCAGAGTGCAAGGCTGAAGTGCAGGAGGGAAACCCTATGATGTGAAGATATGACAAGTGAAACCAGCTGCATTTGAGATGCAAATGGACCTAAGCAGTCCAAGGTGTCATAGGGCTTGGCAGACGTTACACAGCCTGGTCTGTGAGCATTTGGCACTGCACTGCAGAGACAGAAACACACTTAAAGCTCCAAGGAGGTGCAGTTTGTTTAAATAATAGCAAGTAATTAGTCTGAAGACAAAATCAGTGATGGCATTTTATAATTACAATTAATTTAAAGGTTAATTTCCTTTGGTGCTAAAATCTTATTTAAAACATTTACCAGGAAAGGAAATGAGGATGTTACTATCTAGATGCATAGAATGCTTCTGGGAATCCATGCCTATTATCACTAGAAAATTAGGTTAAACTCAAAGTGGGAATTTCAATTCATTTTAGTGTATAATAGATGGTGGTCAGGGCCTTGAGTCAGAAGGGTTGCTTAGGGTAGACTGCATGATTAGCATTTTCTTTGTTCGTGGGATTAATTGCAAATGTTTCCAACAAAAGGGCTGGGTTTATACATGAACAATCTTGACATGAAAAGAAAATTGGTTATGGATTGCTGCCTTTGTAGCTAATGAAGTTGATGTTCAAGGAATGCCTAGGAGACAGGATGTGGTATGAGGCAAATATATAAATAAAAACACACAGGGGGGAAAATGGTGGTGTTGCTGGCTCCATCTATGATAATTTCTCTTCTCCTTCACTGTCTTTGCTGCCACTCCCCTTGCATCCATCACTGCCTCCTGTGGGGATTGTCAACCTCAAGTTTAAAAAATGTCTAAATAATATAATGTAAAGCTTGAAGGAAGTAACATTTCCATTTCAGCAGCTCATCACAATGGGATACTGCTTAATAAAATCAATGCATTGTAACAGCCAGGGAGATTTACTTACCTTGCATCACTTTTTTTTTTAACTATTCACCACACATTTTATCTTTTCAAGAAAGACATGCTGCAGAAGTGTTGGGAAAGATCTGCATATGTGACAGGGAATGAAAAGTTAACACCACTTTTATGAACAAGGATATATTTCATACTGACACAGTCTGAAAATGTTACTTGTCTTGTCATGAATTAATTGTTTCAGGAGAAGAACACAAAGTCCAGATCATGAAACGGAGTCTCACACAGTTGCCTCAAACCAGTAGCAGAAATAAGGTAGTAACTAGTGATGGTTCTGACAACGAAAGCTGCAGATGATTTGAAGAAACATCTAGGTTGTTGCTGCAGTTGAAGAGGACATGGTCTTGCTTGCCACAGAAATGTTTCGACATTTAAAAATAAACAAAACTCATATTCAAAATCAGGAAAAATTAGCAAAATCTGACAATCTTCACAAGCTGAAAATTGCATGGGAAAGGATTTCAAGCAGACTGTAACGTTTTGTTTTAATGCTGGTGAAGGACTCCATTTCAATGCCAGTGTTTATTGCTACTTGACACTGAATGTGGAGGGCAGGCTTTGTAAGCAGGCCCTCCAGCCTTGTGCCTGTGGGAACTTTTCTCCCTTTGCCTCAACAGAGGGAGGGCAGCTTGGACCCCATCAAGGATGGGCAGAGGAGCAGCCCACAAGTGACCATGCAGGGCTGCTAGCCACATTTCGCACCCCAGTTTCCCAGCCTCTGAGGGCAGCGGGTTGCCTCCTTGAGGGCTGAGCCAAAATGAGCTGGTGGAACACCACAAGTCCTGGCCAGTCAAACTCAGTCCAGACTGATTTCAGCAACATTTTGGAGGGGATCAGTGATGAGCTGCTGCAGGTAGAATAGACTAATTAACCATTTCCAGCGACCCTGAAAAGGACACCTGCCCACAGCCATAGCATCTTCCCTGCTGACATGGTCAATGTGAGCTCCTTGCGGTTTCCTACATGCCTGGAACACAGCTTTGTACTAAATTATTCTTAGCAGCATGTCTTCTGTTAAAGTTTTCTCTGTTACTTTTCTGTCAAATAGGTCTTCATTAGCACTGGATTGTTAACTTTCATAGATTTGAGCCTTAATTCTCCACTTTGTTGCACCTACTAATGACTCTTTTTCTAATTTATTAGTGTGGTGGTCACACTTCGAGGCCAGTGCCCCAGGCGTTTTCTTTTTCCTCCTTTTTATTTTTTTCCTCTCTTTATTGCTTGCCCATAGCAATGATCTGGCTAAGAACAATTTTTCCTAATGGTTCATTTGATAACTTCTATAATAATTCAGTCTACCACATATTTTCTTTAATTCTTAGAATGATTTCTCAATCAAAAATATTGCAGGGCTAATTTTTTCTTTTTTTTTTTTTTTTCTGGCTCACTATTCAAGATGAAAATTTAAAAGCAAATGGCTATTATCCAGCAGTGTCCAGGTCCATCCAGTTTAGACAAATAATATATTATTTAGACTGCTAATGTTTTCATAGCTGTGTGGAGGTCCTTTACACACCCTTTACTGAGCGTTGGACAAGCCCCACTACAAGCTTGGACAGGGGTCAAGAGGCAGCCTACCTGATGGCAATCTTTTTTCCAGGTCTGTAGGTTTGACAGATGGCTTGCTGCATTTATCAGATACAAAAGGAAGTGCTGATTATTTCAATCCCATATTTGTCATTGCTGTAGCTATGCTCTAGCCATTTCCTCCTGGCCTCCAACTCTTAGTCTTGCCTGCCCTAGCCTTGGTCCCTGTTTCTTCCTTCAGCTGCTAAAGCCTTATCTGTGCTTCTCAGCCTTTGCTTGGTTACTCCTGGTTGCTTTCATCATTGCTCCTTTCTGCTCAGCCATGACCCTAGTTGACCTGGTTCCTGCTGTCTGCCAGCCCTGCCTTACTGGGGGCGTTACTCCAGAGCATTGTATTCTTCATGTCCTGCCCTGAGGTTCTGTTACTGACCAGACTGCTTCTCCACCTGGGAATACAACCAGAAGCTGGGCTTAAATTGAATGCAATATATGTATCCTTGCTTGGTCTAATTAGAGGGAGTAACAGGCTGATATCCTTGTCAGGACCTCTGAATGGGTAGTGACACCAGGTGATGTTTATCAGTTTTCACAAACCTGCACACCTCCTCAGTCCTACATCTTGACTCAGAAGGGCTGATCAAAGAATTAGCCAGGGGACCAGCAGCAACAAAAACAGAAGAAGAGGCTGTAGGCCCTTATCCAACAAAAATCGTGATAGGAGAAGCAGCTGGAGGAAAAGCAAAAAATCACAGAATAAGTTTGACTATTATAACAGTAAGCAGCATAGAAATAGTGGCAGTGCAGCAGAATCTGAGCTGAGAACCTCCACCAAACTTTGTGTAGGGATTTCCCATTGCTGCTCCTGTGGCCGTTATAGGGCTCAGAAATGCCATGAGGTTGTGGTTTAAAAATCTGAGGGTTTGGGTTCACTTTGCAAATGGATGAGCTCAGAGAACTTACAAGCCATTACTGACTATTTGGCAGAAATGCGGTTCATTGCACTGCAAGAATCAGACCGGGTGTCCAAACATTACACCATTTCTGAACCGTCCTGTGCAATAGGGAGGGCACAGCCTCACATACTGGCAGATGCCATCCTTCCACCTGCTTTCCAGATGCTTGGCTCTATCAAGTTTTACAAACCTACTAAATCACTGTGCACTCAGCACAAAGACCGATAACATTTGATTATCATTGTAAACAGACTTTATTGAGACTGTAGTCAAGCAAACCTCCTTCTCTGTGCTATGTTGTGGAATAGCCACCAGGCCAAGCTCACAGCATAAAAAGGCAACAGCACTAAAGTGTTTGGAAATGCCTTCACCAAACAGCTAGGTGCATAGCAGTATTCTGGCAAAGCTGCAGGACCCAGGGTGTCCCCATATGTTCTTTTACATTTTTTTTCCCACATGTCATTTCCAAAGTTATTAAAACCAATCCTAATTTTACTCCCCTCCATTTTTTTCTCAGTTTGGCTAGTGTTTCGCTATCAGCATTTGTGCACAGCTCTGCCTTGTCTTACATACTCACTTCTGCACCAGCAGTGCCTCCCGAGCTGTTATTAGGTGTTTGCCATCAGTTTGTTTGCCATTTCTTCTGTCTCCCAGCTACACAAGCAGTAGAGTGCCTTGCTGTGTTGTTGAAGTTTAATCACACCACTTCTGAGGCCTGAGTTCAGGGGGCCAGAGCCAGTGTACACAAATTTAAGACCTCACATGTCAGATGGAGCCAATATACACCATGTGTTCTCTCTCTTCTGTACCACATGGGAAATATTTTCAGTCATGACATCAAGAAGCATCCATGTGCACATGCACATACCCTTCCCTGGTCATTAGCACTTTTTAAATGGTACCATCTTTATCATGCATAATTGTAAGTTTTTAGTATTCTTTTAGTGCTTCAGATTCATGAATGTATTTAAGGACTACCATGATGCCAAGCACTGTATGAACATGAATGAGCACCAGCCCTGATTCTTGGGCATTGCAATCTAAGTGTTAGACAGCAGGCAATTGGTAACTGATGGGTACCGACAGAAAGTGAGCACAAAGAAACTGTGAGCAAATATTATTCACCGTAGTAGACAGGAGTATAAGGGCATTGGCAAACTAATTACTGCCAACAGAACAAAGAAGAGTTTAGGGAAAATAATGAGAGCTATTTGTGAATACATTCTCACAAGGGGAGAAAATGTTTGGAAATTTTACAAGTGCGGGAGGTCAAGCTGGCAGCATAGGGTCAGAATTTGGCTTTTAGAGCTGTAAAGAGGAGAGATTGGTGTGGAGTGTCCACAAAAGTCTTTAAATGTAGCAAGATTTAGCTTCTACTTGATGTAATAGAGAAGGTTAAATCAGCAGCAGGATTCAGAGAAAAGTAACCTAGTGAAAAAGAGGAATCCTGCAGCTTTTGTCTCCTTTATTCCACATTTGATGAGTTTAAAAAAAAAAAAAAAGGAGCAATTATGGTGTTTGACACTGAGAGCCCTGGGTAAATGTTGTAGCTGTGTCAACAGATAGAAAAGTTATCTTCTTCGATATGCAAAAATAAGCTTTGGAAATTAAACAGCGCACAGGCCAAACTAAAGTTGACATCTAACTTATACCTTTGAGTGACAGGCTTGAGGATACAAGTGCCATCGTTCACCATGAGAGGTAGCAAAGAAGGTTAGGGAGGAGTGGCTAAGGCACAAGTTTTATTCATGCTGACTTGAAGTGATGTTTAATTATCCACAGGTAAATATCACAGAGAGAAGCTGAGATTTCAGTTTGTATAGAAGGAGCAGGGTGAGCGCAAGCCAGGTAATCTGTGACACCCCAGAGAGCCACTGATGGCAGGACTTCCATTTGCGAGTACAATTACCCAGTTTAAAGGAGGTGGAGAAAAGTTGAAGGCAGATGTTACTGCTCATGGGAGTCTGGCAGCATCCTGGAAGGAGAACCAGCAAGCAAGGTGATGAATAATGTGAGGAGGAAGGTGAGCACCTGCAGAGGAGACAGCAGAGGCCAGCGAGGCAAAGGTTTAGGGAAAAAGAGAGCAGCGGCTGTATGAAAGGTGGTTGGATGACCGCAGAGAGGGCTGTGTGCACTGGGTTACCAATACCCCAATTTGGACAGGAAGAGGTAATCTGCCTGCAGTTCCAGCTGCATGCAAGGGACGGAACACAAGATGGGAGAAAATCTTCTACAGAGATGGAGGAAAGTATCTCCTGAAAGTGTTTGAACCCATCAGGGGAGAGAGAGAGAGTGAATGGGACAAGAAGGGATAAGGGTGGGGATGATTTTTTTATTAAAGGAATTTGTGTGTATTTGTATTGGGAGGGAACTGCAAAAAAAAAAAAAAGTGATCAAGAGAAAGAGTCTGTCACCGGGACAAGCAGAAGTTTTATGGAACAAAATTCTTGTAATTGTAGTAAGAGAGAAGAGGAAATGCATGGCAAAAGGAGTGAAAAAGGCTGGCAAGCTGAAGAAAGGAGGGCTAAATTATCAGTTTGCTCGTAGAAGAAATGGAAGAGATGGAGTGCAGAGAAACAGCTGGAGATGGGAGGAGGGAAGTGGAGGAGGAGTTGATGGGGGTGTCTCGGGTGGGACTAATAATGCTGGAGGAGCCCATCTACTTCATCAAGCAGGTGGACAAAATAAGGGAGGTGAGAGGAGTCAGTGAGAAAAGTCACCCTCTTTACTATCAAATGAGGAATTACCAAATAAGAAATGAGAAATTTGGTAGAAATTGCTACAAAAGACATTTTCACTTTTAAAGAAGGAGCCTCAGGCAGGAAGTAGATGTGGTGATGAAGGCAGGGTTGAGTGCTGGCAGTAGATTCACCATTGTGAGAGGCAGGGCTTCATGCATCTGGCATAGGGATAAGCTTGTCAACAAAACAAACAATAGTAGCAAAGAAACAAAGTAAGGAGAGGGTCTGAAAGAAGTCAAGAAGTCATCCATGCTGCAGGTCACAGGATGGCCAAGTACATGACTATTTCCCAACTGTTCTCTTTCTTTTGCTTTACAGATAAAGCCACTCATCCTTCTTCCCATTCCTAAACTCAATATGCTTTCATATTTAGCCTGTCTATCTTGAATGTCTACTAAAACGCAAGGAAAGACACAGTGTTAGTCACATTTTTATACACCTATGCCCTAAATCATAGAATCATAGAATAGTTAGGGTTGGAAAGGACCTGAAGATCGTGTAGTTTCAACCCCCTTGCCATGGGCAGGGACACGACTCCTTGGGTCAGATCCTAAGCTAATGTAGATTATCATTGCTTCAATGAAGTCACTGAAGCTATAAACATATGTATTAGCTGAGAATCTGAATCTTTGTGCTTCTGTATTTCTATCTTTCAGAGCAAAATTTCTGTAAGTAGAATAGTGTATAGTCATCTGGTTTCTGTTTAGTACCTTTCCTTTTGGTTTCTACAGGAAGATGTTACTGCTTTTATTCTGCACTGTTTCCTTTCTTTTTGTCCATCTGCTGATTTCATCAGCTTCAGTGTTTCTTGCTGCCCATTTTCTAGAAAGTCCCTTCTCCCATATGCTAATGAGATCTTTTTTGTGCATCCAAGTTTAATGGTCACTCTATAGACCACAAACTTCCAGAAATGAAAAATGATAAACCCATTTATGCTTCTCATTCTGTCCTGATATACACCAGAGACAGTAGGGACTGGGACTGTGAGCAGAGCCTGAAGCTTCACATCACTGTGGGTGCTTAGTAATATAAAATATGTCTCTATTTTGATCCATATCTCCAGTCTCTGTCAAAGTTGCAACCACAATCATATGCCTGACAAGCCCCTTAACGCTAGCAAAGGAAGAAAATACTCCGGCTAGATTTCTGTAATGCATTTTACAGATAAATACTACTGCTAGTATCATATTCAAGTCCAGCTCAGATAAAAAGCATCTCAGCTCCTAATATTTCAAAGGTGTATTTGGTTTGCATGGCCAGGTTTTGGTAGCAAGAGTGGGCTATAGGAGTGGCTTCTGTTAAGAAGCTTCCCCTGTGACCAGTAGAGCCAATGCCAGCCGGTTCCAAGGCAGACACACCACTGGCCAAGGCTGAGTCCCTGTCCTTATCTTGAACCACAAACCTTTCGTTATATTCTCTCTCCCCTGTCCAGCTGAGGAGGGGAGTGACAGAGTGGGCGCCTCGCATCCAGCAATGGTCAACCCACCACAAAAGGAATGGTATTCTGTGTTTGAATGGTATTCTGTGTTTATTTGTACTTACACATGTGCTTTTACTAAAGCAAAATATGACAAAAGAGCCACTTCTAATAACAGTGACATGTACGGTGAATGTAAAATAGAATAGTCAAAAATGCGTTTGATGGATGAGGTTAAGGATGGAAGCCTCTGCAGTGATTCAACTAATGAGCCTTGTTTTATTCATCTCATGTTACTGCTGCCAGGAATATACCAGTCATACAACAATTTTAGTGACCTTTCAGGCACAGCCAGGATAAAATGCCTGCAGAAAGGGCAGCATTTTGCATGCTTAAAGAAACTAGCTCTGAGTCCACAGGGAGCTTTTAGCACAGTTTGGACACCACAGGTTTTGCAGTGATGAGAAACTGCCACCATCCAGAAACCTTGCTACAAAGAAATTGCTGAAATCCTTTTGTGTTGGAGTTCACTTTCTATTACCGACATTTACCTACCTTGCAAAGTTTGTTGTTGCATGTGAGAAGCCGTTGTATGCCTACAACAAGGTCACAGTAGTACTTTCTGCCCTAACATCATTTGCTTACACACATGGGAAGTTCCACAGTCAGCTGAACACAGACATGTCTCTACAAGCTTGCCTTGTTTGCACTTGACAATCTGAATTGTTAACAGTCTGTGTTTATTCTGTGCAACAGGGAAAGGAGACAAATCATGCAGAGATATTCGGCATGCATCTTTCATGCCCATACAAACTCCTTTTACTCAAAGAAATCCTAACACACTGGTTTAGCTTTCTGAAAACAGCCCTAAAATCATCTGTAAGACCTTTTGCCCTGTGACTGCAAAACAGGGTGTCTGTGCCTGCAGCCTTCTAATAATGGTTTAGCAGTTGCTTGAAGGATCTTAGGAAGTGCACAGGAAATGCAAAGCTGGAGGAATGCATATGAGCAACATCCATGATGTGACATGATTGACACCAGTGAGATACTCAGTCCAACACAGGTATTTTCTGACTTGTAGTGTTAGAGGTCAAGAATGACAAAAAAAACGAAAACTGGTCAAGAGAACAACAAACCTTAGCTACAGCAAAAATGTCTATTCTCTTTGCTGCAGTCTTTGTATTTGAATAAAATGGGTTTGTTTCCTTCCAGCCTAGCTCTTCAATCAACAATATTCCTACAGTGAATTCTTTATTCTGTGCCTGTAAACTCAGAATGCTTCCAAAGACATAATCACATTGTAATAAAGTTATTCTGATGGCTACAAACAATAAGTAGGAACCAAGAAATTGCATTTATCTTGATCTTAGCAAGATTTTAACCCTATGAAAGTTTTGTGAGCAAGCCAGGGAAATACTGTCCAGATGCGGTCATCATAGGTTGTGTGCAGAATTGTTTCAAACTCTATTTGAAACCTAGCTATCAACCACTCAGGATGACATTTCAGATGGGATTCCACTAGGACCTTGGATAGAGAAAGAATTCTCTTCATTATTTTTGTTAACAGCAAGGATGATCAAGGAGAGAATATTTGTAAAAATTTCAGATGGAACAAGACTGGGAGGGGTATGAACACTTGTGAAGATAGATAGGATTAGAGGTAAAAATGATCTTGAGAAGTGGCTTGAAGTCAAGAAGATGAAATTCAGTACAGACAAGTGCAAAAGAACTCCTGCGGAGAAGAATCAATCAAGTGTCTTCAGATGAAATATGGACTATTTGGCTAGACTACAGTTAGTGTAAAAACATAAAAATAAAGATCTGGTTATTAAGCATTCGTATGATGCTGTTGAAAACAAGAAACTAAAAAAAAAATAAAATGCAGAAAACCCATCATGTTAGTTCAAGTAATGTACACAAGACCTACATGGCAGTTGTTCCAGTCAGTCAGTCCTGATTTGTGCACCCCACTGTAAGAAAAACAAGTAGACTGAAGAAGGATCGTCAGGCTTGGAAATGTAGAGGCTTGAAAGCATGCACTGTGAGAAAAATTTGAAAGAATTGCATATGCATAAATCTGGAAAAGATGGATAGAATGAAAATACTTTTTGAAAATGCTTAAAAGTAGTTGTAAAAAAACCCTTCATTTGTCTTTATATCCATGGGGACAAAAGGCCAAAATGTAGAACATAGTTAATTTGCAGGAAATTACATTTAAATTAGACATTAGGAAGTTAGACTCAGGGAAAGGCGCCACAGAGAGACTATAGAACCTTCTTCATTAAAGATGTCAGGAATTAATTTAGTAACACATCATTCTGGGATAGGAGTATATGTAATGCTACTGCAGAGCACAGAATGGGCAAAATTATTTCTGCAGGAGCCATTCTTGCCAGGGAAGAAGGTGGATGGCAGGTTCAGCATGTCTGTGATTGCAGTGCAGACACATTGTACCAGTCCAGTCTACTGTTTTGGTAGTTCTTTGCTTGCAAAATGCATGTTGGACAGAGGGGTACAAGAATTTGGTTTTGTAACATGTCTGGAATGCCTGTGACTGCATGATAAACGTGGTTAAGCATGACACATATTGAGGGGTACCTTAGGATAAAATAACCTCATAGATGCAATTTTTAACGAATCCAACCGCTGTGAAAGTTCTCAAACCAATAGTGATTAATTTACGTTTCATTATTTTTATGTGAATGTTATTGCATTTTAGGTCCAGAAGAAGCTATCCTCTGTCGGAGAACCTTTTCTGGATTTTTTGCTTTTAATGTTCACAGAGCCAGTCTGTCAGTAACAGTGCCCTGACCCGTGAAAAGCACACTTACATATCTGAACTCTTTGGCCCTTTTTTATCCAAGTAAAGTCAAATTCACATCTGCTACGTAAGAGACAATATTTCAGGGATGAGAACTATCCACAAATATCCTCCAAAAGCCAATAGTTGGGTCTCCCAATGCAAAGAAAGCAAAGGGTTCTCTTTTACCTTTCTTTTTTAAAGAAAGTGTTATAGCAGAGAAACAGGGGTCTCAGGCTAAGATGAGATTGAATAGCACTGGAAATTGTTTAAAATAAACATGAGGAACTGTCAGTGATGTGACTTAATAAATAGCTGCCACCCTACAACCTTCCTGCAGACCTCCAGCAACTTGAGAGAAAAGCTGGTTTCCTCAGATCTGTGAAGCCTCATCTCTGAAGCTCAGATAAATTGTTCCAACCCTCTATTCATGCATTTCAACCCAAACGTCAAAGCAGGGAATCAGAGAAACTTTTGTCTCTCAGAGTCAGATCAGTGTGCTCTCTCCTCTACATCACTGAGCCAAGTATGACAGCAAGCCAGAGACAGTAATCACAGTCAGAAGCAATGTATTCATGCCAGTTCATAAATGGGTTTCAGCATTTGTAGTATATGTTGGTTATATAGTATATAGTATATACTATATGTAGCATATAGTTGGTTTGTACTCCAGTGAGGTGTTCTACTTGAAAAAAGAGGGTTGTGTGGATATTTCTGATAGACAGAGGGCTGTTTTAAATCCCTCATTGTCTTTCTGTGATTTTAAAATTAATTTGATTTTAAAATTTAAAGACTGACTTTGCCTTTCTCTACTTTTTTTACCCTTATTCTGCATCTCCACAATTACCTGGTCTAATTTTAACAGATTAATAAAGGGCCCATCAAAAACTAATTTGTGTGCTGGGTGGTTCTTGAATCATAGTGCCTATCACTTCTGAAAAGATGTTTCTAATGAAAGCAATTTTCCCCCTTTCAGTTGATTTCATAGGTGGATTTGACTCTTACGGCTATCAAGGTCCACAGAAGACATCTCATTTGCAACTACAGCCCATGTATATGTAAGTACTTAACTTTGGAGATATTCTGCAGAATGGCAGGCTGATATTAAAGGATCATTAAGCTGAAAGATGACGTGACTTAAAAATTCAGAATAGGCAGAAGCCTTTTTGATAGACTGAATTCAAGCTACACTTAAGGACCAATATTACACTTCTGTTGGATTATAATGGTTTCTTAGGGCAGGATATAATGTGTCACAGTTGTTTAAATAACATCCAGCTCTTACCTGATTTCCCCCATTTTCATTCCACTCAAAGGCAATGGGAATTTGGTGTAGTAAAAAACAGTCAGATCTGACAAAACTTGGTTGCAAAAAAGTGGGTTTTATTGAGATTTATTGAAATTTCAGCAACTTGCTAATTTAGTGGACGTATTTAGCATTTGTCTTACCAGTGCATCTGTTCACTGAGGCACCTCTGTACCTCATTTTCAGTCTTCACATTCAAAAAAGAAGAAGAAAAAAAAAAAGTCACAAATGTAACAACAGTTGCCTTTTAAAACCAGTTAAAATAGTAAACAGTATTTTACTTAACCAGTGAGTGACAACTCCATTCACTGCCTAGAGTGCAGCTTGACATATTTGAGGATTAAATGGCTAATCAAATCTCAGCACATACACACAGCTGGAGTACGTTCACACTAGAGCTAACACCCAACCACAGACCAGTCCAGGAATAATAATCTCCTAATATTTCTTGTACTGATGCCAACTGCAATTCAGAACAGTCCTGACTGCCCAGATATATCTTGCCTTACTGCCACAGCCTTTTGAAGTCACTGGCCTACATGGTAAAAGCACAGCACGGAACATCTCAGAAGGGGTCAACATTTACTTTGTTCCTTTGTTTCTTTGTTAAATATCTCTTTTGAGGAAAAGAGCTAAATACAGGCAAAAGCTATCCATCCCAACATACACTTCCATTCACCTTCAAGTGTGTCTTCTGACCAGTGGCAGCAAGTCTGCTAATGGATTAGTGGATTTTTGCATGGAAATGGCATTTACTCCTTTATCAGTGGTACAATCAATTCTGTGGTAGTGTTTAGGATTGGGCCCTTTGGGTGCTTTGCTAGGAGCTTTCTAATAATCTCAAATTACGATAGTGCCTATCTCCAATGCCATCTTTACTTCAGTTTCCCATCTGTCTGTGCTCAAGTAAAGATTTTTTACCTGCACTTCTGGCACGGTGTTGTGCATTTAGAAAATGTTATTTCCTTCCTAGCATTATGTGCAGCTCATAGGTACTTAGAGCAATTCTAATCCTATTTTTTTTTTCAGTATAACATACCTTGTCATCAATATATGGAGCCCTCTAGCCGAGATATTATTCCATTCTCTTTATGCTCTCGGTGTTCCTTCCAGAACAGCAGATTGCATTTACTGACTGTCTTCATACTGGCTGGAAAGAAAGCTAGACCTGTGGGGAAAAAAAAAGAAAAAAGGCAATATTATAAAGCTTGTAGTTGACACGAAGAGATACATGATTAATCCACGTAAACTGTGTGCTGCCTTATTTCGATGCTGCGTTCTCATGGGAGTATAGGTGATTTCATTGTCTTAACTGAGAGACAGAAATCAGTATGTGATCTGATGTTTTGTCCAGCCAACCTACAAAAGTATTGCTATGTCTCAGCCAAGTCAAACAAAGGCACTTCATGTTTCCTTCTGACTGTATAATATTTGACAAGATTCTCTAGAATTGCTACAGTGTGTCCTTAGGAGACTTTTATAGCATTTAGTAATACCTTTCTGTTATTTACAGCTGAGGCACAGCAGGAACACATGCATATGTATTCACACTGCAGTTGCTCTGTAATGCAGGCAGACCGTTAAGTACTGGAGTGACAGATTCGAATTAATCAAGCCATGGTCTGATCTGCTTGTAGCGCTATTTACAGCAATATCACATACTGGAAATCAAAACACACTTATATGATAACAGCAGGCCATACTTGATGTTTTAAAGCTTTAGTTGCTGGGAGGAGGGGTTTGGTTCCCTAGAGATCTTGTTCACCAAAGAACTATTCAGGCTCCTACTGAATGCAACTTGTGGAGCTCTGTGTTTATGAGAGAAATAGGAGGTCGTCGCCTTTCAATCGTTTGGTTACTAACTATATATGTCTTACCATTGTCTGTGGTGTTGTAGTACCTATAGCTGAGCTAGGCATGCTACAAAGTGAAGGAGAACATACGGCCTCAGCTTTGAAGAGCTTACCAAAACAGTATCAGCTTCTGATGGTTGTACGGATTCTGTCAAAATGCAAATTTCAACTTGTATTTCAGTAATAAGCACAAAGAACCCCCCCTATGCATCTACCAGATTGATTCATATACAGAACTATTACAAATTGAAGATGTACAGAGTTGTGTGGTAGGTCTCAATCATCACCCACATACTGCTTACTGATGTGAATTGATTTAATGGATTGCAATGACAGAATTCCATCAACACAAACTTCTATTTCAGTTCAAGACAGACAGACTTGCTTCCAAGTGATTTAAATCAATTTTAACTGGTTTATACATGCAGTGTTTAATTATTATGAATGGTAACGGGTTCAAACTTAAACAGGGGAAGTTTAGATTGGGTATGAGGAAGAAATTCTTTACTGTTAGGGTGGTGAGGCATTGAAATGGGTCGCCGAGGGAAGTTGTGAATGCTCCATCCCTGGCAGTGTTCAAGGCCAGGTTGGACATAGCCTTGGGTGGCATGATTTAGTGAGAGGTGTCCCTGCCCATGGCAAGGGGATTGGAACTAGATGATCTTAAGGTCATTTCCAACCCTAACTATTCTATGATTCTATGATTCTATGATTATCCCGGAGGAATGCTGGGTTTAGTAATTGCTAACTATTAACACACAGTGTTTTGTAACCAGTTTCCTCCTGTATGCTAGTTAGCACTTCATTTTGTTAATTTGGAGGTTATACTGAACCTACACAAACTTACATATTCAATTAAATAATTATATTGATTTTCTCAGGCTCCTCATGTTTACATTTCTACTGTGTCAGTACTTTTTCTCTAAAGAATTACTACTTTTTCTTTGTGATATCAATCAAGCTCTACTTATTAAAGCATTCCAATTCCATTTAAATGCATACAGTACATTTTTGGAGAATTTTATGAGTTATGCAAAACTACCATAAATGAACAGGATACCCAAAGAAAAAAAAGAAATCTTTATTTATGAAAAAGAAGCATCATCTGTAGGCAGTGAATTGATGTGACTCTCTTGCCTACTGTTTCCTTAAAACATTTAAAATTATTAGATTCAGGCTCACTTTATTTCTTTTCTCTGTATTTTAGGCTTTGAATTCCAATCACAACTCTCCACATTATCTCTCTCAATTTCCCATTTAATTTAAATCAGGTTACTTTAAAGAGAAAACCATATCCAATTTAAAATTATGTTTTAAATAAAACACTGGTGTTTTGGGGAAGAATTCTTGTAAGGACATTTATGTTACAAATGGCTTTTTCTTACTATTTAAGCACTAGCAGCGTGCTCCGTGCTGTACAAGCCAAGAAGCCTAGACAGTCCCTTCAAAACGAATATGTTTTTTAAACAGAATGGGACAGAACTGGTGCTCGTGTACCTCCTTGCAGCGTGGCCACAGCTGATGTACTAAAAAGCAGCTTCCTGGTATTCGGTGTGAGAGATGTCAGTGCTCATTTCCAGACTACAGGACAGGAACACAATAAGATGGTGGAAATCAATTGTCAAGAGAAAATTCTGCTCTTGGAAGGTGACTGAGGAAGGTGACTAAGCGCTCCAAAGCACTGATTCTGCTGCACATGAAGAAACACAGTTATATCTGTGGAACAAGACTGCACTGCATGATTACTGTTCTAAAAGCAGTTGGAAGGAGGGAGGGAGGGAGTGGAAAGAGATTTTTCTTTACATTTTTCACAGTAAACTTGTTTGCCCAAGAAAAGAAGAAATGAAGCAGAAAAAAAAAAAAAAAGCATGCCTGTCTGATGCTGATGCCTAATGCACTGGAGAAATTGCTCAAAAGCAGTTCATCCCGGAAGTAAAGCTTGCTTTCCTTATGTACTGTGAATGCTGTGAATCTTTGCATTTTATATATATATATATGCACACTTATACTCTATATGCATAGAAACACACACACCTACATGCACACAGACCCCTTTATATGTATGTGTTTGTAGATATATATATGCCCACTTACTTGTATTCTGCTACACATTATTGGTAGGCATTGCTTTTCACTAAAAGGCACTTAACAACAGTTTCTGGCTAATGAGATCCTACGTTTCACCAAGTGTGAGAAGCATTTCAGGTCAATAACTAGAGGACAGAGGGGTTTAGGAGGGGTTAATGTATTTGCTGTAGTGCTTGGTCCCATCTTTTCTATGCATTATACTGGTCATGGTCTCCCAGTCTAAGATTGTGGGTATTTGTCTAGATGATTGCACATACTGAATCATCAAATCATAGAATCAACTAGGTTGGAAAAGACCTTTAAGATCAAGTCCAGCATTAGCCCAGGACTGCCAAGTCCACCACTAAACCATGTCACTGAGGGCCTAATCTACATGTTTCTTGAACACTTCCAGAGATTGTGACTCCACCACTTTCCTGGGAAGCCTCTTCCAATGCCTGATCACCCTCTCTGTGAGGGTGAACATTTTTTCTAATACTCAATCTAAACCTCCCCTGGCACAACTTGAGGCCATTTCTTCTTGTCCTATCTCTTGTTACTTGGGAGAAAACGCCAGCCACCTCCTTGCTGCGTCTTCCTTTCAGGTAGTTGTAGAGAGCAATGAAGTCCCTCCTGAGCCTTCTCTTCTTCACACTAAAAACCCCCAGGTCCCTCAGCCATTTGTCATCAGTCTTGTGCTCCAGGCCCTTCTCCAGCTTTGTTGCCCTTCTCTGGACCTGCTCCAGCACCTCAGTGTCTTTCTTCCAGGGAGGAGCCCAGAACTGAACACAGTATTCGAGGTGTGGCCTCACCCGAGCCAAGTACAGGAGGATGATCACTGCCTTGGCTCTGCTGGCCACACTATTTCTGATACAGGCCAGGATGCCGTTGGCCTCCTTGGCTGGCTGGACACAAGCTGGCTTGTGTTCAGCCATCTGCTGACCAACACCACCAGGTCCTTTTCTATTGAGTGGCTTTCCAGCCACTTTTCACCAAGCCCGGGGCGTTGCATGGGGTTGTTGTGGCCCAAGCCCAGGGCCCGACAGTGAGCCTTGTTAAACCTCATACCATTGGCCTATGGATCCAGCCTGTCCAGATCCCTCTGCAGAGCCTTTAAAGTACTGAGCCTGAAGGTACTACCTGCTTTACCATTCACTTTAAGTATAAATGAAACATATGCGAGACACAAAAAAATGGCACCTAGAGTATAACCACTGTGATACTCAGCAAGTTTATGCAGTCCAAATCTGCTGCATTGTTACCTCCTCAGGTCTGTGAGATTCAGACAGTATGGGCAAAATTTAATTTAAGTAAACTAGCAGCTAAGCCTTGCCTCGCAACCAACATCTTGTTTGGTTTAGACTGCAAGCTGGCATTACAAAACACAGGTTTGGGACTCCACTGTTCAGGTGTATGGGGCTGTAGCACTTGCACATGCACTCTGCAACTGACCCTCAGGTGGTTTTCCGTGTCACCTGCGATTCAGTCCTTTTGTCCTCATACTGCGTCACTTCTTACTTTTACAAAAACAGGTACATTTCTGATGAATTAGTATAGGTCAGGTCATCTTGAGGTTGACCTATGGATATATAGTTCTGACTATAATTAAATATTACTACTGCTTAGAACAGTTTAGAAAACCTGTGCTGGCTTCTCTGACAATGTTCCAAAGAGAGCTAGGCAACCACCTGAGCAAACACTTTGTCATTCTGTCCTCTTCATTCCATGTATAGCTGAACTGCTACTGGTTGGTGGCTTGTACTTGCTTACAAAAGGGCACAAGAGAAACAGGGCAGTGATCAGACATGTATAAGATGGATAATTATCTTTCTTTTCTTTTCTTTTCTTTCCTCTAGGTCAAAGTAAACATGAGGACTACTCAACATGGGCTAAAGGACCTGTCAAAGATACTGTTTCAGGATAGCCTCCTGGTTCTTCAAAGAGCAAAATATTACCCAGTTTTTGTGCTAAAAAATATATATATCGAAGATCTGATTGAACAGTGAGACACCAGAAACCTTCAGCCCCTCTTTCTAATAGGTACTAAGGATGATGCCCCAGACCCCCACCTTGGACCTCCTGCCTCCCAGCACCATAGGGGCAGAGTAAAGGCATTGGTGCAATCTTCTGGGTCTTCCCTACCCTGGCTACCACCAGTGTGGCCCATCTGGATTGAGACATGAACCCAGCCCACTTGGTGCTTTCAGAGCCCCCTCTGCACTCCTGGCCATGTCGAGTCTCCTTAATCAACACGACACTAAAAAAACCAGGATGACCTTGCAACAGAAGTCAATAGTCAGCGCATTGTTTGCCCTGAAGGCTGTACAGTTCATACTTGCCTTAACCCAACTGCATTGCACATCAGAGAAACTCGTGCAAGCTTTCTGAAGTAACATGCTGCTGTTAATTCTGGACGATTTCTAAGTCAGTGGTTTTCTTCTGTTTGGTTTTGTTTTGTTTTCATGTCAGGGAATAAGGCTCTGTTGCTCCACAGCTCCAGAGCGACCAAGTAGAAAACTGCCAGCTGTCTGAGAAGTGCTTTACTTTTGAGACTCCACAGTGGTCAAGAAATAAACAGTTTATAATGGTTAACAGATTAAAAAAATAAATAAATAAAGGAAATGAGACCTTTTTGGGGCCAGGGTGGGGAAATGGGTACCATAAACTAATAACAGAACCTACTGGAAATAAGCAGCAGAAACAGTGCTTCTTAATCCCGCTGTTTTTATTTATCGCACTTTAGGTGCTTTTATAGCTATCCCTCAATGTCTTTTACTAACTACAGAGACATCTGCAGATTTCTATCAACAAAGGCCAACTGAATATGTGCTAACTACGTTTACTCTTTTATATCTAATTTCAACTGAAAATTCTCTGTAAGTGAGCCTTTTTTTTTTCTAATTGCACCATAAGGGATCCATATATTTTATATTTTTGTTTCAGTTGGGGAGGGCAGGGAGGGACTAGTTGAGTTGAGGAAATGTTGGAGACCTTTTTGTGGTATATTTGGGGGATCTGTTGTGTGTTAGAATGTGTATTTTATCTTCCTGTATTATTGTGGCTGAAAAAAAATCCTGTGCTGTTACGTAGTTGGCAACAAGATGCCTTTGGGAATTTTGCTAGTAGGTCAATGTGTATATGAAATACTCTGAACTCCTAGGAACATATGTTTTGTTCTACATCTGATCTGTATTTTCAAGCACTTAGGCGGCTTTCATTAGGAAAACCCCAATATTTTGCTCAGGCTTTTCAGAAACTTGGATTGTCATTGTTTCTTTGCTCAGACCTTGCACAGGTAAACACACACAGCTGCCCCACCTGAGGTGACCACGCAGCTTTTGAGGGCAAGAGGGAAGGTCAGCACTTGGAAAGGCTAGAGATGCCCTGAGCAACTCCCTTTTCCTTGCTGGTCAAACCCTCACACCCACACAGCTCCCAGGATCCCAAGGCCTGTGCTCACACCACTCATCCATCCCTGTACAAAGCAATGCCCTTTGCTGTGTCTGCATGGATGTACAGTGTCACAAGCAGCAAATCTGGACAATGACAGAGGAACAAGGAATTCACCATTGAAAACAAGATATGGGACAGGTTCAGGAACTATACTTACATTTATTGAGCGAGATTTTTATATATATATTTGTAAGTGTGTGTGTGTGTGTGTGTGTGTATGTCTATGTATATAAAATACATGGGAATAGCTATGACGGGGGCTGCATAACCCAGGAAGATTCTGGTGAAGGGGGGCAAGGGCTCCAGCCCCAGATCCTGCTAGAGATTTTCTGTGTGAATTAGTTAGGCTGGTCCCTAGGCGTGATCCCTTCCAGCATTAATTGCTGATTTACATCTCAAATTGAACTTTTCAGACTTGGGTACCTGAAAATCTGAGTTCATTCTGGGTAGAGCTGTTTTTCACCCCCTGAAAAATCAGGCAGCCTCCAAGTGCCAAGCTGAAATTTCGCGTAACTTGGAAAAGTTTCAAAAGTTTCTACTTTTATGTAGTATGGAATATAGCAGATGTGTAGTATTAAACACAATGTAGAGGTTTAAATGGAACAAAAATGTCATAACAGGGTATTTTAGCTTTCCCTGTGTGCCAGTTAATCAAAATCATATTTCTATAAAAATCACTTTTTAAGGTGAAAAGAAACCAGTTTAGGCACCTAAGCAGCAATCCAATTTTCAGAAGGTAATTTTTGTACCTTTCAGTGATTTCCCTTGGAACGGCAGGTACCGGTAGTTAGCAATTTTAGAATTCAGAGAATTTACTGAAGTGTCTACATGTAGCTTTCAGGCCTGATTTTAATTTAGAAAATTTTGGCCTTAATTTCTCTGTGTCTTAGTCTTCCCACCTATAAAACGGGAATAATATGTGCCTCACAGGCTTATTGTGAGGTCTGAATTGTTAATGTTTGTAAAGTGCTTAGGAAATAGGAAGCACATCTAACTATTAAGGATTACAATATAAATGCGTATTCATGTTACATATAGAGTAGATATACACACACTAACATACACACAGTATACATATATATACACATACATACCTGTGTGAAGTTGGTATTCATAACCCTGCTTAAGTTGCAGTTAGAGCACTGCCATTAAAAAAAAATTAGGACTATTGACTACTAAACTAAATGATTAGTGGACAGATCTCTTCTGGAAGCAGCTTAGAGCACAGTAATGTGAGAATATCTGGATTACTTTTCTGATTTGTACAGCTGTATCCTCCTCAAAATCCAGTAAAGAATGTTATTTTTCTAGGCTGGGCTTTTGTTATAAACTTAAATATTCAGAAGGCAAGAGATGCAATCCAAATGTGTCTTTTTTTTTTTTCTTTTCCTTGGCATTTGTTAATTCTGAATGTATTTTTAACAAAAGTGATTTTTTTGACTTACTAGTGTAATTTGCATTTAAAAAAAAAAATAAATGGAAAAAATATAGGTTTCCAAGCTATTCATGCCCCCCTGCTGCTATTCACAACTTACAGGAAACTTAGAATTACTATTCCCAACTGAGCAACAATGCAGGATAAAGAATCTTACTACATTTACATGATGACAATCCTGATCTGTGCACTGCATGAATGTGACAGCACTGAGTAGAAATTGCCAGGTCATGGCACCATTTTAACTCTGTCATAGGTAACAGGCATTTTCATTATCACTGACACTAAAATGTTTCTTTTACAAGGCTGACTGCAATAGACTCTTCACTACAGAAAATAGGGCTTTTTTGCACACTCATCAGGAATTTTAAGCCTATGATAGGTTTACAGTTGCCAAGAGTGTGAAGTATTGCAAAAGTAATCCTTGTTAAGAAGGAGCTATGTAACATGGGTATTTCCACAGCATTAATATTCTTTTATATGCTGTACATTGTCCCTACATTGAAATGACGAAATCCTGTCATTGAAATGGTGAAATCCTGTCTTAGGCAACATCTTTATAAAGCTCACATACATTGACAGCTTGCCTGAAGTCATTTAATAAAGTCACAGCAGAAGAGTATACATTTTTGAGATATTCAGTCATGTTCTCCTAAGACAATTCCTTAGAAAGAGAATTCATTAGTTATTGTCATTAGGATTTTTTATGCCATAGTTATAGTGCAAGTGATACTCTTCAGTCAGGTAAGGAGAAGTGGTTTATGCTCCACTTGCTTAAATTAAGTTCTCAGCTGCCATACAGCACTTTGACAGAGGCTAGTGCGGTATTTATTGATACCTGGATGTCTCCAGATTGGAGTGGCTATTAACTCAGTGTCTAAAGGCTTTAATCACATGCATTCTCACCCTTCATCTGAGCACATTGATAGTAGGCAAAGCAAAAACTCCATACGCCATGAATCCTTCCAACTTGTTATATATTCATTTCCAGTCCTCTGTTTTATTTTCAAATGCAATTACTCAGAGGAGTAATTTTAAATTGTGAGGATTTTTCTCACTAAAATGGAAAGACCCATGAATAGTCTATGTGTATGTGTTGCTTTCTTTCTACCAATGAGTCTCTTCAGCGCAGCTGAGATGATACAGCATAGACTTTTTGAGTTTGCTTTCTAGTTACTCTGAACCTGGCTACTTCCCAGTGCATGTGGATTGGCAACAGATACTAAAGGTGGGCCAGGTTCTTGAAGAACCAGTACATAGAAATACTGCAGACAGCACTGTGTCCACCGCTCCTTGGAGAGAGACGTAGCCAGTTGTTTTGCTAATCAGTCTGCTCCAAGCTATGTGCAATATTAAATCTAATTAACATTCATCAAAGAAGCTGTCCTTTAGCTATTCATTCACATGCAGAAGTGGCACAACACAGAATGGGTCAGTAAAGGATGTTTCCTTCGTGTTGTCGGTAATACACTTCATCTCCAGCCATGGACTGGAGAACTCGACTGTGTTTGGTCTCATGTCCTAAGAAGTCCCTGTGTTCAGACCTTCATCAAGAGGCGCACCTGCAGCTAGTTGGAGTTGTGACCTTTGCATAGCTGAGTAGGATAGCAAGAAAGGTATTTCACCAAATATGGAGTTTACATAGCATCATAAATGCATTTGTTATTAATCTCTCTCCATATGTAAAAAAGAAGGACCTTTTAAATCCATTCTTCCAAATCCTGCCAAAATCACTAAAGAGTTTTTTTCATCAGATCCAATCAAAAAACTATCTTTTCTGCTCTCTGTTGAGTAGAAGACATAGCTCTTGGGACTTCCAAATGCCTTGGGATTATTATTTTTGATAGATGGGAACACTGTGAAATCTGAGAATTACAAAAAAAAACGCTTGTGGTCATCTCTGATTCAAAATTAAATCTCCTGTACAAAAACTAGACTTCTGCATTCACCAGAGGAAGAGGATCTTTGCTGCCATCTGTTACCGAACCACTTTCCTAGCTTTGCCTTTGTCCTGCTGGAAAGTAGGTTATATGGAGCTAAATGTGAAGAAGTATATTCATATTGAGCCTTTGCTCTTCAACAGTCTTCTGTTCTGCCACACAGAATGCTATTTCATACAAATTTCATTTCTTTCTCCCAATCATCATCTTGTCCCATTCTCACTCTACCTTCTGCCTATACACAGCCCCAAATACCATCCCAAAATGATATACCACTTTTTGTGCATCCATTGTTTCGAACTATTCACATAGTGATGGTGAAGACAGTCATGGAGGACAGTGTCACTGTGGCTATGTGCAAAACTGGAGGGAGGCACAAAGGTTACGTACATCCTCCAAAGGCTCCAAACACAGGGAGACAATTAATAGAACAGTAAGGGTTGCAGTGTTACAGAAGCCATCAAGTACAGCGAGCCCTAGTAGGACTCATTTTCAAATGTGCAATCACATTTGCTAAAGTTATAGCTGAGTGAGTGTACAGAGAGCCATAAATACCTGGAGCTACAAAAGGCACAGGTGGGCTAGGAGGAAATTAATAAAAATGTGTTTGTGAACACATTGACTGAATCAGATTCACATTTCAGTCTCTTCAAATTTGTCTCAGCTTTTTCACTTGCAAACATTTGGGTGGTTGGTTTCTATACATGCAGATGAACTTTTTTGTTCCTAGGAGAACATGTAAGTATGTGTGATTTTATGAATTTACATGGTATTCTCAGTATTCATGCATCTATGTGTATTTCTGCTAAATGTTGGTTCATTTCTCTCTGTCATACATCCATACACATATACATGCCTGTTATGTGAGTATGTTCAATGGCAGGGATACAAAAACACACGCACAGTCTCTCCCCTTTTCTACTTAGTTTTTCCTATCACTCCTCTCAAAAGTCCCAAGTGGTTATTTTTCAGATGGGCATTCTGTATGAAAAAATTACCATTTCTGATAATTACTGGATGTATAAGCACAGTGCAATTTATAAACACATTAAATAAGACAGGTCTTTCTGCAAAGAGTTTATATGTTAATTAAAGTGAGTAAATGAAAACATTTAAATTAAAAAAAAAAAAAGAAAAAATGTTATTTCACAGTCCCACTCTGATGATAAATTTTGTTTTAATCAATCAAAAAAGTGGGTGAACAAAAAAGGTCAGGAAAAGGAGGAGGGCAGGGAAAACGGAACTATTAGAAGGTGACATGGCTAGTTTAAATATGTGCATATGACAGTTTAGTAAAACAGCAGTCACTTATATCTCACTAGAGTATCTAATTAATTTATGATAGCTCCATATAGATGTATTATATCATATCCCACATTTTAAAGGTATCTAAAGCAGTAGGTGTGGAGGGAGAATAACATCGAAGGGACTGTAAATTGATGCCATCACAAAAGGCTGATGAATTGATTCAATTAATCAGTAAGTCATTTCTAAGAGTTCTGCAGGGATTTATTTACCAGACACTTACATTTTTTATTTTGCTCTCTGGAGGGTATGTGTACTGTCATTTTTCTTCATTATTCTTCTTGTTTCATTCATCAATTTCTGACAAATATTTTCATGCCAATATGTGGCATGTTATGCATGTAAATTGTCCACATTTACTGATTTGAAGCAATACCTCCAAGCTTCCAGTAGCCAAGAACTTTTGCTATTTCCCTGGAGTTCTGAGAAATACTAGCCATCTATAATTAATATAAAGACATGTTTTCCATTTAATCTTTGCTTTCACTGTCTGCTGAACATGACAGGAATGTAAGGTCTTGTCTAGCACAATATGTGGAAACCTGCTTAAATTTTAGACAGAAGCATACTATGGAGAACATTTTGAACACTCTTGATGCTAAATAAGAAAGTGTTCCATCTTTGGTTTGGCCTTATCTTTTGTAGTTCAAATCCAGGAAAACAATGCAAGAATGTTTTGAGAATGTCAGCCTTTTGACTATGTTTTCCGTAGGATTAGATAACTTTTCTATTTTAATATCGTCATAGTATGTGCTTCTAAGTCAATAAACAGATCAAATCACAGATTACAAAATGGCAGATACTGGGCAGGACAGAGGTCTGTGGAGGATGAAGAGCAGAAACAGAAAGGAAACAATGCTTGGAAGTGCTGAGACTCATTTAGACAAAAATTTTTATTTGAAACTACCAGAAACACTGACCTCTTAAGAAAAAAAAAAAAAAAGAAAAGAAAAAACTCCACTAGTTCTCATGTTCATTTCATACATATATGCAGCATGTGTGCGAATTTCAGGCATCTTCAGCACTGGCCAAAATCTGACTCCACTTTTAGGTGGCTAGAAAAAACTTCTTGGGAAAAGTAAAATATCTCAGTCCCAGTAACAAAAGTCATGGCAGCCTGCACTGACTGCATCATGTGATGGCCTTTACCAGTGGATTTAGAAAACTCCACCCTGTCTATTAAACTGGAGGGCATCAGAGGGATGGAGGCAATAAATAAATAAATAAATAAAGCAATATTTAAAGACTAATGAAGATATTGGCAAAGTGAAATTACGATACAAGTCAAATTATAATCAAAAGTTTGTGGTGCAAATTTAATGGTTGGGAGAGTGTCAAAACCAAGGATGTCAGAGGAAACCCTGTCAGCATGACTGAGGGACTGAACCCTATACAACATACCCCTGGCTGACTTAGAGGAGTATCAGTGCCTGGACTGTATGAACGATGATGCTTGCTGTAACTTGCGTCTGCAAAGATGCCCTGGGATCAAGAAAGGCAGCACATGGTCACATTGCAGGTGGTGGTAACATGCAGACAATGATTTCAGAGAGCCAAAGAACATATAGCCAGCACTGTTTGCTTCTATCTTCCCATTTTTCTTTGTCCATCAGTTTTGTTCTCTTGGGGTTGTTTCCAATCATGCAAATGGTTGCTGGAATTCTTGTTATTAGCTTTGATATTTTAAAAATATTTTTGCATCAACAATCAAAACTATTTCCTTCTTCTTAGCAAGTCTGAAAAATACACCCCTAAAAAAAAAAAAAATGGGTTGTAGCCTTAGTGCAAAAGTTTTAGTTCTATCCCCAGGTCTGGTTTATAATAGACAGATGGAACCAGACAGTTCTCAGTGGCACTCAGTGTTAGGACCAGAGGCAATGGGAACACACATAGAAACACTGTCGTTTCCTCTGAATATCAGAAAACATGTTTTCATTGTGAGAGTGATCAAGCACTGACACAGGTTGCCCAGAGAAGTTGTGGGGTCTCCATCCTTGGAGGCAATCAAACCCTATCTGGACATCACGCTGGGCAACCTGTGGGAGGTTGCCCTGCTTGAGCAGGGGGTGGGGTTGGACTAAATGATAACCAGAGGCACCTTCCAGCTGTTCTCTGATACTGTGATTCACCTCTCATTTAAGCTGCAATTCTTTCCCAATGGAAATATTCCTAGCATCTCAAGAGGACGCAGAAATCTTGCTTGTTGAGCTGAGGGAGTCTCAGAATTTACCTTTGTAGTAAAAATAAGGGTTTTATGTGTCAAAAAAACAAATCAGCAAAAACACCAGTTTCTAAAATTTATTGGTTATTTTTCCCTTCTGTGAGTCCTGCAGTTGGCTACCTGGATGAAACCCCAGCTCCATTAAGGTCAGTAGGAATTTTGCTCTTTGTTTTAGTGAGAATTCAGGATCTCACTTTTTGCATTTAAGATGCCTGAATATTTGCTTTGCTTGAAAAACAAAAATCTACAGCAATTATCCTCAATAATTTTTAAATGCTCTACAAAATTTCTGATTTTTTTCCCCTTTCATGCTCAGCATTTGTGAAATGCATGGTCAGGTGATATAAAAATTTTATCTACACTCATTTGTGCTGACCTACATAACTCACTCATTGCCATAATTGTGCCAGTAAAATATTTCTATCATTCCCACTGTTCTGTGTATTTCATTTCATGTGAATGAATGTCACTCCAGGGGATTAGCACCCTGGCAGACTTTCTGCAAAACATGAGTATTAAGGAGAAATCAAAAGATATTTGCGTATCTGTTTGGCCAATGTGATAGTGGGAATCTGCTACATGACCTCTTTTCCCTTAAATGTTAGTTGTAACCTACAATTCTCAGTGTAAGTATTTCACATCCTTCTAGCTTCTTGCTCAATTGCACAGCCTTCTTCAGACTTGACAAGTTTTCTATTAAGCAAATTAATTCAGCAGCAGGGAAATTTTTTCACGTAAACAGAAAGATAAAGCACAACCTCAAGAAATGGGCTAGTATTATCCTGTGCTTCTGGAAATCCAGTGCTTTTGCCAAAAGCATCACTCAGTCTGGAGTTTTTCCTGTGCAAAAATGCTTCTTGTTCATTAATTCACAGCCTGAAATGTAGCTCCTGACAACTCTGTCCAAGTGAGACCCCCCCAACCCTGGCAGCCAGTGACATGTCCAACCTCACAGTCTGCTCTGTGAAAGAAAATCTGTGTGAAACCATCACTGTGTCTTCAGGCCTCTTCCCTTGAGCTTGTCTTTCTCATGCCTAGACACTTGAGACTGTTGCCCCACGACAGTCTCAGTTCTTATGGCATGATGGGTAACTAATCTGTACCTCTGGTGAGTTCCAATTAAAACTGATCAGGATCTTTATGTCCTTAGTGTCAAAGCAGCCAGTACGGCAGTGGTGCTGCACCCCCTGAGCAGGAACAGCTCTGGGCACACATTTAGCAGAGAAGTCTTTCAAGCAAGGGCAGCCAGGAAGTGCAGCAAGATCTACCTCCCTTCTCCCTGATCCCTGCTCCTGCCCTAACCCCAAACATTCACACCCTGCCCTGGCTCCACCACCAGCAGTATCCAGAGGTGACCAATGGTACCGTCCAAGAGGCCACATCCCTTGGGACCACTAGGAAAAACAAGTTTGGCTTGTCAGGAATCTCTTCCCAAGTCTCTGTTTTAACTCTGATCATGCCTTTCTTGTAGAAGAAGAGGTCAGACTTTTGTCTGGTTCCAGCTTTTTATATTTGAGGTGGCAAAGCTCTCCCTTGCTTCACTCCTCAGAGACTTTGCACTTGCTAGAGAGTTCAATTAGATAAGGGAGTTTTGGCAAGCAAGGACAACACTCCAAAACTTTTGCATTAGGAAAGCTATAACTCAGGTGCACTTCTGAAAATGAACTTTGGCAGAAAAAGGATAAATTACTGTTTGAACCTGAACATACTCAACCACTTTTATGGATGTGAAAACATCCTGAATCACATGCATAATTACTTAGTGCCATTACTTTTATTAATGCTTATTGATGTACTAATTTGCTTTACTTATTACTATTTTTAATTCTCCATTTCAATAGAGTACATTTTACATTTAAAAGTACATTTTACATCTAGAGAAATCAAAGGAAATAGCAGGAAAAATTGACATGAAGGTGCTATATGCCACCAGAGGACTGCTGGGTTAACTATCAGGATCAATCTCAAAAACCATCCCCAACCTCAGACCTACAGACCATTTACACAAAAAAAAAACCTTCTCAGTCCTGGAAGCCACCTGAATTATGGCCAGAAGTTCTGTTTAACTCAGGCTGTCAAATACTGTTTAACTAGGTTGACTGGTCACACCCACAGCTCGTCTTCCAGAACTATCACCTTTGCTGTAGCTTGTTCTCTTAAGGTCTCCAGCCTTGTGAAATGGAATTCCATCATTCAGTTCTGGTCCCTGAATTATTCCTCTTCTGCACTTCACTTTTCATCTCTATTGTAGATAACAGAACCTGGAGAAAGAGACCAGATGGATTCATAGAAGGACCTGCTGGCAAGTAAAACTACAGGACTTTGTGGAGAAATACAGATAGGGAAGGGGCCTGGAGGCTGAGGCTTCTCAAACGTTACAGGGCTGTTTGAAGTAGTAGCCCAACTTCCCAAGTAACCTTGCTGTAACCCAGCAACCCAAGCTGTCTCTTCAAGCATCTTGTTTCCGTGGTGTCCATGAGGAGAGTTAACTGCAAGCCAGACTCCCAGTTTCACTGAAATTCAGAGGACCTTAAACTCTTTTTGGGTGTTTAGCTTCTTAGGTATTTCTGAAAGCCCCACTAATGTTTATTTTGAGTTTCACATTCCTCTGAAGCAGAACAGAAGGACCTTTGAAAATCAGTGTTCTGTGATTAGGCCCTATGGACAGGTACACTTCGCTCATCAAGCTAAATAAATGCAGTAACTTGATTCAGCCCTTGAGTTTCAGGGCCCCACATGTATTACACCCTGCTAATTTCCCTGAGATTTTTCACAGCTTTTATGGAAAGAGAAATAAAGACTTCATCCACATCTGAGCTGATATTTTTATTTTGCCACTGGTGACTTTTGCCTGAGCTTCCAATATAAAGGATTCGTGTCAGTAATAACAAAAATAGATGATCTGCAACACCCCTCCCACTGTGACAGTTTGTACAATATTTAGTTGCTCTCTAACTCCATCACTTCAAAATCTACTCCACTACCATCTGTCCTAAACAAGGGGGAGAGGTTTCTTGCTAGAAAATGTATTTTTTTTAAAGTACCTCTCTGGAGGATGGCATAACAACTCTGCCTTGAGAAAAATGCTGTTAGCCCTTCCCTTGTGTCAGAGTGGAAGCTGCGACTAATTATAACTAAGATCCTGTCAGTTATCTGCATTTACTGCTAATTCTCTTAAGATCCTGAAGAAAGTGAGCAAACACATTAACAGGAATGTGCCAGGAGCAAGTCACTGTAATTGCCTTCCCGGCTTTCTAAAACCTGCTGTTGGCTTACAGCAGTCACAGTCTCATGCCATAGGCCACAAAACAATTGGAACCGGTGCAGGTAGCCTGATCCAGGCCAATGCCTGTCTCGAAACAGGTACATCCATAGCTGGCAACCACTGTGATAGCCTCCGATTTTTTTTATGTACTTGGAACACACTGGAGATTTGGACAACAGAGGAAAATATCTGTCACTCAGGCTCCTATATCTGAGAAGCTACGGCAGAAAAAACCCTTAAGTGAAACGGGATGTGCATTAAAGTGTTCTGGTGGCCTCCCTGGGGGTTTTCATATCTTTGCTAGGATCCAAAAGGACAGAAATCTTTCTGCTGAGATGCCTAGGTACAGGTAAAGTTGGTGTTTCTACAGAGCCAGGTCTTCCCCAAGGACCATTTCTGCAAGCCTGGGCACACAGCATACATGTGTAAACCGGAAAGGGTTTACACATGTAAACTTCATGTGAAATAATAATCATGTTCATTTCTGGGACCCTCTCGTACCTCTCTGGAATTGTAAATGGGCCTTCATGGGGGCGAAAGTGTAAAACACACCCATATGAAGGCTCCTGCACATGTTAAAAGGAGCACAAAGGGGGATTGGTGAAAACAAAAAGCTGGTCCAGTGCTGAGCAGGAGGGTAGATTAAGTACCCACCTTCTTCAGAGCTTTTTACTGCTATTCATATACAACAACAGGTGCAGTAGATGATTTCTTTTTCTTCTAAAACACACAGCAATGCCTATTTGGCGAGAATTTAAAAGATGGGATTTCTCAAGCTGAATGCAACCATAAAACTTTGCTGCCAGGTGCTGGAGAGCAGCAGCTCTTTTGCCTTCATCAGGGTTTGATACCATTCATATTCCTGCACATAGGGCAAGAAAATTAGGGGAGGAACAGAAGAGCAGAGAAGATTAACAATGAAGAATGCAGTATATTCAGTAAAAGCTTAATGAGAGAATCCCATGGTAACCATCAGGCTTTGGTTTTTGTGCCAGCTCCCTGCAGAAATGCCACCGGCACATGTGTAGTTTACTACTGACACTTTCAGTTAAAGAGAGAAAAATCGTGAGAAGGTCTGGATTACTCACAGGCTTGGCAATGGGACATAAAGCTAGGGGAATAGCACATGCATGTGAGCATGGGACATGTACTTTGGTGTCCTGGAGAAGATGATTTCAAGGTATCAGGTAGCTATAGTATAGTATAGGCAATTAAAATGGAAGATAGTGAGCTGAAACTACTTTTAAAGCAAAAGGATTTTTTTCTTTTTCAAAGAAGGCTTGCCAACTTTTGTAGCATCAAAATTTTAAAGTATTACTTCAGAATCCTTCAACATTTTTTTACTGCATATATAGCGGGTTTTTTTTCAAGTAATAGGTGCCATTTAATATCAGGTACCAGGTCATTTAATAGCTTTCTGGACTAAAAGTCCAGGGTCCTTTCTCTTATTTTCTCATCTTGAACAGCCTCTCTTCAAGTTAACTTCCATCCAGATTCACACCAGGCTTTGGTCATAACTTTGGTGAAAATAATAGATATTAACAGTGTTGCAAAGGAACAAATTATCAACCCATGCAACAACAGGCTCAAAGGTCTTCTTCCAAATCCCCTTGGCTGTGACAACTGGCAATCTCACTGACGTTCCTACTACACTGGCCTCTGGGACTGGGATCAGACTAGCCTGAAATCAATGTAACAGGCTTTCAAATTAATGAAGGCTTAAAAAACATTCTGTTATTATCAACTCAGGCTTGGACCATGTTTACAGCAACCTAGAAACACGCTTTAGGGGTCACCTACTATGCTTCTTTTGAAAGAGTAGCACTATAAAAGCCTAACATCATGAATTACTGCAATACAATTGTATCCCACCACACTCTGTTACAAACATGAAATCTGCAGATGCCAGCCCTCGCATTGCTGTGGGTGAACTGTGGTGGCACGTATTACATGGGAAGCTGGAGAGACTCACTGCAGAACCTGGGAGTTTGGGGCACTCTGTCACTGAGGAATTTGCTCTCTTTGCACCTCCCTGGTGGGTTTGCAGGTCTGAGTCACACCAGTGAGCCATGCTGTCAGCCAGCAGTAATATTAGGTGTCAGAATTAATACAAAGCTTGGGTCTTAGGCCACCTCCACGTCTCCCTGATGCATGCTTCTCCAAAGCCTTTGGCTGATAGCAAGAGATAGTTCTAGCCACCAGCCTGGCAGCCTGTGTTACCAGTTCTTGTTGGTTAGAAGTGCTCTGGATAAAACCAGCATCTTCCAGGGACCTTTCCAAACCTGAAAAGCAAAATGTTTAATATTTATCAAGCCAGCCTGAAATGGGTCCTGAAATGGAAGAAAACATAATGTTAAGCTGGAGATATTTATTCGAGAAAAGATGAGAGAAAAGTCAGGAAACTATTGGCTTTAGAAGTAAATACAAAGACATAAAATGACAGCCCACCTTAAAACCGCTTCATGTGCTAGCTGAGTCTTGGGCTGTGTCCTCCAATTTGCACAGCTGGCAAAGCTGACATGTCAGTTTCACACTCATCAGAATTAAGGACTAATTCCTTAGACAGATCACCTTTCTTGGGTATTGTCTTTCTAAATAAGACCCTAAGCTGATGTAAAAAATCTGCTGCTATATGTTCTTATTCACAAAGAATTCCTTGGACTGGAAACGTATCTCTTCCTTCATCCCATCACCTGTAATTTTGGTACCAACTCTGAAGCTTCTTATAATGAAATGTTGCGTGTCACACATAAACTAATATGCAACGGAACTTCAGAAACCCAATGAGAAATAGCCACGGGCAACCTGCTGCCAGTGTCCCTGCTTAGTCAGGGATTGGACTCTCCCATCTCCAGAGATGCCTTCCTACCTCAGCCATTCTGTGATTCAGGAAAATGTGTCTTCTTTCTGGGCAGCAGCAGGTATCCTTGTCAGCCAGTAAACAGAACTGTTCATATAAGACTAGCATCACCCTTCTCACCAACTCAGGGTCTATATACTTTTCTGTTACATAATTTTGAGCATACAAAATTGTAAAACACGCTGTGCTAGAATCACTGCTTGTAGAAGATTTAAATAAGAATGCAGCTCAAGTACCTGCCTTGAATGAACACATGGTGATGGGAAACAATTCAAGCTTAAAGGCAGCAAGGTGTCTGGAACAGACAGTATCAAAAATCCTGCCTGTGAGATTTTAGGACCTTATCACAATAAGTTGCTAGATATTGAGCTGTGTAGGCTGACTTTTCCCAGACACACTAAGGAGGTGGCTGGTGCTGTTACACTTCTTTCTTTAGAAGGGTACCTGAAGGTATATCAACAGCTAAACAAGGAAGACAAATGCTAGAAAGGAGATGTAGGCATAGCAGAGGAAGACCCCGAAAGAGTGAAGATGTTTTAGAGCAGGTGGAGAACCAGGTGAGTATATTTCATATCAAAAGAGGGCCTGGTCAGGTTTTACAAGATCCAACTAGGAGCTACCTTATTGCTTATCCAGAAGCAAGTGGGCACAAATCTTGTTTCAGTTGATGTGATACTGAAGTTCACTCCTACCATGTGTAACAAATACAGTGGACATTGCATTCAGGAAGTTTGCCATGTTGAGTGCATGTCTCATGTTGCAAGTAAATGCATCTTTGGAGCCTGAGAAAAGATCTGTATACATGCTTTCATAGAGAAGATGAAACTTAAGGAAAGCACAAGGTCTGAATCAGGGTTAGGATGCTAGGAATTAATATGGTTAAGCCATGGAGGGGAGGCACCTCAGCAGGTGCTGTTATAGTCCCCCTGACTTTTCAGTTCATATTTTCTCCCACATAAGAATCAAGGTCTGTTCTGCATATTCCTATGTATTGCCACTACATCAGCTATGGAGTGTGTAGGCTGTGAACTGTGTTGTCTCTTTTCTCCCAGAGGTAGGTGGCTTGCTGGGAATCACCTTCGACATGTCACAGAACTTGTGTGGTCACCAGCTGCCATGCCCATACTGATACAACCAGCTCCTAAGCTTCTGCAATTTCACTCAGAGAGGAACTTTTCCTTTGGAGTTCCCAAATTGCAGCCCAGGGTGTTCAGTTATCTCAGTGGAGTAGCACTGGCCGTTACAATCCTGTTTTGGAGGAGATTTTGTGTACTGGCATTTTATGATGAACAGTATTTCAACTTTTTCCCCCTCTGTTCATTCAGCTGTTTTGTTTCACCCCAATGTGAGGTTTTGGAAATGAAAAAGCAGTCTTTTCACAGGGGTTACAGCTTTGTGCTGTCTCCTTTCTAGAGCCTGTGAAGATGAAATAGTTGATTTCAGAGGTGCATTTTAGCAGCTTAATAAACAAATCACCAGCACTCTTGACCAACTTGGACAGAGTCTGATTGCTGATTTTTGTATCCTTCAGCCAGTCCCTGGGACTGTGGGCAGTGCTGGTGGCTGGATTTGCCTCTGCTCCTCTGTGTGTGCCAGCAGGTAAATAAAATGCAAGCGCCTTGAAATTTTTCAGATGTGCCCTGTGGTTCTTTGCATGAAGTGAGGTCATTATTGCTGCTTTAGATGGTGAACATCACCTTTGTGTCAGCCCACCCAAAGATCAAAGATGCGTTGTCTACTGGAGCTACTTCAAAAATGCCTTTGTAATAATAATCTAGTATGAGGTTAAGGGTATCCTCCAGAGCAGTTATCCACTGCTCATGGGCTCTCTAAAGTGCATTATCTGCTAGTATAAGAGCTTCTGCTTCTGCCTTTAGAAGATAATGCACTTTCCATAATGAAAGTATCTATTAATTGATTGATGCAGATTAGCTTGTTCAAATGTTTCAGATGTTGCTATACACATTTTATTGTCATATGAAAGAAAAAGATACAAATCGTCTGCATGTCCTAACCGTATCTAGTCTTTCACACACATTTTGGACCAGTGAAGTATGTTTGATCCTCAGACTTCCCACAACATCATTGTCAGATCCATAAATCTTTTCAGATGCCTGGAAGGAGTTTTCTTCAGTGTCACTGCTTTCTTTCCTTTCATTTTCCAGGTAAGCTTTGGTTTTTATACTGCAGAAGGCCTGACAGGCCAGGAGAACTCGGCTTTAGGCAAGCCATCCTGACCTATTCTTTTAAAAGATTAGTCATATTAATGCTATTTTTCCTCAGAATTTCTGCTCCATTTTTTTGCAGACACCAGTACATGTTGCTACAGGAATTTCTCTTCTGGGCTTGTATTTCACTTTGAAGTTCTGCCTTTGTAGGTTTTTGATCATGTGCAAAGCCTAGATGGTGAAGAAGCTCAAGATTTGTCAGAAATATCCCCTAAGGTTTGTGATCTATTTTAGCTATACTGTGCAGTATGTGCTGACATCCAGTGACAGTGGTAAATTCTTTTCTATTTGAGTACAGTTTTGTGTGATAGTTCCACACTCTCAATCCTTAGGCCCCCAAAATGTCTCCTGCAAAATACTGGTTTGTCCACTATTTACAGCATATCCACTTTTTCAGTGTTGTGACCTGAATTTCAAGTAACATACCCTGGAACACATCCCGTGACTTTGTTGCTGCCGTTTATTCTGGTTTAAAAATAATACAGTCCCATGTTCTAAAAGTTCTCATAAAATTTTCCGAATAAGCTGTGCTTTTTGCTTTTTATTTTGGGCTTCATAACAAGGATTTGTTTTCATCTGTGCTGGGTAAACCATTGTGATTATTATGGATTCTGATTTTTCCACCAAGAAGTTAAGAGATTTGAAAATGCTTTATTGGTTTTGCTCTGTTTGAACAAATCTAGAGATATTTTTTTCCAAGGTCTGATCAAAGTAACTCAAACAACACCAATTTTTATTTTGTTATGATTCACTTTTAGATGGCACTCCATCTTATGAGTTGTGCTATTAGGTTTATGTTGAGTGTTTCTATATACTAGATTGTCAAGAGCAAGGACTCCTACTCCATCTAATATTTCACTGTACCCCTTCTGGACTTGTGCAGTCACTACATGAATATACCAGAAGGCATATTCTGGAAGAACCATCTTCTAGACAGGCAAGTAAGGGTACTTTGAGACCTTCTTTGTCCAATCTGACACAATGTCCAGAAGCAGACTGCAATTGCTGAAGAGGGCATGTAAGAGATGTCCTCTAGGGTGGTTAGACTGTAGCCAAGCTGTAGAGAGGAGGAAAAGACAAGTGAGACACTTGTCTCAGGAGTCAAGTCCTGCGTGATCACACAAAAAAAGAAGAGTGAGAGCTGCAGGGTAGCTCAGGCTCAGCAGAGACAGTCTCCTTATTATCAGTACTTGATTTTGGTAGCTACAGAAGGCACATGCTCATGTCACACTAGTGATAGTAACCTCAGTGCTGAGGTTTTCCCCTTTTCAGTTATGCTCAGCCATATGTTGCTGTCCCCTGTCACTAATTGCAGTCATTATGGTACATGTGTTAGTCACACTGCATTTGGAAGTAGTTGAATTGTCAGAGTATGGGAGGCATCAGGTATCGCTAAACACACCAGGAAAAGCTTCCTCTAACTTTTGTGCTAGTTCATAGGAATCCCATAGACTTTAAAATTGATATCATGCTTCCTGACACTGAAGAAAATGCTCTTAGGAGCGGCTCTGCTGCCATAGCTATCACACAGGCATCAAGATTTGCCCAAAGACTTATATCTAAAACTGCATTTCCTCAGTATACCTCCATGACATTATCAGATATAAACTGTATGAATGTTATGGCTTAAACTCGATATTCCAAGTTGTTCTGCCTATTCTGGCAGAGCAGCTCAGGTAACATAACCCTGTAAGGTGACATAAGTGCATTTCCTCATACTGCATTGCAGCAAAAGTGAAAGTGGACTGTACCATTGCTAAATTCTCCATCCATGCTCCACAAGGACCTGGACTGTATTTTCTCCTGTGCCTGTGTCATGCAGAATGCTTTGCTCTTACACACTCCATGAATATCCTTAGCTGTCCTCCTCCATTGTCTCTTCCACCTTCCAGAAAAGGATGAGTTTGGGTTGGCAGACGTCCTGAAATCCTAGAAAAATTGTCACTGTCCGCACACAGAGCCACACACTGTCTACTGTGTCTCCTCCTCAGAGCAAGTCCAACATAACTGAAGTGCATTAAAACCATTGCAAATATGCTGTCCAATTGATCTGCAAACACATTACAAATCTGGGCAACCAGTGCATGCACAGCTGTTGCACAACACATGCACAATCTGTCAGGTGCTCGCTGCTGATATATTCATTTGTATGCGTCTTGTCTGGGGACTTTTGATCAGGAGAATGCAAGGTCTCTAGCAAATAGCAAATATTTCTGGTCTTGGAACATCAACCATTTGGCAAGAAGTACTGCTTGGGGCATTTTTCTTTGAACAATGTGGTCTGGCAGACATTACATGCTCCTGTGACTGTGCTCTGCCACATGCTTTCCTTCAACTGTTGTGTTGTCCATACCTTGATGTTGCCTTCATTTTTTTTTTTTTTTTCTTTTTTATTTCTACATCTGGTTACTGGCTATACAGCTCTTCATCATCATACATATTTCATGAATGATTCTTATGACACAGGAAGTCATAGAATCATAGAATCAGAGAATAGTCAGGGTTGGAAAGGACCTTAAGATCATCTAGTTCCAACCCCCCTGCCAGGGGCAGGGACACCGCCCACTAAACCATGCCACCCAAGGCTATGTCCAATCCAGCCTTGAACACCACCAGCGATGGAGCATTCACAACTTCCCTGGGCAACCCATTCCAGTGCCTCACCACCCTCACAGTAAAGAATTTCTTCCTCATATCCAGTCTAAACTTCGCCTGTTTAAGTTTGAACCCGTTACCCCTTGTCCTATCACTACAGTCCCTCATGAAGAGTCCCTCCCCAGCATCCCTATAGGCTTCCTTCAGATACTGGAAGGCTGCTATGAGGTCTCCACACAGCCTTCTCTTCTGCAGGCTGAACAGCCCCAACTTTCTCATCCTATCTTCATATGGGAGGTGCTCCAGTCCCCTGATCATCCTCGTGGCCCTCCTTTGGACTTTGGTTCCTTTCCTGTCTTTCTCTGTTCACATATTCATTGTGTCCTTCCCCACCTGAACTTGCTCTCCTCTTTCTCTTAGAGATGTTTAATCTGATTACTGCAGCTGTTGTCACTTTGTTCCTTCTATCTATATTTTCCCATTTAAATTCACCTGATGCTTGAGAACCACTTCTTTTGCATATCTCTTTGACCCTATCTCTCTTAAATTCTTCCAGTAAGTCTTTTTACATCACCTTCAGATTATTCCTTTCTATTTCCTATAGAAAATATTACCTTGCCTGTTTCTGACAAACAATTGGTTCCTTTCTCATGGTTCAATTCTTCTCTATCACCAACACTTGCCTTGATGAACTCTAACTAGACTTTTCTCCCATCAGTACCTTTGTAGTTTCCACCATCCTAACCCTTAAGTTTTGTATAGACACCTCCAAACTTGGCATCAAGTCATTCCTTTTCTTCCACCAAACCCTGCCTAAAATACTTTATCTTAGTCCTAAAGGTCTAGTCATGAATAGCTAATTAGATTCTCCTTTTTGTTTTTAAGGGGAAAAAATACCCAAACCAAACCAACCCGTGTCTTCTGCCTTATGTAGATATCACCTTATGTTACTGTCATTCTTCCTTCTCCTTGACTGCACTGCCTTTCATTTGTGGTAGTTTTAGTCTCCTCATTCTTTCAAAATATTTCTGTAAGGAAGCATTATGCTTTGTACTGGTGGAATTACAGAAAAATCAAAATGACCTACCTGTGTGCACATGACATTTCCTATGTGCACATGACATTTCCAAAAGACCACAATTTAGTGAAATGAAGATGTAATTTAACCAACACTAGGCAAAGTCAGTTCTCTTTGCACAGGACTTTTGGTCCCTGACAAATTTCAATTCTTAAATACAGTGGAAGCACAGCTCAAACTTTGTGTCAAAACCATTTATTCTCAGTGAACTTATCACAGCTACACTGACGCTCTACCACTAGTTCAAGCAGTGGTTCAGGAGCAACCATTTTTCCAGAAAGCTGTAGGAAGCAAATTCCAGATTCTCCCAGAACAACTTATTAGGGAGCATGAAAGTGTGAACTGAGTAACTCAACTCTGGAGTATGCTACCTGCTCTTAGGATGATTTAATGGCAGGAAAGTAGCTCAGATTTCCCTGTAACTGTGGTAATACAGTCTGCACAGCTGATTACCAGGTTGTCATCTTTAATGAAGTTGAAAACATGCTGACAATTCAGTAATGTTTTCTTTTCAGCTGTACAAATGCTGTGGCAACATATTACAGCTGGATTGTAAGTACTTAACAACAGCATTCTAAAAAGAACAGAATAATTGGGATGAGAGATGGAAAGAGAGAAAAACATGGAAATAAATTAATTTAATGAAAAATAAATGCTTTCATTACTTTAAAATTTAGAACTACAATAGCAGAAAAACTAGTCCACAACACATTCTCCTTACAGTTCTTTGTACCAATTTTAAAGCTGTCTTTCTGCCAGCTGAAAAAATGAACTTCTGCAACCTGTAACTGTTAAGTAGAATAAACCCCAAACACTTCACTGGGTGTATTTTGCATAAATGTTGCCATTATTCTGAGTTCCAGCATAACCCAGAATACTCTGTTTTATTACGGTGGTGTGTGCTTTGGAGATCAGAATGTCTGTCTTGAGGTCAAAAATTTTTATGACTACAAACACAAACCTCAGCTCAGATTTGCAGTAGAAATTTAAAACCAAAATATATTTAAATCCATTTCCTGATTTCATGGAGGCTTTTTCACCTCAGAAGGCTGTATAAAGAAGTTCAGTGTGGGATACAAAGTAAAAACAGCACCTACACAGAAAGATTTTGGAAATATCTGCAGAAATAGTGTGAATGTGTGTTTGTTTGTATATGAGTATGCATGGGCAAAGAGAGTCAATTGCTGAGAGAATTGTAGATGACCTGTCCATCAAGAGTATGAAATATCTCTTATCTCAGCACTGTCCAATATCCAGCCAGATCTCTCAAAAAGTTTTCAAAATGAAGAAACTTATTTTGAGCATGGAACAGGATATATATCCACAGTCGCTATTCCAACTCCTGGTATAAAATATAGATTTTTGTCTACAGGAAGGCTTAGGATACCTACACCAGTTTTTCCACCCCTGCTTTCTTGGTACCTTGATGATGCCACTGACCAGGAAGCAGGTACAGCTACCTTTTCCCAGAACTTCCTAGACCACCTTTACAAGCACTGATCTGAATTGAGGATAGAAAGTGTTCTTGGAAGCAGATAAATAGCTCTACAAAGAGTATATGCCATGTTTGCTCCATGTAGAAGACATCTTTCATTCCAATAGGTAAGAAAAAATTACCTACGAAAAATTTGTACATGCCTCTCTTGTCTAAGCTGCTCAGAATACCTGCCATGCTGTGCATAAGCAGTTTCTATAAGGACACAAAAAAATTTCAATGCAGCTGTCCAGCCAAGTATGCATCATATTAACAGGTTTAATGAGGTTTTACATCAACAGTACCATGGAAAACACAGCAGAATCCTCCATTCATTTCTGGGCTGTTAGAGTGCAATAAAGAATGAAATAACGGGTTGCAATAGCAAATGTTTTCCAGGATGAAGAGAATGGTCAATTTAGAACACAAATGCAAGAAGAATACAATACCGAAGGCACTTGATTAATGCTTTGTATATAAAAGTTAACATAATTTGCCATGCTGTATTTCCCATTTTCTGTTTAATCATAAAGTATATTTACAGCAGAAAGCTAAATATTCTCCTTCCATCCAACCAAGCTACCAGGAAAATTACTATGCAAGAAGAGTTTAAAGTCCTGGCATGTTGCTATTTGCTATGAATTATATACAGTCTTACTATCTGACAGCCTGTAAACAGCAATTTTAAAAACAACATCAGCAGTAAATACATTTAATTTCCAGAAGACCCACTACAGATGCTTTGCTTAGTGTCAAGAAGCTTGATTTGCAAAAGAAACAATGGGTGCTTATCTGTAGTTCTATTTGGCAGGAGAAGGCAGGCCACTGTTTCAAGACCTGTTCATCACTTTTATAACAGATTTATTCAACCTCTTTGGATATCATGGGAGAGAGAAGAGGGATTTCTTAAGCTTTTCTGAATCAACCATCTACACAGCAAGCACACGTGAACACAGGACTTGCTGGCTCAGTACCACCATACCATCAGCCTCCAGAAGAACAGCTCCTGTAAGCTCTGTGCTGGCAGCAGCAGCCAGTGGCCAAAAGAGCTGGGAGATCAGTGCTGGTAGGGAACAGCCACAGCCACCTTTTTGCCCAGGGTCATCTCGCAACCAGCTTTAATCACCCAGTCACCTCTTTGCTTCTGACTAAAGAGAAGATATTTGAGCATGAGCTCACAGGCAAGTTCAAACTTAGGCTGCTGGGCTTACAGTGAAATGCCATGTTTGCAAGTTGCAAAATAACTGGGAGAAGAGATTGTTCTTTTAGGAGTAATCCAAGAGCCTGCTTACAAATGCAACATGTTCAGGTACTTTGAAATTTGTATCTCCTAATACTCTGTCCCAGAACACATTATCGAGCCATGGCTCCCCTGCTATTTTATGCAAGCTTACTCTACAGTCTAATACAGCCTTTGGAGAACTCTGTATTTAAAGGGCTTTGGCATATATCAGTTGGAAAGAGTTGACGTGTTATGTTGCAGCTCAGCTTAAGTAATGCAAATCAGTCAGATCTGTGACCAAACAGATCTCTGTCATACTCCTTGGTTCTGCATGATTTCTGAATTTTCAGGGCATTTTGCACACATTCATAAGCAAACTGTCCATATTACAACCTGAAAAAAGGCTGTGTAGCTGTGATCTACTGGTACTTCAGCTAATTTGTCTCCCTCAGCTTCTGTCTGCCTGCAGAATCATCTGAGACATGTGCATATTTAATTTTTGCAGCCTGTTTTTAGCCTGCTTACCTGAGAAAACAAGGTTTAAGCAGTTTTGCAGCCTGCGTCTAAGTGCAAACTTCTGGCCACAGGGTGACAGATCACAGTTCTAGGCAAGTTCTATAGAGGTGGGTTTTGATTAGGATGCATTTCTAGATGGACAGCTGGTAGGCCTGAAAAGAAATTGAGGGAATGGCTAATATCACCTTTAATTTGGCATCTGCAATGAAGACACACAGTAAAACCAGGTTTCATCAGTGCTCAGAGAACAACATCTTGGGTCTCCATGGCTTTAGGCATCATGTGATGCCTGAAGGATACAGCTGGAGGCAGTGTGATTTGTTGTAAAATACATTGTGTAAGTTTAGTATATTTCTAAAGTTTTAGTTTGCATACTTATTTCAGTAAAAAGTTGTTGAGGACATTGTTTCTCAATGATTCTTTACAGCAGTAGCTTGACAAGATGCTCATAGCATCAGGATGAACAATCTGTGACAGTACCTAGCCTGAGCTTGTGAGACTTTCAAAGCAGCAGTTTTGCTGTCTGCCACCAAACATGGTTCTCTCTCAGCTGTGGTGCTTCCCTCTTTCCTGTGTCCCACTGAACGAGCTTTAAATTGCACCCACCCTCTTCCCCAGTGCCTTACTCTGAATCACATTTTGTTGTTTTCCTGGCCTGATCCAACTGAAGGATGTTATAAGAAAAAAAAAGAAACCAAAACAAACATACAGACACTGTGATGTTCTCCTTTTTATGAGATTTGGGGTCAGGTTGTTATTCCCATTTGTATTTTTTAATTTGTTATCCTGGGTGTTCACATTTATTCCCAGGATCTATGTATCTAAGTATGTATACTATCAATGGAACCCATTGCTGCATTGAAGATAAAAACTCCCCTAGTTTTTCAACTTCCAAGTACTTCAACTTGCAGAGCAGACGAGTTCTTTCCATCACCAGTTCATACTGCATAGCAATCTCATGTTTTAAACCTAGTGACTCTGTTCCAGTCCTAAGTTTCAGCCAAATAACAATTATAACCTTTGCTCGTCACTTCAGATTGTTGTTAAATTGTATCAGTCCTCAGAACCACCATGAGCCTTCGGATTTGAATGGGTTACATCTATATTTACTATCACCCTTTGTTTATGGTATTGCAGTCAGCTTTCAAACCGCATGACAGCTTCCCTTTCCAACTCAATTTGAATTAATTTTGAGATCACAATTTTGTGCGACACCGTAATTAAAGGCGGGAGTGCAATCCAAACAGAGCATCTACAGCTTTTCCTTCACCCATGAATGTTGTGATTCTATTTTTAAAAGCAGTTAATGACTGTGGCAAAGTGTATTCCTCCCAAACTAAGGCTGCTTGTTCCTTGTACCTCTTTTATACATGAAGAAGAAAGGAGCCAGACCCAGCAAGCGTAAGCAAAGGAAGGTACCTCAAGATGCCTTTTTGATCTCCATCATTCATGATAGCACCAGAGTGTCATCAGTGTCAAATCATAATGCAGGAACAGCCCCTAGCACCTACTGTAGATAGCAACAGCTGGGATGAGGAAGAGTTATCTCTCAGTCCAGCACTGAATGCATTTAAGACAGATCAAAATGCCTTGCCTTACTTAAATGGCAGGCAAAATACAGAAATGTGAAACTTACACCCTCCATTGAGCTATTCATTATTATAGTCCATGTTCTTTTGCACTCGTTGTGCTTGTGATCTGACATGCAGTCAGGCTCCAACACTCAGGTTAGACTGCCCTAGAGAGAAAAACATACGGGACAGCCTCATCAGAAAACATTGCACCAGCAGCCACTCCTGGTATTGTGTGTTAATCTAGTTTGGGGAGATAGTAAAACTAAATTTGCCTTAATATTTTCTATACATAAAACAAGCTTGCATGGATAAAATAGCTTTGGATCATTAACGAAGTGCTGCATATGCAGTCTGCTGAGGCAACGGCTGGGTTTGTTAACAGACCCAGTCTAAACAGATTAAACAGCACTTTGTACCTTGTGTATCAGACACAAATAGAAGGCTCTGCTCCCATTGGTCTCATTGTACCTTCTTTCAAGGTTTTGACATACTTTATCTTGATCGCGTCAAAAAATCTTAATCCTGGCCCATAAATGTTTTTTACAAGAGCTAAAAGTACCTTATCAGCTTTCTCCTTGCTTTTACTTAGCAATTGCACAGTTACAGAGGGAATGAGACATGCTGCAGAGGGATTAACTACTTTGACCTGGTCAAAAAAATGTAGAGTTACAGGTGGGATTTTAATACCTGTCTCTTCTCAGAAACAATGATATTATGTCTGCTCACCCTCCTGATCACATGTGTTTGATTCACATTACCCATGGGATCAGTAAATCCTGGGATTCTCCCACTATGATCTTTTTTTTTCCCCCTCGTTCTTCATAAGAAATTTTTCAGTATACACATTTAAACTGGAAAACATAGCCTGCCAATAGCCTCAAAGTGTTCTTTGCAACTCAGAATTGTGCTGAGCAGGTGAAGTTATGGGTACAAACAAAAATCAGGCAAATCAACATTGGGTCAGTTTTAACAGATAAAATTACCATTGCAGGCCATGCTTACAATCTTTACTAAAGAATCTTCCTCCTAATATTACTGAGGCTCTTTGTCAGAATTGCCAGCCTCTTGTTGCATCTGTTGCCCTTTATAACTAAGAAAACTTTGAAAAAGTTGCAGAATCTATGAAAATATGATCCTAAGCCATACAAAGTACATGGTACTGAGAACAGAAACAGTCTACTTACTGAGAAATAAAAGTCATATACAGACATGGCTCTTGCAACTGCCTAGTGCCATCTATTGATGAAAGAGTAAAAGTTGACGGTATATGCAGCAAAATGTATGCATGCAACGACCTTCAGCTACACAACACAGGAGGGGGGAACTGCCTGCAGAGCCTCCATGGTACTCCTGCTGAGGTTGGACTTTATGCCTGTTCCTCCTCCCAGGCTCAGAAGAGGAGCTGCGAAAGGCAAGAGTTGTCCTCGTGCTCTCCACATGCCTTTGTATGGGCTTCCTATTCACGCAGTTCCTGTTGGCATTTCTCCCTTATGCTCAATGTCAGTAGGAAATGGAAAGCTTCATCCTTCCCCAGGATTAATGTCAGATGGCAGGAGGCTTTTCTGACTCCATACAGGAGAGAACCGTAGCCATCTATCTGCACTTCATTTCTCACGAAGTATTCCCATAGCCAGGAAAGAAACATTACAGGTAGAAACCAGCTCCAGATTAGAAAACCTATTTAAGACTCTGCATGTGAGTTAGCTATTGGTGGAATTCCAAAAACCATCCAGCCACTCAATACAGCACCACCTGTTCAAAACCTCCATTTAATTCTTTTCTCGACACCTCAGTGTGATTGCTGTGCTGGTTCTGGTCAGAGACAATGAATGCCTTCACTGGATTGTTCAAGCTTCCAATCAGAAAAGTTTTATTTATGTATTAAGGGAGGAAAAGAAAAAGTTTTTGAAAGATAAGTGTAAAAAGGCTGTGAGATTTCTGGTGTAGATGTGTAAAACAACATTAAGAGCTATTTAATTCACAGCTCTTCCATTCCGTCCCCATCACGTTGCAGGACTTGTTTACTGTTGCTGGAGGTAGTCATTTGTAGCAGAAGGCTATAGACAGCTACACAATGGTAGTTTTGCCTATGTGAAATGATAATAGGACTGGGCTAAACTTTAAGTGATAAATTCTAGAGCAAAGAGATAATTTTGCCATAACATAAGGCAGTATTCAGGGACTCAAGGCTTTGGGAAGTTGTAAACTAGGAGTTAATATGCATGACTGTATTGCTTTAAGGTCTGTAATTTTGTATAATAAATAATTATGCAATAACTTTTCTCTCTGAAGCAAAGTTATTGCTCCCAGAGTGTTGCAGGCATGGGTGATAAGTTGGACCTGTCAGGTAACCACAGGGGCATAGGAAGCAGCAGTCCAGGGCATGATCTGAGAGGCAGTGCAAGTCTCCTGTGAGAGAAAGATATTGATAGTCATTGAACTGGCAATGTACTCAGAGCAATCAAGAAAGATCTGAAGAATCACATCAGCTTAACCTCACCACTGCAGTATCTAGACCCATGCAGAAAATCAGCATGGAAGCAAAGAAACAAGGCAAAGGCACAGAGTCAGATGAAACTCTTTCCACAATAGTCACACTGAGCATCTGCAGAGTGGGAGCAGAGCAGTGGATGAGCTCTCCTAGTCCTCCATTAACTCAAGTGATTGAACATTTACCAAACTCCTTAAAACTGCAGCCAAAACACGCTGTCTCTGAACCTTTCCACTCAAATAATAAGGCCCTTTCTAGTAATTGAAAATATTAATTTAGTCTGGGCTATCTTATTCCTACCCAATCTGATTGTGTGCACTGATAAAATACAGCAGATACTTCTTTTTGGAGCTTTTAATTCTGCTTCTGTCTTTGAATCACATTACAGACTCTCAGCAGGTATGAGAGTCCTGTTGGGCTAGACACCCCACTGGGATCATCCATAACAAAACTGTCTCCAAGTTTGAGTGATGTGCTACACATAACATCATATATTTCCAGACCAGGGTCAAAATGAGCAGTTGAGAAGGCAGAATTAGTCTGGTTAATGAGGCTTTCATTCCAGGAAAATAAGAGAAAGCAGTTCCTCATATCTCTGTTTCTATATAATAGCTACTTTTGTATAATGATAGGAGTAGGGTAAAATATTGCTAGTGATTCAGAAGAACAAAGTATTAAAACGGCTTGAGTAGCTTGGAGGGAAGAGAATGCACTGAACTTTAAAAGATACTTAATGCATCCATAAATAAGCTAAGATAATATTATATGCATTTTGTGTAGACTCTCATAAGGAACACTAAGAAGAGAGTAATGACTCATAAGAAAATAAAAACTAAGAAAGACAAAAATACACATTTTCTCTTTCCTGCCCACTCTTCCTCCTCTCCCTCCAGTCTCATAAAGATCAGGAGGATGTCCTATAATTGTACCCTCCACAAATCCTTATTTAGCAAATGAAAAAGTCTTTAAAATGTTCCTAATGCTAAATTTTTTTGCTATGTGTTTTTTTCTTGCTAATGAATACCATGATATCCATAATGTATAATGTACAGAAATTTTGTTTTCTTTATATGCATGAATTACCAGTTGAATCGGTCACAAATGTTTAATTGGCATATTCTTGGTTTTACAATGGCTTTTCTCCCAAGCAGTGATTTTTAAAAGCAATAATTGAACATCTAGAGCCTCCCAAAATCCAGTGCATTAGCTAAAAATAAAAATTGTCCCCTATATTTTTCCTTCAGTCATAGCATAGAAAAGGAGAAAAAAACATTGGGAGAGGAGGTGAAGGAAAAACAGAAGAAATATGATAAGGACTGATGCTGACAGAGGAATCCCTGGGTTCCCATTTCTTCTGAGTGCTCTCTATTTTATTTTATTCATGCCTATATGTTACACAGTATGAAGTCAGTGAGCAGCCCTTGGAGCCAAGCAGGAAAACCATGGGGTTATCCCAGCTATTCAGCAACAACAGAGCTCTCTTTGTCTTCTAATTCCTGTGAAGCACTTATTATTTCATGGGAAGCAGAGTAACTTCAACAGGAGGGATTTAATTTGTCCTCACCGGTAGGCTATCACTCCACAGCCTGGGCCAGATGCTGGGGGGGGGGGGGGGGGGCGGGGAGAGAAGGAGAGGAAGACCTTGAGTTGCTTCAGGCAGAAGAGGGCATTCCTTCATGTCCCAGAGCAACATTTTAGTACTAGATTAATCAAGGCGCTCTCTTTTAATTTGATTTTTAAGGTAAAAGGGTACTAACCAGTGTACTTCCTCTGCAATCTCACTGGGGATCACCAATCAGATTAGCTTCACTACGGCATGCATACAGAGAAGTACTAATTTTGGGGTTTTCCTGAGGTTGATGGGTGAGATGGAAAATGAAAAACTCCATTCCAGAAAACTCAAGAGTTCATGTCTGGGTGGGCACGAAGAGCTGGGAGGAGAAACAGCTGGGAAAGCTGATCCCAAATGACTACAGTGATATTCCATAGCATATGGCATCAATCTCAGCAATAAAATTAGGGGACCATTGCTTAAGGACTGGCTGGGCATCAGCTAGTTGGCGGTGAGTAATTGCTTTCATTTGCATCACTTGTCTTTCTTGGGGTTTATTTTTCTTTGTTATTTTCCATTGTTATTATTATTGTTATGAAACTATTCTTATCTCAACCCAAAACTCATGAGAGGCCGTGTGGTGCTTAGTTGCCAGCTGGGGTTAAACCATGACAATTGCTTTTGTCATCCAATGTGGAGCTCAAGGGGTTTCAGATAGTAACAGGCTGAGCAGAGCATATTAGAAGGGATTTATATGTGCGAACAGTTGTGGGTCATGATATTGACTCATTTGTTCTCAATATTAGTTTATCTGATCTGCACCATCCCTCTTTTTTTTTTTTTTTTTTTTTTTTTTTGCTGTACATGTTAAAGATTGGCGTTGGCTTTTGCAGTTTGCTGTGCTTTGTAGTGATTAGTGATGTTTTGCCTGGGGGAGCTGTTAGTAAAACACTGACCTTGAGCTTAATCTGATATTTGGGCTCTGTACTGAAGCCATTACTGTACTTTGGATACCATCTTATGGAGACAATTGGGGCCAGTAGTCAAGAATTAGAAGGTAAGGAATCCTGGCAGCTAGGATCCCTTGCTAAGGATAAGATCACTGACAAAAGGATTGGAAAACAGGCAGGAGTCCTCAGTCTTTGCCAGCAACAACTGTAAAGCATGAAGGACAGATAAATCCTTCAAGGAGGAATCTTGCAGATTCATGAAGCAAATGGACCAATACTGAGGAAGGTATTCCAGTATCTGAGGGAATTAGCCATGTTGGAGGTGATCTGTAACAACCTGAATAATGACCAGGCATCCTGAGACCCAGATGAGACCCCATGTGGAGTACTGTATACATTATTTGGTGTCCCCAATGTAAAAACATGGATCTGATGGAGCAAGTCTAGAGGAGAGCCATGAGGATGATAAGGGGGCTAGAGCACCTCCCATACTAAGACAGGCTAAGAAAACTGGGAGATGGATTCTGGACCACCGTCCATCACAGTTTCTGTGATCCTGACCAGGACATTTAAACCCAAGTGCTCACTACTAGGCACTCACTGTGCCAAACATCTTCTGGTTAGCCACCATGAGAACCACAGCCAGGGGCCAGGCTTGCAGAAACACCAAATGCTAACATCTACCACTTTGTTCTTCCTACCATACATCATCTCATCTGCTGATACTCTGTCACTCTTTTTTGATCTATCAACAAGATGGGTCTTTCTGTGGGAATCCTGGATTTAACTTTATTATAAGTAGTGTATATAACGATGGGTTAGAAGTATATTAGTCTGGCTGGAGCCTTGTTTAGGCTGAGTAATACAGAGCAGTGCTAAGTAAGGCTTATGCTCACAAGCTTAGAGTTAAGGTTAAGTGCTGTTGACCTAAACAGTAGTTGCATATAGCGCTACAGATGTTAACCTACTTCTAGCAGTTGTTTGCAAGCTGAGACGGCTCCAGATCTGAGAAGGCACATGGCACCGGATCTGTTGTATGTATCTATATGTCACACATAATCCCATTAAATCAATGGGAGAATAAGTAATGCAGTCAATTGAGATTAATTAGGTACATAAGAGAAGCTTCATCCAGGGGGAAAAAAGGCTCCATTGGTTATCGGCTGCCCAGGAGTTTGCCACTGTTGTGCTGCCAATTGCATTGCCTGGGTTAAGGAAGCCGCAGTGACAGCATTGACTGAACAGTGTGTGACACAAAGATCAGACTTCCTGGCAGAGGTAGCTTTGAAGGACGACCATCAGTAGAGTAAATGCAATTATAAAATTAGCTTCAGCTTTTACCTAAGGAATGATAACTTCCTGATGTAATCCCTGATTTAAGCTCTGATTCTGCTAGGCAAGTTCTGATTGACCTTGGAGTGACAATGAAAGCAAAAAGAGAAATTCTGCTCTCAAGCAGTTTAACGCCTCCACCAGAGCCTAGGTATGCAGCTTTTCTCCAGCAGAGTTTCAAAGGTGTCTAGAAGCCCCAGGGTGAAGGCTGGCATTTAGTAGACAGACAAATAAGCATAAACAGGTTCTAATAAAACTCCCATTGAAAAGTAGATACTTAGCCTGCTCTGGCATTTCTGAATAACGCAGCAGATGCTGATCTGTATCTTCGTAAGTTTTTTAAAACATGTAGCTGCTTCTGCCTCCTTTTAAACTGCTCACTTCAATATACCTCCCCTAACACAGTGCAATGACTATAAATTTACTATAAATTTACTACTAGCTATGAACTGCTCAAACCTGGACTAATGAGCAAACTTGCAAATCCCTATTCCTTATGCAAGAAACAAATGTTACAGAGCAAATTGCTAGATTTCTTGCACTAATGATAAATGCACAGGAGAGGGGGCTGTAAGACCAGATTGATTTTCACTAGAGGAGCCTTTCAAAGCTAAACACACGGCAATGGCCAAAGGATGGTTGAAATAATGAGGAAATAGCTTGAATTTGAATGTCAGCCATTTTTTTTAAATGTTTCTAAGTAATTTTGGTTTATAGATAGCCAAGACCTAAGGACCCTAACATCAGTGAATGCTCTTAACCTTACCTGTATGTTCCAACTGCAGAACTATGTCTTACAAAGCCTCTTGGCTGCTTTGTGTGTCATAAACACCTTCTAGGACTATGACATCAGCATGGTATAAGTACTGGTGAATGCAGAAGGGGTAGCCAAGTGGAAAACAGGCTCCTGGAACTGCTTGAAAGATGGGAACTGGAGAGCAACCAGGATAATTTTACATTCATCCACAAACACATGGGCTTAGACATAAAAGAAAAACAACTTCCCTTCTGTAATATGTCTGTCCTTGTCACTTTGTTGTGTGCACAAGGTTTGTTACAGGTTGCTTCTCCTTAGACTTTTTTAAATTTAATTTGCAAAGAGTGTAGCAATAATGGTTGCATTCCCCCAAAAGTTACAACTTTTGTAAGATTATCCCTGATCTGATCACAGTGGCTCAAACGTTGCACCATAAGATAACTTTCTGAAAGATATTCGAAAAGCTGAACCAAAGTGGCTTCAGCAGATTTAAACACAGAAATCCACTATAAATGCTCCCTCAGTTACAAAAGAACTTGTAGACAGAAGCTCCCAGCAACATTTACCAGGAGTATCTATCATGACTTTACAAATAAACTGATCTGTTGTCCGAAACTATAATATATGAGCTGATGTTTTGTTTCCCACATAGAGGGGAACTGTTCAGACACAGTTTGTTTTCTTAAACTGAGCTTTCAGAGACTATCATCTCTTCTGTAGTGCCTGACTTATAGACTCTATCAAAGCCTTGACATTGCATTTCAGGTGCCTCTGACACCATTACCAGAGTTAAAACACATATTTCAGATCACTTTTACTAATATTTATGATGTGCTTGGAATCTCAGATATTCTGTCTTGAAAATCAGAAAAGCCAGACATTCAAATGTCTTTTTCTATAGAAAATCAATCCTGTGAAACTGTGTTTTTTGCAGATCTTATCACTTTATCCTCTATGGTAATGAGAAGCTGGTGCTCTTGATTGAAGGGTTTGGCCAACAACTAATTCATGGAAGTGTTTTGATTTGTTTTTACCTTAGAGTGAATCCTTCAGGATTTTTTGCATTTTTTTCCCTGGAGACCAGTAATAACTTACTTTCTTCCTATCTGACCATTATATTTTTCAGCCTGTGCATACTTATAATTCACGATGCATAATTGTGAGACCATCTGAATAATAGATATTTAGCATCAGTGAAATTCTATGCATTGAAAGGTAGTCCTGGACCTGCTATAGAGACTGGCAGAAGTGAAGAAATGTGGGCTCCTCCTACCCCATCCCTAAACAAAGACTTAAATGAGAGGGGCTGACTTGCCTTCCTGTGTAAGGTACTTTTTTTATGGCTTAGTAGAAACTCAAGACTAGACCAAATGCCTCCTTTTTAGATGACGAATGTTAGATGAAATGAAACTCCTGTTCAGGGCTAAATCCAACCTTGCTTGAACTGAAAAATTGCAGACATATTTTTTTGGTAACCTAGATAAATTTTTGCTCTTTTCCCTCCCAAGCCCATATTATAAGATGAGACAAGCTGTGTCTCGGAAGGATTGACTAAAGCAGATGCCATGGTTATTTTCATTAAAAAATACAGTGGGAAGAGGAACTGTACCCAGCTTTTACACAGTAGGTGACTTATTAGATAGCTCACTCAAGATGTGGGGGATCCACATCAAAGCGTTTCTGTGGGAAACAGAAAAGCAGGCAGCCAAAGCTGCTGCCCCTGACAGCGTGATGACTATGAGTATAGCTCTGTTAAGCTGCAGTTTTGATGAGACCAAGAGATCATACAGTGTGATTAAGACAATCAAACACACCACAAGACATTCAAGGATACAGATCTTTTATTAATATTTGGTCTTGGACATAACTGAAGACGTTGGAACTGTTGTGAGCTGCAACTTGCCTTTCTACATGAGGGTGAGTAAATCCCTTAATTCCTCCCTGTCTGCATTTCTCAGATTGCAAAATGGTTTTGCAAATGTGGGACCCTCCTGGCTACGCTTCTACCGCTTGAAAGAGTAAACTTCAGACAACTGAAGGCAGGACAAGCTGTGGCTCCTTTAACACCTTTTACACCATCTCCCCACCTCCCAAGACAGCAGCAGTGTAGATGAAGCCCATAGACTGCTTGTCCCAGGGGGCTCTGAAAGATACGTGCTGGCTGCCCTGAGCTGAGCTGGCCAGGTCTCTGCTGAAAGAAAGCCTTAATAATCTATCTGTGACTGGCTGCTGAGTATACCAACATTTTTGCTTTTAGTTTCTCATCTTAGGTTCCCTACTCTTTATTTTTATGAAGTCCCTGTCATAAGGCCCAATATAAACTGTGCACAGAAAAATTTAAATAGTCTTGTAGTATCCAAAACCAGTCCTGAAATCTCTTGCATGCAATCTCCTGGCACCTAATCTATGAGATCCCTAACAGATACAACCAAACGAGGTGTTATCTCCTGTATTAGACTGGCTGGTAGAGCTGCAGAAAACAAGCAAGCTTTCAGGCACAGAAGCCTTCCTTACCATTTCAGGAAAAAACTCGTAATTCAGAGTAAAGAAAGGCCTGTGTGTCCCAGACAGAGGCATCTGTCTGAGCCTAGAGGAAGGGCTGTGTGTCCAAGGGCTACCAGTGCTGCCCAATGGGTTTTGCTGCTGTATCAGTTAGCCTCACAAAAGGTATTATGTCTTCTTCAAAAATTCCTGCATCTATATCCTTAGACTATCACATGACAACAGTGTTATCATTTGTATAAAATAACCCCCTAAATAATCCCACAAACAGGGAGCAATTTGTTAACTGCCTCAGTCACCTTTTGTCTTTCAGTGAATGTAATCCTATTCCCTATTGCCCATGTCTGCATCCCATGGATGCTAAGGGAACATCACAGGAAATTAAGTTTCTTTTTGTAAACCCACCTTCAGTGATCATGAAGGGTTTGTTTTCCTCCCTCCTCCAAACAGTGATCTGTTTAACCTTCAGCATTTTTAGACAATTCTTGCATTAAGGAGAGCAAGAAAGAAAGAAGGCAGGAAGACAGGAGGGAACAGTAAGCACTGTGCTACCAGTGCTCATGGTTTATTTGGTATAGTGCTTGCTGTGCAACAGTCCATCTAGCCCATTGTGGTCTTGCCAAAAGTAGTCATAAAAGATTGCTCAGAGTAGAGTAAGAACAAGATAAGTATGTGCAATGCCTACCTCTAATGCTCTTCCAGACACCAATTCTTTCCAGCCTGGGGACTTTCAGGGCTAGATACAGCTTCTACGCATTTAATATTTCCTGAGTGAACTTGTTCCAGATCCCTTTTTAATGTCTACCTCTTTTGGTTGATAAGTTAGATCCACATCTTGCAGTGGAATGAATCACCTCCTTACTTTACATGTACATACATTGAATTTCATCTGCCACTTTGCTGCCAGCTCATTCAGTCTTGTGAAAAGTCTTCCTGCATCCCACAGTTAGCCTTACTGCCTTAAACATATTCGGGTCATCTACAACCAATCATTGCCATTGACTGAACTATGGTTGTCTATGAACATGTTGAACAGTAACAGATCTCCTAATAAAGTTTTCTATCTTTTCTATTCTATAGTAACTACCTAACTACTGTATTTTAGATGTTTGGTCTGCTGCTAAACCAGAATACATATGGCAGTCAAAGTAAAAGGTGGCAAAGAGTATATAAGAAGGCATGCAAACATGGGAGCAAGGTGAGATTACAAGTTTGATATGAACTAGGCTCTCTCCCTGTGCTTCCAAAGATAACTTCAGCAACTTCTAAGTGCATCTAACTACCTGGGGTCAGAAAAAGAGCATTCTAGCTTGATTATTGGGAAAAAAACTCTTGAGGAAACCTAGTTCTCCACCTTCTGAGCTGGTCTGCACACCCTCTGGGCTTGCAGAGTGACAGAAGCCCAAGTCCACTGAAGGATCCACAAAGCAGCGCAGCCGGGCAAGCCTGGGTCCGCACCTTAGCGCTGCTGCTGCTCACACGTGCTGAGCTGCTGAGGCTCTTCATATGCTCTGCATGACAGCAGAGAGTCCCACTTCCCTGCCACATGCAGTTGCCAGGAAAACAGCTTTGTGGTGATGGGCTAACATGCTCTTCTCACCATGTACGGGCTACAGCCAAAAGTCAGAAAGCGCCTTGCCCACAGCACCTCAGCAGAGACCTTCCTGGGTAGTGTGATTGCAATGGCTGGACTCCCACCGTTCCTTGCCTCACACATACAGCATGTCCCCTCCCTTCTCCATCCTGAGCTTTTTTCCACTGCTGGTGATTATGAGCTGAAAAATTCTCCCTGGCAGCTGGTTTCAGCGGAGCTGGAAAAGCTCTAGACAATAACATCGTATCTCACTGGCTGGCATCCCACAAATGTGTGCGTTTGACTCTAACTTTTGTTCCCAGGCAGCTCCTTGTTTTCCTTTCCTTCCCACCCCCAGTCTAAAAGAAAATAAAAGTCATCGGAGCTTGCTCTAGCCAGCTGGCCACTTAAACAGATACCAGCCCTGCTCACAGCCCAGATGCATGAATGCCCATGCAGGGATAAGCCTAACACCCATGTTTTTTATGACGATACAAAAGGTAAGTTGTACCTACTGTGCTGCCCCACTCCATTGCCACCAGTGGTAAGTGCCATTTACTATCAAATGCTCTGTCCTCATCCTCACTACCCTCCACGTCCTCTGCTAGCCTTTGTCAACGATCCTAGTCATGGTAAACTCTTCTCCTGGGCACAACAATTACACTGGCATTCCTGGGAGTGAGAAAGTCCTCTCAGGCAACCAGTCTTGCTCTGGAGAGCAAGGACATATAGAAGACATACAGAGAATATAAGGATTGCAGGGGAGCAGATTTTGGACCAGTATTTGTTTCTTGGTTCCATATGCACTGCTGAAACAGAAAGCAGAGCCCTTGCCCTGGGATGCCTTAAGGATGGCATCCATCTAAACCCTCCATATAGCTGAGGTTTTAAAACTCCTATTGGACCAGAAGAGAAGACAGGGTGGGCCTGGGAGGCCCTTCAGGAGGGGTGACAGGTCCTGGTTTTCCCAGGGACCCTGTGGTGTTGCAGGAGGCAGCTAAGGGAGTGGATGCCTGGGCAGAGCTCACCATGCCTCCTGGGGGCTGGAGCAGAGGGGCATGGCTGTGCCTGCAATCAAAGGAGGTTTCTTCAGAGGGTCAAACTTGTGAAGGTGCTAAGCCTAAATCCTGCTCTATTTTCTTGTTAAACGATCCACTTCAGGCTATTCCAGAGTTGCTCAGCAACTCTTTTGTCAAAAGCAGCTGGTGTGATTTCTGCACCACCCTGGGGGCATGAAGTCTGCAGGGAAGCTCCTCTCTGCAGTATCAGGGACATCTTTTTCACCTCAGCCTCTGCAGAAGAAAAGAACGAAGCAATTTTGGGAACTGAATAACAACAGGCTTTGTCTCTCCAGAAATAGTGTGCAGGTCTCCTGACTTGCTACCCTGAGGAGAGGACTCATGTTCAGAGCCACAGCCATTCAATGCTTACCCTGCCCATAAACCCAAAGGAGGTGTTCACAGCCACGTTAGGGGCACTGGTCAGCTTTGGCTGGCCCTGGACTGAGTATACTGTTCAGAGTGGTACCAGGTGGGCTCCTCTGGAAAATAAAAGAGGAACCCCACAGGTCTCTGGTCCTTGGACTTTCAGGGGAACAGCTAGGTTTACAAAGCAAGCACTCACCACATGGAAGTACAGACAGGTCCTGAGGAAAACTCCTAAGGAAGAACAAACGCCACAAAACCCTGAGTTTCTTCTACCAGCACAAAAGAAAGGCTGGTACTGGCAGAGGTCAAGCAGAGCCAGTTCTGTCAGTGGCACGTTCACCGTGTTTCCCTGTGCTAAATAGGAATTTTGTGGATCAGGGTTAAGAGGAATATCTGGTAGATACAAAAGCACTCTGAGTCCAGCTGGACATTTTAATGCAGCATAAAGACTGTGACAGACACAGGTACTTCTGCCCAGAGAGACACAGGACATGCACAATGGTACTTACCTAGACTCATAAAGCAATTTGAGATTTCTTGAGAGCTATTACATTGAAAGTTTTGACAAAGCTCTGAATTACAAACCCATTTTCTTTCAATTTCTAAATAAAATAACAGCGTCGCTTAGTGAAATCATTTTAGGCAATGTACCTAGTGTCAGACTGATCTCTGTATTACTGTTATAAAGTTAAACAGGGCATAACTCTAACTCTTGGACTCATTTAGTAAATTAAGATAAGCTATAACTATGTTTCTTTCCAATGCTTAAGCAATATAACAATTAGGAATTGTTAGCACTATGTTTCTTCCTTTCTAGATTGAAAGAACCAAATTAGGATATTTCTACCTGCTAGCAAAGAAAAATAAAATTTAACTATGTTCTTTCCTTCCAGTGATGCAGTGATATTTAAAAAAAAAAAAACCCATGCAAACACCCCAAACTAAATCAAAACAAAACAAAACCACAAAAAAAACCGAACAAACCACACTAGTTGTTTGGTAAATAAAATCTTAGGTAAACACGCCTGTTCTATAGGTAGCAAGAAAAAAAGGTAGCTTCTTCCCTGCTCTACACTGAAGTAGATAAAATCCATTTACCCATGTTTCTACTTGGCTACCCCATGGCTCTCCATCTTGGCCTTATAGTCAAAACATATTCAGATATTTTTACTACAGACATTTATTCGTCTATTCTGTGGCAATAAGTACACCACACATGAGTTTATGTACAGCAGTGCCACTGAATTTCACAAGGAGTGGAAAAACTGACAGAAAAGTCAGATTACTCACCACTAAGTCTCTTCCAAATGATCTCGCAAAAGCCTTCCACATTTTATGTCACTAAATAGAGAAGCCAAACGTCTTGAAGTTTCAGCCACTAGGGACCCCCAGTGACGTGAATGTTTCTGGAATGTCATTTGACCGGTTATACCAAATGGGTTGTTTTCTTTGTCCCTGAATAGAGCTTCTCCTTTAAATAAAACAGTGAACAAGAATCGTCATTCTCTTACAAAATCTTCTAAAATGAAATATTAATATTTTACTCTTTTGTGTGCTTTGGGGGACGTTTTGCTGAATGGAAAATGAAATAGAAAATCCCCTACAAAGCAGAAAACACCCGGGCCAAGGGGATGCCGAGGACAAATGTCTGAAAATCATCTATCGATCAGATTCGAACTGATGCATCTTCCTAAAAATGCATTTAGAGTAGAAAAATAATGGAAACTATCCCATTCTGTACAAATCTGTAGGAGGAAAAAAAAAAAAAACAACCCACCACCAAACCAACAGGTAATCTCCCCTCTAATTACACCTGCAGCAGGAAAAGCAAGGTGTAGTGCTTGCTGCCTGTGCCATGTGAGCAGTGATTTAGAGATGGATTTACCAGGAGACTCCAGACCATCTCACATATGCGCACACACTATCCCCTGTGGTGCTTATGACTCTCCCATTACAGAGTAGAGGGAGGTGGTAGAGCTTCATCCTATCCCCATTTAAATCCTGGCTCTCTCTGCACCACCCCCTCCCCGCCCTCCCGTACGTGGGAAGCCGGTGCCTGCCACAGGGGAATGACAGAGAGGCTGATCTTGCAAAGCAGGAAGATGGGAAGGTCCCCAGTGAAGAAAACATTAAAGGAAATTCACATCTGAAGAAAATGTGAAAGATCCATTGAAAGAAAAAGGACTGAAAGAACGTTTTTAAAAACCCCATTAGCTTCAATGAAAATGAATATGTGATTAAAGGTAAGCACATAATTTTGTGAATCAGAATTTTTTAATGACCCTGAAATCTACAGCAGTCTCATCAAGATTATCTAAAGTGGTGGAACCAGAAATTATTTCTGGTACTCTGAGGCGAAATTACTTGAAAATTAAACTGTATGATGAGCAAGGGACAATGTTAACATGTAATTTTCTATACAAGTTAAAACTTAATTCTCTATACATATTAATATAATTCTCTAACTTTAATGTTAGAGATCTACAGTTCCCTCTCTTTCTGTCAGTCAAAATGGAACCTAAATCTTCACCTCACACACACAAAATCCTTAAGGGTCTTTATTATTGCTAAACTACTTGAAAATTAAACTTTATGATGAGCAAGGGACAATGATTCATGTTAGAGATCTCTAGTTCCCTCTCTTCCTGTCAGTCAAAACTGAATCTAAGTCTTCACCTTACACACAAAATCCCTCAGGGGTTTTATTATTGTCCATTTTTACTACTTTATTTGTAGTTTTTATTTTCTTCTTAAAACTAGGTAGAAGTTATCTAATAACTATATTTGCTCGGATCAAGACTTAATAAAACCCTCTTAAAAAATTGATGGCCTCATAAAGTAGCAGTCAAACATGCAGAAATCACATTTTTCATTTAGGGTATATTTTCAGTTTGGGTATATAATCAGTTTAACTGAGCAAATCCATACAAGAAAACCTATGTAGCTCTAAAACATCCACAGCATATGCTGTCAGCTCTCATCACACTACATCTAATTGCTGTATCCTGCAGCATCCCCACCAGAGCAGAGTCAGCACAGATGCTAATGCCTCCCAGCACTGTTGAATGAGTTGAGGGCTATGCATGGTGCAGGTGGCCTCGTAGGTGAGTCCTGGTCCCGTGTCCCAGCAGTGGGTAGAAAACGCCCCGAATTCCAGACACGATAGTGAAGGTCCTGTATTTATGAGCAGTGAGACAGCCTTTTCATAGTGCTGGCTTCTTATTCAGGTCAGATTTTTTCAGGGTGTTCACCATTTCCTTGTTGAAAGTAAAATGTGAGTAGAAAAAACCCTCATCTTACAATCTTTGAGAACTTGACTCTCCATAATTATACTGGAGTTTCTGGGGTTTTTTTTCCTTTAAAATGTTAAGGCAGGACTAGTACTGTAGCTCTTGTCCTCTTTGTCTCCTTATCTTTAAGCTTTATGCACATTCTGAGATACAGAGATCTGTTAGTAAAACAAAAAATTCACCACAGGAATTTTAAATTTATTGAGTATCTGGGTTTGGGGTTTTTTGTCAATAAAAAAAGAAAAAAAATAAAGAATGTTTATACATTCAATATTTCTTGCCTTTGCCCTGGTATTCCACTTCCACCTGTTTTTCACAATGCACTCTGAAGAGAGGGTAAAAGAGCTGCACTACAGAATTAGTATTTTCGGCTCTTCCTAATCTGAAATTTTAAATGGTTTTATTACTTTCAAGGAGAAAATTTGCCTTTTTCCCCCTGAAACATCCTATTCTACAGCATCCTATTCCATAGGGTTGTACACTTGTACACTGTGGAAATCTGACTTAGTTGTTCCCAACAGTATCTTTCTAGTAGCTCTTCCCTTAAGAAAAGGTTGTTAGAGTTTCAGCCCAAATGTCTTTAAGCAGGTCAAAAATGTTTATGAAATTAGATAAATTCAAGTATTTCTGGAAAGAGGAATAACACTAAAAAATTAAGTAAGTAACAATTGCACAATCTCTTTGACTGGTATGACAAAGCATTGACCATTAGTTCTTTGTGTTTCTAAATTACTGCCATGTTGGAAATGCCAGACTAGGAAATTGGATCTGACTCTCCATACCCTGAGACTGGCAAAAGGCAGAACACAGCATCATCATTTGATCTCAGTAAACTTTATTTAATCACTGGAGGCCTGCTGTGTCCCTTCTATGTCCTTCTGAAAGACTGTACAAATGGGAGATACAGATGGAATTATATATGTGGAATTGTGGGTTTGGAATAAAACATAAAATCTTGCTGTTTAGACAAACTCCTCTCTGAAGGCAGAGATACTTTAAAATAGTCTATGGTCCATTGTACAACAGTAACAATGGTTCTGAGGCATGAAATGGGATCTAAACCTAAATGCTCCCAAAGCTTAAAGCTCTTAACATACAGCATTTTGGATCAAAACTAATGCTACAACAGAAAAGTGCTTTTGTTCTTAATCTTGTTGTCTCTGATCAGATCCAGCTCTAAACACATGTGACCTGGTTGCCAGCTGAAGGATCAGTTAGCCCTTGTAAGAGTGTATTCCTGGTTTGAAACCACACAGACACTCACATGCATTGTGCTTTCTTAACAACTGCTCTGTAGCTTTTACAATCACATGCATTTAATAAAATTACATTTTAGCATAAGCAGCATGTTGATTTTACAGTCCTAAGTTCATTAAAGGTTTCCTTGCTAGTCAACTGATGTGTTTCACCAGTGATTTTGATTACGGATCTCAGAGCCTGTAGGGAAGCGGCTTCAGCCCTGTAGGTATTGACTCGATAGGTGAAGGAAAGCTTTCTGAGTTTTCATATATTGCTTATAATATAATCTAGAAAATATTAACCATAATACTATATATGTTCTAAATGCATTGTAAAACAAACGTTAAGCCCTTCTACGTTTGCTTTCCTCTAGACTACAACCAAAGCTATTTGAATGCTTTAGGATTTGACCCTCCCATCTGCAGCGGAAGCTTTTTCCCCCAGCCCAGAAAAGAATAGAATTAAAACACTTCCAGTGGTTCCTTACTTTGGGGCAGAGCTTAAAGATGATCAGTGGAGGAACAAAAAAATGTGAGTACTACAAGGAAAATCTGCAAATCAAAAATCTGTAGCAGACAACACCACAATCACTTAATATATGGCAATAGAACAGCAAGGAGAATAATGTCCTGGAAACCTCCATGTTTAGAAATGGAAAAATAAAATGGAGAAATAAAGAGATCTGTACTGATAAAGTCACAGAAGTGGTGATTCAGGAAGCAAACCTGTGCAGGAGCAGAGGCAGGACTTCCAAAATACAGGGGCAGAACAGGCAAGCTACTTGTTTTCCTCCTGAATTCTCTGCAACAGGATTTCCTCATCACATCATGCGGAGCCATGTAAATATGCCCCCTTTGGCTACGTGACAGGAATCATTTCCTCCACTGTGCTTGTGGGGAAGGAAAGCAAAAAAAGAGAGGTCAGGATCTTGGGGATTTGTATTAGCAGATAGCACTTAGTCAGGAAAGGGATAAAGATTACAGGGGAAGTGGTGCTATTGGTCTGTAATCCTTTTCTGTCACACATATTATTAATATTAAGCAGAAGAAATATATAAAAAAATTAAGCTTTATCATTCTTCACTTTCAATTTGTAATCTATGCTTAATGCAGGGTATAAAGATTTCAAAATGTACCTAGAAGCCCACAAGCTGAAATTTTATTACCATCCACAAATGTGAAAGTAAAAAATTACCTGCCCAAGTTTTCAAATGTTTCTGTGCAAATCTCCTCCCCAAAGAAAGAAACATGAGAAAACAGGTGTTTAAAATCATGGGAAGTGTATTGGCATATTCTTAGCTGTGATATCTCTGCTCTCACATACTTAAATGCTGAATAATAGCTTCGATTAGACAGTCTACCTTCAGTATTACTTCACATGGTACCACACAACCAAGCAGAGTTAAAATGGTATGACTGTGTGCTTAGGGCATTTTTTCCCTTTCTGAACTGAAAGTTCAAGACATCCATTTTTAGCAGCCTAAGAATCATGGACCTTGCCTAAATGAAAGCAAGGCAACAGCTGTGCTGGAATCCTTTACGTGCTGTAACCCCATTCACATGAACGCAGTTTTGCCAGTTCAAAGGCTTAAGCTTTCTAAACAAGAAAGTTAAAAGACTGCTCCAGTATAAAAGGATCCAATATATCTACATCCACACTAGGAACTGCATCCCCACCAAAAAAATTCACTGCAAGCAAAGCTTTAACCTGGAAAAACCACATCAGGTTCCTTAACGGTCTGTTTGCAGGAATAGCTGTGATTTTTCTCATAACATTTCTGTGTATCTCAGTACTCCAGCAGAGCTGTGACTCTAATTCATGTCTAACACAGTCACACAGAAAAAGCCCAGCCTCCTTCAGCAGAGCCATACCTAAGCATGTGAAGGACTTAGCAGTCCCAGAGGAACAGTCGGACTTGAAGATCTTAGAGGTCTTTCACAATCTAGTTAACTCTATGATTTGTTAGTTACTCACTGGCTTTTAGTCACCTTATTTATTTCCACCCTGCTCATGAAATTGTTGAGCAATGCCAGGACTCACATTAATCCCTATTGAACTCTACTGGAAACAGCCCCACCTGATGACCTTTTCCTACTGATAGATACTTCTTAAACTCCGTTACCAGTTTTTCATGCATTTTACATGTGTGCCTCTTCTGTTGCAATGTGATGTGTTTTAAAATAAGAATATCATGCAACATTAAGATAAACCCTTCACCCATTTTTAAATACATGCATACTCACTCAGTTTTAGACATTTGAGACCAATTTCTTGTCCTGTTGATATGACTAAGAAAGCTGGGAACACACTAGAGGTACATGACGTTAACATAACTGATAAATGATTTATTTAAAACTTTCTTGTTTTGGACATTGTTTCATTGACATTGATGCAAGTTATACCAGTTTACATTCACTGGCTCTGAATTTCATCAATTTAATTTCACTGATTTAAAATCATGCTGTTAGTGCTGTGTTTGGATCAATTCTTAGCTTACAAAAATTTACCATGTACCTTATAGTTGTGTTCTGAAGGAACCACAGACAGATGTTTTCACTGGAAATACTTCAGTAGCATTGGCAGCATAAAGAAAGCCTACAGCCATTTCACATATAAGCTGCTTAAACAGTAGTCTTCCAGTATTAGACCCTTTCACATGCAAAAAGTTCATAGGTGATAAAAATACAAAATTTCTGATTGAAATTATTTGTTGATCTCCCACAGTTGCTCTCTTCTCTTTATTTTTAAACTCTCCCTCATAAGCAGATCAAATCACTCCAAGTAGCCGGTAAGGTCACACTAAGTCAAGCAATCACAAGTAGTCAGATACCTCCTGATCTAATTAATATAAAGAACAATCTTTAATGCAATTTTATTGAGTATTTTTTCTAAAATTTGACACTGTTGTGTAAAAGTGGCACTGCAGAATATGATGGTAAACATTTTCTCCATGAGTACAATTCAAATTTATCTCAGACTTAAAGTCATGCCAATGCTTTTTATTCTGGTGTTACACCAAGTGATTTAGACTTGGTTCTTGTCCTCATGAACAGAGATTCATGTAGCCATCACAGCTGTTGGCTTCCCAGCAGACACAAGTGCCTCCTTGGGAAGGCTCTTGTGATAACTTGGCATTTCTGAGATTTCTTTTTTATGTTGCTGATAAGCAATACCAGATCCACAGCACAAACTGCAGGGCTTTCGCCACAGCCTTGGCTTGCTGGCAGTCTCAGATGCTACTCTAACAGCCTAACGATTTTTTCTTTTCTGTCCAGACAGAATCTTCAAATGTTACATTTTTTCCCCCCAGTTATGCTTTACTAGGATAAGAGATTTATGATGCCCTTTCATTACTCCAGGGATTGTTTCAACATCTCTTTTTCTAACTCCACTGAGGACTTAATCTGCAAGCCAAGCAACTAGCCTTATTGTTAGGCAAAACATACTAATGCTGCTTCTAAAATGACTACTAACCCCCAACTTTTGTAGAGAGAGTGCAAACCATTTCTCACCTATATTTATCAAATTCCTATCTGAACTTTTCTTTAAAAACAGTTTTCTCATGCAGTCTGTCGACTGCCCTGGCTGGCTTGCACTTTTTAATATTATTACTTTTGGCCTGTTTTAAACCAAGACGTGTTAGATAAGAGAATATGGGAAATGACTTCTAGGAACAGTTTTTTCAAGGTTGTGAGTGCTACATGCAAAAAGACACATGATGTTGTGTGCAGACTTTTTACTGGCATGTGTACAAATATATGGCTGGTTTCAGCTGTATACAGTCACTCCTAAGCCAAACTGCATGCCATTTACCAACACTTTTTTCAATGTGTGCAATGAAGTTTCTAAGAAACAGCCTTCAGCTTAACTATGGGGGCTCAAAGAATGCTCCAGGCAAACAGTCCATAGCAAAATAGTTAAAATACCTTTCAAAGAAGTCATTTAACTGATTCTCTGTTAATTGCTGTGTCTTAGCAGGCGATATTAGATGGGTATTGCAGCAAGTAAACTGTTAAATTGTATCACTGCAGTTTGCTGCCTGTTCCTGTTCCTGATGCTTCTCAATCCCCACTGCAGCCAAACTATCTATAGAATAATCAATACAACATATAGAATAATCAATACAGCACTATTTTAATTTTGCAGAATCTCAATTCAGCCTCCTTTTTTCATCCAACTGTGAAGATGTGCTCAGCATGATACCTCTACAGTGAAGGTAGCCTCAGAGGCTGGAAAACACAGTGGGTTGCAAATTAGAGCCTAAGCCATAAAATTAACCTTTATTTTGGCCTGTGATGGTATGAAACTGGCATCATATTACTCTGCAGAATGACTTACTGAGTATAAGCAGACATTACTACTTGTGTCAGTAATAAAACCAAATTTGTGGATAGGATTCAGAATTTATCATGGCTTTTCTTTCTTGGGTAGAATTGCCATACATGTCCTACCAAATATTTGCTTCGTACACTAAGAAAAATCCCACTGGAAATCTGAACACATTATCTGAACAAAGAAAAATGTTTATATTCCTGCCTTCTTACACAAAGAGAATGTGAAGGTGAAAGTGGGTTAAGTTCCTGGTGTTAGCTTATGCATATAAACCCCTCATAGCACACACATGCTATTCAGTAATGGCTACAGCCCAGCAGAGGAATTCTTGTTTATGCTGTGTGCTCCCTAGTCAAGCAAATTAAAATTAAGAAGTATCTGAACACACATAATTTACTTTTAACTATAAAATGTGCTATTGATTAGCTAATTTCTCATGATGTCCTGGCTGTGGAAATGACTGTGTTTTGCCTGTGACATGGCAAATCCTCAAGTATCAGCCCAGACTGGGGGATTCACTGGGCCATGTAGTGTTGCAGCTGCAAACACTCCCTGTCACACACAGCTTGTAGTCTAAATAACTGAGACAGGCAAAGGGTAAAAGGGGAAACAGAGATACAGGAGTATCTCATCCAAGGTCACACGGCTGAACAGTCACAGAGCTGCGATTAGAAAGGGGGACCCCAGGCCCCCACTCCACTGCCCTCTTCATGAAACCATGCTGCAGTCCATGCTTGGCTCACAAAAGCAGCATGATTTGTTACAGCAACTCCTTGCAGAAGTAGTAAGTCTTAACAGAGTCACAAAGCATGTAATGGGCACCTCTGCTGATAACAGTAGGGTTTGTTGAATTACAGAGACAAGCATAAGGAAGACTTCAAAATCATACTGAAATTTGGCTTTAAGAAGCAAAGAAGCATAATTAAAAATAGCTAATTTGAATAGTTTATGTATCCCCACTGCCTGATCAGTTTAATTACTTAATTTGATTATTTTCTGAAATCCTTTGAAATTATTAACATTGAAAAAAAACAACCCTCCAGAACAAAATGATAAAAGCATAATTTGATAATCCTGTAATAAGGATAGACAATTGTTTTAACGGATGTTCAACTGCTTTTCAAGCCTGAAGCTAAGAAGGAAAAGATAGCGATTTGCACATCAGAGAATTACTCACAATATGTTTGAAAACATAGCTGCTAAATATTTTACAAAATATTCTATTTGTGTGTCATTCTTCATAGTTAATTAAAACAATAACTATAAAATATATTTGCCCTTCAGCAGAATCACTCTTGCTGTGCTGTTGTCAGGTAATCCTGTGGCCAGCTATTTCTATAAAAATAACTTCAAAGGCATATTAATAAAAACAATGCAGTAATGAAGGATTCTTTCTTTGTGAGAGTCTAAAAATGCTGATGTAGTTTGGAACTGTCTCATGTCTGTACTGCTGCTGGCGGTGGTAAATAACTTCAGCTTCCTCAGAATCGCTGCATCGCATCCAGGCTGTGCACTGAGGTGTTTCATTCCAGGTTAATGCTGATACATTGTTTGGGTGTGGTCTTAAGATTAAGCTGCTTGTGCATCTAGCCCTCAATCACAAACGGGATTCAGCAAGATCGGGAACAGAAACATGGTCCTGAGTCTGCCTACAAAGCTAAAGGCTAAACACAGAGCACTGTGGTATTTTAGGAAGAAAAGATGTGATAGGAAAAAAGAGAAAGATACTAAAAGAAAGTGAGGCAGACAGAGAATAAAAAAACCCAAAAAACCAAACCAACAGTGTTAGAGGTACACAGAAGCATTAAGGAGGATGTATTGAGGTTGTGGGTGCCCTTTAAAAGATTACTTTAGACATAAGATCTGTTTGGAAAGATCCATAAATTTTAGAAAAGCATTTTCTGTCCTTAGCCCAGACATGGTTAGTAAGCACGTATGCGGTTCAAAATGTTTGATTCATTTACACAATGCTCTCTCTGCTTGAAGAAACTCACATACATTAATATATCTATCTTGCAATTCCAGTGAATTGTGTCAATTGACTGTGTTGGATCAAAGCTTTCTAATGAACACATATGCAAAAGCTATTTATTGGAATTTCTGGAGATATTTCAAGATACATAGTTATATTTTGAAGGTTGTTTCCATAGTGCTAGATAAAAATAATGGCACTGACTGTTTTCAAAATAAATAGTGTAACAATTAAACTAGGCACACAATCCTGATATAATTAGGATGTTCATAAGAAACTATTCTAGTGCATACCTTTTTCTAACCTGCCCTTTCTGTAGAACATACATGACTCTTTCACCTCACAAGATGAACAGAGACCCAAGCAGATAACTATAGTTTCCGTCTAGCTGCAGGAACTATTCAACCCAAGTCCTGTCAAGGATACTTTCTTTTGTAGGCTATAATTCAGACGCTAGGATGCTTCTTCTAGGTGAGTCATATGACTACATCTTTTTTACCACCAAAATGCCCATGCATCCACCCAAATTCAGAATTGTAGATGAAGGAGAAGCTTTAAGATTTCTGTTCTCATTGGATAGTGCCAGGAAACTGTTATGACTATTATACTACTGCTACAGGCTTTTGTCACAGAAGGTTATAGAAATTTTTTGGTGAAAGCTGTCAACCCAGCATAGAGAGTTTATAACTTTTGAAAGCAGTACCAAATCCAGAGTGTAAGTGGCATATACAGGATGTATTCTGGAGAATGTAAGATGACATAAGTGGAGCGTATAGAATAATGAGAATTACAAGTGTTGAGGGGAAAACATGAGAACTCGAATTTTTATTTCATTTTCAAGATAAATATAAACATTTGGTTTAAGACAATTCATAAAAGTGCTCAGAATACTTCTGCAATGGTAGGCAAAACAGAAAATGAAAATTCTAAATACTTTGAAAAAAACAGTAGCAAGGTAAAAAAACCCAACCCCCCCTAATTAATTTCTACACCAGTTGACCCAGTATCATGCTGCCAGTTACTTACTGCTATACATAGGAAAATAAGAATTCAAATTTCCTCAGAGGCCATCAGCATGAGCCCAGAAGAATGAATGTTAATTATTCACCCTAAAAATATTAATTATTTTTAGTAGAAGTAATTTTTATGAAGTCTCAAGAACTACAGCCTTGGGAAATGGAGTTCTTTTATATGTGTATACACACACACACACAAAGATATAGATAGATACATGTACACAGCTGACAAAGACAGTTTACCCTGCTTTAGCTCTGCTGTATTGCTAAAAGTATCCAATCAGTATTTAAATTCACTATAGAACTACTTCAGGGATTGTGCATAGCAATAATTCTGCAGTTTGCTTATATGCTGCATAGCCTAGTACATTCTTTTGCTGAAGTTTAATGTAAGCTTGTGCTCTTTGATTAAAGGAAAGAAAGGAAGGGAGGAAAGAAAGGAAGGGAGGAAAGAAGGAACTGAGGGAAAATAAGGAAGGTTGGAAAGTCTCAGGCAATACTGTAAAGTTTTGCAAAATGGGAAAAATTTAATTCATCGATGCAATAGCCACCACAACATCTTTGTTCAGTGTGAATAACCCTCCCCCCCCAGCAACCAGCCCTAAATTCATGCATTACCAGAACCGTGGTAGTCAATTACGTTTATTTATGAAAATACAAGTGCCTGCCATGGATCTCAGCTGAGGAATTTAAAAGCCAGGCACGAGTAAAAGGACTACCCATAAACATACCTATTCAAACCAAACCCTCCAACAGTTTTAACAAGAAAGAAAAAAATGATGGACTTTGCGGCTTTCCCAGAGGTAAACAAATCCAGGTTCTGGTGGATGATGGTGGGTAGAGCTTTTCAAAAGTGTGGATCCCTCACAGAGAATGAATGCCCTGCCAGCTGGTTCCTCATACTTTATTTGCAGAGCTCAAATGTGTGAACCTCTGTGGAGCTCAACTTGGCAGTATATCACAGGGAGAAAAGTAATCTTTCAAGCAACTAGACTCAGTTCCACACAACTGTGCTCAAACACGATGAAGTTCTCATAAACCAAAGCATTTGGCAAGAAAAAGGTTTATCTCTATAGGGTAATTTTTTAAAATCTGTTATCTTATGCAAATCTGGTAACCCTGCTCCCTTCCAAAAGGTTTTATTTAAAGTTTAGACATGCTCTACAGAGTATAAAATGTATCTAAAATTGCATTTTTAGAACAAAAAGGTTTTAGCAACAGAGTCATTCTGGATGCAAATCTGACTCATGGTTTCTCAAAACCTGGGCAACAGCCAGCCTAGGATATATCATGTCAGCTATCAGCCAGCCTGTTTGGGAACCACATATTCAGCCCTACTGAATGGGCTCCCACTTCACTCACCCAGGCAACTACCAGCAGTGTACTGAGCAACAGTACCAGAATCCCTTGCTGACCACTTGTTCTCTCACCAGCTTTTGTGGGAAATAGATTAGTGCCATGCAACATGTAGTGATAGGATGAGGGGGAATGGCTTTAAACTGAAAAAGGGTAGATTTGGATTAGATATTAGGAAGAAATTCTTCACTGTGAGGGTGGTGAGGCACTGGAAAAGGTTGCCCAGAAAAGCTGTGGCCGCCCCATCCCTGGTAGCGTTCAAGGCCAGACTGGACAGTGCTTTGAGCAACCTGGCCCAGTGGAAGGTCTCTGTCCATGCAAGGGTGTTGGAACTAGGTGATCTGTAAGGTCTTTTCCAACTCAAACCATTCTGAAAGAATATATACAGAGTATAGCCAAGACTTGTTTCAAAGCATACACATGTCTAGCAGCCTTGTGGCAGGGAGCGGTGGGGCCCCTCGAGGGCTGCTAGGGCTTCACCACCCAGGGCTAGTCCCATTGTCCAAGCCAGAAGTAGGGGAACTGGGGCGAGCATGGTTAATGGTTGGCACCAGCAGGAGCTGTGGCTGGGTACAAGGAATTCTGTAACTCATATTTACCTAATGCTTTTCCTCAGCTGAGCATGATTAGCATTCCCGGCCTGAATTCCCCAAGATTGTTTTTCCTCTGCTGTGCTTTAGCACCCACATTTCTGAATTAACACCTGAGTAATACTGCTGGCTCTTGCAATAACATTGTCTTTCAAGGTTTTTCTTTAAGCTCCAGCTTCTTGAGTGGCAGCAGTGTAGGAAATTCTGATGTTTATTCACTCATTAGAAGTTTTACACTTTGTACTTTCAAAGTAAGCTTTGGGAGCATAAACTCTAGAGACTCAAACAACAAAAGCTGAATAAATGTACTGTTTAAAAGAAGGAATTCCTCTACCTGATTTTCCTGCAGGGGTAACTACAGTCTTCTCATTGCACAAATTCATTCACACTGACTTTCAGATCAGCTTGGGTCTGGAAGGAATACAGCATTTCCAAGCCAAAGAGCCCTCATGCCAGCCAATGTTGCGAGTTGTCACACAGAGAGCCTAGGGCACCTCCATTTCCAGCCTTGGGCAGAGTAGTCTCCCGTGTGACTTTCTAGGGGGCTCAGCACCTACCCAGAGCACACATGTACTCCAGCGCCGTGCAAAGCACTCCTAAAGCGGGCTGGCCCCCCCAGAGCCTTTGACACCCTATGCTCCAAAGCAGATGGGAGGCTGATGAGTTGAAGCATGGAGCCAGACAAATGCATAGAATGGCTCCAGATTCGACGGGGCCTTCACAAGCCAGAGGTGATCTGTCATCTCTCCACTTCCAGACCTCCTCCTTACTCCAGTCAGCCCACCCCTTGCCTTCCCAAGCAGAGGAATTTATTAACTTCTGATTAACACTCTAGACAAAGGTCAGTATGGAAAACCTGTACAGTCCCCTCTTAAAGTTACTCAGTTGCTGCAGGATCAGCTCTATGACATCTGCCCCATGTGATGATGTAACTGATGATGTGAAAGTCTGGAGATAGTCTCCGAGCAAACAGTGATGTACACGCAGGCTCTCAAGAGCAGAACACACAAACATTCATCTAAATCCCCTTAACTTCATGTACCTGAACAACCAGATACCATTTTGTACCTATGTGGACCCACCTGTTTTCAGTTGTGTACTTTTGCGAATGTATCGCCTGTTTTTAGCGTGTAACCTACAGCAACGCTGCCTTTGCTCGCCACGGCTGGTTTTCTCTGGGGATAGTTTTTAACCGGATGCTCACAGTTTGCTCGGAAGGCATTACTCTCGGAGCACAAAAGCGTTATGAATTTTAAACTTGTCTCTCGGCGCGTTCGGGCAGCAGACGGCTTCAGGGGAGCGGCGGCAAACGCTTTCCCCCGCAGAAGCGGGAAGAGAAGGAGGACAGGCGGACAGCGCGGCAGCAGGTACCAGCATTCGGGGGAGGAGCGGGCCCAGAGCCAGGGCCGGGCGGTGCCGTGCGGGTAGGCACGCGGTGTTTACGGTTGAATGAGGGGCGAGGCCAAGGAGAGCTGCGTCAGAGCGGGCTGGAGGCGGGCAGCGGGCGGGCAGGGGCGGGCACTCTCGGTGGGGCGGCCGCCGCAGGCGGGGGGCGGTGACGCGAGGGGTGGGCTGGGCCGGGGCGGCTGCGAGGCGCGCCTGGGTGCGCTGCCCCGCAGCGCCAGCGGCGGCTGCCCGCGTCTTCCCCGGCATGGGGACCGGGCCCCGGCCGAGACCTCGCTGGATGCGCTGACCTGAGCGGCACCCGCCGCTCCCTTCCTCTACCCCTGCAGTCCCGCGGGGAGGAGGCCGGGCGACGGCGGCCAGCGCCCGCGGGCGGGCGGGCGGCGCAGGGCTCGGTGCGGCGGGCCGCGGGGCTCGGGACCCGGAAGCAGAAGCGGGGCCGGGAGGCGGCTGGATGGGAAGGAGCGACGGCGGGCGGCGATGGGGGAGCAGCAGAGCTCGCTGAGCGCCCCACGAGCGGGCGCCGCCACCACCGCGCTGCCGAGCCCGGCCGGGCGCCCTTGGGAGTTCAGCCCGGACGACCCGCCTCAGCCGCGAGAGGCTGTCCCGGGCGGCGAGGCGGCCGAGCCGGGGCGAAGTGGGGAGCCGCCGCCGCCCGCCCCCAGCCCCGAGCTGCAAGGGACCGAAGAGGAGGAGGCAGAGGCTGTGGCCGGGCCGAAGGAGCCGCCGGCCGAGGAGGAGCCGGCGACTCTGGCGGAGGAGGGGCTGGGGCCGGAGGGGGGCAACGGCCGCCGCCGCCCCCCCCGGCGGCAACTGTACTGCACAGTTTACTGTGTGGAGAACGACCGGCCGGCGGCGGCCCCCGCCTCCGCTCGCGGCGGCACGGACAGCGGCGGCCCAGGCGCGGGGCAGCCCCCCGCACGACGCGGGGTGGCGGCAGGCGGCGACCCGCTGTCGGCGGGCGGCAGCATCGAGGTGGTGGACTTGTACCTGCTGCCCGAGCCCTTCTCCGGGCTGATCGCGGGCGAGTTCGGGCCGCTGCTGGTGCTGAGTTGCCGTGTGTGCCTGGAGGAGAAGCCCATCAAGCCCCTGTCGTGCTGCAAGAAGGCGGTGTGCGAGGAGTGCCTCAGGCGGTACCTCAGCTCTCAGGTACGGCCCGGCAGGCGCTCGTAAGTTGTGCTGAGTGGGGGGAAAACTGTTGAGGGGTGTAGGCGCAGCCCCAGCTCGCTCTCCTGCTGCCGGTTGTCGGGCGTAAGGCTCCGGCAGCTCGGGCTGCGGTCCGGAGCCTTGCTCCGCGGCTGGCACTTTCAGCCCCTGTGGCGTGGGGTAGGAGGAACCTTTCCCCTCCCGAACGGAGCGCGTTTGGCAGCCGCCTGTTTGCATGTGAGCTGTTGGTCTAATGACCATTTGTTCTTGAAGTGTTTGCGCGTTGTTACGTAGCCGGTCGGGTTGGTGGTGGCTTTTCTGCCCTCTCTTCTAAAGGATTTTTTTCTTTAAATTGTCAGATTCTTGCTGTTACGTGGCTGGCATCACTTTCCTTCAAAGAGGAGTGCAAGGAATGATAAGGAACAGAGTTTGGGAGGGTTAGCAGCCGCCTCTGAGGTGACTCCTGGAGTCAGTGGCTAGGGATTTTGGCTATGCTGCCGCTTGTACATGCGGGTGTTTACCGTGCTCTTGATGCAGCCGCTCGGCCTGTTCCTGTGAGAATATATCGCGTTTGGTATTATGCCAATTATGTAAGATTAAAATAGTGGGGGGCTCTGTGTGACTCTTCATGAAGGACCACGGTTACTACGTAAACAAGAACTTATTTGGGGGAGAAGAAACAAACCTAAACACATTAGCTTTTCCATCCTGGGTAGGTAGCTGCTCATCTTGGGTAAATAGCTACTCACATGTAGGCTGCTTATATCTTCATCACTGTTTTGTCAGTCGGAACCGCTGTTTCAGACCGAAATGAGCAGTTTGAAAGCGCAGTGCTGTCTCTGTCAGTGGTTCTAGTAGCCAGTTCAGCATCCCAGAGCACTTGTGCAATGTTTCTGCTGCTAGTGTAGGCATGTCCTAAACCCGAAGAGCAATGGGACTCGTGTGGGTACTTGGGGAAAAACAAAGCCGGACAAACCCTTTGCTTATCACCTTTGTTATTCAGCGGAGACTTTTGGGTGTGCTTGGTGGGGGGTTGTTTACGCTTGCTGAGGCTGGGCGGCATGCTGAGCAGTCTGTGCTCCCGCTGGGCTTTGTGTGTAGGGACAGGATGGGTAGTTACAGCTACCCCGACACACTATAAATAGTTGTCAGGCTGCTCTGACCAGGCAACATTTCACTGCTTGGAAGTTGTACTTGCTGTTTGAAGTGAAGCACGTGCTCCTCTCAGGGCATTGGTAGCCTATGTAGCCTTTATTAGTGCTGATTGCATTTGTTCTGGTTCATAGTAAACTCCCTAGTGTTTTTATGGACCACCTTCATTATGTTCAGATAACAGGAAGTGTTTAATGTGGGAGCTGATGGATAGAAGACGCAGAGCTGTGCTTTGTATGTTTCCTGTGATGCTGAAACTCGGCAACACTTAATAAGCTTTCTCAGGACTTCGTATGCAGAGCCCAGAGTGCTTTGGCTTGTAGTTAAGTGGTGGACTGGAAACTCTCAGCAAGTTTTTAAGGGTATATTGTCAGTGCACTTTTGTGTCACCTTCGTATTCACCACTGAATTCATGTTTCAGAATATTGTCTTGCTTTGAAGCTGGAAATTGCAAAGTGGTGTGATGTCAGGGTGGTCTCTAGCTTCTGCAGGTTCCTGTGGCTTACAATGATCTAATGGAGGTTATCTAATGGATCCTGGACCGCATCAAAAAGAGTGTGACCAGCAGGTCAAAGGAGGTAATCCTGCCCCTCTGCTGTGCTCTCGTGAGACCTCAGTTGGAGTATTGTGTGCAATTCTGGTGTCCTCAACATAAAAAGGACATGGAACTGTTGAAACAAGTCCAGAGGAGGACCATAAGGATGATCAGGGGACTGGAGCACCTCCTGTATGAAGACAGGATGAGAAAGTTGGGGCTGTTTAGCCTGGAGAAGAAAAGGCTACGTGGAGACCTCATAGCAGCTTTCCAGTATCTGCAGGGGGCTTACAAGGATGCTGGGGAGGGACTCTTCATTAGGAACTATAGTGATAGGACAAGGGGTAACGGGTTCAAACTTAAACAGGGGAAGTTTAGATTGGATATGAAGAAGAAATTCTTTACTGTGAGGGTGGTGAGGCACTGGAATAGGTTGCCCTGGGAAGTTGTGAATGCTCCATCCCTGGTGGTGTTCAAGGCCAGGTTGGAGAGAGCCTTGGGTGACATGTTTTAGTGGGAAGTGTCCCTGCCCCTGGCAGGGGGGTTGGAACTAGATGATCTTAAGGTCCTTTCCAACCCTAACTATTCTATGATTCTGTGTGATCCGATAGCTAAAGCTATACCAGAGAACTCTTCTGCCTGGTTTAGGTGGGACTCTTGAAGGACGATCCAGCAGCTTGGTGGCCGGAATAGCTGGCTGGCCTGGGAATCAGGTATATGCCCTGTGAAGTGGGGCTAGTACTGGCCAGCTGTGGGATGTGTATGCAGGGATGCCCTCTTCAGGGAAGCTGCTACTATTGCTGAGCACTCTGCAAAGCTTATCCGAGCAGCTATTAAAAGGTCTTCTTGGCAGATAGCCATATGGGTACTTGTTTCTATACATAAAAGCTGGAGCAGGGATACTGATATGGAGGACGGGATGTCTGCAGCAGGGATACTGATCTTGAGGAGGGAGAGTCACAAAGCACTTCTGTGAGCATGTTGTTCCAGATGCTGTTATGACCAGGCAGAATTTTAGTTGCTTGATAAATTTTTTCAGGGAAAAAGGAAACAAATAACAAGTAACAGTCCAATGTGTTCTTTCCCTATCTTCCTTTTTTGAAAAGAACAAGAAAGTGATGTTTCTTTGAGAAGAACAAGAAGTGATGTATCCTTCCTTTGTGCAGTGGAAGGATCCTGTGACTCATCTTGAGGAGAGAGGAAAGACTTCTCTATGCCAGTTATATTAGAGGAATTTCTGGGAAGGATGTGTGGAAAAGCAGTATAGGATAGAAATAGTGGCCTTTCATATTTGAGACTTAGCACATTGTGTAGCAAAAAAAAAAAAAAAAAAGAAAACTGAAGTTCAAAAGGAGCAAATGTTGAAAAGCTTTTTCTGTTTGAAAATCTTAACAGATCTTAAGTTTGGATACAGTCAACTTGATTTAGGGATGTACCTGAAATTGAAAACAAAACCAAACAAAACCCAGAACAGCAAGCAGCAATATGCATTGTTTAGATCTTCCTTGTCGGAGAAGTATCAATCTCTGCCCTTCATTTGAGAGGACACTGGCTGAATGTCTGTGGAGGAGTGATCTTTCATGCTGAAAATATGGCGTATGTTGGCAGAAGTATGACACTTAAAATAATTTGTGTATTCTTTCATATCTGTGTGTGTTTTCCCACTGAAGAAAGCTGGATTCTTGATGGTGGTTTCATTGTGATTTCTAAAATGATGCTTCATGGAGTAGCAATGTAAAACCCCTGTTAACTCACTACCCTCTTCTATGCACACATGGAATAGCATTAAAACTTCTGCATTGGAGCCCTTTATAGATCAGAACATCAGCTGAAGTTTTAGGCATTGTTGAAAAGATTATCCAGGTGAAAATACTGCAACTACAGAGTTTGCTGTAGTGTTATATTGGCATGATGGAAAATGAGAGTAACTGATTTAGAAAAGTTGCATCTGAAGGTCCTTAGAGGTCAAATCCAGTCTTTCTTATCACTGGGCGCCTTGCTGCATAATCCCTGTCAAAGATTTAATGGCTGGAGCAGAAGCTTAGCAGGTGAGCCTGGAGCACTCAGGCTGGTCTGAAGCTTGGCTTTTGGTAAATCATGTAACTTTACCTCTGCCTCAATTTAAGCCAGGAGAAAGAATAGCTAATACTCACAGACCCCTCAGGGCTTTTCAGGGTCTGATGACAAACAGTTATCTACCATTCACAAAAAAATTTCTATGACTTTATTCTCTTGGACCCAGAGAAATGGAAGGGGTGGTAGGTCAGCATGAAAGAGGTGGTGGCTTTTGCACCTCGGGATCTGGTGTGGGCCCCAAAGAGCCTGTGTCCGGTCTCAGCAAGCTCTGTCTCCAGGAATTGATGCGGTCCATTTACAAATGTAAAACAGATAAGGCTGAAGAATGTGTTTGAAATGTCAGTGCTCTTCCAGGACCATGGTGCTCAGGGAGGCCATCTTCATGGGCTCTCAGGTGTGTGCCCAGTGAGGCTGGGGACAGAAGGGTGGAAGAACAGTTTCCCCTTCAGCTGGGAGCTGTGGGCTTCTGTGCTTTTACATCCAGCATACAAACTGGGGATGGGGTTGATGGGGGAATTATGGGGAGGGGTGGGCCGGGAGAAGTGGAGCACTTGGTCTTACAGGTATGCTGCTGCATTTGTATCTCCTTCACTTCCCATCTTCCTATGCATTTAACACTGTACCAGACCCGAGTTACTCCAGAAGCTGTGCACACATAGGTTTGCTAAATGAGTGATTCATTTCCTAACCTCTCCAGCCTGCTTGCGTGTCTGAGTCAGAGGGAATTTTGCTTTTTGTGTACTTGTGTGTCCGGGGTGGGGTATGTTTGGAAATTTCCTTTAAAAATAAACAAATAGGTATAGGAGGAATTTTGACTGAAGAAGAGAGGGAGAAGACCTCAAGTTTAACTAGGTTTTTATATGTGACTTGCCCTGGACTAGTAAAGACTTGAAGATTTATATGTGTTCTCTCATCTCTGTCATCTGTAAACCTGACTAGTGCTGTTCAGAGCAATCTCGCTTCTCACTTTTTAGGAAGTATTAACTAGACCAAAATAATATTTGCTGTTTCCTAACATCTGTAAAGTACACTGTGTTCTAGAATAAATATTCGAAGCTATATATAATTGCATCTGTACTTGTTTCACTTTTCTATGAAACTTTTACAGCCATTTTATAGGAAACTTTGGTTACTTGACGCTTGCTTTTTCTTCATGCAAATTTGGAAACTTGATAATCCTGTTTTGACCCTATTTCATTAGTGATGCTTTATTTTGTAAATCTTATAATTCTCTTGGAGCAGTCATTCTTATATTAAAGGGGTTAATTTAAAACAGCATAATATATTCCTGATCAGATATTATGCTGCTTTAAATATAGGTAGGAACTGTAATGAGATTAGTGGCCATGAGTAAATGGGAGAGGAATGTTGGGGGCAGGGAGGGGCTGCATCCACCCGTGTTTGTGCATGGCTGGTTTTGGTGGGACTAAAATCCTGCTCTCCTCTCCTGAGCATGAAAGGTGGAGATTGTCTTCCCTTTGCCCAGGACCTGTTACCTGTCTTCCTGTTTCAGTGACTTGAGGTCTTGGTTTTGACCCTTTTTCTGTGCATGACCTCTTTCTGAAAGACCTAGAGAGGAAAAAGCAGCAGGCTCTTACAGTCAGGATTTTTGTGGGGTATGTGATTATAAAGCCATGTAAGGAAGAGAATTCAGGTGAAGGATGTATTGCCTAAAACTAGCACTGGCTTGGAACCAGTGACATGACACCTGTGTGCCTCTTCAGGTGTCTGATGGTATCATATAAATGATACACCTTCAAAGCTGTAGTCTGGTTGCTGATGAAAACCAGCCAGCAGAGGCATAGGCACCAAGTGCTGAATCATCTAATGGTTAATGAGCTGTATGTGCCCTGAGTCAAACCAGAGCTCAGAAGGGCCTCTGTCATTCAGTGCAGGAGAAACTCTGTGTTTTCAAGGTTTTTAATACAAACACGTGCTCTAATGCTAGCTAGCAAGTTACTAGGATGGCTGCAGAGTGACTGCCAGGAGGTGATGGCACAATGAATGACCATCCTCCAGCTACGCTGCAAGAACATGGATGTTTCCAAAGGACGAAGAGTTGCAGGAGAAGATAATATATTGCCTGCTAGATTACAGGGTTTCTAAACTGAACCAGCCACTTCAGCCACTGTAAGATGGCTGTGTTCCCAAGTAGGAGAAGGATGTGGCAGATAGACCCGGTCCATAAGCTGCAGCAGCACCTAAACTTCACTGTCATTTTCAATAAACAGCTTCTGAAAGCCTGCCCTGTTCTCCTGTTGTGTTGCATGCAGTGCCAGTGCTGAAATACTGCTGTGTAACCAGCCGCCCAGGGGTTTCTGTCACAGTTCAGGCTGACACTGAAGTACCTTTAAGAATGTAAGCATTAAAGTTGACTAGGCTGCATGTAACTGGCTTTTAGTCCCTCTTGAATGTTTTATGTGGTATGTTTGTAGCCTGTGTAGAAATAGCTGCAATGGATAGCTATGACTTCCTCTTGTTTGGATGAGTCTGCCAGACATAGAACTGGAATATGTGATCATCATTTCTTCTTATGGAATGAAGGGGGAAAAGAGTGGCTGTTTTTATAGCTAAGATTTCCATGAAAGCTCTGTTCTGTAAGATCAGAGATGTTGGAAATAGAAAAGATGGTGTCACCTTTGAACAGTTGCAGGGAGGGTTTCACTAATGGGGGGAAAGCCTGCATTACTGGGGTGAGGATAAATTGTGTCATGAAATTGTTTACGTAGGTAGCAAGGGATGAGAGTAAATGGCAAATCCTACAATGGTGCCATGAATTTGTTGGTGTTGATAGTAAAGCTGATGGAAGGGTAAAGACTTGCTATGAATGTGAAATTTCAGTGGGAACTGATTTTTGTTTTAGCTTGGGTTGAAATCTAATTTTGAAAATTCAGACTTTCTGTGAAGTCAAAGCCCTTCTTGTCAGCTGCCTTGCATAGACAGTGTGTTTCGCCTTGCCAGTGTGTTGGTGGTGTTGGCATTGGGTACCATGGCCAGGCTGAGCCATGAGTAGGTTGTGGCATGCCTTTGGTCCTGCTGCTCCCACCAGCTATTCCCAGGAGCTACCAGGCACAGGTCTGAACTCAGTCTAGGAATTTTAAAGTGAAATGAGTAGAAAACCGAACTGTTGGGTTTTAATTGGCCAAACAAAGAGAAACAAAGGACTTAAATGGGTGTTGGGAAGGCCTTCAGCTCACCTCTGCCCCATTCCTCTGTTTCTCCACCCAGACCAACTGTTCTTCCAACTGCTCTGGGGCCTCTTGGCCCTTCATTCCTCTCTTCTTCTTGTACAAATATCTTGCTTCCTGCTGTTTAAACCAGCCAGGCTCGAGGAAAGTACGTATCTTACATGGCCAGGATGTGAGTACATTGTCAAAATGATTGAGTTGTAAGGGATGTAATTTCTTCAAAAGAATGTAAACTAGTGAAGAAGGGCATTACTTGCCCACCCTCTTAAGCTGGTTTATCTGATTTACGGTATGCTTTAGCTGCTTGCATTTACGTTTCTCTTGCTTGCTGTCTCTCATTAATACTTTTTTTTATAACTTGTATATAAGAAAGTCTTTGTCTAAAGGATTTTATTAGCCAAGTACCTGTCACTTTTTCTGTATGAGAAAAAGTCATAAGTTTCTCAAGTGAAAAAGAGGCTATATAACTTTTGAGTCAATTTTTAAGCACTTGAAAAATTTTTGGTATGGCAAAGAAATGAATTTTATTTGGAAGCTAAAGTGACCATAAAAATAACAGCATTCCTGTTGAATAGCCAGTTATTAAGTGTATGTTGTTCCGTTATGGCACACATACATTTATTGTATAGGTGAGTAAGCCTTGAGAGAGCAGTTATTTAATGTAAGTAAAATAGGAAAAGGTTAGTATGAAAAATGAATTCAAAGCTTTACTCGTAGAGAAGAAGACTAAGAATTTCAGTGCAGAGGTCAGAAGTTTAACTATAGTTTAAACCAGATTTGGAACTGAACATGAAGTGGTTTAGAGACCTTTTTTACCTCAGCAGCTACCTCGCTGCTTCAATTCAAGATTGGTGTATATTTTCATTGACAAGCTTTTTGGGAAGTATGGTTGCTCCTGTTTATTTTCTTAATTGTGAGAAAGGCTGTGAACTTCCTAGATTACAATTTCGTGAAAAGATAAAGACATTTCTAAAGCTAGCCCACTTCCTTTTCCATATGAGCTTGCTAGTAGACTGTAGTGCACTTGTAAAACTGCAAATGTCTGTTTTATAAGAAATATCAGATTGAAATAATAATAATAAAAGTACCTTTCCCTTTTTGTGGACTCTTTCTCAGTGGTGTTTTTAAATACAGTATAAACTATATTGGATTTTTATTAGAAAATAGAAGGGGCAAAGTTTAACTTTCTCAAGCCTAGTCATGCTGATGCCACTGTGCATTGTTTTCTACCACTGATGTGATACGAATGGGAACAAAGGCAGGTGCCTGTCCTGTTTAATTGGCTTGGCTCCCTGATCTCATAGGAATAGTGGTGCATCAGCTCAAGGGCTGTAGGATGGAGATCTAAATGATCCTGCCCCTTTAGCTTGTAGGAAAGGGAAGTTCTGTCCAAACGGTTTCAGCTGGGATGTGGCTCTGTGGGGTTGCTCACACAATACAAGGAAGGAAGAAGAGCGAGGAGAAGATTGCTGGGATGGGAAGGGCTTGGTGATGTTGTAAGAATCTGTTTGCTGCAGAAGGTGGGCTTGCTTAGGATAAGCTTTCATTTAAAAAAAAAAAAAAGGGAATCATGAAGACTGGTGGCTTCCATGTGTCAGGTGGATCTTATGCCTCTATTTAAACCTGGCCAGTTTTTGTGATAAATAGCGGCCAGAAAGTAAAACGGGACTAGCTCTATTTCTGGCATTGTATGGGGGTAGGCAGGAAATAAATCTAACCTTAAAAAAGGAAAAAAAAAACCAAAAAAAAAAAAACAAAAGGATTTTTAACATAGTTTAAAGTGTAGAATTTACAGAAAAATAGTGGGTTAGTGTTTTCCTGGACTGCTGGCAGACTTTTGTACCCTATGGGCAGCAGAGAGGGGTGGAGTAGGTGTGTGCAGTATGCCATCTTTAATGCGATTACAGAGGTGTTGTGAGAAATGCTGCTTTCCTGAACAAGCAAAAAGAAGTACTTCACTATTGTCAGTATTGTTGCTGCCATATGGGAGCACAGAAATGGTGGGGGAAGGCTTCTTAATGCTTTTGTCTATTTTAAAGTCACTTGCTATGCAAGTGTGCTTTGGGGGAAGGATGCTTTATGCCTTTCCATTCCAGCACACCTGTGCAGTGCCAGGTATAATTTGTCTGCTTAGAAGTACTCCTTTAGAGGCCTTATGGAAGAAGTATGTAAACTCCTCAGTGCTTTGTCAAGTCCATGTGCAGCTCAGTGGTGCAATGGCTTGGAAACTCTGCTTAGTTAATTTTATGGTATTAGCATGCAGCTTAAAAAGGGGAAGGAATGTGCAAATTAAATGGTTTTTTTTGAATGGAGGGATCCATGAAAGAGCAAATGTGCCACGTAGTGTTTAGATGCCGGTGTTGCATACCAACTACAAAATGTAGATGTTGGGACTCCAGGCAGAATTGTGGTGGTGGTATTATATTTTGTTGTGGCAAATTAATCCTACTCAGATTAAGGCAGAAAATCACTAGTAAACCACTGGACATTCTGTATCAATATTGTTGCTGTTAGTGACTTACAGTGACACATACATTGACCATCTATACCTCAAAGTGAGGCTGAAGGGAAAGACATTGTTAAATTTTAAATATTCCGAAGTGCACACATATCTTGGTCCCCATTCCATGACTTGGAAAGTGGACCCAATTTTCCTCACAGAGGGGCAGTAGAAGTTAAGCAACCTCAGAAACTTTCATCCATTTGTATAATGGAAAATAGATTCAACCTCGCTTCTGTTGTAGTTCTCAGTAATACTTAAAGAGTAATTTTCAAACTTCTGAAGATGCCCATTCTTTCAAGGCATTATCTGGAGTTGCTAGTAATTTAAAATGAGGTACATCTTCCCAATCTCTAAGATTTAAACCTTCCTTGGAGTGAGTTCTGACTATTACTGGTTATTTTGGCAAGTGTGTTTGCCTTTGTGCAGTGTATTTTGTGTGAAGGCTTGGTTTGTTATTCTTTTTTGTTGGTGTCTCTGATGCAGTTATTAGTGTGCCAAAGGGCTGGTGGTTTGTGCCCAGCCAGGCATGGCTTTCTCTGCTTATGGCAGGGAAGTTGGAACTGCATGATCTTTAAGGTCCCTTCCAACCCAAACCATTCTATGGCTCTGCAAAAGGAGGAGGCTTATTCAGTCTCCTCAGCAAAGGCAGAGGAGGGTGAGCAAACTGATTAAAAAATCCTACCTGAAGTATCCCAGAGTGTGGTGCTTCATGAGGACCTCACGCAAGCCAGAACAGGTAGTCAGACAGGGCCAAGCCAGCACTCCTGGTAAATTAAAGATGTAAAATGAGTTCTGGATCTCATTCTTTTTATTCCTGTATCAGAAAAAGCAGACCTTATCTAAAGCTTTAGACCAGTTTTTAGACAAGTCTAAAGCTGTAGGTCTACAGTCATTTTAGCTAGCAGTGCTGCTCACCCCAACCTGCAACTTTCTCCCTACCATTTATGCCTCATCTGATCTGCCAGCAGAAAAAAAAAAAATCTTTTTTTTTTTTTTTTTGTCTTACCCAGTTCCTAATTGTCTCCTACATGTTGTGTAAATGTTTATTCCACCACAAGGTGGTACTGAATGAAGTGTCCATGGCAAGGCAGTGCCTTTGTTTTGACAGCTGTGACAATCTGTCAGAACAAAACTATTGAAAAGATTGAGTGAGGGAAGGGGACAGACCGTGTTCCAGATGACAGCGCATGAAGGTTTTCGCTGGAGCTCAATGAAATCAAACCTGCAGTTTGATCCTGTTGCTGTATCATTTCCTCTTTCACAATCCAGACGGAAGTCACTGCTTGTCTAGCGTCTGCACCAACAGGTCTTGGGCAGGCATAGTGGCATCGTCCAGAGTCTCTGAGCTGCTCACAGCACTGAGGTTCTCGGTCCAGCCCAGGATGGTACCTATCTCTGCTGCCTGTGGCATTATTAAATAAGAAGTTCTTGACTAGCTGGAGTTTTAAAACATCCCCAAGTATTCTGTAACATGGAACAGATTATTCCTAAGGCAGTTTTACAAATTATTCATGTGAATATATGCTTGCAGATGAGGAACCTCTATTTTGATCTTGCTTGTTTCAGCAGCTTTAGTTTGCTGCAGCCAAAGAGTGCCAAGTATGATCATTATTTTCATGAAAGAGAAATTCTTCCTGCACCAGAGAGCTCTCAAAAGAGATCTCCTTACCTTTTCGAATAGCAAGTGAAGAGATGCAGAGCTCAAAATGTCAGAAGGTTATTTGGTTACTACTGTGTGGGTTGTGGGAGTTACTTTGGGGGCGGTGGGGTGTGTGTTTTTCTGCAGACACAAAATGCCTGAAGACTTTTTTTTTTTTTGTTTGGGTGCAAACTTCAACAGGGGAAGTTTGGGTTAGATATAAGGAAGAGATTCTTTACTGTGAGGGCACTGGAATGGGTTGCCGAAGGAAGTTGTGAATGCTCTGTCCCTGGCAGTGTTGAAAGCCAGGTTGGATGGAGTCTTGGGTGATGTGGTTTAGTGCGAGGTGTCCCTGCCCATGGCAGGGGGTTTGGAACTAGATGATCTTAAGGTCTTTTCCAACCCTATCCATTCTGTGATTCTGTGGCTGTTATTAAATATGATGTTACTTAAAAATGCACAGTAAAACAAGGTGCAGAACTGTTGTGGAAGAACTGGTGTGTATGACCTCAATATCTTTGCTGGTGAAGGTTCGTTTTGAGCATGGTTATGTGATCTTTGGTACAAGTACAAAAAAAATAAACTTGTTTTGAAGACAACAAACAAAATCAATTCATTACTATTCCAGTATATTCTTTCCACTCTAATTGACTTTTTATGTTTCTGTAGGTGTATTTTTTTTACAATTTAGGTGTCTATTTCTACAATGATGCAGATTTTTTTTTATTTTTTTTTAAGCTGTATGTAACCCACATTTCTAGCATGTGCATTGTCATGAATGGGCTGTAAATACAGCTTTCAGAAGCTAGAAGCATGTTTCTTGGTGAGGAGCATTGAGATATTTGTTTATTCTGGTTTGAGGGAAAGAGAGGAGACCAGGAGGGGGTCCTCTGTCGTTGCCTCGGTAATGAGCTGGTACCAGATGGTAAGTTTTCTGATATTAGCTTACCATCTAGCTTCTGTATTGAGTTCTGATCTAGGAGAAATTTGTTTTATCAGACCTTAAGGTGAAAAGAGAGAGTAAAGAAGAGGGGGTTTTATTATTATTTTAATTTTTCAAGTAGGAGCTTGCCCATCTGTTGGAACATTAGTAGGAGGCGAGATACCTGGGTTAATGATGACAGATGATGCAAATGCGTAATAATTATGGAACCACTAAAAAGGTGAATGCAATTTAAGGATGTAATAGACAAGAGCAATGAGGCTGTTGTATGTGGCAAGGCTTTATTTTGGATCTCAGGTGACAGAAGTTAAGAAAAATGGCAGGAACCAGGGAGAACTGCCCTGAGGAAAGTGCTGTTGTGCACATGCAGAATTGTTTATTTTAACATGAGGAGAACTGGGAGGAGAAAAGACTGCCCTCTTACATTCAAGAAGGTATAGCAGCTCTAAAGGAGTTTTGGCACAACACAAACTATAAAAATTGCAGTGAATCAGGTTAGGCTGAAAATCAGTGTAAGCCTGTATATTTATTTAGGATATGAAGGTGAGACCTGGGAGAGCCCTTCTAGTCTCTGAATTTGGTAAGAAGGGTGCAGTATCTGAGCAGTTCTCAAAGCCAGCACCTTTGATGCTGTCACTCTACTGTGTGGCACCATTATGTGCTGAATTTGTCCTGGTTGAATGGGAAGGCCACCTGTGCTTCTCAGAATGCGCTCTGTTGAGAAGCTTGAGTCCAGGGGGGAAATGGTAGAAGAGTTTATTGTCTGGTGTTACAAGTTTTTTTAATCATTGAAAGCAGCAAGGGATTTTCTAATATCCAGTGTGTACCTGCAGGCAGTGCACTTCAAACCATACTTTGTGCCTGGCACTTTTTGGTTTGTAAGGAACCTGAAGTCAAATGCCTCGCAAGTTTTTAAGAGAAATGGCTTTTAAATAAATTTGAACCTGTATTTTTGAGACTGTTTGGGTCCTGGGGGGGGTGATTTGGTTTGGGGTTTGTTGTTGTTGTTGTTTTTCTGGGGGGGGTGGTTGAATGTTTTTGTTTGTTTTTTGGGTTTTGTGTTTTGTGGTGTGGTGGGTTTTGTTTGTTTCGGGTTTTTTTGTTTTGTTTGTTTGTTTTGTTGTTGTTTTCTGTTAGACTGATCTGACAGAATTGGAGCAATTCCCAAGTGGTTACCTCTGTCTGCTGGCAGGGGAGAGACTTGCTGCATTGCTGTTACCTGAGTTGACCTAGGCTGTAGAGGATGCCTTTGTGAAATAACTCTCCTGGGGAATTCATGCAGGCTGTTGTATAAAGAAACTCACAAGAGAAAGAACAATTAGCAAAGACCAGTGATTGTTTGTTTTAGTTTCCACAGATTGCTTTTACATGAAAACAATGAACAGAACAGATGTTTAAGGTACCAATGAAAATCTATGTAACCTTGAAAAACAGTCTCTGAAATTCGGTGGTTTGGGTGTGGGGTTTGTTTAAATTGTTTGGGTTTTTTTGGTTTTTTTTTGGGGGGGGGATGTTACAGTTGGCAGCTGGGTGAATGTGCTGTAAATAACTGGAAGGTGATAGCTGGTTGTTGAACTTCCTGGTCTTTCTGCTAGTCTTCAGTTTAGCTGAATGTTTCACTTGACAGGCTGAAGCATCATCATTCTGAATTTCTCTCCTGATGTCTCATTCTAAAGCTTTTTTTCTTTTTCTTTTTTTTTCCTCCAGTTTCTGATACCAATATCTGACAAGTTTTGTGGAAGGGTTTTAGCATCCTTAAAGTACATATGTTGGCGGCCACATAGTCTTTTGGTAGTTCAAGGTGGTTGCATTTGGGAATTTGGTGAAACCCATCCTGGCTATGTGCCTGACCTGGTATACGTAGGGAGGGCTTTGCTACTGAGATGCAATGAGCATTCTGTTTCTGTAGTCATCACAACATACACCTGCAAGCTGCCTGAGTGAACTTCTTGAAGCTCTTTATAGCTGCTATATGCAGAAGCTAGATCCACAGGGAAAATCAACAAATCTTATGCAGAGGCAGAGGATGGGTAGCCAAGCAAACATGTTTTCCGAAGTGGATGTGTTTGCACTTTTGAAGACTTTGTAATGTTAATGAACATTTTCATTCAGTCCTCACTAAGTTAGGTTTATGCCAGACTGAACTGGTTTGCAGGGTTTTAATTTCACTTAGTGTCTCTGAGTTTACTAGTGAAGTCTGTCTGGGAACATAAATTTCATGCTAATTGATTTCATTTTTTGTTTCAAAATCAATATTGGACACTAGTCTGATCGTAGCAAGGCTATTTCTGAGTTTGAGCAGTCCTTACACAAACATGAAGGCTGATATATGCTGACACCAGCAGGCATTGAAACATAAAAAATATTTCCATAAGGTGTGTTATTTTAAAGGGATCTTTTCATATATGTAAGCCGTGTGGAAAAATGGATGAGGACTATATCTGGAATATATCAAGTAATATGTATAGTGTGTAACAGTCTGTTGAGGCACCTGAAAATCACAGAAGTACTGCCCAAGGAACAAGCAAAAGCAGATGAAATGAAGTAAATGGCTGGCTGATATGTATTTCAAGTGGGTTATAAAGCCTTTATTTATGGCAGGAAGTTAAGCTTCTTCAAAAGGTATATGCTTATCTAATGACTGCTGTAAAGATCCTGGAAAGTGACCTCTGTTTGTACCAGCTTCCAACTTTTGCTCTTTTTCTTCTTCCTTTTCCTGGATGAGCTTCCTTTCCACTTTCAGGTTTTTAAAATGGTATTTCCTTTCCATAGCGATTCTTTTGCATACAGTATTTGCAGTAGTGCTCTGCAAAGGTAGGTGTTTATACAAATTAAGACTAACCTGGTCACATTATGGATTATTCTTCAGTGCCATAAAAGTGAAAGCTTTATGGCAGAAAAAGTCTAACAGCTGTTGTGTGCTGTGTGGCTTAGAGGTGGGGAGAGGAATTGTTACTCAGCCATGGACTCTTCTTATCTCTTTCGCACTGTTGGTTTGTCTTGGTTTTTTTTTTCCTGACAATGTACAATTGACAGGAGAGAAAGGCTTCCTTGCAGGAGGATCATTGTAATCAGATGTCATGTCCTTTTGTCTGTCCAGCTGCTTTTGCGCAAGTATGATCTGCCTAGCAGATTTCTCAGAGAGCTGACCAGCCTTTGCAGTGATGGTGTCACTCCATGGTGTTAAACTGAGACACTTAATCCAAGGTTGAACCTTTATGACACGTCAGTTACAGATGGCTTAAGAAGCTCTTCACCATTGCTTGCTGTTCCTGTACACCTCTGGAGGGGCAGCTGAGCTGTATTCACAGCAGTGAAATTATAGCTTTTTTGTTTGTTTGTTTGTTTTTGTCCCTCTTTACTACATGGTCATGGGGAGCGTTGCTACCTGTGGCTTGGAGAAGTTCTGGACTAACCTATGTTGCCCTTAATCAACTGTGATTTCAGCGTGCTGATTTTGAAGATCAAGCTCAATAGCCTATGCTTCTACTATACAGATATTTTTGGTGGTGAAGTATAGCAGTGGAGAGTTTAAAATCATAAAAGCCTGTAACAGAACATTATCTTACTGTTGTATTGATTGTTACAAAAGGATTTTGGAAGACACCCCCTCCGTCAAGTAGCACATGAGTTATTGATTTTGTTCTCCCTTTTTTTGTCTCAAGCTCTAGAAGCAGGAGAAGAGGGTGGAGTCTGCTTTTCCTCCTTTTTTTCCCCCCTCCTGCCTTTTTCTTTGAACATAATTTGGTTGGGTGTAGGAGGGCATTGGGAAAAGGAGTTAGTTTCTCTCTGAAGCAGTAGTGTTGCTCTTCAGTGTTTCACAGGTGGTGTGATGGAGCAGGGGAGAGGTTTGCTCAATTGCAGCTTTCATGTTTCAGTTAAACCTGTATGCTGTGTTGGATGTAATAAGAGCTGTTTTGATTCTGCCTCGGTGTTCAGGTGCTTGTGCAGGAAGTGACTAATACAGCTGGGCAGGTAGGGCTGCACTAAAGAGACAGAAAGAAAATGGGCTTTATTTAAAAAAGAGCAGCTGATATGACCCAATTTAGACAACGCATCACATGGCAGTAAGGAATTTAGTCTTGCTTTTAATCTAGCATACTATTGCCTCAAGTGCAATTGTCTGTGGGGTTTAGGATTTGGAGAAGTTATCTGTACATTGTCATGTCTTGGGTTGTACCACAGGTCCATTAATTGTGCTAATACTAGGTGTTGCAAAGCCAGGCAAACAAGAAACTTCTCATAGCTTTTTCTATTAAACTGGAGAAATACAGAATTAGGGTACCTTATCAATCTTAGCTGTCCTATAGTGACCACAGTGGAGAAAACTTGGACTCATGCCTACTTGTAACTCCAGTTTAAACTCTCTTAAATATCCAATTTTCTCTAAAAAGTTGAGGCAAAGATGGTGGGTTTTGATATGGTTTCATCTGAAATTAGTTGTAAACTTGTCAAAATCTAAAAATCCTGTTCTCTTGAAAACTGTAAATTGTTGAAATTTCCTTGAACCTGTAAATAATGTGTCAAATGACACTGACTACTGTAACAATACAAATATTTATGATGATAACTAAACCTTCACACTGAAGTTAAATTGCAGATCATTCCGTGAAAGAGGAAGTGTATATATTTTGCATAGCTTCATTGGATTTTTATGTTTGGACTCTTGCTGTTAGTTTCCTTCTGAATTTGCACACTTCAGGAAATACTCCTGGAATATGGGCAGAATTGTGATGCTTCCAGCTTAGTGGCAGTTAAATAAAACAGACCCAGTCTCTTCTCATGGACTTTCCACACCATTTTTTTTTTTTTTTTGGTTGGTTGATTTTGTTATTTTGTTGGGTTTGGTTGTTTGGTGTTTTGTTGGGTTTTTTTGTTTGTTTGTTTTTTCTTTCCTTTCCACTTTTCTAGTTAGATCTCTTGAGCAGTTTCTGCCAGGATTCCTTTTCTGTACTGCAGTCAAATGTGTGGCTCAATGGGTTTTTACTTTCCAAGGGTCTCTTAAATGTGTTCTATGATTCTACTCCTGTTGTGCAGCAGTCAGTACTGTGTATGCAGTTTGTCTAGTCTCTTATAGGACATGAATCCACCACCTTCCATCATAAGATGCTTATTTGCTGTCATAGCTAAAGAGGAAAATTGTTAATGTCCCATACAAATTCAGGAAGTGCGTTTTTCTTTTTTCCTTAAGTAAAAGTATTCTCATGTGTCACAATTGCAATTTATTATCTGCTGTTAGAATAAATCTTGATTTCTTCCAAATGGAAATGCTCCATCCCTGTTGAATCTGTGGGAAAGATCCTAACAAAAAGTTGTCTTGGATGCCTCAGAGAGTGAATTTCAGAGAAACCCACTTGTTTTATTATTCCTGCCAGTATATTGAAATATATTAAGGCTATTTCACTACAGATTTTTAGGGTTTTAGTGATTGAGTGGGAAACTCAGCATTGCAGTATGCTTGTCTTCATGTTTGTAAACATTATACACCAGGAATCAAATGATAAATGGGGAAAAACTTCAGTTAAGCGTGCAGTTAAACATTTTTTCATTGGCTAACTCTTTAGTAATGCTGCCAGCATCAAGCTATCTCAGTCTTGTGAGACTTGAGCAAGATTCACTTTTTTGTCCATCCTGGCTATTTTAGACCCCTGTAATATCCTGTGGTGGCATTTTCTGTGTGTGTACGTGTTCCTTTACTGCTGGCCAGGAGGACTGGGTGAACCAAAATGCAGCAAGCACAGCAGGATGGGGTGGCAGAAGAATGAAGTTGCATGGGACCAGAAGCCTTGTTTCTGGATGCAGTGCCACAACGTGGTAGCTGAAGGCAGTCTACATGCCCATGGCAATCCTCTCAGGCTTCTGATGTGGAGGATGAAGGCTAACCAGGGCTGGCTTTGCGAACAATAAGAACCATTTGGTGTGAGGAGGCCTGGTGCAGATGGACCAGAGGAGATGTGGGAAGCAGGGGAGGGGAGAGAGAGGGTATCTGCTACCTGGAGCAGGCTGCCTGCAGGCTGCAGGGATCTGCTTGCTGTCTGCATTTTCTCTGCCTAGGATGAAATTTCTCTTAGGCAAATCTCTAGCAGCTGAAGAGCATAAAATAACTGCCTAGTCTGGCTAGTGGTTAAGTTCAAATGGCAGGCTTTTTTCCTCTGTACATGACAGTCAACTTCCTGTTTACTGAAAGTGCATAGAAGCTGATACTCTTTCATACATATGGTTTTGAAGAGGATTATTACGACTTGCATGAATCCAGGAGCTGTGAGATGAGAGAGGATAACACAATAATTAAGGTAGGAAAACCACATTGGGTTTTTTTTTCCTGGCAGTATTAGAACCTTCCAAGGTGATTCTAGCAAAGTCCCCTAATTTAGACTTTTCACAGATGACCACTTATTGCAGTGACTCAGTTTGTGAATTCACCTTTGTTGTGCAGAGTCTCTAGGACCTCTGCTTTATGGTAAATCAGTGACGTTAGGAAAAAGATATTCTTATTTGTATGACATTCATATGTTGTAATAAGAAATTAAAAGCTTTCTTTAGAGGTTTAGTGCACAGAAATTGCTGAGGTTGCACATTAAAAATGCTTTTAAGATCTCCGTTTTATCATTCTTTCTTTGTGGTGAAAGACTTGCTAGCCTGTTCTGTCTTACTTATAGCAGTTTTGTAAATGAGAAATCAAACAGAACTGCCACTTGCACTTAGTTTTAAAGATAGCCGTTTGTTCTTTGGAGACTTGTTACACAATGTACAGAGTATATGGCAATTAGCTCTGGTGTGGGGTTTCTTTTTTCTGATTTTAATGATGTTTACTGTTTTCCTGTTGTATATAATTTTGTAAAACTACCTCCTATATAAGTTGTTTATTGTGCAAAACTTACATCATTGTTCTGCATGTGAAAGCATGAGATGTAACTGATCATTTGGGTGAATCGTTGATCAACTGGAAGTCTGCAGCACTCTTACATACAGTTTAAGTAGAATAGATGTCTTTTCTTTAGTCTTCTACAAGTCTTAGCATACTTACATAAAAATGCTTGTATTGGACATGTATTTCAGTAGAAGTTGAAGGCAGACACCAGAGACCTCATTATTAAAAATGGCTTTATAATTAGGATACCATATACACCACAATACAACAAAGGATTAATTTTTCCTTAAAAAAAAATGTTTCATTAAATCTAATTGATTTCATAAAATGTTCTTAAACTTTCCCTTGATACTGTCTTATCATTGCTTGAAAGTGACTTAAGCATTTAAGTATAAGCATCCTTTCGCTTTTTCAGATTTCTCATTTTTACCCAAGTGACCCAATTTTAAAGGATTAATATATATTTTAAGAGAGATGTTTAGCTGCTTTTTTATTTGCTGTTTGCATAAATTACTACATCCACAAATTAAGTTTGACAAAGAAAAAAAAAAAGAAATTAGTCTTCTATATGTTCTTTCAGCTGTTTCACCTATATCATCTTCAATTTGTGTGGGCAACACATAGCGTATGGGAGGAAGGAAAGTCAAAGAGTGGCTTTCATTCAATTAACCACTGAATTTCAGAGGTGTCATCTTAATGTTAGTATCATTAATTATTTGGTACTGGAAGTCTAGTAAGCATTTGTGTTTGTAGGAAATGGAGTTGCACAGCTACACAGTGGGACATCAGCTGATCATACAGGGCAGGTAGGAGCACCTGGGACTAGCTCTGGATGGATGTGTCTGCCATTGTTCCCTGTCCAGTTGGGAATAAGAGGGTGGGAAGGTCACTGAGCCTGATCTCTTGCTACTGAGGAAAGTGCTGAGACTTGATTTAACGACTGCTAGAAATCTTGACCACTGGGGAAAGCCCTTTACTGGGACTGTCAACCTGGTTTTCTCTCCTACTGGTGCTGCCAGAAATTCTCAGCTTTTTTGATACTTCCTGTTCAAAAACCTATCGCATTTTGGGATAGTGGTATGGAATCAAAAGTAGGCACGCATGGACAAAAATTGCCAAATTGCAGAATTTACTAGGAAATTAACACAAGCTTGTTTGTTCTCATGCAGTGATGGTTTGATTGTTTTAGTAAAATATTAGGAGAATTCAGAACTCAGTTCTGCATGCCACCCATTTTCCTCACTGCAGGCAGCGTTTTGATGTCAATGCATAACAAAAACATTGCTTATCTTGGTGTTTGGGTGTGCTCTCCAAACCACAGAAGTCACAAATACAAATATTATTCCCTTTCTTTTGCATGTAAAATCAATATGCTTTGGGGCAGTGTTTTTTCTGTGCAGTTCTCAACAGCAGCTCCCACTGTTTGGTACAGATGCAGGTTAAAAGGAGACTGCAAGTGTGAAGCATTCCCTGGATAAAAGTATGGGTCAGCAAGATTAGTTCAGAGGGTAGCCAGCCTGTGTTACTGAAGTGGAGGAAAGTAAGGGGATTCAGAAATTTTCAAAGAGAAGACTTTATTCCCCTTATATGTGAGGCAAGAAGACATTATGTTTCAGGCTAGAACTGCAAGAGGGAAAAGATGTGGGTTGTGGGAAAGGCAGGGACCTCCTAGGAAGGACTGAAATGGGTGCCACCTCTTTCTTTTGCCTAAATTTTCCCTTGTATTCTTCTTCTTCCCAAACAAGCTAGAGGAGTGGTGACTGCTTTCCCCTTTCCAATGTGAGCCACTGCAGCTAGCCAGCTCTCTACAGAAGCTTGTATTGGTGACAAATGTTCATCAGTGGTTGCTTAACCATAAAGGGTATTTGCCATTTGCAGCTACTAGTTAGAATTATTTGCTATTGAAAAATTATTGCTCTTGGGGTTATTTTTCTAAAAACAAACAAAAAAACCCCAGGCCAACCGACCCAAAAAAAGTCCAAAAGAAACCACACAAACAAAACACCAACCAAAACCAAAAAACCCAACAAAACCCAACCAAACAATAAATAGTATTTGGATCGACAAGTCAGTGGTGTTTACTGTCATGTGGTGTGCTTTCATTTCAATGAAGGTATTGGTAATGTGGTAAATCAGATACTGTTAAAAAAGTTTTTGTCTCCTTGCTAACAAACATTCTATTTATTTTCTTGCCTTTGTCACAAAAGCTGTCAATCTTCTCCTTTTGCTCTTCCGAAATCTGGACTTGGAAAGATGTGTGTCCTCATGTACAACCTCTCTCGAATGTTCTCTGCTACCATGCTTTGTAACGATTCTTTTTTCCTCTTGTGCTGCTTCATTTCCTCTCTCCCACTGAGGACTATATATATTCTTTGGAAATTTTTAATGAAACTAGAATTTCCTCAACTAGTATTGAATTCAATTACTGCTGGAGTCTGTGGTTTCAGAAGTGGAGATGGATATAGTTGACTTGATACCTCCCTCTCACCTCACTTAACCTGCTTGCCCCCTGGTCCCCACGCTGCTGTCCTTACCAGTGGTGATGGTTTGAAAACACTGATACCTGCTGGCCGGAAGAAAACTGCTTCTTTAAATACTCAGTGTGGCAACCTGATTTCTGGAGCCCTGCAACAGTTTAATGCTGGCAGAAGTGATGTTTCAAGGTATCTAATAAGCTTTTCATCACCTTACAAACCCTCACAGTCAAAAATCCTTTATTTTGGTTTGGTATGGTTAATTTGGGGACAGAAAGGTTTAAACAAATTTGAAGCAATTTTGTTTGTAAATGGTGGTTTTCCTCTAATTGTAAACAGTTTTTTCCCTACCGTAACCTTTTTTAAGTTGGAATCCCTAGAGGTGATATGTTTACTGTTGGAACAGAACAAATTTATGTAATGAAAGTTCTTTGCAGTGTGTGTCAAGTTAATGATGTATCCTGTTCATAGTTTATCTTCTATAATAATTGTTTTTTTCTTATAGTCAACTGATTCATAGTGTTTTGTAGCATGTGTGACAGTTGTTGGTAGAGTTCTCCTTGCTTCTTGGTCTGAACTTGCTGAGGATACCTGTTAACTTAGTTGTTTCATTCCAAGTAATGCGTTTCTTCATCTTAAAAAGCCTAGTTCCTTCATAATTATTTCTTTGCTTTAGCTTGACTCTTCTCTCCTTCAGGGAGAGATCTGAGAGGAGAGCAGAAATAGTGCCAACAGATATGTAGAAAGTGTGAGAACCATCAGAAAGGCCATGGGCAGATGCCAAATGCAGGCCTGAAGCTCAGTGAAGGATTTCAACATATGCCATTGTGCATTTTAAGTACTTGTACAGAGTGGGAAAATATGCATTAGTACTCATACACCTAATAATCACCTAGCTATGCCAAAATGCAGGCTACTTTCTGAAGAACTGTAATTCTAGGATATGGGTGTGGAAAACACTGGTGCATGTACTTGCATGAAGAAGAGATCGGGTGCAGCTCTCCAGCCCTGGTACTGTAGCTGTCATGAACCGTTTTTACTGAGGGGAACTGCTGAGCATATTTCAGGCTTGTAGCTTCCTAAAAGTAAACAAAGTTAATGTGAGAAGTACCTGAAGATCTGAAGGTGTAGGTTGACATGACAGGTAAGACGAGTCGTGGCCAGCTACCTCCGAGTCTCTCTCCTTGGCTCTGCATTTCCCCCTTTTGGGTTGCGAACTAGTGATCGTATGTCACTAGTGCTCGTAATTCAGCTGTCTGATCAATTGGAAAGCTAATTTAAAAACACTTTAGTCTCCTGTTAGCCTGCTGAAGCTTCTCTCCTTGCAGCCTTGTGATCGCTCTGTAAAGCAGAGAGGGAGAAGGGAAAGCTATTTTGACTTCTTCCTTAACTTTTTAGGCATTAGGCAGGGTGCAGTCTGTGATAATGGCAGTCTTGATTGACTGTGACCTGATAGAATGGTTGAAGGGGTTTGAGACCTGGGGAGGGATACCAGGACCAACTGATATGTGAGCTGTCTGGCTGGATTTGCACCCCAAATCTTTAAGGCCTATGTAGGTGTTTGATCACATGCCTGGAGATCTAGGGCTAAAAGTCCCAGTGATGCAAGGTAAGCCTGCCATAGCATCCAGGAAGAGAAGTCTGTGTGGGTAGTTGTCTTTAGTCTTTATTTCAGGTCAGTCTGTCTAACTAGACAAAAAGGATGGTTGCAAGGAACTGAATTCAGTCATTACAACAGTGACTTCCACCTTTCTTTTCATATTCAGCACTTGCTGGGACTGTGATTATCCTCAAAGAAGTGAAAGTGATTAAAAACATGATAAGGCAGGTGGAAGGGAAGACTTATTTTACCTTGTGTTTTTTTTCTTTTTCTCTTACATGCAAGTAGGAGAAAAGCCTTATCAGATCACAGGAGTGTTTTTGCAACATTTGAATTTCTTCCTTGCTGTTAACACTGAAAATTTAGCCAGGAGTCTAACCTGGGGCATTTTCACTTACTCTGCTCCTGTTCTTTGCTTCTGCCTCACAGCAAAAGCAGGCTCTTAGAGCCTGCATTGCAACAGGTTTTGAACTAGTAAAGGGTTTGTAGTAAAGGTCATATTATATTGTTATACTTTTTCTTTTAAACATAGGCCTACATGTACAAACAGCTGATGAATTAGTGTTTTGTGGGTTGTGTTTTTTGTTGTGTTTTCATTTTGTTTTTTGAAGATAATTTGGAACAAATGGGAAGTTTAATGTCTCCTCTTCTGGCAAGCCTGATGTAAAAATGAGTATTTTCACAGCCTTAATCAGCTGATAGACCTACTTTTATGAATTCAAATGAGCTTGCTTCATGTTTTCTTTGAGAAAAAGTGGCATGCGAAATATATTGTTCTGAACACAGTTATGGTGTGTTTTTCCTGGTGTAGAACATTTGCATTGTCTGCTTCCCCCCTTGTTTTGCCATTTCTAATCATTTTGTGATGTTGTAAAGGTTCTAGCTGCTTGTGACAAGCAGTGTCTGCAGCAATCAATACACAAACACTCTCAGTTACAAGTGAAGGCTGACTGCTTCAGTTGGGACACAATTCTGGCAGGCTCTCGAGGAGACCTGACAATGTAGCAATCCTCAAATTACAACCAGAGTTTTATCGGGAGGAGAATTAACTCTGAAAAGTTTGGCCATTAAATATGCTGTTTAGAAATAACTGCATGCTAGGTGAGCGCAGTTCTATTGGATTAGATTAGTTGTCAGACAGAATTGTTCTTTCATCTTTCATAAGAGGATTTTTCTTCTGTGCCATAGGTTTTTCCTGAGGTATCTTACATAACAGTTTAACTGTTTGATGATGGGTAGTTTACTCCTACGTGGGGTGACACTTCTGTTTCACTTTCAGTTCTGCTTCTCCGATTACAGATCAGAACCACTGCTTCAGCTTTTGCTTCAGCTCAATGGAGAAAGCTGTGCTATTTGCATTTCCTGATCTTGTGCCTTTGCTCACGGTTGTGGCTGTATCCATCATTGTGTTAAATGTGTATTAAAACAAGTTTAAACTTAAACACATTATGAGAAATAGCTTCAAAAAGGCATGAGAAGTTGGAGCTTTAGCGTTGTATCTGGGGTTTGTCCAAATGATGGTATGTGGAGAGTAGCTTGGAAGTCCATTTTGCATTAGCCTTTCCAGGAAGTACTTATCCCTGAGAAAGAGTTGGTGTGCACACCCGTCCTCTTGTCACTTAAGCTATGTAGAAGTTACCAATTTGTTTCACTTTGTGGTAGCTTTAATAGCATAGCTTTTCACCAGAAGGAGCCTTGTTTGTTGCAGATAGATAGGTCTGGTAGGATGAGATAGGTCTCTTTTCCGGAAGCCAGAGCAAAATAACTATTTATAATTCAAATCTTTACTATTTTCTAACAACATGATTTCATTTAAAAAATTCTTTAAATTACCTTGTTTGTCAGGGAAACCACATGATAGCATTTTAATCTCTTATATTCCACCTTGAATCTTAGAAATTAGGTATGCTACTATCATTACTCAAAATCATCTGCCCATTAAAAAATACTCTTTTCTATATTAAATCTTTCAAGTAAAGAGGGCACAATTTGGTTTCATGTCCAGTAGTCAAGAATGAAAATGTTATTTGCATAAGAAAACTTGCCTACAACCTCAGACCTAAAGATCTGGTAACTAAATAGTTGTAGGTAGCTTTCTTAAGGAGAGCAGGACTCTTTAAGAATACTAAGCACCATGAAATGTTTCTGTAGGTAAACAGTAAAATGTTAACAGCAGCCATTGCTGGTGAAACCAAAGGTTTGATTAACTATATTACTCGTTATACCAGCTGGGCTTATCTTTATTAGAGGTTCAGTAATACAGATTACTGAATAGGCTTTGCAAATACATAGTGATTAGGACCCTATTTTATTTGAAAGAGAATGCTGGTTGACAAATGCAAACTCAGAAGTCTTTTCCAGCTTTTGTGTCTGGTTGGGATCCTGCCTATTAAATAGTAGAAGAACATAAATAGTTATAGGATAAATTGTCACTGTTGTTGATGGATTTTGCTTGACTCCACCTGAATTATGAAGTGATGTTTTTCAATGAAGATTGAGACTGTATTTTTACTCTTCTGTAACTGCTTACGGGTGCTGTTTATCCATCTTTAAGAAAAGCAGGGGAAAGGATTTGGTTGTGTCACTAATTACTGTTAGTAGTTAACAGTATTATTCCATTGGAATTGATCTGAATCCGGGTTAATCCTGTCTGAACCCGGTAGAGGTTGGAGTTTAATTGTTCAGGGCTTTCTGTTGTAAGTGGAGAAAACAGCTATGTACTTTTTTAAGCATTGCTTCTGTAAGAGAGTAGCATATACATTAAAAATCACCTGCTTGAGTAACTGAGCACAGCTTGGATTAATATGCTTAGTTGGAAAGGGAAAATAGGATATTTTTTTTTCCTTATTGTTTTCTGAGGTATTTAAATGAATTGCAGTAAATATTCACATGACTTTCCTGCTTTTGAGAAGTTGGGCATGTTTAAAGAGGGGTGCTGCCCCATGGCAGGGGGGAAGGCTGTGCCATGCCTGCATCCTGCATCCCATCCTATTTGACCTGTTCGCTACTTGCCTTCCTTCAGCCTTGGCTCTTGCAATTTCTCTGACTTACCAGAGTACTTGTACATGCAGGATAGACCTGGGTTAGGCTTGGCTGATAACAAATTCAAACACAGATGATAGTTTCTACAAGTCTTATGCTGACAGACGGAAGCAGGCTGTTTTCTTCTGAATGTAAGGCTGTTGAGTAAAGAGTTAACTAATAGATTTTTATCTTATTTATTTTACAGGAACCAGCTGTTTGAGTTGGCTTGTTTTAGTTCTGTGTTATTTAGCTGTGATGTTTTTATTCCTGATGCATGAAGCCAAACAAACCATTACCTTACAGAGATCTTGCTTCTTTGCTACTTGTATTTCCTAATGCTGCTGAGCCCCAGCAAGTGGGTTCACTGCTGAGATGGCAGGGTTATTGAACATATCATGGTATGCACATGGTCTCCTGGCCCTTACTTCCTTTCTGTAATCCCTTCCTGCACCTACTTGGCTTTAATGTGGTCTTTTGGTCCCACAGCAAGGCAGGCACAATTGTTTCTGTTTTCCACCCCGAAAAGGGTAGGTGTGCAGCTCAGTCTGCTGTTCTCAAAGCTCTTTATTCATGAGCATCTTTGTGTCTTTTAGTGAAAGTGAAAGTGCTTTCTAAGGAATGGAAAAATTACCGCATCCATACTTGGCTAGCGCTGGTAATATGCACACCTGGACAAAATGAGAATGCTGTTGTGCATTTCCTTGTTCCCTTTAATGCAAGCTGAGAGACATGTGGTTTTGGGTCAAATTTCTCCAAGGCTTGCAGTTTCTGTCACGCTTCCTCTTAGGTTACTTTCCTCCACCGGGAATTCCCCCTCCCCAACAAATGGCCTGGAAGGAGAGATGCAATATCTTTATCTTGCATGCTCCAGGGCTCCCAGAGATTGTGAAAGCTTTCTGCCAGCTTCTCTCTAACTCTCCCTCCAACTCTGGCATACCTCTTTGTCAGAGAGTGTCTCAGCTTGGTGGCAGCCACCCAGGTGTAGAAGGCCCTTGTTTTGTCCTGCCATGGGACTAACCATTGCCTCTGCTGTGGGCTTCAGCTCACCATGGGTGCCGAAATACAACAGAGCAGAGAGCACATCACCTCCATACGTGCTGATGAAATGCACTAGGTTTAATGAGCAGGAGCAGGCAGGGGCATGAGTTAATGCAGCATAGTTTTTGGAAACACATTACTGAGGTAAAATCTTTTCCTTTTTTTAATTCACTTGGTGCTAGAGAAAGTAACAGGAGATGAAAGGGTAGAGTGGAGGAGCTTATTCAGGTTGATAATTACTTTTTAATATTATGAAGAATTTTAGTATTATATTTAGAATTTTCTATGAATCCTCTCCCTTTGAACAGATAAATAAAATCTGAATGTTCCTGTTGATGTCAAATCCGTGTGAGCAGGTTAACACCCAGTCCTGTGGAAGGAAGGGAAAAGGAGCAGAGCTTTGTATCAGCGTGTCGTCAAATCAGAAAGCAAATGAAGAAGTCTATAAGAAAAAAGGTTTTGGTTGAGCTTAAGTGTATTCTGAAGAATGTCTTGCTAGTTTATCCTCACCGGTTTTTTAGGAGACCCCTGTATGTACCTGTGGAGGGAAAAAGAAGTTTGAACAGGAAACAGACACTGTGGTTCAGGGTTTTGCTTAAGGCTGCAGAGGCCAGTTTTGCCAGTTAAGGTTTTGGTTAGTTTCTGGGACTGAAGCTACTCTGGTTACTGCCCATGCAGGGGATGCTGGCTGTGGCCCTTGCTGTTGTATGGTTGTAGCACCCCTGGGGACGTGGGTTTGTGTGAGGACCACTTTCAGGAGCACACTTAGAGTGTTATGGGTGAAGCTGGAATCGCAGCTTCTGACTGAGCTTGTGAAAACTGGATGGGCTGTGAGAATTTAAATTGATGCTGCATTTAAATGTGTTGTAAAGCATTCAGAAGACATGCTTTTTGGAGCAGAAAGGTCAAACCTTTGGTGTACTGATGGTGGCTGGATTGAAATTATTTATGCTGTGATTCCCTCAAAAGCTTCTTGCTTTTCACTGCCTTTCTCCTGAAGGATGAGATACTAACATATTCTCTGAAGGCCTTGAGGCATTGCTTCTTTTTGTGTCTTTTTTTAATGTTGACAGTGTCATAGTTAATGCGAATCTCATCAACAGTGTGACTAGAAGAGGTGATGTCTGCTCAAGCCTGCAGTGTTTGGGTCCAAGTAACTTCTCAGCGTCACACAGCAGGAACCACTACATCGTTGTCATGACTTTATCCAGATGTATGGTACCAATGTGAGAGGAGAACAAAGCTGATCCTCAAAGGACATCCTGATGGACCCTTTCACTGTTGGTCTACATGAGCTTGTCACGCAGAATCTAGTATTTTTTCATTTAGTGAAAGTCCCTGGTTGTACTTTAGTAATAATAAATGGCCATAATCTTACATACCACTGAAAATGGACGAGTCACAAATATGTATAGAAATTTGGGGTTTTTTGTCTCTGGATACCTGTCAGACATTGGTGCTGGGAGATGTTAGATTTCTTGGGCTACTTTGAATCCCTGAGGTGAGGAAAAGTAGGATTTCTATTTTTTTTTCCTTCTTTCTTTTTTCTCCTCTAGACATCTTAAAGGTGCTGTTGACGTTTACCACTTTCTTTGAATTGCCTCAGTCACTCATTCTCCACTGACTATGAAGAAAGACTGGCCATTCTAGTTGTTCTGGTGGTCACTCAGATATTTCCTGATATAGCAGAAAATATGAATTAAAACTAAAGAAAAAACCAAAACCCCACAAAAAACAAAACAAACCAAACAACAACAACAAAAAAAAAAAAAAAACAAACCAAAACTAACAAACACTCCCCCCATCTCCTCCACCCCAGTTATTAATGAAGTGCCAGCATGCAGGAGATCCTCACGATTTTGAGCTCTTTCTTCGATCCTTTTGAGGCCAGAAATATACGGGCTAGTGAAGCCCTTTTCTCCTGAGCAGGGGAGCGATGGCTTCTGACTAGGACAAGTTTTCAGGAGGTGGCTGGCAGAGGAGACAACTCTGGTGGGGCAACTTAATGAGAAAGAGGTTCAGAAAGTAATTTATTGCAAGTCTGTTGTATTGAGAAATGAATTAAAGAGGAAATAAAAGTGAAAAATACCCATGGAGTATGGTTTGAGAAGTAATACACAACAGGCAAGAGCTTGTGTGGAGACGTCCAGTGGAGGAAGTGCTACACAAGAAAGCCAGTCTGTTTTCCTGTTTGTTGATGCTGCTTAAGGACTCCCTAATCTAATTATTGTTAGTTCTAGTTGTTCATTCTTGCTTGTCTTGCAGCACCGTTTGACAGTAAGGGGGAAGGATGGATGGATGGACTGAAAAAGAGAATCTGTTTCATAGCATTTCTTATTTTTTTTTTTTTTTTTTTTTAAGTTCTCAAACCACAGAAACAGTCACAGGACCACAACCTTAAGGGCAGGTGCAGAATGCTTAGTAAAAGTTTGCACTGACTTTGGTTTGCCCTTGTTGAGTCACGTCTATTTGGATTTCATTTGGTTAGCACCTACCACTATGGAGTCCTGAACCATGGTGAGCCCTTCAGGTATTTTCCATGGGGTTTGTTTGTTTGTTTTTAGAAAACAAATTCAAAATTATGTTCTCTGCTTGCCAAACCTACAAGAAAAGTAATTTTTGCTGGTAAGTTGCAGATCAGTGAAGAATTAAAGAGCAATGTTTCCAGTAAACTAGAGAGCAATGGGATTTTGCCTTAAATAAAAGGAACTTTAATCCATTTGTTTCTTCCTTTGTAGAATATGAAGGTCCTGTAGACTGGACCATCCCTTCACTTGCATCTGTGCATTTCCAAAATACTTTTTTATTTATGTATAAATAACATCCTTGGTCGTTTACAGGGAGAAGTTGATGTACTGGTAGAAATTGAATTTCTCTACAGAGGTGAAGATCAGACATGGCACTGTTCACTTTCAGCATTAATGTGTGAGAATTAAGAACAATCCAGCATGTGCATCTCTGAACTAAGAGTAAAGTTTCAGTTAAAAAAAAAGTGCTCATTTGTGTTAAACTAGAATGGCCCTTCTTTAAGGAATGTATCTGTAGTACAGCTGCCCAAGTACAGCCTGCACAGGTTGCATTACATCTAGCTTGGGCCAGACTAAATGACAAGTATAAGTCAGTGCTTCTCTGGTGTAGTTTGAACTTTGTTTTCTATGTAACTGACAAAGATTTCTGTTAAAAGAAAGCTCAGGGAGTAGAAATAATTTTCTGACTTATAGTACCATGCCATCTGTTTGTGTTTTCCATAGCTGGTATCACTGCATTTTGGGGCAGTAAGGGGTCTGGTGTGTGTGTGTCCCCATGCCCTCCCCCCCTATTTGTCAAATAAAATGTCAGGCACTGGGGGGATGAGGAGTGTGTACGCATTGGTCTCGTGGTAGTTTGAATGTTACCTCTCTGTAGAGTGAAAGTTACGAGAGCCTGCTTCCTCCCTAGGAACTGGAAGCAGAGCTTAGCCTCTCCTGAGATGCTTTACAGAATTGAAGCATATTTCGGCGTAAGAACTGGATGCTGCCTGGCATTTAACACCATACTGCAGCTCCGCTGCTTTTAAACATATCTGAGTTGTTCCTCATGCTGTGAAAATACACCATGCTGTTTTGTGTACTGAGAGTTCTGAAGTTCTCAATACACAGTGGTATTTTGAAATTCAAAGGCTTCTTGAAACTCAGGGGTTTGACATTGTGATAAGATGATATTAAAGGACAAGGCTCTTCAAAATAGGAATTAAAAAAAATCGTGGAAAAGAAGAAACCCAGTTATTTTACCCATGTTATATTTTTGATGTGTTCTTTTTTTTTTTTTTTTTCCCTCATTCAATAGCACCTATTGGGTCTACAGCAGCAGGTAGCATAAGAGGCTACCTCTAAAGCTGTACTTAAATCAATTGCTGATGCTAAGACACAAAGATGGACTGTTTTAGTAAGACAAGGCTCCATTGAAGTTACTGCTAATAAGCAACTCAGCTCTGTTCACTTCAGTCCCGTTCAAAACACAGGAAAAGGATCAATCTTTGCCAGACTTGAAAGGCTGAAACTATTGCAGAGGATAAAAATGATTTACTTCAAGTGGGCGTAAACCATATTTTCAAAATAAACACTGAAACCACACTTGACTCTTACCACATATATTAATCATAATCTGTGTGGGCATGAAATATAGAAAGTGTTCAGCTTTGTATTCCTTCATTTTGTAAATGCAGGTTTGTTCTAACTAGCATTTAACGTAAGCTCTGCTTCTTAAGCACCAGCTTAGATGCCAGATACAATGTGCCTTCTCACGGTGAAGTGTTGCTCCATTGTAGCTTAGTTTACTCTTAGCAAAAGGGCTTGCCTCATAGTATTTCCATAATGCTTAAAAAACCCCAAACCCCTGAAGTAGTCATAGCTGGGATTAATGTGACTATTTGGTTTTAAATTGTTGTACCTACACGTCTTTAAAAAGAAGTAGTAGTGAAATAGCTTTTGATACTTCTGTAGCAAATTGTTTTCTTGGTTTACTATGTTTAAGTGCTGTAGCGCTGGATTGTTCATCTATTGCTTTATAAGCACAGCTCTTAAAGTACTGGGTGAGCCTTCTGACAAGCGTTGCTCTAGTGATGTCATATGCTTGAGTTCAATGTTCACATGCTGCTACAGGTGAAATAGTGTCCTACAGGTATAAAATGTGGACGCTCCCCAGCATATAGTTATGTAGCTTGCGGAGCTTTGTTTGTTGTTGTTTGTGGGTTGTTTTGGGTTTTTTTGTTTGCTTTGTCGTGGAATTTGAGAGGTTTTTTTGGAGGGTGTGATGGGGGTAATACCATAATACCTTTGTGTAATACTCCTGTACTTACACTGGTCTATGTAAAAGCTAAACCGTTTGAGCCTGGCCTTGTTTGCACATGGTAGAGCTCTGCTCACCTTTTAGAGCTGGAAATTAAATTTGGGAAAGTTCCCCCCTAAAAATGGGTGTACTGCTGGGGGAGCTGCCTCTCCTCTGTACTGCAGGCAGGTCTGCCTCCATCTTCACCTGCCTGCATCCTGAACTGGGGCTGCTCAGGGCACCGCAGTAGTGATTGCTTGTCGAGATGTTTGCCACTGTGCTCTGGTCTGGGGTGGGCTGCCACCATCCTCACCCTGTTTTTTCTCTCTTTGTTCTGCTTAAGTTTATCTACGTTGCTGAGAGGACAAAGGTAATGCAATTGGATATATTTTTTTTTCTAAGTCAGATGAACCTTGGGTTTTACACCCTTTCATGACTCTTCTAATCCTTGGGCTCCTGACTAGATTAATTATCATTCAGTTAGAGCCCATATGGTTCCACTGCTGAGGTAGCAACATCAGGGTTGTGTTGTTTGGTTTGTTTTGGTTTGTTGGTTAGTTGTTGGGTTTTTTTTTTTTTTTCCCCTCCTGCTTTCTTACCTTAAATATAGCATTAGTGAGGTCTCTGACGTGTCTTCTGGTACCATTACGCAGCAGCGAGATCTGCATCCAAGCCTGAGGTATTCCTATCACATTTAGTGTATTGTTTGGCAGATTCCTATCATGGAGTATGTTAAGAGAATAAGCAGTCCACGGAGATCAAACTTGCCAACTTTGAAACAGTAATTCCTAGGAAGAGATGCTGGTTGCACCTTGGAACCCCTTTTTCTCTGCACAAAGGTGCTCTATAAGGAAGGAGTTGGGCTGGTGGTCAGCTCTGCTTGTACAGTCAGTGCTCGTTTATTCCAGATTACTTGAGGCAGACAAAAAAATGCTCAAGTTGGGTCCTTGCAGACTCTCAAAATCCAGCAGGGTTTGCTAGCTTGGGCTCAGTGCCAAGCAAATGCAACTCTGCAGCTCCCAGACCAAGTAGGATCTGCTGTTTTGGCATGGAGTCCCAGCTGTTAAAGCCTGCCAAGCGTGAAGGGTGCAGACGTGGGTCCAGCACTGTGCTCAGATAAGGGAACTCGCAAAAAGTGTTGTGGGTATCTGACCATATGGATCAGCTTGGGACCATCAGGGCTCCTTAAATCAACAACAGTTTCGGCCCTGTTAACCTTGAGCTTGCGTCTGTACCTGGTCTTTTTTAAGGTTGGGGCTGGTTTTAGTTTGAGGGGATTGTTTTTTAAACTCTGAGTTCTGGGGAAATTTATTAGCTTGGTCAGCCACCACTTTATGTGCACGCAGCATAGCATGTAAGGAGCTTCTTGGAAGCAGACTGCGGTGACACTGAGGTTGCTGAGCAGGAACCAGCTCAGGGCTAACACTGAGTCAGAGCTGCTAGTCTGATGATCTTAAATTGACTTTAATTTCTCTGAGCTGTGATTCCCAGCATGTTTTGCAGTAAAACGGTATACACGTGTTTCCATTGCCTGCTTCCTCACAGCCTATGTGAGCTATGGTAGTGGGGTATTGGCCATTACACCCAGATCATGGAGTACTAGATGGCTGTTGCTAGTTAAGACTCGTGTATTGGTTTTACTATGGTACATACACTGAGACCATACATTTAATAACTGCAGTTGTCATGAGTTAATTTTATCTTTTCAGTGTACTTGGACTAAGTCAAAATAATTTTAAGATGATATGCTTGATAGTCTGTGGATTGTTACAGTACTTGAAATTAAGTTTTCTCACAGAATTCAGAAGTACTTGCTTAACTTTGCTAAGCAAAAGATCTTTCAGCTTTTCTGGGTTTTTTCATATGCAGGTGCAGCTGGGACAAGCGGATATAAAATGCCCAATCACAGAATGCAGCGAGCACCTGGATGAAACAACTGTCCTCTATAACCTGCCCCATGACGACATCATCAAGTATAAGTATTTCCTGGAACTCAGCCGCATTGACTCCAGCACCAAGCCATGCCCTCAGTGCAAGCACTTTACAACCTTCCGGAGGAGAGGCCACATTCCTACCCCTGCCAAATTGGAGAACAAATACAAAGTGAGCATGCTTGCCAAGCCTGGTGTTAGATGGTGCCGCAGAAGTAGGGCAGCATTTCGTGGGCATTAAAAGAGCTTTCTTGCATTACTTGGGGCTACATGCAAGCTGTGATTAGGAATATGAATCTGTAGTACATCATTGACTAACTACTTAATAGATATCTAACAGTTCAAGCAGTGGAACTTCAGCCCTTATTTCTTGGGCAGGTGGTGTCATTTTATCCTGACACACATGTCAAATTAAAGATTGTTCTCTCTCTCACATGCAGACAGTATGGTCACCATCGGAAGAGGCTGGGGAAGTTATCACTGTATCTGATAATTTTAGACACACAACTCTAGCAAAGATAAGTTTTCCCTGAATCTCTGGGCAGATAATTCTGGGCATTTTTGGTGTTGGTTTGCTCCTTCCTTAGAAATAGAGCTGTTGTCTGTCCTGCTTCTTGGTTTTGTTTTCTTCAGTCCCTTACCAGAGGTTATGCATTACTGTAGTCTCATCACTTACCTATTTCTCAAGTTTTCTGTATTGTTAAAAAAAAACCCAAACAAACTAAAAAAAAAAATATATAAAACTTCTATAGCATTTCTTTTAGTAGATTTTCTTCTACTGTGATTTCAGTCAAAGATAAAAAGCAAGACATTACAGTTAGAAGAAACTTTAAGTTGCTGAAGGTCCATCTTGGTTCTACAAGGCAACAGTTTAGTCTGCAGCATTGTGCTCTCTCGTTATTATACTTTCCATCTGGTTACTAGATTTGTTGTGTTTAATTTAATGATTGAGCTGTCCTTTCCTGGACAAACCAGTTCTCCCCAGTAGCAGTTCAGATATCTGTTTAGATAGATAGCCCTAATTACACAGCATAAGATTCAGCCCAGTATGGAGATTAAAATGTAGAAGGTTGTGTATTCAGTGGAATTGAAACCTTGGTAAAGCTAACTCTGAGTCATGAGCTACTGATGTGTATCTGCACTACGTGAATTGCATGCTGTGCTGTCTGCTGGACTCAACATTTTCACTTTTTTGGCCTCTTACATGGAGGCGGAGAAATGCCCACAGCCATTCTCCTTCACCCATCCACTTAGCATTCCCTCAGATGTAGACAGGGTGTAGAGTTCAGGGTATATCAGAGGTAGAAATATTCCTCCAGCAGCCTTTCCTAATGTGCCAGAAGCTGTTACTGTCCCACCAATGTGGGTCATATGTGGTCTGGTGCAGCCTATCGTGGGCATGCCGACTTTAAGAACATTCCTCAAAGTGTAAAATGGGGTGTTCTGCCCACCAGTGTGCCTTTGTGAGTTAAAATACTGTAATTAAAATGTTTCCACTGCTTCCTTGCAAATCATAATCGGAAGAAATGGAAGGCTGTGTGATATATGAAATAGTGCAAGCTAGAAGCAGTTCCCTGGTCCTGTGGTGATGCATTATGCGTAGCTCTGATCTGCAGAACTCAGATCTCCTGGGAAAAGGCTCTGGCAAAATGTGTACTTTGAGCTGTGCGCAGGTGTTGCCTGGAAGAATGTCTAGTTGGTGTTGGTCATAAATATAATTAGGAAAGTGCTAACAAACAGTATTGGATGATCGTAGTCCAGTGCTTCAGCCTACTCGCTAATCCTTGTTGTTTTCTGGCATAGATACAATTCTAGTGAGTTATTTTAAGCTTAGAACAAGGAAAAGTTTTACTGCAGGGATAAGGTTTAAAAAGAGGACTATATATGAGATTGTGCATATGTGAATAGTTACATACATAGGGACCATTATTATCTCTGTTTTCTTAGGTTCTCATGTGACTGCTTGTGTTTTGTCTGTACCTTGAATTACAGGCTCTTTGGATGTAAGGACTCTTTATTCTGCATATAGTATAGGAGACAATTGACTTGAGAGTATGAGACTCAAATATTCACATACAAGCAATATAAACAGCAATTGCACCAGGTGAATTCTGCACCAGCACTGGAAGCACTGCCTTCAGAAGAACTGTGTCATGCATGGGGAAAACTTATGCACAAGCCTACCATTAAGATCACTATGCATGAGGGCTCAGTGCCAGCACGCTTGCTCTCCTATATACTGCAACAAGAAAATACTATAAAATCCAAGCATACATTTGGACAGATACTTCAGAAATGTTTTTAAGGCATTCCTAAAATTTTATACACTCTATGAATTATAAATAACATCTAAATTTGTAAAAGGTAGCAAAGTTTAGATAGGTTAATTTTCCTTACTATAGCTGGTTTATATCAGCTGAACGGATCTGTGCCCAGTAGTTCAGATAGCTGCTGCTGTTTTTCATTTTTGAGATCAAAGTGTTGGTGTACTAAGCCTAGAGTTAGCTGGTACATATTTGTTGAGAGAGGAGGAGGGGGAAGAAAAGGGAAACTTGCTATCCAAACCTTCTTTCTCCCATTAGTGCCACTTAGGACAGCACAGTACAGCAGTGTGACTGTTTAGTTTCCTATATCAAATATTTGTATCAAAAATGGATCCAGCTTTAGGTAAGGAAATACCCCTGTCCTCTCTCATATGACCTCAACTGGGAGTGTAAGACTTGATTGGAGACAAAATACTAAACCTTTGGTTGAAGCTGGTATGACGAAGTTGCAAAGGAAATGGGTAAACATTGAAAAATTGTTGGTTCTGTTTCTATGCATGGAACAGGTATGTGTTCCACAAGAGCGAGTATGTTGGCTGCTTTTTTTGAGGGGGTTGGTGTGGAACTTTTGGGTTTTTCCTCTAAGCTGTGGATTTCGTCTCTTGTTTCAGTCTTAAGTCTTTGACTTGCTACCTGCCCTGAAGAAGCAGTTCTTGATTCTTGAACTCTTATTTCTGCCTTATGAACCTGTGAGGTTCATAATAAAGTTTTCTTGTTTGCTTCTATCAAGAGATACGCATGGCATAAGAAGGGCTTGAGTGCTTGGCTCTGGAAATCTGAATTTTTTTTTCAATTCAGTTGTGACATAAACTGTCTTCTGTTTGAACTACTCAAGAGTTTCGGAAGCTTGTTGCAGGTACAATTCCTATTAGTTCTAGAGCAGATATGCTGTGATAGAGGATCTGTGAAGTTTGTATCAGTTCCCGCTTTATAGATCAGATGTTAACCTTGAGGAGCAGATATCTGCCTTGAGCCTGAGTTCTGCCTTGAGCCTGAACTGCTGCGGACGTGGGGATTTGCCGTGCTCTCCTCCTTTGCCCTCAGCTGTTCATTCCTGCCAGCTTGCTTTTGCTCATGTTGATGTTTTGGTGTCACACTGGGAGCTGGATCAAAGATCAGCTCCAATGGGATACAAGATTTGTTTGTTTTGTTGTTGCTTATATTCAGCTGGTACAAGAGGGGGAACGGGTTGGTGACAAGGAGGAGACAGGTGTTTTGGCAGGAGCCCATATTTATTTTGGGATGAAGTGGCTGTGTAGTTATAGTTAGTGATTGTAATTCATTGTAAACAGGTAGTTGCATGATTAATTTGACCATCCTTTTATAGAGCTGGCATTCCGCTAAGCAGCAGAAACTCTCACACCGAGTTTTTTGCAGTTTCAGGCTCTCAGAATATTTTTAATGTACAGTCAGTTTTGCTTTCATCATGTCACATAGAGCAGTGTTTTATCTTGAAGTTGCCTACCAGTTTTGAAAGGTATTTTCCTGGAGGTGAGGAAAATGATAGAACTGTTTACAATAAAGTGGCTAGTTAAGAAAATGGAAATTGTTAGCCCCAGTTGTCAGTTTTTCAGAAAGCTGAGAGCCAAAAGGGTTAGTACGAGAAGTTTTATAATCTTTTCTATTTCAAGGGCAATTGACCTTCAGGAGGCATAGAAGTTTGTGTATGTATCCACCCTCTCAATTCTGATTAACTGAAATAGAACTTGTAAAATAAATAGAAAAATGCTTGTGTGAGAAAAAACATATCTGAAACCCCACTAAATTTAATGCTTTGGGTTTTTTCAGATATAGTTTGTTGGCTTTGCTGGACAAAAATATATTTTACCATTTTAAATTATATGTATATGGCATTTGTGTCCTTTTGATGGTTTCATCCACTAATACTGAAGCATAAAACAAATCTTATTTTACTTTTTTTCTTTCAGAAAAGTAGAGAAAGAATGGAGTAAGAATCTGAAACAATGCTGTAATTGCCCTGTTGTGTCACACCGCATCCAAATTTGGATAGAGTTAGGGGTTTATTTTGCAGTCCCTAGTTCCAAGAAAAATAAGGTCCAGGAGTCCTTAAAAGAACATAGCTTTTTTGTGCATGCTTAATGTATGTTCAGACAGTTTTGAGCAACAGAGAAGTCTAGTGGCCCATTCAAAATGTAAAAGCTACGTACCAGTTCGGTTTTGAGGATGGCGCTGTTGGGAGTGGCAGGTGGAAGAAGAAATTAGGAACTCCAAACCTGGTAGTGAAGTAGACAGTTCGCACAAGTTTACTTGAGCTAGTCAGGGCTATTCATGGTAATAAACATTATTCTGAGTTCATATAATTACAGCCTCATCCTGTATTTCGGTACTTTCTAACTAAGGTATATGGAAGCATCTGAGGTATATGCGTGTGTATAAAATTAAATATATATCCTGGTAGCTGCTGTATTTCTTGAAATTATATACATGCTGTAATAGATAGATTTGCAATGAATTTGTGTCAATGTTTCAACAAAAAATCCCAACCGAACAAACAAGCCCCCACAAAACTTATGTTTTAAATTATGTTGGCATTTTGTTTTAAAAGAAGCTTTAACTTGCAGCTTCCCAGATCTGTTGGTTTGGGTTTGTGGTTTTTTGGGGGTTGGTTTGTTTGTTTTTTTGTTTGTTTTTTAACATTCATGTTGTATCTCATATATCTGAATATTACAACTGATAAAAGCTTTTAGGTTACAGAACACATAATTGTGGCTGCAAGCTCCATCTTTGGCTGTGGCATAACAAATACTGAGTAATACAATGCGATGCCTGCTATAATCTGTTTTCCAAGCAGTAGGTCACTGTGGCATGTGTTATTGAGAAATGTAAATTCAAAGCCCAGGAGAGGAGGGTGAAGATTTGTTCGGTTAGATTACTAGCAACTGTCCTGCCCATCTTGTGCGTATTGGTTTCTAAAGGATAGCAGAAATGTAGATCGGTGCTCTGTGTTAGTTTGGGTAGTAGCAACAAATATGCTGTTCTCTAGGTTCTTCGGAGAGGGATTTTTCCTCTTTCCTATTCAATTTTACATTAAGAGAATTAATCTTTATTCAATTTTACATTAAGAGAATACATCAAGCAGAGATGTAGGATAGTGTGTTTCCTTTGATTAGCATCTGGGTGAGTAGGCCAACAAATTAGAGAAAGGGCACTGGTTATATTTTGTATTGCTTTTGGTTTTTGTTTTCTTTTCTTTCTTGGTCTTAGACATTGCTGTATTTTCATGCAAAAATAATAATGCTTGTAATCCACACACTGCAGCTTTAATGTGTTATATTTCCCTACAAATGAGTTTCATTTGTTGTTCTTTCCTGGTTTTGTGCTGCCTGCCTGTGTCTTCAGTAACTTATTTCATTGACAGGAAGTATATGATTAAGTGCAGTTTTCAGTGTGAGGTATCTTACTGTGTTCCTTAGCAAAAATATCACCTATAGAAACCTGTATAAAGCATACCTATAGAAAGCAGTAAGTCATATTTGCACCTGGTACAGGGTACCAGAATTTTATCCATTTTAATATTGCAGTCTTTGAGTCTGCTTGATATGAAGGAAATGCATATATTCTAACACTTAAATTCATGTTTGTTTTTTTTTTTTTTTTTTTTTACAATAATGACTAGTAGATGGCAACTAAAATGTTAATGTCTTGTCATAAGAAGAAAACCATTTGATGTCTTGATGCTGCTTCCCTGCTCTGCACTTTAGCTTATGCCCAAGCAAAGGATCCTGGAGGGGTGAAATGCTGTCTTATGGGTAGTGGGGAAATTATTAATTCTGTTGACTATTACATTTTGTTCTCCTGCTTGCTGATCTGTAGATGTGGATTGGCATAAAGAGGTAAGCTGAAGTGATGCTTTGGGCAGCACATCATATAGTCCACTATTAAAGGTAAAATACTTGGTCAGACAGTGCTGCACAGAGACACATCACTTTATACAAATGAAACTATAGCTGTTACGCGCTGCTGCAGTGCAAAAAAAAGCCCATTTGCTCTCTACAGGTGAAGTTAAAGAGCCACTGAAAAGTGGGTCAGCTAGCATCATATAAATGCTCAGCTTGATCCACTTTGTCAACGAGGTTTTTAGTATGAAACATTAAAGGCAAAAAACTAAATGCTAACCCTGGTGTCTGGAATTCGGGGAATAGTATTAAGGGCAGCAGACATCTTCATTTCTCCATCATGAATCAGAAATGGGATCAGCTTTGTTATTAGCATGTGGGTTGTGATGGATGTAGCAGTTGCACATATAGGTAGTAATTTTGGCTGCCCCTCAGCAAAAAGTAAAATACTAATTTATGGGAGATTGGAACACCTGGTTTGGACTCTCCCTGGAGCTGAGGCAGCATGCCACCAGTCAGGGTGTCTGAGCAGAGGGCACAGCAACTGGAAGGAGTGAGGAATGCTGAAATACGTTTTGAGGGCTTCACATGTATCTCCACCCTAGGATATAGTTTCTTGAGCAGCACCCCGCACCATGCATGGCCAGCACAGACACATCAGTGGTTCAGTGGTGAACTAGGTCTGGATACAGATACAACCAAAAAGCTTTATTTTTTGGCTGGCCGAATTCCTTAGTCCCATGCATGAGGTGGTTCAAAGCCAGGGCAGTGCTAGGCATGGGCTGCAACTAGAGCTGGTGAACAGGGCTCAGCATTTGCATGAGGTGTGCCCTCCCATCTTTCAGGCTGAGATATTTTGGTGCCAAACACAGTAGAAGTTAAGATGTTGCAGGAGCCTAGATGTGCCTGTGTCTAACATGGCTTGTAGTTCTTGCTTTCCTTAGTCATGGTCCAGTTAGGAGGCCTATCTTAAGTCAGATAAGCCCCTGCAGTGTGCCTCTTACTATATATTTCTATAAATACAACAGCTACCATAGCTTTTCCAAAAAACTGCTGGGCTCTAGAGGAGGACATGATGATGATGGTACCTGTTTGTTGCAATGATTTAAAACCCAGGGAGGAGGAAGAATGGATCCTTTCTTAATTTGGGAGCTTAGCTTGTGATTTTTGCTGTTAGGTGTGGTCTGTAGCAAATGGGCTGTTTGGCACAGCCTCAGCTTGCACTTGCGCAATCAGGACCATTTCTAATATAAGCTTCATAACCCATCCTGGGCTGTGTAGAGACCCTTCATAAGACTGGGTACTCCCTGGTAACAGCCTTGGCAGTGAAGTTTTTAACTAGAAGACTGAGATCCACTGTGCTGAAAACTGGCTGCTAATTTTCACGTGATCTAAAACATGTATCAGAGGCAACTCAGTAAGCTTCCTGGATTTTGCCTTTTGGCATCTGAGCTGCCCAGTGAATTCGGGAAGTTTAAACCAAGCTACTTATGCCTTGTTTGTTTGGGACGTTTCCTGGCTTTAGCAATTATTTCTGTATTTTCTCTCTTTAAAAAAGACAACAAGTCAACTTCCCCAACATCTCATTTTTTAAAACAGACCCTTCAATAGATGTTAGACCTTTGCTGGGCAGCTATTCTCTTAACTGAAGACCAGTGTTTTTAGAATGGGCTTTCCAGTTGGGTCAGCACCCAGCTTGCAAACTTGTGGTGTTTTCTCATTTGTACAGATCCAGTGTCCGTCTTGCCAATTTGTCTGGTGTTTCAAGTGCCACTCTCCCTGGCATGAAGGCGTTAACTGCAAAGAATACAAGAAGGGAGACAAGCTGTTGCGTCACTGGGCCAACGAAATCGAACACGGGCAGAGGAATGCCCAGAAATGTCCAAAATGCAAGGTGAGCTGTTTCCCCTTGGCTTGCAGGTAGTGACTTCAAACTGTTTAAATATATATTTAAAGTATGTATTTGTAACTTCTGCTCCTCATGGGAAATGGAATTCGCACTTGAAGTGTGGATTCCTGTCAATTGAGAAAAACGGGCCATATATTTAACTTACTGGATCCTGCACTGATTCTGCAGAATCTCTGGATATAAAGGAAACATTATGGAAATCATAAGAGGGGGCTTTGATATATGCTTATAATAAATGTATGTTACAGAATAAATTATTCCTAAAGTAAAGCTTCAAAGAAATAGAAAGCTTTGGAGACTTACGATGCCCTTTGTCAAGTTTTCCAAAGACGCTGGGTGAATTCAATTTCCAAGTAAGGCAGAAAGTACTTTATCAACAAGGTAACTAAGAGCATCTTTAAGATTTGGCAAAACCAGAAGTTTTTTAAGAGTAAATGTCAGTTCTTCACAAACCTTCCTCTTGAATTAGTTTGTCAACACTGGAGTCCCACACCTTAAAAACATCATTAATCTCTTCCAGAGTAGGAGATGTTTCTCACTACTCAAATGAGGTGCAACAGCTTCACACACCCCTGCCCTGGCTGCCCTTAGTGAAGGTGGCCATTATGGTTTTTTACTATTTTTTTTGCAGCACTTATCTTCAGCAACTGACAGAGTAGTTACATCCAAATTAGATTATCCCTTTTATTGAAAGGGAGTATGCAGTCAGATAGTACCCTATCTATTGCTCCACATCTGCTTCATGGAGAGGACAAAGTAAAGAAACTGGGGGATTTGATAGGAAATAAATACTGAAAGGGAAGATATACCTCTAAATGTCCGAGGTATACTTTTGTCTGCTTTGAGCCTTACCCTGTGCAAGTAAAGAATGTTTATCAGTTTACTAATTAACTTATTTTGGTCTTTGGGAACGAAATGCCTGTGGTGCCATAGCTTGAAATGGAAAGATTTCCAAACACTGAGTAAAATTCAGAAAGCTCTGAAATCAGCAGTTGGTTGTTTACCCTTCCTCCCTCCTACACACACATGACATTTTAACAGAGTTTTAACAGCTTGCTGTTTGGTAAGAGTTGATAGGTTCGAGCCAGTTCTAAAAATGTTCACTTTCTCGGCAGTCTTACAGTAAAATACTTTAATGAACTTTGCTCCGTTTGGACTGGGAAGTAGTATGTGTTTTGGTTTTAATTCTTTGACTTCTGTCCAGATTCGGTTTTTATGACAATCAAATGGTGTAGCTATTGAAATAAGTTGTCTAAAAAAAGAAGAAAAGGCACCAAGCAAAAAAGTATGAACATGTAAAAGCAGAGGAAAGAGGGCTGGTAGCTGGAAAGAGAAAGGAGCTAAACCTGCTATTCCTAACATGTTTATCCTTAGTAAGTTTTAAATTTAAACTGCTAAATGTACAACTGTTTTCACTGTCTTCAGAAGAAAAGGCTGGACACTTGAAACTTTCCCAGGTTAAGTTCCTTATTTTGAAGCCTGAAGTTACATGAGTTTGGCCGTTAATTTAAAAAATAATTTGATTCTTAAACGAAAGAATATAAATCCTCCAGCATGGTGGGAGGCAGTATGGAAAGTCATGAAACTAGCACGGAAAAAGATCCTTTATTAACAAGTCCTTTCTGGTAATGTGGTGCTATAAGTGAACATTAAAGAGGGAATTCAACCATTTCATAAACTGTACTGCTACCCCACTCTGATATTTCTTTGGCTTTTTTTTTTTTTTTCCTTCAGGGGTGAAAAAAACTATTCCTGCTCACAACCTCCAATATGTTTATATCAACAGATTGTATTTAAAGCAAATCTGTAACTAGCAAGTAATCAAAAGAACCACTTACCGAGCAGTTAGTGGTACTGTTGTTTGGTGTTTTTTTTCTTTCTTAATTGGTTATTGGGTAGTTGAAATACGTGTTATGCAGCATTCTTCATCAAAGCATCAGTAGGTTCCTGGGCACATGGGGATAAATATACCAACAGTTAACAATGTGCAGTCAGGGGGATCGGAGGTAATATTTTCTCTGCCTCTCTCTCCAGCCGTTCCCCAAAATCTCTCTCAAAAAACATTGAACTGGATAACTGTTGTATTTTCAAAAAAATAAGAGAAAAGTGACAGAGAAAACAGACTTGATAACATACTGTTTGATTCATCCTTGTTCCAGATCCACACAGGCAATGTTTCAGGTGACAACATATTTTATTTTGATACATGCATATGTTGTACTTAAAGAACCTCTTTTATGTTTTGGTTAAAAATTGCAGCATCCAAAACTGACAAAACAGATTGAGGAAGAGTCAAAATTAAATTGTGTCATGATGTTAGTATTCAGTCTTTACACTAAAACTGAAGCTAACAGAAATTAAAGGTAGAAACTTCAGAAGAGGTAGAATTTCTTTAATGAGGTGACGTGAACAATTACGGGTAATTTCAAAAGTGTGATATAGCTTACAGTGTAAACTGTGACCATATTTTAGATATCTTCTGGAAATAATTATATATACGTGTTCTTTAAGCCTACATGTACTATGCCTGTACACGAGTCTTTATATGAAAGACTTGCTCTTTAAGTAGCCATGCCATGGAGAAGTAGAATGCACCATTATTATCTTGTCTGGGCATGCGGGTGAGAAAACAGGAACACTTATGGTGTGTGTATGTGTATGTATTGGCAGATCCTTAGGCAAGTATTCACAAGTTTTTCAGTGGTTTTGGTAAGTACTTCGAAAGAACATAATCCTTTGTAATACGAATACTAGTAGGCACTGTTAAATAAGCTTAAACTTGATTACCTTCTCCTGTAGGTCAACACAGCTCTAGTGCATCTAATAGGAATAGCTTCTATTTACCTGGTCTCTCTAAGATATGCTTACATAAGCAAATACAAATGTTACATGTTGTCAAAATACATGATTATAGATTCACAGTGTGACTATATGTCAGTATGGAAATACTAAAAAATGCTACTTTTTAAAACTATATCTTAAGGTAATTTTGACATATTTCTTCTTTTAATAGAGCCTTTTCCAAATTTATTACACCATAGTACAGTGCAGACCATTTTTCTCAACAAAACTTGTCCAAAATGTGGTCTTGTTCTAGAGGGAGCTGGCTAATGAGTTAAAATTTGCTATGTTCTAATAGATACCTTTTAATAAAATGTATAACTTGATTTGGGTTTCCCCACTACTGTTTTAGGGTGTTGATTTTTACAAGTTCTTGCAAAAACATGTTTGCAGCAAAATGCCTTTTTTCCACAAGTGTTTTTACAGTACAGCAAACCAAGTAAGTAGTTCATGTTGGTGTTACCTTACCACAGATTTCAGTATCAACACTGTCTGAGGAAACACCAAACAGTGGCTCTAGCTTATAAAGCTTAAAACAGAGGCAGAAACTTAAGTAAATGCAGATGTCAGTGCAAACCAAGGACTATGTACTTATCTGTGGATTCCCTGTTCTGATGAACATGAGTGTTATCAAATAATTCGGGGCATAGTTTTTGAAAGTACTCTGCAAATTATTTCTCATCCTCTGAAGGGAGGGGAGTTCTTGCTTATATATGAATGGATAAAGCCATGCACCAGGTTTTCTTCAGGAGTGGAGGAGAATGCCCACACCCATCCTCAGATCTCTTGTAAATGATTTCCCTGGAAGATTTCCATGAAACGGCATATAACACGCAGAGGGTCTGTGAAAGTGAGTATCGTGCTTTAAGCCCAGCTGTCAACCCAGAACCATGCAGCTGCTCACTCATTGACCTCTTTTTCCTCCCCCGGCTCCTGGAAGGATGGGGAGGAGAATTAATGTAAATGGGGAGGAGAAAGAATGTAACTCCCATGGGTTTAGGTAAGAACAGTCCAGTAACTAAGGTATAGCACAAACCACTGCTGCTACCACCAATAATAATAATACTGATAAGGGAAATAACAAGGGAAGAGAATACAACCGCTCACCACCCGCCCACCGATACCCAGCCCAACAGAGCAGTGATCTCGCCCTTCCAGGTCCTTGCCCCCAGGTTTTACATCCTGGGCATGATGTGCTGTGGTATGAAATACCTCTTTGGTTAGTTTGGGTCAGATATCCTGTCTCTGCTTCTTCTCGGCTTCCCCTCCTCCCTGGCAGAGCGTGAGACTCAGAAAATCCTTGGTCAGAGTAAACATTACTGAGCAGCAACTAAAAACATTGGTGTTATCAGCGCTGTTCCCTGGCAGAAAGTCAAAACGACAGCACTGCACCAGCTACTAAGAAGGAGAAAAATGACTGCTACTGCTAAACCCAGGACAGTAAGGGTCTGAAATAGACACTGCACTACTTCAGTTGTCTCCTTAAGACTCTTAGTTCTGTGTGTTTTGCCATTGGTATGTAATTTTTCACCCTTCTTGTTCTGGGAGCCATTCTTTGATTTCTGAATGACTAAACCTTTCCCCATAAGGTGAGGGTATATCCTTGGGTTTGAGCAGACTCTAGGAGCAGGATGAAGCCAGTAACACTTCCTGAAAGCTTGGACACAGAAACTGGGCTTGCAGTCAGTTATTCTCACATCTTGCTTCCTTGACCCTCACCGTGCTGCTAGGGAGCCTAAAGTTACAGGGCTCTGAACCCCGCACGGCTGCAGCTATCTATAGCAAGCTGCATTCCCAGCCCTGTACATTTCCCCTGTTGCGTGCCATGGTATTGCCAACAGAGCAGGAACACTCGTGATATCTGACCTGTTGGTAATTGCTTTCCCACCCTATAGATCTGTAATCCATCTCTGTCAGTGGATTATCCTAAGGGGAAGGAGGCATGTCGCTGTGAACCAGAGCTGAAGTTAATCTGGTGAGATGTCATGTTTTAGGCTTGAAAGCAGCCTGACTGAATCATACAAAGTTCATCTGGCATTGTCAGTCTGTGTGCATACAAATAGGGAGTTCAAGCCCTGCATCTAAGGTTGGTTTTTATTTCATCTTTTTAATGAAGTTTCCCTTCTAAAACAGGGAAAGTTTTTTACAACAAAATATATAGGCAAGTACAACCACGTGTTCCAAATACGCATCTTTTGATGGCAGTTAAATATGGGCAAATAAGTATCCACTGAAAGGTTTTTAATGCTTTTAATGTGTAACTGCAATACGTGTCCATAAGAAAATAAATCCTGTATAAACCTCTTTATGTTTTAAGAGGACAGTATGTCTGGGGGATTTAGAGCAGAAACAAGTAGATTCAGAAGTGATTTAGAGTGGTGCCTTGCTAACTGGAGCTGGGATGTAGGAAGTAAGGTTTTATAGCCCAGTTGTCTCTTTTGTGAATGTCTTTCCCATCATATGTGTAAAAGAAGCATTTGAAAGTGTAGGAGTTCTGAGATGACTAGTGTTGGCACAGGAATGTTGGGTATACCTGGAACTACAGCTAACTAAGTCTGCTCTGGAATCTTTTACCAGGAGCATTGCTGGTGGAAAACATCACTTTGTTACATGTATAAAGTGCCAGTTTCAGTAGCTGTTCAAGTGAGCAAGACTTCTCAGATCCCAGGTGATCCCTGATTAGCACCAAAGAAAAAACACACTTAACCATCTCAAGCATGTCAGAATCCCAGGGAATCACAAGCCTCTTTTGACATGAGAGGCTTCTCTTGTACCTGAGCCTTCAGCATCTCTGGTGCTTGCGGGGCCACTGAATAGTGATGCCTTGTCTTCACCTGTACCTCCCTGCAGAATAAATACCTGTAGATACAGGTAAGAATTTCAGGTGATATTCATTCATCCATTGCAATTTTCAACAAATAAAATTCCAATTGGATGTAAGGGGAAAAAAAATATTCCCAGGGAAGATTGGTGAAGCATGGAACAGGTTGCTCGAAGAGAGTGAGATGTACCCGTACTTGGAAGTTTTAAAATCTAGTGGGATGAGGCCTGGAGCAATCTGATCTGACTTTGAAGTTAACCCAACTTGGAGTTGGGGGTTAAAATAGCTGACATCTGAGGGTCGCGTCCAACCTCAATTAATAGGTAATTTTATCTTCCATTCACTGTGGGGTATGATCCTGGGGTGGGGTGGGGGGGAGGTCTTTAGCAATTTTGTGAGCTAGAGAAAGTGTGTTTACCACCCTGTTAGCTATATTTTCAATTGGCAACATTTAGTAGTAGCTTCTAATCATAGTTGATCCAGTGAAACATTCGGCCTCAGGACTACCCTCTTGCCTAGACTCTCAGAGCTATTAACTAAAACTGAAGCCTTGCTTAAGTCTGTGCAAAGTAGGTTAAATATACCAGTTTTGCAGAAAAGTACATGGAGATACAAGAATGGAGCTATTTATGCAGGCAATCAGCAGAAGGATGGATGTAGATCCTAGGTAGCCCAGCTTCATGCTGTTCTGTGGGCATGATGAAAGCTTAGTGCAATTCTTTAATACAGTTTGTGGAATCTTTTTTTTAAGTTAACAAACCAACCCATACTTTTCAAATCATTCACTCTAATAGCGCTTTTCCTGGTGTTACAAAATGCAGCATCAGTTCAGGGTGGGAAAGAGAGTGGGGCCACAGGTGGCAAAAGAGGGAAACCCATCTGTGGAGGGGTCAAATAGAGTTCATAACTTTATTTATTGTGCTGCTTTTATTTTTAATAAAGTTTGATGCTGATGTGTGTACTTCAGTAATAAAACCAAATTTTTAGTAAGGGCAAGGATCACTCAGATTCTCATCTGATACAATGAATGTTTAAAGATAGAAGGAAATTTATATACAAAAGCATGTATTGAAATCTGGAATGAACTACAGCTCATATTTGATGTTCTAAAACATGCCTTAAAAACCATTATTGTCTTAGGACAGCTGCAGTATTAATTACTGCAAATGGTGAGCTAAGCAGGGGATTGCCTGCAGTGTCTTTTCATCCAATTCATGGACTGAATGGGTAGGGCCTTCTTTTCTGTGCTTAAGAGAGGGGGGAAAAAAGTAACCTTTTCTCTTCTGCTGGTACAGATCCACATCCAGAGAACAGAAGGGTGTGACCACATGACCTGTTCCCAGTGTAACACTAATTTCTGTTACCGTTGTGGGGAGAGATACCGCCAGCTCCGGTTCTTCGGAGATCACACATCAAACCTCAGTATCTTTGGATGCAAATACCGCTACCTCCCCGAGAGACCACATTTAAGGAGATTAGTGCGAGGCTCTGTCTGTGGTGAGTGGATAAATGTTCCTTGTGGAGAGCTGCACAATGAGGTGATTGAGTGCGGGAGTCGATGATAGTTAAATAAAACCTAGTGATTTAATGTATTGGATGGACAGCCTTTTGTTTAGTTACATAAAAGGTGGTTTGTTAAATATATTTAAATAGCATTTGCACTCCCTTTTTTGATGGACTGCATATGTGTATAGATATCATGTTCTCTTCTGTTTCCTAACCTTTTTAATAATACATAAGCAAACTGGAAAAATGCTGTCAATATGAGTGTTGCTTGCTGTGATTGTTTTTCTTAAAGCATATTAAAGATACAGAAATGTACAGGAAAGTGGATGAAACTTCAAAATGATTGGATGTGCCTACTCTGGTAAAATCCAATGCGTGAGAAGATCTAGTATAGATTAAAGACAATGCTGGCACTAGAGCACATGGGTATAAACTGTTCATTAATAAATTTAGGCATAAAATTCAAGAACCATTTCAAAGAACTTAGTAAGGTTGCAGAAGAGCTTTTAGTAAAAGCCACTATAGCAAACAATGTGTTTTTAAAGTGGTTCTTCGTACCTTTGATGGAATTACTTTGACAGCAAAGGACTCCGCTCAGAGGTATTACCGAGTCAGTGCTGTAATCTCATTCCAAGGTTAAATCTATGTACAATGGAGATGCAAATATAAAATAAGTGGGTTTTAACACAACACAGATCTGCAAAAAATCACATTCCTGTTGATTTAATTTTTGCAATGGTTTACACGTAACATATCTAAATATGCAGTTGGCATGTTTAAATGCCGCATACAAAGTCTAAAATGCCGGTGTATGTACGCTTTATGAATAACTACCAAAACATTCCAGAGCACTAACAGAACTCACATGTGAAAATGAAAAAATGAAAGTTTCCTCAGTTTACATGAGATTAGGTTTCAGGAACTGAGGTCACTGCTCTTCCTCTGTTGGATTAGATTTTGGCTAGGATTGGCATATGTCAGCCAGTCTAGATTTTTGTACTTTTTCCAGGCAAGCGCATCTGTGGGTATGGACAAATTGTTTTAAGAACGGGTTATATTGTTGCAAGACTATATCTCCTGGCATTTTTCTTTTGAGACAGTATAATCCCTAATTGTGATACAGTGTCAGGTTGGTTTGTGGGTTCTGCTGTCTTCGATGGTGGAGATTTGGCAAGATCAGCTATCTTTTTAAAACTTCAAAAGAATTGATCTGTGTCTGTTAATTGGGTGAGTGTAGAGGTCTGCTTAGTGAGTTTGTCCCCAGCAGTGGTCATTTAGAATCCCCTCCCTGTCTATTTCCATTAGTCATTGTTTTAGATACTTCCTTAGCTAAGGTTTGTATCTGAACCTTTGCTTGATAATTATCAATAGATGTATCCTTCACCAGTTTATACAGTTCTTAAGTTTTGGCTTCTGCATCATCTTTGGTAAGGGCTGTAGGGTTTCAGTATGTGTTGTGAGGTACCTTTCTTTTATAGACCCTCTGTCAGATTCTTTGTTGTGGTCTTTGATTATTTTTAGTATTATTATATTTTATTGTTTTGAACTGAAGCTTCCTAGTCTTAATCATTTAAGATCAAGTTTAAAACCCAGAAGTGTTTAATTACAGTTATGGATCACACCTAGGCTCAGAGATGTCCCATTAGCTACAACCATAAATGTAAATATGTTAAGGCTTTATAAGGCAGGAGGAGAGCATTCTCATTAGGTGTCACTGTACAAGCCTGCGTTTTGTTTCCATTCTCACACTCAGCAGAAGACACTAGAAGGAGGAGATGATAGCAGAGGTGCTATCAAAAGCATAGTCTTTAAATTTTAGTAACATGTAGCAAGAAATAAAGGTTGGATGTCTTGTAGTAAAATGCCTCTGCTAGTTAGCTAAGTGGTGGAAATTCAGAGAACATTATCTTGGCTGTCAGTGGGAGACTGGTGAGGTGTTGCTACACATGTTTTCTTCTGTGACTCTTTTTACTTTCTTGCTATGGAGAATAAATACTTAAGTAAACATAGTGATTTTGTAGCCCGGTGCAGGAAAGGGTTTTTGGCTTGTTTCTACCAAATCTGGGTGGGTGGGGTGTATAGAAAGGAAAGAACGCTTCATGGCAGGCTGGCATGCTATCATAGTTTCTGTTGAGAAGCAAGGGGTTGCGCCTACAATCACAAACTGTTCTGTAATAAAAAAAAGAGAAAAGCCTTTATGGCAGCATAAATTTTTAAGCATACTTTTCTTCATAAGCCAATGTTTTTTGTAAAGGTAATGGATGTAACAGGGAGAAGAAAACCTGGGAGCAGAAGGTCTCTGAAATTGATGATATTTCTCTCCCTTCATTAGCAAGCATATTTTTTTAGAGAAGCTTTGTCTTTTGATCGGTACAGTAAGGTGAAATTGCTTTTATCCTTCAGTTGCAGCAGATGGAGAGATTCCATTCTAATAGTAATTATTTGGTTAAATAAATTCTTGAAGGCAGAATATTTTCTTATAACTGGAGTTCGTGATAAATTGCACAGAAAGGAGAAGCATGTTCAGTTGTCTTAAATGTACTTGAAGTCACCTATAGATACTCAATAGGACTTTAAAAACAGATGCAAACTTGTATTAGAACTTAACATAGGTATGACTAGTTTGATGTGTAAATAGGTACTTTTAGTGTCTCTGTTGCTTAAACATAAAATTATATTTGGACTTGAAAATCAGAAGTTTATCATATGCAAATGATAAAATTATTTTAGAAAACCAATTTTTTTTTTTTAACCTGGCAAAGGATTCTCTTGGGATTTGTGGGTGTTTGTATATATTACCTTAAAACCAGCAACCAAACCCAAAGTTATGCAAGAGAAAAATATTCCTTCATGTTTTCTTAAATACCTTCTCATTTTGCAGAAAAACGTCATACTCTATATCACAAGTAATGCAGCCCCTCTGAGACACCAGCAATTAATTGTAATTTGTGTGAGTCTCGTTCACCTTTTGTTAACTTGCTCTTAATTTTAGTTTACAAAGACAAAGAAATCAAGTATTTAAATGCGGTAGAAATATAAGGAGAAAAGTATTTTGTTTTGTTTTTAAAATTTAACATTTAGAAAGAATGCATTGATAACCAAAAGGAGATACTGTCCCATGACAATGAAAGGTCATTTTATCCTGTACAGTCTTGGAACTACGCAATACTCGTAACTTCATATACACAGAGAGAAGGAAAAGGCACTCACTTATGCTTTATTTTATCTCTGAGTTAGTCTATGAAACGTAAGCAAACAAGTTTTTAAACTGCATTAGTTTAGGAACCATTCTTTGTGTCTGCAAAGGAATTACTCCACTCAAAAGCTAGTTTAGCCCTTTCTGCAGGCTTTATTTCCGTGTACTTAATCACCAGTTTAGTGGTTTAACATTTTTATAATTTTGGTACTAAACATCATAATTTTCTAACGTTCTAATTATGTGGCTACTGATAAAGAGAGTTCATACCTGAAAATAATCTTTTATAAGCTTTACTTTGAAATGGTTAAAGGCTTTGGTAATGTTTTTAATTGCTCATTTTTGAAGTTTTCTCGAGGTTTTTCCATCACTCTACATTCCTTCTCCTGTCTATGCTTGACTGTTTTGCTTGGACAGCTTCTGTGTGTATAGCATGCAGCACAGTGGAGTCCCAGGCAGGTCCACCATTACGATGCCTAGCAACTAGAGTAATACCAATAACATTTGCCAATATTTTTCTTCTAGGAATTAATGCTTTCCACCCACAACACTCCTATGAAATATAAAAGCTATCAAAACAGAGCATGAAAAGGACCTTTTACATTAAAATGCTGTAAATTTTTCCAAAATATCTCATTTTTCCATCAGACTGCCCAAATTAGTGGCTCAGGTTATGGAGAGTTTTACATCATTATTGAATGAAGTAATCCTTTCAGTGCAATCTGATACAAGTGATTTGAGGGAGGGGAGGGAAGAGAGAGGTAGCAAACTTGCTTTTCCTCTTTTCCTAGAGGTGACCTTTCAAATGCATGCATAACTTAGACAGTTGCTTAATTTCAAAGGCTTGATCAGACTGCTGGTGTATCAGTAAAAATGCTTGCCCTGCTGCATTTTCAAAGAGCTGAGACAAGTGGCCTCTTTGATCCAGCCACTCAGCCAACACAGCCTGGGAGACTCTGCTGTTCTGTTGAAAGTATGCAACTTGGGAAAGATAACTTGGACTCAAAGTTCAGTTTCAACTTCAGTGTTTCAGGAAGAGCCTTGCCTTCCCTCTGTGCATTTCTACAGATCGTGAACTCACCAGAAATAAAGAATATGAGCATGCTTTATTTGTTCTTAGTCTTATACTAGCCAGTGTCCTGCACAACCTCACCGACTTACTCATGTAAAAGCAGCATCATATCCTTTTGAATCCTGATCCAAAATAGATTTGGCTGTGGTTTGATTTAGACCTAAATCAGAACTATGCATGGGGACTTCACCATAGCATTTTAAAGTAAGCAGAAGCATACTTAGAGGTGATGGGCTCATCACCTTGAGCTAACGTAAATTCTCCAAGATGCTGGTTTGGTTGGCATCTTTCCAGGGTGTTTGCTGTGCAGTAGGATTCCAGAGAAGCCAAAAGGTAGTAGCTTTGTAGCTATCAAGTTCCTGTCAATGCCTGAGAGATTTCAGAATGGAAAGAGAAGTAAATGTGAGTTAACTGTGAATGTACAAAATGAGCTGTGCTCAGATTGTTATGGAGGGTGAAGAGGGCAGAGAGAAATGCATGCAGGAAGCGGAGTTAGCAGTGATAGCTCTTAGCTGGGTTTGTAGGATGAATTTACAAATAGGAATCCTAATAAAGTATCAAAACCCAAACCTACTTTTGGGAGTCTGATATTGAAATATTTATGGATGATTGGAAAGGGAAAAATAAACTGCCTACTTTGAATTATTTAATGAATTTTGCATTTCAGCTGGAAAACTGCTCATTACACCCCTAATACTGGTTCTGGGACTGGCCTTGGGAGCTATAGCTGTTGTAATAGGTAAGAGCTACCTATGTGAACAAGTCTAATTCTGATTTTCTGTGTGACATCTCAGTATTTTAATCTCGGAGATTGACACAAAGTACAAATTTCACAGATACTGTTTTAGTATAAAGCACATGACTTTTTTTCTAAAAACTGTCTTTAGAATCTTTTTTCTTACTTGCATTTTATGCCTACTAGTTTTATTATCTTTTTTTCCCCAGTTATTTGACTTTCTGAACCAGAATCTTTAACTAGTATAGTTAAACAATTGAAAAGCCCAGAATAATTTAAACATAGCCTTGGGGGCTTGCTGACTTGGACCCTCCCCTTAATCATCCCAGTGAATCACAATTCTAAGGTCTTGGTCATGTGCATGGCAAGATTTTTGGGGCCCTAGGCATGATCCCAGGAGCCCTCCAACTTGAAGATACAGCAACAACAATAAGGCAGCAAATTGGGGTAAATTAAAATCTGATTTAGTGCATAGGCTGCTAAATTGAATTCCATCACAAAAAAAAAGGTACCGTGAACTCGTATAGTATCAAAGCTCTGTTAATGTGGTTGCATTAATGTGGATGTAGTTATTCTAGCTCTTTGTCTGGCTTAGCTGAAGTCTTCCACAAAAATTAAATAAGCCATAACAATAAATGTATAATTTTGTACATGTAATTGCATATCCACCATTTGTGTTGGCAATAGTAATGAGGGTTCGAGCTGCTTTACCACTCTTCACCAAACTACTTACTCCATTTAAAATTTGTAGTTGGGGTGCCTCAGGCCTGGGCACCTTTTATTGTGATACAGTGAAGCCAAAATATACCCAGACAGTTACATTAATAAGATTGTGCTTAACCAAACAGCATATAACCAAAATACTACTACAGCTTTTGTGGACTACATCTAGCCAAATTAGGAATATTGCTATTAATTTCAGTATTTAGGCTAAAAAACCCATCTTTTTCATGTATCAATATTCTGTATTGGATTCACTGAAGAGAGATATCTTTATAAAGATACAGATAGATAGATATCTATCTTAAATATTTATTCTTTTTAGTGGCATTTTATTGCCAAAAGTGTTGGTAATAAAAACTTCTTAATGCCAGTAAAGCTTATTTTGCTCAGCAGTCTGGTATAATCTATACTGGGAGAAAAACACTCATTTGGTTATATTAGAAATTAAGAAGGTTTTGCAGTAATATGGTAGCAATAATTGCAATAATACCCAGTGTGCCATTAAAGTCCCATCCTAGGCATGGCTGGATAAGATATGATCAAGAACAAAAGACATTGATTATTTATAGGAAAGATTTGGTTTTGAGGTAATTACAGCAATTTTGTTGTTAACATGACTGTAAAAGTAATGTCAGCATCATAGCTGACAACCATTTTTCACCATTTATAAGGCTGTTGAGCAAAGGAAGGACCCTAGTTACTATAGTAGCCTTTCGTCATATGTTGTTACTGTAGAGATGTCTGAAAAGGAAATCTTTCACCACTTCAGTCAGCTGATGGCAAGAGAAAGAGGGAAGTGCTTCTCATTTGCACTTGAGAGTCCCTCTTATGACATACTATTTTTCACTTGAGTAACTCTGATTTATGTATTTATTTTTCCTTTTACAGCTTCCTTTCTCCCAAAAGACTTTTAAGAATAACCAGTTCCTTGCCCAGGCAAGGACAAACATTTGTTATTACTTCACAATAGATGCTTGTAAAAATAAATAATATTCAAAGGGGCAAAAAAGGTAAACCTTATAACATGCAGCCTCTATTGCCAATGAAACTGGTTGAAAACTGGTTTAGTTAAATCAGCCTTGGATTTAGGTCAAAGGATTCCCAAAGTGCTTTTAAAAGTTTTAAATTTGTATCTTACACGAAACAGTATAGTTCAGGAGTTAAATTTGTCAGAGGTGGGAATAGGGTTAGCGGGATTTTGTTGTAAAGTAAACAAAGTGTAACTTAACTCATTACTGAAGAGACTGTTGCAGGCTAGTGTATTTTTCTGTTTGTCCAAATTCTCCTGAGACATGGCAAGCTGCATCTGAATGTGTACATTGAAAGAACACAATGCATGCATAAAGGATTGCTTTACTTATGGTTTTCTTCTTCTTTTCTTCTTTTGGCAGGTTTATTTGTGTTTCCTATCTATTGCCTTTGTAAAAAGCAGAGGAAAAGGTCACGGACAGGTATGCCCTGGTAAGGATGGACCTTACTCATCTGAACTGAGCTGGTCCTTCAAGGGCTATACACGCTTTGTGCAACAGAGCAATACAGTGCTGGTTAACAGCATCAAAACCACAGCCCTGGAAGAAGAACGGGGGGTCTTCTGCTGTCTTCCCTCAGATAAAAACACTACTGCAGACCAGAAAGCCTCTTTGCTCTGGTGCACTCTGAACAAAATGGGCCCCCTGACTGCTGCTTTTTAAATGTTTTGGGGTTTGGTTTGTTTGGGTTTTTTTGTTTGTTTGTTTGTTTTTTTTTTGTTTTTTTTTTTAATTATTACTTTGGAGGGTTTTTTTGAGTCTAAGTTTTTGAACTAGACAATCAAAGTCTCTCTTGTAGCCACAACTCTTCTACCGATTTGGCCTGTGAAGAAAGCATTTAACTGCTAACATGTGCTCCGTTTAACTTCAGTGTCGGCCTTTAAGAGGGAAATGCTTAGAAGTGTTTGGACTCTTACTGTATACTGAGCATACTACTTTTGGTATTAAAAACTACTTCTGTAAATAACTTCCATCACACAGCATTCTGTTCAGCATACCAAAACCCCGTCACATGCCAGAGCATGACAGCTGGTTATCTTCCAAGTCCTAGGCAAGAGTGTAGATTGCCACCACCAAACTGCAGTGCCTCAGAGGGAAATAATCCTTAGTATTGAAGGTCCATTATACTTACAAATACACTGATTGGGTTCAAGTCAGTATTTATGGCAGTCTATTAATATTGACTGGGGGTGTGTGACAGATTTGTAAGAAGAGTATTGCATTCTGAAATCCTTCCAGTATAGAAAAAAATTTGAGGGATTTAGGTAAGAGGAAGTGTCGCTGGCCTGTTCTGTCCCAGATATCCCTGAAATGTGTTTGCAGGGAAGCTGGGAACCTGCTCTTCTGTTCTGACTTGGCATATAATACACATGCTACACACTAGTTGTGTGAAGATTGACGGTGAAATTTTATAACCTAAATAGCACATCTTGTTTGTTTAAGTAGGCTACATAAGTCTTAGAGTATCCTTTGATGTCTCATGAGGAAAATCTGTGAATTTTGGGTAAGGGGAAGGGTCATTAATTCTTAGGAGACCATTTTGTCTTTATTCTCTGCTTCCAGTGTTCCTCTTCCTGGCACATTACAGATCTGAAGAGAATAGTTATCCTTGCTCTTTTTTCCTAACTTCAGAGTGCTGCTGTTTGCTGCCAGACCTCTTTCTCAGTTGAAAACCACAAGAGCAATGTAATTCAGCATTAGGAATCATCTACTGAGATTTTTTTCACTTTTGGTTATAATCCAAATTTATCATACAAATATAACTTAAAAATAGAAGAAAATAAATTTATGTAAGCAGAACACTGAAACAATAAAGGAAATATCTACTTTAAAAATGCAAGCTGGTCTTAAAGAAGATTGGATTTGTACTGTGAAGGTACTTTTTTTTCCAGTGTGTGTGTTTGAAGATACACATGTATATAAATAGCGAGGGGGGAAGCAGGGAGATGGCAATGTCCTAAAGAGTTTACAGACTTCAGAGTTTAGGCCTGCAAATAGCATATCATTTGAGAGGATGTACTTTGCACCAGTTTCTTTGAAAATTGTTATTAAATCTGAATCTAGTTGTAATTTTTAAGCAAATAGTATTCTGCCCCACCAACATAATACTGTTACAAGATACTCACTTTGACTTCAAAGCCTCAGTGGAAGAAACTGATGAATCTTATTTACCTGGAAACACAAATATCAGTTTACCATAGCTGGCTAGTATGCTTGTTTTCTGTCAGCTTCTGGTTTTGTTTTCTTGGGGTTTTTTCTTGTTGAAACAGTGTGTGCAAGCACAGTCAACAAGTACTTAATATTTCCTTTTGAATTTAAGGGCATGTTGACTCTCTTGTCCTAACTGTAGAAGTAGTACCTTTCTAAGATGTGCAAATTAAGCGGGGAAGCAATGACATTTAGAAGTAAAGTTCAAAGCCTATTGTCAATGCAAATCCACCCATTAATTAGATTTCTTCTTCTGTGACACATCAGTTTTCTATTTGTGTTCTGTCTGAGGTTGGAAGCTGCCTTAAAAGTCTTGGTTTGAGTGTGTTTTCTGAGGCTATACATATCAGTTGTCTTTGGCTTACTCAGGGATTTTTATTCCTCTCTTTAAATGTCAAATAATGAAGATATTTTTGTATTATTTAGAAAAACCTTCAAACCTCAGAGTGAGATATATATAGACAGATTTGGGCTTGCAATGCAGTCTGTAATATGGTGTCAAACTATTCCACATGAGAATACTTTCGTGCTTGAGATTATCTGTAATTATCTATACAGTGGGTTAATTTCTTTTCTTTTCCTGGTTCTTTATAAATGTGTGAGATATTCTTACAGTCTTTGTAGCTGTTTTCACTCTACTGTGTTTGCCATTTTCAGTTTCTGATGGGACTTCAGAAAGATTTGAAATTAAGATGTGAGAATAAAGTGCATTAAAAGGAGCATATTAGATCTACACTTATTTATATTCAGAAAGCATGTCATTGTGGGTGGAAGAAAGGAGCATGCATCTCTGCTCCTACGTTATCATTTCATCTAGGCCCATTTTTCTTTTATCCATACAGATTAAATCACGGGGAAATGATTCTTTGTTTTTTACACATAGCAAAAAGAGGCATCTTTGACCTTGTAAAGATGAGAGAGTCTAATCTTGCTCTGTCAGTAGAAAAAAAAATAGGATTGGCAATAATACTTGCTTTTTCTTTTCTGTGGAATAGGAAAGTGTTTAAAGAGGCAGTCAAAGTAGGAATATGGAAGTCTTTTTCCATTCCTATTAAAATATTCCCACTTGAATAGTACATAAATACAATTTACCATTAATATTAAGTAACAAAAGCAACTGAAATAGAAGTATTTTAGTACAAAACTTCGTTCAATAAAATGCTAGCTTTTAAACAGCTCTCTCATATCTTGTATCCAATCCTACATACATCACAGTCATGTCATTTGCTTTACGAGAATTAAGTTATCAGTTTGAAAGAAGTGGAATGAATTTAATTGAAAGGAAATTCAAGAACATTTTTATTATGTAAATGTGTTTGGGTTTTTTTGTAACTGTACTCTAAAGCAACCATCAGACTGTCCTACTCCATCTTTATTAGCAGAAAACTTCATCAGGCAGCTCAAATAACCTGCGAAGGCAGATTTCACACTACTGTATGCTGATCATCGCTGATCATCAGATTTGCTTTCATCACGCTTAATATTTAAGATTGTTTATCCTTGTGCAGAGTTGTTGCTCACTGATATCTGTATTTGAACTAGGAAATGCTTAAATCCATTCTACCTAGCATTCTGTTTCAAGCTTGCCTGGAAATGGCTCTCTACCCATGCTCTTGGGTTTCCTTGCATGCATGCAGTTGAAGCTGGTGCCCTCCCTGCAGTGCCATGCCGTGTGTGTTCTGTCCTGCCTGTGCAGGAGGGGACTGCTTTCCCTTTCGTCGCTAATAGTAATTAGTTGTTTTTCACTAATTGGGTCAGGTTTCAGGGCTGCTCAGCCATGTTAGTAGCAGGGTGATTCTGATTGCTGCAACATCTTGGAGCATAGTTAGGTATATTTGCAGAGCTTATCCAGGAGTTTCTGACTGGAAAATAATTGTGCTTTTCCTTGTGGCAACCTATTAGACAGTGAGAGTACAAGCGAGAGGCAGAAGTGCAGTTGTGAGTAGCCTTATGCTGTATTTGACCCATCCGTTTTAGGCCCATACAAAATAGTCTGTTAGTCTTCAATTCTCACCACCTCTGTAATAAACAATGTATTCATATCTTTCAAATGTCATTAAACACAGTCACTTTGAGTGATCCATTATCTTCCTTTGGGGCAATGCACATGTGTAAGTAAGATTTTGTATGGCTTTGGTGTTAGTGATGCTGCCTTTGTAACTCTTCCTGGTATGTTGGATGCTTTTTCATTTACATCTATTTATTGGTTCTGAAAGTTTGATCAATGTGAAGTTTTACTTTATTAAAAATATTAATTTGCAGGCACTATTGCCAATTAAACAAGAAAGTGTTTGGGATCACCATCTGGTATTTTTTTTTAGCCAAGGGGCTTTCTGCTCTTCCAAAACTGCCGTAGTTTGTGTGATGTGTAGGTAGGGCAGTAATTCTGTCAGAGCATACAAATTCTGCAGTGTTTGACTGGTTTCTCTTGCCAGTTAGACATGAGAAATAGTTTAATATTCAATGGCCAAATAGTTTGCCATGCAGACTTTTTTTAAATTATTATTATTATTATTATTATTATTTTTATTTAGTTGTGGTGGTTTGTTTCTTGAGCAAACTTGGCACCGTTTGTAATTCTTGGGATGATTGTTGTGTAGGTCTGAGCTGTAGATGAGAACCATGGATTTTTTTTTTATAGTTTATATTAGATCTCAGATTTTGCCGATGGAAAGAATCCTACCTGAGGAAGCTGTGGGAGAGAGAATTTCTTGGTTTCTTTTAATTTTGCAGCCTTATAGTTGCCAGTGGGTCAGCTTCTTTCCTGACATCTGTCATAGCCCTGTTTAAACCAGGGAAGCTGTACTCACTGTTTTTATGCTAGTGTGGAGTTTGGTCACAAATACTTCAATAAAAATATCTGGAAATGTGTTGAAGCCATTGTGCAGCAACTTGAAAATCTGGTTCACTTCTGAAGAAGTGCAAATTACTATGGAGCCGGTCCTCTCACTCGCAGAGTGATGCTATTTCTAGAGAGGGCAGGGAGTAGTGAAGAATTTCCAAATGAGATTCTTACTAAAGCAGATTGTCAGGGGAAGAAGTACTAGATTTTAATGTAATAGAGACCTTATTAATGCTTCAAGTCACTAGTAAAGTTAGAAACAACATCCACAGACAGTGTTAAATAACATGCCTGAAAATTCTTTATTCATGTAACAGGTACTAACATGGTGCAAGAATTGGAATTACAGCTCTTCGGTATGTTTTGGATTTAACACATAAACTTGAAAAAGAGGGCACATTCAAAAAGTTACATTGCTGATATATTTGGTAGCTAGTCTTCCTACTGTTACATGAAAAAACAGCTGGGCCTTGGTTCAACTGCAAGACTCAAGTACTTTCACTCTAGTACTACTGAAGCTATAACACAACACCCTCAAACTTTTTTCTTAATAAAACTAACAAATGCAGCTTGTTGCAGTCACAGACTGTTGCTTTCTGGCTGATTCTTCCTTACCTCTCTGTGCATAAGGGCTCAGGGTCTATACGTTCTCTCTCCAGTGAGGAATGGAATGCTCACCTTAGGCAATTAATCGCTGGGGGTCCTCTTAGCCTGACAGTGAAATAGCATGAGGTAGGGAAATCAAAACTGATCTTGGAGTGCATGCTTTGATTTCAAAGATAAAAATGTGTAATAAGCTTTAATTACATACTCCTTAGGAAAAATAGATACATAAATTTTAAAGCATAATTCCAGCTGTTTGTTTATAAATACATCTGTTTAAAAAACAGTAATAGTTATAATAGCAGTTAGCTTATTAAAAAACCTCACTGTGCAAAAGAAAATCTTTTGGAGCTTTTTTGGCCAATCAGAACTTAAAACCTAGAAACCAAAAAAAAAACCCCAAACCCAACCTAATTTGAAGGGGTTTGAATGAATCAAAGTCAGAAGAGGAAGAACTTACTGTATAAAAAAATCTGATGTTTTTAGCATAAGCATGGATTTTGCACATACCTGCTGAAACACGTGCGAACCCCATTCAGTGTTGAAAACCGGTCATTCTGAAAACAGTATTGTTGAAGTTTTAATCCACTGTCACTAAGCATGATGTTACTAATATAATGCCACATTTACCTCATTTTTAGAAGGAAAATCTACTTAGAGAATCCAGACAAGCTGTTCAGACGTTTTAAACCTGTCCTGTAAAAGTGCTGATGCAGTCCAGAAATATTTCCATGCCTTATGAAAGTTCTGGATAAGCAGATGAATTCAGTCTTTAGTCATGGACTATATTTCCCATAAAAAAATGCACTCTTAATAAGACTTCTTCATACCAATTTACATTCTGCTGCTTCATGTCCGCAGCTTACAAGGACAGGAGTGGATTTACATTTCACCGTGTTTACCATCTTGTAATAAAATGTTTACCATATTTCCATTTGTTATACACTTTATTTCTAATACTCTCCTTTTCCTTCCACATTTTGTAATTTGAAACGACTTGTGAAAATGGCTGAAGATGAAATTGGACCTGGAAAATGTGATCTCATAACAAGTTTCAGTAATGCTCTGCTGAGCTATACCAGCAAAAGATTGATTTTGTTGTATTGAAATTACTTGAATGCAAAACGTTGAAATCTGTTTTTCTTCAGGGCTTTTAATTTTGCATTTTGTAAAAATGTAATTAAAAGCACAGTCACCTTTGTTATGTAACTAACTGTCTGAGTCCAAATAACTTTTTAAGGTATTTGTTACCTCCTGACTGTGGTAGAGATGAGAATAATAGGTGCTGAGAGAAAGGAAACATGGTATTTGAGGGGATTGTCCAAGCTGGCCTTTATCTTAATTCCATGACAGTTCAATAAGAAAGCTTCCTCTGCCCCCATTCCTTTTATATATTTTATGATGAAGTATTCCTTTAGAATCTGGTTAATTTGAATAGCAGATGAGGGTAGTGAGATGATAGATTACATCTGTTTTAGTATACAGGCTTCTGGCACAACTAGAATTCTGGCCAAAACACAGTAGATTCATTAAGAAAGCAATTTCTAACTCCACACTAGATGCATCAGTGATCAGAACTTTCTGTAGTATGCTTATTTGATGACTAAGAAGTTGTAACAACTGGAGGTAGGCAATACCCATGTAATTAGTGCTTGAATTCCAGTATTCAGTGTGTTTTCTATAATGAGGAATTTTAAATGTGTAAGTGCCTTACTGCTTGAAACAAATGAAAAGTGTTTGTTCCCTTCCATAGAGCAATATGGGAATTTCAGTTCTGTGGACTCTTACATACAGACCTGTTAAGCCAAAGTAACCAATACTGGTTTGTCCGGAAAGTTGAAAAATGTTAGGGTAGAAGTTATCTTTTTATAATTTATAGAAGTAATCCAGCACGCCTGTTTTAACTCTGATGACCTTGATCTCATTTCTGAGTTTTTAACTTGCTGTTCACTCTTCCCTCCACCCTTCCATTTCCTTTCAGACTTCTGCAGAAATGCATCTTGCATTGTCAGGATGAGTTTGGTCTTCCAGCATAACTAGCTAGGAATTTTCAACCACTTAAGGAAATGAAATTTTTTGAAGAAGAGAATTCAGCTGAAGTTAGATTAGTCCACAGCCTGCAGTATGTGTACCTTCAAACTCCAGGGCTTAAATGGGCTCTGTCAGCATTAATTCATGAAGGTGTAAGCACTGAGGAGCTTGGCGCACAGAGGTGCAGTAGGCTGAGACTCAGAGTAGTTAAACAGCATTTCAGTGGTATCCAACTTGAACTAACACATCCTGTTAATTTAAGTTGGTAATTCCTCTGGAGCGGGTATCTGGATGGACTAAACCATCAAACAGTCTTGGTGGAGCAGCTCTGGGATCTCTGCCCCGCCCTTCACTGCATGGTGGGAGGTGTGGTCTGAAGAAGTAGCATTTGGTTTTACTATCTTCAGGTAGCCTCATAATGGATTCTGTAGGATATCTTCTTTTGGGATTATGTCCTTTCCCAGAGGACTCTAGAATTTCACCTTTCATGATCTAGATTTTCTAAAGGACCTGGGTTTTTTTCTTACTAACATTGCTTCCACTTTTGTCCATGTATTGGAAGTCAGGTGCCAAGAATAAGCTACTTCTCTAAAATTATCTTAAATTATATGAACTTCTGGTAGAAATTGTCTTTAAAAAAAAAAAGATGTTATAAAACTGTCAGAAGGAAATGGAGTTAATAATGGAGGGGGGGTAAGAACAAAACTGATGCTTAGAAGGTCTATTTCCTGCAGATTCATGATCACAAAATGGTTTTACTATGTTCAATTTCTTCCACTAAGAATTTGTGAATGAAGAAAAGAAAGTGAGGGAGAAATGAAGATGAGAAGAGCATCTCTGAACCTTTTCTTCTTCTGAAATTTCAGAACTGTAGGCTTCCTTCCACCCCCACCCCAGTTCTGAATTGGTAATATAGCGGTCACTTGAAGTTTTATTTCTTTACGAAGCATCACACACAAGTGTTTTATCAGGATTCAGCTTGCATATGTGAAGGTTTAGGGAGTTTGATTTAGAGCCATACTGCAGTAAAATAATTGAATTATCACTTACAGATACCTTAATAACTTCTAGTTCAGTATTACCTCATTTTTAGGCATTAACTAAGTCATTCTATAACCCACTGAATAGGAGGCACCATGTATCAAAATGCTTTTTCAATCTTATAAGTTACTATTTATTTTAAAGTTCTTTCCTTTAAATGAAATTTTTCTTGAAACCATCAGGCACGCAACCAAATTGCTGATAAAGATTTTCCATTATCTTTCTCTTGCATTTAGCTGATAACTTTTTTGTTGCATAGTTTTGCAACAGTGGTCTTCATGCTGTAAGACCACTGATGAAAATATTTGGTAGTTTTGGGCAATATTTTACAAATAATCCATCTTCAAGTTGGTATTTTAGATGTATACCAATAATTACTGTTGAGTGTGCTACCATTGTGGCTGCTATAGTTTGTGTCAGTGTTTCATATGGATTATTTCTTGCTACCCTCTTCAGAGTGCCTTTTAATTTAGGAGGTCTAGAGATGGTTCACTGAAGTCTTGTGTTCAATCTAACACAGTAATGTCTGATTTGTAAACTTGTCCTGATGAATGTATAACTGAAATCCTGTTCTTTAAAAAGCTGTAGTAGACACAGGTTGTATATGCACATGTACATGCATGGATAAAAGGGAAGGTGTTCTGCCAATGTTTGTCCTGCTGGACAGGACCTTTTGAAAGTAAGTGGATTTTTTAACAGTTTTATTTTCAAAATGTTACCTCACTAGTATTCAGCAGTAGGTATGTCTCTGTACTGCTTCACTTTGCTAAATACAATCACAATCATGGTAGGCAGTTTAATTTAAAAGACCCTGCGATGAATCTGGTGTCCATATTCAGAGTTAAGTTCCTAAGTGAAAACTTAGGGTACTTCATTCCCTTTAAAGGCATTCCTTTCACGCTGATATCCCACACCCCTGTTAACAACAAACTGAAAAAGTGCTTCCCCATGATGAAATGGAAGAATGTAAAGTAGCATTTTAATGCACTCCACCTGTCTTGGAATCAATATTCAGAAATGGGGGGGGGGGATGGGGGTGTGTGGTAGGGATGTGGATTTAATGAATTGTGGGAAGATGTGTGTTGTAGAGTGCACACAGGGGGTTTTACAGTGTCATCTAGTAACGTCTACCTAATAAAGTTTTGAAAAAGAAAACTTGTTTAACTCTTTGTTTGAACAATCGTATGCATGAATGATAGTTGACAAGGTCCAAGCAGTCTTGCTTAAACCTGTAGTAATTTCTTATGGTTCTCCTGTAATGACCTCAGAACCTGTGCGTTCACAAACACTTTATTACAGTCACTTTAGTCTTTAGCTGCTTTAACACTGAAAACGAAACCAGAAGTAAAAAGCCAGTTTACTATGATGAATATTTTAATGTAACATATTCCCTGCCATGTGGTGTGATTGTTTTTGGGCTACTGCTTTCACTTCTAAAAGCATCTTAATACGCAACACAAAATTTTACCTTCTCATGAAATGTTAAAATGTTAGCTTAAAATAACCCAATACAAAATGAAAATATAAGCTGCAATCCAGTTTTCCAGTTGCATTGTTTAGGACTACTTCCTATAGCTCCATCTCTTCCAAAGACAGTTTTTAGAGAAAGAAAGCAGCCTGTAGGTGTAAACTTGAAATACGTAATCCATTAATAGGACCAGGTGCCCTTTCTTTGGAAAGAAGCTGTTTTCAGTTTCAGCACTTCCCAAATTGACCATATTGACGGAATGTTTTGTCTAATGTGTTGGGGATTTTAAACACTGCCTAATTATGAAATTACACATTCATGCACAGGCAGACAAGATAACACACTCACCTACAGTTTGTTTCTGTAGGAAACCAAGCTGAAAAACAACTCCCTGTGGTGAAATACACAGCAAAAATATTGAGGCTTGTGTTAGCTGCCTCTGGCCAAGGACAAGCCTTTCAGCCTTCTCCCCAGCCCCCTCCCAAACAGTCAAGATTTGCAATCCAGTGTCAAGGACGTCATACCAGAGGTTCCTTATCTGCAGGAATCCTAGCATACAGTCTGCAGCAATGGAAAGATAGTCAGGAAGCCAAAGAAATCGATATTCCTAGAGCTGAAACTGAAGTTAAAGGCTAACTTCTCACTTGCAGTCTCAAACTGTTTGACAGAAGATAGAAAAGCAAACTTTGTGGTGTTTCTCAAAATAAATAGGACTAATGTGTTCCACAGAGATTACAGATAGGCAGCTTTCATTTTTAGATGCTTCCCTTCAGAAGACTTACGTGCTTTTGCAAGTACTTGAAGTAGTGGTTATAAGAAATAACAATGTATATTTTCTCTAAACCAGTAATGCATTTATGCCTGCTTATAAAAAATTACGTGTAACCATTAATCATTAACATTTAAAAAAAAAGTATTTTAATTCCTCATGGATTTGCTTAGCAGTTTGTCTTCAGCAGCAAAATGAGGTACCAGTGTGTTGGAATGTGGGATATTTGAAATACCAGCTAATGAGAACAGAATTAGAATTAGCAGCCATGTGGGTAAAGCTGCCATGCTTTGGAAAAGTTGATATGGCTTTTATGAAGGAGTCTTGCCTTACCAGCCACAAAGTGTTATTTAGCAGGTCAGCAAGTCCTAGAAATCTTTGTTGGAATTCCTTGCGATAGCCTCAAATGAAACCAAGTAGGCACAGGCAAAGAAAGAGGATCTCACATGGACCATCTGCACATCATATGTTCAGAAGATATAGAACGGCTGAGGTAAATAGCTTTTTGCTATGAAGACAGAATGCCAGCTGAACTCTGAAGAGAGCTGTGCTTGGACTTGGCTCTTGCACATATTTGCAAATGACTGGAAGAAAAAGGTAAGTGATGGCGTAAGAAGCAATGCTGATGATGGAGAGTTAGCTAAGACAGTAAAGCTGACAGCTAGTAACAACAATTAAATGGCTTTTGGACAACAAACAACAAAATAGAGGAGGGCACTTCAGCCGGGGAATGATACAACTAATGCATAATGGTTATCATGTTTGTAACAAAGGTCTCTGTTTCAGTGATGCAGGAAAGAAAAAACAGTCACTAAGCAGGAGCTGTAACAACAAAAAAGAAATCTTGATGCCAACAGTGGAAGACCAGTGGAATCTCTTGCTGAATGCCACTGTAGATGCTGTGGGCTGAAGCAGAAATTCGAGCAGTATACAGGAAAGAAATCTGTAGCAAGTCACCAAATACACAGATACCCTGTTTGGCTCAGGAAGTCCTCAACTCAAAGCTGTTTGAAGGCCTGCACAGTAGCAGACATCAGTGTTTGCCATATCTTGCATCTGGCTTTGCTTACTGTCAGAGGATATTGAGCTCCCTGAAGCATCGTTCCATCCCTCTATTTCTAGGTCATCCTCTTTATTCTTGTATTGAAGGTTGTTGGGTAGGGAGAATGTCATAGTAGATCCCAGTAGTGATCCATGGCGATGGTGGGCAGATGCTGATAGGTAAGGAATGAATTTGCAAAGTTGAGAGGTGGTGCAAGCCTGTCCCATTTTGTAGTAGGCTGTTACCACCATCACCTCCTTTTCTTCCACTTGATCTGGGCAATGTTCTTATCTCAGCCGAATTTCTACCTAGCTTGTCCACTTACCCTCTTTTGGATGCACTTAACAGTCATGTCAGCAGTTCCCAGGCTGGTTTTCCTCTTCCTTAACACTCTCCCTACTGGAATGCTGCAATGATCTGAAGCTAAACTTTCTTTTTACAGCCCAGTAAGAGTGATGGATGTATCCAAGTCCATGTTCTGTGCTGGCCCAGACCTTGCCTCCTTGACCAGCTTAGACATAAATAACTAACATTGCTTTTCTAATGAGACAGATGCATTTTTAATTGCCTGTCACCACTTCCGTCTGCCATCTATCTCGTCAAACCTACTTTATTTTGTAAATGATGGGCTTTATTTTGTTCTCTTTCATGCTAAAAATTCCTGGCCAGTCTCCCAAATCTAGCAGATAGACTGAAAAGTAAATAAAAATAAAATCATAAAGCCACTTAAGCCTGAAAAGCGGCACTGTGACATTAAACAGGCCTTTCCTGAAGTTGTACAGTGGCCTTGGCATTAAGAGGAGCTGACTGGGCTAATGGCTTCTCTGCTGGGGTCCACACTTGACAGAGGTGGTTGGTATGTTGTGCCTGCCCCTTCCTGCTTAAATCCTGTGATGTGGTGCCTCTTCTTTTAACTCCTGTCTCATCAAATACAATTAATGGCAGGCTGAAAGCTCTGGTGTGCTGTGGCAGCACCCTCTCTCTGCCCTTGCCTCTGAGCCCTGGCAGTCTCCCAGCTTCTTGCAGCAGCTCTCCTTAAGACTGCTTGATTGTAATGTTTTATTTTCAAACAAGATCCATTTTAACCTTTAGATTGACCATGTGTTTATTATTTATTAAAAATACTTTCAAAGACATGGCTTTATTTTAATTTCATCTGACTGATGAGGTGATGGACATGTCAAAGCTAATAATAAATGTGTAGTGGTAAACCTTTGCCAAACCAAAAAACGTGCATTCAGCAGAGCTTTCCAATAACGCCTTCCATGTTTCGGACCTTCAGTGTCTGTTGTTGCCTTTTTGTCAAGTTCCTTTACACCAGCACTCTGTCACCACTTGCGATATGATTAAAAACGAACAAACCAACCAACCAATAACAAACCCACCCACCCCCCCCAAAAAAAAAAAAAAACCACCCCAAACCAAAACACAAAACCAAAAAAACAAACAAACCCCAACCCAGGTTACTTAAATTACAGGCAACAGGTCCCAGCATCCTGGATTTGCTGGGGGTGGGGTGGGGTGTGGGGGTGGAGGGGGGCTGTCAGCTCAAGAGTTACTGGACTAGTGAAGTCATAGCAGACCTCTGCACATCCCCATTTTGCTGTTGGAAGAGGGTATGGGACCCATTCCTGTCAACAGACTGTCGTGGTTTAAGCTGTAAATCACGCAGCCTGCTCACTCACTCTCCCCTCTTTCTTCCCCCCCACTCCGAGGTGGGGGGGGAATGGGGAGAAGAATCAAAAGAATGTAACTCCGAAGGGTTGAAATAAGAACAGGAACTAAGGTATAACACAAACCACTACTGCTACCACCAATAATAATAATGACAAGGGAAATACAAGGGAAGAGGATACAACTGCTCACCACCCAATGACTGAGCCGTGAACTAAACTCTTCTGGGTTCCTGCCTCCAGTTTTTACATCCTGGGCATGATGTACTGTGGTATGGAATACCTGTTTGGTCAGTTTGGGTCAGGTATCCTGCTTCTGCTTCCTCCCAGCTTCCCCTCCTCCCTGGCAGACCATGAGACTCAGAAAGTCCTTGGTCAGACCAAAACATTCTAAGCCGTAACTATAAACATCAGTGTTATCAGTGCTGTTCCCAGGCCAAAAGTCGAAAACACAGCACTGCACCAGCTAATACGAAGGAAAAAAATGACTGCTGCTACTGAACCCATAACACAGACATAAAGGTAACATATTACTGATTATCATGTTTTGCACCATCATTTTTCCAGAGAACTATCTAGATATGAAGTATATGAAATAGCATATGAAGATACGTAAGAAGTATATGAAATAGCATATGAAGTATATAAGAAGCATGTGAAGACATGAAGTATCCTTCAGCATAGAGTTTCTTTGTCTACTGTAAAGTCAGCTAACAAAAATCTAAGCTAAAACACAGATTTTGGAAAAATGCATTTATATTACTCAGTTTATGAAGCACATGTGTGGTCATATTACTGTGGTGTGAAAGCTTTGCTCTATCTTTTTAAAATATATATGTAATATTTAACAATAATTTATATATTGTAATGTAATCATATAGATATTTATAGCTATATTATTATATAGATAGATAACAACAGCAAACCAATAGCAATATTCATTCCTTTTGTCACATTACAGAACAGAATAATTTAACTGCTGCCTGTTTCCTTGTCCGTGTACACTTCTAGGGTTTTTTGCTAATTTGCTTATCTCAGTGGCATTCTTTGGCAGTGAGTTATCTACATTCCAATGTGGAAATGTATTTCTTTGCTTCAGTCATGGCCTTTTTATGTAATTATTATCCACCGCCTTTAAGGTAAGACCAAGGAACTGGAAGAGAGTTGTGGATGTGACTTTTTGTGTATGGAAAAGTGAAACAAGAGACATGAAGAGGCTTTAAAGTTGTGAAGATTATGGCAACGTAGGATTATCAGAAAAGGAAAATGACTGCTGTGTAGGCGCATCTGATGAGAATTGTACATTGTTTAGGTTCGAAACTGACCACATTAGACCGATATACATGAAAACTCTTTGATGAGTCTCTGACAACTCTTTGATGAAATGCAGTCCAGTCATTCTTTGTGCTGGTTCCTGAGCTTGTTAGGTGCAAAATATTTAACATTAGTCATTCCATGAACAGAAAAATTAAGTCACATTTCTCATTGATTTCCTGTGGTACTCCACCATAATCTGCCTTCACTTAGTACATCCTATATGAACTCGCTCCTGCATGTTAAATATATCTAGTTCTACCCTATGTTCCTCAAATTACCACCTGATGCCTTCTCCCCGCTCTAGCTGAGCAAGGAATAGCACGTACTCTATCTTATTCCAAAGAATGTAAGTGCCAACTGATCATCTACTAGAGATGCTGAGCTGCGGGATGCTGTCGGTAGCTGAAAGATGTCAGGGAAGCTGAGAGGGAGCTGGGCTGCTTGCTCCAGGCCCAAACCATGCAGGGGCCACAAGCGTCCACCATAGCGTGTACAGAAAAGGAGGAGGGCATCAGTGCTGGGAGCTGGTAACAAAAAAAAAAAAAAAAAAACCAAAAAACACAAAACCCAAAACAACAGAAAAAGGAGGAAGAGGTGATTGTCCTGCTGTAATCAGAGCTGGGGCAGCGTCACCTTGAGCACTGGGTGCAGTTCTAGGCCCCACCATTTAAGAAGAAGATGAAAGCTCTCGAATGCGTCCAGAGGAGGGGAGCAAAGCCGGTGACAGGGCTGGAAGGCCTGTGCTGTGAGGAGCGGCTGAGGAGGCTGGGTTTGTCTACTTTGCAGAAAAGGAGGCTGAGGGGCGACCTCACTGCTCTCTACAGCTCTTCCCAAGGAGGGGAAATGGAGACGGAGGTGCTGATCTCTTCTCACTGGGATCCATTGATAGGACGTGTGGGAATGGTTTAGAGTAGACGTGAGGAAGCATTCTTTATGTAGAGGGTGGCAAAAACCTGTAACAGGCTTCCTGGAGGGGTGACCAATGCCCTATGCCCATTGGTGTTTCAGAGGCATTTAGACAACACCCTTAATAGCAAGCTTTAACTTTTGGCCAGCCCTACCTAAAGTGGTCGAGCAGTTGAGCTTGATGATCATTTTAGGTCTCTTCCAACTTCCATTTTTTTATTCCCTACTCCCTTGTTTTCCTAACAGTACATGCTGAGCAAATTCTGGATGACATTTCTTCCCAGCCCTGCACAAGCAGAAGGGATTGAATGGGTATCATGTTCCATCACAGGCACTGGCTCTGTCACTTTGTGGGAAGGAGGCCTGTGCCTTCTGATGGGGGTGAAAGATGTAGATTGTCTCTGGATCATTTGAGCATCTGAACAGATTTGCAAAAAACGTGTGAAGTGGTTTTTGAAACTCTTACGTGTTCATCCAGTTTATTTGGGTTTGCACAGGAGAGCAAAGGATTGCATCTCTGACATCAGTGAGGATCAAAGATCAAGCCCTCAGCCTGAAGCAGGATGTGCTCCTGAGCTAAATGGTTGCAAATCTTGTTTATGTGGCAATACCTGCTCATTTCCTTGTGATTTCCACCCACTCCCAATCCCACCCCTCTCCACATACTGGTGTTTAAAATGCCAGAGTTGTTTCTTTTGGAGAAGCCTGAGAACAACACCACTCCACCAGGAGCCCATCTGGCCCAATACTCTCTCCAGTGGCACCCCATACATGTCTAAAGGAGAGTATATGAGGAGTGCAGGTCTGCGTCTGTCAGGGTGCAGAGGGTGTTCATAGGCCTCAATGCCCGAGACTGGCCTCCTTTGGGACCTGCCCTGCAGATAGACCCTCAGACCTGTGTCAGAGCTTGTCATGCAGAACTATATGCATAACATATCATAGCTGTTCTGTTCTATTCTGTTCCGTTCCATTCCATTCTGTTCTATTCCATTCCATTCCCTTCCCTGCACTCACAACGAGTTGTATAATGATGAGACCATTATTTACCTGAAATGCCAAGGGGTTTTCAGCACCAGAACCACTTTCAAAGACACAACTCAGAAAGGTTACAGGTGGAAAGAGTATTTTATTTATTTATAAATCAAGTTATTTTAGTTTAGCTTAATTTAGTTAATTTTAGTCTAATTTAGTTTAGATTATATTTTCTTTCTCTACATCTTTCATAGCGGTGCTATGGGTGCGAGAGCAGTGCAAGAACCCAGCCAGAATGGGCCAGGGAAGACCTGACAAGGGGTGGTGCTCAATGCTACAGAGGACAGCTGCGAGCCCCGGGGCCACACTGGGGCCACCCTGGGAGTGCAGAAGGCTGCCTCCCCCCAGACGCGGGGCACGAGGGCCAGCTGCATGGAGCACGAGCCGCTGCCTTTGGGCTACAATAGCCCGAAGGAGCCCCATGAAGGGGCTGTGCTCGGCTGCGGAGGAAGGCAAAAAACCCCGAGGACACTTGCTGGTCCACCTGGGGGGAAAAAAGCTCTTCCCCCCCCAGCTGCAGGACACGAGGGCCACCTTCGTGGAGCATGAGCACCAGGCGATAACCCAGAGCACCAGGAACACAGGAGCCCTGGCCAGTGGTCATGCTCAGTGCTCAGAGGAAGGCAAAAAACCCCCCGGGGACCAACGCCAATCTGCCCCGGGGGAAAATTCCTTCCTGACCCCAGTGCTGGTGATCGGCTACTCCCTGAGCATGTGAGCAAGACCAGCTCCTGGTCCACGGGCAGGTTATGCCTCTAAGGGGACACTGGCACTGCCTTTTCTGCCTCCACCTGGAGCCATCTCAGGGGCTTCCAACAACAGCAAAATGCTGCTGGCCTGATCAACCCTAGGGACAAGAACCCTTCCTGTGCCTGGCAGTGGGAGCTCCAAAGCCCTGGGGGAGGGCACTGGGTCATCTGTGGATCCTCTTTCTTATGGCTACTGCCACTATCTCCCCAAAAGATGAGAATGGCGATCTCCCCGACGTCTGAAGCAGGATTTCCATCCATCCCATGAGCTGTGAGTGTGGCCCCTCCAGGAGCCGGAATTGCAGCAGAGAACCTCCAGCAGCTTCGGGCAGTCTTCCCCTCTCTGCCCCTCCAAGTAATTCCACTGGTGCCTCAAGGAATTCCTCTCAGGTGCCTTCAGGCTGCCAGCTCTGTCGTGCTGGCAAGGCCGGGCACTCCTGCAGTGGGACACGGGCGGACGCTGCCTTATACTGCCCCAGAGCATTGTGATGCTGCGTTGGCAGGTGGTGGGGCTATGACACAGGGGTGATGGGGCCTCCACAGCCCTGCCCACCGCAGCCCTGCTGCTGCCCCTCTGTCCTCCATCCCTTGGAGAAAGGCCTTTGGGATGCTGGCTCTGAGGCAGTGCCTGTGCCCAGGAGGCCGAGGAGGATGCCCCTGCCCATGGCAGCCACAGACCAGGCACTGCTGCGGAGTGTTCCTGTAAATTAATATGTTCATACTGTATCAATAAAGGCTTTTATACCACATACAGTCATTTGACTGTGGCAAAACCAGGGGTGAAAGAAAGGGGCTTTGCTTCCCTCTGCATGAACTTTGCAGAAATGTAGAGAGCATAAAGGATTTCTCACCATTCCTTACCAATACACCAAGTGGCATTTGCTACTGTGCTGCTTATGGTGAGGTTTTCTTGGAAAGAAGAATAATTTCAGAAACCTCTTCTGTGTTTTTACACAGGGTGTTTAGATATTTGCTTGTGTTTATTAACATTCACATGCCTAGTTTGGGGGTTTACCTCTTGTATTACTACTTGAATGCAACACTTCAGTGACTGCTGCCTAATTCCATGTTCCTGGTAGCTCGATAAAGTGTTTTCATCCCAATTCAGTTTAAACCGCGTGGACTGAGCAGCTTTTCCCTGCAACACTCAGGAAAAACAAGTAACTGACTCAGTTGTGTAGAACAGCTTTAAAACCCTCAGGTAAGTATCCCATAAGGGTACTGTATAGAGATTGGCAGAGATTTTGAGGTTGGCAACAAATCCCCCCAGCACATTTGTCCAGATCCTTGAAATGCAGAATGATCGCTGCTGGTCGCTCTCCCATAGGCTTGTTTCTTGAGTGGTCTATCGGGGGGGCGGACCGGCCTCCCCTGGGACCTGCACTGCAGACAGCCCCTCAGACCTAGGTCAGAGCTTGTCCTGCAGAACTATATTCTGCAGCCCCATCACAGAAGGCCACCAAATTGGTCAGATAGGATTTCTCCTCAGTGAAGCCGTGCCGGCTGTCACCAGCCACCGCATTGTTTTTCATATGCCTCAGCATGCTTTCCAGGAGAATCTGCGCCAGGATTTCGCCAGAACAGAGGTGCTGAGGTGAGCAGCTCCAGAGAGGAGCCTCCAACCCCGGAGCGAGGGGAAGCCCCGCGTTCAGGAACCTCAGTTCTGAGCGGCGACAGCCACCGAGGGAGCCTCGAGCCCGCGCCAGGCCTTGCCGAAGAGCCGGCAGCTCCGCTGAGGCGAGCAGACACTCACAGGCGGCGGTGCCAGGAGGGACGGCCCCAGCCTGAGCGGGGAAAGGCCGCTCCAGGGAGCGCGGGAGCAGCGCGTGGCGCGGCAGTTGGTGTCCGCAGAGTGAGTGGCGTGGGGAGCGCTCTCCTCAGGCCCGGAGCCCGGTCTGGGAGCTCTGCTCTGGCTCTCCCGGCGGTGGCAGCGTCGGCAGCAGACAGAGCCGGTGAGGGGAGGCTGCAGCGCGGAGCTCTGGGTGCAGAAAGTGCCTGCATTGATCTGGTGAGGCGAGGGTGCACAGTGGGCAGGGCTGAACTCTGCGCCCTGGTGGAGGTCCTCCTGCAGCAGGGGCTGAGCTGCGGAACGCTGTCAGTAGCTGAAAGATGTCAGGGGTGCTGAGAGAAAGCAGCACTGCTTGCTCCAGGCTCTTGCTGTGTGGGGGCCACAAGCGTCCACCATAGCGCGTACAGAAAAGGAGGAGGGCATCAGTCCAGGAAGCTGGGAGCTTCTTACTGGGATCCATTGCTTGGAGCAATGTAGAGCTATGTCAGCTTCTCCAGCTAATGAGTTGTGTATTTGGAGCTCAGTTCAGATGTGTCTCTACAAATGCTTACAGTATGGGGAATAAACAAGAGGAACTGGAAATGTGTGCTTGTCTATGTGGATATGATATCATTGGCATGGCAGAAACGTGGTGGGATGGCTCCTATGACTTGAGTGTTGGAGTGGAAGGTTATAGGCTTTTTAGGAAAGACAGGCCAGGCAGATGGGAAGGGGAAGTACCTATTTACATCAGTGATAGACTGGAGAGTATGGAACTCTCTCTGGGGACATGTGATGAGTCAACAGAGAGCTTGTGGATCAGGTTCAAAGGGAGAACGGCGATGGGGGACATCACTGTGGGGATACAGACCACTTGATCAGGAGGACTCTGTGGATGAAGTGCTCTATAGACAGAGAGGAGCAGCCTCACGCTCACAGGCCATTGTCCTCATGGGGGACTTCAGCCATCCTGTTATCTGTTGGAGGGATGGTACAGCCCGGCACAAGCAATCCAGGAGGTTCCTCAATTGTGTGGAAGACAACTTCCTTCTGCAAGTAACAGAGGAGCTGATAAGGAGAGGTGCCATGCTTGACCTTGTGCTCACCAACAGGGAGGAACTGATTGGAAATGTGACACTCCAGGGCAGCCTTGGTTTTAGCGATCATGAGATGGTCGAATTCGAGATCCTCAGTGAGAAGAGCATGCAGCAAGCTCACTGCCCTGGACTTCAAGAGAGGAGACTTTGGCCTCTTCAGGAACGTGCTCAGTAAGATTCCATGGGATATAGCCCTGGAGGGCAGGGGGCCCAAGACTGTTGGTTGATATTCAAGGGTCACCTGCTCCAAGCTCAGGAGTGTTGCATCCTGACTAGAAGGTAGGAAGGCCAGGAGACCTCCGTGAATGGATAAGGAGCTGCAGAGAAAACTTAGAGGGGAAAAAAGAAGCTTCTAAAAGGTGGAAGTGAGGACAGGTGGCCTGGGAAGAATACAGGGATGTTTTCCAGGAAGTTAGGATCAGGTCAGGAAATCTAAGGCCCTGTCAGAATTAAATCTGGCAAGGGATATGAAAGATAACAGGAAGGGATTCTATAGGTTTCTAGCAAACAAAAGACAGACTAGGGATAATGTGAGCCCTTTTCAGAAGCTATCAGGAGAACTGGGTACCCTGGATTTGGAGAAGGCTGAGGTTCTCTATGACTCCTTTGCCTAAGTCTTCACCAGCAAATGCTCTGACCACACCTCCCAAGTCTTGGAAGGCAGATGCAGGGACTGTGAGAATGAAGACATTAGGCCCACTGAAGGAGAGGATCATCTTAAAGAACCTGAATGTACACAAGTCCATGGGACCTGATGAAATCCAATCATGGGTCCTGAAGGAGCTGGCAAATGAAGTTGCTAAGCCACTGTCCATCATATTTGAAAAATCATGGCAGTCAGGTGAAGTTCCCAATGACTGGAAAAAGGGAAATATAACCCCCATTTTCAAGAAGGGGAAAATGGATGAGCCGGGGAACTACAGACCAGTCAGCCTCACCTCTGTGCCTGGCATAATCTTGGAGCAGATTCTCCTGGAAGGCATGGTGAGGCACATGAAAAACAACAAGGTGCTTGGTGACAGCCAACATGGCTTCACTAAGGGGAAATCCTGCCTGAAACAATTTAGTGGCTGTCATGGTTTCAGCCTCTCAGCCATGCAGTTTTCTCGCTCACTCCCCCCTCTTTCTTCCCCCCACTCCCGGAGGGATGGGAAGGAGAATCGAAAGAATGCAACTCCCACAGGTTGAGATAAGAACAGTTTAGTAACTAAAGTATAACACAAATCATTACTGCTACCACCAATAATAATAATGACCAGAGAAATACAAGGGAAAAGAACACAATCGCTCACCACCTGATACCCAGCCCAACCACGCAGTGCACCCCCACCCTTCCAGGTCTCTGCCCTCTGTTTTTACATCCTGGGCATGACGTGCTACGGTATGGAATACCTCTTTGGTCAGTTTGGGTCAGGTGTCCTGTCTCTGCTTCCTCCTGGCTTCCCCTCCTCCCTGGCAGAGCATGAGACTCAGAAAGTCCTTAGTCAGACCAAAACATCACTAAGCAGTAATCAAAACACTGGTGTTATCAGCACTGTTCCCAGGCCGAAAGTCAAAAACACAGCGCTGCACCAGCTCCCAAGGAGGAGAAAAATGACTGCTGCTGCTGAACCCAGGACAGTGGCCTTCTATGATGGGGCTACAGAACTGATGGACAGGGGTAGAGCAGTTGACATCATCTACCTGGACTCATGCAAAGCATTTGACGCTGTTCCGCATGACAACCTTGTCTGTAAACTAGATAGGCATAATTTGACAGATGGACCACTCAGTGGATGAAGAATTGGCTGGATGGCTGCACACAAAGAGTTGTGGTCAATGGCTCAATCTCCAATTGACCAGTAACGAGTGGTGTCCTTCAGGGATTGATTGGTATAGGGACCTATCTTGTTCAACATCTTTGTTGGCGACATGAACAGTGGGATTGAGTGCGCCCTCAGCAAGTTTGCTGATGACACTAAGTTATGTGGTTCAGTTGATACGCTGGAGGGAAGGGATGCCATCCAGAGGGACCTTGACACACTTGTGAGGGGGGCCAATTCCAACCTCATAAAGTTCAAGCAAGCCAAGTGCAAGGTCCTACGCCTGGGTTGGGGCACCCCAGTGCACAGCTACAGGTTGGGCAGAGAAGAGATTCAGAGCAGTCCTGTGGAAAAGGACTTGGTGTTGGTTGATGAGAAACTTAACATGAGCTGGCAGTGTGTGTTCATAGCCCATATCCTGGGCTGCATCAAAAGGAGCGTGACCAGCAGGTTGAAGGAGGTGATCCTGCCCCTCTACTCTGCTCTCATGAGACCTCACTTGGAGTACTGTGTGCAGTTCTGGTGTCCTCAACATAAGGACATGAGGCTTTTGGAGCAAGTCCAGAGGAGGGCCAGGAGGATGATCAGGGGACTGGAGCACCTCCCCTATGAAGATAGGCTGAGAAAGTTGGGGCTGGTCGGCCTGGGGAAGAGAAGGCTGCATGGAGACCTCATAGCAGCCTTCCAGTTTCTGCAGGGGGCCTACAAGGATGCTGGAAGGGGAACTTTTCATTAGGGACTGTGGTGATAGGACAAAGGGTAATGAGATCAAATTCAAAGAGGAAAAGTTCAGGTTAAATATAAGGAAGAAGCTCTTTGCTATGAGGGTGGTGGGGCACTGCAACAGGTTGCCCAAAGAAGTGATAAATGCTCCACCCCTGGCAGTGTTCAAGGCCAGGTTGGACAGAGTCATGGGTGGCAACGGTTTAGTGTGTGGTGTCCCTGCCCATGGCAGGGGGCTTGAAACTAGATGATCTTAAGGTGCTTTCCAACCCGAACTATTCTATGTTTCTACTCTAGGCCACTATGCAATGGTGTGTTACAAGACTTGCTTCTTTAGAATTCCAGGATAAAGTGCAGATTTTTACATATGTATATGTAAGGTTCTCCCTTTAAGTTCAGTGTCAGCTTTCATTTTTTAACGTTAGTATGAAAGCAGAACAATGGTAATTGGATAACTGAAAGTGTGTCAGCTGCACATTGGATAGTGTTACTAACAGTGGGTATGAAAACATATAAAGATGAGGAAAAGAGGTACATAGACAAACACAGGATAAATTCTGGAGCTAGGAATAGAAATCAAAAGGTACTGATAGTTTTGACCTGAAGTTTCCTGACTATGGAGACTATTTCTTCGAGCATCAAGTCTGAATATATTAAGAATCTCCAGCAAAAGTTTTCCTAAATTGGAATTTTCTAATCCTTTTGTGATGCTGTGTGAGTCACCAGCTGAACAATTGCTAGAGAAGAATATAAATGAAAAATTGCTAATAAAAATAAATGATATTGCTTTCTATTTTTTATTAAATAAGAATAGCTTTTGCTTTAAATTATAAAAAAGTGAGATATTAAAAAATATGAGAAACTAATTAACAAACATCTTTCAGTTACCACTGTTGGACAGCCTAAAAAAGCCATAATCTTCAGCCATGGATCATTTCTGAATTAGATTATTAGAAGATTAGATTTATTCTGTAGATACTGTAGCCTTAAATATTTCAGAGTCAACTGTGTGTTTTTATAATTCAGCTTATCATTTTATTTAGGTCAGAAGCAGGGACTTCTGGATGAATAAGGCTTTGATCTGCAAAGATACTTGAGCAGTTGGGCTACCTGTGATGTTGTACCATGTACCTGTGTACAGGTAAACATCTGTGTACAACTATTGTGTACATGTAATACTTAAATATGCATGTAAAGACTATACAAAAATTATGTCAAATGCATTAAGGGGCCTTCCTTCACCATTTTTCTGTTGAGGTAAACCTAAATGCTACAAATAATCTTATCAATATGTAGTTTTCAACTTTCTTAAATTATTTTTCTACCATTATAACAGTTTCCCTGATGAGATTTTCCTGCACTGGGGAAAGAGTCAGTTTTCGGCTATCTCAGCTGACCATGTTCAGTTAAGTCCTTGCCCCAACTAAAAGAACCAGCCAGAGATGGTGACTAGGGACTTTAAGATACTCAGGCCAAAGCCATAGAACAGTTATGCTGTGATAGCTGTGCCAGTGTAAGTGCTTATGACAATCATTTTGTTCTGGAGTCAAGTTATTTTACTTTGGAAAAAAATCCCTGTATTTGCTTTTTTGGAATACCAGTCTGGAAGGAAGTGCTCACCCACATGTTCCTTTCCTGCTTAGTAACAGTGGAATTACTAGTTGACTATAACCTTGTGTGTTATCTACAAAATGTTGATTCATCAGGAGCCATGCAGTCCACCAAAGTCTGTCTCCTTACCTAGATGGAGGCTAAGACCAGTAAGGTACTGAGTTCACTTTCAAAAGCCTTAATATAGTTCAATATAACTATATATGGAAAAAGCTTTCTGATTCAGTCTGGTTATGCTGGCAAAGCTGTGAAGCCTTAGGAGACAAAGCACTTCATTTTGCTAAATCTCTCATGTTCATACCCACTTATTTTATTGATAGCCCACCATGCCAGAAAAAGGAAGTGATTGAGTGGGTTAAGAGGCGTGGCATTAGATTTATTGTGTGTTAGTGGTTTACATCATGTTTAAGTAATACTGTATGATATGCTCTTCTGTAACCAGGCACTTAATGAATTTGTGCAGAAGTTAACAAAAGTTAGAAACAACCCTGTAGAAGAACAGCACATTAAGATTATTCATTATTATAAATCAAATTAAGGCATTTTTATGAGACATTTTGCATGTTATGAAAAGGAGAAAAATGCAGCCATTTCACTGAATAAGAATATTGTACTCTTTGCTCATGAACAGAAAACCAAATTGGAGTAGACATAATCACTGGAGTACTGTTCAGAAATACATTGAAATGGGATATATATATGTATATGTGTGTATATATGTATATATAAATGACTGACCTTAGTGGATTTGATGAATGTGAGGTATTTCTGAAAAGGTTTCATGTACTTGGAAACCTAGCATCAGCCTTACCTGTTTGAAGAATGCCTCCCAAACTCATTTTAAAGGGGAACAAACTGCTTGGAAAATGGGTGGTAAAAGCATACAGCTTTGAAAGATTTTTGCAAAATAACAGACTATCATTATGTTTTCAAAATTGATTTTAGCCTGATGAACACTCTGAATTTTATTGTACATGAGCTCAAAGGTGGTTGAAGTTAGGATTACCTCCCAGTTCATAACTGCACCAGAAATGTATTCACCCACCACATGATCCTGCAGGCCCTGCAGAGACTTTTCTCAGGGGCAACATACTACATCTCACACAGCCCTCAATATGTCACTGCCTCAGCACAGAGGCTCTGGGTCTCTGCAGACTTGATGTAGTCCATCACAGATGGATTTTTTTGCTGGTTGGTTCACTTCTTGTCTCTGAACATGTATCTAAGCGAGAGAGCCAGAGCATAAATGCCGTATCCTGAGAAGCCTTAGATATCCATTGACGTAGTTTGATATGGTGTGTACAGACAAAAGCTGCTCCACGTGTAACTAGTGATAAGCCATAACCAGATGTGCTTGAAAGGTTTGAAATCTAAACAAGTCTCATTCCATCTCATCCTGAAGAATCAGGATCTTTCTAGAGTGACTTGTAGGAGCCAGGAAGGGCTCTTAGCTGGGAGACGTGTAGCACCAACTAGGAATAAAAAGCATAAGAGTTGAGGCCAGCTGAACATGGCCCATTGTTCCAAAACCATGAGGAAGAAAATTACATATCACTCCATTATTTATTCTAGAAATTGCCTTGGTAGCTAGTATTTTTCAGACTGTTCAGATGTTATGTCTAAAATTACATTTTTAGATAACTGACGCAACTTACAAATGGTAATCTTGTGTGTCACTTGTATTATCTAACTAGTTAAAACTACTTTAATTGAAACATCACTGCAGGTAGTAGAGAGGCCAATGGACCAGTGTTATATACTCATAATTGAAAGTTTTAGCATGTCTGAAATACGGCTTTCAGCACAAAGGTGACAGCAGTTTGATGCTGACTCTGTGAAATGCTGTCAGGCACTAAGCATGCAAATTTCTATATGGATGCAATTTTTTAATATTTATTTTTTTTTAAAGATGTATTAGTTTGACCACAAGACAGACAATAAGGCAGATGATTACTTGAATGGAAACATTCAGTTAAAGAGATGAATCAAACTTTGTAAAAAATCAAACTTTGTATTGTAAAACACCCTAAATATTTTCTTCTGGGCAGTATTTTGAGAATGCTACCAGCATTCTCAAGCTGGTAGCTTCCATTTGACACTAAAGCAAAAGGAAAATGGTTTAAATATTCTGCAGAAAGAAAAAGGATATGTTAATAACCAGATTGAGATTGTAGATCATAATTATGTTTTTCAATCTCAGCAAAGGCATCTTTTCATGACCTCTTCTCCCTCTTCCCCCCCCCCCCCAATTTGACAGACCTAGACCACTTAGATTTTTGTAAACGTGTCTCTCCACTGATGATAAATATCATCTTCTTTGCTATCAGAGGGCAGCATATTTGCTTCCAAACTTTGGTCACTCTCACAGGTAATCTTTCTAATAGATTTTCATTCCCTTTCTACCTCTCAATGGGAAGTGACCAATATTTCACAATAGACTGTGAACATTAGGATGGCATGGGCAGAATAGCGTGGGAATGGCTACCCTGAGGCAGATTTCTGGTCCTCCACAGACTATGGTGTTAAACCAAGGAATGGATTACCCATTCACTCACAACAGTCTTTCTGAATCAGTAACTTCTGTACTTGAGAGCTTGTATCAGAGTCTGATAGTGTATAATTTGAGTAGTGTAAGAATTTGTTAAGCACTCTTGGAGGCTCTGCAGGATCTTGTGGAAGTGAAGTGGTATTTTCATATTTTGTTGACCTTACAGCTATCTTAAAATGAAATTTCCAAATCACTTTTGAACAAATGTGAATTTTTGTTAATAGCAATATGGTGTGGCAAGGAAGATGCACAGCTCAGCACACATGACGTGCATCAGTATGTCTTCATGATTGCTTGGAATTTGGAATTAGCACTAGATCCCGATAATAAGTTTATATGGGAACAAATGCTGAGCTATCAGCCTCTGCTCACTGCCTCATGTCATTCATGACATATGTGTCCCTGCTGTCTATCTCATTGTGTAAATCTCTTCTTATTCTGCCTCATCCAAGATGGCTTTTCCAAGATGAGGAGCCTAGCCTGTGAGCTGGTCACATGCCAGAAATTCTTCCAATGCTTTGGCTAACCTTACTGTTCTTCTCTGTTCCAATTCTGTCAGGTCTTTTTTGGGATGGGTCATATAGTACAGAAGGTGAGATGTGCACACAGTCCTGAATATCTGGGAAAACTTGGAATTATATAATGGCTTAATCATGCTTCATATGATTGACTTTTTTTTATTTTGAATTTTATAAGCATATATATATGTCCTGTTTTGTCAATATTACAATTTGAAGAATAGCTCTAGTAGATTACAGCAATTATTCTATTTTAGAATACCACCTCTAGCAGTGAAGAGCCCTCTCAATTATTGCTTCCAAAAGAGCTGCAAGAAACTATGCACTGAGCAGATGCTAAATAATCTGGCATGAGGAAAAGTCTTCCCTCCAAATACTAATAAGTAATATATTGATACTTGCCCAGATGGGAAAGGGCTTGGGTCCTTCCCTTTTTCACAGTTATAGTATTCTTGTATATTCAAGCAGTTTTCAAACCCTACTTGTTTCTTACCTACAGGGATAAGCAGTGTTTTGTTAAATGATTCAGAATGCTCCCCTTTTACCTATCCACCAATTTCTTAAGCAGCCTGAGAACTAAAGGGCAGATTTCTTTCCAGAAGGAAAATTCTCTGCTTGTCATTTTCTCCGCCCACAGTAGGAAGTTAACTCATTGGAAAAACTTTCAGCCTGCTTACTGACACTGTGGACATATATATAGCCAAACTCATACTGAGCTATTTGTTTTGCTTTCATATTTATGTAAACTGTAAAATAACAAAATAGTGTACTTCTTAAATGCAAATTATTTTCTCCTCTAGCTTGAATATACATGCATTATTACATGTTGCAGTATGCTTTATGAAAGTGTATGTTATGTGTTGTATATGTATGTATATAATTTGAATATATATAATTATATACATGTATGTATATAATATGAATGCTGTAAAGTATTGAATATTTTTAGTTAGTCCTGTTCATCCAATTGTACTAGATTCATACATTAATTCTGTAGGTTCATTGTGTTAATTCTCACACACATTGTTTAAGCAGTAGCACTGGCAACTGCCAATGCTGTATTGAACTGGACATGCAGCTGTGCTGAGGCATGTATGCCAACAAATCCTTTCCACCCTAGGTGGCCTAAGATTAGGACAGTTCTATTTATTAGCCAAGAATGGAAGTTTACATGTTAGAGTCCATTGGAAGTGCTAGCCTGAATCTAGGGTTCTGTCCCAGCTAAGCAGATGGGTGCTGAAAGGGAGAGTTGACCAGGAGAGCAGTAACAATTGAGGTTTTCCTCAAAGAACAGACAGCAAAGTTCTTTCAAACAAAAGGCAGAGTAGCAAAGCCTCAGAAATCGAACTTTTCATTACTACATGCTGTTTTTAGCACAGCAGATGAAAAACTGGAGCTAACTGAGCAGTTGGAAGCAAGAACTGTTTTCCAGGAAAAACCTGCCCTGAAAAGTGCTTTGTGTGCACGTTGGAGTTGGGGAGGCAGCCTTGGCATTTTGCAATTTGACTCTAATTGTGCTCTGACAGGATGTATCTTCAGGCTCTTGGGCTGGGGCAGTGGCTGAGGATAGGTACTGTTTAATATAATTTAATTAGACTTTTGTGAGGCAATTTAAAAATACAAAAGTAGCAGATAGACACTGGGTTTAATAGTAGTGAGATTATTGTGCCAACATGTTTTGCAATACTCCAGAAATTGTGTAACTTAATAGCTTTTTTGAACATGGTTTCTGATGCCAGCTTCTCACCCTGATCAGAAGTTTATCAGGAGTAAAGTTACTGCAGGCACATAGCTGAGACACTTCCACCATAGCACAGATGTCAGAAAGTGTAGTTAAATCCCTTTCCCAAATTACAAGTCACAAAGCATGGCAGATAATTTCCCATGTGCACAGACCGGTGCACACTCAACACCCAGGCCTGCACTTCAGTGTAATTCTCTTGCAGCTAGACAGCTTCCTAACATCTTGAAGGTGTCCTTAAGACAGGTGCCTTCTGCTCTTCCCCTCCTTGCATTATCTTCCTTCTGCACTTAGCGTAACCTTCAGTTTTTCCTCTATAAATCTATCTTGATGCACATTTTTCTCCCTGCCTCTGAAAACAAAGTACAGCCAGCAAGGGCATAAGTGCTTATGTGCAAAGGGAGGAAATGGTTCTGCACTAGGTTATTCCCTTGGTGCTGTGGCAGAAGAGTGATGACATGCCCTAATCTGAGAAGGTGTCTGGCTACCATTTCTTTTGCTCCTCCAGCTCTGGGGTTCCTGTGCATCCAGTATGTCATCCTGCCTGACTCTGTATTGAAGGCTGACAAAGTGCTCATTCTGTGCATGCTGTTGCTCAATATCTTTTGTAAGAATCTGGAGTGTGCACGTCTCTTTCCTTGGCTAGAAACACCAAATGCTGGTGATGCCTTGGGAGCTCAATGGAGGCTTGACATATATTCCAGGGTACAGGAATGGATTCCACTGGCAGGGTATGAACCCAGGGGTGTTTCTGAGACACAGGAGCCCCATGTTTGCTAGAACAGATGAATGATAGAAGTTCATTCACCAGGTCTGTAGGGAATTATTCCATATTCTTGGAAGACTTTGTTAAGCATACAACCTAAAAGACTCTGTGGGCTGAAAAGAAGATCTGCACAGAATGCTTACTGCAGCTCCCATAACAGGCCTTAGGGAGTCTGTGATGAGTAATCAAGAGGAGTTTGTAAAGGCACAGCATGTTGTTCACATCTATCCTGAAGCAGAGCAAGCCGGTGGAGACCTTTTCTCTGAGGCCTAAAAAGCACTATGTGCAAAAAGTTAGCAGTAGCAGCATCTGGGTGGTATCCTTCTTGTAAATTCTCTAAAGAGCAGCCACACTACAGCAAAATGCCAGCTTGCCTGCAAATTCTGTCTCCATCCTCATTAACACAAGTACATAGAATCATAGAATCATTGAATAGTTAGGGTTGGAAAGGACCTTAAGATCATCTAGTTCTAAGTGCATTGTCTCATAGGATGCTGTCTTTTACCGCATTGTCATGGGTTCAGCAGCAGCAGTCATTTTTCTCCTCCTTGGTAGCTGGTGCAGCACTGTGTTTTTGATTTTGGGCCTGGGAACAGCGCTGATAACACCAGTGTTTTCAGTTACTGCTTGGTAATGTTTTGGTCTGACCAAGGACTTTCTGAGTTTCATGCTCTGCCAGGGAGGAGGGGAGCCAGGAGGAAGCAGAGATAGGACACCTGACCCAAACTGACCAAAGAGGTTATTCCATACCACAGCACGTCATGCCCAAGATGGAGGACGAAGAGGAGAGACCCAGAAGGGTGGGGGGTGCACTGCGTGGTCGGGCTTGGTATTAGGTGGTGAGAAATTGTATTCTTTCCTTGTATTTGCCTTGTCATTATTATTATTGGTGGTAGCAGTAGTGATCTGTGTTATACTTTAGTTACTAAACTGTTCTTATCTCAACCTGTGGGAGTTGCATTCTTTTCGGTTCTCCTTCCCATCCCTCCGGGAGTGGGGGGCAAGATAGAGGGGGGAGTGAGTGAGCAAAACTGCGTGGCTGACTGGACTTAAACCACGACACGCATCAAAGTCCTAAGGACCAAGCATGAGTCCACAGCCACATCCTTTCTAATTACCAAGACTGTTCCTCCTGTAGTGATGAATTGCCCTTGTATTGCTCACTGTCCCATATCTAATCAGTCCTACGGTTTGCACCATGCTAACCTAAGCTAAGAACCCCCTGAAGAATCTTGCACTTGCTCTTGCCTAACTCTGCTCATGGTGATGCTAAGTCAAGGGCTACGAGTCAGCCACATTCTACCGCTCTGATTAGCTAGTTTTATCCTGGACTTAAATATAAATGAAAGTTTTGCAAATGGTGAGGATGTGATGCTGATTTTGGAAAGGACATGGCTGTGGGGTAGATACTCAAACTGACAGGGATGTATATAGGCAAAAGGAACACACTGGAGACCCACATGTGCCTAGTTGTCCTTACCTGCAGGGTGTAAACAAGTGTGTGGGCATCTGAGAAGAGGAGGCCAGATGAACCACTGGCAGATAGATGCATTTAAGACAGTTTTCAGTGCTAAAGTTACAGCAAGTGAAAGGTAACGCTTAATCTTCAAATATCTATGACATCAAATGATAAATGTTTCCTAAGAAAATTAATACAATTTAAGCTTCAATTTAAACTGTATTTCAAAAGGCAGCCTGTTTTTAAAGTGGTTTTAGCTTTAAGTGTGTAAAACATTTGGCACCATCAAGTGGTAAAACGGTGTACTGCTTATTCATAGGAGTCTCAATAAAGGGGACAATTTATATAGTTGTATGTCAGAAAGGAACCTAAAGAAATCTTTGAATAGGTTTTACTGAGGTTATTTGAAAAAGTTCCTGAGGTTTTCTCAAGAAAAGTACTGAATTTAAGTATTTGTGTTTCAGCTTGACTATATCATAGCAATCAATGATGGTATTTTCAGTCTAAAGTACTGAGGTTGAGCTTATTTACAGGTGAGCAACACGAAAACAATGTTCATTTTAGGATAAAAGCACATATAGGCTTTTATGTTATTCTCCTTTCTATGTGATGCCTTAAAAATGTCAGTTCTATAAAATGAGAGCAGAACTAGTAACCTGCATTGTGACTAGGCTTGCTTAACTTTTCCATGCTGCCATTGAATAGGCTTGAATGGGGCTAGCTGCTGGTAGAGGCAGTCAAAATGAATAGAAATGAAATACAGAATTTAAAAGAGCACAATTAATTTGGCTCTAGAAGAATAACAACAACAAAGTCCTTTGCTAGGCCAAAACTAATTCTGCAATCTGAGGACATTTTAAATTATGCAGTAATCATGCATCATTTCAATTAGTACCAGCCTTGCTACAGATAACACATAATATATGCATAACTTGATTGAAGAAATAATTGATCTACCTGTGGGGTAAAATGATCTATAATTATCCTGGTTGACTGTTACGTAAATGTTTGTGATTTTGTCAGTGTGTGCTTATCAAATAAGGATAAAAAAAGATCTTTTATTCTACCAAAAAAAAAAAAACCAAACAAACCAAAAACCCACCTGTTCCCATTAAAATAACCTTTTTCTTAACTTAAAAATTTATTTTAATGAGAAGGAGACTCTAGTGGATGAGATCACACAACTGAAGAGAAAGAAGACACAGGCAGACTAGCTGATCTCTGAGAAGGAAATGGAGGTAATTTGTGCCAGGCAGGAATGAAAAGAGCAACAAACCAACCTGAGTAACAGTGAACAGAAAATCCTTATTTTACATACAGAGGTATTTTTCCTGACATCACTGAATATCTCAAGGCATTCTTTGGATTGATTCCTCATGTTTATCTGAGGACAAATATCTGATGCAGAAAATATTTTTCCATTTTGCTGTGGATAGAGAAGATGGAATTCAACTAAACAGAAAAGGAAATTATTACTGTTACAGATTGAAATCCTTTCTTCCAGTCTACTCTTCAGTCATACTGGCATAATATTTTACTAACAGATGAAGACTTCATTCTCTCTTGTTTGTTTGAAATCAGTATTAACTGAGTGTAGGATTCTGATAATGGGAAGTGGAGAGCATTTACAGACTAACTTACAGACTACTTCTGCTCTCAGCCTTAAAAGTCAGGATGCTCAGCATCTTCCTGCATCCTGTCCTGAGTTCAGGTTAAACCATGACACATTCATAGCGTGTAATGTTACTCTTTTCATGTATTTCTTGGACTTTCAAAAAGGGGAAAGGAAATTTGAAGGGCCTTTCGTAAGATCTTGACCAAATTTCAGGAAGTTACATGCAGAAACAAATCATCTGAATTGTCTTTTTAAGTACTGAATACACTTGACTGCAGTAGCTTGACCAGGAGGAAGAAGAAATGTGAAGGAAAGAAGAATGTGCTCAGAGTGAAAAGGGCCAGTGATTCCAGCAGTAGGGAGAAGTGCGTGAAACCCCTCTCTCAGTTTGTCCCTGTGTTAGTTGCTAGAATCCCAGATATAAATAAAGATAACTACATGGTACTTAATAAAAAGGCACTCCTTAATGATTAATCAAGACTGAAATATGTAAGGGCTCCTTTGTTGAAGTGTCATTCAAGAAAGACACACACCTTTCAGAAAACACTGGGGACAGAGACAAGGAAGATATGCTGAGTTTTATGAAGCCTACAACAATTCTTTTGTGTAATTCACTTGTACAGACCTCAGCCACTCATTGCAAGAGGGTGATTGATAGCAGCAGTCTGCTGTCATCCTCCAAAATGCAGCACACACTTAGCGGGGAAGAGAAGGGGTTGCGGCAGGTTTTGTTGTCAGTGCAGAAGAAGATCTGGGGAGCGGCAGTGCAATGCTTTGCAGGCAGAGGTGTCTCAGCTCCACCCAAACGCCAAGCCAGCTCTGAAACAGGAGCCATGTATCCCACATTAATGCAGCACTGAACCCAAGCTAACATACTTTGCCTGCAGCTCAGCTTGCTGGCTGGGGTTCTGTGTACAGCTGGCTTGTGTCCCTGTGAGCTGGATCACAGGCAGACTGCATGGAAAACCAAAACACTTCATGTCTGCCTCAGAAAGTTTTGGTAGGCATACTCTGAATAATAGAGTGTTTAATTTCACACCTTTAAGAGGAGTCTGCTCTATAGATGACATATCCTTCGGCTCTATCCTCATGTCATCTTGTCCCACACTGAATTTAGAACTTGCAACACCAAAGGAGCACGGAGGGATGTCACTTTATCACATGGATAAAACCCTGGCTTAACAAGTAGAACTTGCTTTAAAACAAAACACAAAAGTACACAGACATGTAAAAAAGTTTATTTATAAATTAGGTGAAAACCAAGGAACCATTAGAGACTTGCTCTGTTTCTAACCACTCAATATCAAACAAAAGGTGAAATCAGAATATGCAGCAGTTTTTCTATAAGCAAGCTACCTCTTTTTCCAGAGTACTGACACCCTGAGTGCCAGCTTACTTGTAACACATAACCATAGTGGTATGTTCTACAGGTAAGCTGTTGGTTAGCCAAAATTTGAATCTTCATGTTGATGTTACTTTGCCTCCTTGTAGTGTACCATTACTATTGCTAATGTGCAAAACAATAAGCAGCCATTGAACAGACACTTTTTAAAAAGAGGAGAGAGGTTCTGAAATCAAAAATGGCTGTTCTTGGCATGGAAGAGGAGATGTTTTTTAAAACAGTGTTGGTGCAAGTGTTTTGCATAAAATTGGAAAATCTTAGAAAATCTAATCGTTCAGTAAAGTGTGATTCATATCTTTGCATCATGTTGCTAAATAAATGCATTTGTAAGGACAGAAAATAGAGTTTATATAGAATTAATTGCTTTGTGTTGGTTAAAGTCACTTGTTAAAGAATTAAATTTGTCGTTTGGTGATCTAGATAATAAATAGGCAGGAATGTTGTCAGGTTGGTTCAGCCAGTCCCAGTCACGTAGCAGATTGCACTTCCACTGCAGTCTGGAGATGTAGGATTTAAGCCACAGAAATGTGCATTATATCCAGCAACACAGCAATAATTAAATGTGCTAGGCCTTCCATCAGTATCAAGAGCACTTCAGAGAAAGAACTCCTTTAAGAAGTTGAATTAAATGCTTCTCAGCAATAGCTTGTGTACCAGTTTCCCAGAGCACTGAATACATAGATGGATGCTTTCTATTCCAATAAAGAGTTTAAACAGTCCTAGTCAAGAATTCTACTTCTGAGCTACATGTGAAAAATAAATTTTATCCTTGCTTTTATGACAGCTTCTTATCTTTTAGATATGAAGAGAACGTTCTAGGAAGAAACAAGTAACCTCATCAGTTCTGCTGAGTTAAAATTAAATCACATTGGATCTGTCATGATTATTTTAACTGTATCAGAGATTGGATATGACCCATTAAAATGTTAATTGTCATAATACAGATTCACCAAGTTGACTTCCTTAATAAAGTGTTATTTTGCATTATTCCTCAAAACTAAATATTTATTCTACAGCAGGATTGGCACATAACTAGATTAATGGACAGAGAGGTGGGCTGAGAACTGGCTTAACTACTGGACTTGAAGAGCTGTGATGAACAGCATGAAGCCCAGCTGGAGACCCGTTACCAGTGGTGCGCTGGGCTGCATGAGGCAGAGCAGAGCCAGCAAGTCAAGGAGCATGATCCTTCCCCTCTGCTTAGCATGGGTGAGGCCATACCTGGATAGCTGGGTCCAGTTCTGGGCAAACATGGACATACTGGAGCAAGTCCAGCAATGAGCCATGAGGATGAATGAGGGATTATTTGTGGAACGGCTGACAAGGCTGGGACTGTTCAGCCTGGAGGCTCAGGAGGGGCCTTGTCACTGGGTGTAAATACCTGATGCTTCCAGTATCACCAGGGCAGCCTCTGGGCTTTGCATGTTGCTGTAGGACGCAAGCAATGCCCTTCTGCAAAAACCTGAACAAGACGTCAATGAAGAATGTGTGCATGGGACAACACAGAGGAGCTCCAAGGGGACTGAAAAAACAGACCATGTGAACCAGAGGAACAAGCTGATGAGCCTGTGAATCAGAAACTACAGTTTTAAGTTCACAGAGGGTGGCTGGGGAGCAATACCTCCCTCTGTCCACAGTCATGGGGAGCTTACAGCTACCTCTGAGTCTATTACAGGGTTGTTGTGGTTTAAGCCCAGTTGTAAATCTGCCACGATGTCGTTAGCTCACCCTTCCCCTTCCTCCCGCTGCTCCTGGAGGGATGGGGAGGAGAACTGAAAGAATGTAACTCCCACGGATTGAGATAAGAACAGTCCAGTAACTAAGGTATAACACAAACCGCTGCTGCTACCACCAATAATAATAATGATAAGGGAAATAACAAGGGAAGAGAATACAACCGCTCACCACCCGCCCACCGATACCCAGCCCAACTGAGCAGTAATCTCACCCTTCCAGGTCCCTGCCCCCAGTTTTTACATCCTGGGGATGACATGCTGTGGTATGGAATACCTCTTTGGTTAGTTTGGGTCAGGTGTCCTGTCTCTGCTTCTTCTTGGCTTCCCCTCCTCCCTGGCAGAGCATGAGACTCAGAAAGTCCTTGGTCAGACTAAACATTTGAGCAGTAACTAAAAACATCGGTGTTATCAGTGCTGCTCCCAGGCTGAAAGTCGAAAGCACAGTACTGCACCAGCTACTAAGAAGGAGAAAAAATGACTGCTACTGCTGAACCCAGGACAAGGGTGCAGGCTGGGGCAATGTGTGTTTCCTTATCCTCAGTTCAATGTCCTTGTACAAAGTTTTTGTCTGCATGACAGTTGTCCAGTGATTTATTTCTGATGCGTGTAGTAGCAATTTGTGAGTAGATGACATGTCTATGAAGTAGTACTGAGGAAAGCTATTTACCTTTTGGGGAGGTGGAAAGCTTTGGGGGTATAAAACCACTTTTTGAAGCCACTAAAAGTTTAATTGCTGGTCTGAACAAAGCCTGACTTACAATCCAGAACACTTAACAGCTTACACAAGGGGGCAAGAACATTCTTTAAAAGAAACAAGCTAACTGTAGCAGAGGTGGATGCACAACGGCAGGCAGACTAGTGGATACACAACAGTTCCCAAAATACAACATGCATTAAGTACATCTTAACAGTGATTTGATCTATAGACTCACATCTAGCTGCACAGAGCAGGATTCAGTTGTCTGAAAATAGGCTCTGCTATGTAACTTCAGATATCACAAGGAGTCTCACCTAGCTTGGAGCTGCTGCTCCAGAGCAGTGCAAACTTGACATCAGGGCTGTGCTGCACCTCTCTGCTCTATTGAGGCATCTCTGACTCACCAGGAACTCCCTGGTGAGTGCCCCAGGTGACACTGAATGTTAGTCTGTAGGTAACTGAATGCTCTCCATACAGAATAATTCAAGTGTTTAACAGTTAAATGTCTAGTAATATGTTAGATACCCTAGGGTATACTGCCTGTCCCAATATGCCACTTGACAGATCTCCCACAGATTTTGTCTCATACATGCCAGCTCATGTGAGTATCTCAGGTCTTCTGGGACAACTAAAATGGTTCTATGTATGTTCAGGCATTTTAATTGCCTTGCTATGTTGAGACAGCTAAGTTTAGTCATATGCTATCTGGTGTTGAAAGACACCATGAGGGGTTCAACTGAGCTCTTGAGATTGCAGTTCAGCTGAACCACTCTATAGCTCTGTGTCAGGATGGCATGAACTCACACCTAGAAGTGGTACCTTCCATTGTTAAACATATAGAAAAGACCTGTACTCAGCTATTCAGTAATACTTCATTAATATCTCATTCTCTGAAGATTTGCCAGTAATATAGAAAACTAGAATGCTGTTAAAACAGAGAAATGTATAACCAAAGGCACAGCGTAAGAGTATACGAAGAATAAAGTTATATTACAAATGGAATTTTTAGACAACTGAGTAGGTATCAGCTGCACAACTAAATATTTTTATATACTAGATTAAAAAGTGCTATTTTTTTATTTTGTCATGTGATTTTAAAGTCTATTTTAGTGCCTTTGGACATTTGCACTTGCAAATTATAAGAATTTCAAAGTATGGGAAAAAAGATAACTGGCTTTCATTGGCTAAGTTTCTTGCGCTTTTTTTCTGACTGAGTTTGAGCTTCATTTTTTTAGCGATAGAGTAACTAAAGTTTGTTGAAGGCATTTAGTTGTTCAGATGCTCCCTGTTCAGGAGGGAGACAGAAAGACCTAGGAACATTCTGTGCTTTCAAGCATTTTGGATGATGGACATCCTAGCAATGATATAGACATTACCAATGGTAACATCCCAGAGTTCCCAAAGCTCACCTGCCAGGTCTTTCCTCATAGCAACATCTATCAATTCCAATAGAGAACTGGAAAGTATTAAAGGAGCTTGTATGGCGATACTTGTGTATGTAGTAGATAGCAAACAATGGAGATAAATCTGTTACTTTATCTTTTGTACAATAACAGCTTGATATTTTGGAGAAAGGAAGCAAATGTCTTGCCTTATATGTTGCAACAAAATGCAGCTGATGAGATGAACTGAAAGCTACATGGGACAATGCAGACATGGGTAATACTGAACTGCAAAGAGTGTTAAAGCTGTGTTGATAGATCTTATTCCTAATTTATAAAACTAGGTAACGTCTTTTCCTTTATCTAACCTATGTGATAAGGGTAGGGAGCCTTAGAAGAGAATACATGTAACTTTCAATAAATACAAGAAATTCAACTTTCTTTGAGGTGGGTGAAATTCTCATACTTAATATATTCCTTTTACAGATTTCTTTTATGAGTTTTTGGGATGCCTGAGGGAGTCACACATTTGCTTTTACTCAAGCACCAGCAGAAAATGGAGTTAAAGATATTGTTTACTGTTAAGAGGCAAGGTCTAGTGAGTGTGATATTGTTCTCTAATAATGCAACTGTATCATTTAGCTTAGAATTATTTTTTATATTGCTTTTTTTTATTGTTCTAGTTCTTTTTGATCCATAGAGCCAGAACCCTACTGTATTAAACTGCAGACTAAACTGACTATAAAACTTACAGTGCAAGTAACATCTTCTCACTGTTGTACACTGTAGTTATGCTGACATTTCACACTTTGTAGTTTTAAATTGCAAGATTGCCCTAAACATTAAGTATACATAGAATACGAGATGAAAATCAAAAGAACTTACTAAAGGCTAAGGAAAAAACTCTGAATTGAACATACTCTATCTTAGTTTCCAGTATTTCATTAAAGAGTTGGAACCCACAATATGTGAAGAATTGAACATTAAGCATAGAGCACTTAGCAAAGAACTCAAGGATTTCTGAATGGAAGGAAGTAATTGTAATGTCTGGTCTGAACACGCATGATACTGTAGTTTTCCAATATTTTAATGAAACAGAAGAAGCACAGCATGTCTTTGGCTGGCCTTACCATCCACGGAGTATCGCTAGAAAGTTTTAACCTGCCCTCTGCTGGGGGATCTGGCTTTTTATCACAACTGGAATGTTGTGCTGACTCAGGCCTACAATTTTTCTTATGAAACACATGTATGCCCATGCTGCAGTATATGCTGCTGAACAGTCATTCAGCATGAAGGACCAAGAGTTTCCACTGGTATTCCACAGTCCTTTGAATGTTTGCACTTCTGTGAATTACTCAGCACAGTTTTTCCTCATTATTTTCAACAGAACATTAGTAAGAGTTTAGGATACTCAGCATCATGCAGAATCCTGCTCAATGTCTAGGTGCTAAATGTATGTAGCTACTCCCTACAAGCACAGAGAGACCCACTAAAGTCTGAGACTAGATTTAATGGTGTCACTTTTGTGTTGGAGGACAAAAACCAGCGTCACGCCATAAACACGATAAAATTATTTGATGACTTTTCCTGTTGTATTGTGAAAATGGTGTTATCTGAAGTGTACAGTAACAGATAAGTATTTCAATAATTGAACAACTTGGCTTTGGTTTTATTCTGACTTCTTAGAAAACCAAACTGCTTTTACTTTCAGCATGATGGGAGAGACAATGACCTTTCTCAGTGTCCTGGGTTGAGCAGTAGCAGTCATTTTTCTCCTTCTTAGTAGCTGGCGCAGTGCTGTGTTTTTGACTTTAGTCTGGGAACAGTGCTGATAGCACACGGATGGTTTTAGTCGTAACTAAGTAACGTTTACTCCGACCAAGGACTTTTTCAGCCTCATGCTCTGCCAGTGAGGAGGGGCATGGGAAGCCAGGAGGAAGCAGAGACAGGACATCTGACCCAAACTAGCCAAAGAGGTATTCCATACCACAGCATGTCATGCCCAGTATATAAACTGGGGGGAGTTACCCAGAAGGCCCAGATCGCTGCTCAGCCCGGCAGGTGATGAGCAATTGTATTCTCTCCCCTTGTTATTTCCCTTATTATTATTGGTGGTAGCAGTAGTGGTTTGTGTTACACCTTAGTTACTGGACTGTTCTTATTTCAATCAGTGGGAGTTACATTTTTGATTCTCTTCCCCATCCCTCTGGGAGCTGGGGGAGGAAGAAGGTGGGGGGATTGTGTGAGCAGCTGCGTGGTTCTGAGCTACCGGCTGGGCTTAAACCACGACAACAACTAAATTGCTACAACTTAATCAAGACCTTCCAAGACAGAAGACAAGGTCTGAATTATGTCAATCTCTTGAGACAGAAAAGTGGAACAAAATCTTTCATAAGGCAAATTGAATGAGAAATCTCACCAAACCAGTGATACATGTGGAACAATGTGAAAATGGCTCCTGCTGTTCTGTAGGTAGAAAATGAATCAGCTACTTTACAATTAAATGACATCATTTCAATGGGCTATTAAGTTTCTAATCACATTTACCCTTAACATGCTGATTTCGTAACTGTATGTTAAAGGAGAATCTTAACTTGTAAATGATGGATTTCTTTACCTGTGTAACATGCCGTGAGATGCACGTTACTGTGTATCTCATAGAGATAATAGGTTTGTTTACCAGAAGATATTTATGTAAAACTTAATATCTTAGGATATTTATATAAGTATCTTAAGACATTTACATACTTACTAAAAGAACTTTATGGTAGAACTAGTTTTGCTGTTTGCCAATACTTGTTAGGTAAAACACTGGTTGGATTTTCTTTACAGAAGAGTGCATTTTTGGTGTGGAAAAAAAGGTAATGTATATGAATGTAAAGAATAAATCAAATACAGCAACTAAAAATTAATAGAATTTTCTATTCTTCAGTAATTCGAACAGCATATGCTTCTAAGATTTTTAATTGTGTTTCTACATAAACATTGTTAATATTGTTATAGCCCTGTAAGTAATTTGGGTGCTCAGTTTTTATTATGTTTCACAGAAACTTAGGCTACTTTAAAAAACTCTGTCTATATTTGCAGAAAAGTACATGTCCTAATTATGCTGAGTTTCATATACTGAGGGAAATTTCTCAGCTGTTTCATGCATTTGTTGCTGGACTTGGTTTGGGGGCTTTTTGTGTAGAAGCTCATAGCATTTCTGAGCTCAAACCTTGTCACAAAGGGATGTCTATTTATTTGAAATGATATGAGTACAGGATTTCATTCTTCTGACTGCCTCTGTTCTGCTTTTGTAAGTGGCAAATTCCAGCCGAAGGAGATGTCAAATCACGATGAAGAGAGGCTTGCCTAGAAAAAGTAATGATAATGCATGTTTTACAGTAACTCAAATTCAAACCCACCAGCATGTGCATATTGAAACAGAACATCATTAGATGCATACAAATTAAAGCTCCCTTGGCCTCAATTTTCTGTTAGAAAAGCAAAGTTGAGAAATAAGTACATTTGACACTTTGCTATGTTCTGCAATATTTTAAGGAAAAGGACTTATTTTCTACCTATAAATGTTCTTTTTGTTTTAACCAAACTGCATAATCACTTTCTTTTGGACTTTTATTTTTTTTCTTCAAATAAAGTACTACCTGTTCATATAACTTCACAAACAAATATGCAATACTTTTTTCATCTGCCTTTACTCTCTCTTGTTATTTTTAATACTACAGGCCTTGAGAAGCTATGTGTCCTGGAAGGTATATACACAAATTAGGTATGGTGTCCGACTGACAAATACATGGGATAATCACCCATCATGAATGCAGCAGCGCTAACACAAGTATTCTGGACCCTTCCACAAGTGAAGTTAACATAGACTGGTAATGAAGTGTGTAAGTTATGTTGGCGTGAGCAAAACCTAGAGTAAATCTGCATTATGAACTATGTATCGTCACCCTAACTTCCAGAGAATAGTAGGATACTGACCTATGTACTGGAAAAAAGTCAATTTTTACTTAAACTGCTAAATACACAGGACAGAATAGGCTCTGTTACTATTAATCTGAATACATTCCCATGTCTCTACCATAGAAGGTAGTACTTGAAATCCACAAGTACTCCTTCTCTTCACACACCAGACAACTTCACTGTGCTGCTGTTAGACCAGGGGCACTTGTTCACTCAGAAGGGGAACCTGCTGCTGCCAGGGTCCTGGGGCTCCTTGCTTGCCCTGGAGAGAAGACTTCCCTCATAGGGGACAGCCATGGCTTGAGGTGTGGTGCAGGGGAGATGGAGAAAGAACATCTGTGCAGCTGAGGAACCTGGGTGCTGGCCAGGGCTAGCTTCAGAGCCAAGGGCCTGGGTCAGGCACGGGGCCCAGATTGTGAGAGGGCCACCACCACCAGGTTTGTCCTTGGGACACCACAGGTTTCTGTGGGGAGGTAAACTGTACTACCTTTGCTACTTTTGACTCTTAAGATGGAAGCTTTGTCTGTACACTGGCCTCAGAGTCCAATATTTAAGATTAAGTTTCATATTAAGAGAAACAAGAGTCCGCGCAGTTAGGCAGTAGGCAGGGGAAGGGCACTGAAGAGCAGCTCCCCTTTCCCACACCTCCCTCGCAGGCATGTTCCTCTTGCAGCCGCAGTAGATGCCACCTTGCCCAATGGGGCTTGCAGGCACTGCGGGGGTCGCTCTCAACCCTCCCCGGTAGACCTCGAGGGAAGGCCCGCCTACCCGAAGGTGAAGGCGGCACAGGCCGGGCGGGTCTCTGCCCCCGCGAAGGGCCCTTCTTCGCGGTCACCTTCCTCAGGTCTCCCTGCTGCGGGGGTCCCTGCGCCCGCTCCCCAGTGCCCCCCACCAGGGCCGGCCCTGCCGCCTAGGCGAGGGGACCAAGGCGGGCTCAGGTGAGCGGCGCCGGCACTGCCCGCGCCTGGCCGACAGGTGGCGCTGCCCGCCCGGCCCGGCCCCGCCCGGCCCGGCCCCCTTGGCGCGGTGGGGAGCAGAACGGCCGGCAGCCCGTCGTGGCTGTCAGCGCTATAGCGCCGCAGGTCTGGCGGATAGCGGAGATCCCAGCGCCATGGAGCCGCAGGCACAGGGTGAGTTTAGGTGGGACTGAGCCCTCCGTGGCTGCCGCCCCGCCACCTCGGGAGAGGCTGAGCCCTCGCGGCGGGGAGGTCTTGAGGGAGAGTGGCGACCCGGGGATCGCCCGCCCCTCTGGCCAGGGCGCTGGAGGATCCCAGTCTGAGGTACCCGTGAGGGCTCTCCGGTGACCCGCGGGCGGCCGGTGCCCCTGACTCGCTGTGCGCCCTGCCCTTCATCCCGCCCCGGGCTCGCTTTGGCTTTCCATATTACTCTACATCTTTGGGGTGGCGGTGTCCTCTTCCGCTGCTGTTGCTGCTTTAAGCGTGTGACGGTCGAGTAACTGGGATGCAACTTCGCGTTAAATTAAGCTCGGCGGCATTGGGGTGTGCAGTTGGTCGGAAATAGCGCTGTGCCCGGCGGGGGCCTGCCGGACCTCCTCGGGATGCTTCGGGCAGACCCCCTGCACTGGCTCTTGGGGGGCGGCACGGGACCGGCCGTGCCCCAGCCCTAGGCTTGGGAGGAGGCTGAGCCGGGCCACTGGCGCCTCCAGCAGCGGGGCTGCGGCCGCGCTCTCTCAGAGCCCTTCGCTGGGGTCAGCCTGAAGCGGGGTCTGCTAAAGCGTGTCTGCAGTTCTGCCAAACACTGCTGTCTTTAAAGTGAACTTTTTCTTTTGCAACGACTATGATTACGTTAGTTATTCACCTCTCTCTGGGTAAAGTTAATTGGCCTTCAAAGAACAGAAGGAACTTTTCACGGAAGGTTTAGACGATGTTTGGGTCAACCTAAGGTATTTAGCATACAGAGATCTTGCTCTCCTTTCAGGTCTTGCTTCTATTTTGGGATCATAGAATGGTTTGGTTTGGAAGAGAGCCCAAAGATCATCCAGTTCCACCATCCCTGCCGTGAGCAGGGGCACCTTCCACTAGACTGGGTTGCTCCAAGCTCCATCCAACCTGGCCTTGAACACTGCCAGGGACGGTGTAGCCACAGCTTTTCTGGGCAAGCTGTGCCAATGCCTCACCACCCTCACAGTGAAGAATTTCTTCCTAATATTTAATCTAAATCTACCCTTTTTCAATTTAAAGCCATTCCCCTTTGTCCTATCCCTACATGCCCTTTTCTGAAGAACCTTATAACTTGGCCACACATATCATAAATCAACAGTATGAAGTAGGTAGTACAAGTATTTCTGAGAAAGCAGGATGTTTAGAAACCATTTTATGTCATCTCTAAAATAGGGAGATGAAGTTAAGGGGGAGACATACGCTTATTGAAACTAACTGACAAAATAGCTTTCCAGAATAGTTTAAAACTGCCTTAAACAAATACCCATAAAAGAGGCAAATGTTGATTGCAAATATAGTTGTACATAAAGGAATACGGTGGGAAATTTGAGTTCATGATGCTTGTGAAAGAGAAAGCCTTTCCTGTGCTTTCCTAATGGATACATAGCAGCAGCTGATTGACAAAAGAAATAGGTCTTTGGCTCAGTTCCCAGGGTTTTTAAAAGTCAGTTTTAAGATTATAGCATAAAACTTATTTAATTTTCCAGTAGGAGCTCCTGTACAGGAGCTTCTTTGTACAGGAACTTCATATGTGAAAGATTTGATAACTTGTTTTTTTGTAGAACTGATGGAAAGCAGTATCTGATTCTCATTAGCCAGATAGTGGTATATGTGCATGTGAACTTTCTACCTTCCCTGACTGGTAAGATGAATAAATATATTCTTATTAGCTGTTAAAATTTCAAAACAATAAATGTGTTTTGCTAATGTACATTTTGGTCAGCAACTCTGTTAGTACCACATGTCTTTATTAAATTCTTCTGGATGAATATGTATGGCTAGTGAGAGACTATAAAAGCATTTTGTATTGCTTAATGTTGTCTAATTAGGCATTCTTAGCCCTTCATTTTTCTGCATGCAGTGAAGGAGCTCAGGAGCATTTTTTGTTTGTTTTGGTTTTGTAATCTTAAACTTAGTTGACAGAAAGACAGATATAGCACTTTTCAAGGCTATACTCAGCTGAGTCACTTTTTTCTTCTATTTCTCACCTGTGTGTTTTATTTCTACAGTTTTTCAGAACAGTCTCCCATTACACCTAAAACAGTCTTTCTTTGATACACTAACAATACAAGCTAAGATTTTTGTGGTAGGTATTTGCATGCCAGCAAACCTTTGTACCAAAAGGTCCCTCTTTCCTTCTAGATTAATTCAGTGCATGCTACTGCAGTTATGGAGTCTTGCTGGCAAAAAGCATTTAACCTGTATGTGTCTAATACAGTTGAATTAACAATCAAGTACCTAGCCAGAAATCTGAATTCTTCAATCCCATTATGTAATTTGCAGAGCATAGTTATAGCAGGTTACTAAAAGAACAGTAACAATTTGCTTGAGAAAAAAAAAAACCAATAAAACACATTTAAGTATCTGCTTAAGCAGCAGGACAAATATGTATGCATTTTAATAAGTTTATGAATTGCTCCTAAGGACCCTTCAGATGCCCACAGAGAAATGAATTCTGAATGGTTTGTTCCAGTGTGCTCTGCTGGGGGATTTCATTTGAATTGAAAAGGCAAAGTAAAAGCTATAAATTCTAAAGCTGTGTTGAATTTTTCATGTTTAACACATTAAAGATTTTCGTCGAAAGGGCTTTTCTACATAATTGTGTTGTTTGTGCCATTTTACTTTGTCCTGAAGGGAGGCTATGCCTGAGTGAATCAGTTTCATGTATAAGAAGTGCACACATGCAAATACAAAATGTGGATTTCTCCAGAGCAGGAAGATAATTATCAGCATTTTTATGTAGGAGCATGAATCAACCTTATAAATCTTAACTTAAATCTATGGACATCAAGATGAATTATTACTTGTAACTGTGTGAAGGTAGAGGTCACAGCTAACATTGGGAGTTTTTGTGTCATTCAAGGCACAACATAGCATCTGAGCATCTGTCTGTACTCCAAAGACTGTGGAAGTTAAATTCTCTGGTTTTTATCTTAAAGCAGTAGAGACAGTTCATAGGCTGAAATGGTATTACTTGTTACACTGGAGTATATTGAATATGTCTTGCAGCATTCACACTAACTAGATGAGGTAGTCTACCAGACAGAGAGTAATAGTAATTAATGTTAAAATTGTTTTCTAAAGAAATAACCATATGTTCCATGTTAAAAAACAAAACAAAACAAAACAAAACAAAAGTAATAAAAATCATAAGTTGTACTTTACATACATTGTATCTTCAAGCCTCTGGGTGCTTTTTTCTTTGATTGCTTTTTCCTCTTAATGGTACTAGAGTTAGCTGCTGTGTTTCCAGAGTCAGCTGTACTTATGCTGGGTGCTAAAAATTCCATAAGAGCATATTTGTTTTCCTGCCTGTGGCTGTCAGGCATTTTTAAAGTGAAGAGTTTGGAAGTCTGAAGAACAGGAAAATCAGAACTGTGTATTTGCCTCTGATCTCACTCATTCTACTCCAGGTCTAGATTAACTGACTATCCTGTGTAGTCCTGCTTTCTAGTTTAAAGCTGTGAATGTCTCTAATAATGACAATACTGTGAATATCTCCATCTGAGAATCAATGTGACTTTTAGCTCTGAAGCTTTGCTTTTAACACGTCTCTCTCCTTTTGCAATAATTCTCCTTTTTTTTTTTTTTTTTAATGCAGTTGTAATTGTACCTTCTGCTTTCTCTGTTGTGCCCTCTCACGATTCTTACTCTGGTAAAACTTTGGTATGCAATGTTCTGCTCCTTGCACTTTTACCTAGCCAGGTAGCTCAACCAGCTTCTTGCACTTCTAGTGTCTGAATGGGGTTTTGAGGCATCTCCCTGTCCTAGCAATTCTCCTTACAGCTGCTCCTGACATCTATTTTGCATCTTCTGTTAGTGGTGCATTGTAGATGTAATAGCTTGCTGTGGCTATGCATATAACTGTGAAGTATTGTGGTGAGAGGTGTAGTTAGTTCAGATGTTAGACAATGGCAACTCCTCAAGGCCTGTATCTTATAGCACTGCGCTGCTTTCCTGTGCTGCGTGCAGCTGACATGTGCCATCTGTCATCCTAAGGCCAGTTCCATCTGGCATGCGAGGTTATGGAGCAGAGAGGCAGCACCTAGGCGCATGCCATTTGGCTGGAGCTTATGATCAGAAGAAAAGTGTTACAAGTCACACCATTAGACCAGTGGCACCTCTCATCTCACAGTCATACTGTCTCTGGTCTCCCCTGATGGGAGGCAGTAGTGAGGAGGTCTTTCGTTCCTGTGATGTACAAGACTCGCCAAAACAAGGCATTGACAGCTTGGTCAGCATTCTCTCTCCCTCTTTCTTGTCACTAGCTATTCACGTGGTTACTAATATGGATATGAATCTGGATAGAAAGTCTGTTTCATAGTGGGAAGTTGGGAATATGGAACACAGAGAACTTCATTGCATGTGTTTTGGCCATCATGCCAAAGCACAGACTGGCTGGAAAGCACCTTCCCTAGCCTCATGTTTGAAGTTGGTGGCTTTAGCAACGAACACTGGCTGTTTTGTTCTGTGTTCACCTTTCCCCTAAGGGCATAATAAAACTAGTAGGTTGAGGCTGATTTAGTGTAATTGTTCTGTGAGAAGAAAATCCCTTTCTTGTTGGGTAAGTCCATCAGTGCACAGGTTGGTCAATGTTGATACATGTGAGAAAACAGGAAGGATGGTGCAAGGGGAGCCTCAGGTTTTTTGCCCAGCAGTAGCTGTTAGTTCCTTCCGTTGTGAGTAGTCTCATTTATATTCCCCAGCTATCTTTGCAAGGAGAGTGCCTGGCCATACCTGCTTCTGAGACTTCAGGTTTCACTCTAGTTAACTGGGGATTATGCGGTCTCCTTACTGTGCTCACCACTGCTCTGCTATGGAAAGCAGAAGAGAGGGCTTCACAAAGGGTCAGGATGATATTGAGGTAATTGAACCACCCAGTGATAACCTGGATATTTGACTGCACGGTGGAAGTCTCAGCTGCTCTGTTAATAAGATCGCATGAAGATGAGGTCAAGTGAAAATGGTAGGCTTGTAATTTATAATAGGATTCTTTAATATTTAACAGGAGTGTGCAGTACTCAAGATAATTACTTTTTCATGCTTTTTATACAAAAATGAGGGAAAATATATGCATGGAATGTATTGCTGGGTATATCAGATTTTAAGCAAATAAATGTCTGAAATCAAACGCAGTGCTTCTGTTTTACCCTTTTGAACTTATACTGCTTTCAGCTTTATGACACTTATCACAGGATGAAATTCAGTTTGCTGAGGCTGAGAAAATTTGAGTGATTTCATGCTACACGTGAGAACTGAGAATAGAAGATGGTGGGATTTGGAAGAGCTATAAAAGAGAGACCTCCTCTGGAATCTAAGGCCAGTCTCATGAGGCATTGTAACTTTGGCAGTTTTACAAACATGAGGATCTAAAATACAGAACATGCAAAAACAAACGTATCAAACCCTAAACCAAGTTTTTAAATTCTTTCTCTATGTTTACTCCTATATCTTCTTATTTTCACAGGACTGCTGGTCTGAGTCCTGCTGTGAGGCAATGCAAGTACAGTCTGAGTCTGCTCTCTGTCAGAAGTGAATTAATGGAAAGATGAGTCTGATGATGCTGTTCTGCTTCCTAAATTGTGTAGTACAGGACAGAGATGCATGGAACTTTTGAGGTGCTTTGCTTAGGCTATGTGCTGCTTGAATGTCAAGGATTGATGGCAAAAGACTGCAGAGGTGTTGAAGTATGTTCTATGTGGCCATATTTAGAAATTTAGATAATGTTTTGTAGCTTGTTTTAGCATAGTCTTGTAATTTGGGTTTAGAAAGACTGTAGCCAACACTATGTTTTAGAAAGTGTTTCAAAGGTAAAATTAGACCTTTCTTACTAATCAGAAAATACCTCTTGGGGTACTATATAAATACGACATCTGGTCATGCTAGTTTTATCTGGTTTTACTTTATCTCATAGAAGTGCACAGTTGCAATGCCAAATTTTAGAAATGTCTGCTGTAGTCATATTGCTGCTCTCTAAGCTGAGCATTTTGGCTACTGTGTTCCCTAAACTCACTGAGTATGAGAAATGATGAGAAGGGACTAATAAATGTGGATTCTAATACCAGATGTCGCACTTCTCCAGAACTTTGGCCATATTAGTTGATTTGTTTGATTCTCTAGGACAGAGGTAATACTGCTTAGCCACCTTTGAGATTCATGGATCAAAATCATATTATAATAGCAAATTATCAGGCTGTTGTCATGATACTTCTGCATCTGTGGCCTGGTTAAGTGTCACAGGCAGGTAACTGCAAAAGGCGCATTTAGCAAGTGCTTATACCACACTTTAGCACTAAATTTCCTTTTCTTTCTCTTGTGGTGCTTCTCATTCCCTCTCTCTTGCACTTTGCTAAAGCAAGTAGAAAGTCAACAGTGAGAATCTTTCTGCAAATATTCTCCTCTGAAAGTGTGAAACAAATGCAAGAGCATGACATACGTAAAATGATACTGCCTCAAGTACAATCTTACCATGATGATAAAGGTCCTAGACTGAGTCTTCCATTTTCCCTTTTCCTTTTGAAGCAAGAAGGGCTATCAGGAAGAATGTTTGTTTCTGGGTTTTTTTGTGAGTTTTCTGGGACTTAGTTTTCATTAACTTGCCCTGCTATCACCACTAATTTGCCTAGCTATGCAGTTATCCTTGCGGTCCAACAAGAACCTAGTCAGTAAAGTGTTTTAAGCTTTGCTATTCTAAAGGCAAATTAGAATTTTGATGTTTTTCTAAGGTAATAGAATTTAAAATACTTGTAAGAGCAACAGATTCCTCAAAATGCAAACTCAAGAGTAACATTTAGTTTATCACAGGAACAAAGGTTCCCGTGATGCTTTTGGCAGAGAGAGATACAGAATTATGCTCTGAAAATATTTTTTATATTCATGCAAGAATAAAGTGCCCATAGATATGGTGTTGGCTTTCCCAGTAAAAAGTGTACTAAATGTTTTTGTAGGAGGCAGTGCAGTTTATTTTCATGTGCTTTCTAGCTGAAAGGGCTACTTTTGTTTGCTGGTTAGTGAAGTTGTTAGGACCTGATCCTAACCAGATCCTGCTCAAACTCTTCTGAATACCACTCTTTCTGCTTTTTTTTCTTTCCCTTTTTTCAGCCTGATTTCTGACTGGATTTTGCTTTAACTTGTGAAAAAACATTCCTCTTCAGCCATCTGAATGCAAGCTGTCTCTCTTTAGTATTTGTGCCACACTTCACAATTGTATTCATAGAATCATAGAATCATAGAATAGTTAGGGTTGGAAAGGACCTTAAGATCATCAAGTTCCAACCCCCCTGCCAGGGGCAGGGACACATCCCACTAAACCATGCCACCCAAGGCTATGTCCAACCTGACCTGGAACACCGCCAGCGATGGGGCATTCACGACTTCCCTGGGAAACCCATTCCAGTGCCTCACCATCCTTACAGTAAAGAATTTCTTCCTCATATCCAATCTAAACTTCCCCTGTTTAACTTTGAACCCATTACCCCTTGTCCTCTCACTACAGTCCCTCATGAAGAGTCCCTCCCCAGCATCCCTATAGCCCCCCTTCAGATACTGGAAGGCTGCTATGAGGTCTCCATGCAGCCTTCTCTTCTCCAGGCTAAACAGCCCCAACTTTCTCATCCTATCTTCATAGGGGAGGTGCTCCAGTCCCCTCATCATCCTCGTGGCCCTCCTCTGGACTTCTGCCAACAGTTCCATGTCCTTTTTATGTTGAGGACACCAGAACTGTACACAGTACTCCAAGTGAGGCCTCACGAGAGCAGAGTAGAGGGGCAGGATCACCTCCCTCAACCTGCTGGTCACACTCATTTTGATGCAGCCCAGGTTATGGTTGGCTTTCTGGGCTGCAAGCACACACTGCTGGCTCATGTTCATTTTCTCATCGACCAACACCCCCAAGTCCTTCTCTGCAGGACTGCTCTGAATCCCTTCTGTGCCCAACCTATATCTGTGCCTGGGATTGCTCCCACCCAGGTGGAGGACCTTGCACTTGTCATGGTTAAACTTCATCAGGTTGGCATCAGCCCACCTCACAAGCGTGTCAAGGTCCCTCTGGATGGCATTCCTTCCCTCCAACGTATCAACCGAACCACACAGCTTGGTGTCATCGGCAAACTTGCTGAGGGCGCACTCAATCCCACTCTCCATGTCACCAACAAAGATGTTGAACAAGACTGGTCCCAACACCCATCCCTGAGGGACACCACTCGTTACTGGTCTCCGGCATGTGGCCATCCAGCCAGTTCTTTATCCATTAATAATTATAATAATAGTAATTGCCTAATAATTAAAATTACTAATTTAGAAATAGTAAGAAGCTATACAAAACATGATTGAAAACTATGTATGGTGCGGATTGAAAAGGCTCTATGTATTATATTCTGTAAATATTTATAAATTGTGGCTGAAGGGAGTTGATGCTCTCCATGTTTGCTTCTTCAGTAATGGATTAGGTTTTTCTGTGTTCACCTGTTTGTTAAAGTGTTCTTTTTTCACCAGTTTCCTCAGCAGGAAATTGCCTTGCCACCTGGGTGGAACTAAGGTGGTGCAGGTTTGTGGTTACAAAAGTTTGCTCATAACCATCTTAAGGTTTTAAAATACCTTTGCACAGTTTCCTTGGAATAATTGTATTCTTTGTGCTTTAGGTGGATTTAGTAATAACTTGTTCTGGTGATGTTGGCTAGGGCATTTTAGGTGCTTATCTAATTCCTCTTTCTATGTTTCACCCTGTAATTAAAATGTTCCTAACTCCACTGAGTAGACCACAGGTCACTCAGGAAAATCCTAACATATTTTTAGAGAATGATATTGAGCAAATGTGTTTAGTTAGAATACTTTCTGGAGGCCTTAAATGCATTGTGTTCTTTCTCTGCTGGATTGATGCATGCTAAATTTTCATTAAAAAGTGATCAGAGATAGTAGTATTTAAGCACAACCAGATTTTCCTTATAGACAAGTAAAATGTATGTACATTACAGAGTTAGAGGGGCAATTATGCCAGGAACAGAAGATTATCTTCTGCTCAAAGTATTTTAATAGGCAGATGGCAGCTATTAGCTTATTACTGTGGGAGGAAGGAATCAAAGTCATAATCAGGGAGAATGATGTTTGTCATGTAATTAAGCTATCTAACTGCTGCTGTACACTGCAGAACCAAGAAAGCCATGTGGTCTTGCAAGAGTAAATCCTTCAGTTGTGTTGTGGGTCAGGTGGTGCAGAAGCTTTGATATCTAAGAAGAGATAATGGTAAAGAAGGAACAATTACTTGAATAGCCTGATTACAAAAAAAAGGCTGCTGAATAATGTCATTCAAATAAACTGCATCACAATGTGGTTTTGGTTTTGAAGATTTAAATAGGTCTTTGTAGAGTTAAATAACAGATACTGTCAGGAAACTGGAGGTCGAATACTACAGATAGAGGGAAAAATATGTCTCCCCTTGTGGTTTTAAACTGCTTCAAAAATAGAAAAGCATAGACAATGAGCAGTACAGATGTAGTCGGCATTAAGCATAAGGAATAAAGAAGGGTATGTAACGATAATAGTTTATACCCATTCAAGAGAGAGTAAAAGATGGGAACTAGATTTAGACCTAGATGCAGAATTAGAGGCTGCTCACTTGTGTTCAAATGTGCACAGAAATATGGAGCATGAATTCATCTCAAAAGAGGAGCAGAGGTATTCCGGTCATAGTTCTGAGCTGCACATGGGAATCAAGGGCGGAGAAAGGGTAAGAGCGAATAAAGCTTTTTAACAATTTGAATAGTGATGAAGATGTGAATGGAAGTTATTAGCAGAGATGCAAGTGTTTATTTTAGGAAAGTTCATTGTCATCCTTATTAAAATCTTGTTATGTAAGGTAGTAGAAGAGCAAAGAAAAGACAAGAACTGTCTTGTGCTCTTTCTAGACCTTCTTAAGGTACAGGTATTACAAAAGGTGTGGTAACTAACTGGGTGATCCATGTGGATTAGAGGGTTAAGTGATATTCTTGCCACTGCTTGTGATCTAATGAAACCTTAAGGGTGTAGGACCTCATACCATGTGCTTAGCTAAACCCCTTCCTTCTCTTACCACTTGGCCTGCCATCAATATGTCCAGAGCAGCTGTCAGAGATGCTGACCCTCTTTGGTTCAGCACTTATCTTCCCTACTGATTTTCAAGCAGTCAAAACCCAGTCTGTGTCAGCTGCAATTCTGGCTGGTATTTGAAGGTAAACCAGGGACCTCAAGGACTGGGACCATACAGTGTGGCTGGAAGTGCCAGTGTCTGTCTCCTATTCTGCTAAGTAGCCTCCACTCCTGCAGCATGGCCATTTGTGTAACTTAGGCCAACTGCAGAGGCATGCCTCCTGTCTTCAAACCCTAACAGAAGAAAAGGCCAAGAAACCTGTTTCTATGGGAACAGATATCCAGGGCCCTAAACCCCAGATGTCTCCACCCACAGCCTCACCAAGTGAACACATTTCTTGGTAATGGCATGCTACAAAACACTGAGTGGGCAAAGCTACGAAATTAATGATGCCAAAAACTCTGAAGGCCTTAACATGGAACGTAACATTAAGAGCAGAATAATAAATACCTCATTTCACAGTTCAGAGTGCAGGCAAAAAAAAAAAAACAACAGGGAAAACCAAATGAAACTTTGAGCTGAACATGCCTGGTTAGAGGGTGCTGTTCTGATTGAGGAGTAGTTTGTGTCGCCTGTGCCCAGGGAATTTGTTACGCTAACTCCATATTCCAGTTTTATTAGAACAATCCACCACAGCAATGAATACCTACTTGTATGGCAGTGCTGTTGCAAGAAGTGAGGCGGCACAAATTAGAGCTGCTTTTCAATAGATTTGGAATATTTGTAACAACTAAAATTGTGTTATATTTTAAACAAAAGGCCCGTGCAAGGGAGCACATGGCCTTTCTTTCTGGTAAAATTGATTGTTTTCAAGTAATATTAATATAAATGAGCTTTATTTTCATTGGTTTAAGTGTGTATGCAATTGTGTTACAGGTAGATGCATCCAAGAGTAGGTCAAGTTTGTTCAGGGAAACCTGGAGGAAGTCTGTACTGTCAGATGACATCCCCCTTAGGAAGGCAACAGTGCAGGGGTACAAAGTAGCTAGAATAAAGAATTTGTCATGTACCCAGTTATAATTGTTTCCTGTGTATTTTCCCTAGTAAGTTTACAGGATCCAAAGTGACATGTCTGCCTTACATATTAAGATGGCTTGATAGAGATGTGGGAAAGAAAGCAATCTGCTGGTTGCAGCAATTTTGCTCATTTTTTAAATTAGACTTGGAAAGATCTTGTTAGTTATGTGCTTTATTATCTAAAGAATACAAATTTTAGCTACTTGAAGAATTTATTTTTTAATTAAAAATATAATTTTATCACTTCTTGCCGCAGAGATACTTTGTTGAAAGTTAATTGCGGAGGCTTGTCAGTTTAATTATACTGCTGTTAGACTGCTATAGAGTGATATACTTTTGCACCTGGCTTTAGAAAAGTACAATAAACTGATCCTTTCTTCGGAAGGAAAGGTTATTAAATCCTGCCATTAGATTTCTGTGATTTTGATTGTGAAGCAGATGTGTGAACTTAATTACAGAATTGGTGGTATCTCAGTCACTTCTACCAGCTGAGAATGGGACCCAAGGTGCCTGTCTATTCTGAGATTAGAAAAACGTACCTTTTTGTATTTTTAGTATGGAAGGGTGGGTTTAAGAAATGTGACTGACAACTTCCACCTCTGACTGCCAGCATTTCCATGTCATAGCTCTTATCTTCCCCTGCACTGCTTTTTCTCTGGCCTGATTATATGTGATTTATTCCTTCATTTGTTTTATGCAGTCTGTTGCAGTTTCTAGAGTACCTTATTTGTAGAGAACAAATCTCTTTTGTGACTCAGTATCATCCACTTTCTCATTGCCTATTATTCTATCATGACTTCATTTTTTTTCTTTCTGTTCTGCCTAAAAAAGGAAAAAGATATGATAACCCTTCCACTTGTGGCATCTTTTTCTTACCCTTGACCTCATGGAAAGTTGTGCATAATGATCACTAGAAAGCACAGTAAGTGGTACAATACTGTCATTACTTTCAGTATTGACATGATAGAAAGAAGCAGCTGCTGTCTTTAAACTGTTACATTTCACAACAATTGCTTTGAATTTCCATAGCTACAGCTTAGAAAGCAATGTCGCCCTTGTCTTCCCCAGGCAGGCAGCATTATTATTGTATATAAAGAGAGCTTGCTATTGGATAAAATGCATAATATTGTCTTACATTTCTGGACATTTCAGGTAATTATTTTGTTTGGAAGATCAGCTCTTGGATTGAAGCTTGGTACCTGCTCTTAGTAAATCATATATTTTATTTATATATCTGTTTACCATGACTGCTATTCTCACTTTCATCCACTGCACTTCCGCTTTTAGGATGATTATCAAGTTCCTTACCAATGTGTATGGCTTCTTGGTGCAATGGTCAAGCTGTGGAGTCTGTTTTCTGCCAGTTATTTGTGTGCAGATTGTCTTTCTTCACAGACATAGATTGGCATCTGTGTCAACGGCTTCTGGGGGAAAAATAACATATAGAGGTTCGCAATGTGTGATGAATTTCTTTTGATTGTACTAAAACAGATTAAATAATTAGCACGCTATGACTGAATGTTTATCCGGAGCTTCAAATAAGTGTTCCTTTGTTTGGAAACCTGCCAATCTGTCTCATAGCTGTGGATAGATTTATTAATGCCTGTTTTTTTCAGGGGTTAAGAGTTGGAATGGGAAGGCTTAGGAAAGTCCATAATGAGCTGCTCCAGGACAACTGGGGCCACTTATTCTGAGATGGTAGACTATGTCCTAGAGCTCTTGAACATCCAAAAGCTGTTCTCCCTCCCTCTTCTTGACACTACCCCTGACCCAAACTTTGCTTTTATGACCACGCAGGCAGAACTGTTTTAGTTCCCTGCACATAAAACAGTTGGTAATTTGACAGTAATGATTCTGACCAGGCATATACTTGTGGCTACATATGGAAAACTAATTTAGCTATTGGGAAATGTTTCACTTTGAAATTTTATGCTCCTGTATTTTGTCAGAAGGAGCCTTAACCGAGAGTTAGGAAGTAATAAATATCTTCCCTAATCCTGTAATTTAGGAGAAAAAATTATTTAAATTAATTTTACAGCTTCCCCAGACTTTCAGTAAGCTATTGGGAAAACAGAACCTTGAAATGTTACCTAGCCTGATTTGCAGATTCCCAACAAGCCTATTTTAATAATCAGCTAATGATCATTTGAATACTATTATTTAAGAGGGTGCACATTTAGAGAAAAAAATGGGTATTGCCTGGAGATAAATTGAAATTCACTGTAGAAGCTATCATATTCCAGTGCTGCAGGAAAGACTTGCCTTGGTCATCTGATCAAAATGCCATTCTGTAATTTAATTCCTGTGAGAAGTTACAGATTCTTTATATAACTGTAGATATATTATGACTATGTGTAGATATCTATTGTAGTAGTTATCTCCATAGATATATACTATGTAGATAGATTTAATTCCAGCTGAATTGAAAACTAGTTAAGTTCCTTCTATCCCCAAAGGAAAAAGTGAGAAGCTAATGATAAGAGCCATGTTATATGTTCAGCTGCAGGAACTGTATGTGTAAATTGAATGTCTGTATATGTGCACAGATGAATGCTTGCATTGCTAAAGTGCAGATTTTTATTTTTTTTTTCTGAGTGAAGTGAAGTACATAATTTTTGGAATTGAACATACATGGTGAAGTATAAAAATGCAGTGTTATTTTAAAATTCTTAGATGCCTAAAATTTTTAGATGCCTAAGAATGGCACTCTCTATAGTGTAGAAAAAATACTTAGATTCTAGGACTCAGATCTAACTATTTGGCTGAATCAACTCATCCTTGTGTGCATTTTCATGAATTGTTAGATTAACAAAATGTGTGTTTAACAAAATGTGTAGCTAGGTTAAACACACTAAATGGGATCCTACCTTGTTCCTTGATTCTTAGAGTTACTCATGTGGTTAATTCAAGACGTATCACCAATCCCACTGAGCTTTTGTGTTCTATTATGCTTCATACCTGGTACGTCTATAACCAATGTCTGAAAGATCTGTTTTCTGGGCTGCCTAGTTGATAAGACCTTACAGCGGCGGTTAAGAGGAGGCTGTGCTTCTTGCGCAGGGTAGAAGGAGGGAAAATATTTTGGAGTCAGCAACTACTGCAGTAGGAGCTGGTTTGCTACTAGAATTATTACAATTCTGAAATATATTGGTGTGAATTTTGCTGCAGGTTCCTGTTCTTGGAGACTGCAGAGCTAACAAGTTGTCTTAGAGTAGTTAAATGTTGCTAGCATGTTTTGTTATGGTTTTGTGTCTTATGGTTGCCTGACTTCCTTGAATCAAGTTAATACTGTCGTTCTCCTGAGGCTGTGCTGAGCCCCTCCTGGGTAAGGTGCTGTAGGAACTTCACAGAAAGTGTGCTTTGGTGGAATGGAGGCTGTGGTATCTGGAAGTACAAACTTGGACTTTTTTTCTTTCTCTTGTTGTAAAACAGGTTTTATGAATGACCCTTCCTCCCTATTCGGTTTCTCTAGCATCTCATCCAAGGATGACCTCATCTAACATTCTCTCTGTCTGTGGAATCGCTTTAAATCTTCTCTACCACTGAGTGTTTTCATTAAACTCATTTGAGAGACTTCTAACTCTGTTTGAAATCTAATACTGAACTCAGTGGTTATTTAGAGGGGAAATAGGGACAGGAACATAAACTTAAGAAAAAAACCCCAAAAACCTACAAAGAACAACAAAGTCTTGTGAACCTTGCCTGCATACCTTGCTGTGCAATTGTTTGAAATTGTGGATGCTAAATTCTCTAGGACATAAATCACAGGGACAAAGTTTCATGTTTACATTCTCAATAGGTGGAAAAAGTTGAGATCTCTTCTGCCAGTAGAAGCCTGTTTTTTTCCTAATGTGTTCAGGGTTTTTTTTTTCCTTCCTTTCCTAACCTGAAGAGAGGTTAGAGAAGTGGTCTGTAAGGGTAGCCCCAGACACTGGCGAAGATTAAAAACATTTAGGACAGATTAAAAAAATGAGTTTTTCTTGCTCAAATGGGGAAAAGAGGCTGAGAAGTTCAGATGACCTAGCATGTGAAATGAAGCATGTTACCTATGCTGGTAGACCTGGCTCAGGACTGACTGGTCAGTCATAAGTGGTGAGAAGTGAAGCTGTCTTCAGAAGAGTAGAATGACAGCAGAGGGTGAAGTTTGGGGCTGAGAGCTACCAGATGTGGCTAGAAAAACAAAAAGGATCATAAAGGAAAGACAGAGACTGAGGAGAACAGCAAGGGAAAAGCGAGAGAGTAGGTTGCTCATGGTAGTGCACATGTGAGGAAGTTTCAGAACTGAGAATGGCAGAAGACCATGACCCACAGGATGGTGATGTTCAGACTAAAACTGTGAGGTAGCCGAAGCAAAGTCTTTCCAGGGGAGCAGTGACCATTAGGGAAGATTCGGGTAGTGGCTTGGGCAAGAAAGTGGAGAGTGAAGGAGCAGGTTGTATTTTAATGGCTTAGACAAGAAGCCAGAGACAACAATTGGGAAAGGGACGGGCCCTGGGTGAGGTTGCAGAGGATCATGCCAAAGATTGACATGCATATGCTATTTTGGAATTAATTGTGATTTCAGTTCAATCTTGAAGTTTGAACTTGACCGCTGGGTCTAGTTAAGTGTTAGTTGTCCTTGGTATTCTGGCTCATGCTGGTTTCCATCTCAACCCGTTATCCAGCAATTCTGGCCTCTTTACCTAGCCAGTCGCAAAGTAATGCTGTCCAAGGGACAGCTCAAGGAGCACAGATCTGCCTTCTTGTTAGCTCAAGGATTGGTTGCTCCAAGATTACACCATCTCACATCTACCCCAAGAATTTCATTAAGGGTTTCCGGTCTTATCCCTGTTGCCCCTGAAGTTCTTCCTGCTATTTCCAAGAGGTGTTCCTCCATCCATGAAAAAAGAGACTGCTTTCAAGACCATGGGGACTAAGTTTATCCTGATTCCCACAGCAACACTATAAATCCGCATATCAAACAGTTGTATTTAGAGATGGAGGGTTGTTAATAAAGGTGATTTGGGAGTATTCATACTGAACAAATGTGCTTTTCTTTTGTTGTGACTTCAACAATTGAGGTTTTCTTGGCAAGCTGCGTTTGGGTAACAGCTAAGGTATCAACTGCTTCTGTATGCTTTCATGTTTTAAAAGGGTTTGTGCTTGAGGGTGGTGCTCTATTATTGCATACCATGCTAGGCAGGGGTTCAGCACCTGTGTTGCTGATCTTTATCTTCCTACTCAGGAGAGGTTGTAATTAACAAGGTTGAGTTCACCACCTTGTGCTCTGTGGTGAAGTTGGTGGTATGAATCAAATCAGCTCTGTTCTGTTAAATAGGAGGAAATCCAGGTACACTGGGGGACTCTAGGTGGAAGAAATCAGAGACAGCTGGAGGGAGTTTTGCTTTCTATAGGAAAATACAACATATTCAATTTCAAGTTGTTGAATACTTCAGATTTGCTGCTTGTAACCTCTATTCTCTGCTGCCAGAACTTAATAAAGTTAAATTCTAAGTGCCATGTAATAGAGTACATAGGCCTCCATGGACCTGGGAAAGGAATTGTTCTTTTATGTATTAAGCAGTATACAGATGTCAGGATTCAGCTGAGATGGCAGATTATCCTGCTAAAGAACTGAAATACAGGGAAAAGTGCTGCCCCAGATGCAGTCTAGAGCAGAATTTTCTTCCACAACAGAAACAGATTGAGAAATTTAAAACAAGTCCTCAAGGAGTGAGAATGTTTTCTGTTACCTTATGTTTTGCATTGTTTTCTTTGCAGACAATGAAGAATGAGAGGCTATTAATGGCTGGAACCACAGCAATCATTCTTCTCTTTACTGAACGATTGGGAGATGGAATATATTTTGTTTTCTCTATATTATTCCAGGCAGGTCCAGGTCTCACAAACATTAATGTATGCTATTATCTTGGTTATCATGCATACTGATCCTGGTCTTGGATGGACATGCTGAAGAAGAAAGTAACTGGAGATCCAGTATAAATGTTTAACTTTCACAAGTTTAGATTAGGCGATAAAGGTATGCTTATCCTGAACATTTAGAAAATTCAGACAGTAGGTATGGCATTTGCTTCTGCAAACTGTGTACAGGTGTAATGTTCTCAAATTGCTGCAATCAGAGGTACTTTTAAAGCAAACTTTGCTCAGTAATCTGCTTCCTGTATTGCTCAGTATACTATTGCCATTATTCACATCAGGGGTCCACATTAGCTGCCTTTCCTGGTTTTCCTATTTTGAAGGAAAAAGATTTTTTTTGGTTTTTTTTTTTTGTTAGTTTGTTTGTTTGTGTTTTTTTGTGTTTTCTTGTTGTTGTTTGGGTTTTGGTTTTTTTTTTTTTTTCTTCTATATTGTTAGAAGCAAGGAAATAACTTTGTCAGGGACTACTGGGGTCCAAGTTGGTTGCTTTCTGGGAATGTGTGGTGCTTTCACATATTAAATTGCTTCTGTGCAGACATTACCATCTGATACTTCCAATAGCTTTTCAGAAACAAAGAGGAGCAGAATCCAAATGACCTTTAGCAGGAAAACGTTGTTTCGTTTTCCTTGTGGGTGAATATACTATCAGTCTTAGATTTTAGGGAAAGTCAATATCATAGCTGAAATAATTGATAATGGTTGTCTTGACCTTTTAACTCTTTACTTTAAGGCCTGTTGGAAACCCAGTCTTTGCATGAAGCAGATGAAGATGTGGTCACTGATGTTGATTTCACCACTATGATTTCTGAAGAAGAAAAAGAAGAGTTAAAGATTGAGCTAGCCAAGGTAAGGAATTGGAATTGCTATGAATGTTACTGTTTTTACATCATTAAAATGGAAGATATTAGTTGTAGGATGAAGTGCACATCGTAAAAGTATTCTCTTCCTTTTTAGTAAAATAATTTTAGGCTACAATAATGTGAAGCAATGAATTTCTTTAGATATTTTTTAAAGATTAAATATCTTTACTTGATGATTGTAGAGAGAAAGTTAAATATACCTTACCATTTTATTCAAGATGTGTCTTTCATTTATAAACCTTCCTTTATAAAGAATGAAAGGTGTTCTTCTTACTAGATCTGTGATACTGTTGCTACCATGGTTGTGACACCTGGAAAAGATTCTTTGTGTGGTATTCAGAGAAAAAGCTGGAGATGGTTACAGATGAGACTGATGATGATGAGCACATCACATTTTTGTTTCCTCTCGCACTGTCATGTTTGGAGAGGGTCATATTTTTGGTTTGCATGTGTTGTTTGCTTAGTTAAAGATCTTGATGTCATGACACCATAAAGAGGTTTAAAAATAATTCTTAATAACAAAGAGATGGGAGGGAAAAGGTGTGAATCATGTGGTCTTTTTATTACAAAGATTAAAGAGATCATCTAGATTTCGTCTACAGTGGGAGGGTGGATTCAGTTCTAGTTACTGCTGCTGAATACTGCAGAAACAGAAGTGCAATTTAAAAATGGATAATGAGAGATTGGGAAAAAGTGAGTATTTATTTTACATATGAGACAAATAACAGAAATCACAGCTGTATGAAGCGGGAGTTGATTTTGTCTAAATTGAAATAATGAATGCAACAGAAATATTTAAATTAATATTAAGTTGTAATATTAAATACTCTAAGAAGTCACATTCTTAATGACTCTCACATCATTTACCTTTGGAGCTGATTTAGGATTTTCACTTAAACAGAAACCAGAAGATTTTTTTTTTGTTTAATGTTTTATCAAGCCTTGTGTTTCTAAGTTGCTAGTTAATTTTTACTTCTTTGCTGATCCTGTCACATCTGTTAGTAATAAGAAGGTAGCTGGAACTTCACATCTTCAGCTTATCACATAGTGATGAGATAGGAGTTGAGATGTTCATCAGTGGGTCTTCATCAGAACAGAGGCAGTGGGCACACTGAAGCGCTGGAGGTTCCCTCTGAACATCAGGAAACACTGTGAGTGTGACTGAGCACTGGCACAGGTTACCCAGGGAGGTTGTGGAATTGCCATCCTTGAAGATACTCAAAAGCCATCTGGACACAGTCCTGAGCAACTGGCTTTAGGTGTCCGTGCTTGGGCAGAGGGCTTGGACCAGATGACCTCCAGAGGTCCCTTCCAATCTCAGCTATTCTGTGATTCTCTTTTCTGGTGAAAGGAACTTAAGAGGCAGATGGAAACAAGGAAGGGGAAAAAACTTCCTGCAACCATCTGAGAATGGTATGCCCCTCTCAAGAGAATTAAACTCAACAGTTTCTGGGCAACTGTTCTGCTTGACAATTCCTGTGGGAGCAGAGAATTCTCAGTAGCTTATGTTAGAAATGTTTTAATTCATGTACCAGCACACAAGTGAGAGATTGTCTTTCAAATATTATGATTTTGGCTGACCTAGAAGTTATTCTGTGAATTGCTCTCAGCAGTTTTCTGGCATACAGCTTATGCTTAAAACCAAAATAAAACTGATAATTATTGCAGGAAAGGTTTGGAAAACTTTAATTTACAAAGAACAAAGTCTAAACTGAAAGAAGGCTTATGATTCTTAGAAAAGACTGTAAAAAAACATGTCAGGCCTTGATTCCTTCAGAAGGAAATCTCTGTGGGAATTGGCTAATGTTTCGTTTTGAAAAGCTATAAGCCCTTGCTTTCAAGTCTCCTCTGCTCCACTGCTGGTAGTTTTGTTTTCTTCCATGCCCTTATGTGTTTGGTAACACCTGGTTGAGCCTGTAGGAACAAGCACCTTTGTTACTGTTCTGAAAGGTTCAAATCTTCCTTAATGCTGCAATTATTTAATAGCTGATATAATGGGGAGCTGTCATGAACACCTGTTGTGCATGTATTTAAACAGCAAATACATGCTCCATCTCTATTGTGTGTCTGCTGTTTATATTCTCTGCCTTTTTTTCTCTTCCATGGCTAGTAGTCTCTTTGTACTGAAAGCTTTTCAGAGTATGGGCTAACTGTTCTTGTATTTGTAGTCTGGCTAACACAGCAGGGCTCTGACCTTAATCAAGCCTTGGAATTTCTACAGTGCAGGTAAAAAAAAGTAACTCCTACAGAAACTTCTATCAGTCATTTGAATTATGACTGATAGAAGTGAAAGAGGTCACTTCAGAATAATAGCGGGAAATTCTAGCCCAAAAATTTTATGTAAGGCCAGAAGCTTGTTAGCAGAACAGACTCCCCCTTCTGCAGCCACCTCTTCCTTCCTCAGTGTGAAGAGCATGTTACTATGACTCCTGAGTCATTATGGGGGCTGAGGTTTTGAGCTATCTCACTCACTGCTGTCAGTTGTCCTTCCATTATTCTCATCAAAGTAGTTATATACTCCTTGCTATCTTCCCCCTCCCATACCTTCACAAAAGCAGCTATCTGGTTTGATGTACAAGCTTGCTAGCTGATACACATGTTCTAAATTCAGCTGTGTGTGCTACTGCATATTTATTCCCAGTTTGAGGATAGATGTGAGTAGCTTTTTCTGCAAACTTATGGCTAATTTTATTTATGAGTGTCCCTGATGTCTCTGGGTGCTGTTCATCCGAGGAAAAACTTATAAATCAACAGGTACTCAGCCTGGAGGTGTAAAATTTGAGCTATATGATTTGGTGCAGAGGTGAAGTGCCTGTTATTTTTTGTGCTATGTTATTCTGTTCACAGTTACCACTACTTTCTTTTTGAAGGCTTTTACAACTACTTTCTTTTAAATATTAAGATGCTCACATTTCTGTAATATTTAATGCATTTTAGTGTATATATAATACTCAGCAATTTTGAAAAGGATAACAGTTCAATAACAATCACTAGCTTACTAAATATAATGGCTAATCAAAAAGTAAGGGTTCCATGGCTTGACTTCATGATTGCTGTAACTTTCTTTGTATCTTTAGGCCCACAAAAAGGGAGAAGGGAACTTTGTTCCTATGTGATGCATCTATATTCTTACAAGTCTGTTGCACTTAGAAAGAAGGAAATGTGAGGAGTAGAAACTTGTATTTCTGTTGACTTAAGCCCTAGTTTCATAATGGATTGTGCATTTGTAAGAGTGTACTTTTCAAAAATGCCTAGACAGGTGATGCCTAACTTCTGTAGGAGTTAGGTATGTAACCTGCTTAAACGCTTTTCAAGATCCTACTATAAGCCCTAATACTTTCTACCTACCTCACAGTCTTCAATCACTGATGTCTGAGCACTCCAGGGAGGCTTTTTATCTACCACTATTTTAAAATTATGGGCTTGAGGAGGATTGTGGCACTTCAAAACTGCTCTCTGAAGAAAGATAATATATTGTTTTTAACACAGTCAAAAATGTTCATACTTAATGCCGCTGGTCACATGATTAATGCTTGCTTAGGGCTTTACAGCCTTAGGTGTCTATTCAATGGAACAGATGGAAAGTAATTTTAATAGAAGCCATCAGATGTTTACATACCCAGGTACCTAATGATCAGCCTAGTGCTAGCTCATACGGAAAGCATTAGTATTTATGTACATGTAAGGATACTGGTACTGGATAAGGAATGATCTTAATTCCTTAAGTTAATTTATTAGACTTAATTCCTTTATTTTAATTTATTAGACTTAGTTGCTGAAGTTCTTTAGCAGTGTTATTCAGGCAGTCTTGTGCACTGAGGGGTTTGCTCTGTGTGGGAAACAGCTAAAAGGAGCTCTGAACTGCTGCCTGAGGAATGCTGACATCTGTGATTTCTTCTTTCTCTAACCATTTAAGCAGCTATCCTCTCAGAAGACAAATTCACATCGCCTCTCATTTGCAGGTTGGGAATATAAAGGAGCATAAAGGACATGAGAAGGAATAAAGCAATTTTGGATTGTTATGTATTCTACTGGTGAAGTGTTGGCATCAGAGGCGTTGGTGAAACTTCTACTTCATTGAAGTCATGATTTTGCTTTGTGTTCATAATATTGCTGCTTAATTCCTGAGCTGCTTGAATAATTTAGATAGCAGGTAGTGACAAAACAGAAGGTGATAGGTGGGGAATTCTAGTGTGACACCTTTCCAAGAACAACGAGCTTGCAGCCAGTTTTATAGAAAGGCAGAAGGCCTAAGTGTATAAAGTAAAGATGATGCTAGTATTGGCATCCTAAATATAGCCCTGGAGGTCAGCAACTGATTCAGCTGGTGCTTGCCTCATTCCCTGCAGCCTATGGAGTTAAGTCACAGGAGGCTGTGGTTCCAGGGAGCTTAACATGCGGTAATCAGATACATTGCCATATGTTATTCTATTAACATATGGAGGAAGGAACACAGTTGGTAGGGGAATTTCTAAACATGAAGTGAAAGGCAGCTGGTCTGCTGTCACTTGCCCTTGTTAGCTTCAGTACCTTTGAGTGCTGCTTGTATGATTGTCTTGGGAGGCTCCAGGATGAAGAATGATCACCATGAGGGCTTACCCATGCTCACTAGAGGGGGGCTGCCCAAGGGGGAGAATCCTGAGCCAGTAGCAGGCTGATTCCATGGTCCTTCTTCTCAATCAAGTGTTCTGGTCATTGTCTTGCTAAAATACTGCCTTGATTTAAACGTTTCAAGTAATGTCCACTGCTGAGAGAGTTATATCCCTCTGTTTGGGCTGAATGGCATCTTTGCAACTTGAATTTGCATGGTTTGGTTAATGACTAGGAGCTCTGAAAAGACTAATCTGCTGTATTCTGAATGCTTCTATGCTTTGAGCAGGACCTGTTCACTCATGTTAACAATCCATCTGCTATTTATTTTTATGTTACTGTTTTGAAATACGTAGGACCTAAAATATGTAGATAAAAATGCATATAACATGAGTGGAAGACTGAAAAACTATAAATATGAAGTTAAAAGCCTGTGCCTTCAAAGAGAGATATTTGACTGAATTATCAAGTCTTCTCTTGTTCTGCCTGTTCCCATTTTACTAGTGAATGAAAAACTGGTGTTGGAGACTACTAATGCTCCAAGGCAAATCTTGGTCAGGTTGCTCAATAGTCCCTTACTGGACAATTCTGTCTCTTACCAAATGCATGTGTATGATGGTGCGCATAGGTGGCACAGTTTGACACAGTAATTTAATGCATTGTCAGCCCTGTTCTGGACATGTCTTTGTGATCTCCACAAGCCCTTTAATCTCTCTGTGACTCTAGTCACCTACAGAAAATGCAAGTTTATGTGAGATTCATTTAATCAGTTAACAGTGTATGCATTTATCAGTCCCTCGGAACAGGCTAACACCTTTTTCCTTTCTCCTCCCTCTTCATTTCTCTCAGCTAGAGGATGAAATTTCAACTTTGCGGCAAGTGCTAGCAGCCAAAGAAAAGCACCTGGTTGAAATTAAACAAAAGCTTGGCATAAGTCTGATGAATGAGCTGAAACAGAACTTTAGCAAAAGCTGGCATGATATGCAGACAACTTCTGCGTGAGTACAGACCTTACATAAATTCATCCTTATATGTTGTATACCATGTTGGGGGTGTTGACTTCATGAGCTCTGGTATGAAATTTAGCAATTGAAGTGCCTGTCTGAATGAGTAGATCGCAGGGACAAGCATGTAAAGCTTCTCAGAGCCAGGAGACCTGAAAAAAAGCTTTCCACAGCAGCAATATGCTTTGCTACTGTGTTGCACCTCACTCTTGTAAAATCACAGGGACTAAAACTGTTGTGGTCCTGAGAAGGTTATCTTCCTGTCCCATGACACATTCGTATGGAGTCCTGAAGGGGGAGAGAGATAATTTTTAAATCTCGATGTGTTATATTTTTTCAACTTCCAAGAGAGGCAATGTAAAAAATAAATTAAAACGAAAACATTAGCAACTATTTAGAAAAATAGTACCACAACCTGAGTTATAAAGAATACTGGCAGGATCAGTTGATGTTTGACTCTTTAATTCCTGCTTTTGGTTGTCCAAAAGGAACAAAAAAATGTGTTGGAGTAACTGTTCCATCTTTGAGGTTGTCATAAGTCCTATGTATTTGAGTTTTTATTATTTTTCAGCAGTGTGTTCTTAGGCAAGTTCTGGAAGGCTCTCACAGCCTTGGTTTAGCACTGTGCAGAATGTGTAACCAGTTCATGAGAGCTCAATGAAACACAGCTTTGAGTTCCCAGGGTGAAAGATGGTGCGTAAATATGAAAAACTGTTAACTCCACTGCTGTTGTTGAAGTGATTTTAACTTGAATTTTATTTTTTTTTTTTTTTAACCAGACCCATTATCCTGTGGAAGTCTAGTCCAAGTCAGTTGCTGCCTTCGAGGAAGGTGCCTTATAAAAATGAGCCAGTTCTTGGATGAGGAAGCAAAGGAGGGAGGTTATTTAGGCTGCAGCTTGCTGCCAAGAACTACTGGTGCAAGCCTTTTGTCTCACATAAGGAAGGAGTTAAAAATACATATATGGACATAGTGATAAGACCTATCCCAAATCTGCCACAAAAAAATAAATAAATGGTCAAACCCAGGATAGGTAGTGTTACTCTTTGCTCTGTATCTGGTAAAGTGTCACCAAGAGAGGTGGCAAATAAAGCTTCACATTCCAAAGCTCTAGGAAGTCAATAATAATTACTGAGGGGCTCGTCTCAGCTTCATACTGGGTTTTATGCTTACACATATGAACTTGCCATGTTCTTGTAAAACTATTTGGGCTGAATTAATAGCAACATTGGGAGAAAGAACCACCCACTTATCATCAAGTACTGTCTGAAAAGTTACAAGAGTATTGATAATTCTTTTTCTTTTCAATTGACAACTGAATTTGATGCTTAGGGAGAAGCAAGAGTGAGCTGCTGTACAGCAGAGCTGAGCTGGGATTTGACAGCAAGGCAGTCAGGACAGTGGCATCATCCATGAAGAAGCAATCCCACAGTACCTGAACAAAGGGAGCAGAGCAGGTCCAGCGACAGTAAACAAGGTCAAGCCATATCTCCAGATAAGTCTGTAGTGATGAGCCAGGTTCAAGGTCAAGCCAGGAAGTCCAATATGTGAGTCAAGATCAGTGAGATATCTGTCCAGATACAAGTACAGTGGTAACATAACCTGGGCAAGGACCAAGGGCTTAAATGCAGTCTAAGCTTTAGTGTAGCTTACAAGTGGAGGTATGCCGAACAAGGCTTCTCATGGCTCTTTCTTGCACAGCACTGTCACCACAGTTGTGCTGTGTCAGAGCTGGCCCTGAGCCTAGGCAGCCAAACCCATGGGAGTGGGGGGAGAGGGGGAGAGTTTGCAGTGCCTCTTGGTGCACTCCAGGCCCTGACAGAGACTTGGAAAAAATAAGTAAAAATGTACATTTTTTCCGGGAAAATAATCATTCTTTGTCTTTTAATGGGAAGACCAATAGGGCATTAACCCCTTAATAGGACATGTAGTTTGTAAGTCTCCTGTCTCTAACTTCTGGACAGTTTCTCAGCTATGTCTTGTTTCTCATGACATGTCATTAACAGTATCATCCATTCTGGCTTGGTGAGGATGTCTGGCATGTGCTAGGAAAGGACAGTCCAGACAGACTGAGCCTTAGAATAGACACCTGAACTATTTACTTAGGAGTCGCTAACAAAATTTTGACAGAAAAGCTTTCATTTTTACTTGAAACTTGGTAACAAATTCCAAGACATCTTTTCATTTTGCCTTCACAATGTTGACATTTTCCACAAGGACAGAGAGATGTAGGAGACATTATCAGAAAGGTAGCTGCTCCTTTTTATTTAGAGACATGTTTCAAAACTAAGAAACCATTAGGCAATGAGCATCCACAAGTAGTTATGTGGAACTGAGCAGCAAAAGTCCATTTGCGCCCTTGAAAACCCTGATGTCCATGATCCAGTTGCTATATAATTCTGGCTGATGTTCATGCCAGTACACCGATGCCAGTACAGATCACGGTAATCCAGCATTCTTCAGAATGGATGTGTTAAGTAATAGAGGTGATTCATTGTTGCTGCACTAAAATAGAAATGGAATAGCATTACTCACCAAGACTCTCTGATTTAGTAAGGACGAAAAGCCAGTTTTAAAAAATAAAAGTTCAAAATATTTACATGCCTGTACTCTAGGGTTCTAAATCCACAATTAGTCATTTTAAATTTTAAAAAGACCTGTTTCTAAGGAGGCAGATTTTGCTTTCATGCAGTCTTCTGGGGTTTGTAGCTACTGTGCTTTCCTGGAAGTTAAACCCACTTTCCTTTAATGGGGAACTTTTCAAAGCCACAGAGAACAAGTGAGCACCAAATTCTTGTCCTCTTATTGTTAAAACTATTTTTAGCTCTCCATTTAGGAACACATTCTTAGGGTTAAAGTGGACTTAGAGACAGAGGGCTGAACTTTTCTCAGGAACAGTAAGGTGTGTTTGAACAACCAGTTAAAACTCATGACCTGACTCACAGGATGAATGCCACCTGGAATGACTAAATTTAACTTGAGATTCTGACTATGAAACTTTTCATTTTAGATGGTTTGCCACAGGTAGTTTAGGAGTTAGTCTGAACAGGATTAACATGTACATGATTGTCATTGAAGAATCCCTATTATTAAAAAGGAAAAAAATATAACAGCTTTTATACTGAGGAAAGCTAGAGCTGGAAGTTAATGGACTGATGTTCTCCATAAATTGAAGATTCTATCGGGCTCAACAGAAATATCTGTACAAAGTCCATTTCCTTGTTCATGCTTTAAGGTATGCAAAAGCAATTTAACTACCTGCAGTAAGACATTACTGTTGCAAATGTAATGTGGAGCTTCTAATGTATCAAATCAGCTTTTTTATCAGTTTTGTTTTTCTCTAAATAAAACCTGTAATGTTGTTTGCATACACCTGGAAGTCATTCATTTATGATGATGACCAGAATCATGATGCATTTTTCATATTCCTTGTTCATTTCCTCTAGCAGAAGAAATTCTTCAGTGCACTGATTTTCAGTATAATCTCTGTCTTAGGGAAGGCAGGGCTTCTACTATAGAAGATACCAGTAACTAGAGAGCAAATGATTGCCTCAAGTTTAATTTGCTTTCATGGTGGTAAGGCATTCAACTGGAATGACTTCCCACACACACCTTTTTGAAGATCAGGTTTCCAGTGAATAGAGGTGGGTGCATATTCAAATAGCTTCTAGCAATGCAGGTTTTTTATTTGTATTTTAAACACAGATAATTCATTCTTATTTAGATGCTGGAAACAGGGTAATGTTGGTGGATTTCAAGGTTATTTATTTTAGCTTAAGAAATCATAAAACATGTCTTTACAGGGATATTTACAAAGACCATAATTGAGCTTTTCTAATTAACATTTTGCAACAAAGGAAAGATTTTATGTAACCTGAATGCAGTATGTTTATGTAGTTAATGCTGCTTGATTGGCGGTGCTTCAGTAAGGTTCCCACAGCTCTTTCTAACTTTCTGTACTTCAGCTTTTCACTGCATAGTGCATTAAGGTAAGAAGATGGCTTCTACAAAGATTGACCTAATTTTACACAGTGTCACAGAATCGTTGAGGTTGACAGCATTGTCAGCAGGCTGAGTAGTCCAGCTTTCAAAGCAGGTTCAGCTAAAGCAGGATGCACAGAAGATTGTCCAGTCAGGTTTTTACCATCTCCAAGGATGAAGACTCTACAGCCTCTCTGGGCAACATATTCCAGTGTTTAGTTACCCTTACTGTGAAAACACTCTTTCTTTTGTTTAAATATTTCCTGAGTTCAATTAGTGCGCATTGCCTCTTGTACTTTCACCAGGTACCACTAGCCTTTGCTCAGCATGTATGTCATAATCATGCTCAGCTTTGGCTGTCCCTCAGCTCTTAATGTGGTGCTCTTCTGTACTACTCTGGAAAACAAACAAACAAACAAAACAACACAGTAGAACATCATAGTGTTGTCCTCTTAGGAGATATTTTGGTACCACTGAGTTTCTAAGGAGCAGTTGTACCTGTAAAATTACCCATCAAGAAACTCACTCCAGGCTTATAGTTCACAGAATCTACTTTGTCATTCTTTCTTGAAATGTTAGCAGCCGTTAGAAGGCATAAGCCTCCTCTGTTTTAAGTGGATAATCTTTCAACCCATGGTTGCAATAGTAATGCAACTACAGAGATAGCTTTTAGGAGATGAAAATGGTTTGGTTTGCTATTAACCTTCCTCACTCTCCCCCCCAGAAAAAAGAAAACACCAAGCCAATACTCCAGATGTTCAGACCACTGTCAGCAGCAGTTCTGTCATGGCCAGTAAACTATTAGAATGGCTAAGAACTTAAACCCATTGTCTCTTTGGGAGCCATAATAGTATATTGAAGAGGAATGTCTCAAAGCCTATATGATTAGTGATTCCAGCCAGGGTTTTGGGAAGCCTATGATGTGATGGAAAATGGACCCATGCAAGACTACCATCCAGGATAGGAATCTTACAAAACTGTTTTCAAAATTACTTCATTTTTTGCCCTCACAGACAAAAATCGTCAGTTATTACAGAAAGGGAAAATGTAATGAATTAGAGGCCAGAATGAAGAGAACTGTAAGTGCTAACTCCAAACAGCATGTCTCCAAGATGGTGCCTGGGGCTTTCTCAAGTGCTGGCTGTCTTTTGAAGCCTTTTTAGGAAGGTTTCAATATTGCTCTGCTCTTAGACGTAATTACTTGAGACAAGAGCATTCAGCATGGACTTGGCCTTTCACTTCCCACACAGAATAAAGATCTTTTCATTTGCTACTGACTGAAAGCTATGTGAGCAGGCTTAGTTCTGCTGATAGAGAACCTGAGGACAACTGTATGATTTCCACAAATAGTAGGAATTTACCATTTTGTAGTTCAAATTTCTGCCTGGTGATGAGAAAATAGAAAGTAATAGTTGCGCTGCATGTGTCTTGGACTTACAATCTAAAGTACTTGCAGTCTTCATTAGTGTAACTTTAAATATACAGTAATGTTCCAGGGGTTCAGAATTTTCTCAGGAAGTCAGATATAATTTGTGGACAACCGCAGTCCTACTGTGACTTTTAGGAATTCAGTATACCATGTTCCCCCCCCCCTTGTTATAAGTGGTAGTAAAAGAATTGTGGGTGTTTCTGTTCATTGCAAGGTGTAATCACCTTTTGGCGTTTTATTTTCTAAATCTGCAAGTAAATGTAGCAGTCGTGTAAGTGAAGAAATTGTATGTTGGCTTTAGCAAGCACATTACCTGCCTGTGTGTCTGTGCTGTATGGAAGTAAAGGGAGCCTCTCACTTCCACTTTTGTGGAAAGGACACATTTGTGTCCTTTGGGTCAAATCAGGCAATGTTCATAGCTTCTTAAAAGGTATTTTTTTTGCTGCTTTTCTCTTTTCCATGCATATCTCTGGCTTTAAGTTTTGAAGGATGGAGTAGTAAAGTTGGAGAAAGTACTTATCTTTGTCTATTCTTGTTGTCACTTTTCCACTTGTTTACACCAGAACTTTCAGCTAATGGAAAATCCACAGCAAGATTAGGTGATCTGTTCCAGACTGATGAATATAGTGTTATTTTCTCAGGGAAAAGCCCACTGTAATTATCATTGGGCAGCAGAAAATACATAAGTGTATATTATAGTTATCTGTATGTATGTATATAACTAAGAAAGGGGAGGCCTGAGTGTAAATTGGAGTCTCTGAGATTACCAGGATTAAAAATATCCAGGAAAAGGTCAGTGGAAAAGGGAAAGGGAAGGAAAGGGAGAAATGGAAGGAAAAGGTAAAACAGAAATTAAGCAAAAGGAAAAAGAAAGGAGGGGGAAAAAAAAAGAAAAGGGATAAAGGAAAGAAAAGAAGGAAACAGAGAGAAGGAAGAGAAATGGAGCGGAAGGGAAGAAAGGGGAAGAAAGGAGAAGAGGCTGGAATATGTTTAGTGTGCATAATTTTGTTGATCTAGTGCACAGCACAGAGCCCACAGACAGTGTTATTGGCATAGTTTAAGGTGTGATGAACTGTCAAGTTTCAGCCTGGAACATCTTAAGCTCATCTGTGCTTAAGCACATATTGTGGCTTTTCTACCTGAAAGTTAATGATATCAGAACAGTTTGTTCTTCCCCTATTCTATTCTGCATTACACAAATAGTGCATTTCACACAATTGTATCCCGAGTTTTTCCCAAAATTTTTAAGATTACAGTGCAGGACAGCATGGAATATTTGTCACCTTTGTCTGGCACCTCTCCTGACCCGTGACTCTCCAATCTACTGAACAGTCATCTTCTGTGTGTTGCACACAGATTTCTGGCTGCAGGCAGGTCCCCTGTGAACTGCAGAGGTTCAGTTCCCTAAGGTCTGCCCTTCCTCTCTCTGTGGGAGAGGAACTGCCTGGGGCATACTTCCTTTGACTGCTTTAGGCATATGTACCCACCCAAGTGCCAGCGCAGTTTCAATTAATTCTTAACATACTTGGCAAAGGGAAGGATGTCTAAAAAAAAGTACATCTGTTGTTTGGTTTTGAAGTTGGAGTAAATTTCAGATGAGCACTAAAAAAAAAAAAAAGTAATAAAAAAACACAACACCTTAGAGTTTATTTGTGGGCAAAATGGCAATATGAATGCTCTTACAGAATGTTTTGTGTACATGTTATCTTCCATCATATATGCATTTATTTCATTAGAACATTAGCATGATTTAGTTAATGCTGAGCCCTGTTTTTTTTTTTCCCCAGAAAATCAACAGGAAAAATGGTTCTCTAGCTGAGGGTTTCTCAGAGATCCAGTGTTTTACATTGATTCCAGAAGTGTCATTCTTAGAGCTGACTAATGGTTTGAAAACTAAGCAAGCTCCATAGGCCATGGCTTGTGCTACCAGGCTCTGCTCTACTGTATGGTTTTGTTGTTAATTGTTTGCTTTTTGTTGCATCTTATGTAAGCTTTATCAGAGAAGAGGGTTTCTCAAATGGATTAATTTTGCAAGCAAGCATTGATGGAGAGGCACAATGCTGAATGAAGATGTGCTAATTAGCAGATGTACTGATTTTACAGAAGCTGAATGTAAGTTCCTTATAATTTACTGCAATAGGTTGACTGTGCCATGCAAAATGTGAATATTATATTGGTAGTCTACTTCTGTCCGCAGCCCCTGTGTTGCACCGATGAAGGAAGGTTAGATTAACTCTGCCATGTGGAGGGCAATTCTGTATTGAGTTGAGATGAGATCAGGTAGCATGCAGTATGATTACCTTGTCTTATCCTGCAGATGAACATTTAAACATCCAGGATGCATTTAAAGATCCAGTTCTCTGACCTCTCTACGCGTCTGCTGCCTGACTATATGAAACAGTATTTTCTTCACATGCTGTGTTTTATGAAGTGGGATATTCTTTCATTTGCTGTCACTGGCTGTAAAAATCAGCTAGAGAGACCTGGCTGTCATGTGATAGTACAAGCCAAATGCAGTAAACTGTCAGGTGAAAATGCAGTCAAAATATGCTGCAAATCTATTTTGCCTAATTAGTGTCTTACAGTGATGGGGATATGAATTATCTTTAAAGCTTTTTTTAAGTTAAATTATCAGAATTTAACTACAATATCAACAGATTTTATGATAATCTCTAATAATTAATTTTATAAACAATTGGTTTTGTTAAAGAAATACCCAATTTAAAAAATCAAATTATAAGCTGAAGTTGATGGATGAAATTCTTATGTTACTGTCATATAAAAAGGTAACATCCAAAATGACACAGGTGAGTTTTATTAACAGGGTTACAATTGTGACAGGAATTCATACACTGTGTTTAATCCTTCTTATGTATGAAATGCAGTAGGCATATTAACTCTTAAGTGCTAAGTGAAAAGCATGGAATATGATCCTTTTTAGCCACTTCCAGCAATTCTTCTGTGCTTTGGCATATGTTTAGATGCCACAAAACCAGAGAATGCATTCCTACTCTTAACAGCATGAATCAGGTAGGCTGTTTCTCCTTTCACTAATGCTGCTGGGCATCTGGCATAACACTGTTAAACTCGGAGAAGTTATGGTTACTTTGTATTAGTGTAAGAGAGGCACAGAGCCCTATGACATCTTTGTGTGAAGATGCATGCTGTGGGTTGGATAGAAGGTGGTAATTCTTGAATCTCTGTGTTATAAAATCTTGGAGTTTGTTTCTGCTGGAGCATTTATGCCTTAAGGTTTAGTGTCAATGATCTTATTTCACACAATGGCTGACTGACTGCTGAGATGCTGTCCCCTGTCCTGATGAGCTGGGCAGTCCGTACTTGCCCACACCGGCTCAAAGAATGAGAACACGCAGGTGGTGTAGATGACTTAGCATGCTGGAGCAGCTGGTGGTTTAGAGGAACTTAAGCCGTACGTATAGCACTTCAATGAATAAATGTAAGCTTTACCTGGAATATCCAACTTTATTTCTATGCTTAAGGTTTCTGAAAATAATGTAAACTGTTCAGTGCATTAAAGCAAAACTGTAAACCTGTGTTACATGAGGATATGGCTGGCTCATATTATTTATGCTACATACAAGTTAGAAGGATTTCCGCAGGTCAGAGAGCTGTTGAAAAGCTCGTGGTTACCAGAGTGTTTGGCATCAAATTAATACTGTAAATATGACATAAATATGATGGTAGAAATATCTGAGCCAAAATACTTGTTATAGATCAATACAGAGCATAACTAACTACAGTAAGGCAATGTGCTCTGTGGAAAGATAATTTATTTATGAAGAAGGCATAGTAATATGCATGATGGTGGAGAGGCAGGGATGGAGTGGCCTATTTTTGAGTTATAAGTGAGCTTGACTAAAGAGCAAATTACTGATTTTTGTCTTTCATGCCAGGCATTGCATGTTGCAGTGCATCTTTACCTTTGTTATTTTGTTGTGCCTTAAAGCTCTTCTTCAGCATTGCCAAAGGGAGGAGGGGTTCATGTCAAAGGTCATTTTTGCTGAAGTTAGTGCTGAAAAAAAGACCAGTTGTGTAACAGTCTTAGCTGGATTTACACTGTTACGTAATGTCAAAAATATTAGGAACATAAATGCAGTCTCCGTGTCTTTCTTGCTAGTGGAAATTCTGGGGAGAATGTTGGATTTATGGGATTTAAAGGAAAAAACATAATATTAGTTGGACCACCAAAATCAGTGTAATTTCAGCCAATTCCCAGAAGGTGTGTTCTGACCAATGTAATGTGCAGAAATACTAGAGGACTGTAATGTTTCTCAATTGAATTTGAGTCTGTCTGCTGTATGGGTCATTTGGGACTATTCTTTTAACAGTTTTACACAGTGTGAAGAACCTGCAGCAGAAAGATAAGACATGGAGATGTTTTGTCGTTAAACTAAATATGCCTGTGAAGAAACTCCAGGGTGTCTTTAAAGAAAACCAGCCAGCCAAAACCAACCAAAAAACAACTCCCCCCCCAACAAGACAAAAAACCCCAAACCAAACCAAAAAACTAAAACAAACAAAAAAATCACTGCAGAAGGATATCTACAAAGTATTTTACTATGCACAGTCAACCTGTACATAAATAGGCTCTGATACCAAAGACCTTTTAGACCTGGAAGTCAAGTCTTGACCTTCATTTTGTCATGAGCAAAACTCCACTTGTGCTGAATGGTTTAGGAAGCTTCTCGGCTAGCAAAATGTCTAAAGACTTTGATGCCACAGGCATTAGAATATTTGAATTTTTTGATTTTATTCTTTTTTCATAGGCACCACTTGTCAGAAAGCTATGTGCTCACAGTTTAACTGAAGCATTATTAATGTCTGGTTTAGGGTCTCATGCAACCCTAGTTTATATGAGAATATGTCCACTGACAGTAAGAGAATGACAGAGCTATTAAACCAGCTGAGCTAGAGAATGAGGTCTCAGTGAAATAAGAGCATATCAGTCTTGAAAAATCCAGGGACAGACTGGCTGAGGAGAAATGAAACACAGTGAAAACCAGTCTTTTCAATCTCTGTAGTCCACGAGAATAAATAAAAAAGGCATAACCAGTGTTCCTTCCTTTCTAGTTATAATTTGTGGTCCTTCTGTCACTGTTGCAATGTTTTAGCCCCTGTTGTCATTCAACATTGTGTATGTGATTGATTCAGCTAATCATTCTCTATGTTTCTAGAGATTCGGTACGCTAGTCTTAAATTGCTCCCTCTACACTGCCTTGCTAGTCAGTCAAAACAAACAGCTTCATAGAAGGAGCCCTTTCACTTGGCAATTTTAGAACTTGTTAGATCAGTAGCCTGTAAGAAACTTTGTGGTTTAGGAGCATTAAGATAAAAATATTTGTGTTGTGGAAGATTCATTGTTGAAAGAATATTGTGTGAAAGAATAGAGCATTACATGGCATCTGCCTTTTAACTTGTCGTTTGTAAAACAGTCCTCAACAGAGGACTTTAAGAAAGAGGTACTGCTAGGGCTAAAAGGACCTGACATAAAACGTGATGTGCTATATTGCAAATGTTAATCTTCTCTTATTTCCCCTCCTGCATACACAAAGTTATATTGCCTTTATATACCTAAAAATAAGAAGAAAATACTCTGTTTCAGGAATTAGGCAGTGAGGTCTTTTTATTCATCTCCAGTGTATTTTGGTACACATTTGCAATCTTACAGATTTTGTTCAAAGGAGAAGTAGAACCAGTGGAATTTTATTTCTGATTTTTTCATGATCATTTCTTCAGTTCTTGCCTGCCAACGCACACCACAGGATACAAGACTGATTATAATGTGCTCTCCTTTTGTTACTAGGTCAGTACTTCTAATTCTGAGCTTGTCTGCATCGCTGGGAGTATCAGATAATTTACTCGGAAGGAAGCCTCTGATTTGCTCAGAGTTCAGTCAGCAAAAAAACATCTGTGCAGAAAAGCTTAATGATTACTCTGAGAAAGCAACTTAACTGTACTAATGGGTCTATGTGGGTCAGAGTATATATTCTGGATCAGTAAATTAGGATGATTCTGTATTTGAATGTATATACTATACATACATTGAATGACTTCTGAAAGGACTGACTCCTATTAAGAATATGCATTCATGGTCTGGATTTTTTATCTTTCTTTCTCTGTCTCTCCCAAAGCCTTCTTCATTTAAAGAAATTTTTGTTAAAAGTAAAATTGAGGCATATGGGAACAGATTTGATAAATTTTGTCAAATTTGAAATATGAACAAATTATTTTGGAGTGTATCTGTTAAATGTACCTTATATGTATGTATACGGAAAGGCAGAATTGTGTATGTCCTGATCCTTTTCTGTGCTCTAGACAGCAGATTTTGCTACCAACTTGGTATCTGCTGCAAGAATGCTTATTTGATGTAAATATTATTTTCTATAAGCAGAAATTTTATCAAACAGGTACTCAACAAATCACTGCATTTCAGTTTCAAACAGCATTGCTTCTGCCCTCAAGGGATGTTACCTGGTAGGGGGAGAGATACAGTTAAGGATTGTTTTGGAGTGTGTTCTGCTCACATTAGGATTAAACTGCACTTAGGAAGCTGTGCAGAAGCAGGCAGCTTTGTAATTTGTTTTGTCCTACAGTTACTGTGTTTCTTAACCTTTCTGCGGATGGGACTTTAAGATGTGGAAGTAAGGTAAAAGGGAATTAATCGCAGGGGATTCTGGCCTCCGTTAGTAATTATCACTACTTCTGTTGTTTTGGTTTTTTTTTTCAGTTACAAGAAAACACATGAGACCCTGAGCCATGCAGGACAGAAAGCAACAGCAGCTATCAGCAATGTAGGAACTGCTATCAGCAAGAAGTTCGGAGATATGAGGTACAGGGATATGTTATTTTTCTGGTCTTATTTGGAGAGCAAAAAGTATAAGTCACCTGTCAGTTGTGTGGTTTTTTTTAACTTCTGCATTAGCATTTTAAACATTCAAGTAGTTTGTCATCAGTGTGCAACATAGTTTGGCTTCAACCAAAAAGAAGGGATAGTGACAAATGAAAATAGAATTCTTACTTGAGTCCTAGTTAAAAAAAAAAAGAAAAAGTGCAATTTGAAACCCTTTAGAATAACTTTGCAATCTCAAGGAAATGTACAAGTAAAATGGAATGAAAAATTGCTGTTAGATCTTTATTAACCCAATTTTATTCATACGTGGATTCTGAAGGCCACCGTCATCTGAAGAAAACAAGCCTGCCTTGCAGCTGCTTGTGGAAAGATAAAACCCAGGCTATTTTTTATCAGCTTTTTCAAGATGTACAAATGAAAGTTGTGTTTTGCAGTTGTATTTATAAAAAAAGACATGATGAAAGTAGCAGGCGTTGAGGTCAGGAGAAGAAGTGTCACTTAAATGCAGCCTGAATGTCAGGCTTTTTATGTTGATGTATCTTTAAAAGTATTGATCTTAAATTTCCTCACAATAAATGAAGAAATTGTATTCTGTAAACCAGCACTTCAGTTTTCAACTTTGTAGCAGCATTACAGAATTTCTCAGGTGTTTTAGGGAGTTGATTTTTTTTGTGATGAAATAAACGGACAGGGGTAACTGTACAGTGTATTGTTTGAGCAGCATAATTAGTCACATTTGTTAGAGATACTGCTATCTTTTCCCTTATTTTGGTCATTTTGTAATGAATGAGATAGCCTTCTCTGAAAAGCTGTATGAATCCATTTTGCAGTTTTTCAAATAAATATGGGTTTGGGGTTTTTGCTGCAAATGTCTGGAGCGTAGTTCTTGGCAGATAAAACTTATTTTTTCCCCTTTTCGTTTTTAATCTGAATCTTGAGAAAACTTTAGAGTCCCTCCTTAATACCTGCCTTTATGTACAGCTTAATAAACCCTGTATGGAAGTGCTACTGTTTTTCTAGGTGAAATTAAAGAAGGAAAATCTTCATTGTCATCTGCTTTACAATGTCTTTTTCCACATTGCAGTATAAAATGGAAACCTAAGAGAGTGACTTCTAATCAGGGTATGAACATAAACTAAGAATTGTTTGACTGGGTACAGTTAAACATCTATATGCCTGTACATGGATATCAGAATAAGGAAGCATGCAGTTACATTTTCCTAGTACATTTTTTAGTATTCAGCAATCTGAGAGCTGTAAACTTTCATTTAAAAGTCTTTTAACTTGTATCAGCTTTTTTGACATTCGTAACACCTGTTGTCTCCCAGATGAACAAATAGTTATGTGGTAAAGAAGTGTGTGGTTTATTTTTTCTTTCATTCATTCGCTATTCTCAGTCTTCCTGCTCTTTCCTTTGATATCTTCTGGCCCTTCTATTATGAAAAACACCAAGTGTAGTCCTTCTGCTGTCCTTCATGCCACTCATGATTTCCTGTGGTTTTATTGTATTTTACTGTCCTGTTTTTGGCTGGGATAGTTAATTATCTTCCTATTAGCTGGTGCAGTGCTGTGTTTTGACTTTATTCTGAGAACAATGCTGATAACGCACTGACGATTTAGTTGTTGCTAAGTAGCACTTACCCTGATCAAGGACTTTTCAGTCTCCCATGTTCTGTAGTGAGGAATGTGATACTTACCGTTTCCTCTTTTCCAGGCTGAGGATCCAGTTGCATGAGCTGCTTTCACAAGCCTTTTTCCTATTTTTGTTTATTCTTTCTGCCTTTCCTGCATTTAGAATTATGTTCTATATTTTTGAGAAATGCATGAGATGTTATACCCTCTATTTCATTTTCTGTTCTTTCCTAACACTCCCTCCTGTAAAAAAATAAAAGACAAGCTCACTGCTCAGTGAACAGGTCCTGTTGCTGCTTCTGTGCTTTAGATTCTACAACGCTGAGCAAAGAGTTGGTGTGAGAATACCTTGAACGCTGGCTCCTGATCATAGAGGGAAGGATGATTAACAATTCAGGACTTCTTAGGTGCTTGTCAGGTCCTGTTGTTTGCGCTTTGCATAGGGTGTGGGATTAACTGCAATGTCAGAAATGTCTTCACTGTAATAAAGCATGTTTTTCCTTTAATGTTTCCCTTAATTAATCACTGTTACCAATTCTTTTGCCTTATCTATCAGTATCCCTGACCCCCATGGCAGTCATGCTTCTGACTACGGCTTGGAAAGCAGATGGGTGGTGTTTATCCCATTAGCCATTTAGCCAAGGGCTCAAAGCAGAGGCTAAGTCCATAAACATTTTGATTAATCAAGAAGCTTGTTTCTAGTAGCTTTCTTTGACTGAAGTTATTACCTTGAACCTGGTTGGGAATTTCTCAGGAAAGTACGAACTACCAGCACTGCCATTTTTTTTGTGGATACTTGCTGTTTTCTGTTAAGGAGAATTTTCTTGATACTTGATGATGAAACATCAAGCGGTACAGCCAGCATCTCATAGTTGCATAGAGCATGGAATAAGTTGGGCCTTCTGCATGTGCTGAACATCCTAGATCTAGAGTGATGGTCAGTGTGCTTCCCTCAGCAACAAAGCTGGCCTGAGATCTTGGCTCAGCTTGGGCAGATGCAGTTCTGTATGGGGTCACACTGTAAACCTTATCACTTAAATAACATGGTTTTAAAAATCTTCCCCTCTCCCACTCCAATCCCAGATGTGTTTCGAGGATTAAGGTGTAAGGAGGCATGCTTCATTGTTTGTTTGCTTTTTGCTAATCCAAATAATTTTAGATAGATTATCACTGCCCCTCCCATAATGCTGATTTCAACACACATCACACTGTGGCTTAATTCTTTTGGTTAGGAAGTAAGGCTGATAGTCGCCAATTTGCATCCAGATGCAAATCCCTGTTCTGCTTTCATTCAAAGCAGACACTTGTAACTGATTTCTGAAATCCAGATGATCATCATAATTCCCAGTATGTTCAGCAGTCTTACCCCCTGCCTGTGGCAGTGGTGATTTTGAAAGGGTTTGTAGTCAGCCTGACTCTAAATATTGAAGCTTGCCTGCTTTGTGAATCAAAATTCTGTTTTTCAGGTTGTCTACTATGTCAGCTATACAGAGCACCACGTGAAACACATTTCTGAAGATGCAAGGCCTTAATCTCACATTGTATGATCTGTAAAAATATTACTAAAATATCATATATCAGCAACAGGCTCTCCCAAATGTGCTATTTTGTTATGTTAGAATTCAAGGAAATGAAATCTACAACAAAGAAAAATGACCAAATTCCACGTGTCCCAAAGAACAGAGAAGCCACCCCTTGGGGACAAAGTGCTTTTCATGCAGCTGCTGTGCTTCTTTTTCGTCCCCACCCCAACTTCCCAACTCTGTAATTCATTTTGTGCATAAATAATCACTAGCATCTTACATCTTCTCAATTCTGTAGTAATTATTAGTGCTTGTATGGTTTCTTTACAGTTGTAAAGCCTTCCATTTAAGATTATCATGTTACTAGAAATACCAGAGTATGTAAAAACAGTATGCAGAGATTTTTGCTTTGGGCCACAAACCAGAAATTAGTAATATAGTTAAGATAATAGATTCTTGTGATTAATGATACACCATCAGGATATTTTGTTGCCCCTCTACCCCCAGCTCATGTAATGTCCTTTAACATTTTCTGACAGAGAGAAGGAAGGCACAGGGGAAGAAGGAAGACCCAGGTCACTCATAGGGCTGTAGCATGGGCTTGGCTCTTACAGATGTTACACTAACATTTCAAGGTGGCTTTTGCCACATAGAGCAAAAATGTGATACAGAGTTGAAGGTCTTTACCCCTTGCTCCCTTGCATATAGGTAAAGTTTGCATCTTTCCATGCAATACTGATGGACTACTCTGCAGCTGTCTGTGTGGAGCTAAGAGTTTCAGCCCTGCTGATGGCCTTTCTAGAAGTAAAAGTGGAAGACTTTCTGTGTTTTCGGTTTGCTTAAAACCAAACAAACAAAAAAATCACCCAAAAAACCCCAAACAAACAAACAAAAAAGTGGGTTGTAATTAAAAAAATAGGAAACTATGGACACTATGTACTACCCCATATGTTACTACTACACAAGTAAATGTATTTAAAGATCAACCTAACAAGGCATGCATATGCAAATTAGAATGTCAGCAGTTATACTGCTTATACATCATTCATTTAACTGTATGGTACATTTTCTTTAATTACATGATCACACAGACCCCTTTCAAATTCAGTGCCTGGGATGAGCCAGCTCTCAAGATGAATGAAGGTAATATAATGCCTCCTTCCTGCCAGGAGTTGGAAGGCACACCTGGAAAGAGGCAAAATACTTCAGGGAGGGGAAGAGCTTGAAGGCATGACTCTGGCAGTTGAATGTGCCCTTCTGAAGTGATGGGAATCAGCACAGAAGGTGTAAGAGGTCCCAGAGGGGTGGACAAAGGCAAAGTTCATACCTCTGGAAAGGGGCAAGGGAAGTTCAGGGAAATACAAAGCAGGTACTGGGTCAGTGTCTGTGGGATGCATTAACCTGTTATTTTCTTAGCATGTAGGAGATAGCATGATGGCAAAAATATAAAAGGATTTGTCAAGAGCAATTATCTTTATCTGTTTATCTTGATAATTGATTATCAGCAATTATCTTGATCTTCAGCTGTCATAGAGGACATAGGGGAGGCAGGAGATGTGGTAGAGCTTGACTTTGATAAGGCTGACCACTGTTTTCACAGAACAAGAGAAATACAGTTTAAGTGTTACTGCTTTAGTAGGAAGAGGACATAGGGAACTGAAAATGCTCACAAATGCAGCTGAATCGGTTATTTCTGAAGGCTGTGAAATCTCTCATAGGAATATTTTAGAAGCAGGTTAGGCCAATATCTCTTTTAGATGGCTCAGGTATAATTAATCTCTTTCAGTGCTGTGAGAGTTAGTTTTTGCCATGCCTTTATTGTTGGGCCTTTTGGGGCTTTTTGTTGCAGTGGTGGGGGTTTCATGTAGCCTTTTGTTGATCATTTCCAGGATTTCCATGATCTAGGGATGTTTTGGGCACTTAAAACTGCTGCTGAATTCGCTGAACTGAATTCCTTAAAATATTGTAGCTGTCATAACCGAAACTACCATTCATAAACCTTTGTGTCTCTGATATCCCCTATAAAGGAAGCGGTAATGCTGTCTTGCTTCAGAATGTAATTTTAAGTATTTCTTTGCTGATGGGTGAAGCCGTTGATTTCTCTCATTTCTACTGACACTTGCCCCTTCATTTGGGATGGTTTTTGGACCTCTGCAGTGTCACACATTTCCTTATCATGTGGCTGTACTGTATCTGTATTAGCATGAAGGGGGTGGGCTGTTACTTGGAGTCAGCAGGTAGTAAAAGAAGGCTACCTATGGCAACAGCATTACTTAAGCTGGTCTAAGCTGAAAAGTGTTATGAAGATAAATCCATGAATGTTTGAAAGGCACCAATATATGTGATGAGTCCTGTAAATAACCCTGAAGAAATCAATGATTTTCTTCAGAGCAAGATATGAATATTGTGCAGTAAATAATGCATCACGCCACACATTGAGAAAGGATATGAAAAATAAGTATTGAGGAGATGTTCATTAATTGTACACCATCTATTTGGCTCACTGCATGAGGCAGGTGTTCCCTTGAAGTGGTCTGTAATTAAAGACTACATCAGTAACACACAGATAAAGGAGAGGCTGTCTGCCTTGTCATTTCTTGACTTTGGAACCTTAATGACATCCTTTGAATGTCATGTATCAGTGTGCCTCTCCCAGTTCTGCTGTCTTAATTTTAAGTTCCTTGTGAGCTGGCAAACAGTGTCAAAGTGTTTCAATTATTGTTTTCAACAAGGAGCAGGTATTTTAGAAAATGTCATGTTAGGAATTAAAAGCTTTGTATTTTTTCCGATACCCTTCTCAACTGAGAGAAAATTAAGAAATTTAGAGGGGAAAAAGACATTTGCTTCTGATGTACATGTGCAATTCCAGTTTGCCTATACTTTAATGAGATTGAGGTAGGATTTGTGGGGGGAAACCAGTTAGCATTGTTTACATCTGATCTAATGAAGAGAACACAAAATTTAGCAAAGCTTCCGTTTCTCACTGCACACAGAATAGGTGACAGTATAGTGGAGGAGTGTGTGTGAAAATTTTTGCTTTGAGGGAGTCTCAGCTGATCCATGTTCCAGTGTGAATTCCATCGTCAAGATTTGAATGTAAATTATTTTTTCTCCTAAGGCAGTTTGGCGTGCTACAAATACATATATGTGTTGTTACATTTTCGTAATACTTTTAACTCTTGCTTTTCTTTCCTTGTGCATCCTCCACAGATCGCATTCAATTAGGTAAGACACATTACTCTCTGTGAATACTGCCTCTATACTTGACAGGTTTTGTTTTATGGGATGTAATGCAGTAACCTCTCTCCGTTCACCATCATTATATAGGATAAAAACATGCTACTTAAACTGTAATCACTCATTTTTACAGCATGGTGAGTATAATGAGGAAGGGACTGGACTGTGTTTGGCTTGTTCTTGAGTTGATTAGTCTCAAATTCAAATAATGAACACATTCAGAAGATGTTGCTCTTGGAAAAGCCTATTTATACATAATCCCAATCTCTCAACCATCTTTTTTTTTCAGGTTGGAACATAACAAATGCTCAGTAAAAATTCTACTCAGCCAGCAGAGTTTTATAAAGATTGTATGAAGTATTTAATTACCTCCTCTTCAATGAAGTAAAAGTGTATTAGTCATGAAGTGTACATGGTGACTCTTTACAAGTCTTGAGTCCTGGGGAAATTTCCAAGATTAGGCCAAGTTCTTAACATGATTAAAGGGATTCTTTAAAGAGAGCTCTTTGATTTATTGATGCTGTAAAGAACTTCAACATATGATGAATTATAAAACAATTTCATGTGTGCTCAAAGTGGTCTGGCTTTATGTCAGCTCACCCAGCAGAGGGGTTGAACAGCCCTGAATCTCCTGCAGTCTCTCTGCCCTTGTAGCATCTCAAGTGCACAGGACAGCTTAAGAATAGTCTTTTCTGTTCAGCTAAGCAATCCTAACATGAACTGTTACTTCACTGAGAGAACTTCAAAATGGAGCATAGACTGACTTTCCTATCTCACTCTGACATGAAACCAAAAGGTAGTATTTAGCGACCTTTGTCATGAAGGGTCTCTGTTCTCTGCCTCTGCACTGATCACAGACATGTATGTCTTAAAAAAAGCTTAATATTTTAGACTTCTAGTAAAAGATGTTGTTATTGTTCCTATAACTTCCTTACCTCCTCAGAAACGAAAAGATGAATTCAATAAAGTATGCATTTAGTATTCAGATTGTCTGTCACACGCCATCTCTCAGCTGTGCAAATTTAATTTGGCACAATGGAATCTTACTTAAAAGATCATATTTGGAATGTTTTGCTATTAGAAGAGGAGCAGCCTGTGCTGAAATGCTTCCAAACTCTTGTTCTTGCCTATTTGTCATGTGTTAAAAGACTAAAATGGTAAGCATGCTTGTTTAATTTAACTAGGATGGATTTGCTGCACTTCTGAAATGTTTGGGCTAATCTTTTGAAAGTCTTCAAAATGATGTGAGAAACTGAACATGAAACATTTGCATTGTCTGCTGTTAGTTCTCATCTGAGCTTAGCAGAACACTTAAAATATACACAACAGCAAACAGTTCATATAAGATCTCTCTGTCCCACCTGCTTGCCATATAGCTCCTCCTTCCTGTCCTCATTTCTGCCTCTTTAATCTGAAAAAAAAAAGTAATCCTTTGTGTGGATATGGACACAGTGCTGCTCTGAATTTGTATGGTTCAGAACAAGCACATGTGCTGTTTATATAGAGTTTTAATTTTTTAATACTATAATCACGCTTTGCTTGATTGCAGCCAAATGTTGGTATCCCTCAAAGTAAAGCTCTCGCTGTTCTCAATCAGAGCAGGCTGCAGCTGTCAGTCAACACTGAAAGCAGCCAAGCACGAATTTTTGAACCAGTACTCTTGCAGTGCAGTTTACTTTCAGTGTTCAAATCTGAATGCACTTATGGATGATTCTTACACTTCAAATAAAGATCCATATTCAGAACAGGCTTGATGCTTCCCAGCAGCAAGGAATACGTGATGCTATGATTGCAGAGTTGGCTTTGGTGGTTCAGGTGGATGAACATGGCTAATGTAAGCCAAGTGGGCAGCCATCTGCAGGGTTAAAGGTGCAAGACAATTTGGGGTATTTTTGAGTGATGCAGAGACTACGTCCTTCACTTGACAGCTTTCCAATCCTCTTGCTGCTGGGAAGTCTGAGGAGGGAAGTGTCTCAATGAGAGATGGCCAAGAGCTGTGGAAACCAGCTTTCTAGTCTTGGTAATGTTGAGGTATGAAGGAGGTGAAACATCCTACAGAGATGTGTACAGCAGCTGCTGCAGCTGAGAGAGCTGCGTATCTGGTTGAAGAAACCTCTTGTTCAGGTAACATATTGTGCAGGAGCCTATACAAATTGGGGGCCAGCACTGGCTATTTGGACTGTATACATTGTACATGCAACAAAAGCAATTGCTGACTTGCCTGCTGCCTTGAACCAGCTCTGTCTGTGCTTGCAAACCCAAAGTGTACTGTGCTCACTCAGCAGAGCTAATCAATCATCTGCCACTGTGGAGCGCAGAGGTAGCGCTCTCTTCCTCTGTCACATGTTGCATGTCTGTAGATAGCAGGGGTCTGCGTCATTTAAATGGGTACTGCCAGGAACTGTTTTGCATTGTTGTTTTGAGCCCTATTGCTGATCAGTTGTCATGAGAATCTGGGGGTAAGATCTTCAGTGCTGAAAGTGAGCTGGAATCCACAGGTGAGTGGATGGCAACAAGCTGCTGCCATCAGGAGAGGAAAAGTACCATCACTCTTAAAATATGTATACACATTTTAAAATTTAAGTTAAAAAATAAATATTATGTTATAGTCATGTTGCTTACTGGATTTTACAGCTTTTTTTCCTTATCTTTTGCTTTTATCCCACAGTTACTCTATTCGCCATTCCATAAGCATGCCTGCAATGAGGTAATATGCTACCCGTATGCTATTTGCTATGGTGATGTTCAGCAGTGTAACGAGGGGGGATTTGCATACTTTGATCCTGATCCTGCAGGTTTTAGTTGGATGAACAGTCCCACTTCAATCAATTAAGGTTGTGCATGTAGATAAGGACTGCAGGACAGGCCATCTGTGGGGTTTTTTTTCCTTTTAATTGTATTAACTAGTTAATCTCTTGCACAAGCCTTTGAGTAGATGAAGCAGTTCTGAGATGTATTGGGATAGTTGATTGTTACCAGGTTTGTATTACTGAATCTGAAATTCAGTTCTGCTGGTTTTAGAACATCATCCAAAGCCCATTAACGTCAGAGATGCTTTCCACTCCAGCAGGCTTTGGATCATGTTCCTATGAAGGGATTTTATATGAGTGCTTTCATGTTTTAATGGCTATGATCATGCTTTACTTGACTGCAGCCAAATATTGATGTCTGTTCAAGTAAGACTCTGACTGTTTCCAATAAAATTAGGATCCAGCTTTCTTTTTATCCCCTTGGCCTCTGCATATATGAATATCCCCACTCCCTGCGAAGCATGTGGGTAAAACAAATCTCCTAACTACATGATGGACATTAATTCATCCAGCTGTATCAGGTGGATAGTTTAAGGCAGGCATTCACCAGTGTATCGTGTGGGTCAAATGTAAGTCATAAAACTCAGTTTCTCTTTCCTTTTGACCCTTTTATCACCTGTTTAACCGAACAAAAGGTAAATCTGCATTATATTTCCAAGCAGCTTCTGTTTGTCCTTATAGGAACAGGGTAGCCAGGCCAGTTTGGTTTCAATTACTGGGCAGGTTCCACTTTTGCAATTTTGAAGCTAAAATATATTTATCCGATTACCATAATTGGATTTGACTGACAGAGCACAAATGACTGTTCATACCCTATCAGTGTACAGCCCTGTGCTGCCAGCCAGGCCTCAGTCTGTCCTATGGTTTTTGCCTGGTAAAAACTGGTCAAACTGTGGAGTTATGCCTTTGCATTTGCAACTCACTCAATTCCTTCCACTTTCTTTCTCTCCTAGGAATTCTCCAACTTTCAAATCATTTGAGGAGAAGGTTGAGACCACTGTCACAAGCCTTAAGGTAAAGGTTAGAGGCAGTTGCATGGCTGTGTGTTAAAGTGTGACAGCTTAGTCTCTATCATTTGTACAGACTGATTGAACTTGCCATTCAGTCATCAAAAATTTCACAGAACACCAATGGCAAATGAAGGCCAAAGAAACTGCACAAAGAAACAGTCTTTCTCTGCTTTGTTACTAAGAAATTACTTCTGTCTGCCAGATTAAACAAGTGGTCCCATCCCTGAGCCACCCTTCTGACAATACTAGAGATGTGCTCACCAGGTGCCCCTTGTTCAGCTGATGGCAGCTGTCCTGTAGCTTGGGTGTGGCTGTTAGCACTGAACTCATCTTTCTTTAATGCAGGTGTGTTTCCTCTCAAATTGCAATGTTTTGTCTGGATTTAAAATTGCAAAACTCAGTTTGCTGTGCGACAAGAAGATCTGATAGCAAAGTTACCAACTATAACTAACAGCACTTGTTAAAGACAATATCACTGGGCAGGACAGAGCAGTGAGCTAATCTTGGCTGCATGGGAAGGCACATTCAAGTGGGGAACAAGAGGGTTTGTCTCCTAATGGTTTTTATTCATCAGATAAAGTCAAGTGTTCTCATAAACTGGCATTTTACTTTGCTCTGATAGAAAATTCCAAGTACAGCCTGTCAGCAAACAAAGGCCAGGTTGTGACCCCTCATTTTAGGGGGAAATGAAAACACAGTTGAAGAATAGGTGAAGGTAAACTGGTGTTATAACTTGTAAAGCATTAAAAGGTGAGAAAATGGCCTTCCACTTGGGACAGAAGGACATTCCTTCTTAGAGAAAATGTAAATTGCAGCTAGAACTGAAGCAGCAGGAGCACAGGGAAGGTCTGTCTTATCCATGCCACCATGAAATTGTACAGCACAAAAGATTTTCCAGTCAGTGTCTGAGGAAAGTCAGAGCAGAGAGTCTGACTTATTCTGATGTTTCTAAATAAGCATGTCCATCAAAATTCAGAGTTGCTCTATGATTTTCAGCTTTTGAGTGTTCACATTTATTTAGTGATAGGCTGTTCTGACAACATGTAAGTCATGATGGTGTAGGGTAATGTGATCTCCATTGCACTGTGTCAGAGAAAGAAACATCATCTCAGTTTCACGAGTGGGAGGCAGCATCCCAGGGAAGACTAGGAGCATCCCAAGGAGCTAGAACTTAGCACAGACCTGCAGAGCCTCAGCTTAGTGCCTGTATATGCTTTCCTGTTAATTCTTTTCACCTTAGACACAAGTGCTTTTTATACTCAGTCTCACTGTAGGAGAAATCATTCATCCAGTGGGGTGCATCAGCCTGGAAGGTCTGATTTCCTGTCTGTTGCAGTCAAGCATATCACTTGCTTATCCCTTTGTGTTCCTTCTACCCATTTAGATAGAGAATGCAGTTGATTGTAACTCCTGAGATCTGAAATTGAGTTTTTTTTCCCTTTTTCACCACTCACCCGTTGGAAAAGTGAAGTACTTTTTGTACCCATTTAGTCACTAAACCTACTCTCAGGGCTTTCGGTAGTACTTCTAGCTCCCAAGTTTGCTTCTAGACTACTCTAGACTGCACAAATCCATTCCTCTTACATTTAGGCCAATCTGTGAGAGGGGCAGCTTAAAAGACTTTTGCCTCGATTTGAGGGGTAACAGACAAATGTGAGTGATGTCCTTTCTGCATCAAGGGAGGAGTGTGTGTGTCCTGCTGCCTCAGTGTAACATTCAGAAAGAGGGAAAGTCAATTCAAACTGCACAGCTCTGAAGACCATTTCTTCTCACAATGAGCTGCTTGAGGAGCCTGATCTTGTTTTGCTGGTCAAGGAAAGGTGGTCTTCCAGAGGAGACTATTTGTTTCTTAGCCAATCATGTTCAGAGGGCTCTTTGATCATCCTTTAAGGAATCTTTGATTAAGCAGGACAAAACAAAAAGTTGATTGAGTACACACAGGGGTATTGGCCAGAGGCATTCAGTAAAGTAACTTACACTATTCTTGTTTTCACATGGAAGAGTAGGCAGAAAGGCAAATAGAAAATGAAATTGCATTAATGTTTGTGAGGCGTCCAAATTCAGATGCACCTTATTGAGTCATTTAAAACGGTGCAGGAATAGTCTGCTTTCACAATCACTCTGATCAGTTCAAATCACTTGAGAACTTTAATTGGCAAATAAAAGTAATGAGTTTTACCATGAAAACTTAGTAGTAGCTTTACTAGGCAGTGGCTCCTTTTCACTGCAAGTTCTGGGCCTCCCAACATTTAACAATGTGTGTGTTTTGTATTGCTGTTTGCAAAAACCAGGGATGGACTGGTACTTTCTGGAAGTCGGCACAGCCCATTAGACTGGATACACATTTTACCTCTGGGGATGAGAACTTTTAATAGCAGTGACTCAAACTGTCAGAGCAAATATCAAGTCTAGTGCTACTACCTTATTTTATTGAATTTTCAAGCTAGGCCAGCTCCTGTGCTAGCTGATGAAACAAAGGATTACATAGGATTAATCCTTTGGAAACAGAGGACATAAAGTTCATTTAATTAAAATAATCTTCTTAAGCATTTAGTAGCTTACAGACTGGAAAAATGCCAGCTTGTCTTTAAGTCCTGCAGCAGTTCTAGGATGGAGTAAAAAGTTTTGCCCTATTTTCAGGTTGGAATTGACTTCAAGTGGGCATCATTTGGTGGTGAACCACCGAAGAACATTCTCTTAACAAGGCAACCTGGTCACAACTACTTTGTCTCTTCATCAGTTAGTCTTGACCATTTCCAAATTTTTACCTAGAGCTCTGTCTTTGTTAGGAAAACTCTTTTTCAGAGATTTAGTCATACTGGGTTTTGGTTTTAATACTTGTATTAACAAAGTCAGCAAACTGCAGGATTTTGAAAGTACATTGCTCAATACCTGTGAGCACATTGGTATTAATTTCATTAATATCATTAGTGTAATTTGATATCTTTTCCTCTCCCCTCCCCACATGAAAATGCTGTGGGCAGTTTTATGTATACCAGTATCTAGACAGATACAAGTAACTACAGGGAGGCAAGCCACTGGTTTTGTTCTTTGGTTATTGTATTCCTTCTGCTGTCCAAAATCACAGTGTAGTTTATGTATTTTGGGAGCAACTGTATTACTGTTGCTGGTGATGGGCCATTTCACTCAGCAAATGAACCAGCTCATTTCAATACCCATCTTTTATCCAGCCTTTTAGAACTCACAAAAACAGTGAAATCATTGTGAGCCACTCATGTAAAGAACCACACTAAGTTTACTGGTAGGATCTGGGATCCTGCCTGGGATCTGCTTAGGAACCGGTTCCTTTAGGTGTATGTTAAGTGCCACTGGCAGATTTTATGATTGTGCCCTAGAGGAGGAACGGGGCTCTTTATTCGAATGTTTTTATAACTTTTGTTCTAAGGAGAACCCAACCCCGCATGTTCTCTGCCTGCTTTGAACAGTTCTCAACCCTTCATGGCCTTGGGGTGGAATGCAAATGAAACTTGCTACAGTGTGAGTAGAGGAACTTGCTGTTCTTTGTTTGCCATATTTCAGACCAAGGTTGGTGGGACAAGCAACACAGGGGGCAGTTTTGAAGAAGTTCTCAGCTCTACAGCCCATGCCAGCGCTCAGAGCTCTCTTGCTGGCACCCGAGTCCCTGAGAGTGAAGAAGAGCTTCAGTGTTAGACCGCAGCACTCCTGAACCTCAGAGGCCTCTCTGAAGAGACTTGCCCAGCCAGTGAGTTTCAGACCTCTCCCACCACCCAACTTGTGCAACCAGGTTTTGTCAGTTGCCTTCCTGGCCTTGTGCTGGAGAAACTTTTCCTATTTGTATTTTTGATGGGCCATTTTATCATCAGGTACTTTGTACACAATAGAAACCACATGCAAGTCATTGACTTAAATGCTCTAAATGCTACCTTATGTGACCAAAAGAGTTTTCATGGAACTTCCCTCCACTCTCCCAGTTGTTTCTTTAGTTCAATTTTCTGTTGGTTTCCAACTCCCCTCTCAGTGCCACATCAGACAGATGGACCCAGAGCTGTGCAATGATTCCTACTGCCAGCAGTAGTCCCTATACCAGCTGCCTACCAGGCGTACCAGGTACCCTTTGATCAGGAGTGTCTGTACATGAGCTATTTCCTAAAGGAATTAAAATCACTTATTGTCACAAAAGGGTTTTTCTCCTTCACTGGTACAGCCTGGCGTTGCCCTTCACCCATTAGTCAGCAGAGTTGAGGAAGACAGGATGAGACACTTTAGTAATTCATATGGAAACTGATCGCAAGGTGGTCACTGCAACTGAAAAAGCTGCAGTTTTAAAATTACCATTGCTTGTTCTCTGGTTTGCTAAGACTTGACAGTATAAGTTAATTACAGAAGGAGGTGGAGTGGAGGGAGCCTCTAATATTTTTGCCTCCATATCTTCTCTTCAAATAATAAGGGAAGGTATTTATAAGCCTCAGTCAAAACACAGCCTTAAGTGAAAGAATACAAACCCAACACTTGGCTTCAGATGTGCCATCAGTTAGGGCACCCATGCCTTCAGCCCATGTTCCAGAGCTGCTAGCATAAAATTGTTATGACACCCAGGATGAATAGGGACTTTACTTTTGGTGTGACATTTTGTCATGCTTCACTCCAGGTCATAATCCCACCTACCACATTATATCTATCTGCCCGATCACCAGAAGCCAGCCATCTCTCAGCTTTGATTGATTCAGCATGTTTGCTTGCATCCTTTTAACATTTTTTCTAAGTGCAGCACACTTGTGACACTCTCTTGCTGTCTAGTGAGCACGTGACAGTCTGCATGTTGCATTATTCGGTTCACCAGACTGAGATGAGCACAGTAAAGTATAAACAAGATGGAAAAGAGTCTGGCTGCTTTCAAATGGATGTGGATTTTTAGCATAGCCAGTGCTTCAAATCAGTGTTAGTGAGTGTGAAGTTACAGACTGCTTAAAATCTTGTGAGAAAAGTTGGCTTTAAGTGATTTTTTTCCCCATGTGGCTTTTGTTATAGTTTATACAGAGTTGGAAGTCCTTTTGTAATGTTCTACTGGACATAAGTTAACTTTGGACATTTATATCAAATGCCTCTTTAGTGTGATTTTTAGCATGGAAGCAAATCTAATTAGTATTTTGTAGTTCAGGTTTCTTGTGACAATTTGCTAGCTTATTTTAAGTGAGTTTGTGCATAAATATGAATTTATTTAATTGAAGAAGATACTCCTGGTCAATTTTGTGTAAATTAAGTTATTGATATTCTTATTAAAAAATAAATTCCCTCTTACTTACATTTTGTGATGTTTTCTTTCCAATTCTGTGTCTCTACCAGTCTTAGTGTGCATCTCTAAGCACTGCAGTTTACCTTGATACTCTGTGGTGACATAGCAAAATTTCATTTGCCATTCCTAGTTTTTAAAATCTGTTCAGTTCCTCCTGGCCCTGAAATTCCCCATGGAAATGTCATCTAAGTTTTGGAAATGTTGAGGTTCAAAGGAGAAAAATAATTGTTCAGTAAAAATGAAACATAGGGTAGAAAACATCTTCTAGGTCTATGACCTTCTCTTGAGCAGGGCCAGCAGCCCAACCAAGGTTAAAACATGGAGTCCAAAGACTGTCACCTTCTACAGGACACCAGTTTAGACCTCATTTTATTTATGCATTTATGTATATATATATATATATACACATAGACAAATGCTTATGGAAAAGCAGTAAATTGTTTTTAACTACATTTAGTAAGAAAGAACATAAATAAAAAAGCTTGGGTAGGACTCAGATTGGCCAGACAAGCTTCTCTTCCACAGCAATCCTTACACATTATTGTCACTACAGCAACTGCCACTATGTATAAGTTTGATGCTGATATGAATAGATCAGGAGGGGAGGTGGTTTTCTGTCACAGGTGGCATGTCCAGGGCTTGGTACACTTCTACATGTGAACAGTGCATTTCACACCACCTGAAGCCTCACTTCATGAGCCCTCATGTCTCATGCTTTCTAAGCATGCTTTCTTCTCCAGCCTCTTTCCAGCTAGCTCCCTCTTTCTATTAAAATGCAGTGCCCAAACCTAACATAGGATTGCAGCTGCAGCAAGTAGACAGGAATGTAGTTGTACATGAAGCACCTGCTGGATTTGTTCAAACAAAACCAAACCCTACCCAACTCGAATTCAAACCATGTCTCTGTGTTCCAGGCTGGTATTTACCTTTCTTGCACCACTGTGCAGCTGGCTGCGGCCCAGCATGTCATCCTTCCGCTGGATCCCCTGCAGAGCAGCACATTGCCAGACAGTAAAGCCTCCTGCAGCACTGGAGGAACAGACTGGTCCTGCTGGGGTAGCACACATGCTGTGTGGCTTTCTGTCAAACACCTCCTTTAAGGCTACTTTTCTTGTTCTTGGTTCTGTCTTCTAATGCATCTGTAGCTCTTTCATGCCTGGCATTCAGTGCAAGCTAATGGTGTCTATGATTTGTATGCCTCTTGGTGGAATAAAATCACTAAAGCTTCACAAACCCACTCCATCACCCCTGTGGTATGACAATCAGCCACTAATAACCACTAATCAGTTTTCTATTGCTCAGCAAAGCTCATCTTGTTCTTCTGGGGTTCCCACAGGGCACAACTACTGCCTTGTGGGGTTTCTTGTGCGGAGTGGACATCCCACATCTTAGCTGGACCAACACACTCTGCAGATTCTGTGCACAGTGCCAGCCACCAAGGCAAGAGCTCCCCGCAGCTCTGCACCAGCTGCAGGACACAGCACAAGCTTGGGGCAGGCCCCTGATTGTGTAAGGGAGACATTTCCAAGTCATGCTGCCTGAAGGCGTGTGCTCAGCTACATTACCTACCTTTAAAGGGGATGGCAACTGAATTTAGTTTTATGCTGCCTCATTTGGCATGTGGCTGAAGTCCAGCAAGCTAGTTCCAGGTCTTTACCGTGTCATTTTTCCAGGTGCATGCTTTCCTTATCTAGTAACTGTAGCATCACCCTAGTCTCCAGCTGCACACATGACCCTACAGTTAGTAGCACAGACACTGGCCTCATGATGGCATTTACCACCACTACAGCTTTACTTGACAACCATACAGCACTTTTACATTAGCGTTATTACTTCCACTGAAAACTCACAGAATGACCAGGGGCAGCCAGCACTACATGAACATGCAGGCTTTTGCATTAGACTCCACAAACTCAAAATATTGCTCCCAACCTTGGCTGTTCTGTGATTATTAGATACCTGTGGCAAGAGTCTCTAGAACTGCCCATCTGGGCTGAGGGGTGTCAGGAATACTGGCCTTCCAGAAACATCAGCTCCACTCCCTCATAACAACACATGAACAGTGGAAAAACTGCATGAAACCATAAGCACTGAGAAAATGAATTAATAAGATTACCAGTTTTATCCACCATCACTTCCTAAGGCTTATGCACTTCAAGGAAATCTCATTGCTGAGTCTGGCTCTGTCAAGAGCTTCTAGAGAAACACACTTACTGGCCTTCACTTCTGTGTAGTGCAATGAACAAATATTATCCTATCTGATACAGATGGAACTTAAATCCAGACACATACTGATGAATCACAGAACAGAACTGCCTGTCCCAGTCAGTGCATTACATGAATAGATTAGGTTGCGATCAGCTGATTTTTAAACTTACCTGAAATTCGCCAGTGTGGCATCTCTTTGTAACTAGGACTGTATCAATCAGAGGCTATATCTGGTCTACAACACGAACTCTAACCCAGGAGGTAACTATCCTACCTGCTCCTGTCTAAGTGGTCCTGGAATTCTCAACAGTAAATGCATGGAAAAAAAATCTGCCGGAAAAATTAGCAATTAGGAGAAAATACAACACATGGAATATAAAGCAAAGTATTTATTATAGCTACAGTGTTTAGGAACACCTCAGGAATGTGGAGGAGATGTAGTAGCTATTTTTTTATTCCTTTCTGTGTTGATGAGAGATACAAGCTGGAGTATTTCAGGGTGAACAAACTTTCCTGCAAAACAGAAGAAAGGGAAAGTTAGTTAAAAATGTTCTAATTTTCCTGTGTGCAAAAGGTTGGCAGTGAAATGTTAGCACTGACGTTGCTTTAGGCTCAGAATAAATGCCAAATTATTCTTTAAAAAGAGAGCACTCCCAGTTTAATCCAGCTATAGAATGCCTAAGAGTAGTTACAGTCCTTCACTCAAAACTTATAAAAATACTTTGTGCCCTGTTAAGACCCTTAAGAGCTGAAAAGGGGATGTACCCTGACTAAGACAATCCCATACTGTGTATCCTGCTACAGGAAACCACCAGCTACAGGTGCCCTTAGGGCATGTGCTCTAGGCTCTACCGAGACACCAGCTCAGTTTAAGTTACTGAATTCTGGTAGGAGGGCAAAGATGTCAATTATAAAATTAAGTACTCCAGCTTTGTTGATGTTCTTTTTTCCCTTCTTCCCTAATCAAATTAATGCATTTTTCAGAGAGATTACTATTTCTGAGGAGTCACCAAAGTACAAATGGGACTTGTCCTAGACTGTCTGGTCATTCCTTTCTGTCCTTAATTTTCCGCCAGGACAGGATGACTTGGAGCCACAGTGTTCAACTCCCTTGCTAACACAGTGAAGACTATTTTACCTGTTTTTCCTTTCGACAAAAAGCAGTGGATAGAATAAAAAGTGATATGTTTGCACCTAAAACATTTCACTGAGCTGGTTCTCACATGTACCTCATACAGGCCACACAAGACCACAGCTCACGTAGGGATAACAAGTTCTATTTCACTGGTTCATGAAACACTAAGATTACAGACAAACCACTGCCAGTGCATCGGTGAAGCCTGCAAGCCTCTGTTATACCTCTTCTGGTGTTACAGGGAGATCCTTAAATGTGTGTGAGCGTAACGAAAGCTGAGCCTCTCTAGGTAAAGAGTGATGTAAAAGGAACTTAGCATAAATGAAATTTAGGTTCAATACCTACAGATAAAAGTAAGGTATTTTCATTCTGCATTAAGTTTCCCCAGAAGCATTTAAGGTACTTGAGCAATGAGTGAAATAATCAGTTCTCACTTGCTCTGAGCATCTACCTGAAAAAAGGCAGTTTGTATATTTAATTTAAAAAAAGCAAAAGAAAAAAGCAACCCAAAAAAGCCCAAATGTCATACCAGCAGTTGAATCGTAAAAATCCTGCAGCCTGCCAGGTGTGTTTTCCAGCTCTTCATATTCAAGTGCTTGCAGTATCATCTCACACTGATCCAACTGCTTTACAAACTTGGCTTCTGCAGTACATTGGTTTTCATATTCCTGAACAGATTTGCAGTTATGAGACAAAAAAATTTGTTGTTCTGAAACAGAATATTAGAAGCTCTTTATACATCTAGAATCTTCTTCATCAGTACAAGCCACTCCATAAATATTCATGATAGTTAGGTCTTTCTAAGATTGCTTTTTAAGACTACCTTCACTCACTTGCAAAACAGTTGAAATAAGTACGTGCCGAATTTTGATTCAATGTAATAGGACTTAAGAACGTGATTCTTTCGCATGTTTTAACTCTAAAGATACCAAGCATTTTGGATGAATCAGGGATGATATGGAGACAACCTTTACACAATATGTAAGTTCAATAATAGGTTCAATTTAACAAGAGTTTCATAGAAATACCTTTTCAGGTCAAGCTAAGGCCATCAATCACCAGAGTGTGTACCTATGCATTACCATTACTGGGTTTTAAGACCTGTTTTTCACTTTTCTCCAATACTTGCTGGTTTTGCAAGGAGTTTTTCCTTTACATTTCTCCTGTCGTTCCTTTTTATCTCTCTGGTCTAATCTGTCTGAGCTGCTTACGTCTTTGTGTCTTTCCTAGAAGACACAGAGGGGATTTATGGGTTTCCTCCCCTTCAGACTGTAAGTCCTTTAATCTCTCTGCTATCTTTTCCCTCCCTCCAGTCACCATCAGTATGAATATTATGTATTCACATTTCTAGACAACTTGAACAGTTTTTGCTGTCATTTGCTTCCTGTGATGGCTGCAGGCAGGTCTGCCGTTTCATTTTCTCTTCTCTAAATCTACTGCATTTTCTTGATCTCTCATCACCTTGTCTTCTCCTGACTCCCAAAACCAACCACAGGAAAAGGCTTCTTTCGGTGCAGGCTACCATCACCTTGATACCTTCAGCAGGTCTGATCCCATCCATCATCACCACCAATAATCAGACCAGAGGCTGATTAACCACCAGTAACCACACCAAGCCCATCTGTGCTTTCAGCGCCACCCAACCTAAGACACACAGCCATTTTGCAGGCAAGAGCAGCACAACTGCAGAAGAGCTGTTCCTACTGAACAAAGCACATGGCATCCCTTTCTGCACCTTAAGACAACAACTGTGGGTGCGGGTGTCATTCACAGTGGCAAGATCCTGGGTTGTAATTCCAGCACAGCAATGCTCAGATTAAGTGTGACTGACTGCCATTAGAAGCCTGTTCTCATGCTTATTGCTCTACACTTAAAAATCAGAAATCCAGACTTTGATAGCCATGATTGATTCATATACCACACTATTTGGATTTGAATGACGCTTTTGCATTTTCAATTTCATTTTGATCATTTTTGCAGTACTCAATTTCATTTTACGTTTTAAACTCCTTTTCTTCTTTTCAATCTGAGCTTTAAATTTTGTTTAAATACTACTACTTATTTTCTTATAACCATTGATTTTTAATTCTTGGTTTTGGGTGGGTTTTTTTTTTTTTTGGCTACCAAAAAGAAAAAAAACTCTTGGCACCACTACAAAGGAGAACTTTAGGAAAAGAACTACGGCTGTTTGCCTATAAAGGTCTATCTCACCTTCAGCAATTAATTGGGAGTATCAATCTGTTATCAACCTCTTTGTGCCATACAACCCACCAGATCCTTTTCATGCCTCAGCTCACATTAACCTCAAGAAACAGCAGCTATTACATGTGCTAGTGTGCAGTGCTGAAATAAACACTGTTTCCTCCCTGCAGGTGTTTAAGAGGGTGGAATAACAGCAAGCTTTGGAAAAACAGCAACTGGTCTCTCTAAAACCACAGTCTGTCTTTTAAAAATCACTCCCGTGCTTTTGCTCTTGAACATAAAAAAGCAGGACAGGGCCAAAATGTGCCGATTCTTTCTCTTTAATGTTTTTTTAAAAATATTCTAAAGTGAAAAAATATTATAAATAATATTTAAAATTATTAAATTATTAATTAAAATTATTATAAAGTGAAAATACATTGGAGGTATCTTTCTGCCACCTTCCTCCACTCCAGCAGGCCTGCAGAGGGCCCATCAATACAGTCCAAAGCAATAGACCTTGTAAGGCTGAAAGGGAAGGAGGGGCAGAGACAAAGCTGAAAGGGAAACGGGCACAGAGACGAGGGCAGAGCAGTGCAGGAGCTTGCTAAGAGTGCCAGCAGAGCCTGTCCCAGCCACTGCTCAGCTCTGGGCCATAACTTCCTTCACTCATAAAAAGAAATCAGAGGGAAACGCCTGTGGCCAGCTGAGAGCAGAGTATCAACACCAACTGATCACAGGCTTCTGTTTTCTGCATTTTTTTTTCTTCCTTTTTCTTTTTAATAAGCACCTAGTTGTTCCACTTAAAATAAGACCAGAGGGGCTATATATGAATGTTAGATCTCTAGGTTACACTTGCTGCTGTATGGGTTACACTCATACTACTGCATTAGAGACTCAATGCCAATAAATGATCCTGAAGGTAGAAACAAAGAACAAATTATCAAAAGCATGCATATGTTAACTTATGGTTAATGAGAATGATAAAAAGCTAACATGCTGAAGAACTAACTGCCTACTGAACCAGCTCTATTCAATCACAAGAGCAGACTGGGGCAAAGGAAAATAACATATGTAAAAAAAAAAAAAAGAGAAAAAAAATACCCTGCAGGACTAATCTTCTCAAAACCTCCTTTTCCTCAATTATTAACAGCTTCCCAAAGGAGAAGAAACCAGTACCCGTTAAACAAATGCGCACACATTATTTCCAGGATCTGGTTATGCTGACTTGCCCCCTATACCTTAAATGGCAACACTGAAAACCCATCCCCATTGCCAGTTTCACTTCAACTGGAAAGAGAAGAAACACACCCCAACAAACAGTGCTGTAACAAAAGGCAGAAATTGGCTGCAAGTACCTCAAGTTTAATAACAGTCAAAGTGAAAAACTAACAGTATCAGCATAAAATACAGTTTCAGGTCACAGAGTCCAAGAAACATACAATGTTTTATGTGCAACAGCATGTGAACTAGAGATCATAGATACATTTGTCCTCATAAAACTGTATGGCAGGACAAGACTAAGCACAGTAATTATCATCTTGAATTGTTTGGAGATAATCTAATCACCCCTGGTTTTCAAGTGTAAAGATCCTAATTAACAGCATGAGTTCAAATCAAAAAGTTAAATCACCTACAAATACACAAGATACTGTCTAGAACAAACATTTTAAGGTACCCAGACCAGCAAGTAAGAGGTGCTGTTTGTAGAAAAGCACTCTTCCGAGTCAGTACACCACATTTAAGTTTAAACTAGAAGTTCCTACTAAACATTTTAGCCTAAAGAGCTGTATAAGAAAGAAATGACACATATTCTTTGCATAAAAAGCAGAAAATACTCCATAGCATCATCAACTCCCATTATTTTTTTGTGTATTAAAAGATCATGAGCTACAAATGGCCAGATGTGAACAAGAGAGGTACTGTAGTAAGAAAACAGATTTATATTCAAGAGGGCTGGATGTAGAGGACAAAACCTTCCTTCTCTTGTACAAAGTTCCGGACAGGTCCATCTGGAACTTTGCAAAGCCAGAGGCAGAACCTGGTTACTTTATCAAAGTTTGGGATTTCTGTTTGAATAGGATTCCAAAGTGACCCTGACTCATACCATTAGCTTTACCTCCCAAGCAAATTCATCTACGTTGCTTGAGGTCAAAATAAGTGATGACACCATTTCAAAGGTGAACAGGAAAAGGACAAGGAGTCACTTAATTTTAGCAAAGGATTAAAAGCATGTAAACTTACTTCCCAGAGTTCATAGATTTCTTTTCTGAGCTCCTCTGATAGAAGCTGGGTCAGTTGTTGCATTGCTGCCTGGAAAAAAAATAATAAAAATCTATTTTAGCTATTTTTTGAGCAAGCATATCATTTCCCCTCCCCCCCCAAAGAATTAACTACTTGTTACCAAGTTTGTAGAAACATACAATGTACTGTATATTATTGTATTTGGTTTGCATGGCCAGGTTTTGGTAGAGTGGGGGATACAGGGAAGGCTTCTGTAGGAAGCTGCTAGAAGCTTCCCCTCTGTCCAACAGAGCCAATGCCAGATGGCTCCAAGATGGACCCACTGCTGGCCAAGGCCAAGCCCAACAGCGGTATCCCTCTGGGATAACATATTTAAAAGGGGGAAAAGTTACTCTGCAGAAGCAACTGTAGCCAGAGAAAGGAGTGAGAATATGTGAGAGAAACAGCTTGGCACACCCCAAGGTCAGCACAGAAGGAGGGCAGGAGGTGCTCCAGGCACCAGAGCAGAGGTTCCCCTGCAGCCTGTGATGCAGACCACAGCGAGGGAGGCTATGCCCCTGCAGTCTGTGTTGGTCTGTAGTGGAGCACATATCCTGCAGCCTGTGGAAGACCCTACACTGGAGCAGGCTCCTGGCAGGACCTGGGGCCCCTTGGAGAGAGAAGCCCACGCTGGAGCAGGTTTGCTGGCAGGATTTGTAACCTCGTGGGGGACCCACACTGGAGCAGTCTGTTCCTGGAGGGCTGCACCCCATGGAATGGACCCACGCTGGAGCAGTGCATGAAGAACTGCAGCCCATGGGAAAGACTCACACTGGAGAACCCCCTGCACCAACGGCAGGGAGGAGGTAGAGAATTCAGGAGTAAAGTTAAGCCTGATTAAAAAGGACATGGGGGAAGAGAAGGTGTTCTAAGATTTGGTTTTGTTACTCATTTTCCTACTCTGATTTGATTGGTAATAAATTCATTTCTCCAGTTGAGTCAGTTTTGCTCAGGATGGTAACTGCTGAGTGACTTCTTCCTGTCCTTGTCTTGCCCATGAGCCTTTTGTTGCATTCTCTCTAGCAATCAAGCTGAGGAGGGGAGTGACAGAGCAGCTTTGGTGGACACCTGGCATCCAGCCAGGGTCAGCCCACCACAATTATTCTAAAGTGCACATGTATGCAAACCTGCCAAAGAAACAGTAGGACCACTCAGGGCATCTTTTCTGGGAGCTGCTTAAGTTGTTAGACAGGTAGTCTACAACACAAGAAAAATCCTGAATGTGTATCCAATATCTTCAAGAGTCCAGACAGAAGCTCAAAGCAAGGCAGGCAAGCCAGGGAACTGCTGTCAATTACCAGCTCTGCCTCCCAGATTTAACTAGTGGACACAACATTTGAACTCAATAGGTTACAGGTGCAGTGTTGACAAGCAACTGCCCCCTCCCAGTCAAGTAGCACATTTCCACTAGCAGGAACAGTTACTGATTCTCAGGCAACGCAATACTAGTCTTTAAAAATCTCCAATTTTGAAAAACAAGAAAAAAAAAATCCATTTAATACCCTGCAGCAATAAAACACGGCGCTCCTAGACTGAGACACCATTTGTTCAACAACAAAAATCCTGGTACAAGGTCTAACAGTACCAAACTGATGGTATCAGCAAGCAGAAACTGTTCATGCTTTTCATGCTCTCCCAGCTGATCAGTCTCACTTCTGTGCTATTTCTACTCTTTTCCTATTAAGATTAAAGACTGCTTCTGAAACAATCGACGTCACAGGCAAGAGAAGGTTTTATGCCGCAATTAGTTCTCCACTTCAAATACAAGGTACAGTTTCATAATATAGCTGAACTGAATCAGCTGCTCCCCACTACTGAAGCATCAAGGTCTTGTTACTTTCCACCTCCTTCCAGCTCTGAAGCTCATCAGATTTCAAGGTTATCAGGCCAAAACGATTGTTCAAGTTCATTTTCTGCTGCCTTAGCCTTGGTGAGATTAGCTGATTAAAGTTACTGCATGAGCAGCAAACTTCAGAACCAGCTCAATGTCAGCTGTAGAGCAAAGGGGAAAAAAGGAGAATTCTGCAGAAAAAGCAGTGTACTAATAATTCAGCTGAAGCCCCTCATGAAATGGTTACCTTTGGTGAATACCAAAGTATTTCACAGTCAGCCTAAATGTTGACTACTTGACCATCCTTCCCACAAAGTCAGCAGCAAAGTCCTCACTGAGTTAAAGGGGAACAGAAGGGGTTGCAAATACTTAAGAAAACTTCTTAAACATACTTAATCATCAAAATATCTTTTTTACTGCCTAAATACAAGTGAGAATTACATCTAGGCAAAATTGAAGCTTGATCTTCAGTGACAAAACAACCTTTGGGGGCTTCCAGAAAAGAGGGGTTATTTTGTTTGTTTAGTGTGAGAACACAGTAGGAAATAAACTGGGGGGAAAAAACCCAAAAAAAGCCCAAACCAAAGCTGCAGTCAGCAAAGATAGTACTTCAAGGATACTGAATACCCCTTTGATCCTTAATTTCCAATTTCATAGCAAGGAGGTTACTCCTGGAGCTCGTCATAGGCTCCCCAACCCCAGGTTTTAAACAGATAAGGCAGAGGAATCCTGCCCAAGGACCCGGCGCGCCAAGGTTATGAAGGATGCCTTTAGGCAGCTGCTCACAGGCCAGGTGAAGGCAGCAGCAGGCACCCTCCTCAGCCTCAGGGGTGCCCCCCCGCCATCCTCCAGCAAGTGGAGGAGAGGTAAAGTAAAAGAGAAGTGGTGGTGGTGGTGGTGAAATAATAATTGCAGCATTTTTTACACTCTTTGAAGAGCTAATTGGAGCCTCTAAAGTTTCTCAGGCATCACGTTGCCCTCTAGCTGCAGCTAGAGGAGCAGTTTACATTTTCTTCAACTAACACAACAAACCAGAAATGACAAACCAACATTGTATATGTATTTGTTTGTGTACAAAGCCAAACATAAAACAACTCTGGGCATGCTGCACTCAAAGACCCACGACAGAAAAAACAAAAGACACCTGTGTCTGGAGTCCTGTGCAAATGGTTTAAATACAGTCCCTGTCACACATGATCTGGCACCATGCAAATGATCCACCACAAATTGCCATCCACATTCCTCAGTGCACCTACCTCCTGCTCCCTACCTCTTGGTAAGGCTGGTCAATATGACTAATTCAGGTTATCAAAAATCCAGCCAGCTCAGGAATAAATGGCCAACATGAAAATTAGTTCAAAAGCTCTTCTTCCTTAACTTTGTACTTGGTGATGATACACATACAGGAATCACAAGCTGAAAACGTTGGTTGTTTGTGGCACACTTGTCTAGTGCCACTGACAGTATTATGTTGCTTAGAGGGTCCTTTCACTACCACCAGAACATTAACAACATGCAGAACACTTCGCAGATGTGGCTTCACAACTTATGCACATACCTCTTCTCTCCTGTGTTTCTCCTCCTTTGAGATATTATCTGCAGGAGCAATGTCTCCAACAATGCATTCAGCCATATCATGGACCAAAGCTAATCGTATGCATCTGGCAAGAAGCAAAGACAGAATAATCAGGTTTTCAGCATTTGAAGTTACATCTTGTTATTCATTAAGCTAAGAGACTACATAATTTATCCCCTTCAAAGATTTCAGAGTATTTGTGTTTTGTGGGTCTTTTGTGGAGGTTGTGTTGGGTTTTTTAAACTTTACTTAACGTTTTTAACTTCTTTTCTACAAGAGTTTCCATCTAGACATAATTGTAATTCCTTATTTCTAGCTACTGCTGCTTGCAAATGCAGATTTAAGTATAAATACCCTTTGTACGAGAGTACAGCATTCAAAAGTAATGTACTTTGCTTGTACGTGTTTGGCTTTCAGAGATGTTGTAATGCCTAACTACATTATATACCTCGTATTACTCCTGCAACAGGTAGAAGGTAATCTGATTGGAGACATCCCGAATTCAGTATAAAATCTGATACTCACAGCTCTGTAGCTATGCCAGTGTGCAGCAGAATACTCACAACAGCATTCAGTTCAGCTTCAGAAGGGACAAAAAAAGCGTGATCCCATACTAGACTTGACAACGCATTTGACAATGACCATTGGCTGCTATCCTAGATGACTGCTCAGGCTTCTTACTCTGTTAAAATCCACACGATATACAGCTTTATCTTTGCTGTCTGTTGCTTCAAGCTGTGTTTTAACTGCTTGTCTTCAGCTCGCTTACTTACAGCTTGAGAGAACAAGCCCAGAGCCTCTGCACTAAAACTTGCCTCAGCATAGCAGTTTGGCAATAAAAGTTTTTAGCCTCTTTCAGCTCTCCAGGTAAACAGCATCCTTTCCAAAGGACAGAGGAAAGAGAAGAGGGGAAAGGATTTTAAACTCCTTCAGTACGGTTTAAAAGCCCTTCCTCAGGATGAAGCTATTTTTTGCATTTTGGTTGCAGCTTGTCCACAATGTTAACATGTGGTCACAATAACCAGAGGCAATCTCACCTGTCCTTGTTAAGGCTTTTGTCTTCAGTGACCAAAGCCATCATCGCCATTCTGTACATATGATCGGACACACTCTCTGGCTTTGCCACGTTCCTGTACACCCATCCCGTCCGTGGTACTCTCTGCATAAGGAGAGAGTCACAGCAACATGAACGTTAAAACTCAGGTTTTGGGGATCTCACCAGCAGAACTCTTACCCCACCGTAAGCTCCACGCTCCAGCGAGCTCTAACGCTTCCGGGAAACACCTGCCCAAGGACCGGGCTCCCCTGAGGCTGTGAGGGGACGCCTTTACACAGCTGCTCACAGGCGAGGCGAACGCACCAGCACTACCCGCAGCAGCAGCAGGCGCCCTCCTCAGCCTCACGGAGATTCCCCGAGGCGCCGGGCCACCCCTGCCCTCCGCCGGCAGCCCCAGCCCCGGGGCCGGCCGTCCCCGCTTCGCAGGCGCCGCTGCAGGCCGCCACGCCCGCCACCCACCCCCCGAAGGCCCCGGCTCTCCGCCAGCCACGCCGCTACCGGGCCCCGAAGGCCGAGCGCCACCGACCACCCGTGCCCCCGCTCCCACCCCAGGGACCGCTGGGGAAACCCAACCCGCCCCGCGTACAGCTACCGCAGCGGCCGGGCCCGAGGCCCCGCGCTCACCTTGAGCTGCCCCAGCAGCCGCAGGAAGGGCAGCAGCCCGCCGCCGCTCACCCCGGCCGCCATGCATCCGCTACCACTGCCCGCTCCGCCCCGGCCGGCCCGCGCAGGCGGGCGGGCGGCAGCTCTGGGCGGTGCGAGGGAACGGAAGGGAAAGGAGTGACGGGACGGGTCGAGTGCGCAGCGGCGCGCCGCCCGCTGGAGCTTCCTCTGGCTGAATGGGGAAAGAGGGTCTGCAGGTGCCGGGTGCGGGGCGGAGCCGTATTCCCAGCGCTCTGGCTCCTCGGGGATTAATTAACCACAAGCAATGCTGTAGTAAGAGTGGTTAGGACCGCTATCGCAACGAGACAAGCATCAAGAGAAGCCAGGAGAAGGAGAATGGGAAACAAGGGAAGGGGAAGGAGGAGAAGTGGAAAGGAATGGAAAGGGAAGTGGAAAAGCAGGGCAGGGCAAGGAAGTGGTGTGTCGTCTCCTGGGGTGCAGAAGAAAAGGGGAAGAAGTCCCTAGTGTGAGGAAGGGGAAGGAGGTCAGATAGGCAGGGATAGCTCGTACTTTAGTCAAAACTGATCATATCTATGACCTTTAGCATACTTAAAAAAACCCAGATAAACCCAACAATGGTAAATAGTGCAAGCTCACATAATTGTTCAGCGATGAGATGTTAGTTATTGGAGTTGCTGCACTGAGAGTTTTAAATTACTTTGGACTCTGGCTACAGACACTTCCATCGCTTTTACAGGTGGAGTAAGTAAGGCACTGAACCACTTTACAGACGGTGGATTTTCAAAAATGCATCTCATTTCTTTGCTATTTTTATATTGTTAATAGCAGGTTGAAACTTCTGTGTTCAGGAAAGAGCATCTGCAGTTTGGCAGATGCCAACAGATGGCAGAGTGTTTTTATTTTTGCTCATGTGCATACTCAGACTTGCTCCCAAATTAATAATAAAGCCCATACAACATTTTGGAGACCATTTTAAGGCCATCTTCCTGCAATAAACAAGAATCATGGACTAGAAAGGTCATCAAATTTACATTTGTGCACAATCATGAACAGATTGGTTGGAAAGGACGTCTGGGTGTTGCACTGTCCAGCCTCCCTGCTGAAAGTAAATCACATCTGTTGCAGTTTTGTCTTGACAGCTCTTGCAGACATCCGAAATAGAAATCTCATAGTTTGTCCAGGTTAGCAACCTTCCAAGTAAATAATTTGTTTCATAGTGTTCTCTTTGGACCTCCTGAGCCACTTCTGCACATGGTTTTCTGTTATGTTGCCTGCCACTACCAAGGAGATTTTAGCTCTGTTGTATTTGTAAAGCCCCTTCAAGTAGCTGTAGGCAGCAGTTACGTGACCCCTTACAATGCATCTAGCAGCCAGCTCCTTCATGCCATATTTCCTCACAGTTTGTGAGTGAAAATGGTATGGGAAATTATTTCAAAAGCTGTACTGAAGTCAGGATCTGTTGTGTCTGCTGCTCCCTCCTTGTTCACATAGCCAGCTGTTTCACTGTAGAATGCAATCAGGTTAGCCAAGTGCGATTTATCCTTCATAAATCCATGCCAGCTGTTCTTGATTGCTTTCTTGTCCTTTACAGGTCTCTTTCTAAAAGGGCTTCATCAACTTTCTGTATCTTGCAATCTCTGTGGCTGCAGACTGAATCTTTCTGATTTTCTGAAAGGCAGGCAAATATCTTCTGAATTCAGACAATCACGAAAGTAAGAGTAATTTAATAATTTGCATTTAAGTAAAAAGCTGGATCTAGTCCAGGAATGCTGTTTTTAAGGCTTGCTGATAACAGATGCTTTGTCTTTTAACTCTTCCTGAATCTATTCAATATACATACATATATATATATATATTCATCGCCCATTAAATCCATTTGCTTTTGCAGATTCTTTAATTGTTCTTTAATGTGGATGAGTCATGTGCAGCACATGTGAGGAGGCATGATTTTCAGTTTTATAGTGCGACAACTTCTTTGCCACTGGTGTCCTTTAGATGTGTTTATAGAACATCTAGTTTCTTAGTCCTTAAGATATGTTTCTTTTATGACATTAATGATGCTGGGCTCACAGGCCCTGACCTTGGCTGTCCATTTAGTTTAGAAAATGCTATCAGAAGCAGCACACCCTCACTCTCAGATTGCTTTTGTAATGCACTTAATATCTCTGCTTAATTTGAATACTTTGGAGCTGTGAATTTCCTTGAGACCTGAGGTTTCCCATGGTGTTCGGAAGAACAGAAAACTGCTGGTAGCAGGATTATAACAACATCAGGTAGCATCGTGGTGGAGAATAATTTCTCAGGTATCAGCTGTACATAATGTCTTGGTTCATTTTTTTCATCACAAATTTCTTTAAAAGTGTACACAAACATATGTACCATTTTGTGGGATAAAATGTACATGAAATACACGTGTAAGTAATCCAACCACTGTCATTATTTGGTATTTGTATTTATGTAACTTTTGAATGTATGTAGATTTTGTCATATTTGCAATATTTTATAATACTAGTATTTGTGTATTTAAATGTATTTTTGTAATAGTTATGTAGTGGGGGGTTGTAAATTTTGTAGTATTTGTATGTATATGGTTCTTCTGCATGCACTGTGTATGCTATTTTTGCACGTTGCTTATTTACACTAGTTTTCTACCCAGTCATTCTAGGACCGTCATAGAGGTGTCATTTATGAGCTTTTCCAAGCACTTACCAAATGCGCCACAGGTAGTATTAGATGCATAGACTTCCTGTAGGCAGGAGGACCATGATATAATACAAATTTTAGCTTTATTAAGATCTGGTGTGGTTTTATTCTTGATTAAGTAGCCTGAAAACAGAAACAAATCTGGGATGCTCTGCTCCTTGCAATTTTAAGCAGCTTTTTTATTTAATTCAGAAACTTCAGCAAGGATTTGCATAGTGTCCCTACAGAATATTAAGATAGTGTTAAGGCTTAATTTTCGATCTTTAATCATTCTGAGAGGGTTTTTTTTCTCCATCTTTTGCCGGAGCAGATGCCAATTCCAAAGGAGAAACACCTAGTTGGTTTGTTACCACAGAGTAATTATTATTTGGTAGCTGGAGGTGGCGCTCTCTGTCCACAGATTTCTGCTTCGACCACGTTAGCTGCTGCCTAATGCCAGGCTGAAAATACGCTTCCATTTGTTTAAGAAATAGCGCTGGAGAAAGGGGAATGCTTTACACACTTGGCACGGTAATATGAAAATCGTCTCTACAAATGCCAGATGACTGGGGAGAGGCCCATGAACTGCTCATGAGGTGGATCTTAATCAGCTTGTGGTTTTTGTAATGCAACGCCAGCAGTAACACATGGGATTTTGAAAACTTTTGTGTTCCGCCGATGTGGACACTGTGAACCTTGTGTTGGCAAAAAATCTCCATGAAAAGTAATTAATTGATTGGGTTCATTTGTTACTTTCTGGCAGGGAGGAGGGAGGGAGGATTGAAGGGGGAGAAAATGAAAAGGTTGCATAGTTCCCTGGATATAGCAAAATTATTTCATATCACAGACCCAAGAGGCAGCAACAACAGCCCTGAAGGCCTCCTTAAGAGCAAAAAGATTGAAAAGCACCTGCCAGACACTGTAAGATATTTTAGTTCTTCAGACTATTATACCTTCCTTTACCTGTGGTGATCTTAGCAATGATGTAGAAGTAGCTAGTGAAAATCTGTTGCAAGAATCCTCAGCAATGGTACAGAGATCAAACAAGCAAAACACTGGAATGACAGGCATGTGTGTGCTGTGTGACTCTCTACTGTCTGCCACCCACTGCACAGATGCTGGACTGTGTGTCCCGGTGCCCAGGAAGTTCCATGCTCCCCTACAAAGGCTGTCCAAGCAGATGAAAGAAGCACGACACACTGATGTTTATGTCAAGGGCTGGACATTGTCTGCTGACACTTCCCCTATGGCTCAAGCAGGAAAGGTCATAGGAAGCAGGTTAACATTTTATAGTATTAACTATGGGCTTGTTATTATATGTGAATATTCACAGAATCATAGAATGGTTTGGGTTGGAAGGGACTTTAAAGCTCATCTAGTTCCAACCCCTCTGCAATGGGCAGGGACACCTCCCACTAGACCAGGCTGCTGAAAGCCCTATCCAACCTGGCCTTGAACACTGCCAGGGATGGGGCAGCCACAGCTTCTCTTGGCAACGTGTACCAGTGTCACCATGCTCACATTAAAGAATTTCTTCTTTATACCTAATCTCTATTCTGCCATCTTTCAGTTTCAAGCCATTATCCCTTGTTCTATCCGTACATGCTCTTGTAAAAAGCCTCTCTTCAGATTTCTTATAGGCCCCCTTCAAATACTAGAAAACTGCTTTATCTTCAGGCTGAACAACCCCAAATCTCTCAGCCTGTCTTCACAAGATTGGTGCTCCAGCTCTCTGGTCATCTTTGTGCCTCTCTTCAGGACTCGCTCCAGCAGGTCCAAATCTTTCTTATGTTGGGGGCCCCAGAACTGGACACTGTACTCCAGGTGTGGTTTCATGAGAGCAAAATATTTGCCAAATCCAGCCTGGGGGTAAGAGAACAACACTTAATTTGTGTTGGCCTTTAACATTCATTTGCCCACAGTGTTTCAGGAGGGTCCAGCCTTTGGGTTTGTCTGCAGGAATGCAGACACCTCTGTGTCACTGTAGGAGTGATGGCTGTCAACAGGCTTTGTAGAGTTTCGGTTCCAAGCTTGTGCATGGGAGCTGATTAATGCAGTTAAATGCATGTGGCCTGTAAACTGTCTGGGCTCCCCTTGCATGGCTTTCATTAAGGGGTACTGCTGTGAAGGTTGGTAGACACAACCAGTGCTGATAGTCTATCTGTTGGTACTTGTAGAGCTCAGGAGCAATTCTGATGTTACAGTGTCAGAAAACATGCTGAAGCTGAGAGGCTGTGTTTGGGGTCACCCAGCTGCCCCGTCTGGATGTCAGCATGAAGCAGTCTCAGTACATAAGCTGTCAGTCATCTGCAGAACAACCCAGTGGGCTGTTTTCTCTCCTGTGATCCCGCACATCAGGTGCGGCTGTAATCTGTGATGTACCAGCAGATGTGCAACGTGGAGGGAGGAGCATTGCTCCAGCTGCCCTTTCCCAGCTGTGGTGCGGCAGCCCCGCAGTGCACCAGAGCCACTGCATCAGAAAGGGTGAACAAAAAGGAAATGAGGAGATCATTTCAGTCTTTGGTGAAACGTGTCTGAACATTAGTGGAAGTTATATCAGAAGGGTAAGGAGAAAGTACACTTATGGTAGCTTTCTAATAGCTGGCAATAGCTGACCAGAGTAGCCCTGTTCAGGGTAGGTAACCTGTGGCATGAGTACCAAAAAGAAAAATGTTCTCGCTGCTGTTGCATAGCATATTGGGCTTTCTGTGATTAACAAGAGGTTTTCTATCAAAGACTTTAGGATTAGCCTACCTAGACCTACAAAATGAAAAAAAAGCGTTCTTCCCTTGTTTGTGTGACAGATCTACGAAGCCAAGAGTAGAACTTTAGAATGCAACATTTAAAAAAGGAAAAAAAGAAGTCAGTTTAAGAGCAAATCAATCTTATATGAGCAGAACACTTCTAATATAGAAAGGTAGATGAATTAGAGGATTAGGTCACAGTGCCCGATTAACATCATTTGATCTTCTGTTACTGAAAAGCCACTGGGCTTCTCAGAGAATGGAAGCATTCAAACTTTAAATGAAACCACAAGCCTGGCTTAGAAGAAAAAACCTGTTAAACTGAAAACAACTTGCCTTGCTTCAGTAATTGTTGGTTTCTCTCTGCTGCTGGGAGATGCATCCAAATCAGGCTTTAGAAACTCCTCACATTTTGATACAACAAAGAAAGGCTGCAAAACTGAATGAGGGCATCTCAGGCACTACCTGGGAAAGGATTACATCATGCGGCGCTCGCCTTGCTCTGGCACATATTTATTTCTGGTTTAGAGATGGAAGAAAGATATTCAAAGATTTGTTTGGTGTCTGTTTTCTTCATAACATGTTCACTGTCGGTTTTACCTTTTTAACATTTGTGGGGGGAGGAGGAGACAAAGAGGTGACCCTGGACAACAAGGCCCACTCAGGAGCTGAGAAGTACACACTGATGACATTTGATAAGAAAGCAAGAGAGGAAGGGAGTTCTAGTTGTTATTTTTTAAGAACAATATTTGTTTTAACTTGAACGACTAATGAACATTTTTAATTAAGAAAACTTTTGTTACAATTTTAACCCTTGCTTGGAAGCCTCCAAGCAAAATTATAACAGATCAGTCTTTGTCTTCTGGAATTTTCTAAGGTAAGGCAAGAAGGAAGGAACTTTTTGATGATATACTTCAGCCCTTTGACCTTAAAACCACCAAGAACAACAGTAAACCCCACATTAAGAAAAGTCATCTGGCTACCTCATATCTTTTCTATTAAAAATTTTATACTGTTTTCACTTACTGAACTTAACAGTCCCCTGCCACTGTCAACACTTAGTAAAGTAAATTGCAAGCAGACAGAAAATAAAGAATTTATTTCCTATCTCTAATGACCTGATGACCAGTTTGCTTAAAGGGTTTTGCTGTTAATACTTTGGGAAGTATTAACCAGTATTCACAAACAGTCTTCTTTTTTATTATTATTTGGAGAAATGCGCATTTAAAATTCATGATTTTTTTTTTTTTTTTTTGGTCAAAGTGTTATTTCAGTTGCTTTATGTGGAGAAAAGCAGTATTTTAAAATATGGAAAAGCAGTGAATATTCTTTTTATTCCCCTCCAGCCATGCTTTTAGACACTGCGCGTTTGTATAGCAAGCGCTCAGTCTACTGCATTTTCAGCAGTCTCCCAGATGCCAGCCAAGTCAGACCCTGCTTAGCTTCCAAAGTCAGATGTGATCGGGCATGTAACAATGTAAAGAAAAATAAACCCTGAAAGAGTCTCTGAATTAGATCGTTTTTTTTTTTTTTTTTTTTTTTTTTTTTCTGACATGCAAGAGAGAACGAAATGGAAGTTTTATCACAGCTCTGCTTCCTTTTGAGTGCCCCCACCCACCCTTATTACTGTGAGCAGTGTTTTCTCAAAATAAAGGCACACTGATTTGTTTGTTATTTTAGGCTCTGAGAAGAAGGTCAGGCTGGAACGCTGTCCAAATATACACCGCTGGTCCCATTAAGGACCTATAAGTATACTTATCTCCCTCCATTGCAAACCAGTTCACTGCCTTCCAGAGAGAGCTCATGATGCTATATAACTGTATATCACTTTATAGCCGTATGTGCTCGTGGATCCTAGCGGGATCTGAGGTGACTTCATTCCCTTTGGGCATCACCCAGGGGGAGATGCACATAATGAGCTGCATCAGCCTCACGCTCCCTACTGCTCAGCTAATATTTTTCCGACTGGTGACACCACTCTGAAGCCCCCTTCCCCTCTGCCACCCTGCGTGGCAGCTGCAGCTGGGCGGCCTGATCTGTGCTCTGCCAGCCCCTACGGGGGCTGCAACCCTGAGGCCAAAGGGTGCTCCAGGGGCTGCAAAGAGGCTGCTCAAGGCAGGACCCACAACCACAGCTGGGGGCTGTGCTCCCTCCTCTCTCGTGTGACCCACACAGCTCCTGCGCTAATGAAAATAAATAAAATAAAATAAATCTTCTTGCTATTTTTTGTCCACATACTTGACCTCTTCAGACATCCCTGGACAAAACACACCAGCTATTGGCATGCTCTTGCTAATCCACAGGAACCTTTTTGCATGGGCCTCTGCTTTCTAACCTGAGATTGACTTAATTATCCATTATTTTGTCTTCCTCCCTGTGAGCCTCTTGCAGAATGCATTGTGCCACCCAGCATATTAGTCAATCATCACAGCTTACGGAGTGCTGTACTTTACATCTTGGCTTCAGTATCATTCATGTGCACCGAGTGGAGACAGCAAGCAGTTTTAAGACGCTGGGTAGATTTAAGCATGCTAGGGCCTGTCCGTCCCTGTAGTAAATAGCTTTGCTGACATTTAAACTGCACATGGCTTGATGCTAGGTCAAACAAAAATGTCACACTATAATCACTTTTTAAATAGCTGTTTCCGGCTCAGTTAGTACTGTATAGTTCCAGAAGAGAAAGCACTTACAAGCTGACAGACAGAAAGAGGAACCGTCTGTATAGGATGTTTGCCTAATCCCATCCCTGCCCTTGCCTGTCAGGCTTGGAGGCTTTGTTTGTTTAAAAAAAATAAAAATTGCATATACAATTAAATGCCAATAGGCAGACTCTAAAGAAAAATCATGAAGAAGTTCTGGGGAGAGCCCTTTGATGTGGCTGTGAGGAGGTGGGGTGGCCTAGGGGGGACCATGCCAGCAGCAGCATTTGGGCAGTATCTTGGGGCACTGTGCTGCTGAAATAGTGCTGCTGGGAGGAGGCATGGAGGTAAAGTTCTCATGAGCTTTGACAGCTGAAAATGTGAGGGTTTTCACAGTGCCTGATACCACTTCTTAAATTAGGGCCTACCTCTAAGCCAGCCTGTGGAGGACATGGGGCCACAGGGAAGACATGCAAGACTACCTTCCTCTGTCAGCCACCTCAGTTTGGTGTGTGATCATCACCATGGGGTTTCACTGAGCCTCTGGCATCCTGCCCTGCTGGAGCCAGGCACTAGCATCCCTGCAGGGTTCAGCGATGGCTTGCTATGGGCACAGCAGTAGTCCCTGGGGGCCTGGTCCTCCAGCCCCATGGGCAGTATCTCAGAGAACCCTGTGGTGAGGCTGAGGTGTGTAAGTGGCTTTCCTCCCCACACCCCCAAAATAGCTGGAGGGAATACCTGCACCCCACTCTTGAAGGCATGTCCAAGGTGGCTCCTTCTCACCACTTTCCCAAAAATTGGCTACGTGTGAAATGCTGCCTACTTGCAACTTTCGTCTTTTGTCCCACAAGACCTCCTGGGGTTATGAGCAGTGTGTGTTGGGGCCACGGATGGCAGTATTCAGAAGGTGGCAGGTGAAGTTTTCCACTGTGGAACAGTTGTAGAAGGCAAAGCATGAGGGATCTACAAAGATGAGTGACAATGCGTGATCTTTTGCCTAGGAAGAACAGTGCTGGGGGATCCATGGAAACCCCTGGGGGAATAAAACAGTCTTGTCATCAGCAGTTCAGCAGGAAAAGAGAAATGAGCCTTTCTTGACTTCCATTGTAAACTTTTTCTTCCTAATTTGATCTCTATCTCTATTATTTCTAACATATTTATGTCTCTAATTATTTCCAAGGCTGAGAAGGTGCTATAGATGTGACTGAATGCCACCATGAGAGTCGAGCCCAAGCCTTGAACACCCTTTGCTGCTTCATGGAAGCTGCTGACCCTGGCATGTAGGTCTTACTTTTAAGTCATTTCCTTTCCTGATTAGGTCAGAATGGTGGCACCAACCTGAGTGTGTCAACATGGGGATTTCCTGCTATGTTGATTTTCCTCGGTATTCCGAAGCAAGGTGCATGCTGTACTTTTTAAGTTGAAAAGCAAGTTTATTCCTGTAGAGATGTGTTTCCAAGCTGCATTTAGATGGTAAGCAGTAAATCTTCACACATTCCTCATTTCGCATCACAGTTAAGAGTGGGTGGTGGCTACTGTCTAACCACATAATAATGAACATGATAGATAAGCAAAACTCTTCCACATGCAGACTGCAGAAGATAAGCTTTTGCCAAACTATGGGGCACTGTGAAAGGGGAGCTGGAAAAAATATTATAGCCTCCAAGAGGTAGGGCAAGATAATCTTTTGTTTACAACTACCCGACATTTCTTAACCAAGAACTAACCTTCGTTGCAACTCAAATTTGTAGCAGCAAATCCTTTTCTTTTAGGCACAGTTTAACATCCGGGAATGACTGCACTCTTCCTCAACCACTAATGTGAAGGGTTGCAGTTGCATGCAAGCTTCGGGGAGCCACTTGGGGCTGGTGGGGAGTTCATCCTGGCTAGGAAATGGGTAAGGAAAAACCCAAGAGATGGAGTATATACAGTGCACAGTAGATTTCTGAAAAATGGCCATGTATTCAAAGTCCAACCACTGCTCCCTGTTTTAGGCCATCTGCCAGTACAAAGAATGGAACGGCAATGGAGAAGCCAACAGCAGGTGAGCGTTCCTGAGGAAGCATAAGAAACAGCATGCACTGGAAACAAATGCTGTGATTTGTGATCTTATACAGAAACCCTGGCCAAGAGGACTCAGACTGGGGAAAAAGAAAGGCCCCACTGGTGGTTCAGGTACAGACTTCGTAAATACGAGTTTATTCTTTGTGTTGTGGAGTTCTTTCTTATACAAAACGCAGTGTGGAGTAGGAGTGGGCAATGGCAGTTTTGTTACATGTTACCTGTAAAATCATGTAAACTCATAATGCATGCCATGATGAACCACTAATGAAATGCACTGTTTAGAGCTGTAAGCTATCCCCATTGTTTTGTCTGCTCATCATCAAATAAAGACTTAGAGAACTCAGGCAAGAGAAAATTTTCTTTGGTCTTACAGCATTTGAAATGCATTAAGGCATGCAGCTGAAAGACACATTTTAGGAAGTCAGAATTTAATAACTGAATATTATTTAAACTCTGACAATTATCTTTATTTTTTCTTATTAAATATACTTCACTTTCTGTTGTACAGCACGTCCACAATATTCAATAGTATGGGATTAGTAGATGCATTCTTGCAACATCACACATCGTTCTTGTTAATGAAGTTCACAGAATCATGGAATGGTTGAGGTTGGAAGGGACCTCTAGAGCTCATTTGATCCAACCCCCCTTCTCAAAGAAGGGTCAGTTCAGGCAGGTTGCCCAGGAACATGTCTACATGGCTTTTGATTGTCCCCAAGGATGGAGATTCCACAACCTCCATTTATCATCTTCAGTGACAAAATATCATCCCTTTGTGCCACCTTTAAGAAGAGCGAACTTCCCATGTGTAGCTGTTTAGCTGCAAAAGTAAAAGACACTAGAATGAGAACTAGGGATGTTAACACTTCCACTTTTCCTTTGCTGACTCCTCATTCTTTAGTTATAGGTAAAAATTTATGCAAGGATTTTTATGAAGTGCTTCTTTACACCCACAATTTTACTGTTTCTTTGCAAATGGATCATAAATCCTCAAAATTTTTTAAAGCCAAGACCTGCAGCCATGTACCATTGAGATTCCCAAGGATTTTTCAGTATTGCAAATTGTCTTCTGAGAAACTGCTGCTTTTCATATCCTGTATTTTTCATATGGGAAATATAGTATGGTAATTATCAACCTGAATCTAATATGATAATATCAACCTGAATTCCTGCTGTGCAGAAAAGTACCCATTTTAACTTGCTTTTTAAACTAAGGTTCTTTAGGTAGGACAAATATGCAGACACTAACTTCCTCCCCCCCAAGAAAAAACAAATCCAAAACCAACAGACCTCAACTTAATTCAGATACTTAGTATATTTTGAGCATATTTTATATTTCAGTGCAAATTTACAATCAATTTACAGGTTGTGTAGACAGACCTAAATAGAAGATGAGCTTTTTTTGTGAAGTGTGTATCTCAGTTAGGCTTCTGACCAAGTACATTGGCAGATGTTATATATGCCAATATATATTTATATAGGTACAGTTGTGTTTCTGCTCTGTGAGAATATGTATTTTGGTTTTTATTGTTTTGCTAAGAGTAGTATTTGTGAATGTTTTTGTAAGTAGAGCAGCAAGATCCCTGTCAGAGAGCTCTCTGAGTGTGAAAGTGTCACAGCATGCATCCGAAGGTTCAAGAAGGCATTTCAAGACTGCTGGTAGTTGCAATATCCCAGTGCAAAGCACCCTGATAAAGTGCTGTGCAAAAGTGTTCCATTGCCGGGCACTGACAAGTTGGTGTGGCGACATTCGGAAGATGACAGCAATGCTTCAACGATGATTCAATGTGAAAAGTATTCACCACTTTTTAGCTATTTGGAGGGTCATTCCAAATAATGCTACAAAGGAGTCACGCTGTAAAATTATTGGGGTGATATTTGTAATTGTCTTGGACAGCTGGCTGTCCTTTGTAAACTAGTTACTGTGCAATTCACAATTCACAATAAACCCGACCCCAATAAAATGTCTGTATATTGGCTTCTTTGTTTAGCTGCTCATGTTTTGGTTAATAGGTTTGATTTTTACAAAGCCTGTCAGTAGCATTCTGGCTGCCTCAAAGTTTTAAATTTTTAATCTTTTTTTTTACTATGTGAACATTTCAATCAAACCGAATATGACAACTTAAAGAGCTGCAGATGGCTGTTGAGCTGAAGAGGACTGGCTGTCTGAATTAACTAGTAGAAAGGGAAGTCTTCTACTTGCTGACTGAAGTTCAGCTCTGCTAATTTAGTAATGACTTTTTCCTTAGCCTCATTTCATGGCTCAACATTTTGTATCTTCTCTGGTGTGGATTGCAACTCTACTAATGGTAAGCATTTTTTTTAATTATTTTTTTATTATTCGAAGGGACAACTCTAAATCCTCTCAAAAATCCCTGATTTCACAAGGATTTGGGATATTTTTATTATTTTTTTTTTTTTTACACTGGGGTGTCAGTTATTCATTGCTGCTATTTGACTTCATCTTGTGTACATTCTGGTATAAAAAGGAAAAAATGTTAAGCATGTGCAGAAAGGTTATTTTGCGTGATCTAATATTTATTTTCTGCTTTTTTTTAATTTCATTCTTTTCTCCTCAATTTCTTTTATTTTCAGTTTCTTTTTCTTTCATTTTTTTTCCAATGTTTTTCCCGATTTTTTTGTAATTTCCTGTTCCCTCACAGCTTTGCTCTTAGCAGCTATGTTACAAGGTAAGCGGTTTAGATAGATGCTATTCTGAAAGGAAAAAGTGTTCCGCTTAAGAAAATCTTGTTGGCACAGGAAAAAATGTTTGTCTCACCCTTCCCCATTCCTGCATCAGGAATGTTTTAGTGTCCAAACTAGAAGGCTAAAGTACTGTCAAGCAATAATATTTTGGGTAATTGAATTTGGGGTTTTGTGAGGGTTTCTTGTGGTCATTGGATGGTAATTAAGGGCTGGTCTTGGATTTTAACTTCTCATTTTTGAAATATGAACTCTTTTTTTACACAGATTGATTGGACATTTCTTTTATTGTGGCCGATTGCCAAGATATTCAGTTTATAATTGAATTACACGTTTAGATATAAAGTTACAGCTCCATGTCATGCAACTTTTTGCTTTGAATTTATGACTTGCCACATATTTAAAGGGAAGACCTTCTACAAGAAGGGCGGCCATGAGATCCCATATTTCTCTGCTGCGAAATGCTTGCATAGCGCTATGCATCCCCCGTGCTGAAAGCCCATTCCTCTTCAGGGAGTCCTTAGACACAGGGAAATGTTTTCTTCACCTCTGGATGCAGCTGTGAGACGCAGGGTGTATTGTACCAAATACATGCTTTTTGTATCAGTTTGAACTTTATTCTGCTCTTTTTTTTTCTGTTTTCTGCATGGGAATGTTTTAATAAACCTTTCTGTTGGCTTCTTGGCTGCAATATTCCTGAAAAAAAGTAGATATTTCATGATCTGAAAAGCGTGGAAATGTGGGTTTCAATGAACGGTTGCAAGCAGTGCCTCCAAATCCTTGTTTGCAGGTGGTTTTCAGCCACCCAGCAGAGCACAGAAAATGCAACAGTCACTGTCAGTGATGAACATAGCTCAGATATAGGCTGGGAAATACTCACAGCTTGTCTTAGATAATTTCCTGGCCAAAAAAATATTCTGGAAAAGATGTTATGAATAATTTTTAAAAATAAGTATTTTTATTAATACAACAACAAGGAAAGATAAATGTGTAACTTTAAAAATACGCTCATTGGAAACCATTTAAAATTAATCAACCTTGTCAAAAATAGCCTGTTAAAATAATTATGAAGAGCACTTTTGTTTTGGGAATGGTGTTCACTGCTCCACTATCAGATAGTTTAAAGAAAATGTTGTAAAGAAGGATTCCAAGCCAAAATCTTCAGGATGCTTCTAGTCCCACTGGAGTTGTGCAAGTTTAATTCGGTGCTATTCTATTATTATACCCAATGTATTTTTCACAAATGAAATAAAACATTTAAATCTTTCATCCAAAGCATTGCCACAAAATTTATTTTACTGATAGGATGCCTCTATTTGAATTTCTTCCTCATTCATTGCTTAAATCTTGTTATGTTCCAGAGAGGACAGACACTGTGAGCATGTGCTATTCATTGCTGCTATAACTGGGTATGATAACGGGAAAAAATATTTGTCTTCAAATCATCACAGTACTCCGGACAAATCAGGGATTTGTTTGCATTTTTTAATTAAAATAGGAGCATTAGGTCATTCTGAAATTGAATAAAACATCTTGATTTTTTTAATCAGTTTTATCTCTATTTTTTCTTCTAAAACTACTTGCCAAATTTGACATAAATTCTTGCATGGTTTCAACATGTGTCTGCTTCTACTGACAGATAAACTGCATAGGTAAAATATGACTCACTCTAAAGCTATCATTTGCATATTGCAAATGTATCTGTTGCTTAAACATCAGCAACGATTAAAATCAGTCAATTTACCACTCAGTCCTATGACACAAACCCATGTTATCTTTTTCAGGAAAAATATAGAGGTAAATGTTCTGCTGTTGTCTTTTGTATCGCTCATTGCTGCTGCTTGATCACAAATTTTAATTACAGAGACAGTCTCTCAGACCTGCTAGTAATTAATGGCTGTAACTTGCATGTGCCTTTGTGAAGCCCACAGTGTGCCTGCAGATAAACAACTAATTAATACTTTCATACAAGTGAAATGCATTTCCAATTATTGCTATCATCAACCCCTTGTTCTTCACATGCATTCTGCCCAGGCATTAGGGATGCCTCAGAGCTTACCAAACCAGATAGCCTTGTCTTTCTCCCACCATCATCCAGAAGGGGTTTCATGCAAGCCAGGCTGCTGAGCTGCTGTACCTGCCCTCTTGCTGCTGTGCTGGTGGGAGAAGGCTTTTGAAGGATGGAATAAGCTTTTTATATAAAACAAGGGAATTATGAAGAGTGTTTGGGCATGAGTAGCAGCAGCAGTTTATAATCAGATGTAACACTACCAGAGTCTGTACTAGTGTTAAGAGTCTGTAGAAGTATCCCAGGTCACTAAAGGGAAAAAATGTGACCAGCACTATCCAGTGTACATGGGCACAAACTAGGAAATCCAGAGGAATCTGTAACATGGTGTATTACAAGCAGCACAGAGGTGCAAACTAGTCCTGTGACCTGCTTATCTGCAGAAAGCTGGGACTGGATCCAGCCACTTTGATCCTCCAAGATAGGAGGGAATGCAGCATCATGTACAGCTAATTTGGTAGAGTTCACTCAGAGTACACCTCCAGTCCTAACGTGAGCTGGATGGTGTGACCCCACTGCTGTGCAGGGAGAGCTGCCTGCCTGCCTGAAGCATGATACTTCTCTTTGGTAGCAGAGTGCCTTTCCACAGGGGGGGATTTTTGTCTTTAAGGTTGTTTTAAGAAAAAAAATACATGCCTTGCTCTTCTTTTGCTCCAAAGAGGGACCCACCTCTTAAGCACAGTAGTCCTCTGTTTCCACCAACCTATTTGGAAATCTTTACAACATCCCATTGGAGCCAGTGCGACTTGAATGCTTAATTTCTCAAAGGCACAGCAAGTATGGAACGTATTACCTTACCGGGGAAAATCCTGACTTGGATTATTGCTTTGGCATTTTCCAAGTGGTCTTCTCACACTGTACCCCAGACTGCCTCACAGGGTATTAAATTGCATAACCTGTAACCAGAAAGACCTCAGTAAGATCCACCTTCAGCCAAGAATAACTCCATGTTACTGTCAGTTAATTAGTGGTGGTATTCACTGAGGAAGTGAGAGCCAGGAAGCTATCCTTTATTCTTTGTAGCCGGTGTCATGGCACGCCACAAAAGCCATCTAACCAGTCACTGGCAGCTGGCTGAAGAGAGGTTAGGTATCTCCAGGATTCTGTTCCTCTGGCCCATGAGAGGGGCATGAGGCACACACATGGACACGCTTGCATGCACACCTTGTGCATGGTCACACTTGGGTTTGTCATCCCACCTTCCTGCGAGCATGGCCTGAGCCGCTAACACCTTAAGATGTGCATCACTCTGACCTTAAACCTTAACCCTGTGTAATCTGATGGGGGTGGTTCCCCATTCCTGCAGCCTGGTACCCTCTAAATTCAGGCTGGTATGTCTACAGACACCCATCACATTAATATGGCATCAGGCAAACCCAGTCAGGCTGTTTGCTGCCTCTCTGTGGGCCATCCAAGGAGCCTTTCTGGAAAGAGGAATCAGTCCATATTCTGATGTGAAGTCATCTCTGCTTGTGCAGCCTTGACAGCTGGATAGTTAGATAAGGCGAGTTAGTGCCTGGCTTTAATTCCTGCAAGCCTAATGACAAACTAGGATGCAAGCCGATGGAGAGCTGGAGGAGCAGCATGCAGTTTCTTGTGCTCCATAGAGAAAAGACCACCTTGCCTGTCCAGCTGAAAATGCTGTGTGGGTGCTGCTGGCAGCATGCAGAGGGTCCTGTGCTGCTCACTGTCACATGCACATCGCAGCCAATGCCCTGCACTGCCCTTCTAGCCAGAGGCATCCTTCTGCTGCAAACAGAACTGGAGCTGAGGCATAAGGAGGATTTTTATCCATGTGAAAGCCAGTCAGAGGGCATGGCAGGGATGTGTGTGAGCCTGAATGTAGCTGTCAGTCTTAAGGTCTCATAGATATGCAGATATGCTCTGATGGACTTCTCCCTGAATGCTAGCATTCTTGGTCTTTCTGCTCCTTCCCAATTTTTGACACCTCTCTGACAGCCTACAGGGCTCTTTGGTATCACTCCTTGTTCCATTCAGAGTTCACCCACCTCTTTTAACCCCCTTTACTCTGTCAGCAGCCTTCCTCACCCTCCCACAGGCAGCAAACACCCCGTTATCATGAAAAATGCCTTTGTGCTTTTCCCTCTCCTTCACTCTGCTCCACATCCCGTATTCTGGAAGTCACCTTCAGACCACACTGGAGTGTTACCTCTATTGCCCAGGGCTAGGATCATGTTACAGCTTTCCTCTTCTCGCTGAAGATTTGTGCTCTGGATTTGAACTTCTCCAGAGTTCAGGGATGTTTGGAATCCGGGCTTTTGGCTTAGACCCCTCTTGGTGCCTAGTGTCAGCATCTAGGAGCTGACAGAAGTTGTCTGCAGCTGGGGCAGCCAGGTCTGCAGGATGCAAGGACTAAGCATAAAAGAAAAAGATCCCAGCATGCTAAGGAACAAATTAAAACTTGTCATGTTTTAACCCACAGTGAATCACGTGGCCTTTGGAGACATCAACACCTCTTTTTTCCCACACAAGCCGCAGGCCAGGCAGTGCTCACCTGGCAGCTAGAAATTCCCACAGGCAAGGAGATTTCAGGAGGCCAGGCTCACCTGTGGGCACACATGTTCATATTCTTGTTTTCCCTGCTAGGTATCAGGCTAGGAGAAGGTGATGGAGAAGATGCTCACATCTCTCCTTTTGGCGTGTTGCTCCTTTCTCTGTGCAATTGCTCTGGGAGAGAAGAGGTGATGGGCAAAACAAGTGATTTTTGCTTTTTCTTTATTTTACTAGGGGAGGGTTGGACAGCTCAGCTTTGCCTCCAGGTCAGGACTCAACACACACAGGGTGGGGGGAGGAAGATGAGACTTATTACAAGGCCCTTACCAAAGTGCAGGCCGCATTCCCTTCCGGGCAGTGTGATACAGCATCTCCAGGCATTGTGGCATCACATTGCTTGGAATTATGCCTTTGGCTGCTGGGGGCTGTGAGGAAGGCCATCCAAGGCTGTGCTCTCCCTGTGCCCCCAGCCCACTCTTCAGGAAGGGGTTCCCACAGCCCCGGTCCAGCCGGGTGTCTGTGAGAGCCTGGGTGAGCCTGCCCAGTGTCAAAGCAGGCAGGGCTGTCATTTTCCCTCTTTCTGCCTAAAGGAACTGAAGGCTTCCTTCCGACCCTTTCCTCCTGGCGGAAAATAGGCAGCGGGGAGAGGGGCCAGTGAGGGCAGGGAGAGCCAGAGGCCCTGCACCCCCTGCCAGAAGGGAGCTGTTGCAGCCCTGGCTATTTTTAACCTGGTTTTGTTGCACACTGGCAGTCATGTCTCCCATTGCTTTCTTCCTTCTCTGTGTCTCTGTGTGTCTTTGCAGCTCCTTCCTGCTACCGTGAGATGTGTGAACTATATATGGCCTGGGAAATATGCGGCAGGCGATATTTTTAAACCACCGGAGCCTCCGGTTTGCAGGCTCCTGTGATGCAGTTTATCCAACTTTGCAAGTTTCTCATGGGAATGAGGGGTGCCCAGCGGCAGCCTGTGGTGCCGGGCTGTTTATTTTTTGCCCTCCACAAGGCAGCCCTTGGGGCCTGGGCTGCCATCGCAAGACTTGGGAAGCAGCAGCCCATGTGTGTGTGCAGCAGGGGGTTAAGGCTGGCTGTCCTCACGGCGCGGCTTTCTGGGTGTCAGCTGCAGGTCTGTGACATGGAGTGACTTTTCCAGCCAGTCAAGTGCTGCCATCAAACCTGGTGGGGTAGGCACAGGGAGGACATCACTAAGCGCCTGTCCTGCAAAGCGTGTCTCAGCTCAAAGTCCCTGTTCGTACTCTCTGTGGAGGTGGTACTGCTTCCTAATATTTGGAAGTTAGCGCTGCCAAATTTGTTTTGATTTGGCCCATCACTCTAGGACCTGCGGTGTAACCTCCATGCCCTTCTTCGAACACCGTGAAGAGCCTTGTGGAGGGTGATGTGCTGCTCCTGAAAGGCAGTGCTGGCAAAGGCTGAGCATCAAGCCGTGTCCAGTGGGGTGTGGTCATGAGGCTTGTGCCCAGCAATAGATGGTCTGTGTCTGGTGCAGTACTCTAGCCATCAAAATCATATGGAAGGTGCAGGGAAACAGGTTTACAGTGGTGAAATCCCGGTCAATAGACATCCAGTGTAGAAAAGACTGAATAAAAATACAGGAAAAAATATTTGGGAGAAAATAATTTGATGAGCTCCACTTGCCTGACAGACGTTGGTCTCGCCACTTCTTTCACAGTCAAAATTCTCCCTGAGTAAAAAGGTGCTTCTAAGGACAAGAAGTTTCCTTATGAGTCTTCTTTTTCTCTTTGCTACCTTTGAATTTCTGTTTTATATACAGTGGAGAGAAAGTAAAATGCTGTTTTGAGATTCTTTGCTGGAAACATCTTGTCCCAGAACATTCTTCAACCATTTTCACTGTGAGAAAAGGCAGGAGCCACTTGTATTGTCTACAGCATGAACATCCATTTTTCTCATGGTGCTGTTTTTTTGCGGAAGTTCTTTGAGAAGATAAATAATATAGTTTTGTCATTCACAACCCTGTAGATTAAAAAGTCTCTTCATCATCTTTTCTTCTGTGAGAAAATGGTGTCTCTCCATTCATTTCTTCTTCTTTTGATATTTATGATGCATATAGACTCAAATTAAATAGCCACTATCTGAAGTAACTTGTAAATGACTTTAGTGCTGTAGATGAATGAACTTGCCGGCAAGTATATATTTGCAAATATATTTGTTTTCCTATATAAATAAATGCTTTCATGTACAATTGTCATTTATACTGTTTCCTCAATAAGAAACCTAACTCTGGCAGTGAGGAAGTTTACTCTTATAGATTTCACTGTGCTTTTGACCAGGCCCTTCTAAAAGGTAATTTTATTTGAGATGCTTGATTCTAGGTTCATGAAGGTAAGTGTAATTTGTGAAGATTATCCTTTCAGGCTTTAAGGATTTACACAGTTTAAGGAATGCTAATCAGTGTTTTTACGGTAGTAATTTAACCTCTGCACTGCTCTGTTCAATTTATTTTAATTGCTAATAAGACACAATATTTCAGTTTACCAAAAAGAGAAGGATCACAGATATTACCAGAAAATTACTGGGTTTGATACCATGACACTAGGTAGTATCATGTAGAAGGCTAATTTCTCAGGGCAAATTGGATGAGTGTAGGAAAGCCTCTGTGTTCAGGAAACTGTTTTTTATGGATAACTAACTCCTTGGATTTATAAACATTTAGGTAAGCAACCCCAAGGATTTGAATTGAGCAGGATTAAAAGAAGTATGAGATATGTTTTGTCACCAACAGGTAAGACAAAGGAGACAAATTGTTGTGACTTCAGTGATGAGAACAATCCCCAGGAACAACTTAGGAGCCCCAGGATGTTAGTAAAGATGCACTCCTATTTGGTAAAGAAAATTTGACATAAAATTCTGTCAAAGGTAGAATATTAGTAAAGCAAGGATTTTATCTTCCTTGGCAAGTGTTGTTTTCCAAATAGATGTTTGCTCAAGAAAAGTGGGGTTTTTCTTAACTTGCCACCATACCAAAACTTGGCTCTAACTGTCTTCTATCAGAAAAGCCCTTAGTTTAAGCACACACATTACTTTGGGATCAAAATGGTTTTATCATTCCCGAAATCCTTTCCCAAGTGTTCCCATGACATGCAGTGGTCAGTGGACTTTTAATTCTGCGGATGCCAATTTAGAAAACAAGGCCTAAGAGGAAGTTCATTTCTGGGCAGAGAGAGCACATTGTGGGTGGCCGTAGACACCACAAAGCCCATGACTTCAGCCACCTGAGAAATTAAATAATGAACCCTGCCTGAGGAAGCTTGCAGGAATTACGTCATTTGCACATAAAAGCAAAAATAGATTTATAGGGCACATGGGTGGCTGTGACATCACCAGCAGCCAATCTGGAAGTCTTGGCTACATCCTACAGATTAATGCCCTTTAATACTATTCTTTGTAGAAGGTGATTCCAAAGACCTGCCTCTCTGCTTTGGGTTTCTGTTTTTCAGTTGCTGCTACTGATTGACTTTGACATATTGACTTTGGGATGAATTGCCTAAGCTGCAGCTGTATGGTGTGTGCTTTGCACTGGAGGCATAGGATGTACACTGGGTGTTTTTCGAAGGAAGTATAGCCTGTGAGAGATGAACTGCTGCTGTAATTTTAATGGGGACTGGGAGCCGATTCAAGGGGTTTCTAGAGATCTGACATGCTTGAAATATTTTATTACGGTGGTACTGGCTGCTCAGAAATTGGGATAGGGCTGTTTAATTTCAAAATTATCCTAAAGATTCACTAACAGTCTGAAAAACAATTACCTGAAAAAAAGATATTACCTAATACAAAAACTTGAGAACTAGCTTACAGTAGTAAGTAGCAGTAGAGTTGCAGCCAGGAGCGGCAGGGGGCATTGCTGAGGCAGTCCTCATTGGAAAGGGTGGAAGGAGAGCCCATGGACTGTCTTTAAATGAAGGAGGAACCATGGGACAAATCAGGCGATTTTGCAAAGAGAAGGGCAGGGAGCCACAGGAGTAACTGCTGGCTAAAAGAGGGGGCACACAGGAGGCAATGGGATCCTTGGGGACAGTGGTTATTCCCCAGGGTCTGGACCTCCATGTACACAGAGGCAGTTATAGGGTCCTTCTGAGAGTAACTTGTCTCTGTTGCTTTAGGTTCTGCAACTCCTCTCTCACCCCAAAATGCACCCATCACTTCAGGAGCAGGTCAAACCATGACCAACTTGTATCCCCGAGAAAACACCCTCTGCACACTGACCCTGGGCAGTCCTGCTGTAAGCATCTCTGAGCTTTCTTTAATTAAAACTTTGATTCAGGCTCAAGCAAGAGAAAACAACCATCGTCCAGTTTCAGCATTCAGATCCCTCAATGCAAGCCAGATGTCAGAGCTGCTTCATACAACTGCTCTCTGTGTGGCAGCCATGAACTCCTACTGCACGCTACAGAAGTACAGCAGTCAGGAACGAGCCTGATAGCAGTCTCAGTGTGTCTTGCGTTCATATTTAGTCTCAAAATATGTTTCCTAGTCTTGATATTCTCAATTCTCTCTCCTTTCTTTTTTTACCTCCTCTCTTCCCTCCCACCTCGAGACTTGGCACACAGCGCATTACCCAAGGAGCAAAGAGAAGGAAAAAGAAAAATTAAAAAGAAAGGAGGAAAGTAAACAAGCTTATGTCTCTTTGTTTCTAAGGCAACAGGTAGGAGATGCAGAGCACTGGCATCCCCCCAGCTGCGTGCCCACAGTGTCAGAGCTGCTCAGTGCCCCACAGGGACTGGTGGGAGGCTGTCTGTCTGTCAGCATGGGTGCTGAGGAAATGGTGTGAAACAAATAAGCCTCTCTTATGCTCCCATGTCAGCCCTTTGTGCGGGGCTCCTGCTGCTGCTGCCCAGTCCCCAGCTCTGCTTGCCGGGTGACTGGAGGCAGACAAGCAGACAGGCAGGTGTGTCTCGGGTGGCCTCGGATGCTAACCTGGAGGCTGACACACATTCAAAACAACAGGACTTGAAATAAATTACTTCCTTCTCTGAGGGTTACATCTGGGTCACGCCAGAAGGGGACAAGATTATCACTTCAGGAAAGAGAAGATGCATTTGGCAGTTACAAATTTTACTGAAATAGATGAAAGAAAAAGCTTTTCCTTCTGTTTTTTCCTTTGGTCTCTGAACTTCCTTCACCTGCCTCCATCCGTTGTAAGCAATCATCATGGGAGGACTCATGAAGCTTGGGTCATGGTCCAGTAACAGAAGCAGTAGGCACTCAGATGGAAATGAGATAAAGATTGTGTAGGCACTGCTGAAAGGCATCCTGGGGACCCCCCCAGAGCCTTGTGAGTGCAGTTAAAGACATGGGCTAAAGGAGAAGGAAGTTTGTGGAGTTATTGGATGACAGCAGCCCACAGGCTGGATCCTGCCCCTGCCTCAGCAGGAGAGCAGCCCGGACATAAATTCACTGTCACAGTGGCTGTTCAGTAATGCTTTTCCAGCCTTTCCACCAGTTTAGGGCTGGAAACATGTTCATACAGACAGGAGGCTTTGAGCTAGGCTGCTGAAAATACAGGAACATGGCAGAGGAAGATAGAAGTTGTGATCAAAATGTGATGGTGCCTGAGGCAAGAGAAGATTTACTAGAAGCAAACTATGAGGATTTGGCCCCTTCCATGCCCTTCTTTCTCTTATTGGTGGGAAGACATGGTCCCGTGCCATGTTATGTGGGCTACACAACCAGCCCCAACCTTATGTAGAGTGAAGATGGCATCTTGGTCTGTCTCACTGATTATGACTTGATGCTTTTGAAAGCTACAGTTAAGTTACTTGGAAAGGTTTCATTGAGCTACCCCATCTCCATTCGTGCAAAAATATCAAGCACCCAAGTTCCCATTGTCTTGGAAACTAACAAGACTTGCAGAAAGCTCTGCAGAGTGTATTTCTGAGGTTTTCTGAAGCACTAAGCAGCTGACCTGTCTTCATGGCTCTTGCATGAAATTTCAGAAAAAGCCCAAGCAGTATCCTGAACACTTTTTAATGATAAATTTAACCTCTTCTGACTTCAGTTGATGTCAGCAGAACTACTGGTTCCTGAAGGAAAAGTAAGTTGTTTGTAGGATACATAGCGAATGCAGGAATACTATGCCCAGCAATAAATAATTGCAATTGCTGGGTAATCTATGAGAACAGAAATGATGCCAGAGTTCAAAGTGCCAGCTTCTGTACTTTCAGAAGTTATGATAGGAGTTCCTCTGCAGACAGATATGCTGCAAACCTAAAATTATTGTCAGGGAAATCTAGTGGAACTCCATTGAAAAGAACAACAATATTTATTTCCTAGATTATGATGATTAAATTTTAATATGGGGCTAATAAATCAGCACTTGGTCAGTCTAGTTAAGTCTTCCTTATGTATTGATGACTTTTCCAGGCCGAGTGGGCTAGGTACCGGCAATGAATAGTGAGCTGTAAATTCTCTAAGGCTGCATCTGTACGTATATATGTGGCTATAGCTGTGTGTCTGGAAGGTGCGAAGTCTATCTGTGAATGCTGCAGGGGATTTTTAATTAATCTAGTGGCAATAGCAGCAAGAAATAGAAATACCCTCTATGTGATGGTTACACCAGTGTAGCTGCGCACACCTGCTGTACATCGTACCCAGGCTAGATTTAAAAGATGGGTTTGCATCTATATACCCAAATAACCTTACATGAATAGATAAAATCAGCAGTATTTCTTACTATACTTACTGTTAATTTTTGATACATGTGGGTGGGTTAACAAGCAATTCTTGGAGCAGTAAAACTTGGCTTGTTTTAGAAGCTTATTTGTCTTAGAAAGTAATACCTTCTATTTCTAAATTAATACTAGAGAGACATACTTAAAATTGCATTTTGAAATGTTCTTAGGCATTGACTACTTGGATTTACAAATTCAGAGCAAGTACAGAGCATGACTTCATTCAAGCTCCAGACAGGGTTTAGGAAGCACTTTGAATAAGATCATAGACTAGAGCCTCCATTCATTTTTATAGTAGCATAAAATGTTATGAGTTTTTGGTAGTTGTTTCTTTTTTTACATTTGGAAGATAATGTGTCCCAGATCTGTTGTACCTCATCTTTATTTATATACAAGTCTTTTGTTTCTGTGCATCTTTTACTTTGTAGTGTGGCTCCTTTTGACAGAAGTATGATAAAAAAGTAAGTTGAACCTGTTGTACAAAACAAAGTGCATAGCTTGTCAGAGACAAAGAACTGTAGTTTTTATTTTACTGTACAGAGCATGATTACCTCAAAAACCAGTTTACTTTCTAGAACTGAGCTTTCTTACATTCTTTGTCTCTCTGTTTTTTACTTTCTGTCACGGGATTGTTTTAGGATTTCCCATTTTCTAAAAAATCTGCATATTGCAGACATGAAATCCTGCCCCCACAAAAAACTCTCAAGATGATGTTTTTCCTTTACAAGATGCCTATTTTGGACTTGATGATCTTGAAGATCTTTTCCAACATAGTTGATTCTATGATTCTATAAGTAATTCTGGGACAAATGTGATTAGCATTATAGCACCATAACACCGGGAATATGTGCTGTTTTACACGGTAAGAGATAAATAGTAATATGCTCTTTGCCCTAAACAAGATACATCAAAGACACGTGGAGAACCCCGTGCTTACATCTCACTCATGGATCAGGCAAAAAGGAGTCCATATCTATGCCATCTGGTTCTTTATAGACTCCAGCATGATATGATTGACACAGAGTTTATGTTTTCCATGGTGGGAGGGGAGGTAGTAACTGAGTGTATGACACCAACCTCAGGAAAATGTTGAAGCATGCCCCAGCTTAAGCGCTTGAATAATCACATTACAAGTCAAATGCTTATACGGAACTGCTTCACACTGTCTGGCTCAGTATATTTGGTGTTTGGCCAAATGCATAAATTCAAAATAACTTCTGGCTCTCCTAAGGGCACCAGGTCTATTCTGTCAAAGGAAATATCATTTGTATATCACATATTGTTTATGGCCCAAAGGGCTTGTACTGAGACACACCGATTCAAAATGTGGCTTCTTTTTCACAAACAAGATAATGCAGAAGGACTGCTTATGCATCTGCTGTGCAAGCACCATTGCACTTAGGTCACGGCCTTTACAACGACTGTAATGGAAAAAGACTGTTCCCTAAGGTTTGGGAAGAACAATTGCTTTCTAAGACAATTTCCCTGCAAAGGCTCTTGGAGTTCAAAATCTCTCTGCTAGTCTTTTTAAACCAAGTAGGGTGCTCAAAGCCCTGGGAGTGCTGCCTGGGAGTGGCTATGTAGCATCTCTTCTACTTTGGGGGTTGGCACTGGGGCCAGTGCTGAGGACATTTTGGCAATGCACAGCATAAGCTCCATTACTGATTGTGGGAGTTATGGGTCTGTGGAGACCCAATGGCCAGAGCGGAGGTTAGCTCCTGTGGGATGCTCCAGCTAAGGCTGGGAGACCCAAGCAAAAATGCCCAGAGGATCAGCTTTTTTTTTTCCTGGAGGAGACAAGGCCTCAGAGACATGGTACAGAGCGTCACTCCAGCAGGATCCAGCCACAGAACTTCATTCCCCTTTTGAGCAAGTGCCTTCAGCAAGGACATGAACAAGCAGTCTGCTCCTACAGTGATGATGGGACCATCCCTAGTAGAATGACAGGCTCTTCCTCCTGCCCCAGCATGTCCCACTTTCAGTTTCGTTAAAATAACCCTAACCTTTAAACTCTTGTAAGAGTTAAAATTATTTCCAGTTCTTGAAGATGTATCATTGCCTCGTGCTGAGACCAGAGATTTGTAACTATGGCAAATGTAGTGGCAGTATTTGCTTTTTAGCATTTCTTGCCCTTGTGCTTTCACCTGAGCTGAAGGGACCATCTCTGTGAATGAAAGCCCACTTCTGTTTCCAGCATTGCTTATTTCCAGCTGAGCTTTCTATGACGAGACAGGAAGAAGGCGAAGCAACAGCAGCTGCAATTGTACTTGTTACGGGGATTTTCAGAAATTTGGATGGCTGTTGCTTGACTCTATAAACTACATCCAACTTGGATGTAGTTTATACTGCCAGCTTATAAATTACTGACATTATTATACATCTTCTTTCAACACTGACTGTACTCTCTGCCTGCTGAAATGAAGATGGAAAAATAGGGGAGGCACAAGCATCATTTTCCAAGGCCAGCTCTCATGTTCTCAGGATGTCATGCCCAATAGTTTTCTTATCAGTGAGGCATTAAAATGTTGAGCTTTGAAGCCAGTAAATTGCAAAAATAACCTGCAAGCCCCCTTGGCACAGAAAGAAACCTGTTCAGATGGACTGTTTCTACATATGCTGCATCATGGTTTAACATCAGTCAGCCAGTAACTCAGAACCACACAGACATTCCTTCACTCCCTCCCCTTCCTCCCCCCGCTCCCGAAGGGATGGGGAAGAGAATCAAAAGAATGTAGCTCCCACAGGTTGAGATAAGAACAGTCCAGTAACTAAGGTATAACACAAGCCGCTGCTGCTACCACCAATAATAATAATGATAAGGGAAATAACAAGGGAAGAGAATCCAACTGCTCACCCCCCTCTGACCAATACCCAGCCCGAATGAGCAGTGATCTAACCTTTCCAGGTAACTGCCTCCAGTTTATATAGTGGTCATGATGTGCTGTGGTATGGAATACCTCTTTGGTCAGTTTGGGTCAGGTGTCCTGTCTCTGCTTCCTCCTGGCTTCCCCTCCTTCCTGGCAGAGCATGAGACTCAGAAAATCCTTGGTCAGGGTAAACATTACTGAGCAGCAACTGAAAACATTGGTGATATCAGCGCTGTTCCCGGGCTGAAAGTCAAAAACACAGCACTGCACCAGCTACTAAGAAGGAAAAAAATGACTGCTACTGCTGAACCCAGGACATGCTGTCAGGCAGAGAAAGGGGGGTTGGAACTAGATGATCTTAAGGTCCTTTCCAACCCTAACTATTCTATGACTCTATGATTCTATGTCCACCAATTGTCACCTCCCCCTTTGGCTTCTGAGGCAACTCCACATAATTCACTGGGTGTGCATAGATGGTGCTGGCAAGCATGGCAGCACAAACATCAGGGTGGAAAGCAGGCATTACCAGAGGAAACAGAGCAGAACGAGAGCACAGCTTAACACCCTCCTACGTATGTGTATGCACACACATACATACGTTCATGTTGTGAAACGTAAGAAAGGAGAAACGGGAGGGCAATGAAGGACAGTGGGTGTCCAGGGAGAAGGAGCTTGGCTGTCGTGGCTTCTTTTCAACCACAGGGATTTAATACAGTGTTAATCTCTGGTGCTCTTGACACCCCTAATCACAGTCTTCTGATTTCCTCTGACTCAGCATTTCTAGCACAAATGTCTGATTTCTGTGGGAGAATAGATTCCATGGGGAAAAAAAAACCCACCCTACACCTCAGCTGAATACTGATATTTATTCTCCAATTAATTAAAACAGAAAACTCCACTCTTGAACGATGTGAATGCAGAAAAGTTCGGGGATGGCTGAGGTTTCTAATTCACTTGATTTCTGGCATTTAAGGGGAAACATGAAAGTGACCAACTTGCATGTATTTGAGGAGAGACATTATTTGAAGATTAAAAGAATTCAAGTGAATTGCCAGCCAGGTGCATGAGAATCAAATACTTTGCTACTGATACCAGTAACAAAGCTAATTTGGCTCAACAGCAGCAGACAGCAATGTATGGCCACAACCTGATAGCCGGTGCCATGATTATATCACATTCTGCCAATTTACCCAGGACTGAATAGAACCAACACTTAACAAAATCCACCAGTGAATCCTGAGGCTCCTGCCTTGCCTTGCCACACAGCTTGTCTCTGCTAGCAACAAGGTTGTGCTGTCAGGGATGCATGTTGGTGCAATTTGCACAAGGTGTAAATGCTTCTGCTTCAGAAGAGAAACCGTGACACCTCTATACTTGCAAACACAGGACTACCGTGGCAGCATCTTTGCAATTACAAGGGTGCTTACCCGAACTGTGACCAAAATTGTATCTCAAGCTTTTTAATCATTCTCCAAAGCAATATTGTCATTGCTGTTGAAAAGTTTGTCATTGCTGTTGAAATAAACAGAACACTGGTGTCGAATTTCAGAGTGGGCAATATTGGATATGCTGAGCAGTCAAAGACAATGAGGGAGAAGTCATAGAATTGACCACTATGACTTTATCTACCTGAAATGTTTTTATCTGACTACTTTTCAGAAAGCATAAGGTAGTGAGGCTGGGTGTTTGTCTAGCTGTGACTCTGATACCCTGCTGTCAGAGAGGTTGTGGAAGTGATTTTGGAGCTAAGGATTTACATCTCTACCAAGGGATATACTGCTCTTCTACCCTGTTTTTTTTCTTGTACATTACATAGCTTGATGCTTTTAAACAGCTATTAATTTCTGCTGTGAGAACCGAGGAGTGAAGCAACCATAATCTCTGAAACATGACTGGGACCTGTTTGCAAAATCCAATGAAAGAAGCAAATTATTGGGAATATTATGTAGCAATAACAAAACACTTATGTTGTCTAAGCTGTAACTTCCTTTTTTTGGTCCAAAACCTTTCAAGTAAATATAGTCCATCCATCAACATGGCCGTCTTCCTTGGTTGAGTGGCAGTCCAGTTGCTAGAAAATGTGACCTGTTCATGCTAAGCGGCAGCTCTATATATGATAGAATTATCGTTTAAAGGAGCCATAGTAAAAAAATGTCCAAATATGTATTTATTATCCAGAAAACTGTATTTATTGCAATGCATTTAGTGTACAGTTCATTGCCATTTTAGCAAGTCTACGTGAATAGGATGTAAAACCACATGGAAAAAAAGCTCAAACAGGACAAAAAATAGTGATTTTCAAGAATAAATTGGGAGAGTAAAGTCATTATCTCTCCCTTCAAGCTGTGGTTTCTTATGGCCTGCTGGAGCAGACTAGTAACCTGAAAGCTGGGAAAAAGTAATATGCATGCTTGAAACGTGTATCTGAACACTTGGGATAATCTGTGCCAAGTTTTCTTTCACATATGCTGCATGAGAACTTATTGCGTTTGTGATTTTTATCCCAGGTGAAACAAATGCACATGTTGTTCTTATTTGTCTGAATGGCTAATGCACTTTAATATGCTGTTTTGACACATGTACATGGCTTTTGCAAGATAATAAGGGTGATTCACATCTGTCATGCCTTCCGTTTGGTACTTTTTCTTCTATACTGGCTTATATTAAGAATAACAGGGAAATATACATTTGTGCCAGTGATAATGATGTGGATTTTTTGGGGGCGTGATATGCACCATCTTGGTACACTACCAGTAATCCCAACATGCATGCCTTTTGGAATGACCTTCACAAAATCACCGCTGTATGAAATTCCTTTAGGCATTTTGCTTGCTCCCAGAATGCCTTCTGCTGCAATTCTCTGCATGGGAGCTAGGATGAGGACAGCCTTTTGGTACAAGGAGCAATCTGGGAGATTTGTGGTAACTCCTCAGTATTTATTCTTGCCACAAGGCAAGGGTCAATCAGGCGTAAAGTGGCAGCTAGAAACATTTCTTCCCTGCTTTATTTGTACGTGTCTAAACCATTTCTCTAGATATTAACTGTTTTCTCTGAAAATAAACAGATATCTTAGCAAATCTCCTGCAAGTTAGCCCATTAGTCATCAGAAAGAACCAAAGGAAAGAATTCACTTGACCTCACCTTACACACCTAATTTTGGTGTCATTACCAGATTCAGAGTGGGACTCTGAAATGGGAGCTGTGGATCAAGGGTTGGAGGAGTATCTGTCACTCCACTGATTATAGTAGAAGTCTGTGGAGACTCATCTTGGCAAGACATGGGTTTCTTGTCTTTCTCTAAGAAAGTTAGCAGTTCTAATGAATTTTAACCCAAACTCCAAAACTTGTATCAAGATGTTCTTAGAAAAAGAGGATAATCTTGTGCTGCCAGAGACTGGAGAACATCAAAATAAGAATGATCAAACTCTAAGCTTTCCGGGGAAAAAAATAATCTCCTAATGGAAACTGAATATTTTTCTGATTGTTTCCATCTGTACTACACCCTGGCTATCCCATGCAATTGTAACCAATTAGCAGGGAGGAGGAAAACAATTTTCTAGGAATACTTTGCTGCACTCATGCAATAAGTACATTCTAGTTCACAATTACTTTCTATGTAAAAGCCAGGTACATCTACAGATTTGTATGAAAAGAATAATCTAAACAGGGGCTGTGTACAGTGTAGCTGCCAAGGTGCTGACCACATGAATAACCTGTGACATAGATTTGGCAACAATGAGATTAACCTTGTTATCTTGGCCAAATTCCAGAATGAGTGAAGTTGGACAACCTAATTTTCTCTGTTTCAAAAGCAAACATGGAGTGTGATCTGCTGCATTGTATTTTAGGTAGTTGTTCTTATTATACAAGGGGGATATAGAATACTGCTTTCTTGACATCACATTTATTCTGGCTCTCTGAAAGTAGAAAAGATGTTCACACTACCACATGGCTCTTCGAATTCTTTCCTAGTGCTGCTTAATAGCTGCTTCCTCCCAGTCAGGAGAGGGGAATATCCCTGTACCATCAGCAGGCTTTACTCTGGAATACCTTGTACTAATTTCAGCAAATTATCTGTTTTCTTTGCTGAAAGGGTCTTAGGAAAAGTTTGTCCTTGGACCATTAAGTCTGAGAAGTAATATGGAGTGTACCGAAACTCATAACAATATAATAGATACTACTAGATCAGAGGTCTCCATTTAAACTTCTCCAGGTGCTGTTGGGAAGCACCTGGCATCCTGTCTTCTCATTGCAGAAACAAACAGAGGTCAAAGAGCTAAGTAGCTGTGACTGACAATTAGAGACTGTTATTGTCATGGCAGGAAGCACTAGATGTCCACGAGAGGTCTGCAATCCTTTAGGCAAAAAATCTGCCCCAAAAGTACACCCTGCACATACCTTTGTATAGTCAAAGGCTTCAGGCTAACAGCACATGCTTTGGGCAATGTTAGTTTTTCTAAGATAGCTGCTGGATGAATGGAGCTGGGCATAAACGAGAGACTTTGCGTTGGTCTCTGATTAGAATCAGTGCTTGAGACAATGCTGGTCTTGCAGAGCAGGCACTGGCATAGAGTTAGGATTAGTAGGAGACAGAAATGACTTTTTCTCCCAGGGCTGCCACTCCCATTAACTGGAGATATAAGGCCCTCCCCTTGCTCCAAATTTGACTTGATATCAGACCCATTACTCAAGTTTAGTTCATTCAGGCAGTCTGACAGGCAGCAGAGTACTGGCCAAACAACAAGCAATAGGTATAACGCCCTGCAGATAGGATCCAGAAATCACTTGTCAGTGTCTCTATATAAATAAAATACTTCTAAAATAAAGTATCATGTATTTACTAGTTAGCTACATAAATGACTGTATATTTCATGTGTATGCACAGTAACCACTAAGCTTCAAAAATAGGTGACCACCGAAACATCCTTATCATTGCTGTTGGAGCTCTTTCAGCTTGCAGGCATTTTCAGCTAAAGCTGCAGGTCTCTTTGGGCTGGCTAGGTTGTAGATCTCTTGCTTTTACTAACCTGTCAACATCTACAGTACTTAACATTGTTCAGCATCTTTGTTTAATGCAGTGTCGGTAGTAGCTGACAGGTTCCCTGCTGGTAGTCACATACCATTTTCCTGAGCAGCAAAGCCCCGGTTTATGTCCCAGTCAGTCTTGTAACTATTTGGGGGGTTGCGTGTAAATAAAATCCAGATTAAAACCCAAATCTGTGCTATTTGAAAACCAAGTTACCATTTCATGCAGAGTTAGAGCATAGCACAGGACAGCCTTGTTGCGTCTGACATTGGCAGCTGCTCTCTGGCGATCCCTCTGCCCTGGAGTATGAGCATTAATTTCAGGGCAGCTTAGCAATGGCTCTGCTACCTCCTCCAGTCAAACACTCTCAAAAGGGAAGCACAGTGCTCCTGCCAAGCCTCCAACGCAAACCTCACAGTAGAACCTGAGCCAGCTGTTGGAAATCAGCCCACACCTGAGGTGAGCTGGAACACCATAACTGTATGCTGATGAGTATGGGCTCAGCAGCTGGAAAAGCTTGGGGAAAACTCACTAAACTGGAATCATGCAAGATTCACTGTTCTGTATGGTTCAGTTAAGCTTCATGTTGACAGGGTATTTGTCTGAATATGATGCCTAAAAGGTACAGAGGTACAAATACACATGAACCGAAGTGAAAGAAAAAAAGGGGTGTCAGTTTTAGCATAAATGATGATGTGCCACAATTTAGCATGAAAGTTTCCTAAACTCCCTCTCACATGAAACTAAGTGTTAAAAAAAAAAAAAAATCTGAAACTTAAATGCAGGTTTTAAAACCTTGGGAATGCCACTAAAACAGAGTATGTTACAGGCTTACAGTAAAAAATCCTTCTGGCTTAACTGTAAACATTCTTAACGTTAATTCAGTCTACACTCAGTCAAGATTTTCATTGATATCAATGGGAATTGTTCTGAAAAATAATTTTTAAAAGACTGTGCAAGCGATTTGATTTAATTTTTAATTACCCTCCCTCCCCAAAAAAACCTCTTCATTTCATGCTAACTTCAGTAAACCCTTAGTACTTCTCAATGTCGCTTACACAGAGATTTAAATTAAAGCATTTTGTGGAATATAGCTTTTGTTAATGTTAGTAAAACTGCTAAAATTCCATTCTTTCAGTTTTGAATCTGACATTTCTTTGCAGGCTAATACAAAGTACTAATACATAAGTGCAAGCACATACAAAAACTACGAAAAAACCCCAAAGAAAACAAAGAAAAAAACAAACCAAAAAGACAATGCAGACAAAAGAAATGGACTGTAGGTTTTAAAAATGTCTCAGAGCAGCCCTGTCAGTTCTTGTCCATTTAAGTTCCCACTCATTTTCATTCATATATTTTATTTGCTGTTCATGCTCTACCCATTTTTTCTATTTAATTAAATAGAATATTTTCTTCCAAGATGTTCCTTGTGCCAAAAACTAATGAAAGACAAAGCTTTCCTAGTTATGGACAAACAGGCCCAATTTTCAGTAGGACAAATTCAATCTTCTGATGGAAACCCATTATAGCAGCCTTTCAGTACCTAAGGGGGGCCTACGAGGAAGCTGGGGAGGAGCTCTTTAGCAGGTAGTGTAGTGATGGGACTAGGGGTAATGGTTTGAAACTGAATGAGGGTAGATTTAGATTAGATATTAGGAAGAAATTCTTCACTGTGAGGGTGGTGAGACACTGGCACAGGTTGCCCAGAGAAGCTGTGGCTTTGCCCCATCCCTGGCAGTGCTCAAGGCCAGGTTAGACAGGCCTTTGAGCAAACTGGTCTAGAGGAAGTGTTCCTTCCCAAGACAGGTGGGATGGAACTAGATGAGCTTTAAGGTCCCTTCCAACACAAACCATTCTATGATTCTATGAAATTACGCTACACTTAAATGTTATCCAATACACACAGCAACGTTACCTCAGGATCATCAGTTCTAATTGTTTCATACCCCTCACCACCTTCCCCCCCAAAAAAACCCCAGCAAGGTAGAAAATAAAATTTTCCTGAAAGTTTACGATATCAGTTTATTACACAACAAATAATAAAGAGGATTTCCTCAGCCAGATTATTGTGTTTTCTGGGGGCACATAATGCATACTCAAATTGTTAGCTTCCCTCTCGAGTCAGACATGTGACAAGATTTAGGTAAATGATGTTCAAAATATGGTGGACCAATTACATTACTTTATCATTACTGTGTGCTGCATTTATTGATTAAAAAAAATCACTTTTCCAAGATTTAGATTCCTCTGTATTGCATGTCTTTGTTATTCTTTGATTCACACGGTATTTCCTTGTAGCTGTTGGAAATCTCAGCAGATTGGTTAGACATATGATATGCAACATTATAGTATGAAAAGATGGAGAAGCAACACTGTAATGAAACTGGAATCACTGCAGATGCAACATGTGCAGTTGTTCACGTCGGAAATGAAGGCCAGAAGCTTAAGGAGCAAATTAAAGCAAAAATATATAAAACAAACCTGATAAATCAAGAAACAAGTAAAGCGTATTTTCTACCTGCATACAAGGAACATGCACATTTTTCCTCATGAGTCTTATTTGGAAGTATCAGTATTTCATCTGCTTCTTCTCTGCTTCTGGATAAAATCTTCTAGGTCATCCTGCTCAACGCTCTATAAAGTGTATGCACCAAACAGTTGTTCACAACAAATAAATACATACTGAATTAAAATCATCTTTCTCAAACTGTCGAGACTTTGCTTAGAGATATTTTACTCTGTATGTCTCCATGCAGATAATTCTTCAGGAAGCAAAATGTGGTCAACTTTGAATTTGTAATGTAAAAAGCGTTCATGTGCGCACATTCACACATACACAAAAGCACATTTAATAAGGATTTTAATTTTGGTTTAACTATTATTTTCTCTCTTTGCCTCAGAGTAAATAGAAGAAACGAAGATGACAAACCTTTTCATCTTGTTACACAGTAATCACTTCCACCATCACCTCTGTTGTCCTCCAAAAGAAGGCCAAACCCTATTCAGGCTTACATAGTCACAAATCACTTAGAAATATATGGGAGGTACTGCAATTGCTGGTGGCAGAGTAATCACACAAACAAATTACAGAAACTAGGACCCCTCTTACAACAGCTTGCCTACTTTCTATAAAACACTATGCTTTCACCAACTGTCAATGTCACTTTGCCATTGCAGTGATATAAAAGACTGTAGGAACCCTGTACGGGTGTCAGTCCTACCAAGCTGTAAGGCTACTGGAAGAAACAACGGTGGAAATTATATGTAGAAAATGTCCCTTATATGGACGAAGCATCTGGAAAGTGAAGTGACTTGCCTGGGGTTACATGAAGAAACAAGGGCAACCCAGCTTCACTGCTGGTTGGGCTTGTGTGCATGCCTCGGTTGCATATTTCTTGCAGGAGAAGCCCTTCAGCTATGCTCTAGAGACTCTCACAGACTTTCTGATTCAACCAGTATGGTTACCCATAACAATTTAATTAAACTATTTCTGTACAGGCTTTTGCTTGTTAGTCTTTCCCCTGGTAGAAGACTATGTTGAAAATAGTATGTTCTATGTTCCACTCCTAAAACAAACAACATGCAGATAAATACGGTGCAAAGCACTTACCACAACTGAAAAGTAAACTTCTAACCACAGTGAGGGAGGGGAAAAGAGCTGGGCATTTTGTGGTTCCTGAAGGAAATTGAAATCTGCTTTTTGGTGGAGACATGCAACAAAAGATGAAACCAACCAAATGGGGAAAATGTCTCTTTTGCCTGGGTATGTGCACAGCACATATTAATGGCTGCCATAAGTTAAATGGGAAGTACTGTTGATATTATTGTCTGTTTGTTATTAAATAAAATCTTTTAAGCTTTGTTTTCTTCTCCAGTGGATTAAAGGAAGACATCACCCTGAATCAAATCTGATCAAGTTGCCTTTTAGCATATCATGGCTTGCTACAATATGCTTCAATGGCTGCTGCAATACATTTTGTTTACTGCCTTGTTCATTATTGTTTTTCTAGATGAAAAATGGTCTCAAACATTATTTTTCTCCAAAATGCCAATGGTCTAATATACTTTAAAAGGAAACAGATAAAGTTTTATGTCTTCTTTAAGGGACTTCACAAGTCAAAGGAAGGGAAGGGAAGTGAAGAGAAACAGTAAGTTAGTTGTAGTGTAAGTTAGGTGTAGTTAGTGATTTTATTTTTTAAATGAAAAAGTACAATATTTCCTAGACTGATATTTGTATAAACATTCAGAAAGATGTTTGTGTGCACTTCAGAAGTCCCCAAAAGGATTGTAAGAAATTATATGCTATTGAACCAGACATTTTCATGTTTCCACAGACTCTCAGATGATTCATGTCCTTTCCTAATGACAGTAATACAGTAGGGTTTTGGCCACTTGTGAGCAAAGCTCGCTTGGGCTGGTGACCTGGAGATGAAATATTTACTGCCTATCTCCTGGGCAACCATCTCCCCCTACAGGCACCTTCAAATAAATCTTCCCTTTCTTATTTCCAAGGCACTTTGGAAACACGCCATACTTCCAAAAATCCTTTTGTTTAAGGCTTGTTTTCATACATGTTTTGTGTAAGACAGGCAAAGTTTTCTTTCGTTAGATTTTAAGTAATTTGCAGTTCTTAACGTGGTTTTCTTCTTTCCATTTCTCGATGTCTCATGCCGTAGCCTGTGGCATGGCACTCTGCCTGCAAGCATTCCTGCATTAGACACTGCTTAGGCACGCGAATCCCAGCTGTCATCTCTGCTCCGGGGAGGAAGCAAAAATGTAGCAGTCCAGCTTCCTCTTCCACATTGCCTTCCACACCCTGCATATGCATACCGCTGCAAAACCCATGTTGAAACTAAATTTTACGATAAAAAAGGATAACGGAATTATAAATCTGGTCCTGATCTAAACTACTAAATATGATTTTAAATGAGGGAGTATGAGAATAAATTGCTCCACCATAGCCCAGCATGTGTGGGCAAAACTTATGTGCAAAAACAGAGAAAATAGAACCTGACACAAAGCTGTGTTCTTGGAGATCAGCTAAGAGTCTCCACTTTTAATATTCCCAGAAGACAAAGCTTAGTGTTCCCATTGGCTTCATTGAAAGACATGCCCATCTGTTTGCAAAACTATCATGTGAAAACAATGGTTCCCGTTCTCAATGACTTACTCAGGCCTTTGCAAAACCAGTTACTGGAATTTTTATCTGGGTTAGGAATTCAAAACAGGGCATAATAAATAAGTTATAATTAAAATTTCAATATGATGAAACATTCAGAACAAAATTTGAGTCCAGGGGTTTTTTTATATATATTTTTTTGTAACTTTCAGTGCTAAGAGGAGATCCGTACCGTACTACCAAGTGCTGTACTGTAACACTCACAACATGCAGTTTCTCTCTTTACATCTCCATAAGTGCCAAGTAAGTTATGTCACTCTACTTTCAGATTGTTTTCAGTTTGTATCTCTTAAAAACACTTTAAATGCAGACTCAGGCACCTTGCGTTTTGAATTTCAGCTACAATTTTAATAAGTTTATATTCTGCTAAGAACAAAGTGAAACAGCAAATTCAGTCACAGCTTTGTCTTCTCTTTAATCTTCTGATCCGTGGATGCCTAAAACAGACCACTGTAACTCTGTGTGTATATGGCAAGGGCAGCAGCAATGTTTCTTCAGCGATGTGCAAAGAGCTCATCCTTTGGCACAGGGGATGACACACTTCCCCTTTAGGCTCCAAGGTTTGACTTGACTCCCACTGCACTTCCGTTGCCAGCTCAGGATCTGTGGTCTAGTCACACCATTGCATCAGGCTTACCCAAAGCCACATCTCTGTATACTATTCAGGCTTGCTGGGCCAGTGCAGCTCATGAGCCATACATGCACATACCAGCTCCACGCTTAGAGGATTTGGGCTTGGCTGATGCCTGAAAATCCAAAGACTTTACATGACTTTCATTACTGACAACCACCAGAGCACACTGCATACCCCTCATCTATGAGGAAGCCAGTGTCTCACTTTGAGGATATTTAAACTAGAGGGAAAGGGAAAGAAATGCTCTTGCTTTTCCCTCACTTTCCCAATTAGATGGATGCAGTTTTCATGGAGAGGGCAGAGAGACCTGTCCTATTTTGAAAGAGAAGTTCTGTCAAAGTCAGAGGAAAGGACTTTTGCTGATAAACTATAAATGGTGCTGAAAGGAGAGGGTAAGGGACAGAGAATAAAGATGCCATGAAAACTCTTGAACAGTGTTAGGAGAAGATTGACAGGTTGTTGATCAAGAAAAAAAAGAATAGTTTGAAAAGAAACTTCCACAGAGAAAGTATACAGGAATCTCAAACACTGAGGATGAATGAATGGATTACAGGGAATTTTTTCAGCATTAAATGCCCATTTTCTTATACAGCAGCAGTTCCTGAGGTAAAAAGAAAGAAGGAAAGCATGGTTTATAGTTACTGGCAGTAATTTTTAAGCTACAGTGAGAGGGCATTAATACAGCAACACAAGTATTTGGAAACAGTGAAATGGATTAAATATAACACGCCATGGCAAAGAGCAACAGAAAGCATTAAGATACTAACTTTGAAGAAAACCAACTGATTTTACATTCTAGAGGAGAACCCGGTGTTTTATTAAACTGCCTATGCATATCATGATCAGATGAGTTGTGCAACCTACAGCTTGCTCCAAGCCAAGTTTGAAGAGACTGGGACAATGGATTTTGGCCGAGGCTGCTAGAAATCACGTACTCGATTGCTCAACAATGCAGTTGTAATTAGAAGAGTAAAGACAACTTTATGGAACAAGAAACAATTTAAGGGTTTTATTCTTCCCAATGGGATGGTGAGAACTGACGAAGCAGAGCTTGGTGACCTCCTTGCATTCCTTCTCACAGGCCATTCATTTATGCTCATTATAGGCCTGGTGTTGAACTGCAGAGCCTTTTGAGACATCCTCACAGACCCACTGTGGACAGGTGGGTCTCCAAAATAGCGATGGAGAGGGGAAAAAAGGTTCAATTTTGAATAAGGGAATTGGAATTGGTCACATTCATAAAGAATATTAGGAACTCTGTTCAGGCAACTCAGCCGGGAATTATAACCGTGAAAGATGACTGAAGGATACTAAATGAACTGCACAAACAGTTTCTGCTTTTCCATAATTGCTTTCCCCTTTTTGAGCAGCATCACAAGTTTTTTAGGTTTTGGTATGTAAAGAACAAGCTTGGTTTGGGAGGCTATCAGAAGAAAGGAAGACCTAGCAAGAAAAAAGCACAATTCTAAAGAACCATATTTGTTATCAACCCACAGAACTCAATAGCCAAATTATTTCCTTGGCTCCAAATTTAGTTGTTTCTAAGTGAGTAGAGACACGTAAGATTCCTCCTTTTATACAGGGCACTTTTGATACTCTGTTGGCAAGAAGACAAAGGATTAATAAGACAGTAGAAAATGTCAGCTGTAACAAGTAAGTTTTCAATTTAGGTAGAAGGCTGGGATAAAGAGGAAGGAAGTTTTTCTGTCCTAGTTGGACAAATATGGTCAAGGCCTTGACAGTGGCAGATGCTGGATATAATTGCTAAGAAGGTTTACAAGATTGACAAAAGAAAAATAGACTTTGTTCTCCCCTTGTACCCAGCCATGGCATTTGAATATTAAAACTACAAGGCTCTGGCTGGCTGGCTTAGTCTTCCATCCTCATGCATTTTATCACATGGCTGTGGATTATTTTTATGTAGCTTTTTTTAAGTAAGTGGTAGAAAGAGAAGACAACACCAGACCTTTCCAGGATGAAATGGAGTTATCTTGGTTATCTATTAGCACACTTTTCTTCAGTGTCCAGTAAGCATAGTAAGGCTCTGTGTGGTGGTCAAGGTGAAAAAGGGTCTATGATTCAGCACCACAGATGCCAAGGGTTTTCCCAGAGAAATGGGGAGGCTACTGAGCAGCTTTGGAAAGAACACGGTGCTGCTAGAGACCTTACATATCTCCAGAAATGAATCCTAGAATCTTAGAAATATAGAGCTCCTAAGATAAGCAGTGAATTATCTATGTCCTCCTTTTACTCAGAGGTAGGACGACATATGCCGTGACAATCTGAATGGGACGTTTATCTTACCTCTTTTCAAAAATCTCCAGTGGAGGAAATACTCTACTCTCTCAAGGCTGTCTGCACCACTGGTTCAATATTTCTTCAACATGAATTGCTTTTTCCTAACACATAACTTAAATGCCTTTTACTTAAAATTAATCTGATTATTTCTTGTCCTAAGACTAGTCAACATAGTGAACAATAAATTAATCTTCTTTACAACTGTTTACGTATTAGAAAATTGCCATCATGTCCTCCCTCATTTTTGTCCATTCTAGACTAAACAAGCTCACTTCCTCTGACCCTTCACATAGGTCAAATTTCCCTGACCTCAGCCCCTTCTTCCTTCTATTCTTCTTACTACATGCTTCACATGAGGTAGTGTCCTGGGGTCCCAACGTCATTTGATTTCCCTAGGTGAGGACTATAGGGGTCTCACCAGAGGAAGATGAGGCAATAACTTCCTACATTTTACAAATAAAAGTTCTGAAGTTGCACTATAGAAATCTTCCTTCTTTGCAGTAACACTGTTCATCTACAATAAATAGAAGTAAATGTAGGTGGGAATTCTGAGGTCACCATTTGTCTTGCTGGTGGATGTAAGGATCTTGGTGAATTCTCCTCAAAATAGGCTGTAACTTCATAATATATATTGGGCACATTAATATTTTATGACGAATCTTCATTTGTTGTTCAGGAACTGAATTGTACCGTAAACATATTTTTGCCTCCAGATCGTCAAGATGGTAAAGGGACAGAGATAGACCTGTAGTACTACCACAAAGACAGTCAACGTGGTGCTACTTCTTTATATTCTTCAGTGAGTATCCTATACACCACCACTATACACATACTGCCTGAATTTGTAGTGCTTTAGATTTTTTTTCACATTCTCTCTGGCAGTACATGTAATAGAGTAAAAAGAAATGCAATATATCTGGCAGTTAAGAAGGGAATGGAATGTAGCTTGGACTTCAATTTTCAGAAGGTTCATGTGTCAAAGAGTGAGAGATGGACACTCATCTTTCAGAGTAGCTGAGCAGCATCATGGAGAAGAAAAAGGTTTTCTACAGAGAAAAGCCCATACAAAGGTTCTTGTACTTCTGCAGCTCACCAGGCAGCATCTACAGTTGCTTGGGGTTTTTTACTGGAGGCTTCTCTGTTGGAAAAATTTGGGCAATTTTACTCTACCACAAGGAGCAAGTTCAAGAAACAGCTATACGGAAAGATCCTCAAGGAACATTTTTCAGAACATCATCAGGCAGTCTTGTATTGATTACATGGCTGTCTCAGTGGGGCATTTTGTGCATTCATAATAATAGCATTCCCTGTAAGTGCAAGGATAATAGTGACAGACATTTTTTAGGCAAACTGTTTACCAGAAACAGCCTACAAGACAAGCACATAATAGACAAGACTGCCCCTCAGGCAGTTGCTGTGGATTGAAAGAGACTCAGAAGTTTTTTGGGTTTTTTTTGTACTATTCTGCTCTTTTAGTAACAAAGATGAAACTGAGAAGTGCAAGACCAAACTAGTATTTTCTGGACTTTTTGAGACCTCACAGGACACCTTGTCTTCTCATTCAATGGCAGATACTTTTGCCAAACAGATCGTCATAGTTATTATAGAGGTTATCTTACTATGTTAAGATGATGTTACAGTTCAAGCTGGTTCTTAGTTATTGGCTATCAAAGTCTGGCAAAACGACAGCTCTGGAGAGGTTGGTAGACATAGGAGCAGAGGAAGAGAGGAGGAACTTTTTCCAGTCTTGATGTGAGAACAGGAAGTGTTTGACCTGCTATCCGAGCATCTGTGTGGTGTCCATAGCTGTAGTTTCATTTTGGGCATTTTGGGTCTGTGAATATGAAAAAGAGTGAGGGAAGAAGGGATAGGGAAGAGAGAAATGCTCTACTTACAGTAGAAAAGCACTTCATAAATACCAGAAAGGCCTGTTTCAAAAGCAACATGTTAAAAATCTACAGGTTGCTCCCCATTTACAGAAGTCAGTGCTGGGGCGTGTTGTGGGCATGCAGATACAGGATTTTACTTCCTGTGTGAATTACAAAATCTCAAACACCATGAATTAACTAACCGTAGAAATACATCACCAAGATGGGGGAAGAGGAGTTTTTTGTCTGTTCATGATTAGCTGTGTGGTGGACCTGCAGTAATTTTGGATTTATCTCTGTAGCATTCAAACTGGTAACAGTTTAGTCGTTGACATTAGCAACAAGGGAGGGGGAGAATGGTTCTTGCACAGTTCTGAAATTCGACAGAGCCCATATTAAATAGAGAAATTAAATAGGTTGGAAGAGTACAGTCTGAAAGCTGTAAATTAGAGTCTCATTTAAGCCCTTGCACAGTTGCTTTACATTAGAACTTTCTTGAAGCTCAAGGGATGTTTGTCCTCTACTGGAGACTTACGCAAAAAAATTCATGCCGTGTCACAAGTTAACTTTTCATTTTGAAGATGAAGACATTTCCCACATTATTCTGTGGTAGCCTTTTATACGTGTATCATGATGTTTGTCATAAACATTTTTTATTAGTGGATAAGTTGCCTCCTGATGTTCCCCTAAAGAGGCCAGCATATCTGGTAGGAGCCTAGTAACTGAAACTTAGCTGCTTTTTTGCTAGAACCCCACATCTATGCCATCACTGCCGTATCAGATACACACATTTGCTTGGAAGACAGCAAAGATGTAAAACTGAGTTTCAATGCTAGATGCAAGTCTAGCATTCTGCACTCATGAAATTTCCACAGAGGAAACACTGGTGCTCAAGCTAGTGGGTTAGACAATTTTTCTTTGGCCACACACCACTCTAAGATTTAACGTATTTTTATTGTGAGTCATTTAACACCAGCTGATTTAAAATAGGGTATGAAGGGGCTACTAAGCTTTCTTGTATTTTTCAAATGCAGTTCCTAGCCTTTTCTCTACAAAGAAACACAATGAAAATATAAATTATTCCCCCAGGGTGAGGCATAAACAAAGAAATGGAAATAGAGTATTAATTACAATGGTAACATTGAAAGATAATTAATGCTTATAAATCAAGGATGAGGTTTCACCACTGGCTTAGCCCAGTTTATGAGCAAACCTGTGTCAAAGCCACAGTCCTCTCTTTTACTACCTCCTGTTAGACATCTCCCCATGTCCCTTTTTTTGACAATAGCAATCTTGGGATCACACACCAACTTGGACCAGCTAAGTAAGCAAAAGGAAAGTGAGAATAAAAAATATCCCTATCAGACCTCCTTGCTTCTTAGTGGTGTATGAGGGCGAAGGAAAAGCTGCAGGAGCTTGATGGAAAGCAGGAAGTTGGAGAAAAGCAAGTAACTTAAACTGACATAAATCTAACACCATTAGATTAATGTATATTTGTATCAGCTGAAGTTGATGAAGGTCAGCTGTTGTTGTTAAATTAGTTCTGCAGCTAATCTCCAGTAACTACTGTCTTCATCAAAGCCGTTATTTCATGTGCTTCTACACATGGCAATTTCTTTCCTACCTATCACTGCTGTTTTTCCAAGCTGACTGAAGAAGCAGCACTGGATTATTTGATGCTGAAATAAATCTAACTATAGCACACTAACCATGAGTCATCCAGCCTAACATCTAAGATAATCACCCAGATCTCCCTCTAGTCAGTGATGAAACAAGATAGCCAATTTCAGGTCTGGTTTCAAGATGGGGGGAATAAATCCCCTTGGGCCAGTTTTCTGCATGTATCATGACTTCATTGTACTTAGATTTGATGTCTTTCCAGACATCATAGGCCAAAAAGTAAAAAAAAAAAAAAAAAAAAAAAAAAAAAAAAGTGTTGCTCAGCTTCCAAATGAGAACTCCGTTTGGGTTTTTTAAAAAGAAGCTAGAAGATGCAGCTAAGAGTGGTGGGGATGACAGCGCATGACTCAGTACTGAAATCTTGCTACTGGTTATTCGTTTGTCCTGTGTTAGGTAAAATTTGAAAAAGGTTTAAAGGAAACTGATGGTAAAATAGGATGCTTTACTAGACACAAGATACTCATTAAAAAGATGAAATTGCATCCAAGCAGAGAACATACAGAATAATAAGTATTCTAGCATATTAAAGATAAAAACATGAAAGAGAGCAAGAAGCAAGTGCTGAAGGAATCAGAACCAGAACTAAATTCTTCTAGCACATCAGGAAGAAGCAAAATGTGCTCTAGAGAGTCCAGCAGGCTAAGTGATGATCACTCAGAGAAGTTAAATGCCCTATTAGTGCTCGATACACTGGTTCGTTTCTTTTGACAAGAGCATATAAAAACTGGAAAAGAGCAATGTTGGTAAGAAAGGTATGAGACATCTTCTACCTGTAGAAGTAGGTAGGAGGGGTCTTCAGGCTGGAAATGAGACAGCTTGATTGACATATGATAGATATCTGCAAAACCATGAGTGGCCTGAAGTAAATGCTTAGGAATTAACTTTTTCCTGTCTCTTTCAGTATATGAACTGGGAACCATCACACAAAGGCAGTCAGATCCAGGTCTGAAGCAAACAAAAGGAGATGGTTCTTCGTGCAGCACAGAGTTATAGATTCTTGTCCAAGGAAACGGTACACATGGGCTCAAAGAAAGACTTGACAAGTAGCTGGTGGAAGAATCTGTTTAAGGTTGCTAAACAGACAAAATGCATCAGGTCCCCAAAAATTCTCCTCACCTAAAAGAAGCTGGATATGGCAGAAGACTTAAAGAGGGAAGAACCATTTTTGTCCTGTCCTTATTTATTCTTAGTCATCCATTTAAGGACTCTGACAGAGAAGGAAGACCAGGTAAAAGGGACATTTGTTCTCACATAGTACAGACATTCCTGTGGCCACTCTTACATCCCATTCTGATAAAGAGAGATGAAAGCACTGACCAAGATAGACACCTAATTTTTGTGAAACTAAACTAAGTAAAGCCCGCATCTTGTATATGTAAAGTGCAGAGACCTGCTTATATTTTTTTCTTGTGATTCTTTCTTGAAAAAATTGGTTGATCCTTCTTACATTTTCAAGCAGTTCACAGCATCACAGGGTCTTGGACATGTACTAGTTTCCATTTCTTCACATTAACTTTCCTCATGTTTCCTTGTTGAGTTTTTAGAGGGATAGGGTGGTGGCATGGTGGTGTTTGCATTGTTTTTGTATTTCTCAGGACAGCAGTTTTCTGTTTCTAAATTTTCCACTTCCAATTAACAAATATTATTTCATCCAGTATCATTTTTAACACATAAGCCTGTCTGGTGCGGTTAGCTTCCTAGCAGTTAAACAATAAGGATTTCAGCAACATAGTTAGAGAGGTGTACTTGTTTAGATGTGTTCTCCCTCTGCATGAGGTAGTGAGTTTGAATATGTGTATATATACCTGCATAGCTCTACAGGAGAATATCCACTTCAGAAATGCATAATTGTGTGTAAAAACTGAAAAGGCTCCAGACGGTGTGGTGGCTCTCTGTTATGATATATTTGAAAAATAATTTATCCTCATAATTCTGTATATTACAGACATTTTTTCACAGACTGTCTGAGCTGAAAACACCAGCTCCTTGAGAGCAATGTCAGGGTCAAGACATGCATTTTTTTAGGATAGATTTGTCAGCAACTTATTGTCCTGGGTTCAGCAGTAGCAGTCATTTTTCTCCTTAGTAGCTGGTGCAGTGCTGTGTTTTTCACTTTCAGCATGGGAACAACACTGATAACACTGATGTCTTTAGTTGTTGCTCAGTAACATTTACCCTGACCAAGGGCTTTCTGAGTCTCATGCTCTGCCGGGGAGGAGGGGAAGTTCAGAGGAAGCAGAGACAGGACACCTCACCCAAACTAGCCATAGAGCTATTCCATACCACAGCAAGTCATGCCCAATATATAAACTGGGAGGAGTTACCCGGAAGGGCGAGATCACTGCTCGGGTCGGGCTGGGTATCAGTTGGTGGGTGGTGAGCGGTTGTATTCTCTTCCCTTGTTATTTCCCTTATCATTCTTATTATTGGTGGTAGAAGCAGTGGTTTGTGTTACACCTTAGTTACTGGACTGTTCTTATCTCAACCTGTGTGAGTTACATTTTTTTATTCTCCTCCCCATCCCTCTGGTAGAGGGGGGAGAAAAAAGGAGGGGAGTGAGCGAGCGGCTGTGTGGTTCTGTTACCGGCTGGACTTAAACCATGACACTTATAAAATCTAATTTTTAACCCTGATGGGTTATACCATGGAAAAGCACTGATTAGTTAATGTACATATATGTAGGCAGACGACTGTCAATGTCCTTTAATGAGCACTGCAGGTACAGCATGAAGAATATGACATGCCTATAGAGGTGAACAAATAAAAAAAGCTTTTTATACCATTAAATAGAATTTCAATTCACAGTTATTCAGATGTTTTTCTTTCATTTGATTTTATGTGTGTGCATGTGAGCGTATTTCAACAGTGCTGGAGGGATCATTTTTGAAAAAGAAGGCTGTGACTGCTCAATAAATGAGCAGATACTCTTTAGAAAAAATGTGTAAAGCCTTAAGTCAGGATGTCCTGCCTTTTCTTCTTTAGCCCTAAACACCTCCATCTCGCTAAGAATGTTAGACTTTTACCTCAGAGGCAATGATGGTATAAAGTAACTAGGTAAAGTCAGCAAAAGCCCATGCATACAGTTAGTTGACATCAGCAAGAGGTGTCATGCTCAAGGTATGTGCAAGTAATGTGTATAAGATCGCACAGACATCTGGTAGAGAGAAAATTTTTACTTATATCCAGTACTGAGACAGACAGTAAGATTGCTGCCTTCAGAGCTATAAAAAAGAACTCATATGGTTATGCTGAACATGTGGTTGCTCAAGGAGGATGTTTCTCAAAGACTGTCAGGAAAGGGAAAACACAACCAGGACTGCTTTCTTATTTCCACGTTTAGTGGTTTACAACAGTGGAATTTGGGGCCTGCTATCTATTATAATGGAGTATGTAAATCATGGCGTCATCTGGTTTAAAGGCCTATAGCTGTTGTTCTTTTCCATCTAGGATCAGACAAAGCGGCATGAGGCTCCACATAATTAAGAGCAACTATCCCACAGCAGCAAGGAAAGCTGAATAGATTTCATTGGGAAACAGGACTGACTACAGTACTTTAAAGACATGATTGTAAACAGAAGAAGCAAACCAGAGAACGTTTAACAGGAAAACGGCACCCTGACCCTCTCTGGATTAAATGCTATCAATCAGGTTTAAATTTAGCTTTTACATGGTCCCAGATAAAAAGAAGGCAGTGGGGCAAGGAAAGCTTAGCGCCTGAGAATATTTGTATTGCATGGCAAGGAAAACAAGCCTAAAGTCAACAAAGGGCAGCCTGTAAAAACAAATAGTCCTGATGAGAACAGCACTGCCACCAGAAAGCAGCCAGAAGCAGAATTGTCTCTCCACTGTTCCTTTGCTGACTATCCCCAGCCCAGCACTACCACAGTGCTTCTGACTCAGCTGCTGCCTCCCTCCTAATGTAACCCCTAAGCACTTGCCAGTACCCACACAATGCTCTCCCTCAGCATGAACAGTGCTTCCCCGGGGTGGGCTGGGCTGGGCTAGTCTATGGTGGGAGGCAGGAGTGGAAAAAGAGCAGGAAATAGCTGAGTTTTTTTCTAAATATAATGTATACACACACACATAGTAATTGTCTTTATCTGTTCTAAGATAAACTAGCAGAAAGAAAATTTGGGTGTAAAATGAAGAGAATAAACAATGCCATGCCCACCAGCAAGCACATGGGATTTCAGAAAGCATGTGAATTCCAAAACCAACGTCCCGTCTGTCATCACCTATTCTCTGCAGGGGGAGTCACAGCTGTGTGATGCTCCATTTCCTCCTGGTGCATGGGAAAACACAGCCATGCCTTTGGACGAGACAGAGATATTTGGAGATCAGTAAGGAACACAAAGCACATTTTTTAGCCTTGTAAGACATGAAATAATTTTCACAAATCTGCATTTATGTACCCGAATATGAGCAGTCTGATGACGTCAGAACCCATTTTTAAAGCATTTTGAAATTCTGCATCTGTAGGTTTTGTATTGATCTCAAGGATATGTTCTGGAGATTAAGTTCATATTAATGTGCGTCAAAGAGTTAGGTCTCCAAGGGGACAAAGGATAAAGTATGTTCAACATCTTTTCTTTGTTTGTAAATACCATTTTGTACTTTTGCCTTCTCTGTTCAGACCACCAAACTCCTGGACAACTGGACGAAAAGGGAAAAATTTCCTCAAAGTTCCTCAAAGGCAGCAAGTTGAAAGGGAACCTCTGTTCTCCACAACAATCTGAATACTTTTCTGCATCATCTTACTACCTTTCACCTTCCCACTCTACCGCATTAACAGTGTCCTACTACACTATTAGACTCCTTTCCTACTTCAAACCCGCTCACGCACGTTAAGCAGCTAACACCTGGGCAGTGTCCTAGTGCCTTGACTAGTTGTATATATTTATGTACATAAATATATGAACACCCACATTCTGTTTATTTTTCCTGAGCTTTGTGGGTTTGCTACTATTAGTGGAAACAGGTTAGTAGATGCATTGCCTAGGTAAAATGCATTGACCTATTCACTGTCTATTCCTCCATGAAGAAACCCACTGAATTGTGTTTAACCTAGAATAAGCAGCAGCGCTAGACCCTACATAGTTGGGGTAAATTCTGGTTCAGACATAGCCCATGTAAAATTGGTGGCAAAGTTCCAGTCAATTCAGCAGAGAAAACCTTGCTCCAAGGATGGCTCTTCATTTCCTTACCAGTTCTCTCAGAGAAGATGAAGCTAGAGTTAAAACTGTTGCATTTATAGCACCAACATTTGTATAACACACTAACACACAGCTTCAAGTTGGCTTCATTTTCTGATGTATGTATCATTTTTTTGTCCAGTTATATGCATGCAAAGTACAGAGGATATCCATCAGACTAGGAGACCCATCCACCAAATATAGGAATTTGGAAATAAATTTATTTGCTCAGTATAAGAAAAAAGCAGCTAAGACTTAAATCTATGCATTTAAATGCATTTAAAATAAAAAAAAAAGTGGAAAATGCATTTAAAATTAAATAATAAGGACATAGATCACTCTTGTATATGCAACTTTCATTTTATGAAAGACATGAGATACAGCAGTATAATTACAATTATGCAGGTAAAGTATCCAGAATAAATAAGAATGTTTTCTTTTCAAGAACTGCAGTGATACATAGAAATCTATCATCTTAGAGCTCTGATTTCATAAATCTGTAATCTAAAACTGGATTTTTTTCAGAGTAACTTTTATCCTATAGATTCTACAGTTAAAAAATATTCATCCTGACTTCACTCATGTCCTTTTGGGTTTTTGGTATGGTCCTCAGAGGTAAACAGGAACTATAGCAGAATTGCATTTTTCACAGAATGGGGAAACTGAAAAACAGGGCCAGGTACCTACTGTGCTGCATACGTTGAGATGACCTGGAATAAAGAAGAAAGAAAGAAAAAAAAAATCTACAGTATTAATTTGTTGCTCATGAAGGACCTGATTCCTCAGTGACTCACAGTATTTGCATGTTCATGCTTCAGGTTCAGAACAACCGTTCTGTGAAAATAAACTTGAGGTTCTTCCCCTAACACATGTTCAGGTAATAAACAGAAAATATAAAACTAATAGGGAAGAAAAGTTGAAAGTTTCCTATGTTGCTGTGAAGCATGTGGGAAAATCACAGACAGTATAAGACTGGCATATTATTTTTCCAGAGGTATTTAAAATAAAATCTCCTTTGAATCCCATGAGAAACACCCTTGTCCTGGTATGTCTAATGGAAAGCATGCTGGCGAAAGTCTTAGAAAAGTCACACAAGTGCTAAAATGTCCATAGGTAAAAAACACTAGGTGAGTCCATACTCTCCTTCCTAGCTTTATGGCATGATACCAGACCAGTATTTACCTTCAAAAACATTGCTCTTCTGACTTGGTAAACATGATGATAAGGAAAGAAAAAGAAAACAACTATAGGTTAAGGTTATTTGAGGCCCTGCATGTGTTCATCCTGGATTGCTCAACAGAAGCTGTGAGCAAGTGTGCTGGCTTATCCCAGTGCTGGTGGCAACGCAGTGACAAGTGCAGAAAAGCACCTCTGTTTCTTCAGGGCTGTAACCAAACTCCTACTGTCGCAGTTTGGTAGCAGGCACTGCAAGATACGGCTTGGAACAGCCGGAAGCTCTTCCTGCAGCTCCAGTTGCATGGCATTGCAGGGTACCCCAGGGGAAGATTTACATGCCTCCCTGCCTGCAGACCTGAAGGGGAATGAAGGAAAACAAGGACAGAAATGGTAGGAAATTATGGCAGGCATTCAGGATCTTACGCTGTTTTACTGATGTTAAGTAGCCTTCAGACTGCCTCGCCAATAGGAATGTTTGAAGATCTGTCTGGGTGAAGGTATGCCTCCACGGGGTGCCTGAGACCAGCCACAGGAGCAGAGCTGGTGGGTCTTGACCTCACCCTCCATCCTCCTTCCGACTGCTGTCTGAGGCTGCCTGACTGCCCTCAGGAGATGGGTGGCTTTGGGAGCGTTTCTTTTATTAAACCCTTGTCACAGGTCAGTTGCTTCCCCTAAAAATACCCATGTCTTGTGGCTTCTGTAGTCACATAAATTCATGTCTCCGTTACTCCTTCCCCAGAGGAATGAAGTATGTCAAGCTGCTGGCAGTTAAACTGTATTTAAAGGCATTCTTATTTTCTGAATCATATTCAGCGTGACGCTTGTTTTAATTATATGCAGAGTGCTGTAAGATGCATGCATGAAAGCCTGTCCATAAATAAACATGTCTCTAAAAGTCCTTATTTATTTTCCTTGAGGCAATTCCCTCTCCTTTCCTGAGGTGCAAAAAAGCTGAGATATACGGTCTCCAAAGCCCAACCACAAAACCCAGACACCACACAGCATCAAACAGCCTCTTTGCACCACTGCTGTGAGGGCTCATTTACACCACGGTGCCTCATGGATGTCTTCTTGGGAGCCTCCAAAATGGAGTGCAGGGAGCCAGGACAGCCTGAGGTGGATCACTGCCATGTCTCCTGGAGGAACTGGCTGCCCTTAGGGCAGTCATGATGGGAAAGAGCAAAGCCTAGCCAGGGAAACACACTGTAAAACCCTGAGGTTGGCCACCTCCTGCTGCTGGAAGCCAACAGCCGCAGGAGCTGTGTGTGTGGATCACAGACCTTGACCCCAAACACAGGTCCCAGTGGAGGTGCTGTGTTTCAGCCTCACCCCATGCCAGGGCTTGGACCTCTCAGGGCATCCATGGGATGAGGGAACATCACCTGCCACCAGGCCAGGATGGGGGCAGGAGCGCCAAGGTCAGTCCAGCAATGGGGGACCAAACATTGACAGTGCAGGCCTGTCCATCAAAGAGTCTCTTTGAGACTGATAAAAAAAAGCAACTCATTTTGTGTTCCAGCTTGCGCCCTGTGGAAGAGGCTGAGAACAGGCCTGTGAACGGCCCTGGTTGGAGGGCAGCCAGGGGAGGCCACCCCGCCGCTTTTCACAGGACCTCTCGCTGCTGCCGGTCACCCACAGGCAGCCTCCAGCACAGATCTGGCTGCCCGGCCATGGCAGCCCTCCTCTTGCTGTGCCCCCAGCGCTGCCTGCGGAGCCGTGCTGCGCTCAGCCCTGCCAAACCATCTGTCTCCTGACAGGAGAAAATAATCTGGGCTCAAGCACAGGAAACTGGATCTGCACACGCAGGCGAGATGAGAAACTCATGTTTTGTGGCAACCCCCCTGGGTCAATGCGCTCCCCCCACCAAGCAAGGAGAAATGAAAATAAAACAAATGGAACAAAAGCAGGTACACCCCACTATTTTTATTTTTTTTTTTCTTTTTTCTTTTTTTTTTTAAACTTTTGTGTGAAAAAAAAAAAGAGAAAGGAAAGCGTCCAAATCCATCTCTCTTTCTGGAATCAGTGCACTCTCCTGCCCCAGTTCCCACGACATCTTCTGCACCCTCACCTCAAATGCACACTGCTGTCTAAATACCCATGGGTTTTATGAAGAGGTGTGCCTTGCAAAAGGTCCCTGAAGAAGGCCAGGGGAAAGGTGGAAACCCTTTATGGCTGTGAGCACCATCGACTGCCCGTCTCTTGCTCAAGCCCCTCACACATCTGTGTTTCAGCACCCCAGTGATCACTCGCACTGCTGCTGCAGCCTGCGCTGCCTGGAAATATTTTGAGTGACCAAATGTGTTGCTTAAAAGAAGAAAATGGCCTTTGATATATTTCTCGAAAAGAAGCAACTAAAGAAAAGCAACCCACTAGCCTTCTGAGCCAGCTGGCTGGCTGGAAAGCGGCTACCACTCAGCCCTGTGCAGAGGGATGGCCGACTGCTGGGAATGAGTGGAACCATCTGGTCCAGCTGCCCTCTGGCCCTGTCGCCCTCGGCAGGGTGTTTAGCAGGGATGTGCTCACTGCTCCAATGCCATTGCCCTAGCAACACAACCAAAGTGTTTGTCAACATGTGAGCGACATGAATGATGGTGCCTTGTCCAAAGAGGTCTGGATTGCGTGTGTGGTTCTTCTTCACAAAAGCTGGTTTCACCACTTGCCTCACAAAGAGCCTGAGTGGGAAACCGAGAGCTGGGAGGGAAGCTTTCCTGGGAGTCAAAAGCATATTTTTCTTCTAATTGCATATAGGAGCTGCCTTGGCTTTTAGGAATCACTGGTGTCCAAACTGAGAAATAGTACCAGTCTAAAGCTGTGGAGAAAGAGCTACAATTTTAACAAGTGTCTGCTATTTTTAGGTAATAACAGATCTTCTGCAGAAGTGCTGGTACTTCGATATGCCCTGCTACCAGACTATCACCCTTCTGAGAGCCTTTCTATTTCCTTAAATCTTTACTGAATTAGGTCTAAGGAAGCTGCTTATATCTACTCATTGTCTTGCTGTCACTAGGTTTAAATGGAAGTCTATTCACCAAAATGCCTTTTTTCATCAGCCATTTTTCCCCAGATCGGATCAGATGTCAATACTGTTTTTAATTGGAAGGAGCATGGTCATGCATGAACAGTGTTGTGTTCTTTTAGTGAACAACACAGATTTATGCAGCTTACTTTTCACCCCTCACGTTCCCACAAAAAAAAAGAAATCAAATTCTTTAGAACCATACTTTATGAAGATTTCTTCTTCGCTCCTTTTCCTGCTCTGATTCATGTTGAAGTGCATGTTTTTCCATGACCAACTCATCTTGAAACGCATCTCTCTCAATTAACAGTTGTAGTCTCTCTCCATCAAAACCAAAATTGCAGCAAAACTGTTCATAAAATAGGCACAAATACATGAAAACTTTCCATCACCTGGCAAAAAAATGATACAAAGGATGAACTTTGAAAGAATTCATTTCTTCTACGAGACATAGCCCATTCCTTTCTCACTCAGTGAACAAATCTAATGCAGACAGATCTAGTGGAAGAAAACAGAACTTGGGAGAAACTTGATCAACTTGATGGGAAGAAAAAAATCCTAAAAGTTGTTATGCAATTTCAACCTAACCCAGGTGGCACCTAAATTTAAAGAAACCTTTATCCTAAAACTATATAGACACCTCAAAGGTCTACCATGGGTAATAAACAAAAGTATCTTGCCTGTAACAGAGCTGGACAGCCAAGCTCCATTTGACATGTAAGCCTGATCAAGGTTCAGAGATGTGTCTTTCCTTTGCTAAGTTCTTAGAGGTGCTCGATCAAAGGTATTTGTGGAACAGCCTCAAAAATATACTGTGAACTGGCTACCTAAAAAAAGCAGCATCACTGTTTTTTGAGTTTATTTTGGTTTGGTTTGCATCAATCCCTTTAAGCAGTAATTTAGAAATTAGTTTACACAGCTAGACTGTGTAGGACCTGAGCTTGGCTTTTCCTTTTCAAATACCCACTTTCTATGAGGCTGCACTGACTACCAAACTATAGCTTAATGTCCTCACACTCTCTCTGCCTCTCCTGTTGATCCTGGATTGAGAAGGCTGGGAACAAAAAGAGCAATTGGAATAGCTGCTGGTTCCTGCTCCAAGGAGTGTATTTTACTGAATTTATCTTCCCTTTTGTATTTATAATTAAACATGCCCTCCCTTAGGTCCATTCTAGTTGTAACTGTAGGTAAGGTGAACATGTTAACTTCACGTTTTCCCTTCCTTTGGGTGTCATAGGGTGGGGAAACCAAAGTGCTACTCCTAAGTGTCCTGCCCTCTAGGCTAATGCTGTGTGATAACAAGGCAGGGAGTCTGAGATGCCATGGAGGGATTCTGAATTCCTCTGTGGGGTAGAAAATCTAGGCATTTTGGTGGTGCTCGGATTTTTATGTAAGGACAGGACTCGCATATTATGACCTAACTCAGGGACAGATTAACATCTCCTGTGAGGATGGGAGAGCCACCAGCATCACCTGGTGTAGTATGTGGTTGTATCCCTCCTCTGCACAACCTTCTCCCCTCCACCTTCCAGATTCATATAGCCCTGCAACTCCCACTGAATTCGCTGAAAGCCAGAATTTATGTGCACAAATACCTCCTTTTCTGAAAAGAGCCCAGAGTCTCTGTGTGTTCTCTAAGCACCCCTCCAGAAGTTTCTAGTGTCCCTGTAATTTGTGCTGTAAACTCCCTACAGTGTAGCAGAGGGCCAAGCTGAATGCAGAGGGAGAGAAACAGAGAGCAGAGACTGTCAGTAGTATTTCTTGGTAGTCATCAGAGTGCAACATGAGATGTTCCCCATACTGTCCACACAAACATCTGTATACAAGAAACAGAGAGAGCTGTAGCCACAGAAGGAGGAGTGTTTTATGTGGTATACTTCTGTTTGGAGAAGGTTGTTCTGGATGACTTCAACACATTTTCACAAGTAAATGATGTTCTTGTGTTTGCATTGAAATGTTAAATTTATTAATTTTTTTTTGTTTGTTTTAAGCCCCAGTTTTAAAGAAATATGAGAAAGACCTTGCCCCCTGCAGATGTGCATCTATCTACAAAAGATGTAATATGGCTTGCAATGCCAGTAAGGCTGGTATAGGATCTCTTGTGCTTAAGTACAGGAATTTATGAAGCGTATTTAGTGTTCTTCCATGTGGTTTGGTGGAAATAACGTCAAAGGAGTTGAAAATGGGTTTTGGATGTGATAAACATAAGTACAAAAGGAGAGTTAAGTCTTTAGGATCACAAAATTATGTGAACAGATTTCAAACACAGGGAACTACTACAGTCAGAAAATACTGTAAAAATGTTGAAGGGAACTGTTGAAGGAAGGAAGAGCTGTATATCATGATGTGCTGAGACTGGCATAGAATGAAACAGGAAGAAGAACAACACAAAGCCTTTTGATGGGTTCAATTTATTTGAGCTGAAAAACAAAACAGGGTGCAGGCAAGACTTGGATAGAGAGCACAGTTTCAGAAATGTTTTGCCCTTCACATAAGTGGGCAATCTAGAAGTGACAGAACAACTGAAATTTTTCTATCACTACCTTCTAATTGAAAAATTAAATTTTAAGTATATAAGTACATTGATAAAGGTTATTATCCTGAAAATATGAACATTTTGTAAAGCAAAAACAAAGAAGCAAAAAACTACAAACCTTGTTATGGTTGTGAACAAAATGTTTGATTATAAAAAATAAAACACATTCAGGACAAAACTTACTATTTCAGAGAAAGAATATTTTCTTTAATTTTTAAAGCTTTAAATATTGATGAACGTACTACAAAGCTGCCAGTAGGTTTTATTAAATCTTGTATTAACATCTAGGCTGTACAGAGGAAGGTGACAATAATGAAAAACCTATTTGTCTACCTTGCTTTTAGATGTACTTGTCAGTCATATCTATAAACTGTGTACGTCTGCGTTTCATGTGTTGTACAAAGTGCAACTATAAGTCATACTTCTGGACTAGTTGGCATGTGCTTCAGGAGTTTTGCTTCTGTGAGTTAAGTGTAGTATTTTAGTGGTTTTTTGTGTTGTTGTGTTTTTAGAGCTTTCTGTGAATTTTCCCAGCTGAAGAAGCATAAGAAGATGCTTAGCCTTTGAAAAAGTAATTCCAGTTTGAAAAGGAGGCTACCAGAAGATCTACCTTTTGGTAATCTTTCCTGCATTTTCTGTAAGTTCCAGAAGTAGAAAAAAAATCAGATAAACATATCAGTGACCTCAAGCAGTCCTATGCCTATGAGTGTCTTTCCCTTCCTGCTACTGGCCCTTTACCACGTAGAAGCATGGGAATTAGCTCTTTATTTCCATCTTCTTTTATTTTTACAGTGGCAAGCTTCTTAGACATCAATATGCCTAGCTCATGGCTCAAAAAGTCCACAAAAGGCTGTTCGTCTTTCCTATTTCCAGGAGAAAATGTTAGCTTAACAACCCCATAATTCTGTTCTTCCAGGAGGTAGTAAACCTGTATATGATAAAATTTGTCTTTAATTTTTCTATATGTTATCTTAGCTCTCTCTTTTGTACCCTACCTCCTGATTTCTTATTCAAGGATTGCCCTCTCAACTTTTAACACATGGCATAATGAAGGCTGTTTTAATTAGTTACATCATATTCTCTTTAACTACTAGACATGTATATATTCAAGAGATTGATTTCTGGGTCAATCAATACTTCTTAACAATGGGCTCTTATGTCTCCTGATGTTCATGAAATTTAGTGCGAAACGCGTATTCTTGGCTTCATTGCTCCAGCAGTCCTCAGCACATCAACCATATGTGGTTGGAAACTTTAAAATTAAACATCAGAAGAGTAGGGGGAGGAAAGTTTCCTTTTGCCTCTCAAGAAAATGCATTGTTTAATTCATTCAAATATAAATGGAATGCTCATACTAAGCCACTAGGATGTTCCTAATTTCTTAAAGATGTTTCTTCATATGATGAAGTATCATCTGACCCAATAAACCAACTCTAGCCTGAGCTTGTAGGTTCACAAAAAATAAGCATTGCCCAACAACCTTCCCACTTCCTTTCCTTTTGGTTTTCTCTATGAATGAATGTCATTCAGGGGAAATGTTAGAATGATATTTTCAGATCTCCAGACAATATAGGATCAAACCACAAAATTAAAGTATTTTTTTGTCTTAAGATAGCTTCGCTAAGTATGAAAAACCACTTGGATCAGGTCAATTATTTCCTTTGAATTCAAGTAGAAAGAGAATTAAGTGGTTAAGCATACAGCAAAATAATACAGAATTATCATGACAATATAACAGAGACAAATATTTTCATCTGATCACTTTAAAGTTTTATGTTGATTAAAGCACATTCTAAAAATTAAGATGTTTACCTGAACAGGAAGGTCGCAGCGTGTTTGGAGTTATTGCAAAAATGTTAAGTGAATTAATAAAATAATGACATTTTATGTAGGCAGGGCAAATGCTGCAGTGTTTTTAAAACCCTAAAAAGCACACAGTACCTTAGATTTCATGTTGAAAAAATGAATTCCTCCAAGTGGCAAGAAAAGGTTAAAATACACTTCTCACTACATTCTCCTGTCTGGTTCCACTCCCTTACAGCTTTGGAAAGGGCTAGCTGTGATTTTAAACAATAACATTTACATTTAATGTAGTGGGACTAGACTAGCAGATCTTTCCTAATGATGTGCTTAGGTTAAATTGCTTTGCTGCGTCTGTTGTCATGCAGCTCTTGAGTTGCTGACCATGGAAATAATGCTCAAATGCATCTGACAGATTGTATAGCTAGTTTTCTTACTGGATGAAGGTGCATCACTGAGGAAAGTGCCCAGGAAGTATTGGCTTTGGGATACCAAAGTGACTGACTAATTTTAGAATTTTTGATTCATAAAAAAAAGCTGTGTTTATACATTCAAGATATGGGCCCTATTTTTTAATATCACCACATTTGTGCTTGAGCAAGTCTGTGCCTGATTGAAGTAGATAACAAGAAGGCAAATAGGCCTCCAAAATCAAGGTATTTGTCATTTAACTAACAGATATTTTTGATACCAAAACATCGAGGCCACCTTTCTAATTAACTTGTGCTACTCTGCACTTTCAAAATAATCTACTCTATTTTCTACATCCAGTATGCCTTTATGGTGACATTAAGTTAAATATCATATTCTGTTAAAAATTCATCTTATGGGACTATATATTATAGTTCATTATTTATTAATCATGACTAATGTTGTCCACTTTTTTATTAAAATAAACTGCTGGTGCCTAACGTTGGCCATGAGGAGCCTGTCCACTGCCTTGAAGCTTGTTTTCAACCATGGCACTATGCAAATCCACCACTAAAGTTAAGAACCACCGCAGTGACCCCAGATTTCATTTTAATTCTTATGTCAGTGCTCTATGCCTAAGAAAGGATGGGGGTCTCTGTAAAGCAGGAACTCCAGAACAAGGACGAGTATCCTTCTGCTGTGCCCTGGCAGACCTCAAAAGGATCAAAAATCACCATTCAGCCAGAGTCTGGGGAAATACAGCCTTTATTTCACCTCCTTACTTCCTCTTCAGCTCTGAGAAGGAGAGGCCTGTGGCTAGGTGGCACCACCAAATGTCCCTCCTCCTAACGTTTGTCCTCATGCAAGGCAAAAAGACAACTTGAATGAGCATAAGTGTGATAGTAAAAATTGCCTTCCCTCAGAAAAAACTTTGTCATCTTCTGCCTCTCTGCCCATGCCTGTGCTGTTCTTTCTTCAGAAGCAGAGAGGAAGGAGATGGCCCATCAGAAAGGGCTCCTTTTGGTCATCTTAGCACTGTCTGAGGTCTAAATCAAGACCGAGTCACCCTGGTTCCTCAGGAAAACATGGTGAAAGCTGGCAGCACTGCGCATGAGGATCTCACAAAAGCTTCCAAAGGAGTAACAGTTGCCCCATCAAGGCTTTTGCTGCAACTCACTGGATCTCATGTTCTCAGTTTACTGTTTTCATGAGGACCAAATCTTGCTTTAGAAGTGGCAAAGGAATGAACAGCATTTAAAATAAGCCTATTTAAAACCCAGATTTTTGTTGAGCTTTTATAATCTGCCATTTGCTGAAAATATATCTGTGCTTGAGATCTTTCCCCTTAAGAACATATGTCCTTCCTGCTTGTTCAGACTCTGATTCAATTGTTTGATGTCATAATCTGTAGTATGGGAATGCAGAGAAATGCCTTAAAAAAAACCTCTGGTGCTAATTGAGGGAAGGTGCCTTCCGGGGGTTTTCTGCATGCAATAGTTTCAGGAATGATGGAAGAAAGCATATTAATCAATTTTGCAGATGACTTAGAGTGGGAAAAGATCGTAAACCACTTAAAGGCTGGGAGTAATACAGAACACAACTTTCATAAAACAAAGAACTAATCTAACATCACTTGGACATCCAGATCACTTCCTATAGTTATTCAGGAAACAATTCTGAAAACATTTTGAAAACTAATATAGATGTGAGAATGAATTGATGACAGCAAAAGAAATATATTCATGTCTTAGTCTTTGGAAGCACCAGGAAGAAATAGAAGTGCTTTTTGTACCCAGTGTTACACTCCTAAATTCCAGAAAAGACAAGACAAAATCAGTGCTCCTATACTGTGTTGTTATTCTAGAAAACAATATGAGACATAGCAATCATATATCCTGTTCAAACATACTGCAAGTGTCATTTTCTTTATACTGATCATAACAATGAACATCTTTAGAGTACCTTTTAATTCCAAATCCTATTTACAGTCTTCATTTCTGGAGAAGATTACTTTTTCTAATGAACTCAAAACAGTTTTTCCTGATATTAGCTAGCAATTCCAGTTATATGTAGAGATTGCTTTCATGGAGTCTTGCTAACTGTGTGTGGCTGCGGAAATGCAAGTGGTGTGTGACTATTGCAAAGGTCAGTGATTTAAAGCTGACAGCAAGTTACACCAAATATCATGCGTTTGCGTCAATGTGCAAATGTTAAATAAATTTGTTAGCCTTGCTTGTAATCTGTGAATCGCTCTAAATACTATTAGCACAAGCTTGTGAGGATGCACAGAGCTGGAAGAGTCTAGGCTTAAGCAACTGCAGCAACAGGACTGGCAAAATATGCTTTGAGGACCCATTTCAGCCCTCCAGACACTACCATCTGAATGTTTTCCTGTTGCCTTTTATTTACAAAATATGAAAACTTTAATGTAACTCTTCTCTGACTTTACAACAGTTTTATGCCATCTTTTTTTACCGATAGCTCACATTTCAGAAATTTAGAAACAATTGTGGCATCTATTGCTGCCATAATTGCTGCCAAATCAACTGCTATGATTTGAATGTAGAAAATTAAAAATCTGCATTACATAGTATGCTTTAGACAGATCTTTTGATTAGTGCTGCATTATATTTATGAATAAATACAAGAATGAGACTAAAGTGGCCTCATCCTGTTATGTGGTCCCTGGTTAAGCCGGTTTACATTTCTGGTTTAGTTTCCTGATCTTTACAAAAGGGATTAAAAATCTACCTGCCTTAAACAGGTACTATAAAGGAGCTAATTGATAATGTCTGTACAATGCTTTGAACATCTAAAGAACAGTATGTGAATGACGAGTGCTCTTTTGTCTTTCATTTATTAGTTTTATTTATGTCTTAAATTCATTTTTTATCTAAATTCTTGTTACAGTAATCTTATATTTCTAATATTGAAACATCCAAAGTTAGCTTCTTGCTTCAGTGTCATCAGACCTGGAAAAATTCTTTTCTGGAACTATGTTGCTCTTTTTATTTATATTCTTTGTGTTATACTGACTGCTGTTTGTTAATTTTATTTTCTTCACTTTTTACTAAAAGTCAGATGAAATCTTTGCGTTTTCATACATAGTATTACCTTTTCTCCAGATCTCTTCCACTGTCTCTGAGTCATTTCTTCTTATTTCTTTTCTAACTGTTCATACACAAAAGTTTTGTGAATACACTGTACATGGGATCATTTATAAAAAAATTCAATTCTAGCTTACCCATTTGCAAGACTGAGAGAATGTTGTGTGAGATGGTTTTCCTATAGTTTAATTATGGTAAACAAGAAGGATCCGGCCAAATGAAGAAAGATTGAATGTTTTGTTTTCTAATGAATTTCACACAGGCATAGCAGTTTCTCTGCTGCTGGCTTAAAACAAGGCAGACGCAAGCGCTATGAACAGCACTGTCAGCAGCAACCTCATTTTCTTAACCTCAGTTCATTGAAAAAAAAAAGAATACTTTTTTTTGGAATGCAAATATTATTGTGAAATGGGGGGAAAAAAAAGGAAAGGAAAAATATAGGTTACGCATGGCTGCTTTTAATGGAAATAGTATGATGTCGTTTCTCCCTTTCTTCATGGTTCGAAGTCAGTGATCCCCAGAGAGAAAAATTCTGAAGTTGTAATGAAAAGGGATCATTTCAGAACACATAACAGGCAGTTCCCTCTTCTTTTATGTTCTAGGGAGAGAGAATGTTTCCATTGTGTGTGGCTTTTTGATATATGACTTTGAAAAGAATACTCAATCCTTCCATGAAAAGGTTGAATATTTTTTCTTTGCTTAGTTCTCATTCCTGAATTACATTGAAATCCCACTCCCCGGTTATTCATAACTTGCTGAAGTTTGCCTGTGAGGCTTAAAATTGTAGCACTCTAGTCTAGTAAAGACATTTTAAAAAGAAATACCAAGCTAAAACAAACAATGCACTGCAGAATAAACAATATCTGAGACGTAGAGGAGGGAAAACTGACCCCATACTTCCCTTTTTCTCTCTCTCATTGTGAGTACAGAAAAATTTATGCCGGTAAAAGGGTTTGCTTACACTAAATTGTGGGGCCGTTTGTTGGTGCAACACATTTCAAGCTCAAAGAATACTCAGAGGATGAACTTGAGACATTCACACTATGCAGTAATTGCTCCATTTAACAATTAAATCTTAAAATGTTCTATTACTGGATTACTCTTTTGAAGCCTCGCTTGAAAACCAATCCAATAATCTTCTAACAGTCTCTAAAAGAAAACTGGAGCTTCAAGAAACCGATGTTGTAGATCATTCACTGTTGTTCTTCCTGAGCTGCCAGTGCAATTTAGTGTTCAACAGTGTGAAGAGTTTCTAATAACAATTGAACTAAAAATAGATCTGGAACAACAAAAGGTGAAGCAAACAGAGGCATAGGTTTGTGGAAGTGGGCAATATGGTAAACCTGCAAATACTAGCTGAAATCTTAAATCCTCTTTTAATTAGTCTCCTTAGAAATAATTTCACTTGTTAAAACTTGAAATAGTTAGACATGGTATTCCTGCTCAACAGTTTCCAGCTGCCTGTTTGTTTTGCAAGGGTTATGTTCTAATATCCTGAAAAGAGGAATGTTCTCTTCATCTTGCCTGACATGAAGCTAACAAAAATTTTATTCACCTATACCTAAATTGGTACCCTCATGTCCTTTGTAAAAAGGGTTTCTCAGTTGTTTATTTATGTGCCATTTTAAGTTATGTTTATTTCATGTGCCTTTTTCAGGATGAAATTACTCTCCCTGTGAATTTTTCTTGTTTCTGACCAGCAAAGGAAGTTATATGATCAGTCCAGACTTAGCTAACTATTATTTCTGTGTTAACTCATGTCAGAATTGCATCCCATCAGATCTCAGACTGGGACTTTGAGTGCTGTTTACAAACTGTTCTCAAGCAATACTGAAAGACTAAAGGCCTCATAAAATATCTGGGTATAGTGTGAACTCAGTGTTTCACAGCAGGGATATGCATGTCATTCACAAAGTTCAGGGAACACAGGAAGTCACTGCTGACAAAAGTTCTAGTCCACAGACTAGGTGACTTTTATGAGCACGCTTCTCTTTAATGAAGGATTTATTTACCTTAGTAGTTTTCTGAGATTTAAATTGTCTTTTAAATCAAGTATGCAGGATTTAAAGTTTTGACTAGCATGCCCAAGCAATTTACATCTGCATTAATTATTTTGGAATTTTCTAGCAGGGTTTTGTGGTATTCATTTTCCATTTCTGTAATAAATAAGACAGTGGCTGTTACTAAGAGAGGCCCATAGGTTTAACTCAGCCAGTAGAACTTCATCCAGGGTGACTTTCTAACTTTTCAGGGCATACTGAAGAATAATAATCTCATAGTAAGTAGTGTTTAGACAACTTCTATTTTCAGTGGAGAGGCACATGTAACCCCATCTTGAAGCAGATGTTTCTTAGATAGATAGGTGCACTGAATTACTTTCCTGAGGTGTCAAGTATCACTTCTTCCAAAGGAGCAGAGATGGCTAATGTGGACAAGACACCTAACTTGAAGAGAGACCAGATGAATTTCAATGCAATGAAGTCCATACTCTGTAATGCAGGATCTTTTCCATAGAGGTTTCATGGAAAATAGTAACTAGAAAAACAGTGTTCTACAGAAGAGGGACATGGACCTGCTTGGGGAAGTCCAGAGGAGGGACGCAAAGATGACCAGAGAGCTGAAGCACCTCTCTTATGAAGACAGGTGATCTTTAAGGTCCCTTCCAACCCAAACCATTCTATGATTCTAAGAAGATAGATCATCTTTTCCCTTTTCTCATAGTTTCATTTCCATCATGTAAACCCCTTGAATTCATTCTGTAGGTTTTCCAAGTGTCCAGAAAATTTGAGGAAGTATGGTGACAGGCAAAGGCAATCTGAACAGGAAGAGTGGAGAGAAGGACCTGGGATTCAGATGGGGCTGGAATGGTGCTGGACAGTGATGGCAACAGTGAGATGATGGTGTTTCACAGAAGAGAGTGGGAATGGCTGAGCTAGCAGATGACACTGAGTGGCAGGGAACGATGAGACTGTAATGGCAATAACTTGGGTTATCAGCTTAGAGGGAAGAAGTAAGACTTATGTAAGACTGCTGTTCCCATATATCACTTTACACTCCAACGAAACACTAGAAACTCATCAATAATACAGGTTTAGCTCATTCACATCAAGTAAAAATGGGTTATTTTGGCAAGATTCCACTTAGTTTCATACACTTTAGAGCTAGATTTGATTTTAGATAACGTGTTTCCTTGCATGGTTTCTACAACTAGCTCATTTCAGTCACTGTGGTTTGTGGATGGACTTGACCAAATTCAAATCTGTCACAGTCATTTTAATCACAGAGCAGTTAGAGATTACAGCATTTTCAAATGGCACACTTTCATGATTAAAATCCAAAAGGCCCATACATGAAAATCTGCAGCAATAAGATGCTTAAATAGCATTCGACCAAATCAGTTTGCAGTTGGATAATGAAAATTTGAATCAACATGCTCTGGTAACCAATAACCATACATTGAATGCCAGCTGAATATTTAAACTGAAAATGCAAATCAGATAAGCATAACAACTCGATTACCAACTTCCTTTCTATAAAGAAAATATTGTCTTAAGTGAGCTGTTCTAATGATCAAGTATACCACAGGAATGCGTCAGCAGTTACAGCATTCAGCACAGCACATTCTTTTCAACTTCTCTTTATCTAGCATCTCCTAAACACTAAGGGGACTATGTCCTTTGGCCCCAGACTATATGCAGAAAAAAATACTGGAAGCCAAATTTTAATAATTAGTCCTAAAAGAATGCATATACTCACTGTGCAATAGCCTATCTCACGCAATACTAGGCTTGTGTAAGGATGATGCAACTAGGGGACAGTGTAACCTGCTGAGGAAGATCCAGAGAGAGCTGAAATAAATTATACTTCCTTCAGATAAAACTTGAACTTTGTGACCAGGTAACAAGAACCAGCTCAAAATCTGCCTACAGCATAGGCAAGATTGTCTCCTGCCTCAAGCATGAGGACTTGTGCCAGGCTGGGGCCTGATTATTCCACCCTTGGCCAGAGCTGGAACAGAGACACAGGAAGAGGCTGGAAAAAGCAAGATAGGGGCAGCTTCTAATGGATGGTAGAAGTGAAGGCAGAAACAGTCAATGCTGTCTCCACAGAAACTGCAGTCCTGCATTTTCTGCCTTACTCTTCAGCAGCATCTTCCATCCTGGCTTTCCAAAGCTCCAGCACTGGCAAGGTTTTGCTGCCCTATTGCAAGCAAGATCTGTAGGAACTATTCTGAGGTGTATAGTGGAGCTCAGTTGTAGAAGGATGATGCCAAGAGAGTGGAAAGAAAAGAGGACGAAAGAATTTCTTAGAAACAAATTACTCTGGGGCACCGTGTTAGCACAGTGCCTGATAATGAAATTTTTTGCCGAGCTGAATACTGAGAACCTGCATACGCTTGAGGTATTTCGCCCTTGTAAACTCAGCTGGGGTGCTAGAGAACATCATTATTTTAAGTCCAGTGATGGCCATCTTCAACAGCTGCTGAAAAGAAATTGCCATCTATAGAAATTACATGGAGGGTTTACAACACATCGAATTGGAAGTTCGAAATGTATCATTTGTGACCTAACTAGGATTGGAAGCCAGTTTCAGTTAGGGGTTGTTGTGTCATCTACCATATCTATTCTATGTAACCGCTTAGGTATTTCCAAAGCACATCTGCCTTCATAACTTACTGAATGGCCTAACAATGTCACTGACTATACTCCTGTCTTTTCCTAATATAACACAACCTTATCGAGAGGTTGCCCAGCTATCAAAAGCCTGGAGTTTTTTAAAATGATAGTCAGGATATTGAACAGCACTAATTTCAGACTCTGAGACAACAAAAACTGTAACAACTGAATAATTTATTCCCTAGAGATGGGATACAAAAGAAAATACATGAACTCCACCTAAGGCAACAAGAAAATCCTAGTGTGAAGGCTGCTATATATGTATGTTTCTATTACTGAAGTCTCACATTTCATGCTTTTATGAAGCTTAACACTGTGCACGATTTTTGACATGAGAGGATTTTAACATGTGAACAGGCTTGCAGGTGAGAGAACAAACAGATGGCAGAAGGAGTAGGTATGCCATTGTAGCAACTCTGAACTGTGGATATTTCGGATTTATAGCACAGCATTGCTGGAATGCTGGGATATGTTCCAAATTACCTCACCAGCTCATCATGATTGCCTTTTTTTTTTTTCAGAAAGTCAGGGAAGATGACATGAGCCTGAGGCAGCAGGCAAGCAAAGAAAGAGAGAAAGATATGGATGGAGAGGAGAAGTGAGGAGAGGAGAAAAGAAGAGAGGGAAGGAATGGAGAGGGAAGGGATAGAGAGGGAAGCGATGAATGGAAAGATGGAAAGGATTGGAAAGATGCCTCAGAACTGTTCTTTCACTTTTCAAATGTTTTTCGAAAAGGCATCAAGATGTATTGAGCCCTAAGGCAACAGCCTAAAAGCTCATCTAAGTTCTATGTGGAGAAAGCAAGAATAATACCACAGGTTTCAGCCATGATTTACAATTATATGAATGAAAGCTGAATCTGGCAGAGCTCCATCTACTTAATGAACAACTTGCTGAAGAGGGAAAAAAAGAGTGAAAAAGACTGATAGAAGATTAGCAAGAACTAGCATGAACATGATTACAACACTTGCATATCTATCATTGACCACCATCTGATTAGTAATATTTTGTTTCCAGGTTTTTTAATTGCACTATTACCATTTTGAAACTACAAAGCTATGATTATCTGCCAGTTTCTTGTAGATGTCAAAGCACACAAAAAACTTGGACATGGATTTGAAGCCTTCCAGTGTTATTCAAGAAAAGCATCTGCGCATGGTGGTGTGACAGAAAATACGAGGATAATAATGGGGAAAAGAGACCCAAAGGGACAAAGCAATAACCACTTTGCTTTTCAGCTCCTCATGATTCTATCAGTGTTTGTCTCTAGCCCAACATCTCACTTCTGAAAACTCCTTGAATACAGGGAAAGCATGCAAGGAAATCAGTTATTTGATTATCTCCTCTTTTGTATCTTTCCTTCTGAGGCTCAGGCCTCTGCTTAAAAATGCCAAATAGCAACACTATATCCTCAAAGGCATAGAAAAAAGAGCTGAAAAGCCCTCTGTTACATCACTTAACACAGTCCCTGCAAGAAGAATTGCTCCCTACAGTACATTCATAAGTGTTTCCTACTATCCAGCTCTAAATGTGATAGGGCTTCTGTTGTCTCCCTGGGGAGGTTTCACTACAGCCTATTCAAGTATGCTGTTAGGAGAGCAAGAGACAATGATTTCATTGTGTATCACATCTCAGGGTTTCTACAGAAAGGTTGGCTCCATGCTGCACCTGAAGCAATTTGAACCATTCTGATGATGCAGTGGTGAAATTTCCTGTTCACTTGTCATCATGAACCTGATGGGCAGCACCACCATGAGCCAAAGTGCAAGTGAGCCAAATTCCTAGTCAGCTCAGCTTGAAATAATTCCATGCTAGGATATGACCCTCATTGAAAATGGCTTGCAAGTCTGTTTGGATTCAATCCATGTCCCTTGGAAGTCAGTGGACAACGGAGAAAGCTCTTTGGGACGGTGACCAGTAGACTCTGTGTGCTGATTTTCATAAGTAAATAATAAAAATAATTATAATAACAACAGTAAAAGTTGTCAGAAGTAAATACCTGCAGTTCTTCCAATAAATGAACATGATATATGACTTACGCCAGGGCCAGGAAATTACTAGCTCCCTGATTATGAAAGAAGTAGAATTAGTGGGGCATTACTTGTTTTCAAGGGATTTATGAGTTACACATTAAGAGAGAAAAAGAAAAAAAAGCAATACTCTTTTAATGGTGATACAAAGCCTGATTTTGATCTCATTTCTGCTGAGGCAACTCCACTGACTCCTGTGGAGCTCTTCTTAACTGACACAAGTACCAGTGGGCAGTAGTACCTTGATAGGTAAGCCATGAATATTTGGTAGCATATGCAATGTCTGTAGCATTCCTTTCTGTGAAATAGTGCAGATGTTAGCGGTATGCTGGCACCAGAAATTACCACAGTGGCATAAAATATTTGAAACCACTAACTGGATCATTTTTCCTCCATGTGACTAAATAGAGTCTAAAAAAGGCCTCTTTATTAAAGTTGTTACTCTTCCCAGGCAGATAAAAAGAATCTTAGCTTAATAAAATATCATGTCAATCTCTTAATTTTTTTAAAGTACCTTTAAGAGTTGTGGCACAGGGAGCTCACATTACTGAAGGGCTATTTATTTGTACCTCTGCTGGGTACAATATCAACCTCCCTGAAATCCTGATAATGGTTTCTAAAACATTTCTGTAGTTCTAAGGGCAAAATACTTAGCATTTTTAAATGCTGCTTCCTAGTGCTTCTGAAACACTAGAATCACATTAACTGCAGTCTTCCGTGTTTTTCTGAAGTATGTGTTTCCAGAAGAGCTCAGCGTTGGCATAATTCTTTTTCCTGTGAGGTAAATGGGAGATTTCCTGCAGACTTCAACAGCAGCGGATACAGATAAATGGTGAGCACAAAGTCTCACCCTTGCTCACTTGTCCCTGTTGCAGCTAACTTCCAGGAAAGTGAACATTACAGCAAGCATATTGGATGTTTTAAAACTCCTTTGCTCCTTTCATTTGTACATAGATCTGTAAATAAGCTCAAGCATTTTGATTTCAATAAGCTCTATTCATAATGGCACTATCCTTAAATAGCAGTAATTCACTATAGTCATATAATGAATTCTTTTCTGTGTGTTGTTTGCAAGTTGATTAAGTGCAATCACAGTGGCTTAGTTCAGAATTCTTCCTTTATGGAATGCATTAAAAAATAAAACAAAACACGGTCACCCATGAAGGACTTCATAAAATGTCCAGGCTGTGAAAGGCAGTCAGCAATCTGTGCAAGTCACGTTCAAAACCTTTGTTGGACGGACTTTCCCAGAAGATTGGCAAAATGTTAAATAGCAACTGTACATGGAATTAGAAAGGGAACAGAATCAGCTGACCTGAGAAAGATCTGAATTCATAGTTCTTCCCACAGCCAACTGTATCATACCAGTTTTTTCAGAAACATTATGCCTGATAAAATCTCCCAGGCCCTGAATATTCACTGCTCGGTCATTTATTGTCCTTTTTAATAAACAGGTCAGGGGAGGTATTTGTGAACATGGCATTTTTTTTTCCAAAGCCATAGGGCAGCCAATATTATTCAGTACAATACCCTACTTGTCTTTAGCATCTTTTTCATTCTGAACAAGGGCATGAATATTTCAAGATTAGAAAGACAAGAGGCTTATTTATGTTTATCCCTCTTTCTGTTGTAGCATTTCCTTAAATACTCTTTCATTCCATTCCACCATCCTTACCTTCACTAGCTGTTGCAGCTAGCCTTCTACATAGATTATTAGTTTTATTAATTGTTGCTTTATTAATGAATTAAAACTTAATTAAATAATTTTTATTATAGAATACCAGACCCTGTGGGACCCACTATAGTAATAACCCACCCTGAATGAACAGTTTTCTGCTTTCATCTCTTCGTAATGTAGTACAGTGCAAAGACATAGAAACAGGTGATATACTCAAAGCTGACTAAAGATTAAGTTCTCACAGTTGGCAAAACCCTTATATTTGAACTTCAGTAGTTTTAGTTCCAACACTAGTTCTATATTTCTAAATTCATCAAAGTCTGCCTGCTTCAGGCCTTGAAATTTCATTGACTTTTCTAAGCAGGTTAGAAATATTTCTGTCTTTTTGTCATTTGCTTTTTGTTTGCAATGCTTAATGGGCCTTCCTCTGTCCCCTGTATGATACTTACATGATACTTATAGGAACCAGTGATCCACTGGAATGAAGCAGCACCTGGCACCTGCTGGTGGAGATGAGAACACAGGGACAGGAAACATGGCTGTGGCAGGAGACTGCAAGCACTCCTGGGTGTATTCACTAATGCTGTGTTGAGACCTAGTGTCAAATTTAAGCATTTAGTTGCTCTTAATGACTTCCTCCTGGACCAAGTACTCAGGGAATCTTAGATGGAATGATCGGCTCTTTACTTTGCCCTGTGTAATACTGGACTTAATTCATAGATGCTGCTGTGGAAGAGGCACTCTGTAACAGGGACCAGAATAGGCTCACATCCAACAGCCTAGCAGGTCCAATAAAACTACTCCATATCCATATCATTGTGACTCATTTCAAAAAGAGGAATTTTGTAAAAATGTGTTTAAAAACGTGTAAGATTACAAAAAAAGAGGAAACTTTAAACTTTTAAAGAGTAAAGTCTGTAATTATGACATGCAGATAATTTAAAAATAGTTGTCCTGGTTTCAGCTGGGATAGAGTTAATTTTCTTCCTAGTAGCTGATACAGCACTATGTTTTGGATTTAGGATGAGAATAATGTTGATAACACACCGGTGTTTTAGCTGTTGCTGAGTAGTGCCTATGCTAAATCAAGGACTTTTCAGCTTCTCATACTGTCTTGCCAGCAAGGATGCTGGGTGCACAAGGAGCTGGAAGGGGACACATCCAGGACAGCTGACCCCAACTGACCAAAGGGATATTCCAACCATATAGTGTCATGCTGAATAATAAAACTGGGGAAATTGGCCAGGGATCTGGCTGGGCATTGGTCAGCATGTGGTGAGCAACTGCACTGTGCGTTGCTTGGTTTGTGTATTGATAATATGTATCATTACTATTATTTGCAGTTCTTTTTTGGTCCTATTCAACTGTCTTTACTCAACCCATGAGTTTTACCCATTTTCTGATTCTCTTCCTGATCCCACTGGGGAGAAATGAACAAGTGGCTGTGTGGCATTTAGCTGCCTGCCATGTTAAACCACACCAATAGTATATCAGAGGCACAGAGCAGATACATACCATATCTTTTAAAAGACCATGAAAAGACCACTGAAAAGTTGGTAGGAGGGCAAACAATTGAAAAAGGCATCCCTCAGTGCGCAAAGGTTGTGTCTAATTCAGGAAAATAGCAAAGATCATAAGCTCTGGAAGGTTAAAAGGAAGACTACCTCCCTCCATCCCCAAAAAGGTGAAGTTTGTAAAACGGCATGCAAAAGACATGAACATGCATAATAAACTATTTTTCAAACATGTTAGAAAGAGGCAGCTTGCCAGAGAATCTGTAAGACGAGATGATTTAGTGATTGTGATAAAGAACAAAATGACATTCTTTTTAAGAAGACGCATACAAAATTTTATTTCCACCTCAGCAGCTTGGGAACATTTCTATATTAAGATCCTTCTTTGCACAGGATGCAGCATATAATTTGTTGCAAAGTGGTGCTAAAAAATGATGTGAAACTGCAGGAAGACCTTGTCATAGAAACTGACAGGTGGAATTCAATGCAGATAAATGCAAACTCCACACATGCACCCCCACCCTTACACCGATTAGGACAGACTCTGAGTTACTGTTACTCAAGAGTAAAATCTTTATTTTGCAAAAAAAGGTATATGAAATCACTATCTCAGGGCTCAGCACTGTTCTAATGAGGCCTTTTCCATGTTCTGGCCTTTTTATCTTAGGAAAGATACAGAAGGACTATAACAGACCCAGAGGAGAGGAACAGAGATGGTCAGCAGTGTGAAATGGCTTCAACACAAGACCCAAATAGACTAGGAACACACTTGTACCTGGAAAAGGAATGAGTGATGGCCCTGCAACAGAGGTCATAAAGGAAAAGCTGGGGATGACAGCTGGGATGTTCTTTCAGTGCAGGAACTGGAAGGTAACAAAGTCAGTTTTTAAAACAAACAAAAGGAAATACTGTTTCACGTTACATATAGTTGAGCCATGGATTTCCTTGCCACAGGACATTGTGGGCAATCAAAGTCTCTGTAAGTGCAAAAATTATTGGACAAAGTTACTGAAGAAAGTTCTATCAAGGATTATTAAATGCAAAAACTCCACTTCTGCTTTGAGAGAAACAAATCACTGGAAGCTAGTAGAACATTGTGGGGATGTCCCTTTACATAGTCATAGAATCATAGAATAGTTAGAGTTGGAAAGGACTTGAAGATCATCTAGTTCCAACCCCCCTGCCAGGGGCAGGGACACCTCACACTAAACCATGTCACCCAAAGCTGTGTCCAACCCGGCCTTGAACACAGCCAACGATGAAGCATTCCAGCTTCCCTGGGCAACCCATTCCAGTGTCTCACCACCCGCACAGTAAAGAATTTCTTCCTCATATCCAATCTAAACTTCCCTTGCTTAAGTTTGAACCCGTTACCCCTTGACCTCTCACTACAATTCCTCATGAAGAGTCCCTCCCCAGCATCCCTATAGGCCCCCTTCAGATACTGGAAGGCTGCTATGAGGTCTCCACACAGCCTTCTCTTCTCCAGGCTCAACAGCCCCAACTTTCTCAGCCTATCTTCATACATTAGGTGCTCCAGTCCCCTCATCATCCCCCTGGCCCTCCTCTGGACTTGTTCCAACAGTTCCATGGCCTTTTTATGTTGAGGACACCAGAACTGCACACAGTACTCCAAGTGAGGTCTCACGAGAGCAGAGTAGAGGGGCAGGATCACCTCCTTCAACCTGCTGGTCACGCTCCTTCTGATGCAGCCCAGGATAAGGTTGGCTTTCTGGGCCGCAAGCACACACTGCTGGCTCATGTTCATTTTCTCATCAACCAATACCCTTCTCCACAGGGCTGCTCTGAATCTCTTCTCTGCCCAACCTGGAGCTGTGCTTGGGATTGCTCCCACCCAGGTGGAGGACCTTGAACTTGTCATGGTTAAACTTCATCAGGTTGGCATCAGCCCTCCTCACAAGCATGTCAAGGTCCCTCTGGATGGCATTCCTTCCCTCCAATGTATCAACCAAACCATACAGCTTGGTCCCATCGGCAAACTTGCTGAGGGCGCACTCAATCCCACTGTCCATGTCACTGACAAAGATGTTGAACAAGACCAGTCCCAACACCCATCCCTGAGGGACACCACTTGCTACTGGTCTCCAGCTGTTCATTGAGCCATTGACCACAACTCTTTGCTTGCATGTGGCCATCCAGCCATTTATCCACTGAGTGGTCCACCTATCAAATTGATGTCTCTCCAACTTAGAGACAAGGATGTCATGTGAGACAGTGTCGAATGCTTTGCACAAGTCCAGGTAGATGACATCAACTGCGCTACCCCTGTCCATCAGTTCCATAGCCCCATCATAGAAGGCCACCAGATTGGTCAGGCAGGATTTCCCCTTAGTGAAGCCATGCTGGCTGTCACCAACCACCTTGTTGTTTTTCATGTGCCTCAGCATGCCTGCCAGGAGAATCTGCTCCAAGACTATGCCAGGCACAGAGGTGAGGCTGACTGGTCTGTAGTTCCCCAGCTCATCCATTTTCCCCTTCTTGAAAATGGGGGTTATATTTCCCTTTTTCCAGTCACGGGGAACTTCACCTGACTGCCATGATTTTTCAAATATGATGGACAGTGGCTTAGCAACTTCATTTGCCAGCTCCTTCAGGACCTGCGGGATGGATTTCATCAGGTCCCATGGACTTGTGTACATTCAGGCTCTTAAGATGGTCTCGAACCAGATCCTCTCCTTCAGTGGGCCCAGGGTCTTCATTCTCACAGTCCCTGCATCTGCCTTCCAAGACTTGGGTGGTGTGGTCAGAGCATTTGCCAGTGAAGACTGAGGCAAAGAAGTCGTTAAGAACCTCAGCCTTCTCCACATCCAGGGTAGCCAGCTCTCCTGATAGCTTCTGGAGAGGGCCCACGTTGTCCCTGGTCTGCCTTTTATTTGAAATGTACCTATAGAATCCATTCCTGTTATCCTTAACATCCCTAGCCAAGTTTAATTCTAAGTGGGCCTTAGCTTTCCTAACCTGGTCCCTGGCTTCCCGGACAACATCCCTGTATTCTTCCCAGGCCACCTGTCCTTGCTTCCACCTTTTATAAGCCTCTTTTTTCCTTCGAATTTTCCTCTGCAGCTCCTTATCCATCCAAGGAGGTCTCCTGGCCCTCCTGCAGCACTTCCTTCTAGTAGGGATGTATCGCTCCTGAGCTTGCAGCAGGTGATCCTTCAATATCAACCAAGAGTCTTGGGCCCCCCTGCCCTCTAGGGTTATACCCCATAGAATCTTACTGAGCAGGTTCCTGAAGAGGCCAAAGTCTGCTCTCTTGAAGTCCAGGCCAGTGAGCTTGCTGCACGCTCTTCTCACTGCCCTGAGGATCTCAAATTTGACCATCTCATGATCGCTGCAATCAAGGCTGCCCTGGAGTGTCACATTTCCAGCCAGCCCTTCCCTGTTGGTGGGGACGAGGTCAAGCATGGCACCTCTCCTTGCTGGCTCCTCTATTGCTTGCAGAAGGAAGCTGTTTTCCACACAGTCGAGGAACTTCCTGGATTGCTTGTGCTGGGCCATACCATCCCTCCAACAGATATCAGGGTGGTCAAAGTCCCCCATGAAAACAAGGGCCTGCGAGCGTGAGGCTGTTCCTATCTGTCTATAGAGCACTTCATCCACCGAGTCCTCTTGGTCAGGCGGTCTGTAACAGATCCCCACAGTAATGTCTCCCATCACTGTTCTCCCTTTAATCCTGACCCACAAACTCTCTGTTGACTACTCACCTGTCCCCAGGCACAGTTCCATACTCTCCAGCCTATCCCTAGCATAAATAGCAACTCCCCCTCCCTGCCTACCAGGCCTGTCTTTCCTAAAGAGCCTGTAACCTTCCATTCCAACACACCAGTCATAGGACCTATCCCACCATGTTTCTGGAATGCTTATGATATCGTACCCCCATAGACATGCACACATCTCTAATTCCTCTTATTTGTTCCCCATGCTATGGGCATTTGTATAGAAGTATCTGAGCCGAGCTCCAATTGAAGCCGGCTCATTGGCTGGAGCAGCTGGAATATCTCTACATTGCTCTGAACGTTTACTATAGGTGCTGGCAAGTGACTGGTGTGTTGGGATGGAATGATGCCCCCTCCCCCAACACATCTAGTTTAAAGCATCCTTGACCAATCTGAAAAAGCCTCCTCCCAAATCCACTCTTCCCTTTCTTTGTCAGACAAGCTCCACCGGCCCCCAGTAGACCTGGCCTACTAAATTGAGTCCTATGTTCAAGGTACCCAAACCCCTGACTATAGCACCACCCTTCTAACCATTTATTAACCTGGCCAATCCTCCTAGCTTTTCTAAGGTCCTGCCCTGTATCCTGGAGAACTGACGAAAAGACAATCTGAGCTCCAGAGCCCCTAACCACCTCTCCCAGAGCTCTCTAGTCCGTCTTTATGTTCTCTGGGCTACTGCAATCTCTATCAGTAGCACCCACATGGATTACTAGAACTGGGTAATAGTCAGTGGGACCAGCTGGAGCAGGCAGCTTCTCTGCAATACCCCTGATCCGAGCCCCTGGTGGGCAACACACCTCCCTTGAGCCTGGGTCAGGCCGACAGATGGGTGCCTCTTTTCCTTTCAGAGTAGAGTCCCCTACTACTACGGCCCGCCGCTTTTTCCTGGCAGCACCAGTAGTGATCTTCTTTACCAGTGCATCAGCTGGTTGTTCCTGGTGGGAGTGTGTTTCCTCATCAGCCCCCTGCAGGACAGCAAAGCGGTTCTGGGTGGGGACAACAGATTTAGGAGGAAGCCCCTTGCTTTTAATTGTCCTCTTCTTCCTTTTTATGTTGTTTTTTTCTGTTACTGTTTCCCAGCTTCCTGGGTTAGCGGCCTCCTTTCCTGCATGAGCGACAGTGGACACTTGAGGCCCCTGCACAGTCTGGCCCTTTTAGTCTTATACTTTCCTTACACACCTTTTACTCATCACTATCAGGCAAGATCCTGGGCAAGGCAGACCTCTGATCTGATCTGATCTAGTAAGCCTTACTTTCTTATTGCCTTTTGAGACAGTTTGTGTGAAAAGGAGATACCTACCCTGTGCTACTGCTGGGGCAGGTATTTTAAGATGAGGCTGATGTTTTGGTTTAATGTACCAGCCAATCTTCCAGTTTGTTATGACAGCTGAAAAGCTGACAATCTGAGTCACTGATTGCAACCAACCTGCCTTTTTCTCATCTGAGTGGAAAAGAAGCATATTTAGAAAATCCAGTGACAGTCTGTTCTATAAGTTCAGATGTCATAACAGGCTGAACAAGCAGATGTATTCTGTTTCACAGGGCTCCCCAAGGAGTTTTTTTACACATTTAAAAAAAAAACCCCACCAAACCAAACCAAAAAATTAATGAAAAACTAGCTGGTTTAGTCATAAAAACATAGTTGCGTAAAATACTACTCAAACAGTAGACATCACTATATCAATCTTATATCATAATCTGTATAAGTTTCCTACATCCCCAGGGCAACATTTGACTGAAGTTGCATTCATCCTGGTCTCTCTCTGTATTAAACTACTGAAAACTGGATCTCCCTGCCCCATGCTATTTGTCTTCCAAATCTCCTCCACTACCACAGGTGTACTGCGTCAAGTAAACATCAGGGTAGAGGGAGAAAAGTGGGAAGCACCCTCCTTGGCTGTGTTTAGACTCCAGCCTGCTATTAATGTGAAAAGAAATTCTGCAGTCTGAGCACTGTGGGCAAAGAGCCTTGAAAACCGACTGCCTTCTGTAAACTGAACAACAAGAGCAGCACCAGCAGTGGTTTTCACCTGTGCTTTGTGCATTAGCACCCTGCATAGCATATGGTAAGCTGAGGTTATGCATTATGGCGTGAAATTTGCTGGCTTGCTTTTTATTCCTTCTGCAACCTCTACTTTTCAATTATTGTATCTTAAAATTAATCAAGACTAAACTTTCATCAGCCTATTGATGCTTGAGTATAGATTTCTGTTTACATGGGTATACAGCTTTTAACATTATGAGGCTTGTGCATGCCTGAAATCACAGTACAAATAATAGTAGAAATAGACGTAGAAAAAATAATTATTAACTAGTTTGTTAATTAAATAATAATTTCAATGCATTGTGCAGTGATGAATTCAATTTTATGGGAAAATGATGTCTTGCAATACAGTACTACATGTTAAATGAGGTAATGATAGGAAGGGGACTGTTGTTGGAATGAAACTGAATATCTTATAACAAATACTTTTAGGATCTGCAGCTACACTTGGAATCAAAAAGCAATTGTGTGTTTCAAGGAAAATGCCTGTTACTTTTCCATTCAAGGAATTCACAAAAGGGATGTGCAGCCAATGAAGATATTTCAGTGGAAGCAGAGTGTCTATAAAAGAAACAGTATTCATTTACTCAATTTACAAACACCCTCATTTAATATTCTCTGACACCCAGTATTAACAGGTTGGCCTTGATCACAGTAATCAGCTCAACTGCAAATTGTTTCTGCTATATATAACCCTAATGGTATAGAAGCTGCTGTTCATGGCAGGTAAACAGAAGACCAGAGCATGAAGGAGGACTGATACAGAAGTACAGCCCAGGTGATCATAGCTATTAATAAAAACATTTGACTTAAACCAAGGTTTTAGTGGAAGAAACTCTCTACCAGCACAAATAGCAGTGATGCAGATGAACTGTGTCAGTTTTAACTACATTATTTTTATGTGTCCCTATAAGCCTGTCAGCTCTGCAATGGAGGTTCTTAGAGATACATATGAGAAACACAGCATACAGTTCCCCTCCAGCAGCACAGTGAAATAAACACAGATCAGACTTTAGACCTGCTTAGTTTGAAATTTAGGAAGTTGGTTCTATGATGGACAAAGTACTTTCATTTACAGTCTTTTTCCTTTCTTGAAAATGTGGTAGTGAGCCATGGAAAGCGTACGTGATGTCAGTGTGCTAGCACTGTAGCAGGCAAACAAAACCCTCATTCGTCCTGGTTCTGGTGGTGGACGGAGCTCTCCAAGAAACAAGGTTTCTGCTGCATTATAAATGTCAGCTTTACTAAAGTTATCATGGCGTGGAAAGCGTAGTGGTTAAAGTTTTGGGGAGATATGTCTGGTTTTGGGGTTGTTTTTTTTAGGGGGGAGCTTGGGGACATCATACATTGAACAAGCTTAAGAATGAAAACAAAATGCTACAAACATTCTCTGTGACTTGTCAGTGGAAAGTTGCTAAGCTGGTTTTACTTCGCAAAAAATTTTCTGATTCTTCTAAAAGAAGGAGAAAAGTGTTCTGTTATGGAGAGCTGTGACTGTTTTACCACATACCTCCAAATCCCATCTACTCTATGTAAATGCAGCTCAGCTCACCTCCTACACAGGATGCGAGAACAAGTATTCATTCTTCTTGCACTTGCTTAAAGGAGAGGAAATGGTACATTTTCATGTAGGGTTTTTTTTTGTGTGTGTGGTTTTGGGTTTGGTTTTGGGTTTTTTTCGGGTTAGATTTGTATCAGATCAAAAAATAGCCCCAGATTTTGCTTTAAATGGATTTGTGTGTCAGGCTTCTAACTTCCAGCAGTGATGTTAATGGCAAAGCAGCTTAGAAAATTGAAAAGGCAGTAAGAGAACAGGAGTTCATACAAAAAAGGATGGGAAAATATCCAAGCAAGCGGCATCAGCAAGAGAGTTTATAATTTAATTAAAGGATGAAAAGAGTAATGGGTCAAGTGATGAAAACAACAATACAGCCTTTCAAGGCAATAAGGATTACAGAAGCCATCTTCTGACTCACAGAAAATCAGTCCTTCATTCTGCTAACACAAGAGCAATTGTGAATTCTGTTGATCAAGTTTGCATGCAATGAGATATTAGATTTGCTTTAAAATCTGCAAAGCGTATTTTAGCAACTATTCCACAAATGCACAGTGAATATTCTGAATAATGTTATGCACGTAGGATGTTTATGGAGCACAAGTGAATTGAGATCATCATACAAAAAGTGCACTCCAGAAATGTTAAGATTGTCCAAAAGTCTTTTAATTTTTCTTGACCTTTGTGCAACGTTGTGATACAGGCTGTCAAATTTATCACATAGGCCAATAATTGCTGTATAGACACCACAGAAGCAAAGCCATACCTAATTTCTAGCAACATGTCTGTCTGAGCCCTTCCTACCCTGCCTCCTACCCTGTCTCCCCTTCATTCCCCATGGGCTGAAGGGTCCAGTTTCTGATTGTCCCATACAGAATTCTAAGCATACATTTTCTTTTGGTCTTCAAAGTATTTTCCTTTTTCTAAGTTGGTTTACTGCTGTTGTATGATATGCTTTATACAGCTAAATTTCTTCACATTATGACAGCCTGGAGAAAGTGTACAAGAAGGATGTGGACTTTTAGTATAAATGCAACAGCATTGCATCATCTAAGGTTTGAAATTGGCTTTAGGTGTTATAGTTGTCTTCTGATGCTTTTTCTTATCGAAAAACCTGCCAGCAGACTAGAGATACATTGGAGTTTTATGATATAATATTGCTCATAGTAATCATTCTATTGCCGCTATTTATGATTAAAAGAATTACTCGGAAGTTGATATAATAAACATTTAATCACTTGCTTTGCCTGTTAGCAAGGTAAGGTTGACAGTCCTCATCACCAAGCTATTTGCATTGTTTCCTATTTCATGTTTTCATCTCCTTGGCACCACTTGTTTCTTCTCAGGACTTTAAAAATCTCTCATAAAACACAAGCAATTGCCGGCAGCTTGTATATGAGGTGGTAATAATGCCATAGAATGATAATTCTGAGTTTGGAAACGGCTTTATTTTTAGAAGAAAACAGCAGGACAGATCTAATTAAGCTGCACCAAAAGAGGAAAGTGATGCAGAGATGCTAAGAGAAAATGTCTTTTCCTAGACCATACTGACATGAAATCTGGGATTGAATTAAGAAAACCAATAGGCCATTGAATGAAGCAAATGAACCTCCAACAGCAAGTGAACTGATTTAATTTGTAACAGCTATGGGAGATGTTGCTTTTTGCCTTATATGTCCACATGGTGATTCTGGACTAAAAGCTTCCTTAAATGTGTTTTCAGTGTTATTGCAGAGATATAATACAGGATCTCTATGTGCAATGGTCTTTCAAAACTGCAGCTGTATAAGCATTGTGCTATCTGTGGCAGCCCTTGATTAGTGATTATTTCACTAGTGATCAAAAGACTTGGAACAGTAGCTGTCTAATCAGCTGAACAAACAGTATTAATTAGCTCTGCAGCTAAAATGTAATAATAACATATCAGCAGTGGCGGTTCAATTTATGAAACTTTTCTGTTATGTTTTAGATGTAGAGCTAGTTAGTATATTTTGACCATGTAATGCAAGATGCTGGATTGTGTTCTTTGAGTGTTACATCCAGCTGAATTGTTGAAATCCTTCACATTTTTTCCTATATTTGGATGGCAGTGCTTGATACAGAAAGCTGCTAAGACAGAAGAACAAGGCATTCCTACCTGAAAAAATAAGAACAACAAGTAGCACAGGACTCTGATGCATGAAACTGTTACAAATACTGAGCAGATAAAGAGAGGTTTATTATCTCTTACTTTGTGCTTTGGGAGTTTGAATATGCTAAGAGACTCAAGAGTTCAAGTGCTGTAGCAGGAGTAATCTGGAGAGCAAGTAACATTGCCTAAGTGCCAGGACTGTCAGGCTGTCACATTCCTACCTGGGCTGGCTCTCAGACAGAAGGGTGGCAGGAGGTCTGCAAGCGTCTTGAATGCTGTGCATACCACCAGCAAACTCAGAACATGTTCACACTCCAACATTTGGCTTTTTTAAAATATAACATTTCAATCATTACAGTTAATATTCAAGGCTTAGGGTGGCTTCTTTTGCCTGTAGTGTAAAATATCTGGGCTGGGAATGTATTATGGGGATGTGGAGGTGTGGGGTATGAGTCTGTTTTTCCTCTAAATTCTTGATTGATTTTCCTGTAGCTTAATGCTAAATAGTATGCAAGGTGGAAGTCAGTGTCTTCTGTACTCTGAGATGTATCTTTTCTCACTGTGAGAGTCTCCACAGCTTTCTGATGAAAGCGAGCAAGCTTCTTGCTGTGGGCAAACTGGTGCAGTTCCTCTCAAGCTGATGAAAATCTGTCTTCAAGGAATTGTTTAGCAAGTGTTTCTTATTTTGACTATTTTCTCTTTTCAGACCACTTGTCACTATTGGTCAAACACTTCCAGCAAGCCAGGAACAGTCTGTACGGACTCGCTGATACAAATATCCTTGTCCCAGCTAATGCAATATTAAATGCAAAAGAACTTTACAGTTCTGTGATATGCTTTCAAGTCTGAAAGGAACTCATTTTCATTAAGGAACATGCCAGAGGTCTGGAAACTGTCATCATATGAGCCTTAAAAATATGTTGTACAACAAAGATCTTGACTTTTCAGAGTTTGGGACATGTTGGAGGGTGGCCTGGTGGTGGTCTGGTTTTAAGTTTTGTGATCGACTATCCTTTGTTTGGGTTGTTTAGTTGTTGGGTTTTTTTTTTTTTTTTTCCATTTCTAAAGCTACTTCCAGTTCCATATTTTTTTCTTCAAAACTTCCTGCTTTTTTAAGGCACCCAGTTAGTTACAAAATATAGCCCTGACTAAAGTCAGGATATATGTGCGGAGCCAAGTCTGTTCTCTTACATGCTGCTGCAAAAAAGGTCAGCTTGTTATCACTCACCCCCTTGCTTTTCTATTTCGACATGAAACGCTTAATCGGCAGGCTATAATTTATAGCTTCCTCCCTGTAATATAAGTGCAAAAGCTTAATTTTACTGACATAAATTGTATGCAAAGGACATGCTTAAAGTTAACCAGGCTTACGAGCCTGCTCTTGCAGCCTTAATTTGTACTTTATACAAGAACAAAAATAATTAATGAAAAAGAATGGTATAAGGGAGTGTGACAATTAAAATTGGTGGGTAGGGAGGAGGGAGATCTTTTCCTTGGAAACTTAATTAACTCCGGATGAATCCCACAAAAATTTTTTATAATGAAATAATCTGCAATTTATCTCTCTGAGTGTTAACTCTTTATGTTTTGGTGAAATAAAAGAGAATTAAGTATAAAACCACCCTTCTGGACATGGAGTTACAAAATAGAAAACAAAAAGCCATAATCAATCGGAAGAGAAGTTTATTAAATAGGAGGCACTGTGCATTGCAATTTGGGATAAGGGGCCAGCAGCAACTCAGCAACATGTCTGGGTAAAACAGGAAACCCCAAATCTAGCGAGTTGCTTTGTAACTTAAGATGCTGATCTCAGTGTCTGTGATGCTAGTAATGTGTAGTTTCTGAAAGATAGGATGACACAAAACCAGTGTGGGAAGTAGGGAAAGTGACCTGCAATGTGGGATTGTTTGGCTTTTAATGAAGGATAGCTGAGAAGTTAATTGTACCCACGCTTATTTTTATGAATGCAGGTAACCTGATCCTCTGACATCTATGGATGAGGCTTTTCAGCTCTTCAGCTTCCTGTGAAGCTTGGCATGGGGTGTGCACACTGTTGTGCACAGACACACAGGAGACACAACTCAATGGGGGCAGCAGGCAGCCCTGTTTACTTCCGTCATTCATCTCCAGAGCTGTGATTAGTGCTCTTCTCCCAAACTCATGCATGCTTTCCCTAGGAATAACTAGAGCCAGTGCACAATACATCTTTCTGTCAGTAGAATAGCCAGTTCTCTTATTTGAGATGTTATTTGGAAGCTCCAACTCATGTTCTTTAAGGAAAAGCAGCCACTGCATTCACCTACCAAAGTAAATGTACTGGTGTTAGAGTTTACTGTCTTCTTCAGTGCCACCCTAATTAGCATCAACCCTGTTAGACAAGGATCTCATAGATCTGTCTGAGAATCATCACAGAGGGAAATGCTAATGACTACATCTACCATTAACATAATTTGCCTCACAGTATCATCTGGATTATTTTCTTTTTAACCCAAGTGATTCCTTAATTAACTTAAAGATCTGTTTCTCAGATATTGGTGTCTGTTTCTAAGATATTTAAAAACAGCAGGGAGACACGTCTTCATTGTTTTGCATGATACACTGTCAAAACATCCATTAGAAAGAGAAGGATCATTTAACGAACAACCACTTTGACAATAGGGGAGAAGTTAGTGCTAATTATAAGCATTCTGTACAATAGTTTTCTGTGAAATAATGCTCCCAAATGAAAACCTAGAAACCTAGCAGCTGGAAACCTAGCAGCTTCTCCAGACATAATGGGCCCAGTTTGCCCCTAGATGTTCATGCTATTCAATTCAGGTTGGTGGTCGTGATTAAAAATTAGTTTCTGGCTTTTCCCATTATACATCAAAACTGGAAAACTCCAGCAATGGAGAACTGTTCAGAAATGTGAAGAGAATGAGTGCAGAAGTGTTCAGAAATGCCAGGAGCACCTGCATCAGTTTACCTGCCACAGTCAGAAAAACTCTTCCAGTGAAGACAGAGGAGCAGTTAGTACAGTATGTCATGCATCAGCCTTCATTTGAAAGACTTCAATTAAGTAGAGGACTCTGAAGAAGTCCACATAAAGCCATGGAAAACAAAGAAAGTCTTTTCCTGCTCTCCAAGAATATTCCTGTTAGACTACAGGAGCCAAACCAGATCCCTCACCATGAGTGACCCAAACCTCCTGACTACACCTGTTTTGTATTAAAGCATGACAAGGAACAAGTTTCTCTCGTCTGAAGAAACTCAGAAAAATCTTGTCTATTAATGCTTTTTAGACATGAAAACTGCCCAGTGACTTTTCTGCGATTTCTAAAATTTCATGTTTAAAATGGCTTTAAAAATCAATTTTCAGCAAGCAACCATGTTCAAATAATTGTTTTGGTTTTATATAATATTTTTAACAGAAATTAAGATCTTTCATTTAAAAAATTGTGAAGGCAGTTGAATCAGGCTGAAACATGAATCCGGACTGGAGCTAACTGAATAAACCAGATGGACTTTATAGAACTGGAGTGGGAAGATTCATACTGAAACAACTTGGCAAAATAATACCTGAATACACTTTTTTCCTTAATCAGATAGCATTGCGAACTTCCATTCTGATGGTGATTTCAGACTGTAGTCTCAGTGGACAAGTCTGAAAAGTAAACAGCACTGGGTTTTGGCCAAGGGTAGAATAACTGAGCACAGTCCTCTGTTGATTTACGTGAAGCTACAACAGCAGTGTTAGATTAAATTACCTTGGAAATTTGGCTTTAGTAGTCGTCAATTATTTGCATTGCTCAGCTCCTCTAAACAGTTCATGATTCAGAGGAAATGTAAACCTCTGATTCAGTTGTAAGCAATGACAAGATTAAGTTTCACCCTTTCCTCCATTAAAAAATATAAAGTCAGCTTTTGTTAGCAGTGCAATCATATTCTTTATATTTTACCAAATGAAAACTATTTTCAGTCTTAAATGTTCTTGCTGTTCTCACTGCTACAAACTAGCTCATGCAACCAGTCAAAAATAACATTCAAATAATGCTTTTTGCCATCTCTAGCTAGCTAAGGTATTCCATCTCTTTGAGGCAGGATATCATATAAATGCAGCTATACTAATCTTTGTCACTTGGTAACAGGGCTAGAGAAACAGCCAGGATCACAGCACAGGAAAGGACATCCTAAGTAAAGTTTGTCCCAGAGCTCTTCTTGGCACCATATCATGGAATCTCTTCCATAGATTTGTGGAGCTCCATCTTACAACAGCTCACTTGGACACAAAGCCAGTCAGGCCTGTGCTGTTATTGCATAGGCAGCATAGCCAGAAACACATCATACCTGTCCACTGGTGCTGGTCCCAGCTTCCCACCAAAGTACATATAAATCTACTTACATATGACACTGATTCTTCATGCCAACAGACCCAGTACTTGCAGCATGGGCAAGTCTACACAACATATTGCTGAAAGCTCTAGGCTGAAAATCCTCTCTTGAAAGCTTCTCTCTGAGGTGCTGGTGGCTGTCCTGCTGCTCCTGAAAAGAAGTCATGTGAAGGAAAAGAAGTCTTAACTCACAGCCTGAACCAGGGGTCTTGTCCTTCTAGGCTCATGTGGCTTTGCAAAACACCCCTCCTGCCTCCGATGGCTTTCCTTCCATTCACACCATGTCTTGGAGGTGAGACATCCTCCTCCAGGAGCACCTCATGTTAAAGTTACGGCTTTTAATAGTTTAAAAAGGACAAGTAGGGCTCAGACCTGGGCTTTGATTTTGATTTAATGTCCAGTGTGATCTCATCCAAAGAACAAAAATTAACTGCCTCTGATAGATGTTCCCAATGTTATTTTATGTATCTATCAAAAGTACTGTGTTGATCTGAACCTACACCAAGCCAAATACATTCCACCACTGAAGCAGTGTCAGATCCAAGTGCAAAAATCCCAGGGCATTATAAAGAAACTTTCAACGGATTTCAGCCTGGGCTGGCCTGAGCCCATATTTGGCAATCTTCCTGAATGATAAAAAAGGGAAAAACATCATGCATCTTCTGCTGGGAGACAGAAAGCGTCTTGTCTGCCTTTCATTCAGGCTTTCAAACAATAATTCTCCCTTATAACTATGTATTGTTTCTGGCAATAATTATGGATATAAAGCCAGATGAGTTTGGTGTAAATTAGCGTCACTCTGTGAAGTCACTGGACCTGTGCCAGTATATACCAGTTGAAGGCATGGCACATAATCTGATGTCCCTGGAGCTGTGCCAATATATACCGACTAAAGGCATGGCCCATAATTATGTACGTCACTCCTTTATCAACAGCTGCTACATATTCTAAAACCAGAAAGCAGTCCTGTCTTTCAAGGTCTGCGTAGCCCGGGATGTTTTCTCATTACATGTATTTTACAGGGTCTTTCAGAAACAGACATCTCATATGTGATCAAGATTTCAGGGCCCATTCCCAGCTCAAATTATAAATAATAATTGTATTTGATCCACACAGTGTTTCTGCATGCAAAGGTGGTTTGGACCAAGTGATCTAGCATCCTTCTAAACTCTAAAACACACAGTCATTTGCAGCTCCTCATAGTCATTTGGTACAGAGGAGGCTCTAACCATTTTACTGCATACAAAAGACACCTGCAAATCCTGCCTACATCTGAGGTGCATTAGAAGACAGGCATTCAGGCATAGGAGATATTTATATTTGGTCAATGATTAACATCATAGTATGATATGGAAGGTCCTGCACCTGGGTCAGGGCAATCCCAAGCACAACTACAGGCTGGCAGAGACACCTGGGAACAGTACTGAAGAGAAGGACTTGGGGATGTTGCTTGATGAGAAGCTCAGCACGAGCCAGCAGTGTGCACTCACAGCCCAGAGAGCCAACAGTATCCTGGACTGCATCAAAAGGAGTGTGACCAGCAGGTTGAAGGAGGTCATCCTATCCCTCTACTCTGCTCTTGTGGGACCCCATCTGCAGTACTGCCTTCAGCTCTGGAGCCCCAAACACAAGATGGATATGGACCTGCTCAAGCGAGTCCAGAGGAGGCCACAATGATCAGAGGGCTGAAGCACCTATGCTATGAAGACGCAGAGATTGTTCAGCCTGAGGAAGAGAAGGCTCCAGGGAGACCATAGAGCAGCATTTCAGTTCCTAAAGGGGGCCTATAAGAAATCTGAGGAGGGACTTTTTATAAGGTCGTGTAGTGACATGACAAGGGGGAGTGGCTTTAAGCTGAAAGAGGGGAGATTTAACATTAGGAGGATGTTCTTCCCTGTGCGGGCAGTGAGGCACTGGCACAGGTTGCCCAGAGAAGCTGTGGCTGCCCCATCCCTGGCAGGGTTCAAGACCAGGTTGGAAAGGGCTTTGAGCAACCTGGTCTAGTCGAAGGTGTGCCTGCCAGTGGCAGGGGGGTTGGAAGTAGGTGATCTTTAGGGTCACTTCCAACCCAAACCATTCTATGATTCTATGATTCAATGATATGTAAATGTTTGCTTCATATCACTGTATATGTATTCATAGATGATGGAAGTAACTTTTTATTTCCTTGCTTAAGAGTAAACCAATTAATTCTAAGCTAAAGAAGATATTACTAATAACATTTACAATCTCAGTCACTGTGTTTGGCCTCGTATTCTAATACAGGACACAAGCTTTGCTTTGAGGTATTTACAACTTAAAGCTGACACAGGTAATAAAGTATTTTTTTTCTCTTTGCCTCATATAATTTATTCCAGTCAGCTACATATCTAAAGCTTGTAACTGCCACCCCCATACTAATACTTGGGCTAGACCACCAAAAAGCACTTCTATTACACAAATACAAATGAGGACAATTGCTAAGGATCAGTGTTTCACAGCAGACAATATAACTTTTGTTTAGCTGATACGTGCTTGGTTTTTAGTTGGTTTGGTTTTTTTCCTCTGAAAGAGTGGTAGCAAAAGTACAACCTTCCCATTTTGTTTTGGAGCCTGGGATTTAAGACTGTTGAGTGCAATTTCTTGCCTTATCTAAACCTCTCAGAGATGGTCACTCGGGAACAGACAGGCAATGCCACAGACGTTCCCAGACAGGAAAAAGTGGCCCCAGCGGAAAAGATTGAGCAGGTCTCTGCTTAAATGGATCTGACAGCTTGCTTGGAGAAAGATGTTTGTCCCTGTTTATGGACGTGTCCTTTTCCCCCGTATGATTCCCAGGACCAATGTTACTTTTTACTGTGTGTCTGACTGTCGGGGTAAGGAGCCTGAGGTCATGTGTCCTGCAGGCGGTGGGGATGGGTGAGAAACAAATCCACCAAGGCTGCTATTTGCAAAGGGCTTGGGTCTTTTCCATAACATTTTCGTTATCCTATTTAAAGTTTAATACCCCAGTGATGGAGTCTCTCCATTTATTTCAATGGAAGTAGGGTCAGTGGCTGCCCTAACCTGCACATGGATATGTATTTTCTCATGAACCCTCCTCTGGATGGAAGATTAAATATGTCAAAGATATTTCACTGGTATTTAAGTTACAAAATGCAAATCAATTGTTAGCAAACTGCCTCTACAGATTCACAAATTAATTTTTCAAGTTGTTCTTTTTATGTTTTTGCCTGTCAGATATGATAGGAGCTGTATTATTTTCAAGACCAAAATATTCTACAGACTTCATTTTTTGCTGTCATTATTTGCATTTTGAGTGTGTCTACCAGAAGTAAATGAGTCTTCAGCCAGAATTTAATTTTAGAGAGGATATATGGTATCTTGCTTGAAGATTTTCTTAATCAGTTGGATTTGTCCTGACTTTCAAATGCATATAAGAAAATAGGCTATTTTATCACAAAATTTTACTCTGTGTGAGGTTTAGTGCAAACCAAAAAATGGCTCCCAGTGTCTCAGTTATTAAAGTTACATTTGCTGGTGATTATAGCTATTTCCTGCATAAAATGAAATTTCCACAAATACTTAATCAGTCAAAAGAAGTCAAATAAATGGTATGTCTCTAGAAATATGAAATAAGTTAATATTTTTCTGAGATGTGCCTCCATGAGCTGGGTTAAATGTATGTAGAAGCTCATGTTTATTCCTGATAAAGTCTAAAACATCCTGCATCCAATTAAGTTTCCCCAAATGCAGTGTTTCCATCTTTAAAGATGCTAAAACAAATGTAATTTTCAAAGCTGGAACTGAACACTGTTTCCTGTCCTTTCACAGCTACAGTGCCTGATGGGAGCCCATCTTATACCTCTGATATTTCTCAGGGACTTCTCTTGCTCTCACCTTCCCCTGCTATCATAAAAATCTTATCAGAACAGCAATATAAAAAACCCCCTGGCTGGATCTGGGGAAATGCAAAGGGTCACAGGGCTAAACATGAGGCAAGGGATGATCCCAGTACTGATGGGAAATACAGGTAGGACATGAAGGCCTTGAAGGACAGGGACTCACGTGAGTTCATGCAACAAAGAAGAAAGACCGAATCAATCACTGTGCACAGTGGAACATATGTAGTTATGCAGCTGCTCTATCTTTGCTCTCTCCTCTTCGGTGTAGAGAAGCCAGACACTTTCCACCACCAGATAGATTTAGAAATTAGCCTTCTGCTGTGATCATAATATATGAACTCTTACTGCTCTTTAAAAACACGGAGATTTTTATATCTACATTTGCTTTAGTCAGTGTTTTTGCTGAGATTTTTCCTATAAGCTTTTATGTAACATATATATCATCTGTAATTTATTTTTTTCTGAATTCTTATCTATCAGATACTTTTTTTTTTAACTGTGGCTGTAAATCAGAGAAATATGATTATTGTAAAATTATTGATATTTACTACAGTCCACATATTGTAGGAAGAATCTTTTTAAACTACAATAGGCTGGTCAGAGATGAAAGGAACTTCAAAAAATGACAAAACAAAACAGAAAGATATTTTAATGCCTTTTATTCCCTTTCCCACAATCTTGTATTTCTGAAGTAAGTGCCTGCAGGGCTGGATCCAAAACTCTTTGAAGCTGAAGGGAAACGTGCTGTGGAGCTTTTGTCTGAGCCCTGTGGATGCTCCCTGTACCCCAGGTTTAGAAGCCCACCATAGCTGCCCACTGCGGAGTGGCTACACTTGGGGGTTGCAAGAATCTGATCAACACAGTGATTTGGATCCTGATAGTCCTGTGCCTTTTGTATTATATTTCTTTCATGAGAAAAAAAGAAGGTGTATTTTTCTTGACTTCAGTGAATGTGAGTAAAGTCCAGTGTAAGAAGGGTATTTTGGAATAGCCATAATGACTGTCAATGAAGACTCAAAATCTAAGAGATCACAGCAATATTACAGTTCATAAAACAAATCAGACTTGAAGTAAGTCTTAAAGCTCACAGTTAAACAAAAAAAAAAAAATAAAAGCATAATCCTTGATGCAGACAGAAACAATTATTTGCCTGCAGCTTTTCATTGGGAAGAACCACAAACTTGTGAACATGGACAGAGCATGATCTATTTAGTTATTAGTGAACACACCCCACCAAATAATGGCAGAGTATTAATTATATTGAGCCATCTCCTAAGGTACTAATTAATTTTTAACTCTGGCAAACTGCCACAAAGTTGCTCAAAGTTAGCAACTGGAGGACTTGGCCTACTGTATCTTACAAAGACATCCACCACATAATTCTCTGAGTAGATTTGCCCAGATGCGTTTGGACAGCAAATCAGAGTTTTGCTGGTTTGTTCTCCTCAATGAAAATGTCATAAAAAAACCCCAGAGGTACAAAATACTTGTAAAAGGCAGCATAGTGAAGGCCTTCAGTGTCCACCTGACTCATTTTTCACATTTGAGAAGACATCTCGATCCAACCAACCTTTCAGCAAAAGCTTCTGTACACAGCTGAGTTTGGTAATTATTCCCAGGAGTGCTGCTAAACTGGACATTATCATGACGTGCGACACACATGCCTTGGATATCAGTACAAGGAGTACACAGAACCCCATCTCCCAGCATTTGCCCTCAGCTTCTTGTATTTTCACGACTGGTTGCCTTTTCTCCAGCCCATGTACAATATCATCACGCCACGACTATCACTGCTCATTGACTACAGGAAGACAATTCCAGGTGGATTTCTGCACCTGGTTACTCTCCATAGCGACCCTCCAGACAGTTCATGGGTTGAGGTGGGTTCCAAAATAGGACAGGCAGGACCCACAGTTCTTTGGCTACAAATAACATTTCATCAGAGCCAAGTATGATTTGTCAATACATATTGACCTGCTTACTTTTTCCTCAGCTCTTTCTTCCAGCAAAATATCTGCAGGTAGCTTGCCATTGTCTCAGGTTTATTCCCAGTGAAGCAGAACATGCAGGAGGACTTCAACATTTCCAAGATGTTGTGTGCAAATGCAGACATCTCCCTGTGCAATGGCATAACCTCTGAACATGGGAATGAAGCAGCTACCTGGCAGCTGCTCTCCCTTCTCCTCAGTGTGAGCCTTTGGATTGCTGGGAAGGTGGGAGAACTTGGAGGCTTCTAAAACAACCCAAACCACAACACTTACTCAGTTTCCCTCCTCATCTGCCAGGGGAGCCACAGCACCTTGAAGTTTCAAGCCTTCTGATTGGCTTCACTGGGAATTGGATTGGGCCTGCAGGCACAACTCCAAGTCTATTCCCAGTGAGGCAGTGTTTCTAGCCTCTGTTAATTGGGAACTTGGAATCCCCTGCTCATTTCCAAACCTAAGTGCTGCAGCTAGGGCATACAAAGTGCTTGAGCCATGCCAAGAAGCCAACTAGTATAATTTTCTTCGCAAGAGTTCATTATGTTAAATTGAGTGCCCTGCTCTGAGGGATTTAACCACAGAGGCAGGCACGAGAGAAGGAGTCTAGCCAGCTTTGGGTGAGCAGTAGTAGGACTGTGATTATGCTGGTCTGTGAGAAATCTGGGGCTGGAGAGGAATCTGTGCATGATGTCACCTTTTGCGGACTTGTGAAAAGGTTGCAAGGACCTGCTGCAACCCTCCCAGAAAAGCTTGGTCTTGTTCCTCCTGGATTTGGAGTGTGTGGCTGTCTGGGCACACAGCTCATTAGGGAGATATGTGTAAGGCAAACAAACCCCACTCCAAGAGCATGTTTATCTCATGTCACAAAATGCCCCATGCCCACAGATCAAAGCCAGTGGGAACAGATGCTGTTAGCAGAGCAGCAGCCGCACTCAGATCCTGTCCACACCCTTCCTGTTTGCAGTGGCCTACCCGTGGGCTATTATGTTCCCAACAGGGCGATGATTGCCCCTCCTTCCCACCCCTGCTGCCATTCTCCCGGGAGGGTGTACCAGCGCTGGCCTTGCTGTCTGCCTTTGGGTTCTCATTGTTTCTTTCAGAAGGTGCAGATAGTCGGCTAGACACTCCTTGGCTGGCGCTGTGATAAGGGTCTGGAAATTGTTCTCATGTGTTACACAGAAGCCCGTCTAAAAGAAGGAACTCTACCCAAAATAACAAAACTGACGTCAGGGGTCATTATTTTTTTTAAGGAAGGACTTTGTGCCCGTCCAGGTTGGAAAAAAAAGGTCAGCATGGCCACATTCTGTTTTCTACTGCACTGGCATAAGCTGATGTTAAAGTTAGTAGTGTTATTGTGCTTTTCTGAGACTCTAGAGACTGGCTTCCAGATCTGCATGCAAGGAAATCGCTATCTCCTCACTGTCCAGCAATTCTACATGTTGTCCAAGTCATTTACACTGTTTAGCTTAACCAAACTACCCCTAACTTTAAACAATAGCAGTGTAATCTTTCTCTCAGTAGTGTACAAAGAACTGCTCGTTGTAAAAGGAGGTGACTTGGAGAGCAGGTGCTCAAGAAGTGGACCTGGGTGGGAATGAAGCATGTTTCTTTTCAGTCTGGCTGTCTAATAACCTTTAATCAGTTCATTAGTAAAACACAGTGGACTTGACTCCAACTTAAACTTGTAAGTGTAAGTGAAAATCAGGAATTGCCACAGGAATCAATGGTGCAAATCAATAGAATTTAATTTTAAAATGCCTTCTGATTCATATCTGTAGTGAAGACAGAAGTTCCTCAGGCAGTTTTGGTCTGGCATTTTCAAGCAGTAGCACAAGTATTCCTACAGGTAAAGCATTTCCCATCCTGCTTTCAGTGTGAAACCTAATTAGTTTGGAAGCGTCATCTTCAGAAGACCATTTTAAATACACTCCTGGCAGGTACAGTTTGTGGTTTGTTTTTCCATGGTGCTTGCAAGTTCAACAACAAAACCAGCACAACTGGATATAATCTGAGGACATTTCTCTCACTCAGAACATATATGATGTTCTATCAAAACTCTAGATTGCTTATTACCTTAGCTTCTTGACAAGTCTTTGCTTCTGTCTTACTGTCTCATACAGGTGAAAAAAAGCAGCAGGTTGATGGCAGAAAAAGTCTATTACTCCCAGGAGTAACAAGGACAGAATCATAGGATGGTCCAAATGACCTAGCCAGTGTGAGTGAATGGACAAAGAAAAGATAAAAACATGATGGGCTGATAAAGTATACTTCGTATTTTAGGGTCTCCTTAAGGAAAGAGATAATATGAACTACTCTTTCAAAATTGATTTGTAAATTAACTCATTCAGAGTTGCATCAGAAAGTGACATACACCTGCGCACCATGGGACTATGTTGGGCCATAGGGCACCTATTCCATAATGTGCTTGTCCAGCTTCCCCTGAAAGCTCTGTCCTTGACCACTCTTCAAGACATGATGTTGGATCCCATAGAGAGCTTTTGGCATTTCTAATGACCCCAACATTTTTGTATTATACTTTCCACAATTCAGCTTCTATCCTTACAACCCTCTTATGATGGCTTTTAATGGGGGCGCCAAAAACACTGGCATCCATGTCTGTTAGATACAGATAATAAACATGCTGAGTTCTGGGAACATGCACTTAGTCATGAACATTTTTAACTTTCTGAAAGGTACATGGCACAGTTTAGCCATGCCAGTTGGCAATTCTCCCAAGGAGTTTCTGGTCATGGCTCACACGTGTCTTGTTCCCACTAGGCAGCCTACCCGTTGCCACTCTGCTTTAGAGGTTAGGAGAGTTTAATAGTTACGGACACGGCCAGACTGTCTTCAGATTTGAGGCCAGAGAATAGGCTTTAGCACTGTTTAGTTTACTGATAAAGATGTAGCCAATGGCTTAAAAATGCCCCTCCATGTTTTCTTGATTAACCTTTTCTTGAAATAATACTGCAGGGAGAAACTCCCTGCCTACAAACCCTAGATCAGGCTCTCTCTTTCCTGTGTGTTTTCTCTCTGTTTTTTTGTCATTTTCCTTGATAATTTATTTGTTTTCCCAGTTGTACTTGCCTATCTGCCTGCTTGTGCAAGTCAAACTGTCCTTTCCCATTTCCTCTGTCTCTGGCGTTTCCTCTCTCATCATCATTTTACACTCTGGCATTTGTGGAAGTGGCTTTCCTTTCTCATTGTCACAGACAGGATGTGCCAACAGCAGCCACACAAGCAGGACTGGGGAGGAAGGCAGCTCTGCCCAGTGTTTTGTGTTGGTTCCTCTCCTGGGCAGGGACTGTCCCAGGTTACAGCCACAGCTTGGAGGTAAATGGCTACAAACAGGGCTTTCTCCCAGGGAAAAGAGAAAAGGCCAAGCCATTACTGTCAAGATTATTTTGAGTTTTATTTTCTTCACCCCAAGTCTCTGTAAGGCAAGAAGCTGGTCTCTGTCCTGCCTTGTGCAGTTTACTCCCCTGCACAGTGGCACAGCAACAGAAGGACAGTGGAAAATATCCCCTAGGCACACACAAACAGTCTTCTAGGATGGGATGCCCAGCTTCAAGTGCCTTCAATCCCTTTCCACTGCAGGATGAGTCTCCAGGTTTCTTTTCTCTGAGTGGTCAGAGAGGATCACCTAAGAGGATCATCTAAGCAAGAGGACTGTCACATGCAATATGGCAGCAGCCACAATCTGCCCATCTCATTTTCCTCAGAGGTAAAAGTCACATGTAAGGACGGACAGTCTCTCCACTTTGGAGGAAAAGATAACAGCTTTGCAGCTGTAACCCTGGCTCTGACAGCTGGAATTGGACAGGATTTCCAGCACAGTTCCACATTTTTTGGTTTGTATTAGCTGACCACAGATGTCTTTCTGATCAAGGCACTGAGCACACTTTGTTGAAGTGGTGGAGGGGTGTAGCTCTGACCTTCATATTCCATTCTGGGGGCCAAGCACCCATTTTGTAAGTGTGTGCGTCTTTTTCTTGGATCTACCTCCAAAGAAGTCTACTAACTGTGAAATACAATTAAGGGAGCTAAGAGCCCTGGAAGGAAAACAGCAACATAGATATTAATGAAATTGCTGTCTTATGACTGCCAACCCTGCACCTAGCTTAGGTCAAGAAAGAATCTGTATATTTGCAATACAGCACAATCAAGCAATAATACCAAGATATTTTGGAAGACAAGTGAACATTGCGCGCATGGTTGTATGTGCATGCGCACGTGGCAAGTATAGACACACAAACACACACACCACAGAAGACATAAGGTGTCAAAATGATGCAAAGTCTGTTTGCAGAGAAGTAACGTTTTCGTGTGGTTTCTAGTTGACAAACAAAAAAACCTCACCATTCAGAATCCCACCATAAGCCAAGAGCCATCACTTATACGTCGCTGTGCGTTTTATCCTCCAAAAGACTGTTCCTGGCAGAATGCCAGAGTATAACATCATGTACAAGAGCTCTGCATATATTTTAGATTTTTTTGTAACAGTGAAGAACAGTGTTACTGACCAGTTAATAATATGCAAAGCTGAAGAAGCTAAGTTTCATCTTGTTTTGATGGCAAAGCTGAGACTAATCTCTCTTAGGTTTCCTAAGAAGCACTGCTAATTAGTCCGTAGATTCCACTTAGGTTCTACATCCAAAGATTGAAGAGTTTGATACCAAAAGCGCCTGTTTGAGCCAAGAATCATAGTATTGCTGTCACAGGAAGTGGTGTTAATAAACTCCATAACTAAGGCAATGTTTGAAGAAATCTCTGTACTGCTACAAGATGAAATAGCAATAAAAACAAGCTACAAGCTTTCCTTGGGAGGAAAGAGTAGGATGGTCCCAGAACTAGCCTTCTGCTTATCTGGAGACTTGACCCCAGCCTGCACCTTCTGATCTGCATGCCTGCGACTGATGGAGACTTAACTCTTGCAGCAGGAATTTGCCTGTGCCTCATGCACCCATCTTACAGTCCACTTACAAAGTGGATTATGGGACTAACACTTCAACGCTCGTAAGTGGGAAACCTGAGAGCAGGTCATGCTCTCCATCACAGGCAAGGTGTAACAGAGTCAAGTGGGAGGTCAAGCAGAACTAACTGGGTGAGGCAAAACATATTTCATGTCCCTTCCCAGCCACAGAGACGCTGTGCTGTCAGTGTAAAAGGATCACCAAAATCATATTCAGTAGCTTAATAATTAATTATTTAGTTGAATATAAGTCATTTTATCTTCTTGCTACCCTTACCACATTTGTTCTTTACAAAACAGTTTTAGACAGGTAATGGAACACAGTTTGATGTTAATTTATCTTCTTTTATCACCTTGATTGCAGGATAGCATAGGTATTTTTCTAACACCTAAGGCCAGGAGTTTTTCACATCAGATCCAAGAGCTGGTGGGCATCTCTGGGAAAGGTGAAGATATCTCTATCCTCATGAGGATCAGTAAGCACCTTCAGTACCCAGTGAGGGTGCAGGGAGGCACGTGGGTCTGCTGAGGATTTATGTCCCAGAGATTAAAAGGCTCTTGAGAGTCATCTCCCAAATCTATAAGGATTCAAACCCATGCTGTTCACCTTCCCAGAGCAATCTTAAGCCAGCAAGACTGCTTAGGCCAGGGAGACAGGGAAGCAACAGCCTTCTCCAAGAGAAGTGGTGAGCTCCAGAAAAGAAACGAAGTGACATGCTGTAAAATTATAAGAGTTATTTGAGAGATGACTTCCATCTGAGAGAATATGAGCTAGAAGACCTTTTTTTTTATCTAGTACATTATATTCTGGTCCACAATTATTTCCCCTCACTTCTCTCCCAGGGTCGATGTAGATAAGACATTTGGAAGAAATTCTTCACTGTGAGGGTGGTGAGGCACTGGCACAGGTTGCTCAGAGAAGCTGTGGCTGCCTCATCCCTGGCAGTGTTCAAGACCAGGCTGGACAGGGCTTTGAGTAAACTGGTCTAGTGGAAGGTGACCTTGCCAGTGGCAGGGGGGTTGGAAGTAGGTGATCTTTAGGGTCCCTTCCAACTCAAACTATTCTGATTCTGTAATTCTAGGATATTAGTAATTTCTACACTTACTATATTCTAAGACAAAGCTGGCAATTTGCTCTTTGTTATGATTTATAGGCTTCTGGGCTTTTTATAGAGCTCAGCGTTTCTTGAGGCTTGTGCTGGGGCATCTCTTTCAGTTTACCCTCTTGGTTAACTGGCAGCCAGTGAACAACATTTCTTAAAGATGGCAGGGAGAGAATTCCTGAGCAACTTCTCTAGCAAGTTCACTAACTACTGCAGGGGAGAGAAGAGCAGGCAGAGGCAGAAGGCTGCGATCACTGTGAGCAAGCATTTGGTTTTGCCTGGTGACACATGGCTTTCTAAATTAGAGGGCTCTGAATAAAATAAAGAATATCAAAGCCATGTGTTTGCTTGTGGGTGCCACATTCTTTAAGATCACAGTGGCCGTCCTTCTGCACGAATGTCACAGAAACGGCTCGGTTTCATCCCACTTGAATGATGTGGCAATATTGTGAAACGTGGAGTGGAAAGGCGTCCCGAAAACAGTCAAGCAAAGAAACCGCTGGAGAGCTGGAAAGTGGCTGTAGAGACCCAAGTGCTGTCACTTTAAAAAGGCGACGGGCCTCGGCGCCTTTGAAATCATTTGTCACAGAAGCCATAACATCTGCCACCATCTTGGATTCATTCGAGAAGTGCGTCTCAGTAGCCATTTTAAAAATGTTTGTTTTCAATTCAAAACACATAATTAAGTACAGGCTGGGGTAGAATATATGCCTTGAGCTGCTTTCCCTCACCTCGGTTCAGAGCATGGCTTTTTCACAACTATGCGTTTTGAATTGAAAGCTTCTTTTATTTATTTCTTTTTTTTTTTTTTTTCCTTTTTTTCTCTCAGGGCCTGCTGTTTCTCAAGAATAAATTGAAAGTCAGGCTGCAGATTTAAAAGAGCCTGTCTGATAGAAGCCTGAGCATCCTGTAGCCAGAGAGGCAGCCCAGTCTCCTGGTGCTCTGAGCAGCTCCTTCCTCCAGCAGCGATGAAGCTTGACCCCAACAAACTGCAGCCGATGCCTCGCTGCGGCTATGCCTTGTGTTTGATTAAGCCATGTCTGTCATGGGTTCAGCAGCAGCAGTCATTTTTCTCCTCCTTGGTAGCTGGTGCAGCACTGTGTTTTTGATTTTGGGCCTGGGAACAGCGCTGATAACACCAGTGTTTCGGTTACTGCTTAGTGATGTTTTGGTCTGGCCAAGGACTTTCTGAGTTTCATGCTCTGCCAGGGAGGAGGGGAGCCGGGAGGAAGCAGAGACAGGACACCTGACCCAAACTGACCAAAGAGGTTATTCCATACCACAGCACGTCATGCCCAAGATGGAGGACGGAGAGGAGAGACCCAGAAGGGTGGGGGGTGCACTGCGTGGTCGGGCTTGGTTTTAGGTGGTGAGAATTGTATTCTTTCCTTGTATTTGCCTTGTCATTATTATTATTGGTGGTAGCAGTAGTGATTTGTGTTATACTTTAGTTACTAAACTGTTCTTATCTCAACCTGTGGGAGTTGCATTCTTTTCTATTCTCCTTCCCATCCCTCCGGGAGTGGGGGTCAAGAAAGAGGGGGGAGTAATTGAGAGAGAGTCTGCGTGGTTAGAGAGGCTTAAACCACGACACATGTCCCATTTCATAGACAAGACACACTCAGCTGATTTGTGGTCGTGGAAGAAATGAGCGACATTGTTACAAGTCTTCAGAGAGTCTACCAAAAGAGTAGTTACATCCTTAGTACGCTGCCCCTAATAAAATGTTCACATCCTTTTTCCAGACTTTCTAGGAGGTTCTTCAGAGGGACAGCGTGAAGAGAGTACTTGGCTGTTTACATTGCCTTCAGTTCAGCTGACTTCTATCACCATCACTGACATGTTGCAAACAAGCCTGGGGAAAAGAGGAGCCAATGCTCAGGAATGAGGCGCTCCAGACTGGCTGGGGATGGGACGGACCTGGAGCTGTAACGTTATCTCCTAAACAGGCAGAAAGAAAAGCAAATAGCTGATACAGGAGTGAGTTAAAAGCTAAGGTAGTGCAGATTTCAGCCTGCTCCCCCAAAGAAGTAGAGGGTTTTTGTGTGAGGTCTTTAGGGGTATCTGAATTTGGATCCCCCTTGTGACTCTGAACCATCATTTCCAGGTGCCTCAGATTCTCCATCTGAAAATACAGGTCGCACAAATTCCTTGCACAACCAAGATTCTCAGATGTTGGGGCTCTGTGTGCACAGGTGCACCGTCCCCTTTCCTCAGTTCAGGCAGGCACAAGGGTGGGTACTTCGGGATGCTTAGATGAGACTGGCTCCTCATCCCCTCAAGCACTGTAGTTCTGGAGCTGAAGAAAATCAGGTATACACATGGGCCAGAAGCTGCAACATGCTTTAACCACTGATTTTCATGCTGACATGATTTCTGAATGATGGATTGACGAGGACTTTGTAGTATGTCATGCTGAGCAAGTATGTGAAGCTTACGTTAATGAAAACCGGAAATAGATGATCTCGTTTTTCAATGACTTCATGCTTTTGAACATGACATCTTTATTTTAAAACACAATGTACACAAGCTGAATTCAGACCTATGCAAAGAAAGAAGACTCCCTCATACCTCTGCAATAAAATGAAGCAGCAATGAGCTTTTGAATAACTTATGCTACAGGTTTCTGTGAGACATAACTATTTTTACACCAACAGATATGTTGTTCCACTGATGGTGAAATATATCCATTATTCTGGCACTTCCTTGATTATAAGATGAAAAAATGGAGGAAAAAAAGGGGGAAATTCATGAGAATATTACTAATGGCAGGGTCCCTGCAAGAGATAGCTTCTGTCTGTGGTGACAAAATTGTACAGAAGAGATGGAATGCATCTATGTTGAAAATAAAAGTATCTGCTTGGTGTGCATGCTCATGGCATGTGTTTGGGAATAGACTGTAATTCTGATGTGGGGAAACTGAAAGCAGAAAAAGCAGATACCTGCTGCTACTTGGGCCAGCACTTCCTAAATACGAAGGCAAAGTATGCTTTTAAATTTTTACTACATCTATCTTTTTGAAGTCTCATAACTTGAGAGATGATGTTGCTTTAGATTTCAGGGAGGAGGGTATTTGCTTTCTTTTTGCTTATAAATCTGTTTTTTGCAGGCTTTCTTCTTTGGGCATGCATTCCAGCATTACAGATGAGTGCCGAAATTACAGGGGTGAGAACACAGCCAGGAATGAGTAACATGCAGCCATATGCACAGAACAGAAAACATCCTCTTTGACTAGGTGATAATTAAAAAGGCTGCAGCATTGCCGTGTACACAAACAAAGCACGTCCCTTAGGGAATGTATTTTCTTTCCTCTGATGTGAAAACATTAATGGTTTTTTGCAGAGGGCAGATTTTTAACTGCTCACTGACTTAATTTTAAACAAAACCTCTGCCTGCTTCAGCAGCTACTTCCAGCTACAGGCCCAAAATGACCACTACCCAAATGGGTCTAGCTGGGATGTTAGAGAACTGAACTAGTGTCTGATTAGAAATGGTTGATAACTTATCAGCGCTCTGTGTTACTTGACTAAAGCCAATTAAAGGTCTCTTGGAAATAAGCTACTATCCTCTCTTCAGCAGCAGCATACCAACTGATAACCCTGTAGCCACAGCTGGTGACTGACAGGTTTGAGTTGACTGTGGCCTGCTAACTTTTTCTTTCATTACAAGTGTCATCTTCTCCTAATACACTTCCCTTGTACTCAATTCAGAATGCATGGGATTTCCTCCATATCTGACTTGTTTGCTGCATTTCCTCACTATAGTGGAGAGGAGAGGAGAGGAGAGGAGAGGAGAGGAGAGGAGAGGAGAGGAGAGGAGAGGAGAGGAGAGGAGAGGAGAGGAGAGGAGAGGAGAGGAGAGGAAGGAAAGGAGGGAGGGAGAGAGAGAGAAAAAAAAAGATGAAGGGAAGAAGCGAAGAATGGAGAAAAAGGGTAAAAGAAAGAAAGGAAAGAGGAAATAAAGGATAAATTATTTATTTTTTTATATATATTCTTCTTATATGCATTAGCTTCTTGAAGAGCTATAATCACATTCAGAACCAACCCCTCTTGCCACGCTGCAGTGCAGGGAGGCTAATGGAGTTGACCCTCTCCAGCTGACCCTGGTTACTGTTCAGGTATAAAGGGAGGCAAAATATCACGGCAACACTTAATGTGCTGGGGAAATAATATGAAAATTAGGCTAAGATATATGTTAAATAGTTGCAGTTCTTTCTGGTAGATAATTGTTTCAAGTTCTGTGTGATCTCCAGGAAAAGGGAACTGTGTGAATTCAAAGCATTACTCATTAATTGGCACACAAAGGATAATATAACAAGGAGGATGTTAAGGTCAAGGCTGAACGTTGATTTAGGGTTTGTGTTTTTTATTTAGACTTACTAAACATTTTACCTGGCATTCTACAGAGAAAAGAACAGAGCTGAATAAAAGTTAACATGTCTGTATAAGGTTACTATTACTGGCAAAGGAAGAAGAGGCAAGATAGCATTTGCTTCCGAAACTTATCACTTGCAGTATTTGGATTTGATTTTGTGATTTGGTATTCAACCAAAGCAAAAAGAAGAAAAAAAATAAAATAAAAGAGATTATTTGATTAAAAGATTCAGCAGAATTTAAATGCAAACTGTAAGAGAACAGTATGTTTTCTACCTTTCATATACAATTGTAGCAGCAGCTTAATACTGCCACATTTAGATGCATTCAAAATGTGTAATTTGCATTTTCCCTGCAATAAATGAGATTTAAACTGAGATTTATGTAGGATTCACAGAACATGCTCCTAAATGAACACAGTCGAAGAACTAAAATATTTTGTGCACAGATTTCCAAATAACCAAAGTTGTATTCTGTAAAGCACTAAATGCCATTACATTCTAATGCCATTGCATGTAAAACACTCAGGTAGAAAAGAGTCAGCATCTTGTAAGGTATAACAAGATGCAATAGTGATCAGGTTTGCAACAGGGTCTGTATTTTTTAATGCAGGTATATGCAACAGCATTTAGTGTTTCTGCACTGGGTTACATCCCAGCACAATCAGGTCTGGATTCAACAAAATGTATAACATATGGTATCCAAGTGTTATTATAGGATCATAGAACAGTCACGGTTGGAAAAGACCTTAAGATCATCTAATTCCAACCCCCCTGCCATGGGCAGGGACACCTCACACTAAACCATGTCACCCAAGGCTATGTCCAGCCTCGCCTTGAACACTTCCAGGGGTGGGTCATTCACAGCTTCCCTGGGCAACACATTGTAGTGTCTCACCACCCTCACAATAAAGAACTTCTTCCTTATATCTAACCTAAAATTCCCCTGCTTAAGTTTGAACCCATTAACCCTTGTCTTATCACTACAGTCCCCAATGGAGACTCCCTCTCCAGCATACTTATAAGCTCCCTTCAGATACTGGAAGGCTGCTATGAGGTCTCCATGCAGCCTTCTCTTCTCCACGCTGAACAGCCCCAACTTTCTCAGCCTGTCTTCATATGGGAGGTGCTCCAGTCCCCTGATCATCCTCGTGGCCCTCCTCTGGACTTGTTCCAACAGTTCCATGTCCTTTTTATGTTGAGGACACCAGAACTGCACACAATACTCCAAGTGAGATCTCACAAGAGCAAAGTAGAGGGGCAGGATCACCTCCTTCAACCTGCTGGTCACACTCATTTTGATGCAGCCCAGGATACAGTTGGCTTTCTGGGCCGTGAGCAGAATAAGTCAATGCAAGAATGCAAGCCAGCCTTCAGTCCTATCAAACTCAGTAGTTCTCCACCACCTTTAGAGTCAAGAACAGGCTGAGGTGATGAATTCAGGGTCTGAGCCACCCCTCCTCAGCTGATACAGCTGGGGTTAGGAACAGCTCCCTGCCTGACCCAGCTCTCCTGACTGATGCTGGTCCCACAGCAAAAGGCTGGGAGCCCCTTTGACCTACTCTCAAAGGCAGTCAGGAGCGTAGGACAGCCCATGCCTTCTGCAGAGCTGCTGTGGCAGCCTGGGGAGTGGCTGAGACCCACCAGGGACAAGGGCAGGGCGATTTGGGGGCCAGGGAGACAGCAAGGTGGTGGGAGGCTACCCAGCTACTGGCACAGCCACATTAGCTCAGAGCCAGATATGATCAGCTTTCCTAGGTATACAGAAGTGTGGGGTTTTCCATACATCAACAGGAACAAAGGAAACAAAGCACACAGTTTCATCTTAATTACAACACACAATATAATAAAGAGCTTTTTAATTTTAAAGGTGCATAACTAGTTCTTGGCTAAATCTTTGTGTGAAGTAGAGCTCATCCCAAAGTAATGCCCCACAGCAGTCATAAGGAATCTAAGGGCTTTTTTAAAAAGCAGGGGCAAAGTGCTGTCACTGGGCTGAAATTCCTTTGACAGATGTAAAGGTCTCAATGACAGTTATTTTCCAGGTCTGCAGCTCAGCAATCATGCCTCTGAATGGTTTCCCACGTGAAGTGTTTGAAGAAGTGGTCGACGTGTGACTGATCTCTAAGGCTCACTGCCTGTCTTCTTTAAGGATGAGGCAGAGACAAAAGGAAAGGTGATGCTGATAAGGGAGTCTGAACCAAATGTTGTCACGTTCTAGAGATGATTAGATGTCCTTGCTGTGACTTATTACACAACCTGAGAGTGGAAAAGGAAAACCTGGGATGAAAAGTAGCTGCAACAGGGGGAGCTACTTTTTCAGCAAAGAGCAAAATTCAAGACAGAAATCATTATTAATGTTAAGATCAGGTCGAGCATAAGAGCATTCTCTGTGCTATGGGATAAATGTGATGCTGCAGTAAATCTCCCGCCAGACCAGAACTACTGGGATCCTCATTTATATCCTCATGAGCTTCTGATTATATGCAGATGCTTGTCTTTATTGAAGAGCAGGACAACGCATTTAAAAGACATTTTTGATCGATCTGGGTAATTTCAGAGTTTACCTGTTTCTTGCATACATTAATGAATGGAAGCTTTGAAGACTAATGTATATAAGAAAATTACTAAGCTTGAATTTTAAACCCCCTCTAAATTTCAAGAAAATATTTTTATATTTGCTTATAAGAAAAAGTAGCGATTAATGTTATTTCACATGTGCAATACACAACTTAAAGGAAGTGCAACCTTGCTCCTATATTTGCATTTTCTTTTTAAAGAAAAAGTAGCCATATTCCTAGTCCTGGGACTACATTTTCTATGTGTCACCCTGCAGTTTTACTATGATGATGAGGGTACTTAGCTCAAGAGAAAAGAGAAGGGAGCTTGGGATTCTGAAGGAATTCTTTGGCCAAAACACTCCAGCTCACTCAGGAGTGCTTTCATATCCATAAATCACTCTTGTTAAAAGTAGTAGCAAAAACCCAAAAAGTCTGCTTCTATGTGAAGCACTGATTTATCACATGGAATATAGACACCAAGAAACATCTTATACATAATCTGTCACTAACTACTGCTGCATGGCTTCATAAAAAAGCACCTTCTGGACTGTTTTTGTTACCACAGAAACTAGTACAAGTTTTCCACTGATTTCAGGACAGTCAGTGTCACCCTCCAGATCCACTTTCCTGCAGATCCAAGGAGAAGCAAGAGCAATGCTCCCTACTCTGTTACTAGCTCTGTAGCTTAGGAAAGTGTCGTGGTTTAAGCCGTAAATCACGCAGCCCATTCACTCACTTCCCCCTCCTTCTTTCCCCTCACTCTGAGGGGGGGGAAATGGGGAGAAGAATCGAAAGAATGCAACTCCCACGGGTTGAGATAAGAACAGTCCAGTAACTAAGGTATAACACAAACCACTACTGCCACCACCAACAACAACAATAACCAGGGAAATACAAGGAAAGAGGGTACAATTGCTCACCACTCGACGACTGAGCTGTGAACTGAACTCTTCCGGGTTCCTGCCCCCGGTTTTACATCCTGGGCATGACGTGCTGTGGCATGGAATAGCTCTTTGGTCAGTTTGGGTCAGGTATCCTGTTTCTGCTTCCTTCCGGCTTCCCCTCCTCTCTGGCAGAGCATGAGACTCAGAAAGTCCTTGGTCAGGCCAAAACTTTCTAAGCCATAACTATAAACATCGGTGTTACCAGTGCTGTTCCCAGACCAAAAGTTGAAAACACAGCACTGCACCAGCTACTACGAAGGAGAAAAATGACTGCTACTGCTAAACCCATGACAGAAAGGTATAAGTTAATGATGTTTGGGGAAATTAGTGACATTCTTAATATTAGTCATGGCTTATGAAATAACTAAAATATCCTCAAGTTTTTCAAATACTTTTTGATCAAGTGTGAAAACCCTGAAGCAAGTATTTCAGTATTTAATGTGCTATCATTATGTGTTTTTAGCCATGTCTTATTTGTAAATATGCATTTTTGTATATGTTGCAAGTACAAGGGAGAGTGCAAATTTTCCTAGTGCAAGAGAAAAACTGACAGTCTCCTTCTTTACCAGGTGCCACACTTCTATCCAGCCTTAATACCTATCACATACAGCTTGGATTTGTTCCACCTCTGGTTGCCAAGGTAGCTAGGAATTATTCCACAGCTTACTATTTAATTGTTGAAATCCTGACTGAGGATGGCAGCCAAGATTCCGTGTAGAACCGCTCGTTACTAACACATACCCCACATGTGCAAGGTATCCTAAGAAGCCTTTCTGAGTATGAAGGAGGATTTGGTCTAAACCAGATTTCAAGCCCTGTTTGATAGCTATCTGCTCTAGTTTCCCATGTTCAGAATGGGTTTGATGCGACATGAGTCTGACACGAATGGTGAGGCACCTAGCACCCTGCTGCTGCTGAAATGCAATTAATCTGAAGGGCAGCCTGAGGCCAGGCTGACCTCGCTGGAGACACCAGCCAAGCAGAAGCAGCAGCTCCGTCGTGACAACCTCAGCATCCTGTTGTCCTTTTCTGAGGTGGCTGAATAGCCACTCTGTCAAGTCTGGCCTTTATCAGGCCTATAATAGCCTAAGTAAATCCCTGGGTAATTATAATGAACAGAAAAAGATCCATAGACTGGGAAAGATCAAAGTGTGGGCTCTACCTGTTACCTCACTTTTATAGCTCAAGAGGAACCATGATGAGACCGAGGTTTTACCACAATGTAAATTGTTGGTTTGGGAGTCCTATAAATGCATGTCTTGAGGCAGCCAGGTGGTTAGCACTGCTTTGCAACCAGCTGCGGTGAGTGCTGTGTGGAGCTGAGATGACTGAGATCAGCAGGAATTTGGGTCGGGAATGTGGCTGTGACAGAGCGATCTATGGCTCAAAATTTCCCGTTCCTCTGAAACAAGATCATGACTCACTGTGTTAAGGAAAAGGTTGTAGGAAGGAAAAGGGCAACAAAGGGACAAAGAGAAAAAGCAAGCCTTCCCTCTTCCCTCCTATCTCCCCAGGTGTTTTTATTTTCTTCTTCAAGCCTGGGAAATTTCAAAGGCTATTCATGTGCTACCTCCATACCTTCTTTTACTCTCCTATTTCCCTTCATCGCAACCTCTTTCCCTCACCTAACTCTGGGCACGTTTGTGTTGCAGGCTCTGGCGGATGAGGACAGCTGCTTCTAGCACATCCTCATTGCACCCTCAGGCTGCCCTTCACCAGCTCATCTCCCTCTACATGACCCCATCCCTTTGCTGGCAGCCTTACAGGGGTCTGAGCAGCTCATCCTTGATGCTGGGGCCAAAATACATAGAGGCATAGTGAAGGGTGCTACCTTTCGTTTAAATCCTGGTCCACAAGTAAGCAGGAAGCTTTACAACATAGTGCTGCAGTACTTAGTTTGTGAACTTGTCATGGTTTAAGCCTCTCTAACTCACACAGCCCATTCTCTCACTCACTCCCTCCTCTTTCTTCCCCCCTCTCCCGGAGGGATGGGAAGGAGAATCGAAAAGAATGCAACTCCCACAGGTTGAGATAAGAACAGTTTAGTAACTAAAGTATAACACAAATCGTTACTGCTACCACCAATAATAATAATAATAATGACAAGAGAAATACAAGGAAAGAATACAATTTCTCACCACCTAATACCAAGCCCGACCATGCAGTGCACCCCCCAACCTTCCGGGTCTCTGCTCTCTGCTCTCCATCCTGGGCATGACGTGCTGTGGTATGGAATAACCTCTTTGGTCAGTTTGGGTCAGGTGTCCTGTCTCTGCTTCTTCCCGGCTCCCCTCCTCCCTGGCAGAGCATGAAACTCAGAAAGTCCTTGGCCAGACCAAAACATCACTAAGCAGTAACTGAAACGCTGGTGTTATCAGCGCTGTTCCCAGGCCGAAAGTCAAAAACATAGTGCTGCACCAGCTACCAAGAAGGAGAAAAATGACTGCTGCTGCTGAACCCATGACAGTATCCACCCCTTATTCCATACTATTCACGTCATGCTCAGATCCCACATTTTCAATATACCATTACATGTATGTATATATACATCCACACACACACAGAGGGAGAGAGATCATCCCTTAGTGCATGGACCTATCCCTATAAAGCTGCTGAGTCCATCCAGTCTATGATATCGGGCTCCATCTCTTGTAACAGTCTTTCAGAGCAGGAGAGGCTGTGTGCAGTGTTCACACTCGTGAATAACCTGGGCAATAGTGTCCATTGCTAAGTCCACCCCTCGATCATGAGTCCATCTGTATGCTGCATCTCTGCCCTGATGGCCTGAGGTGTCATGGGCCCACCAGGCTCAAAATAGCTCATACTCCCCTCCAGCAGTTTCTGCAGCTTGTCATTGGGGACTCCATACAGCTGCCTTCCATCTCCAATGCTTCCAGAGCACTGGAGGGACCCAGTGGACTAGATACTCGCCCATACTGTCACACACACCCTGCCACTCCTGGCTGTTCAGCCTTGGGGAAAATCCCTTGGTCATCCTGGATCGTAGTCTAACTCCAGACAAGGGCCAAACCCCACTCTGCTTAACTCTCGGGACCAGATAAAATGGTCATGGGTAAAACACACTGTGTATGCATGCCACCATGCTGATCCCCATCACAACCAGCAGGCAGGTCTCAAGGGTACCCAAAGGCCACTCAAACCCTTCAGAGCTCTCAAATGAGGCTGCTGTGCTTGTCACTGGGGCTGGTGCAGCTGCTGTGCTTGCCGGCTCTCTCACCACCAGCTGCTCTTTGTCTGAGTCCAGATCTCCCTCCTCTGCCTTGCTGGGAAGTGCTGCGTGGTCTCCTGCATCCTCCTGGGGCTCGGGCTCGTGGGGCTCTGCGGGCGGCTGCTGGGGAATGCTCTCGGCCGCGGCGGGGCTGGGCTCGGCTACGGGGCTCGGCTTCTCCACCATCGTCTCCTCCCGCTGCTCGGCAGCCGCACGGCTCGGCTCCTGGTCCCTGGGGCCACGCTCCTGGGCCGGTTCAGCCACCGGCGGCTCTCGGGGCCACCCCCCCTCGGCTCCCCACAGCCTCGTGAAGACGGAGGCAAGGACGAGGGCCAGGACGGTAAAGAGCAGACGGGCCACCAGGTACAAGTCCACGTCCGCCCCCCCTGCTTCTGGAGCCCACCCGTATTACAAGCCATTGCAATAAAGTACAATGAAACAAGAACCTTAACCCAAAACCCATATCCGAAAAATGCTGAGATAACAAATACTGGCTGTAAATAAGGTACAACAGGCTGGAACCATGAACTCAAGATAATCAAGAGCAACAACTTTGAGAGCCAATAAATCAGCACTGTGACGGGTGGCTATCAATCCTGTCGTTATCTCAACCCTTCGTGCCCCACGTTGGGCGCCAAAAAGAACTGTCGTGGTTTAAGCCTCTCTAACTCACGCAGCCCATTCTCTCACTCACTCCCCCTCTTTCTTCCCCCCACTCCCGGAGGGATGGGAAGGAGAATCGAAAAGAATGCAACTCCCACAGGTTGAGATAAGAACAGTTTAGTAACTAAAGTATAACACAAATCACTACTGCTACCACCAATAATAATAATAATAATAATAATAATGACAAGAGAAATACAAGGAAAGAATACAATTCTCACCACCTAATACCAAGCCTGACCATGCAGTGCACCCCCCACCCTTCCTGGTCTCTGCTCTCTGCTGTCCATCCTGGGCATGATGTGCTGTGGTATGGAATAACCTCTTTGGTCAGTTTGGGTCAGGTGTCCTGTCTCTGCTTCTTCCCGGCTCCCCTCCTCCCTGGCAGAGCATGAAACTCAGAAAGTCCTTGGCCAGACCAAAACATCACTAAGCAGTAACTGAAACACTGGTGTTATCAGCGCTGTTCCCAGGCCGAAAGTCAAAAACACAGTGCTGCACCAGCTACCAAGGAGGAGAAAAATGACTGCTGCTGCTGAACCCATGACAGAACTCCTGACCCCTGTTCATACAATGTCTGTCCATCAGGAGGTCCAGCCCATAATAATAACCATACTGGAACCTATATGAAGTTGTAACATAAGTCTGCTTATAGAATGAGGATACTGAGCTGTAGAAAATGTTATACTGCTTCAAGAGATGAGTTAGGCAGCTTGCATAGCTTCTTGTGTGATGAGCGGAGTACAATCTTTGCCCAGATATAAGGAGTTTGAATTCAGCAAGGAGAAGCTAAGGACACAGCAACATATGACAGCAGGGCACTCCAAAAGCACTGCTCATAAATGCACACCAAGTGGATTTTACCCTCTTTCTCACAGCTGCCGGCTCATGTAGTTGTATGGCTTTATCCTGCTCTATTAAATTAAGGCTTCACTTTTCCTTCTGCCAGGAAGACAAGCTCAACATTGTTTTGTTTTCAAGCATGCTATCCAGCTGTCTTTCTGGCTATTTTGCATAGTCTCCACAGTCACTGAATTTAGCAAGGAAGTATCACCCCATTTTAGAGAGTCGAGAATTTTACACATTTACACATTGAGAATGTGAGGCACAGAATATGCTGAGAGACATCATCATGCAAGGAGCTTTCTTCTCTCTCACCAGCTCTCTTCAATCTGTTAGACTGCTCTTCCTAAAAGAAGAGTGGATGCTAAACTTCAGAGGCAGTGGGCACAGAAGGGAGTGAGAAAAGAGGAGAAGAAAGGAAGCTGTAGCATTGACTGAATGCTGATTGCTTGCCATGCTTTGCTGTGTGTTAGCTTTTATTTAGAGGAAGCTGCAGAGGCTGTCAGTCCAGACTGTCAGAAAGTGATGGAAAGAAGTGCGCGATAATCTACAGGGGAAACCTCAGTCAAAGGTCACTGATAGAATCACTCCAAGCAAATGCACACAGTTCACTCCTCATCCCTCACAATTTATACCATAGACAAGTGGAAGACTCATTTACCCATGCACATCCCTTCCACAGAGACTTGGACAATGGAAGGAGGGACTTATTCTCCTCTCCCTGACTCTTGCAGCACTTCCATTTGCATTGCTTCCTTTCCTGGTTTATGCAATGAGGTCCTCCTGTGTCCTCACCTTGCTAAAGGGTTAGAGCCTACTCTGCCCTTTTGGGTGCTGGTTCAGCTTCCACTTTTCGGGGGCACACTGTGATCTTCTCTACAGTCATAGCTAGCTATAGTTTTGCCTGCAGTGGAGGAGGGTATCTGAGCTGCTGGGCTTGCGAAAGGCAGGAAGAGTGAGCATGCCATCAGCTCCTCTGGTTTCTGCTGAAAGATGAGCTAGCTGGCCTCAGTACATCAGATGCCAAGACTGTGGGGAGGAGCTGGGAGAGATGAAAGAAAGAGATGAAAAAGAACAAGGGAAGACTTGCTGTTTCTGTGGAAACCAAGACTTTAACTCAGATTTTTGTATCCCTGACCCCAAGGTGACCGGCTGACCTCTCCTCCCAGCCTGACTCCAGCCCAGCTGTTTCTCCTGAAGGAAAGAGGACAGACTCACCCCCTGCTCCCTGCTTGACAGCACGTCCAGGCAGACTCCTTCCTCACACAGTAAGTACAATTAAAAGAACATCATGTGCAGGGTTTGGGCCACCGAACACCAAAGAGGTCAACAGGATAGGTGCCCCAGAAACCCCCAATGCAACAGTGATATCTTAACAAGTAAATAACTGCACATGCGCTACTCTTTCAAGTTTGCTGACTGCATAGGTAAGAATTGCTGGATGTTGCTTGTTCTCCACATATATGTAAAAAACAGCAAAAGAAAGATCTGAAACAACCCATGAGGTTATGAATCCAGCTTCCACAGGATGTTTGCTGATCACTTTCCTAGTCAAAAAGCCCTAATAAAAAGGTTGTGGCAGCATGCAGCCTGAAGGCTGAACGAACATGGACTAGCAAAGAAGTGAGAGATGTACAGCAAGCTCCTGATGGGGAAAAATTATTTGAAAGGAAGAAGCAATATATTAAAAGCTGTAGAGAAATAATCTAGTCTGCAGCCAGGACAAAGCAACTACAATTACATGAGCTTGTATTAGGAAGGAACAGTGGTTCTATTGCTAAAATCCTTCCTCAGGCAAGAGATCAAAGAAAATTACACCCATAAGAAGAATTTCTACAATGCCTCACTAATTAAATAGCAGTTGGTTCATGTAATATTGAAATCAAAAAACATGTAAACAAGCCTTGAGACAGGGCTGAATATTTTCCATGCAGACATGAGCCTGAGCAAACTCTGTCTTGTACTAGGCAAGAATTTCTGTGAAGTTTGAATTCAGAGATGGATCCAGTCTTTGTCTCCACTTAATATTAACAAAAGTCAAATCCTTAGAAAGGAAAATACGGTAGCTTGAAGGGAAACACAGCCAAGGTTGCAGAACACCACCAGTGACTGATAACAAAATTTAAAATGAGTCCAACTTCAGTGATGTTTCAGAACTGAAAAAGAGACTGACTGGTGTCACATACTTAGGTGCAAGTAAGTGAAAGATACGGTGCAAGTAAGTGAAAGATATTCAATAATTTTTAAGCTCCTGTAGTTCAGAAAAGGAATCAGCATTGTGGTACCAAACCTAATTGCAGCACTTCCCAGCATGACTGAGAATGTTCCCAGGCTAGTGGCAAGGCAGCAGCAAAAACCAGCAGCACCTTTCTTTCATGCTCCTCTCTGAGTGAATTCACCTCCAAGAAAGTGGGTAAGTGCTGTAATATGTGTGGTGCTGGGCTGGTCAGAAAGTGACAAAAGAATAAGAAGACCTTACCACAGCTTTTTATAGCAGCACTGCTGAAAGTCTATGAGCTCTGACTCTGTGACACCCACAAATCTCTTCCATCTGACAGAAGCAGAGCCTGGGTTTTGAAGAGACTATCCCTGCAGCCACATGTGTTCACCTAAATAAAATATACATATATTAAAAACAGACAGCTGGGGATTTCTTGGCTCTTTTCCATCATAAGCCTGTAGTGGGAACTTACAGCCTCCCCGCTTTCCATTATCAGTTTCTTCTCACTGATTGAAGGATCACCTGCAATGCCACTGAGTCTCAGACCCTGCTGGGAACACTGGGAAAGTTTCTCCTCCTTCACAGCAGAGATCTCTTTTCTCCCAAACCAGCTTCTGCTTTGTGCATGGTGGCGTTGCTCTAGCTGTGTCTGCTCCAGTAAATGCAGCAAGGCCAGGGAAAAGATTTAAGCACTGTCCCACAGCTGCCTCTGTCCTTTGGCTGTTGGCAGACTCCTGGAAGCAGTACTGATGACTGCCTCCTAGCCTGCTTGCATTGCTTGGGCATGGCTTGCAAATGCCAAGGATCTAATGGAGGTTATCTAATGGATCCTGGGCCACGTCAAAAGGAGCGCAACCAACAGGTTCAAGGAGGTGATCCTGCCCCTCTACTTTGCTCTAGTGAGATCTCACTTGGAGTACTGTGTGCAGTTCTGGTGTCCTCAACATAAAAAGGACATGGAACTGTTGGAACAAGTCCAGAGGAGGGCCACGAGGATGATCAGGGGACTGGAGCACCTCCCATATGAAGACAGGCTGAGAAAGTTGGGGCTGTTCAGCCTGGAGAAGAGAAGGCTGCATGGAGACCTCATAGCAGCCTTCCAGTATCTGAAGGGAGCTTATAAGTATGCTGGAGAGGGAGTCTCCATTGGGGACTGTAGTGAGAAGACAAGGGTTAATGGATTCAAACTTAAACAGGGGAATTTTAGGTTAGATATAAGGAAGAAGTTCTTTATTGTGAGGGTGGTGAGACACTACAATGTGTTGCCCAGGGAAGCTGTGAATGACCCACCCGTGAAAGTGTTGAAGGCCAGGTTGGACGGAGCGTTGGATGACATGGTTTAGTGTGAGGTGTCCCTGCCCATGGCAGGGGGGTTGGAACTAGATGATCTTCAGGTCCTTTCCAACCCTAACTATTCTATGATTCTATGACCATTTTCTCACAGCAAAGTTACCCCTGTAATCTCCCATCCATCCTAGTCACTGTCCCTTCCCCATATTCTAGGACCAGCCCACCTCATTCCCAAGTCCCTTCCTGCTAACCCAGTCCCACACGTATGCACACAGAATACTACCACATCCATTGCTATGCCTGTTTTTTTCCCTTTGAATCATAACACTGGAGCCCTGCATCTCCAGAGAGACAAGTTTCTCTCAGAAAGAAGATTTACAAAATGAGAATTTCCTTCTCAAGAACTCATCTGCTAAATCCCCACCTGCAGTCCTAATCTTACCAGTGACATCGGAGGGAATGGGCAGACTTTAGCAATTTTCAGTAAAAGGCAGAAGTCATCTGTCTCATGTTCATTTCCTATACCCACAGCCATCTGATCCCAAAACAGCAAAAGAGAACTTTTTTTTTTAAGAGAAAGAATAAGCAGAAATAATAGCCCAAAACTCTGCACATCCAGAAGTATGTCAGAATCACACTATTTCTGAAGCTACCACTTCTGAGTTTCCTGTAACAACAAACTGGATACACAGTTCGAGTATTCTTTCGATGTGGTAACCGGGAGCTGGAACATCAGCCAAATGTTCAGCATGGACATGGCCTCTCACCAAGGACAGGGTAAGGGATTCACAGAGGCAATGCTTTCTCCCTTTGAAGGCAGAGCACCAGGAAAGCGAATCTCCCATGGAACCAGGGCAGCCGCAGAACTGGCCCAGCTTCACAGGCAGCCCGAAAAATTCTCCCATCCTTCAGGTTTCCCCCTGAAAGGACATTCCTTTCACAGATCACCTGTGCCAGGCGCTTCCCGCTTGGGGCAGCTCAGAGCTCTGCTACCTATCAGAGACGTCTGCAGATGGCTCTACTCCAAACAGCCACTACAACCAGTTTAACCTGCTCAGGCTTTTGCTTCACTGCAGAAGGACATCACTCTTAATCACACGTTTGAAAAGCCCGTGAACACACAAACACATTCACATGTAGACACAGGCATTCACACATTCACACACACAAGGTGTTACGAGCCGTAGCCTGAGGACAAGCATATTCAGCCCTGGCATAAAACGTAACTCCAGTGCGTCCCCTCATTTTATAAATAAAAACTTAGCAGAAAAATGTCTTGGGAGGAGAAGACACACGGCTGTTATAGCTTTAACAGACCCCGAGTGCTTATCTCAAGCTGAGAGAGTGATTTCATGGCAATAATTTGTTTAAAGTGTTGCTGATTGCTTCCTATTTCTTCCTAGCAAATGACTTTTACACCTTTCTACTGTTGCTTTTATATGAGCTGCTATGGCAATTACTCTGCGGGAGGCTGTGTAAACATCACACAGACCCTTTTATCTGACTACTAAGGGCCATAGAAGACACTCCTGAGACCTGATAAAAAGTATTTTCATACGTTTTTCCCCCTCCTTAAAAAAAATATTGTTACTAATTGCTACCAGAGTTTTCTCTGTTCCTACAGTGCACATTCAAGTTTACTTCAAACAGAGACTATCTGATCCCTATAAGAAGTGTCTTTGAAGGGAACTTCAATAAAGTAATAAGTAAAACTACTGAGAGTTCCTTCTCTGGTAAAAAAAGAATGTCTCTGATAAAATTATTTCAGTTCATGTTGACTCCTTCAAAACAAATGGGGCTAATCAGAGGAATCTCCTTCTGGTTCACCCTTTTATTCTCAAGTGCCATCGTTAGGTGTCAGCTATCTGTCTCTCCTATCCCTGCTAGGAACAGCTTGATACAATGATGTTCGAAGTCTGACCAAGGCAATGTTTGACTGGGGCTCCAGCCCAAGGGTTTGGCTTGGCCCATGAAAGTTTTCTGCTTTATCCCAATTTCAAAGTGTCAGCATTCTCCACTCTGCATCTCTCAGAGATTGGAGGGCATCATCACACAATCACATCTTGGTCACATTATCCAGAGTCTATGCCAGTTTTAGGCGCTTTTTTTTTCCAGTTTTATTCCAACTTTAGGAGGGCTTAAAATAGCTGAACCAGCACAAAGTTAGAGCAGCACAGGAAGATAATACAAGATCTGGTGTAAATCCAGCTGCTACAGTTGTGTTGTCAATGTTTTTAGCACATTTATGCTAGTGGCTGATGATATGATTTTATTTTTGATCAGTGTTTCGTGTTGTGTGACCGCAGTGAGCTTTTTTTTTTAATCAAGAAAATCATTACATTATGCATTGAAGAGTAAAAAAGATTCTCTGATAGCTATTAGTAGAAAGAGAATGGCAGAGCATTAAAACTTACAAGATGATTAACTCGATGATTCACTATTGTAGTTAAGATTGTGACGCCGGTTCCATTTTAATTCTTGATCTTCAATTGTTTGGGGGATTTGATAGTTTAGCTGTAACACATAAAAAGAATTATTAAAGTCCTACAGGCTTACCAGCAGATTGCATTCCCTTTTATGTGATAATGAAACATGGTCCGATATAAGTAATATATTTATTTCCTCAGTATTCTATATGAATGAGATGTTTTAAATGTCTTATTGATGAAAGCACCAAAACTCAAAAGGAAAATTTGTAAGACTTTTACCTGTAGGCAAAATGGAGAAAACATTCCTCAGTGACGTTATCATAGAGTCTTTATCATAGTTCTCCATTTTATATACAGTCTGTATTATTATCCCATTTCACAATCTCTGAATTCATATTTCTTAGAGATAAGGTAAATTTGAAAGTAAGTACATTGGTTTACTTCTGAACACTATAATTTCCAGTCACCCTGTCCCAGGGATAAAAAACTTACACACGGTGTTGTATGTATGTGGATTCATCCAGTTGTGTTCTTTACCTTTGGTACAGTCAAGGAAATTTTTCTAAATTGAAGGCTGTATTAGTCTTCCAAAGCGTGTACAGTCATGCTAACCTCTCTGCTGCTCATCCAGCCCTACTGGTACACCACTAATCATACACAACTACAGCTTCCTATATTAGCCCCCTCCAAACAAGTTACAGGCGGGGGTTTTTTCAGGCTTTAAAATGTGTTGTCAATACTAGCAGAGAACAAGACTCCATTAGATACTGGATCAAAGTCATAGTCAATAAAGTGAATAAAGGACATTATACATATCCTTACCTACACATACATTTCCCTGTTCATTACCTCTTGCATTTCTGGGCAGTGAAATAACTCCCTAGCTGTAAGAAAAGAGCAGGTACTCATCAACAGGCTCTACAACATCTGTTGAAAGACGTGCTGTGTGCAGCATGATGTCAAACAGAGGGAGTGTGAGCTTGTTAAGAAGTTATGAAAGGAGCTTCCTTGTTCCTTGGACTGAAAGCCCATTTCTGGCTCCAGGTGGTAAAAACATTAAAATAAGACTGATTATGCGTTATACTCACTGCTTATTTCACATGAGCATGAATTGGTCTAGTACAAGAACTGTGTCTGGTGAGTGAAATGAGATAAGCAGGACTAACAGAGTATTATACACTTAGTATAACAGTAACTCCTGTAACATTATCTAGATGGCTACATAAATTGCTCTAAGTACTCCAAGTGTTGTTACGTGCATTTTTCTCTACAAACAGGCTTGGAAACATTATTCTTCCCAGCCTTTGCACTCCCGCGTACATGCTCCTTCAGCCCTTAGAAAACTAGATGTCTTGGGTTCAGCAGTAGCAGTCATTTTTCTCCTTCTTAGTAGCTGGTGCAGTGCTGTGTTTTTGACTGTCAGCCTGGGAACAGCGCTGGTAACATCGATGTTTTCAGTTGCTGATCAGTAACGTTTACCCTGACCAAGGACTTTCTGAGTCTCGTGTTCTGCCAAGGAGGAGGGGAAGGCGGGAGGAAGCAGAGACAGGACACCTGACCCTAACTAGCCAAAAACGTATTCCATACCACAGCACGTCATGCCCACTATATAAACTGGAGGCAGTTACCCGGAAGGGTTAGATCACCGCTCGGTCGGGCTGGGTATCAGTCAGTGGATGGTGAGTGGTTGTATTCTCTTCCCTTGTTATTTCCCTTATCATTATTATTATTGGTGGTATCAGTAGTGGTTTGTGTTATACCTTAGTTACTGGACTGTTCTTACCTCAACCCATGGGAGTTACCTTCTTTCCATTCTCCTCCCCATCCCTCCAGGAGCGGGGGGAGGGGGAGGGAAGAAGGGGAGGGGGGAGTGAGAGAGGCAGACTGCGTGGTTTTCTGAGTTACGGCTGGGCTTAAACCACAACAGTTCTTTTTGGTGCCCAACATGGGGCACAAAGGGTTGAGATAACGACAGATCTGACCAGAGTGTGTCTAATTGCATTTGCGATAAGCATTCATTGTTTCGGATTGATAGACACTCCTCACAATACTGATTTATTGGCTCTCAAAGTTGTTGCTCTTGATCTCACAGTTTCAGCATGTCGTAACTTACAGACAGTATATGCTGTGTTAGTGTTTATCGGCTGGGGGTCTTGGGCTAAGGTTCTTGTTTCATTTTACTTTATGGTAATGACTTGTAATACAATAGAAACATTGATCATGAAACTGATCTGGCTTGCGTTCCCAGTGTGGTCACCACCTCTATACTTTGGGAGGTATATAAAAGAAGTGCTGATCAATTACACATCTTTTTTCCCCCCCTTGGGTGGTCAACCTGCAAAGGAGACATTCTTTTGCGCTCACAGTCCCCCCCACCTGACCATTTACAGCATCATTTGAGAGTTCTGAAGGTTTTGAATGGCCTTTAGGTACCCTTGAGACCTGCCTGCTGATTGTGATGGGGATCACCATGTTGGCACACATACAGAGTGTGTTTTACCCATGACCATTTCATCTGGTCTCGATAGTTAAGCAGAGTCAGGTTTGGGTCTTGTCTAGGGTTAGATGATGATATAGGAGGACCAAGAGATTTTCCCTGAGGCTGGACAGTCATGAGTGGCAGGGTGTGTGGGATAGTATGGGCAAGTATCTGGGCCAGTGGGCCCCTCCAGTGCTTTGGAACTTCACCACTGAACAAGTGCAAAATCCAGAAAAAGTAGTAAAACACTTAAAGGAGGTGTGTTGTCATTCTGGTCACACCAGAGAGGGACAGATCATGGCAATGTGCTGGGGCCTGGTCTGTGCTTACAGAGCCCTGTTCGGCACTATCCAGTACCTTCAAAAGGAAAAAAACATCCCTGGATCTGATGACAGAGAAACAGACAGTGCAGCTACTCCAGCTCCAAGCACAGCAGCTATGCCACCCCCAGCAACAAGTACAGCAGCTACTCAAACTTCAACCGCAGTACACAGTGCAGCTACTCCAGCTCCAAGCACATCAGCTACAGCAGCCCCAGCCACAAGCACAGCAGCTACTCAAACTTCGACCACAACAAACAGTGCAGCCACTCCAGCTCCAAGCACAGCAGCTACGCCAACCCCAGTGACAAGTCAGCAGCTACCCAAACCCCAACAACATATACTGCAGCTACTCCAACCACAGTGATAATCACTGCAGCTAAACCAGAGGACCAATTCATACCAATATTGGCTGCCCCTGTAAGCAAGGGGAAAAGCAAAACAAAGACAAGAAAGATGAAGGAACAAGATGAAGAAGCAATGGCAATGCACTTACTACCCGGGACAACATCTGATCAGGAGTCATCATCACATGACGAAGAAGAAGAAAAAGAGGAAGAAGAGATGACTTCTTGACCTTGGACCTCAACTGAGCTACGGAATATGCAAAAAGATTTTACTCGTCAACCAGGGGAGCACATCATCACCTGGTTGCTCCAATGCTGGGACAATGGGGCCGACGGTCATGAACTAGAAGGTAGGGAAGCCAAGCAGCTGGGATCACTTGCTAGGGAAGGGGGGATTGGCAAAGCAATTGCAACAGAGAAACAGTCCCTCAGCCTTTGGAAGCAGCTCTTGGCAGCTGTGAAAGAAAGGTTTCCGTACAAGGATGATGTTATGAGTCGTTCGGCCAAGTGGACTACTCTAGAGAAAGGCATCCACTCTCTGAGGGAATCAGCCATTGTAGAGATGATCTGTCACATCAAGCCGAATGCTGGGGATGTACCCATAGATCCAGATGAAGTCGAATGTACACGACCCATGTGGTGAAAATTTACATGGAATGCACTGTCATCATATGCCCATTCATTGGCAACAGTAACCTGGAATGACATAGTACCACTAACAGTGGATGAAATGATTCATAAACTCTGAGAATTCAAAGACAATCTCACCCCTTCCATCATTTCAGCTGTGGAAAAACTGTCCCAGGAGTTCAAACAATTGAGACGATCTATCTTATCTATACAGCTCCTCATGTGTACCAACCCACGTCTCAGCTGTTAATAAAAGGCATCCTACTGTTCAAGAGAGAAGATATAGAAGGTATATGCCACAGGCCACCCTATGGTTTTACCTGTGGGATCACGGAGAAGACATGATGAAGAGAGATGGAAAACCTACCTCAGCTCTGAAGGAACAGATCACTTCTCGGTTGGGCTGGGTATCAGTCGGCAGCTGGTGAGTGCTTGTATTCTCTTCCCTTGTTATTTCCCTTATAATTATTATTATTGGTGGTAGCAGTAGTGGTTTGTGTTATACCTTAGTTACTGAACTGTTCTTATCTCAACCCGTGGGAATTATATTCTTTCGATTCTCCTTCCCATCCCTCTGTGAGTGGGGGGGAGGAAGGGGGGGGGAGTGAGAGAGGCAGACTGCGTGGTTTTCTGAGTTACGGCTGGGCTTAAACCACGACACTAGAACTGTAAATGTACAAAACAAAAGCTGAAATGGTTATTCACAGCAGTACTGTCTAATCAAAGTAAAAGTCTTCTGAGATCTATTTCCTATATATGTCCATAGGTATAAGAAAATACAATGCGATACTGTTCTCTATTAAATGAACATTTATTTGCCCATCACTGATTTGAGCCCCAAGATTTGTTTAAGAAAACCACTCAGACTAAACAAAGGTAAAACTGTTGTATAGTATCTGATGCTCATTTGCAACCCAACATAGAGCTAACTAATTCATCACCATTCCTTAATGTTAACAAATTCAATCCTAAAATCTCACTTGGTGTGAATGGTGGCACTAGTCCACCACAAAAACTTGTTTCAGATAAAAAGGATACACAGTGTCTAGTCAAAACCGATTCCCAAATACAATCCCCTTCAAACCGTTTCATACAAACACGACTATTTCTGTCCTGTTTAGGTGGAAGAGAAGAACTTAGAAAACTTCTTATCTCCCCAGCTAGCTTTAGCAATTTAACTGTTATATGGTGTGGTTTTACAGCTCCTAGAGAGAGGTGCAGGGCCCCTAACCTGCCTTTCCCACCCTGAGTTCCCTTCTGTCTTCTCTTCTTATCAAGGGACCTTAGAAGAAGATCCTCACAGGGGTGTCCCTCAGGGATTGGTGTTGGGACCGGTCTTGTTCAACATCTTTGTCAGTGACATGGACAGTGGGATTGAGTGCGCCCTCAGCAAGTTTCTCAATGACACCAAGCTGTATGGTTTGGTTGATACATTGGAGGGAAGGAATGCCATCCAGAGGGACCTTGACAAGCTTGTGAGGTGGGCTGATGCCAACCTGATGAAGTTGAACCATGACAAGTGCAAGGTCCTCCACCTGGGTCAGAGCAATCCCAGGCACAGCTCCAGGTTGGGCAGGGAAGAGATTGAGAGCAGTCCTGCAGAGAAGGACTTGGGGTGTTGGTTGATGAAAAAATGGACATGAGCTGACAGTGTGCACTTGCAGCCCAGAAAGCCAACCGTATCCTGGGCTGCATCAGGAGGAGCGTGACCAGCAGGTTGAAGGAGGTGATCCTGCCCCTCTACTCTGCTGTCCTGGGACCTCACTTGGAGTACTGTGTACAGTTCTGGTGTCCTCAACATAAAAAGGCCATGGAACTGTTGGAACAAGTCCAAAGGAGGGCCACGAGGATGATCAAGGGACTGGAGCACCTCCCGTATGAAGATAGGCTGAGAAAGTTGGGGCTGTTCAGCCTGGAGAAGAGAAGGCTGCATGGAGACCTCATAGCAGACTTCCAGTATCTGAAGGGGGCCTATAGGGATGCTGGGGAGGGACTCTTCATGAGGGACTGTAGTGAGAGGACAAGGGGTAACGGGTTCAAACTTAAACAGTGGAAGCTTAGATTGGATATGAGGAAGAAATTCTTTACTGTGCGGGTGGTGAGGCACTGGAATGGGTTGCCCAGGGAAGTTGTGAATGCTCCATCGCTGGCGGTGTTCAAGGCTGGATTGGACATAGCCTTGGGTGACATGGTTTAGTGTGAGATGTCCCTGCCCATGGCAGGGGGTTTGGAACTAGATGATCTTAAGGTCCTTTCCAACCCTAACTATTCTATGATTCCCCCCAGTTGCCTGCTCATAGACATGGAGAAATGCTGGAGCCCTCTAGGACTGAAGTCAGAGTGAAAGGCTGATATGTAGTACCTGTGCTTTCTGGCGCAGCAGTCAGAGCACCCTGAGTGGCTCTGAACATGGAGGTGGTCATCTGCTAGTCCTGGGGGCAGCCTGGGCGTAGCACAGGCAGAGACAAGAGGAAACTGCCTCAAGTTGTGCCAGTGGAGGGTTAGGGTTAGGGTTAGATTGGATATTAGGAAATATTTCTAACCAAAAAGGTTGTCAAGCACTGGAACAGGCTGCCCAGGGAAGTGGCGGAGTCACCATCTCTGGAGGTATTTCAGAGATGTGTAGATGCGGTATGTAGGGTCATTGTTTAGTGGTGGACTAGGCAGTGTTAGGTTAATGGTTGCACTCAATGATCTTAAAGGTCTTTTCCAACCTAAGTCATTCTATGATTCTATGACTCTTCACAAGCAGCAGTAAGGAAGACTTTGGCTGTACAGACACAAGCTATGCCATGCTGCTTAGCTCCCAGGGTAGAAAGCAAACCCTGGTCAATTTTATTTACTGGTATAAGTGTAACCCTCAGCTTCAACAGTGACATTTCTTGAAATATTGCAGGGTCTACTCAAACAGAGTGAAATAATAGATGACAAGCGGTATCTTACTCAAATACATTGATATTATCACAGCTTACTATGAAATAAATATGCAAATGTAAATTCTCCAGCCTTCTTCAATCACATCTGAGTAATCACAAATCTATCCTTAAAAAAAAAAGGAAAAAAAAACCAAGAAAACAAAAGAATGCACACAGAATTGAGATTTGTCTAACATTGACTGAACTGCTTCTCTCACTTCTTTAAGATGTTTAGGATTTTCTGTTGCTTGCTTATCCATCTCTTGCTGTCCTGTCAGAAACTCTGGGAATTTGTGGGATAATAGCCCCTGACAAGTTATTTTCCCTAGGCATCTTCCCACCTCTGCACACAATCTGCCTCAGCTGCCATTTGCCTCATAGTCTAAACCAATACAAGTTAACAGAGTCAGCTGGGAGCAGCTGAATAGTGGCCATATCACCTGTCCTGCCATCCCTGAAGGAAGAGAAGCCACTTCTAACCTAAGAGTGGCCACAGGGAATGCTCATTGGACTTGGGCTCCTAAGTCACTGCTGTGAAAACTTGACCCCAAATCTGGAGCATGCTGTGTAGCCACTCTCTGCAATGTGACAAGACTTGGATTTCTCTGTGCTTAGTGGTTTGACTTTGGTTCCTTGTTAAAACAAACATTTTAACAAGTTTGTTTCTGGAAACCTTTGAATTTATTATCTTTACAGCATTTTTTCTTAAAATGGCCTATTGCAGGAAACAATATTTCAAATTCTTTTTGTATCTGGTATCTTATAAACTTCATGCCTATAACCCTGTTCTTTAGAGTGATTTTAAATAATTACATCTTCTTTCACTTCATTTCTCTAATACTGCTTGGATAGCAATGGTTATAACCCACAATTTACAAGTTGTATTGTAGAGTATAAATGACAACCAGCAGAGGCAGCCGCATTGCTCCTCGTGTATCCTTCTAGTTTATGCTCCTCTTCCATTTGAAAATAAGGGGATGTTGTTGTTTTGTTTGGGGTTTTTTTGTTTTTGAATGTGTAGATTATTTTGTTAGGTCTGCTCGCATGATGTAGTGATTGCATGCAGTCTATTCATGAACAATTTCCACTGAGAGTCAGGGATGTTTTGTCTCCAAATTAGATACTCTAGGAAATATTTGCGTTATTTTCTACCTCTAAAGAAAAACTATGAACCTTCGAATATAAGGAAATAAAAATTCTTTCCTTGTTTCCTGTTACATACAGCGTAACAAAATCTCCAGTCTAAAAGCAGCTGCATCATTTTAAACCAATTTCTACTAGGGTGCTTTTCAATACACTAACTTCAATGTAAGACTTTGTTTTCAGTTTGCTAATAGAAATTTGGCAGGTGTTACTTTTCCCATTGTGTAAGAATTTTTGTAACTAAAGGTTATTGTCATAGAATCATACTCATTTAGGTTGGAAAAGACCTTTAAGTTCATCAAGTCCAACTGTAAACCTAGCACTGCCAAGTCCACCACTGAACAATGATGTCCCTAAGCACCACACGTACATGTCTTTTAAAGACCTCCAGGGATGGTGAATCAACCACTTGCTTGGGCAGACTTTTCCAGTGCTTGACAACCCTTTTAGTGAAGAATTTTTTCCTAATATGCAATCTAAACCTCCCCTGGAACAACTTGAGGCAGTTTCTTCTTGTCCTTGTTACTCACGAAAAGAGACTGACAGCTTTAGTGTAGCCATCTTCCTCCTGGAGAGATTCACAAGGCTACATATCTGTGGTCCTGGTAAGCAAAATAATTAGTTCTCTGTCATACTTTTCATCTGTTTTCTCACCATATATATGTTCAGTACAAATGTCAAAATAGGAGTATTTTCCATATTTTTATGTTTACTTATATTCTCTTGGCCCAGTTTTCTTAGGACTGTAAAATCATTCTATGAAGCTTTATCTACTGAGTATTTCAAAGTTGTTACATGATTTTAAAGCGGACCACAGGCAAATGAGAGGTACCTCTTGCACAAAATGACCAAGTTAGTAGCATTCCTTAGAGAAAAGATGTTTCATTTTGGTTTAGGAAATGAAAATACAGCAAATATTCAATCTTCATATCAAACAAAATGACAATATGATCATTACCTTCATGTAAATGAAGCAGCTCCCTGATTTTATATTCAGAGCTGTTCCCTTTTGTGTATCGGAAGTGCTTATCAGCTGAGAAAAATATTTTCTTTCAAAGGCACAAGCTGTAGAGGACTCAGACAATTTGGCAGTATGTCTGGCATCAGACAACATAATACCTATTCTTCTTAAACCTCTTTGAAATATGAATGAAAGCCAGCAGAAAATTATGAGCCCGGCTGACTTCACTCATCATCAATGCTTTCATATAAGCCAGCAACAGCCAAAGTCTAAATGCTGCTCCTGGAAGGAAATAACAGCTACCAGTATATTACCTTGAGGCAATTCCACTCCTAGCAAAATACAAAGCTCCTCCAGTTGTAGTGATGCAAGCTCACAGTGAGTGAAGTTATGGAGAATGGACAAAGAAATTACCCTTAACTAAAAGAAATTAAGTGGGAATAAAGATATAAAGAGCAAGTGAAGATTCCTCTGTTATGAGTTTTTGCCTAGTGTGTAGACAGCTTTGGACAGCACTCAACCAACACAATGAGCTTTATGTTATCATTCTGGTCAGCTCAGATTGACTCTTGGGCTGCTCTAAATTACATTGGAAGTTGGAGCCTCTAGGCTTAGGGAAGCACTATGTTCCTGCAAAGCACCCTGCCTCCATGTTTCTTCTTTATCTCTTCAGGGATCCAGCTCAGTCTATACAAGCCTTTTTGTCTGCCTCTACAGTGCCTCTGACATGTTCAAGCAGGAGATGACAGCCGTCACAGCACCATGTGACATTCTGTGATGGAATCTGTGTTCATAGACCTTGACAATCATATTATAGGCCCTCATCTGTTCAGTGTTCAATTTGCAATACATTGTTCAAATGCAGAGACATATTACATTACTCATACCATGTGATACAGCAACTCTAGCTTCCTACAGTAAGAGGTCCTCTGACATAGTCCACAACATATTGCTGAGAACATTTACTAAGCTGTTTTTCAACACTATCCTGATTTCTTTTGCAGCTTTTATCTTGTGTTTTATATTTTTGGTAACCCAGGCCAGTAACATACTAGTGAACTTTACATTTAGAGAAGCTCCTAGCATCCCATCCCTAAATCTCGATAGGAACAGAACATAAGATAGGCAATACAGTTTCAGTTACCGTGCCTTCCTGTTGTGCAGCTGGGGAACAAGAAAGTTAACCTCTATCAGGTCGACTCTGAGCCCTCTTTGCTGGAGTTTACCAGAGACATCAGGCTTTGAAGTAGACTCTCATAGAAATAGATGCTTTCCAAATTATTTATATGCTAGTATACCATTTTCGAATAGGTAATAAGTTTCTTCTTGCAGGACCTTCACCATAAGCTTTCGCTATGTTTCTGATTACACAGCTCTGTTAATCAATTTTGTGCAACTAATGCTCCCAATCTATTACCTGAATGTGCCCTAGAGAGTTCATATCATCTGCTATAAGCCTGATAGTATAGTTCTTAAATTAGTTTGCCTTTCAGGGGAAAAGATTAGGGCCCTGTAGATCCTTGAGTATGCACTTTTAGGTCTTTGCCAGAAGATGTATCTCTTTTATCTCTCTTACAGTGAAAATTTCTCTCATTTTGTAACACTGGAGGTAAGACTTCAAAGCCATCCACTATAAATTGAAGGATAGAAATTTGAATAGCATTAGTTCATGACAGCCCTGTTATTGGCTCCAGGGTGGAGAACAAATTCTGATATGGTCATAGTGCAGCTTTTCGTTGCACTAAATTGGATCCGCCTCAGAGGATGTACTGATTTAGTTGCTTCCACTGTTGGCACAATGTGCAACAGGTTTTATATCCCAGATTGATTATTGCTTTATCTCTGTGTTGAATTTTAAGTTTGCATGAAGATGCAAAATACAAACGGTCACAGATATTTTCTATGGTCAATAAGTTAGAGAGGGTTAACCATATAAAGTGGTGCTTACTGGAACCGATATTCTCCTGCAGGATATCCCCAGATTTTAAAGAAACATTTCACTAATCTTACATTAGCATAAACAGATGCTAAAGAGAAACAAGTATTTGACTGCATAAAGGTTCTCATTATCTGGTTCACTTGCAGCTTAATTCCTAAGTCCTCTGCAGAATAGCGAAGTTTTGTAATGCAATTTATATATTATTCTACTTGGGTTTATTTCCAGGGTTTCTCTAAAAATCTCTGTTGCAATCCTGTTCATGTGAACTTCTATGCAGGCACTTTGAAGAAAACAATGCTCCCCAAACACAACAAAACAAAACAAAACAAAATAAAACAAAACAAAACAACTCAGATGCTAAACTGTCTTCTCTGCCTTCATGAGTTGAAAAGCAAAATTTATCCCAAATTTAAAGCAGTCCAAACCACATCTATAGTCTTAATTAAGTAGCTATGCTGTGTTTTTTACAAATTTACCAACTGTAGAAGCTGCAGACATCCACCACAGAAATAAATGAAATGCATGTTAAGCCATATTTATAACTACCATAGAGTAAGTGAACAAATTGCTTTGTGAAGATTGATAACTACTCCTATTAATTTTATCTTCCTGTATATTGAAATTTTTAAGATGAGAACTTACTGTTTGTGATTGACATAAAAATTTAATCTGTTTTATCAGGATGTCCCTCTAACCCAACATAATTTAAACAACTCAAGTGACAAACTAAGAGTCTGTCATGGTAATGAACAGCCTACAAGGTACACTCATTACATGCCCTCAGATTGTCAAGTGGTGAGATAGCAGGCTTTCATATTAGTAAGAATACTATGTATATTGCTCTGCTATCATCTCAGCACCTTGAGAAACTGAGTCCAAAATTCTGTTTGAAGGTCTGGCATAGCCTTCTTTCTGCAGCTGTCTTTCTTGATCTCCTATTATAAAACAATGCTCAGCTTGCAAGAACTAACAGTATTAACTATTAACCCCAAGCATCTAATGAAATTGTTTGGGGTTTTTTTGAAAAAAATATATTCAAGATTCCATCTTATCTTCCTTTGAAATATCTGTTATGATGAAGGAATACCAGACCTCCTTAATGTATTCATTATTCCAAAAGATATTTATTATTTCCCAGGAAAACACAGATTTCATTGCATAAATTTTACTGCACACAAACACTGGCATTACAAAGCCTGTTGGAAAGTTTTTGCTCAAAACTGTTCTGTCAGCCCGGATGTGAAAGCTGAAGGGAGAAGACCTTGCTCTACTATTGATACATCACAGTAAACCAAGAGTACTATAAAAGTGCCTGACAGTCCTTGCTTCTAGGTTGTCCACAGGGGTAGTTGGGAGGATGCAGAGACATTGGTTGCGTATGTAGGGATGGAGAGGAAAGAAAAAACTCAGCTGGAGTTGAAGCTAGCAACGGGGGACAGAGGACAACAGGTAAGGCTTCCTCTGTAAGTACACTGGCAGCCAGAGGAAGGCTGAGGAGAGTGTCAGTCTGCTGCTCTGTGGGGTCAGGAACATAGTAGCAATGGAAAGGTGCACCTCTATGCCATTGTTGCTCCAGTTTTCACTTGCCACCAGGCCTCACAGGTCCCTAAGTCTGCTGGCAGTCTGCGGGAGGGAGGCCATACTCACTGACAAGAGACAAACACTTGGATGTGCACAGGAAATTGGGACCAGCTGGGATGCATCCAAGGGTGCCAGAGGAGCTGGCTGATGTCATTGTGAAGGAAGTCTACATAATTTTCAAAAGGTCAAGGCACCTGGGGGAGGCTCCTCAGGGCGGTAAAAAGACAACATCACACCCATCCTCAAGAAAGACAAGAAGGAGGATGCAAGGAATTGCAGGCTGGTCAGCCTCAGCCCAGCCCCTGGGAAGGTGATGGAGCAGATCATTTTGGAAACCATTTCCAAACACATGAAGGATGAGAAGGAGATTGGGAGCTGCAAACCTTGGTTTGCCAAGGGCAAATGATGCCAGGCCAGTATCGATGCTTTCTGTGATGACACCCTGTGAATAAGAGGAGGGTAGCGGATGTCATATACATTGACATTAGCTAGGTCTTTGACACACAGTCAAAATCTCAGCCATGCTTAACAGTTGTTTCTGTGTCATCTACGACGCCCCCATGATCTACCAGGTTTCAAGGTGCTCATGCTGTAGCAGGATA